>CM031235.1:26627964-27897568 GCA_018340775.1 Taxus wallichiana var. yunnanensis
ACTTAAAAGTTCAAAAGAAAAATAATTTCACAAGCACACTAGGATTCAGCTCCTTGAGTCCAACTTCTAGAAGCAAAACAGGACAACTCTAAAAAAAGGACATCCATTCTCTCTATCTAAGCTATTATAAATGGTGCTCTCTCGAAGGAAAACTATAAAAAACTATGCATATTGTACTTAGTCTATTATCAAAAGAAGACTATTTTTACAAAAATAAAAATTGAAGCTTCCTTCATTGATCAACTTCACAAGACCTCAAGGAGATAATATACTCATCCCACATAAATTTCCTTAGCATCGATCGGTCTATCAAAAATAAAAACAAAATAAGAAAATGATAACTTTTTTCATGGATGGCCTATTTTTAATCTTAGGTCTCTTGTCAAGTAGGCATGCTTTCTTTACAATATAAGTTATGCTAAAAACAAATCACTTTCACCTCATTTCCTTTTCACTAATGTTCCTACCTTTTAAAGGACTTACCACTGAACTCACGAAATTTCATGATCATGTAAATTTTTTCACTTGTAGCATATTGAATCATTCAAGCCTTTAGGGTCTTACGTTTATAAACCAATCTTTGGTATGGTAGAATCAGTATGGTTCTTATCGATTAGGTAGCTCTTTTTTCATCTCTTACCATTCACCTTCTTCATTACTTATTGATTACCCTATACGAGGACTAGACCATCTATAACTACGTTTTTAAGGATTCCCCTTTTACCAACATCAATCATGCTTAAAATGACCTGAACCCAATCCCTACCTAGACTAACCTAAACCCAACCATGCCTCAACAACCTAGACTTAATCATGCTTAAAAACAAACCCAGACCATTACTGTACATCATCTTATTTTTCCCGAGCCTATGGGAGAACTAAGTTGGCACTGAGGCCTCTTTTTACCATTGCTATGTAAGGCAACACTCTAAGGGCATGGGGCCCTTGGAGGTTAGTATTATCCAAATTTCACCCCCAAGGTAATTTTGATAACTTGCACAATTTCTTCAGGCTGGAGTAGAAAGCAAAAATGGTGAAAGGCCAAAATTCAGATTTTGGTGACCCCTTTGCTTTTCTCTAACTTCACTATCCTAGAAAAATCCAAGGAGTTAGTCAAAATTTGCAAAAAAACCAAAAACATGAGGTCGAGGGTCTATTTGGTCAAAATCGGGTTTGAGGGGTGCGGATGGAACCCAATGAGGATCGTGTACTGCAAGTTGAAGGCTGAAATGCCAGAGGAAGTGAAATGCGAAAAAGTGGAAAAAAATTCCCATGAACGATCACGAGAAAATTGGGAGAAGAAAGAGCGGGACCTAAATGTTGAAATCGTTGCAGTGAGTGTATTGTGAAGATGGTGGAGAAAAGTGTCTGGC
This sequence comes from Taxus wallichiana var. yunnanensis, assembly GCA_018340775.1. Lineage (NCBI taxonomy): Eukaryota > Viridiplantae > Streptophyta > Pinopsida > Cupressales > Taxaceae > Taxus > Taxus wallichiana. Next base: position 26,629,338 of record CM031235.1, read on the forward strand.
GGCACAAGTTCACACAGGACATTCATGTCCCAAAAATCTGAAGTGAATGTAAGCGAAGGAATGTGGAAAGGTAGAAGTTTTTGTCGATGCGGTCTGCGGAAGGCGGTTGGGACGTTGGGACACCACGATACCCGAAAACTGGAAATTTCCACACTGAGAGCCAAACATTACGTTGAATGGAGTGGAAGTCGATGACCTCATTGCCCGATCAACATTGGGACAAATGAGACATCAAAACATGAAATCTCCAAACAAAGAAGGAATTAGAAAAAAGTTGAGAGAGGAGGCCCATATGAGTACAGTATGTGTAGGACATGATTTCGTTGAAAAACCAGCAATAGTCTCGATGCGAGGGAAAGTCAATCTTACCCGACCCCAGACTTGAAACAGTCATAAATTTTGACCTAGAGCTTTGTTTTTCACAAAATTTGACTTTTCAGAAAGGGCATGAAAATAAAAGAAAAATAAAAAATAAATAAAAGAAAAATCTCAATCTCTAATAAATTAAATGCGTATTTCCATAAAGTGCAAGAAATCCTTGGAAAACTCAACATAACTACCCACACTCAGAAGGCCACAACTTTTGTATTTCTCAATGAAATCACGAAAATTGTTACCATTGGAATCGTGATTTCGAGCCCAATGCACATAAATCAAGAAATATGGAATTTTATGAAGACCTGATGGATATTTTTTTGAAACGTGGCCAGATTTAGAATAGTAATTTTATTGGTGGTTAGAATACATTAAATGAGCATGGGAAATCATTCTTTCACTACTGTAAGTTATGGGACATCATGAGGGGATTTTTGTGAGCAACATATCATCATTTCACTTCATTTACTACCTCTTGCAAGTGGTTGAAAGACATATTTTGGATTTTCATTTCTCTCTCTCTCTCTCCTCTTAGAATTCTATAAATTGGAATGCTGGGCTCATTGTAAGAGAGGTAGTATTTTTGTAGTAAAACTCAGTGAAATTGGCTTTGTGAAGCCAATGTGTTGCATGCCCTTATAGTGGAATCCTTGAGTGGTGATCCAGGCACTTATTTTGTAATAGATTGAACTATGCATATCAATGAAGCAATAAATACAAGTTTGTGGATGTAGTCATCCTCTGTTGTGTTTGTTTGCATTCTTAACTTGCCTCTTGACCTTATTACAAATATACGTATCTATCTTGTGCTCTTTCGGGATTCATTATCATTGTGTGTGTATGAAATATTTTGTAAATACGATTCTAGAAGCTATGGGAATTGTTATCACCCCTTCTAGTATACACTTTTCTTCTATTTTTCACACATTACGAAATATTCTCACACCCTCCTTTTTTTGGTATATCACCACTTTAGTGTAGGCTCGATTTCATTGCACTCTCTCTCCACTGGTCACTTGGAGATTTAGATTAGGAGTAATATAGTTTTCTGCATTCAGTAGATTGTGGCGGAGGTAGTTTAGGAGCAAGAACCAACTTTCTCTAGAGGTCTATTTCAAGTAGCAAGTACAAGTGCTGACTTGGAGATAGTACCCGTATTATCAAATCCTGCTGTGATCTCAAGAACACACACTTGTGCGAATCATAGTGTATTGTGATTAGGTGATAATAGTTAGCTCAGTACTCTACTCTCTACCCTAACCAATTTCCACCCCTATTTTTCTATTCACATTCTACCTTAGTTAGTTTCCATCTTATACACTACTTGGAAATTAAATAAAAATACAAATATACAAACATGTATATCTACCTATTTCTTACATCATCATATCATACATTAATCATTTCACATTTCCATCATATCAAATATTTTAGAAATTTACACCATAACATACATATTCATCATCATTCATTTTTCCATTCTACCCGATAACTCAACAATCAAATCACACCAATAAACATAAATCAACATGCCTACATGACCTATACTCCATGCATAAGGTGACATTGATATTAGAATCCACCATGCCTAACTGACCTAGAATCCACCATACATAACTAACCTAGACTCCACCATGCCTAATTGACCTATACTCCACCATGCCTAATTGACATAGACTCCACCATGCCTAACTAACCTAGACTCCACCATGCCTAATTGACCTAGACTCCACTTTTATGCTGGCCCGGCCTGGACTCCACATTACTGAAATTGACCCTGACACCACCATGCCTAACTAACCTGACTCCACCATGCCTAATTGACCTGGAGCTCCATTGTGCCTAACTAGCTATTAATGCAAAATCAAAGCACCCCTGTGGATGTAGATCGGGCTTCTGGTTGATCACTCGAGGCATCTAGTGTGATTGCACAACATGGAAACCTCTCTCTCCCAGCGTGGGACTTGTGGGCGAGAGGAATCTCAAGAAGGCTGGTTCTGCTCCTAAAAGGGGCACTTTGCCACAAGCTATTCTAGTGTGTTGGTCGTGGAGATAGGACTTTTAGAAACTGAGCGATCAAGGGACAAAGTCCCTCCTCTTTAATGGGAGAGGTTCCCTTATTCGAAAGCGAACTTATTTAAAAATGTACGAGACATTGTTTTATGGTCAAACTTGGATTTTACGAAAGTGTTTTCCACAAGGATCATCAATTACACAAGGACCGAGGAAAGGGAATAAGAAGATGAGCGAGAATAAGCAACATTCGAATTATAGATAAAGCGGAATAATTCCTCGTGTATGCGAAGCTTCAAAGAATTTAAGACAAGATCATTTGCGATGGCTGAATGAGATTAAATTTAAAGACACAAAGTTCCATAAATAACCTTCTTGATTTATTAATCAAGGACACAAAGTTCCTTCTTGGTTATGTACAAGATCACCATATTTGTAAAGGCGAACATTATGCGAATCGAGAGAGACTAACGAGTTAGGAACAAAATGATCTCCACAATATTAAAGGAAAACACAGAGATAACAAGAATTAGATAGACAAAGAATGAAAAGCCCTTTTGTATTGATTTCTTTAAGATCTATTTACACTTTCAGCAAATATTCCAAGTTCTTCCTCCTTCTCAAAATGGCGTGGAAAGGCCATTATATAGCTTACAAGTCAGTTACTCTTCGTAACCGTTTCTTTTAATTAAAGAATAGTTAAAGATCGCCCATTGCAATACCTTAACTAATTACAAGGAATACGAAAAGAATGGGAAGAAGAGAAAAGAAAGGAGAAGGAGACAGTGGCCGGCTCTTGGGAGGGGACCCATTGTCTTGAGAATCTGCTGCTGAATTTCTTCAACGCCTCGCTATGTCTCTCGCCACGTGGGCCGACGTGTTGGCTGCGCAGCCGAGTCCAAAATCCTAGACACTTCTCCATCTCTTTATCAAACTCGACGTGAGTATGATAATCTTTATTTGCTTCTTGATAGCGGGCGAAGAAAAAAAAATTCCTTCATCTTTTCCTTAGAGATGGAGCTTTCCTTGAATAGATTATCTTTGACAAAAGCTCTGAACTGAGCTTTGATTTCTTGCAAGGACAGGAAACACCAGAGTTTTCATCCTGAAGATGACAATGTATATCCTTGAAAGCAGCAACAGCCAGTGTCTTGAAAGCTTCTCCCTTCTGCCAGCTGTTCTTCATTTCTCCCAAAGCTTCCTCCAAAACTCTGATCTTCCACTCCACGCTGTAGACCCAGGATTTTGATAGATTGTCCTTAGCATCATCGAAAATCTTATTCGCCAGTAAGATGTTCTCATCTGCTCGTCCCATAAGGCGAAGGTCTATTATACAACGCTCTCAAATTTTTAGTTCTTTATCTATAGTATTGATAGTGGAGGAGAGCTTCGATTGCACACTACTCACCTTTTCGTGGAGTTTGAAAGCTTCATCGATGAAGTTTAATCCAAAGAAAGCAATTGTCATCCACCATGGCTTCAATAGCTCTGCCATAGACAGAATACTTGTGCATATCTTTGATACTTTGCACTTCATCTTGGCTTAGAATGACAGGAGGTGGAAGAGTAGTCAATGGGGTAGGGTCCAAGACTTTATCCTTAGATAAAAGAGACTTGATGAAACCTGTGAGAATCTGGGCTTGCTCTTCCAACTGTTCAATAGTTTTCTGCCCTTTCTCTACCCTTCCAATGACTCTTGAGACTGTTTCCTGGAGGTTGTGAATTTCACCTTCAGGAGTAGACTCTCCCATAGGGATTCTTGAAAGCTCCAAGTCAGATGCCCGCAAGTCTGATTCTGATTTGTCTACTGTAGGCTTAGCAATCTCCAAGAATTGCTGACCTTGGGCATCAGACACTATTCTGGAAGTAGTTCTGGCTTTCTTGGCACGAGAAGGAGTGGTGCCCAACAAGGCTGCAACAGCATCAAAATTTGGTCCCAAGCTTTGAGAGGAGGATTTTCTCTTCCTTTTGTCAACCAAAGGTTGCACCCAAGCAAAAGAGGAAGAAGAATCTGCGGGAGAAAGCAAGGGGATCCAGAGACAGTGAGCTCATGACACTCAGGGTCTGCGCAGCTGTTGACTCAAGCTGAGATGTGAGTAGAGCACTGGAGGTAATGGCGGTAGAAGAATCAGTAGCACCTGGAAGTTCAGTGCTCTGGACCTCCTTGTCCTTATCTGCTGGATCTTCAGGAACATTTGCAGGAGTTGGCATCTCACTTTCTTCACTTTCACCGGTAGAACAATGATGTTCTCGCCCTATAGCTGCAACTCTCTGTTTTCTTGAGGGTCATTCTCTGCAGGCTCCTTCTTTACCTCTTTGAGTTTCTTCTGTATACCTAGGTAGATGGAGAAGGAGTAGATTCTACGAGTCCACTGAGCTATTGAGGCGAGGAGGGGTTTTCACTTTGGTGTTCCGGACTCTCAGAACTCGATGCCTCTCTTATTGGTGTCGAGTCACCCTTGGAGGGGATTCTCCCGAGTGCCTCTTGAATTCTCGATCTTCTTCTTTGAACGACCGACTTAGTCTTGATTAGGACTGGAGCAAGAATCTCGGTCAGATCATCCCTCTCTTTCCTGTTCCAATCAAGGTCCTCGAGGGGTGTGCTTAATCACATTTTCATACTCATACGAGTATAGGTCAGAATCGTCATCCTGGAGACCTTCAGGAACTTGGTACAGACCGAGTTCTTAAATCAATTGTAGGGAGAACTCACGCCACAATGCCTTCTCTTGGCCTCAAAATCATCTCACGGTCGGCCCAAAGTAGTCTTCTCAGATCGCCCTATGATGGTAGATTATCTTGATGTTCATTGATAAACTTCTTAAAGTCAAAGCAGTTCTTGGCTTGAAGAAATGAAACAAGATGATAGGGACCGGGCTCTTTACTATGTTCTAAGCATCCGTAGAGCTGTTTTGCATGTGTAGTTTCCCGAGAGAGATGGGAAAGTGCAAACCAGAAATCTTCTTGTCTCTATAAGTTACTCAGTGCAACTTGTCTAGTTGCCTACATATTTCTATCAAATCCATTTTATCATTGTAGAACATGGGAAGCCGTAGAGGAGTGCTTTCATACCAAGAGCTTTGATATAGGAAAATTTCTTGAATTGAATGAAATAGGCTCCATACTCTTGCGATATCGGTTCATGGCTTCATCTCAAAACCTTCTACAGCAGTATCACCTTGAGCAATCTGACCACATACATGGTGAAAGCATCATTGACCCTTCTGAAATTCTGATTGCTGGTCTCCAGGGTGAACTGCGGGCAATAGGCATACACTGGATCATCTTTGTGTGCATCTATATAGGAGAAACCAAACCACCGCCTTGATCTTTGCTAGGTATACATTATATATGAAGTCATATAGAACTTCTTTGTTTGCTGAACGTTGGATAGCTGCTCCGCCAAATTCATACTGATGATCTCTGCCTAGTTGATGTTTTGTGTTCCCTCGCACACCATGCTGATGAGCGGGCACATCCAGAAATGAAACTCATTGGTGGAGGGCAAACCCATAACCCGAGCCAGCAGGATTATGAAGTCTGACAATTCCTCATTGAAATCTACTCGGAAGAGGGTTTTGGTTAGGCGAGAAGCACCTTTCTTAGGGTTCTTCAACCAAGACTTCGCCACTCGCGCCTTGTATTTGTCACTGTCTTGGTCGAATAGGGTCTGTGCTTGATCCCGGGAGACGACTATAGCATTGTCCAACTCCGGAATCCTCAGAGCAGCGCCAATGGTGGCAGCGTCTAGCTTGGCAATGAGTTCTCCATGTACATTTGTCAATTCGCTCGAAGCGGGGTCGAAGTGAGCTCCGCATGAAAGCACCATATCAGCACACTGTACTGAGATTGGGAAACCACCGGCAAAAGCCAAACCGCTATCATGAATCATTTGTGCTATTGGTGTAGGGTTTGCATCTGCCATTCTTGCCCAAAAATCACCGAAGTCGAGATGACGAGCTTCGCTGTCCCCAATATTGCTAACAGCAGACTCAAGCGGAGAAATTTGCTCCTGTCCCCGAAACTTGATCTTCATTTTGATAGTCTCGGAGGCTGCAACCTAGACTCGGGAAGGAATTTGCAAAGGGAGGATATTTGCCCCGTGGTTTTCAAATTGCAGGGTTCGAGCAAAGATAGCATGGAAATGCGAAAAAATGCAAAGGGAAATGCTCGTTATATATAGCCGCTAGAGAGAGGAATGAATTTAATGCGCATTGAATACACAACCACCAATTGAATAGCATCATACTCGGAGTAGCGGGAAAAAAACTAAGTGTGAATGACACTTGGTACGCTGGGGACATGTGAGACGCGGATGCGCGAAACACGCGTTCCGCCGATTGGTCGAAACAGGGAGATAATGCACAAATGGTTTTGGAACGATTGGGGCGAAAATGCGCGAGTACGCGGGTTCGGTGTTTCGGCCGAATTTGGAACAGGGGCCTGTTTGGACTTGGGACATTCGGGACAAAAGTTCAAGTATGCGGTTCGGCAGTTCGGGTGAAATTGAAACACTCACATTTTTCGGTTTGGGATAAGAGCTCAAGAAATGCACGCGACACGGGGTTTCGGTAGAAAATTGGAAAGCTCGCACTTTTAACTTTGGGAAATTTGAGACATGAAAGTGCATAGTCACGCGGTTCGGGTGTTTCAGCAAATTGGAACAACTCGCAAAAATTTTTGGGACACTTGGGACAAAATTTTCCGACGGGCCCAAAAATGGGACAACTTCGGGGATTTCGGCCGATCGGGGAACAGAGTGCACTTTCGTACTTGGGACAGTTGGGACAAAAAGTTCCGACAGGCCCGAAAATCACACAAAATGACCCAAAACACAGATTTTTTCAATTTCACGACTTAGGCACTTCAGAGAAAAACACTTAAACTCAAAATTTTGAAATTTTACTCTTATCAGAGTGGGGAATTTTGAGTGGACAACAGCTGGCTCCTTCTGGGGATGACTTGGCATAAATTCTCAGAATGAGACAAGGCAAGAACTTAGACAAACTTGGTGAAGCAGACCAGTGCCTTATCCATTGGGCAAAGGAGTCAAAAACAAACCAATACAGAGGGCAACACACACAACAACAGAAGGAAAACACACCAAAAGCAGAAAAGCAAAAACACATGCATGCAATATACAAAGGGACTCCCTAGTCACCTATGACTTGAACAACTTCAAATACTACCCACTATAAGGAAGTGGGAGAGGGGAACCATCCATGTAATCAAGATAGAAAGAGTCCTTACCAGCAAAGTGTCTTATCTTGAAAGGTCCGAGCCACAGGGAATCAAATTTTCCATGGCTGCCACGAGGTTCATGTCTTTTGTCCCATAACAGCATGGTATCTCCAACTTGGAACTCTCTGAACCTAGCTTTCTTGTCAAATAGAACCTTTACCTTCTGCTGGTGAGTAGATATCCTATCAGCAACCTCCAATCTGTCCTCGTTCAGTTTGTGCAGGTACATGATTCTTTTATCCAGAGCATCACTGAAACTAGTATCCTCAATGGCCTTCATCAGTGCAGGTGGCGGTTCTTGTCATGCAATTGAGCTTCTACTCCATACACCACTTGAAAAGGAGACATTCCAATGGCTCTTTTGGGTGTGACCCTGTCTGCCCAAAGAGCATCATAAAGCTTCTTATGCCAGTTTCGCTGAGATTCATTGACCAACTTCCTTATGATAGTCACCAGATTTTTGTTGGTGGATTCTGCTTGTCCATTTCCTGGGATAATAATCAAGAATGAGCCGTAGAGAGATGCCATACCCGTAGCAAATCCATTATCTCGGTTGAGGAAAAGTTCAAGCATTGTTCATTCATCTTGTTAGGTACACCATACCTTACCAAGATGTTCTCTTTGATGAAGTTGCATACCAATTCCCGTAAGTCGTGCTCTGAGATCGGAATAGCTTCCACCCATTTGGTGAAGTAGTCAGTGGCGGTTAGCACATGAGTGTGACCAGCACTAGAAACAGGGTTGAGTGCACCAATGAAGTCCAGACCCCACTGTTGAAATGGTTCCTCAATCACAACTGGCTTGAGAGGCAAAGAGGCCAATTTAGGTCTTCCCACAAAGGTCTGACAAGCCTCGCATTTATCCACCCACTTGGATGCATCTCTGAACAAGGAAGGCCAGTAATATCCTCCCCGGAGTATCTTGTGAGCTGTGACTGTTGATGAATAGTGCCCTCCACATGTCTGATCATGAAAAGCTGAGAGCAACTTTCTCTGTTGTTCCTTGTCCACACACTTCAGAAATCTCCCATCTAAACCACGCTTGAACAAGGCATTTTCCCACAGTACATATTGCGCTGATCTCAATTTAACAGTCCTCTTTTCCTTGGTAGTTAAATGAGAGGGGCATTCCCCATAGGTGAGAAAATGGGCAATGTCGAATACCATTCATCGAACGAATCGAACTAAGGAGGTAATAGCGAGGAATGTCGACTTTCTCCTCCAGCAACTCATGTTTGGATCCTTCAGCAATGAGCTCACAAAGACCTTTTCCACGAACCATCTTGGTCGGTTTGATATCAATGTCATACTCCTGGACTTTAGCCACCCAGTTTCCTCTCTTGGACCCAAATTCTGTTTGTGTAAGAATTGCCTTCACGGTTGTATCTAGAACCAACACCATAGAGTGAGAGTTGAGGATATAAAAGGAACTGCTACTTGATAGCCTTGACTACTGCAAACGCATGCTTCTCCATCATGGTGTATTTTAGCTCATGATTCTTCGTGATATAGCTCATGAAGGCAATTGGTAGCTCATGTTTATCAGAATCTTCTTGGGTTAAGACCGCACGGTGGTATTATCGTCAGAAGATAGCAATAGATGATGAAATCTTTGCTGAAATCAGGACAGGCCAAAACTGGAGTTTTAGCAATAGCTTTCTTGATACCCTCAAAGGATTCCTTTCCTTCAGAAGACCAACCAAATGTTTTCTTCCCTTTCATCATCTGAGAAATATTCAAAGTTAATTCAGCAAAATCAGGGATGAATCTTCTTAAAAAATTGATCTTACCGAAGAAGGAATGCACGCCTTTTTTACTGGTTGGGAGAGGAATTTGCTAGATGGCTTGAACTCGTTCAGGATCAATCTTAATACCATCCCTGGAGACGATGTGCCCTAATAGTTTTCCTTCTGTAACACAGAAGATAGATTTTTTAGGATTTAAAGAAATCCCATGCTCTCGGCATCTCAGCAGAACCGTTTCCAGGTGGTCGAAGTGATCTGCTCTTGTCTTTGAAAACACTGTCAGGTCATCAAGGTATATGACAATACATTTCCCTTTCAAGCTTCCAAAAGCCAGATCCATAGCTCTCTGGAAAGTGGCACCAGCATTAATCAGCCCAAAAGGCATTCTCTTGTAGGCAAAGGTACCCCAAGGAGTGGTGAAGGCTGTCTTGTGTTGATCTGCAGTATCAACCTCTACCTGATTGTATCCCGAGAATCCATCAAGCATAGATAACATTTCAGATCCTGTTACTGCTTGCAATATTTGATCCATCATAGGCAAAGGGTAGTTATCTTTCAGAGAAGCCTGATTCAGGTTCCTGAAATCAACACAGATGCGGATCTCACCATTTTTCTTCCTAACAGGCACTATATTTGTGATCCATGTCGAATGGTGAATGGGAAAAATAATTTTAGCCTTCAACAACTTCTGGATCTCCTGAAAGATGGTGTCAGCTATTTTTGGATTGTACTGCCTCTGCTTCTGCTTGAAAGGCTTAATTCCTGGTTTGAGGGGAATAGAATGCTGCATATCTTTTGGCTTGAAGGCTTTTAGATCTTCATAAGAATAAGCAAGAACATCCTTGTACCTCCTTAGAAGATCAATTTCTTTTCTCCTCTCATCGGTTGTGCAACATTTTCCAATATTTACCAGCTTGGGATCAGTAGAACTCCCTATATCAATCTTATCATACTCAGCTGATTGCTGAGGTCCAGTAGAAGCTTTAGATTTCACATATCTGTCATGTTTATCAAACAACTCCTCCAAACTCACCAAACCTTTGGGAATCTTGTTTCCTTTGAGTTTAATGCATCCTTCCTGATCTGTTTCTTCTCCTTGGGTGACAGCTTGGTCAGAGGACACACTCTCACGAGGCAGGTTGTCACTTCCCTCAAAATACAGTTGTTCAAATTTCCCTTGAGTTCCAGGAAGGAAAGCAAATGCTGGTCATCGTTGAAAACTTGCCAGTTATTGGTATTGTCAGGTACACTGGGCCGGTGGACCATTTCAATAGTGAACTTATCCTGAGAGAACTCAGGATGGGGAATCAATAATGACCCTGAGACAGCCAGTGAATCAGCCCTGCTGATTCTTTTCTCTAGGTATTGCTTTAATAGAGAAGGCATCAAGGAATTCAATTGAATCCCAAACCTGATTCCGGTAATGCTTCAGCCTCCCATTTTTTACCTGAAAAAGGCTTCTGACTTGCTTCACAATCAGCTCTACATCACCACGAGCTAGAAGATTTTTTACACCTCGTTCTTTGGCCACTTGTAGTCCAAGAATGAGAGCCTCATACTTTTCTGTATTGTTAGTGTTTTCAAACTGCAACTTAAATGAAAAAGGGTGTAGGCAGCCTTCAGGTGACACTAGCGAGACACCAGCTCCGAACCCGACCAAGGAACAAATTCCATCAAATTCTAAAATCCAAACACCATTGGGATCTTTGGGCAATACTTTGGAGGGTTGGATTTCATCAGGGGACAGAATCATGTAATTACCATGGCCCATATCTTCATAGAGTATTTGTGCCTTAGGATCATCCGTTTTCTGCACAATATACTCAGATTGTTTCTCAGGCAGCAGCTTCTTCATGTGTCCATTGACAGGTATGAGTGCATGTGACCAATCCATTTGAATCTCTCCACCCACATCTTTACAGAAGTTCCTACTTAGCAACATTCCATAAGAAGGAGGAATGTCTGCTACTAGGATGGTAGCCAAGACTTTCTTTTCAGGTAAAGCAGCAAAAGCCACTTGTGCATCTTTAATCCTTCCAACCAAAGGCACTTCCTTACTTTCCATGGAGTAGCAAGATCCATAAGTACGAGTGAGGGTCAAGCCTAAAGCATGAGCTACTTTAGCAGGCATCACGTTATCTGAGGCTCCGGAATCTATGACACAGTTACTGAGCCTATGGCCAGCTATAAGAAGTGTTACATAAAAAGGCTTGATTTTGTCACCAGGCGAGGTGACAGCAGCTACCAGACTAGGCTGTGGTGTAGAAGGAGGAGTGGGCAAAAGGCCTTTAGAGGTGGTCTTGGAATGGGAATTAACAAATTGGATCATCTTGGCAAAAGCTTTGGGATGGGTTTGGTAGTATTCAGCTTCTGAAATTTGAACCTTAGTCTTCTTTAGATGATCAACAATATCAAAGGATCCAGAGGTGGATGGGCCATCATCATTTGGAATTCTAGGCTTATCAACTTTAGGAGAAAAAGAAGAAGAAGCAACTTTGGTAGCAGGATTGACAGGACTTACCTTTGGTGCAGATGAGGTAGGGATAGGAGATCCTCTTCTGGCAATTACAGGAATAGTTGCCGGCTGCTCCTTAGATTTCTTCATGGGCTGTGTTACTTTCTCCTTCTGCCTTGTCTGTTCTCGAGTCATGACAGCAAATGATTCACTGTTCATATCTGCTACCACTTCATCATAGTCATCTCCATCATCAGTGCCTTCGGTGGTAAAGAAATTAACCCGAGATCCTTCGAGTTCTTCCGCCTCATCATCAAATTCCTCCAGGAACTCCTCACGAGCTTCATCGTCCACATCATCATCTGGCTCTTCAACTTCACAGGTTGCATTCACAGGAACCTTAACAGAGGGACTTCAAGTGCTAGTCTTGTGTGAGGAGCAGGCAAACGATTTCTGGGCTGGAAATTTCTTCTTGGAACATCTGCATACGGGGCATGCTGAGCCAATTGTTTCTTTATAGCTACTAGATCATTTGCAAGTTTCTGGACTAATGGATCAGTATTGGGTCCAGAGGTGGAGGAGGAAGAAGCAGCAGATTTAGATTTGGGGGGATCTCTTTTCAACTTCCCTAACATGATCAAGTCATCCTCGACACTAACAGCCAGTTCTTGATCCAGAATTAACGTTCCGAGATTAGCCCTTCTTAGAGCATAACTGACTTTGGGCGTTTGAGCATTTAGAAAGAAACATTTTTGAATTTGATCAATGGTCGAGTATTTACAAGAATTTTGTTGATCAGTCTGTTGAATCGAGCCACAAATTCCCTCATGGGTTCTGATGGATCTTTCTTTATCTGAGAAATTTGGGCAAGCAGGGCATGCACATCTTCTGCCGGCTTGAAACGGCTTTCGAACTGAGTTCTCATTGTATTCCAGTCGGTGATGGCACCAGCCGGAAGGTGATAGAACCAATCAGCAGCATTATCTTGTAACGTCTCAACGAACAGCCTTACTGAGACGTCTTCATGTTCAACTCCCAAGACTCCACATGCAACTATGAAGGCTGCAATGTGTTCATCAGGGTGTATTTTGCCATCTCCTTTAAACTTGGGGAAGTTCTTTCGGTTACCTCTAGGTAACTCATGCAAAGGCTGAGTAAGGGCCAGGGGCCCGACACGTTGACCCCATGGCAATTGTGCCACCATTCTTGGAAATACAGCTTGGAGGGGAACTGTAACACTAGCTAGGATCAAAGCTCGTAGATTGGGACTAGCAGGTTCTGAAGGAATACCACCCGTAGGACTTCTATCTTGAACAGGCGGAGTGCTCGTCGAACGAGTTCTTCTATTTGAAGGGAAAGGAAAACCCTGTTGCTCCAAAAGCTGAAACTGAGAATCTTTGATACCAAGGGTCCTTCTCCCTCGAGTGAAACGTGGAGTTGCCAGATCAAAGGATGATCGAAAAAAAATTACAGTACTGGAATGCGATTTTCCCCAGCGGAGTCGCCAAAAACTGTTGGTCGTCAGATAGGACTTTTTAGAAGAGCAACAGTCAGGGGACAAGAAGTCCCTCCTCTTTAATGGGAGAGGTTCCCTTATTCAGAAACGAACTTATTTACAAATGTACAGAACATTGTTTTATGGTCAAACTTGGATTTTACGAAAGTGTTTTCCACAAGGATCATCAATTACACAAGGACTGAGGAAAGGGAATAAGAAGATGAGCAGAATAGCAACATTCAGAATTATAGATAGCAGAATAATTCCTCGTGTATGCGAAGCTTCAAAGAATTTAAGACAAGATCATTTGCGATGGCTGAATGAGATTAAATTTAAAGACACAAAGTTCCATAAATAACCTTCTTCAGATTTATTAATCAAGGACACAAAGTTCCTTCTTGGTTGTACAAGATCACTGTATTTGCAAAACTGAACAGTATGCAATCAGAGAGACTAACGAGTTAGGAACAAAATGATCTCCACAATATTAAAGGAAAACACAGAGATAACAAGAATTAGATAGACAAAGAATGAAAAGCCCTTTTGTATTGATTTCTTTAAGATCTATTTACACTTTCAGCAAATATTCCAAGTTCTTCCTCCTTCTCAAAATGGCGTGGAAAGGCCATTATATAGCTTACAAGTCAGTTACTCTTCGTAACCGTTTCTTTTAATTAAAGAATAGTTAAGGATCGCCAATTGCAATACCTTAACTAATTACAAGGAATACGAAAAGAATGGGAAGAAGAGAAAAGAAAGGAGAAGGAGACAGGTGGCCAGCTACTGGGAGGGACCCACTGTCTTCAGAATCTGCTGCCTGAATTTCTTCAACGCCTCAGCTATGTCTCTGCCACGTGGAACTGACGTGTTGGCTGCAGACTGAGTCCAAAATCCCAGACACTTCTCCATCTCTTTATCAAACTCGACGTGAGTATGATAATCTTTATTTGCTTCTTCAATGGCAGATTGAAGAGAACAAATTTCCTTCATCTTTTCCTTAGAGATGGAGCTTTCCTTGAATAGATTATCTTTGACAAAAGCTCTGAACTGAGCTTTGATTTCTTGCAAGGACAGGGAAACACCAGAGTTTTCATCCTGAAGATGACAATGTATATCCTTGAAAGCAGCAACAGCCAGTGTCTTGAAAGCTTCTCCCTTCTGCCAGCTGTTCTTCATTTCTCCCACAGCTTCCTCCAAAACTCTGATCTTCCACTCCACACTGTAGACCCAGGATTTTGATAGATTGTCCTTAGCATCATCGAAAATCTTATTTGCCAGTAAGATGTTCTCATCTGTCTGTCCCATAAGGCGAAGGTCTACTATACAACTGCTCCAGATTTTTAGTTCTTTATCCATAGTATTGATAGTGGAGGAGAGCTTCAGTTGCACACTACTCACCTTTTGTGGAGTTTGAAAGCTTCATCGATGAAGTTTAATCCAGCAATAAGAATTTCATCCACCATGGCTTCAATAGCTCTGCCATAGACAGAATACTTGTGCATATCTTTGATACTTTGCACTTCATCTTGGCTTAGAATGATAGGAGGTGGAAGAGTAGTCAATGGGGTAGGGTCCAAGACTTTATCCTTAGATAAAAGAGACTTGATGAAACCTATGAGAATCTGGGCTTGCTCTTCCAACTGTTCAATAGTTTTCGCTGCCCTTTCTCTACCCTTCCAATGACTCTTGAGATCTGCTTCCGGAGGTTGTGAATTTCACCTTCGAGAGTAGACTCTCCCATAGGGGATTCTTGAAAGCTCCAAGTCGATGCCCGCACTCCCGATTCTCGATTTGTCTACTGTAGGCTTAGCAATCTCCAAGAATTGCTGACCTTGGGCATCAGACACTATTCTGGAAGTAGTTCTGGCTTTCTTGGCACGAGAAGGAGTGGTGCCCAACAAGGCTGCAACAGCATCGAAATTTGGTCCCAAGCTTTGAGAGGAGGATTTTCTCTTCCTTTTGTCAACCAAAGGTTGCACCCAAGCAAAAGAGGAAGAAGAATCTGTAGGAGAAGCAAGGGGACCCAGAGACAGGGAGCTCATGACACTCAGGGTCTGTGCAGCTGTTGACTCAAGCTGAGATGTGAGTAAAGCACTGGAGGCGATGGCGGTAGAAGAATCAGTAGCACCTAGAAGTTCAGTGCTCTGGACCTCCTTGTCCTTATCTGCTGGATCTTCAGGAACATTTGCAGGAGTTGGCATCTCACTTTCTTCACTTTCACTGAGAACAATGATGTTCTCTGGCCCTATAGGCAACTCTGCCTGTTTTCTTGGAGGGTCATTCTCTGCAGGCTCCTTCTTTACCTCTTTGAGTTTCTTCCTGTATACCTGGGTAGATGGAGAAGGAGTAGATTCTACAGGTCCCTGAGCTATTGAGGCAGGAGGGGTTTTCACTGGTGTTCCAGACTCTAGAACTGATGCCTCTCTTATTGGTGTCGAGTCACCCTTGGAGCTGGATTCTCCTGAGTGCCTCTTGAATTCTCAGATCTTCTTACTGAACCAGACCTTAGTCTTGATTAGGACTGGAGCAAGAATCTCAGTCAGATCATCCCTCTCTTTCCTGTTCCAATCAAGGTCCTCCGAGGGGTGTGCTTAATCACATTTTCATACTCATACGAGTATAGGTCGAATCGTCATCCTGAGACCTTCAGGAACTTGGTATGCATTCAAGTTCTTAAATCAATTAGGGAGAACTCCGCACAATGCCTTCTCCGGCCTCAAAATCATCTGCACATGCATCGGCCCGGTAGTCTTCTCAGATCTTCCCTATGATGGTAGATTATCTTGATGTTCTCTTCAATAAACTTCTTAAAGTCAAAGCGTGTTCTTGGCTTGAAGAAATGAATAAAGTGATAGGGACCAGGCTCTTTCTATGTTCTAAGCATCCAGAGCTGTTTTGCATGTGTAGTTTCCCAGAGAGATGGGAAAGTGCAAACCAGAAATCTTCTTGTCTCTGCAAGTTTTGTGCAACTTGTCTAGTTGCCTACATATTTCTATCAAATCCATTTTATCATTGCAGAACATGGGAAGCCGTAGAGGAGTGCTTTCATAACCAAAGAAGTGAGCTTTGATATAGGAAAATTTCCTGAATTGAATGAAATAGGCTCCATACTGCGATATCAGGTTCATGGCTTCATCTGAAAACCTTCTAGCAGTATCACCTTCGAGCAATCTGACCACGTACATGGTGAAAGCATCATTGACCCTTCTGAAATTCCGATTGCTGGTTTCCAGGGTGAACTGCGGGCAATAGGCATACACTGGATCATCTTTGTGTGCATCTATATAGGAGAAACCAAACCACTGCCTTGATGCTGCTAGGGTATACATCAGATATGAAGTCATATAGAACTTCTTTGTTTGCTGAACGTTGGATAGCTGCTCCGCCAAATTCATACTGATGATCTCTGCCCAGTTGATGTTTTGTGTTCCCTCGCACACCATGCTGATGAGCGGGCACATCCAGAAATGAAACTCATTGGTGGAGGGCAAACCCATAACCCGAGCCAGCAGGATTATGAAGTCTGACAATTCCTCATTGAAATCTGCTCGGAAGAGGGTTTTGGTTAGGCGAGAAGCACCTTTCTTAGGGTTCTTCAACCAAGACTTCGCCACTCGCGCCTTGTATTTGTCACTGTCTTGGTCGAATAGGGTCTGTGCTTGATCCCGGGAGACGACTATAGCATTGTCCAACTCCGGAATCCTCAGAGTAGCACCAATGGTGGCAACGTCTAGCTTGGCAATGAGTTCTCCATGTACATTTGTCAATTCGCTCGAAGCGGGGTCGAAGTGAGCTCCGCATGAAAGCACCGTATCAGCACACTGTACTGAGATTGGGAAACCACCGGCAAAAGCCAAACCGCTATCATGAATCATTTGTGCTATTGGTGTAGGGTTTGCATCTGCCATTCTTGCCCAAAAATCACCGAAGTCGAGATGACGAGCTTCGCTGTCCCCAATATTGCTAACAATAGACTCAAGCGGAGAAATTTGCTCCTGTCCCTGAAACTTGATCTTCATGTTGATAGTCTCGGAGCTGCAACCTAGACTCGGGAAGGAATTTGTAAAGGGAGGGGATATTTGCCTAGGTTTTCAAATTGCAAGGGTTCGAGCAAAGATAGCATGGAAGCAATGCGAAAAATGCAAAGGGGAAATGCTCGTTATATAGCCGCTTGGAGAGAGGAATGAATTTAATGCGCATTGAATACACAACCACCAATTTGAATAGCATCATACTCGGAGTGAGCGGGAAAAAACTAAGTGTGAATGACACTTGGTACGCTTGGGACATGTGAGACGCGGATGCGCGAAACACGCGGCTCAGCCGATTCGGGCGAAACAGGGAGAGAATGCACAAATGGTTTTTGGAACGATTGGGACGAAAATGCGCGGAGTACGCGGTTTGGGTGTTTCGGCCGAATTTGGAACAGCGGGCCCGTTTGGACTTGGGACATTCGGGACAAAAAGTTCTGGAGTACGCGGTTCGGCCGGTTCGGGTGAAATTGAAACAGCTCACATTTTTTCGATTTGGGACAAGGAGCTCAAGTACGTGACATGGGGGTTTCGTAGAAAATTGGAAAGCTCACACTTTTAACTTTGGGACATTTGAGACATGAAAGTGCGTAGTATGCGGTTCGGTGTTTTGGCCGAAATTGGAACAACTCACACAAAATTTTTGGGACACTTGGGACAAAATTTTCCACGGCCCCGAAAATGGGACACTTTGGGGATTTCGGCCGATCGGGGAATAGAGTGCACTTTCATACTTGGGACAGTTGGACAAAAAGTTCGACAAACCCGAAAATCACACAAAATGACCCAAAACACAGATTTTTTTTCAATTTCACGACTTAGGCACTTCGAGAGAAAAACACTTAAACTCAAAATTTTGAAATTTTACTCTTATCGGGCGGGAAATTTTGAGTGGACAACATAGTGCAGAAAGCTAATCTAATCCTAATCTAACCATGCCAAGGAGACAGAGAGAGAGAGAGAGAAAGGAAAAGAACAAAAGCCTACACTAAAACAAAGTTGATAAACCAAAGAAGGAGAATGTTGGACATCTATCAAAACTGTCATGGGACAAAGAGAGGTGAGCAATGGGAAGGATGGACGGATGCATCACGAGCCCAAGGATAGATTTCACACGAAAATGTCCCAAAACTCCATGAACACACTTCTCCAAACCTGCAATGAACATTCAAACATGCACAATACCAATGAAGAGAGGTAAGAAGAGAACAAGCAAAAACGAGCAAGATGGACGGATGCATCACAAAACACGTTTTGTTGCTCCGTAAGTTTGCATGAACATCATTTCAATAGTAAAAGGCAAAAACACCATTATAGAGCAAGGGAGGAGGTTCAAATCCATTTTCAACCCTAGAGAAGAAAATAAGGGAGGGCAGAGCAGAAAATATGAACAACTTGTTATAAAATAAGCCAAATCGCTTTTACATTGCATGGGTCGATCCTGGGGACGAAACATGGGAAAACGTGTAAGCCTATTCCTCATTGATCGCAGATGCAAAGTAAAATGGCATGGGATACCTTACCAACCCATACATGCTTGGAACTACAAAACTCGATGCATGTTATCAAAATTTACCACAGGGGGTGAAATTTTGACAACAATTTGGAAACTTAGTGGGGTCGTCACTGCTAGATGAATGATCGAGTTGAAGCAATCCATTGGGCATGGAGTCATAAGCAAGCCTCAAAACTGATCTAAACTTTGAAAACTTCCCTCTGAGCCACTTGAAACCCACCGGACATGGAGTTGTTCTTACCAAAATGCCACTCAAACGAACTGTGCAAGAGCAAAACCAGCACAACAAAAACTATGTACAGAACTAAAAATCATACATGCTCCAAAATGAAACATGCAGAGTGTGCGCAAGCACTTCTTCTGCTGAAAGTAAATCTACCTACTCTACTCTAACTGGAGCAAAGGCAAGCTAAACAAACCATACAATTGGTTGTGAGAAATAGCTTCCCTTTCTCAAAAGTGGTGGCCATGCAATTGATTTGGAGCTGATCATGGCTGTTATGATGAGTGGAAAATCAACAAGAAGCTGGTATTCCACCCAAATCATCAAGGTATCAGCTGAAGGAAAATTCAATACCTCTTTTAGTTGCTCTGCATTTGGATTGAAGAGGTATGGCAGCTGATCCTTGGTACTTTGTAGCTCACCCTCATGCTCAGAAGAAAGCATGACTGGTTGTGACTTCTCCTTTGGCTCCAATGAAGCCAAATACCTGATTAGGCAAGGTCTGATCTGTTGAGTATGCCCGTTCTGTGATTTTAACCTCCAAGAATGGAGTCTTCTTGCAGACCTTCTTGAATGGATGATGTGGAAGAAATGGAAAATTCCTCTGTCCTTTCTCTTCCTCCAATGAAGAACATGAAAGATTAAAATCTTTCAATCTTGATTCCAAGAGTCATTTGTTATAAGTTGCGAGGCTGCTGAAAATGAATGTTCTCCTTCATGACAAAGCAGACTCAAGTGTTTGGAATGTGGATGATGAAAGAGAGAATGGTGGAAACTCAACCGACTCTTCTCCATCAAAACAGTCCTCCAAATCGATGATAAACCGCCTCATGGCTGTCCTGCTGAAATGTTCAACTTCCTCCATGGTGTCCTCTTGATACGAACTTGACCACCATGGTTTCTTTCTCCTTTCAACATTGAGTTTGAGAGGTCAAACTCCTCTTCAAAGACCGGAACTTGAGAGAGCTGAAGTAGAAAGAAGAACCGAAGGTTCTCCTCGTAGCCTTGCTTTGTGCTCAAAGCTCTTGGATCTACACTTTTCTCCCCACACTGGAATGTGCTCCTCTTCTTTTGGATTTAGAGCAGCTTCTCCTTCCTCCAATGTTTGAAGACAATCTTGCTCTCGATTGAACTCTTCCTCCAAAGATGAAGTTTGTCAAGTCAAACTCTTCAATCTGCTGCTCTAGAGGACAAGTTGGGGCTGCAAGATCTTCTTCTTCTGCTACAACAAAATCAGTCCTAACCACCATTTGTTCAACCTTAGCCTCTTCTATAGGCTTAACCATCAAGGGGATCTTTGTTATCCCAAATTTGGCAGCCAAACTTACTAAGCTCTTAATCATTTCTTCTTTTCTTGGCTCTTCCTCTTGCTGTCCTTGATGACTGAATTTTGCAATTTCTTCTTCCCCACATGGAATTGGGAATGCAAGAGGAGGGATGGGTTGTAACTCAACTGATTTGACATTTTTTTGTGGTGGTGGAGGAGGTGAAACCTCTTGTTTCTTTGGAGTGGGAGGTATTTCATTTAGCTCTTGTGGAGGGGATGACTGTTTAGAAGGAAAAAGGAAAGAAGAATTGAGGTGTGGTGGAAGACTGAGAGGTGGAGACATGGGATCAACATTTGGGACAGCAGATGGAGAGTTTAAAATTTGCAAGTCCAAATGAGATGATGCTGCTTGAGTAATGGGAAGAGAAAAACCGGATGATGGTGTAGAACTTACCCATTGACAAGGTTGTTCAACACCGAATGTATAGGCCTCTATTTCTGCTGTCCATTGTGCAAGTTGGGGCAGCATCTTTATCATGAAGTCCAGCTTCTCTTGAGGGCTGAAGTGTCTTGGAAAAGGGCCTCCCCATGGACAAGGAGTCCTCGCAACCACCCCTGAAAGCTCTCATCCGAGCCGTTGCTCGACCGCACCATCTTTGCCTCCATCTTTTGGATTTTCTCCAATGAGACCAGCATCTTGGATCTCGATTGTCTTCATTATATGCATACTCTTTCTCTTGAAAGCTCCATAGCCAAACCGACTTTGCACTTTGCTGCTCATATGGGTATGCATACGATCTTGAATCTGCTCAAAATGCTGATTTGAGGATTTGTAAAACATGTTGGAGGTATGATATACTTGTTGTTGTTGATGTGAATTCCATGATGGAAATGAAGTCATGATTGCACAACTTCATAGAATGAAAGAAGATGGAAGAGATGGAAGGAAGAATGGATGGAAAATGAATGAAAATGAATGGAAAGGAAGGTCTCGCAACTTCGTAGATGGGTTGTTGACCGGATGGAGTCGCTAGATGTGTTTCAGAAGTGCCTCAAAAGGCTGAAATCTTCATAGGAACACATCAACCTGCAAAGATGAAGTGAAAGACCTCTAAGGTCCCACCGGCATGCCAAAACTATTAATGCAAAATCACAGCACCCCTGGATGCAGATCAGGCTTCTAGGTTGATCACTCAGGCATCCAGTGTGATTGCACAACATGGAAACCTCTCTCCAAGCGTGGGACTTGTGAAACTGAGAGAGGAATCTCCAGAGAAGGCTGGTTCCTACTCCTAAACTACCTACCACAAGCTATTCCAGTGTAGGAAAGCTAATCTAATCCTAATCTAACCATGCCAAGGAGAGAGAGAGAGAGAGAAAGGAAAAGAACAAAAGCCTACACTAAAACGGTGATACACCAGAGAAGGAGAATGTTGGACATCTATCAAAACTACCATGGGACAAAGAGAGGTGAGCAATGGGAAGGATGGACAGATGCATCACAGGCCCAAGGATAGATTTCACACAGAAAATGTCCCAAAACTCCATGAACACAGCTCCAAACCTGCAATGAACATTCAAACATGCACAAATACCTGCAATGAAGAGAGGCAAGAAGAGAACAAGCAAAAACAAGCAAGGATGGACAGATGCATCACAAAACATGTTTTGTTGCTCCAGAAGTTTGCACAGAACATCATTTCAATAGTAAAAGGCAAAAACGCCATTACAGAGCAAGGGAGGAGGTTCAAACTCCATTTTCAACCCTAGAGAAGAAAAGAAGGGAGGGCAGAGCAGAAAATATGAACAACTTGTTATAAAATGAGCCAAATCTGGCTTTTTACATTGCATGGGTCGAGCCCAAGGGACAGAAACGTGGGAAAACATGTAAGCCTATTCCTCATTGACTGTAGATGCATTAAAATAGCATGGGATACCTGTTAGTGCAAAATCACAACACCCGGACACATATCAGCTTCTAGTTTGATGTTCGGCATCCATTGTGATTGCACAAACATGGAAACCTCTCTCCAGCGTGGGACTTGTAAAACCGAGAGAGGAATCTCCAGAGAGAAGGCTGGTTCTGCTCTAAACTACCCTACAAGCTATTCCGGTGCGAGGCAAGCTAATCTAATCCTAATCTAACCATGCCAAGGAGACAGAGAGAGAGAGAGAAGGGAAAAACAAAAAAGCCTTCACTAAAACGGTGATACACCGAGAAGGAGAATGTTGAACATCTATCAAAACGCCATGGGACAAAGAGAGGTGAGAAATGGGAAGGATGGACGGATGCATCACAGCCCAAGGATAGATTTCACATAGAAAGTGTCCCAAAACTCCATGAACATAGCTCCGGATCTGCAGCGTTGAACGCATCAAACATGCACAAATACCTGCAATGAAGAGAGGCAAGAAGAAAACAAGCAAAAATGAGCAAGGATGGACGGATGCATCACAAAACACGTTTTGTTGCTTGATTTTGCAGAACATCATTCCATTAGTAAAAGGCAAAAACGCCATTACAGGGGGGGAGGAGGTTCGAACTCCATTTTCAACCCTAGAGAAGAAAACAAGGGAGGGCCGAGCGGAAAGAATGAACAACCCTTTTTCATATTTTGCCACTCCTTACAATATATAGGAAGAATGAGAGAAGGAAGAAAGAGGAAAGTCGATCTCCTCCAACCACCTCTAGGTCGTATTTTAAATCATTTCATCATGGTAGAAGCGATGGATCCTGGCAAAACGGCGGTGCCTGCTGCTCACATTAAAACTGGTCGCTGAAATGTCACTTCATCATTACCACGCGTGAGCCCTTTCTCAATTTTCTCTCTCTAGACTGCACCAAAACTCAAGATTAGCCCCAGAATCATGTAGAGGATTTCACTAGCTTTCCGTTGATATAAGGAACATGCAAATCCGAGCTCTGGATCAAAAGATATGACGATTTGAGGATTTAGGGCACGCAGGCAGTGAAAACAAATTTTTAAAATATTTTCCGCGCATTGCCACCGGATGACACGTGGCGGACTTCGATTGGATGAGAAAGGTCTTCGGCCGTCGGGTTCGAGATTGTCCTCTCCATTTGCATCGGGTTTGGGAGGTGGCTCAACATATGTTTTCGCCCATGCTTTTCCGACTTGTTTCCCACTATGAAACCCGATTTTCTTTGTGCGTCGGGCTTTCCAACCCTCCGACACATTTCTTAGGTGTCGGGTTTTTCAACCCTTCCGACATGTTCTTGCACCATGTTTCTTCGTCGTGTTTTCCCGACTATGAAACCCGATTTCCTTTGTGCGTCGGGTTTGGACGACCCGACGACATATCCCTTTGTGTGGGGTTTTCGCTTGGATACGTGGCAGCTTCTCATTGGTTCGGATCAGCGCTCGAAAACTCACCCTTTGACTTTTTGACCTTTTCCCTTGTGAGGACACGTGGCAGCTTCTGATTGGCTCTCGGCTCCTTCGCGTACTTCGCCTCCATTTGTCCCGGATGTCCCATTTGATTTTGGCCCCTTTGTGCTCATTTCGGCCGATTCGGCCGGTTCGGGCATTTTTGGCCCGCTTGTCCCACTTTGCTTCGGACTGACTTGACCCTTTTCGGCCGGTTCGGCCGGTTCGCGCCCTATTGTCCCGCGTCCCAATTGCTTTTGGGCTCCTTGTGATGATTTCACGCGATTCGGCCGGTTCGGGCATTTCGCGTCCATTTGTTCCATTCGTCCCGAACTGCCCCTTTGTGCTTATTTCGGCCGATTCTCTCTCTCGGTCAAACCGGCATTTCGCGCCCGCCGCGTACTTTAGTCCCACTTGTCCCAAATGCTTAGTGGGCCGCCTGGACTCATTTCGGGCGGTTCGGGTGGTTCGCGTACTTTTGTCCCATTTGATCCAACTTGTGCTGGACTGGGACTTAGCCGATTTTCACAAATTTTCCTGGCCCGAACTACTTGCTTTCTGCAACCTTCTCCGCACTTTCTCAGAGCTTGTTCCTTTTTTCCTCGGCCAGGGGAGTTAGAAAATTACCTGAAGGGACCCTGCAAGCCTGATTTTTGCTCTGAATCAATCAATTTTCTTGGGATTTGGATATTCTGATGCATGTTATCAAAATTACCCGGGGGAATTTTGGATAACAATTTGGCGACTCAACGGGGGCATCTGCCTGCTAGATGAAAAGACCAGTAGCCTGAAGCAATCCATTGGGCATGGAGTCATAAGTAATAGCCTGAAAACTGATCTGAACTTTGAAAATCTCTCCTCTGAGCCACTTGGAAACCCACCGGGCATGGAGTTGTTCTCACCAAAAACCACTGAAACGAACTGTGCAAGAGCAAAACCAGCAACACCAAAAACTATGTACAAAACTGAAAATCATACATGCCCCAAATGGAACATGCAGAGTGTGCACAAGCACTTCTTCTGCTGAAAGCAAACCTAGCTACTCTACTCTAACTGGAAGCAAAGGCAAGCTAAACAAATCCTGCAACTGGTTGTGAGAAATAGCTTCCTTTCTTCAAAATTGGCAGCCATGGAATTGATTTGGCAATGATCATGGCTGTTTGGATGGATGGAAAATCAACAAGAAGCTGGTCTTCTATCCAAATCATCAAGGTATCAACTGAAAAATCCAATACCTCTTTTAGTTGCTCTGCATTTGGATTGAAGAGGTATGGCAGCTGATCCTTGGTACTTTGTAGCTCGTCCTCATGCTCAGAAGCAAGCATGATTGTCAGGAGCTTCTCCTTTGGCTCCAGTAAGCCAAATACCGATTGGGCAAGGTCTGATCCGTTTGATATGCCCATAGCTCGATTTTCAACTCCAGAATGGAGTCTTCTTGTAGACCCACCGAATAGATGACGTGGAAGAAATGGTAGGACCCATCTCGCCCTTTCTCTTCCTCCGATGAAGAACATGGAAGATTTAAATCTTCCAATTTTGGTTCCCAAAGGGCTCTTTATAAGATGCGAGTGCTGCTGCAAATGAATGCTCTCCTTCATGACAGCAGAGACTCTTGTGTTTGGAATGTGGATGATGAAAGAGAGAATGGTGAAAACTCAACCGGCTCTTCTCCATCAAAACAGTCCTCCAAATCTGACAGGTAAACTGCCTCATTGTTGTCCTGCTATGCTCGTGTTCAACTTCCTCCATGGTGTCCTCTTGATCTGCAACTTGACCACCATGGTTTCCTTCACTCTCCAATATTGAGTTTGAGAGATCAAACTCCTTTTCAGTGCTAGAACTTGAGAGAGATGAAGTGGAAAGAAGAAGCGAAGGTTCTTCGTAACTGCTTTGTGCTCAAAGCCCTTGGATCTGCGTTTTCTCCTCCATAGCTAGATTGTGCTCCTCTTCTTTTGGATTTGGAGCAGCTTCTCCTTCCTCCATGTTTGAAGGCAATCTTGCTCTTCATTGAACTCCTTCTCCAGCATGAAGTTTGTCAAGTCAAACTCTTCAATCTGTTGCTCTAGAGGACAAGTTGGGGCTGCAAGATCTTCTTCTTCTGCTGCAACAAAATCAGTCCTGACCACCATTTGTTCTCCAACCCTAGCTTCTTCTGTAGGCTTGACCATCAAGGGGATCCTTGTCGTCCCAAATTTGGCAGCCCAAACCTTGGTAAGTCTGTCATTTCTTTTCTGTTTGGCTCTTCCTCTTGCTGTCCTTGACGACTATTTTTACAATTTCTTCTTTCCCATGTGGAATTGGGAATGCAAAAGGAGGGATAGGTTGAAACTCCACTGATTTTACAATTTTTTGTGGTGGTGGAGGCAGTGAAACCTCTTGTTTCTTTGGAGGAGGGGGTATTTCTTTTAGCTCTTGTGGAGGGGGTGACTGTTTGGAAGGGAAAAGGAAAGAAGAATCGAGATGGGGTGGAAGACTAGGGGGTGGAGAAATGGATTCAATATTTGGGACAGCAGATGGAGAGTTTGAAACTTGACAACTTTGCTTGAACCCCGAAATGCAGTTGGGAAAGAGGAAAAGAAAAGGCATGAGATGGTGTGTTTACTGTTGACAAGGTTCTTTGAATACTTCTCTCATACACTTCTATTTCTTCAATCCACTTTGCAAGCAAAGGCAGCGTTGCAATCATGAAGTCAAGCTTCTCCGAGGCTGTAATGACTTGGAAAAGGTCCCACCCATGGACAAGGTGCTTCACAACCGATTCCAAATGCTCTCATCTCGTGCTGAGCCTGACAGATGCACCATCCCCTCCTCCATCTTTTGGATTTTCTCCAAGAGACCAGCATCTTGGATCTGATGGTCTTCATTGTATGCACACCCTTGCTCTTGGAAAGATCCATAGCCAAACCGACTTTGCACTTGCTGTTCATATGAGTATGCATGCTTTGATCTGGAGGATTTGTAAAACGTGTTGGAGGTGGAATATCTGCTGTTTGTTGATGTGAAATCCATGATGGAAATGAAGTCATGATTTCACAACTTCATGGAATGGAAAAGAATGAAAGGGATGGAAAGAAAGATGGATGAAAATGTATGGAAATGGGTGCAACGAAGCTCGAGAGAAATGGGTTGCTTGATCGGATGGAGTCGCGGATGTGTTTGCAAGTGCCTCCAAAGGCTGAAATCTTCACAGGAACACATCAACCTACAAAAGATGAAGTGAAAGACCTCTAAGGTCCCACCGGCATGCCAAAACTATTAGTGCAAAATCACAGCACCCCTGGATGCACATCAGGCTTCTAGGTTGATGTTCAGGCATCCAGTGTGATTGCACAACATGGAAACCTCTCTCCAAGCGTGGGACTTGTAAAACCGAGAGAGGAATCTCCAGAGAAGGCTGGTTCCTGCTCCTAAACTACCTGCCACAAGCTATTCCAAAGCAGAAAAAGCTAATCTAATCCTAATCTAACCATGCCAAGGAGACAGAGAGAGAGAGAGAAGGGAAAAACAGCAAAAGCCTACACTAAAACAGTGATACACCAGAGAAGGAGAATGTTGAACATCTATCAAAACTGCCATGGGACAAAGAGAGGTGAGCAATGGGAAGGATGGATAGATGCATCATAGGCCCAAGGATAGATTTCACATAGAAAGTGTCCCAAAACTCCATGAACACAGCTCCAGATCTGCAGTGAACGTTCAAACATGCACAAATACCTGCAATGAAGAGAGGCAAGAAGAAAACAAGCAAAAACGAGCAAGGATGGACAGATGCATCACAAAACACGTTTTGTTGCTTGAAGTTTGCCTGAAACATCATTCCATTAGTAAAAGGCAAAAATGCCATTACGGAGCAGGGGGAGGAGGTTCGAACTCCATTTTCAACCCTAGAGAAGAAAAGAAGGGAGGGCCGAGAAAGAATGAACAACCCTTTTTCATATTTTGCCACTCCTTACAATATATAGGAAGAATGAGAGAAGGAAGAAAGAGGAAAGTCAGATCTCCTCCAACCACCTCTAGGTCGTATTTTAAATCCTTTCATCATGGTAGAAGCGACGGATCTGCAAAACAGGGCGGTATCTGCTGCATTAAAGCCGAGTCATTGAAATGTCACTTGTCATTACCACGCGTCAAAGCTGTTTCTCAATTTTCTCTCTCTAGACTGCACCAAAACTCGAGATTAGCCCTAGAATCATGTAGAGGATTTCACTAGCTTTCCGTTGATATAAGGAACATGCAAATCCGAGCTCGGATCAAAAGATATGACGATTTGAGGATTTAGGGCACGAAGCAGTGAAAACAGATTTTTAAAATATTTTCCCGCGCGCATTGCCACCGGATGACACGTGGTAGACTCGATTGGATGAGAAAGGTCTTTGGCCCGTCGGGTTCGGGATTCTCCTCTCCATTTGCATCGGGTTTGGGAGGTGGCTCAACATATGTTTTCGCCCCATGCTTTTCCGACTTGTTTCCCGACTATGAAACCCGATTTTCTTTGTGCGTCGGGCTTTCCAACCCCACCGACACATTTCTTAGGTGTCGGGTTTTTCAACCCTTCCAACATGTTCTTGCACCATGTTTCTCCGTCATGTTTTTCTGACTATGAAACCCGATTTCCTTTGTGCGTCGGGTTTGGGACGACTGACGACATATCCCTTTGTGTGGGGTTTTCGCTTGGATACATGGCACTTCTCATTGTTCGGATCAGCGCTCGAAAACTCACCCTTTGACTTTTTGACCTTTTCCCTTGTGAGGAAATGTGGCAGCTTCGATTGGCTCTCTCCTCTTCGCGTACTTCACCTCCATTTTTCCCGGATGTCCCATTTGATTTTGGCCCCTTTGTGCTCATTTAGTAGCCGATTCGGCCGGTTCGAGGCATTTTTGTCCCGCTTGTCCCACTTTGCTTCGGACTGACTTGACCCTTTTCGGCTGGTTCGGCTGATTCGCGCCCTATTGTCCCGTGCATCCCAATTTCTTTTGGGCTCCTTGTGATGATTTCGCGCGATTCGGCCGGTTCGGGCATTTCGCGTCCATTTGTTCCATTCGTCCCGAACTGCCCCTTTGTGCTTATTTCAGCCGATTCTCTCTCGGTCAAACCGGCATTTCGCGCCCGCCGCGTACTTTAGTCCCACTTGTCCCAAATGCTTAGTGGGCCGCCTGGACTCATTTCGGGTGGTTCGGGTGGTTTGCGTACTTTTGTCCCATTTGATCCAACTTGTGCTGGACTGGGACTTAGCTGATTTTCACAAATTTTCCTGGCCCGAACTACTTGCTTTCTGCAACCTTCTCCGCACTTTCTCAGAGATTTTTCCTTTTTTCCTCAGCTAGGGGAGTTAGAAAATTACCTGAAGGGACCCTGCAAGCCTGATTTTTGCTCTGAATCAATCAATTTTCTTGGGATTTGGATATTCTGATGCATGTTATCAAAATTACCCTGGGGGGGGAATTTTGGATAACAATACCTTACCAACCCATACCCTGCCATCTCTGACCGATTTGGAGGAGAATGCGACCCATTCTGCATTAATTTGGTCGCTGAAATGTCACTTCTGGCCGTGCTGAAGAAGAATGCGACCCATGTGCATTAAACTGCTTGTTGAAATGTCGCTTCTGGCCATGATCACGCATCAGATCCATTTCTCAATTTTCTCTCTCCAAACTGCACCAAAATTCGAGATTGATCCCAGAATCATGTAGAGAATTTCATAAGCTTTCCGTTGATATAAAGAACATGCAAATCTGAGTTCTGGATCGAAAGATATGATGATCTGAAGATTTAGGGCACGGAACAGACCAAAACGGATTTTGAAATCTTTCCGCGCTCTGCCACCTGGATGACACGTGTCAAGCGCTGATTGGTCGAGCAGTTCTCTCTCCTTCACCTTTCGGTGGGCTTTCTTTTGAAATTTCCTTGTGGGCCCCTTAAACTTGGACACGTGTCCTCTTCTGATTGGCTTGGGCTGACCCTTCAAAACTCACCCTTTGACTTTTGGACTCTTTCCCCTGCGACACGTGTCGTGATCTGGTTGGTTCTCGGCCCTTTCGGCTCCTTCACGCCCTTCGCGTCTTTATGTCCTGGATGTCCCAAACTGCTTGGGCCAAAAACTTCCGATCCACCCGAAATGGGCTTCCTCATCCCTCATTTAGCCGATGACACGTGGTGTTGTTTGATTGGCTTTCGGCTCCTTCGGTGATCCACGTCCCGTGTGTCCCTTCGTCCCGATGTCCCAAGATTTAACTTTCTGTTTGAGGTGAACCGGACTGGTTCGCGTCATCACGGCCCAAATGTCCCAATTGCTTCCGGACTGTTTGTTCTCATTTCGGCCGATCCGGCCGGTTCGCGTACTTCGCATACTCTTGTCCCGAACTGTCCCACTCAGCAGTTAGTTGTTTTTCTTCCTCTTTCGCCGGATCGGCTTCTCACGCCTGCCGCGTACCTCTGTCCCAGATGTCCCTTTGCTTCACGGGCCGCCTCGAGGATTTTCAGCCGATCCGCGCCTAGATGTCCCAAATGTCCCGATCCTTTGCCTAGACTAGGACTAAGTCATTTTTTATGATTTTTCCTGGATCAATCTACATGCTTGGAACTACAAAACTCTGATGCATGTTATCGAAATTTACCCTGGGGGGTGAAATTTTGACAACATTTTGGTGACTCAGTGGGGTCATCTACCTACTAGATGAATGATCAGTAGCCTGAAGAAATCCATTGGGCATGGAGTCATAAGCAAGCCTGAAAACTGATCTGAACTTTGAAAACTTCCCTCTGAGCCACTTGAAACCCACCGGACATGGAGTTGTTCTTACCAAAATGCCACTGAAATGAACTGTGCAAGAGCAAAACCAGCACAACAAAAACTATGTACAGAACTGAAAATCATACATGCTCCAAAATGAAAAATGCAGAGTGTGCGCAAGCACTTCTTCTGCTGAAAGCAAATCTACCTACTCTACTCTAACTAGAGCAAAGGCAAGCTAAACAAACCCCGTGAATTGGTTGTGAGAAATATTTTCCCTTTCTCAAAAGTGGCGGCCATGCAATTGATTTGGAGCTGATCATGGCTGTTATGATGAGTGGAAAATCAACAAGAAGCTGGTATTCCACCCAAACCATCAAGGTATCAGCTGAAGGTAAATTCAATACCTCTTTTAGTTTCTCTGCATTTGGATTGAAGAGGTATGGCAGCTGATCCTTGGTACTTTGTAGCTCACCCTCATGCTCAGAAGAAAGCATGACTGGTTGTGACTTCTCCTTTGGCTCCAATGAAGCCAAATACCTGATTGGGCAAGGTATGGTCCTTTGAGTATGCCCATTGCTGTGATTTTCAACTCCAAGAATGGAGTCTTCTTGCGGACCTTCTTGAATGGATGATGTGGAAGAAATGGTGAAATTCCTCTGTCCTTTCTCTTCCTCCAATGAAGAACATGAAAGATTAAAATCTTCCAATCTTGATTCCGAAGAGTTGTTATAAGATGCAGGCTGCTGCAAATGAATGTTCTCCTTCATGACAACAGACTCAAGTGTTTGGAATGTGGATGATGAAAGAGAGAATGGTGGAAACTCAACCGGCTCTTCTCCATCAAAACAGTCCTCCAAATCTGACAGATAAACTGCCTCATGGCTGTCCTGCTGCAAATGTTCAACTTCCTCCATGGTGTCCTCTTGATCTGTAACTTGACCACCATGGTTTCTTTCTCCCTTCAACATTGAGTTTGAGAGGTCAAACTCCTCTTCAGCACTGGAACTTGAGAGAGGTGAAGTAGAAAGAAGAACTGAAGGTTCTCCTGTAGCCTGCTTTGTGCTCAGAGCTCTTGGATCTGCACTTTTCTCCCCCACAGCTGGAATGTGCTCCTCTTCTTTTGGATTTGGAGCAGCTTCTCCTTCCTCCAATGTTTGAAGACAATCTTGCTCTTGATTGAACTCTTCCTCCAGCATGAAGTTTGTCAAGTCAAACTCTTCAATCTGCTGCTCTAGAGGACAAGTTGGGACTGCAAGATCTTCTTCTTCTGCTGCAACAAAATCAGTCCTAACCACCATTTGTTCAACCTTAGCCTCTTCTGTAGGCTTAACCATCAAGGGGATCTTTGTTATCCCAAATTTGGCAGCCAAACTTACTAAGCTCTTAATCATTTCTTCTTTTCTTGGCTCTTCCTCTTGCTGTCCTTGATGACTGAATTTTGCAATTTCTTCTTCCCCACATGGAATTGGGAATGCAAGAGGAGGGATGGGTTGTAACTCAACTGATTTGACATTTTTTTGTGGTGGTGGAGGAGGTGAAACCTCTTGTTTCTTTGGAGTGGGAGGTATTTCATTTAGCTCTTGTGGAGGGGATGACTGTTTAGAAGGAAAAAGGAAAGAAGAATTGAGGTGTGGTGGAAGACTGAGAGGTGGAGACATGGGATCAACATTTGGGACAGCAGATGGAGAGTTTAAAATTTGCAAGTCCAAATGAGATGATGCTGCTTGAGTAATGGGAAGAGAAAAACCAGATGATGGTGTAGAACTTACCCATTGACAAGGTTGTTCAACACCGAATGTATAGGCCTCTATTTCTGCTGTCCATTGTGCAAGTTGGGGCAGCATCTTTATCATGAAGTCCAGCTTCTCTTGAGGGCTGAAGTGTCTTGGAAAAGGGCCTCCCCATGGACAAGGAGTCCTGCAACCAATTCTGAAAGCTCTCATCTGAGCTGTTGCTCTGGACTGCACCATCTTTGCCTCCATCTTTTGGATTTTCTCCAACAGACCAGCATCTTGGATCTGATGGTCTTCATTATATGCATACTCTTGCTCTTGGAAAGCTCCATAGCCAAACTGACTTTGGCACTTGCTGCTCATATGGGTATGCATACTGATCTTGAATCTACTCAAAATGCTGATTTGGAGGATTTGTAAAACATGTTGGAGGTATGATATACTGCTGTTGTTGATGTGAATTCCATGATGGAAATGAAGTCATGATTGCACAACTTCATAGAATGAAAGAAGATGGAAGAGATGGAAGGAAGAATGGATGGAAAATGAATGGAAAGGAAGGTCTGCAACTTCAGAGATGGGTTGTTGACCAGATGGAGTCGCCAGATGTGTTTGCAAGTGCCTCCAAAGGCTGAAATCTTCATAGAACACATCAACCTGCAAAGATGAAGTGGAAGACCTCTAAGGTCCCACCGGGCGTGCCAAAACTGTTAATGCAAAATCACAGCACCCCTGGATGCAGATCAGGCTTCTAGGTTGATCACTCAGGCATCCAGTGTGATTGCACAACATGGAAACCTCTCTCCAAGCGTGGGACTTGTGAAACTGAGAGAGGAATCTCCAGAGAAGGCTGGTTCCTGCTCCTAAACTACCTGCCACAAGCTATTCCAGTGCAGGCAAGCTAATCTAATCCTAATCTAACCATGCCAAGGAGACAGAGAGAGAGAGAGAGAAAGGAAAAGAACAAAAGCCTACACTAAAACGGTGATACACCAGAGAAGGAGAATGTTGGACATCTATCAAAACTACCATGGGACAAAGAGAGGTGAGCAATGGGAAGGATGGACAGATGCATCACAGGCCCAAGGATAGATTTCACACAGAAAATGTCCCAAAACTCCATGAACACAGCTCCAGATCTGCAATGAATGTTCAAACATGCACAAATACCTGCAATGAAGAGAGGCAAGAAGAAAACAAGCAAAAACGAGCAAGGATGGATAGATGCATCACAAAACACGTTTTGTTGCTTCAGAAGTTTGCACAGAACATCATTCCATTAGTAAAAGGCAAAAACGCCATTACAGAGCAGGGAGGAGGTTCGAACTCCATTTTCAACCCTAGAGAAGAAAAGAAGGGAGGGCAGAGCAGAAAATATGAACAACTTGTTATAAAATGAGCCAAATCTAGCTTTTTACATTGCATGGGTCGAGCCCAGGGGACAGAAACGTGGGAAAACATGTAAGCCTATTCCTCATTGACTGCAGATGCATTAAAACGGCATGGGATACCTTACCAACCCATACCATGCCATCTCTGACTGATTTGGAGGAGAATGTGACCCATTCTGCATTAATTTGGTCACTGAAATGTCACTTCTGGCCGTGCTGAAGAAGAATGCGACCCATGTGCATTAAACTGGTTGTTGAAACGTCGCTTCTGGCCATGATCACGCGTCAGATCTGTTTCTCAATTTTCTCTCTCCAAACTGCACCAAAATTTGAGATTGATCCTAGAATCATGTAGAGAATTTCATAAGCTTTCCGTTGATATAAAGAACGTGCAAATCCGAGTTCTGGATCGAAAGATATGATGATCTGAAGATTTAGGGCACTAAGACCAAAACAGATTTTGAAATCTTTCCCGCGCTCTGCCACCTGGATGACACGTGTCAAGCGCTGATTGGTCGAGCAGTTCTCTCTCCTTCACCTTTCGGCGGGATTTCTTTTGAAATTTCCTTGTGGGCCCCTTAAACTTGGACACGTGTCCTCTTCTGATTGGCTCGGGCTGACCCTTCAAAACTCGCCCTTTGACTTTTGGACTCTTTCCCCTGCGACACGTGTCGTGATCTAGTTGGTTCTCGGCCCTTTCAGCTCCTTCGCGCCCTTCGCGTCTTTATGTCCCGGATGTCCCAAACTGCTTGGGCCAAAAACTTCTGATCCACCTCGAAATGGGCTTCCTCGTCCCTCATTTGGCCGATGACACGTGGCGTTGTTTGATTGGCTTTCGGCTCCTTCGGCGATCCGCGTCCCGCATCATCCCTTCATCCCGGATGTCCCAGTATGAACTTTCTCTGTTTCGGGTGAACCGGCCGGTTCGCATCATCACGGCCCAAATGTCCCAATTGCTTCCGAACTATTTGTTCTCATTTCGGTCGATCCGGCCAGTTCGCGTACTTCGCGTACTCTTGTCCCAAACTGTCCCGCTCAGCAGTTAGTCATTTTCTTCCTCTTTCGGCCGGATCGGCTTCTCGCACCCGCCGCGTACTTCTGTCCCAGATGTCCCTTTGCTTCACGGGCCGCCTGGAGGATTTTCAGCCGATCCGCGCCTAGATGTCCCAAATGTCCCGACTGCCCCTAGGACTAGGACTTAGTCATTTTTTATGATTTTTCCTGGATCAATCTACATGCTTGGAACTGCAAAACTCTGATGCATGTTATCGAAATTTACCCTTGGGGGTGAAATTTTGACAACACTAACCTAGACTCCACCATGCCTAATTTACATGGAATCCATCATTCCTAACTAACTTTGACTCCACCATGCCTACTTCACCTAGTTTCCATCCATCCAAAAATAAAAATGGAAATCAAACACAAGTACATCATCCATACCATAAATCTCGTCATCTTTAACAATGAAAGTCTATATATCAATACAAATATACACCGATACAAATACATACAAGTATCTCAAAAATCTTCGATGCATGTGCACCATCTTTAGCATGCAAGTCATTATAAGATCAAAATCACAAAACTCTCATGTAAATCCTCACTATCATCAACACAAAGGCTGGTGTATATCAAAACAAGATGACTAACAAATCATATCAGGTGACTAATCATCACTCCATTTGATATCCATGTATATCTCATCTATCCCGTCCTCCTCACCTCTAGCCCGATGAATTTCCAATATCTCTCCACCGATCATGGGTCTCGGTCTAGCATTTTCCTTGCCCTCGATGATTCTAGCCTCCATGACCTCATCACCTCACCTTGACCACGACTCTGGGCTTCCCGCCCCTATGCTCTCTAAGCTATGAGTGCGGGATCTAGTCCTCTCACTCACTACATATTGTGTCCTATACTCAGCATAGGAGGGGACATCTATCTCTATGGTCGTCAGATGGTATTAGTAATACTATGCCTCATTTAAGGTATCCCTAAACCTTTCCATCAACACCGGATGAGGTGGTGCCATGAGTCTCACAGTAACCGGTGAGCTCTGTCCTACTAGGGCTGGCGTAATACCTTGTACCTATGCTACTTGTCCTCCTCCTTGTACCTGAGGACCCTTTCCTATCATAGCTTCCAAGAGTGTGGGACCTTGTGCTTGTGCTTGTGGCAAGGCTCATGGCTGTAACTTGAGCATGTAGGGCCACAACCTAGGCTTGTGAAGTGGCTAGTTAGATATGTAAACTTCTTATCTACGCATGTAAGGAAAATACCTATCCCCCATCTCCATCACCACATTATGTAGGTACATGTCCCTATGTAACCTAGGCCTGTAGGGCCACCACCTATGCCTCGTAAAGTGGAAACATGTGTCTCAAACCCAGAATTTTCCCCATAATACTATATTTTTCTCTGCCCGGGCGCAGCCACCGACCCTACAAGGTATCCCTCTGCACTATGATGGTGGCTAAGTCTAGCTTCCCTAGCCTCAATGGATCCACTCTTAGCTCTTCTGCCCACAAGTTCTTGTATCTATCAGTGAACCTAGCATCATCAATTTTCCTTTCCATTGCCTGCTCCTCCTACCCTATCAAAATTATCGGTCGTGATGGAGACATAGGTCACTCCACGTCATCTCTCCTATAATGTCGAAATGGTGGTGGAATGTCCTATGGTAGCCCAAAATGTCATCTGATCCTTTCTATAGGTATTATCTTGTGCTCACCAGCACAATGCCCATGTATCCACCTGAGCAACTGTAACTCTTCTAACTCCTCCGTGATGTCTCTCTATGAGGGATAGCTAACATAGGGCCTCCAAACAATATCCACACCAGAAAATCCCTCCAACACCCACCTGTAATATGAAACATCATGTGTGGCCCTAGCCACCTGTGCTCCCCACCAACTGGTACCCACCATCTATAGCCAACTTTGACCAAGCCACCCTCGAACCAATCAAGTTGGGGAAAACCAACTAGACATACACATACGATGTGCTCATATGCCCAACAATGTAAAAGAAAAGTACAACACAAACTGAACCATTGTAACCTCCCATAGGCCCATAGCTCCATATACAACTGCACCAAGAATGTTGGTGCCCATGAAAAAACATCCTATCCTCCACCATGTCCTATAGTACTCCCATCAATGATCGTGGGAATCTACCACCCTCGACATTTGGTAGGGTGAAACAACATGCTGCCTCCATCATCAAAAAAACCAACCTCATCTGCTAAGGATGGTCTCAAAAACATCTCTCCATAGATGAGGATTGTGCTATGGTACCTAAGATTTCCCATCGCCTTCCCAAACACAACCACTATATGCTCCATGGAGGCCTATTTAGAAATATAATAGACTCTCTTTCCCACAATCATTAGCTACGGGATCTCAGTATACATCCTCCATGATGATAGTAATCTCACTCGTCAGAAAATGGAAAGTGTTGGTCATTAAATCCCATCTATCGATGAGTGCAAACATCAAAATAGGATCTCACGCTACATGCCTATAGCTTTGGATCCCAATCAATCCAACTTTAGTATTGCACTCCCACTACTCTACAGTCACACTCAACCATATATCTACAAATAAAGGTGGCACTTTGTCTTGCATACGTAGCTGGTCGCTAGCCTACATCCAACAAAATACAATATTGTTAAGACCTCACTACCTCCAATTACATCTTAACCCGAACACCATACCCAATCACACCAATCCTACTTAATCCATTTACCTAATTCACATACCAACCTCCTACACTTTACACTCATGACTCATTAGCTTCGATTATTTCACCCACTCACCTAACTCATCTATCCAATGACCATATGTTACCCTTACCCCACTACAACACACATTAGTTTCCCCTTTTGACCTCTTGCTCATTTTTAAGAATATCCCTTCTTAACCTAGTCTCGTATTTCACCCTAACCAAACCGGTGCCTCTCTGACCATTCTTGGTTCTCCTTGATCGACATTAGTTTTGATTAACCAAAGTGTCAATCACTTTAGTCTTGACTAAATTTGGATACAATGAACGATGTCACTCTCTGTCATGACCCCCAAAACAAAAACCCCCCTCTATTTCTTAAAACTTGACAAAAATTAACCTACTATCCTAATTAATCCCAACCACTTACACCCCACATTTATTTCTCCCTCCAATTAGCCTATATTTGACCTCCTTGCCCTGATTTCCTTATTTTTGCGCCATATTTCAAAATTAACATTCCCTCCCAAACATTTCTTCATTGTTAAAAACATAATTTAAGCAAACCAAAACAAGCTAGGAAACACCACCTACCTCATCTAGATAGCATCTACATGGTGACATGTGTGGCCACTACGCCGGTGGTCCATACGACCCCTCTCCTATGTCTGCCATACTAAAATATACCTCTTACCTCTCCAAAATCACATGTCTCTAACTACACTAGTGGACCCATCTACCTAGCTCCTCTCAACACTCAATCACCTCCACCTCATCTTGGTACAACATCTCATATTTTCCCCAAAAAAATGTACAAATAAATCTTCTCTACTATTTTCTCAAAGTCAACAACAACAATGATTACGTAACCTAACCCTAACTTTATAACCCTAACCTGCCATAACCGATGTCAGTCATACAAAATTGACGTTGGGTACCTTGTAACCGACATCGTTCATTTGCCAATACCATTTCCTCCACATTTTACCTATTTTGACCTAACCTCATTACTATGACATACCATTTTTCTAGTACCAACACCCATTTTAACCTACCCACAAGGTGAAACTACCCCTACAATGCCTTGGTTGTGTTTAGGATTTTTATTTTACTCCGTATGTTGGCCTTACCCATGCCACGACCTATTTACCTAGACCTGGCCTGCTTTGTGTGATCATTGAACTTGTGTACTCGGTATACCTTATGATGTTGTTACATATGTTATCTTAGCCTAAAAACCATACTTTGCCTATTGTTGTGTTGTTTATCCCGATAAAACTCATGGTGTACCATATCATACCTAAACATTCCTACACCTAACCTACGTTGTGTTTCCGCACCATACCCTATACCCTAGATACCCGAATCACTTTAACCTTATTTATATAAACCTATCAACCTTAGATGGTGTAGAGTTTGCAACTCTTCAACCTAGTACCATATTACAATCTATACGTGTGTGTGTGTGTGTGTGTGTGTGTGTGTGTGTGTGTGTGTGTGTGTGTGTGTGTTTGATTGCCATTACCCATTACCCAATGTGATATTTTCCTATTACTTATTACCTGAGTTTACCATTACCCTTTCCCCAAAGTACCCATACTCTTCCCCACCTACCTTAACTTACACCAACTACAAATTTATCAAACAACTCACCGACTCCGTATAACACCTCATCGCCTTGGTTTGAGGGGATCACCTCTACCCACACTTGGGGAAACCTTTCTTTCACCCATACATGGGGCAATCACTTCCTATTTTTTTCAGTGTTTCTTACCAATACAAGCTACACGACAAAAAGGGGAAAAATGTAGACACAAAAATTAGTTCATACCGACCTTATAACCTTGTTAATTAAATTAATCATACCTTACTTATTCATATCCCATAGTGCACATGACTAATTTAATTAAAATTAATTTAATTAACATCATCACTTGACCACCTCAACCAGCCACCTCGGTCCTTGACTTTCTCAAACCCGATTAATGACCTAAGACCAAGTCTAAGCCTATCCTAACCAGCTAGGACTTAGTCTAAACCTAGACTTAACTCCTATTAACAAACCTAAGAAGACTCTTACTCATTCTTCCATGGTCTATCACTTGATACTCAGATGAAGATTGAATGCCATGCAAAAATAGCAATAATCAAGATATTTTTGGAAAACCTAGATATTCCCACCTTAACCGACATTGGTCCCCTAACCATCATCGATTAGGATAAATGCATTTCCAAAAGCCTTTGTTGAGGTTGGTGATTCGATTCAGGATATCACCTAAATAGAGACTTGGAGCACTCATATTTCTGAAGCACTTAGGAAAAGGAAAGTACTTGGTAGCACTACCAACAACCATCAAGCATCCATCACCTTCCTCATTGTCATAGATCCACACAAATAAGCATGGGGATTCGAACTTCCATGAAATGTATACAAACATCCCTTCTCTCCGGTTCTTTGAGAAAATTGTTTTCATCACCTACACTCTCTGGGCCCATTCTCCATTAAGTACCTAATATCTCTTCAGCTTATCTTTATTGTCTTTCATTAATATTAGTATTCCTCTCATTAATTTATTCTTCTATATATCCATACACATCCTTCCTCCCTCCAACCCATCACCTTATGATATCAAGTCCTTTTACCTATATTCATCCTATCTTAGTCATCTCTAAGGCCCTAAGACCCTTTTATGACCTCACCCCCACCATTTTCAGCCTTTGTACAATCACAGAGAGTCTAAAGACCATTTCTAAGAGATTTTTACTAACCACCCCTACCGACATCAATTAGCCAACCGATGTCGGCCATCCTAAAAACAGTCATCAATCATACAACCAACAATGGTTACTATGTTTGAAAACATACCTCAAACCAGCGAGCTCATACCCATTCCCTAACAACCCAAAATCACTCCTAATATTTACCATAATCTATCTAGAACCCGTACTTAACTACAACCCAATATCATCCCATCACTCGACTCGCTTTTGATATTAAATCACCTTTGAACACTCATTTCTTATTTTTTTGTATGAGATACCTAAATCATTTTGATTCTAATAAGATTTTTATTTCATGTTCATTTTACATAACATTAATAATGTTATTTAAAAAGTAGATTAACAGATCCTGTTCAGGAGCATCACGCTTCCTAGATCTAGCTTCCGCTAGAAGTCCACTTATTGTTTTATTTAACTCTATCTAGTGGTATTGTTTTACATTTTATAGGTAGTTCCTCCTATCCAAAAGGGAGTATTCATAATTAAAATTGGATCAGGAAATCAAAATACGTGCAGAACTTTCAACCAAAATCACAAACATGTATTCCTCCTTGGCATATCACCTTCTATATGTTTCATTAATTTATCGAGAATCCGATGAAATACCAACTTCAAGTGTAAGGCCTTCAACCAAGACAATCTCTATAAACTTCTCCTTAAGCCTTTTAGGACTCAAGAATTGACTTTGAGCTCAACTTTCTCCATATCCTCAAAAATCACTTACAAACTTGACCAAAGCATGGAAAACACTTATACATGATATTTAAGCACTCAGAAACCTTCAACAACCATGAACCATTCAAAAATATTATCTTAACTCATGAAGCCACTTAGCACCCTACTAGATCAAGAATCCTCCATAATTCAACCTCAAAGAACATGTCATAACTTCTTCATGCCATATAAAAATAAATTATATAGCAAGTGAAATATATCTTAACCAAGATCACAAAAAAACTTGAATGGAGTTCTAAATCTTCTTATAGTCTGCAATGTCAATGCTACCATAAATTTCTCCAAACTTCCCTAAAAAATAGGCTTCATAAATAGGGCACAATGTTCCCTTTTTCACCTCAACCATGATTTGAAACTATCATGGACATGTAGAACAACTTTAGGGATAAAAATGTCAATTTATCCTTCAACTTCTTTGGAAAACTTCTTCATAAAATGGACTTATTCGGAAAAATAAATTTCAGGTGGGGCCCACAAACATTTACAAGAACTATCTCACCTTTATGGAAATTCAAAGGAGTCCTCTACAACATCCAATCATCACTTTTCAAAATTAATAAAAATATACTCAAAATACTCACTTTCTCCATAGTCTCTTTAAGCTAGGGTTTAACTAGGGTTTCAAAACAACTTATCTTCTTAACGATCGTTCATAAAAACTAGAGGATCAAACCATGTAATTATTTTTATGAAAAATTATTAGTTAAGTTTAGAAACATCAGTGAAATACACAAGGTCATATGAAAATCACATAATTCAGGGTGAGCATCAGAAGGTCCACTTTTACCTTAAAAACACACTGTGAAACACCCAATTTTACATAAACCGATGCATCTTCAAAAATATTCTTCCAAATGACCTGAAAATTTATCATGAATCATCATGCAAACATCCTATAACTAACCATACTCACCACATAGCTCAAACATCTTTTAAATTCTTGAAAAAATCTCATTTACTCATGCTTTCTTGCCTGCTTCGCCTCGCTTTCTTCCCAAAGACCTCAAACATGCATCGTACTTCTGATTTCTAACCTTAAAATCACCATACATTCCTTTTATACTATCAAAATGCTTCTACCAAGCTTGGAAAAGACTAATTAGCTTAAAAACTCATACATCCTTACCATTCTACATGCTCCAGGGGCTAAGAATAGGCCTAAGACCTAACGCATCACGTCAAACCCATGAAATGACCTTGCTAACTTGATATAAACTCTTAGACACCCATGACACATCATACCAACCATGATTGACCTCATGAAACCTAAAACACACTTGAGAGGACCCAAACCATGAATTATCTCACTAGAGCATGCATCAGAACACCATAGACCTTCACCAAGTTTCACACTACCAATCAACCTTCATGATTGACATCGATTGACACCTCATGGAGACACATATGACCACATGACAGAATTTTATATCAATGGACTTGACACAATAACAAAAAATACACACAACAACCAATAATTAATGGTCTCATTGATTTTTATACTCTTCAAAGCTTTTCAACCATGAAAAAATTGCCTCATGATCAGTTTCTACAAAAAATTGTCTCATCCATTTAATCATCATGTTAGTCTTATGGCCAATAGGATAGAAGTTATCTCTAATCAATTCTTTAAAACCTTTCCAAGTACTGACAATAGGATGTTTCTTCTTTTCACAAGTGGCTAGATGGGTTTCCCACCAAACCAGAGCATGACCTTCCATTTTGAGACGTGCAAAGGCAATCCTTTGTGCATTAATGACATTATGCACACTAAAGTAGATTTCCAACTGTTTTATCCATTTATCCAGTAATTTTGCATCTACTTGTCCTTCAAAATTCTTTATTTCCACTTTCATTTCAACTTTAAAAGGTGTATGTGTAGATTTTACCTTCTTGCTCACAATTGGCGTCTCTTCATGATCTTCCCATTCTTCCTCTTCATGGATCTTTTCGATACCAATTTTTTTAGCTAGTGCTCAAACCACCAAGTCCATGGAATCTTTCTTAACTGAAGCCATCTTTTGCAAATCTGAAAGCTCTTCTTGTTTTCTATGTAATCTATCCATCATGGTCTCTAGCATCTCTACTCTATAGACCAAGTTCTCTTCCTCCATTTGAGCTCGAATTATTTGTTTCCACTTCTTCGTAGAAATATCTGGCTTGCAAGGTAAAACTTATTCACCTTTGGACCTTGTCACTATCATATAAAATCACAAGAAATATTTGAATACCACAGTCCTAGATATATAATCACCTCTAATACCAAAATGATCTCGTAAAATTCTACTTTGGAACTCTACGAATCACACAACTATGTTGTTCTACTTTCAACTTTGGGAAATGAAAAATTTTCTTGAAAAATTAGAGCTTCGTGACTGATTATCTAGTGCTATAGAAAGGAAATTGCAGAGTAGGAAAGAATTCCAAACTTCAACACCAACAATTTTATCCTAGAAACCCCCAATGGAGGAAAACCAGTTGGGAAGGGCAACTACTCTTTCTTCCGACTTTTATTGGTCTAATATAGATAATTACATATTACAATAAGTATGAAAAGAAGCAATAATGTAAACCTTCTCTCCAATTACTTTCTTGCTTTCTTTCTACACCTTGCATTCTTTCTATATCTTGCTCACTTTGCTCTCATTAAACTTTGTTTCTTGATCTCTCTCTGGATCTTTGAAAGCCCATTCTCTTGCTCCTTTCATGCATTTATAGGCCTTCCCATGTCCTCTCATTCACTAGAATATGTGAAACAACATGGAAAGGGAAGAGGCAAGGTTGGGCACTTCAAATTCATGACCATTTTTGTTCCATTCTATTCGAAAGTGTAAGGACCACCACCACGAGAATACTTGCCGGTCTCAAGACCTCCACCCCGGATGGGTGGTGGGTTCAGACCACTTCCCCGAAGTTAGGTGGTTCTAAAACCACTGCCCTACACATAGGAGTGGTTCCTTCTAGAACCTCCATTCACTTCATTTTATTCACGTATTTTTTCCTCCTTGGTGTTAATGGAATTGATGAAGTGGTTTGTTTTTATGGATCCCTATGGATCAAGATTCTATGTTTCACTTCCCATTCAGATATTTTTGTCCCTAGAAAATATAAGGCATTATCTCATATTATAGTTGAAGGGACTCCAAATTTAGCTATAATACCCTCATAGAACTCCAAGATGTTTACCTCATTTGCTTCCTTGAGTGCAACTACCTCTGTTTACTTGGTGAAGTAATCTGTGGTTATAAGGATCCATTTGTGACCCTTGCTAGAGTTTGGATTAATCACTCAAATAAATTCCATCTCCCATTGCGTTAATGGCTCATTTACGAAATAGGGTGAAGTGGAAGGGATACTAGCTTCTCTTTACCCGTAAATACTACATACTTTTTCTACATTTTCTAATCCATGCATAAAAATAATTAAAGAGCTTAGGAAAATAATATCCCACCTTCATAATTCTAAGATTTTTCACCCTTTGGGAAAAATGGCCGCCTATTTCTCCATCATGAAATTCATGTGATACCTTTTCTATATAATATGTTTTGATGCATGTTAGTAAGATACCATTCACATCCCTTTTGAACAAAAAACCATCAACCAGTGAAAATGGAATACAACGAAACCTAAAATACCTTCTTTTGTCTTTTCTCAATCCTTGAGGACATTGACCTATTTGAAATAAGTTGACATATCCTGATTCCAACAAGGATCGGGTGAGGCATTGATTGATTTATCTTGATAATCTTGTAACATAAAAACAACTCCTTCTTCACCCCTTGACTCACCATGTTGATTGTAAGCTAGCTTCTCACACAAGCCTTTTCCATGGAACAATTTGGTGACATTGATATCAATGTAATACTTCATGACCTTGGTTATCCAACCACCAATTTTCTTGTTCATGTCCTTATTTAAAAGAAATTATTTTACACCAAAGATGTGTAACTAGTAAATGAATATTTTTATCCGACACTAGATTGGAAAATTTCTTTAAACTTCTTATCACAACAAGGACATGT
Organism: Taxus wallichiana var. yunnanensis; assembly: GCA_018340775.1. Classification (NCBI taxonomy): domain Eukaryota; kingdom Viridiplantae; phylum Streptophyta; class Pinopsida; order Cupressales; family Taxaceae; genus Taxus; species Taxus wallichiana. Next base: position 26,674,212 of record CM031235.1, read on the forward strand.
TTCTAAATGAATGAATATATTACCCCATAATCCTCAAGGCCCTAGATGAAGAATACAATAGGATGCTCCAGTCCTTCTTGATTAAGTTTTACTAGTATTGCAAATATTGCATTTGTACCACCAAAAGCATATAGAGTGAAGTCCTTCAAAAATCTAGATTTATGAGGGTTGGAGCTTGAGATATGGCATGTTCGATAGCTTTTAAAATCTCCTTGTCCTCAACTTTCCTCTTAAATTCCATACTCTTTTTCAACATCAAAGTTAGTGGATTAAAAAGAGTGGAAATATCATGAACAAACCTTTGAACAAAATTGATTCTCCCTAAAAATATTTGGAGAGGCTTCTTGTGAATAGGAAATAGTAGAGCATGAATAGCTTCAACTCTTTCTAGATAATTTTTTAGCCCCTCTTTAGACACCATGTGGCCTAAGAGATTTCCTTCATGAGCTAGGAATATACACTTTTTCATATTTAGAGACACTCTAAATCTCCTGCATCTTTGGAACACTTTCCTGAGGTGATGGAGGTGGATTTTTGTGTTCTTGTAAAATAGAGTAATGTCATATAAGTACACAAGAACTATCTTTTTTATCAACCCTTGATCTCCATGTCCATTTCCCTATGGAATTTGACCACGAAAATTGACAACCCAAATGGAATTTTCCTATAAGCATATGTTCCCCATTTGGTGGTGAAGGATGGATTGAATAGGTCTTCCTCTTTCACCATGATTTGATTGTATCCCGAGTAACCATACAGAAGTGAAAACCTCTCTGAACCAGCTACTACTTACAATATCTTCTCCATGGATAGAAGTGGATAATGATCCTTGAGATAATATTTGTTCAAGTCTTGGAAGTACACACACAATCTGATTTCTCCATTTCTTTTCCTAACCGACACTAGATTTTCTACCCATGAAGAGTGCTTGATTGGAAAGATGATACTTGCCTCTATGAGCTTGTTCAATTCCATATTCATTAGAGGCTGAATATGAGGGTTCGCTGGCCTTTAATTTTTCCTGATGGGTTTAGATTCTAGATCTAACTCAATAGTATTTTGTGCCATTATTGGGTCAAACCCTCTCAAATATTCATAACTCCAAGCAAAGTTGTTTGGAAAATCATGACAAAGTTGAATGAAATAAGATTTTTCTTGAAGAATACTTACTTTTCCAATTTAGAGCACCATGAATTTATTCACGAGAGATTGAATCAATCTTCTACTTTTACTATGATGTTTGTTTTCTCTTTCTAGAACTGGTCATTGGGGTTGAATATTGATTCAAGAGTCATTAGACCTTTTGGAAGCTTATTTGTTCTCAGCTGGACTACTTGATCACCATAATGTTGTTCCAATTTGTCTTGATTTTTAGAAGAGAACTCAGCTTCTTCTCGAAGGAAGTTGAAAATATGTTGTTCATTCAAAAATATTTTCCAACTTGTGACATTATCAAGTACAACAGGTCTCACCACCATTCTAACGCGAGGCTGAATTTTGTTTCTCCCAACATCGTCAACCACATCAAAGCTTGCTACAATTGTAGAAATTCTATCAACAACCTCATTCTTCTTTCTAGGAATGGCCTGGATATTGAAGGCATCAAAAACTCTAATAGGTCCCATACCTTGTGCTTATATTCTTTAAGAAAATATTTTTGTTACATGGGATCCTATGACCTAGTTTACTATTATTTCACTATCCCCAAAACCTCGTTGATTTTTATGCTCCTTTTCCTTTCCCATTGTAGTCGATGGATGAGTGATTCATACTCTGTTGCATTATTTGAACAACTAGAATAAAATCTAAAAGTAAACTAGTATTTGATACCTTTGGGAGATACTAGCATTTCTCCTCCTCCTCCACCTTTCCTACTCCTCGAACCATCAAAAAATAGTTGCTAAATTTCACTGTCATCTTCATCATCTGGTTTGGTGATGTTAGGAAGAGGTGTATTTTATTCATATAGAAAATAGATTACTAGTTCTAGCTTATTCCAACTCCTTGTATGGATCATAGCCATGCCTCTTGTGATCCCACTCATTAATTGTCAAATATAGGATACCTCCAACCGTAGTATTTATCTCTCGAGTGCTTGGAAAATATTCTTGATCAAATGATGAATAGTTGGCATTGATTGGACTTGGCATGTAAGGATCAATATGGTAATTTTCAATTAGCTCAGATTGGATTGTAGTTTTATCTTCATACCTTGTCTTGAAAATCATGTGGGAGCAATTTGCTAATAGGTACCTACCAAATTTAGTTTTCAAATCCCTTAACAACCATAAAGCAAAGAGTGGGGGTAAATAAATACTTGATATGTCCTATTGAATTATGACATTGGGAGATGCATGCAATGTGAGGTTTAAACCCTTTATAATCCCAATAGTTCCCACTATTGTCCCATCTAATTGTACCACTCCTTTAGAAATAGGCTCATACTTGAGGCTCAAATGATCTACAATTTTTTAGGCATCACCGAGTTACTTACTCTTGAATCAATCATGTAGTTGTGTACAAGATTATTCCCAATAATCAAGGACACATAAAATGGAGGGGGATTCATATTTCTTCTTGGTTGATCATCCATTTATTTCAATGCATTGGTGAGGACCTTCTCTTGGTATTTGTGTGACTTCTTTGAGATGGGAAAGTTAGCTAAAATAGCTTGTAAAAGGCACTTTTAGCCTGAAATTCCCAAAGATTCCCACATAGAGATGTTTAAATTTGTTTTCTTCATGCAGTCTATGATGTCAAATGGAGATGGTTTGTCCTTTTATTTCCCTTTACTTTGCACTACCTTCTCTTGAACATGAGTTAATATAACATGTGATCTCGGGCAGATTTTGAGAGTTGGGAATGAAATTGAGATACTAACTCCTTTGGGGAGTGATAGAAGGTTGAGAAACACCTGTATTTGATGATTTTCCTCCTTCTATATTTCTTTTCTTAGACCTTGTGTTGGATACTACCCCTAAGAAGGAGACTACTTTATACCACATAAATCCATTATTTTTCAGTTCACTAGTGAAGTATCATTTTGGGGTGCCTCTTGAGTGCCCACTAAATACTAATTTTATTCTTCATTTTTCTCTTATACAACCCCAACATTTTGTACCATTAGAACCTAATTTAGAACACCATTAAAATACGCTACTTGATTATGGGGTTAGCCACAAGGGAAACACCATTCATATTCTTGTGTAAGGTTATTCTGGACTGGAACCAAGGCTCTTGATGTTGATCATGTGTTAGGATTGTATGGTTGAAATGGTATAGCAGATGGATTATGTCCTTGATTTTTGGTTGCATTTTGAACTTGAGATCTATTAGGCTAATATGAAGGCCTATTTGGTTAGGGTTGAGACTGATAAGGTCTAACATTTTGGGCATGTTACCTCTTGAGGGTTACTAATTCATTCCCTAGATTGCGCAATTGCTTCATGACCTCTCAAAGTTTAGTTGAGGTGCTAGAGGAAGAGGTGGAAGCTTCATTGGAACTATGAATTCTAGGGGAATGAATAGGGATAACTCAAGTGTCTTGCTAGAACTAGGATTCCCCATTTCTAGATAAATAGGCATAGGTGGCCTAGGTGCAAGTTTACCGTCTTGAATTAAGAAATTCTCAGCCCTAATGGCTATGACATAAGCTCCTGGTAAGGTTATCCCTCCCATAGATTGTATCATAACATATATATAAAAAATTAAGATATTTAAGGAAATAGAGAAATACACCATCAACAACGTATTTTACGGTACTTAGAATCCTATCTGTTGGACCCTAAAATATTGGCTAAGTACCAAGAGGCACACATGTGTAGGACCCATGAGAAGAAGGTCACTTAGAGGAAACCACACATGACAAAGGGGTTTAAGAAGGGTTTATGAGAAACCAAGGTGCGAGAGGAAAAAACACAAGTTTAAAGGACTTAGCCATATTTGGCATCATGGAGTCACTTGAGGAAAAATGTGAGGACTTGACTAGGAATGATAAGTGGATAAGGTGCTATCCTGGAACCTTGAGGTCAAGAAAAATGGATATTCCCCACAAGGAATATTCCCATAAAACATCATTACATAGAGTGGATGGTTTGCAAAGGGATAAACATTCACCTATGGAGGACCACATCAACACTTGGCACATGATCTGTGCTTGGAGAAGGCATGGCTATGGGTATTGATCTTATATAAAGGAATGCTCCAAAGAAAGATGCATACACGCATTTGAGTGATAGATTAATAGAGTGGAGAATATATACACGTACGCGAGAGATATATAAAGATAAAAATCCATAGAGTAATGAAGTGTTGTAGTAATGTTAGGGTTTAACGCATATGTATGGGCACTGGGATCTATAATAAGGGTTAGCATAGAAAAAGTATAGTTAGGATCCCATATTAGAAAGTTTTTAGGAGACAAGTCTCTCGTGATTTAATATGTATGGTCTGAGATGACCCTTTTGATTGTAATGTGGCTACCAAATGACTTTAAAATATATATACATACATATATATATATATATATATATATATATATATATATATATATATATATTGGTTCATTCGTATAACTTGTTTATGGGTGTAAACCCTCATGTTATATGACTATCATGGCTCAGATCTGGTTTATTATGCTTCTTACAGTGTTATTTAGCTTTTGTGATGCATTAATGTGTAGATATGTTAGTTGCATATTCTACCTTTTTAAGTAAGTGAATGTACTTTTGTTTCTATAAATAATCCTCCATTAATGGCAAAACCTTCTCACAAATCTCACATAAAAGAGGGATCGGCACTGTGCATGCCTCGGTGAGTGCCCAATGCCCACTAGGTCATAGGATAATGCGCTTAGGGTTAGAAAGAAGTATTAATGATAAATAATTGACTACATCTTGGTTCTATTGCTGGGACCTCTTTTCAAAGTTGTTGTGAGAATGGTGTGTGATGATAGAGTGCTTGATGTTGAATGTGTTGAAGCATAGCTTAAAATCATGGAGGATGAATTTTCTCATAGATTTAGTACTGGACCTAATTTTTATACATGTAAATGGGTAGAAGAACATATGTATCATGAGTTGTATGAGACCTTATTTTGTTGTTTTCTAGTGGAGTTGTACGAATGACTCTCGACATATGCATCTAGATCAAGTTGGTACTATAGACCTCACGTATGGACCCAAGATGAGTATCAGAGGTTGCATGATGTTGATCTGACTTAGACACATGTTGTTGATCATTAGTTGAGTATACTACTAATGAGTTAGACCTTGGAGTACATGATTTATACATATTCTTGTCTAGATATTACTGAGTTATAGTTCTTGAGGGAGCCAAGAGGATCATTCTTGTGTGTTATCCCTTTAGCTATAAAGATATTGATCATTTTGTTGAGTTTGTAAGCATTTCCTATGGCTAGATAAACTTCTTCTGAGCATTGGGCAAAGAAGCTAAGGAGGAGGAAGATGGCAGACCTTGTGACTGAAAAGGAGAGGGAAGAGAGATGACTTAGGTGTAATAAAGCTCATGAAAGGGAGTTAGATAGATAATATGAACTTTTATGAGTGATGGATTTATGGAGGAAAGAATTGGCGAAGGAATGGAGGTACACACGAAGGACATAGAGCCTAAGAAATTAGTGCTACCCCATTTTGGTAAGTGCGGAGAGAGACCCCTTTAGCTTATTATGATAGCTTGTCACTTAGAGAAAGGAGAGCCATCAATGCACATTTGAATCCACCCGATGAACAAGCCTTGTGCTTAGTTTTCCAAATCCAGAGATAATTATTACTAAATAGTTTTCATTTGGCACATATATGCCTACACAATCATTTCCTCTGTTTGGAGGTATATTGTCTTTAGCAACATTTGGGTAAAGTACGGGCACAAAAATCTTGGGTATCACATCTAAAAGTGATGTGGGACACACATATAGTAGTGGTGTAATATCACAGACTATTGGTGCATAATTTAACACAACAATGGGGACATAAGATAGGACCACTTTAGGACCTTTACTGGCTACGGGAGATGGATCTAGTGTGTCAGGTGGAATAGGAACTAGCGGACTTGGTGGACTTGGAGAATGTAGAGGATCTAGTGGGTCAAGAGGCATAGGAACTGGTGGATCTATTGGGTCTGATAGTAGAGGCAACATCAGAGGAAATCAAGGTTATAGATCAAGTGGACAAGGGCCTTAGCCACCTCAATAAGTATTTTTTGAAATATCTTTGCATTTGAAGGATTACAAAGGTGTTGAGGATAGTGCATAACATGTACACAAATGTGAGCTGATATGGTGCGTGAAGGGGATCACTACCCTAGAATGGAAGGTGAGTAAATTTTCAACAACATTGCGAATGGTGTGCATATAGTTAGTACTGTAAGTATGACCCCTACCGTAAAATGGTAGATTATACCATAGCGCATAATGAATTATTAGTTGAATTTCATATTCCTAAGTTTGAACAAAATAGTATTAGCACACTAAAGGAGATTCAACAAGGAATGGTAGAGAGTTTACATGAGTATGATGCACATTTTAAAACTCTATTTTCAAAACTATCTTATGATATTCATCCTTATCAACATGCTCAATGGTTTTTTTGAGGGATGATAATACCTTTTAGGAGAGCGCTATCACATAAGTTATTCACAGACCCTTCACGAGGGGGCTTAGAGGCTTCCTTATGCGCCGAGGCTATAGGAAGCATGGATATCAGTGTTAGTCCTTTTTTTGAAGATCAAATTTGTTGGGCCCCAAAATATCATCTAACTACAAGAAGGCGCACGAAGTTTGGAATCTATTCAGGGAAGGGTGTGGGGGTTGAAGGCACGCAGGGAAGGGTTCTAGAACGGTTTTATAGAACACACTACATGCATGCGCAAGGCTAAATGGGTTTTGTACTTTTCCATATTTGGCACCCTATGCAGCATAGAAGATAAACATGACCCTTGTAGATAAGGTGCCATCCTAGTGATTGTGGGATCAAGAAGGGAATATTCTAGGCATGCGATGGAGGGTTCTAGAAGAGCATCATCATACAAAGTGGAGAGCTCGGATCTGTGAAGGAATGCTCCCATGGAGGACCACTTCGACACTTGGCAACTGATCTATAACTTCTGAAAGGCATGGCGGTGGGTGCTAAGGTTATAAATACAAGCACCCAAAGATAAGGAAGATATAGAAGGAGAAGGTGATAAAATAGGTGAAGCCCCGTAGAAACAGAATGAGGATGTTATGTCTAGGGATTAGGAGAACTCTATCGCTGATTAACATATTAAAGGGGATGGGTTCTCATTCTTCTTTGTAATATGATGAGCATAATATAGCTCTGATGCATGTTTTGTCTATGCATAATTATATGAGGATCTGTCATGGCCTCAATGGATGTAATTTAGGTTATTAACTCTGTTAGTATGAATATAATGACCTGTTATAAATCATCTATGTTCAATACTTATGCATTCCCTTTCTGTATGAACCATCTCCATGTGCTGCTTATTATTTCTCTTACTTGCATACAATGAGATGAGAACTCTTCCTAAGTTCATAAGAATGTGGTTTAGTTATTTTCTTTCTTGCATTTGATTATCTGTCCTAAGATGATGCATTCTCATGAAACTCAGATAAAGGAGACACTCGGTGCTTGTGTGTGCCTTGGGTGAGTGCCCAGCGCCCACTGGGTGATAGCATGACATGCGTGGGATTAGACTATTAGTTTAAGGGTATAAAATATGGCTACATTTTGGTTCTGTTACCGGGACCTCTTTTCAAAGTTTTTTATGAGAAATGGACTACATCTTTGTCCTTATTATGTGTGATGATAGAGCGGATAACCTTGGAAAGTGTTGAAACATGGTTCAAGAGCACAGAGGATGAGTTTTCTCAGAGATTCAACATTACTAGACCTGAGTTCAATGCATGTAGATGGGTAGAAGAGAACCTATACCATGAGTTGTATGAGACATTCTTTTGTTGCTTCCCAATAGAACTATATGAATGGATTTCAACATATACATCTAGATCAAATTGGTACTATAGATCACGCATGTGGACCCAAGATGACTATCAGATGCTATGCAAGATGCAAATTTGACTTAGAAGCATGCTATTAATTACTAATGGAAGAGGGTGCTGACTAGTTATACTTTAGAATACGCCATTCGACATATTCTTTCCCAAAATTTGTTGAGTTTTAGTTTCTAAGGGAGCCTAAAGGATCATTTTTGTGTGTTATTCCTTTTTCTATGAAGATCTTGGTCATCACTTTGAGTTTAGAATCATTCCCCATGGCCCGATAAGCTTCTCTCGAGTGCTAAGAGAGAAAGATAGTGTGGAGGAAGATGGTAGACATTACTACTTAAAAAGGAAAGGGAGTAAAGAAAATCAAGTATAACGAAGCTTATGAGAGGGAGATGACTAGACAACATGAGGTTGCAGAAGTGTGATGGATCTATGGAGGTAGATGTTGTGGGAAGGAGTTGAGGTTTATGCAGAGGACATGGAACCTGAGTAGTCTATGTTACCCCATCTTGGAAAGTGCGGAGAGAAGCCCCTTTAGCTTTTGATGAGATTTCATTGCAAGGAGAAAGAAGAGCCATCGGTGCACATCTAAACCCACCTGGAAACCAATCCCTAATGCTTGGTTTTCCATATCAAGGGAAAAGTATTGTTAACTCCACTTTGGTATCGGTGGGAGTAACCGATCTATGCTTAGGAGATATAATTTATCATTTGGAACATCCATGGCTACATAATCCATTCCTGTATTTGGAGGAATCTTTAGACAAGGTGCAAGTACTTGAGCTTTTATTATCATGTATGGGAGTGACGTGAGACACACAACTAGTAGTGGGACAATATCCCATACCATCAGCACGTAGTTCAATGGGACATTGGGAACCCTTGGTATGACCACTTCAAGACCTCTTCCAATTACAAGAGGTGGATTTAGTGGGTCGGGAGGAATAAGGCCTCGTGGAGGATGAAAAATAGGAGGGAACTAAGGCACTTGAATTGGGAGGACAAAGACCCCAGCCACCTCCCCAAGTGTTTTTCGAGATGTATTTACACTTACAAGACTATAGGGGTATTAAATATGCTACAGATCATGTGCATAAGTGTGAGTTACTATGGCGTATGAAGGGGATCACTACCCCAAAGCAAAAGGCAAGCCAGTTTACAACAATGTTGCAAGGGTGCACACATAGTTGGTATAGGAAGTATGACCCCCATTAGACGGTGGTAGACTACACCACATTGAAGAATGATTTCTTAGTAGAGTTCCATATCCTAGAGTTTGAGTAGAAGAGCATAAAAAATCTGAAGGAGATCCAAGAGTAGTAAATGATAGAGAGTGTGCGGGAGTATGACATGCATTTCAAGACTCTCTTGTCAAAACTATCCTATGACATTCATCCTTTTCAACATGCTCAATGGTTTTTCAGAGGATTGATAACACCATTTAGAAGGGCTCACGTCGAAAATATTTTCACCGACCCACATGAGGCATTAGAAGCTTCCCTACATGCCAAAACTATTGGGAGCATTTATACTAGAGTTAGTCCTTTTCTAGAGGCCCAAATTGGTACAATGGCCAAATAGTTGGAGAAGCTATCTATAAAATCAGTGCATGAGGTTCATAGTGTCTTTGGTGTTTATACTGTGAAGTGGAGGGGCATGCAAAGGATAGATGCCCTCGGAGAATTTGGTATGCGTTATAGTGGTAGACTGTAAGATCTGCCATAGGGATCATGATGCAAGTAGGTTCCCTCGACTACAACATGCAATCCGTAAGAAGCTTCCTTGCTACTACAAGATCTATAACTCTACAACCCATGATACCAAGGATTATAAATTGATTGATCAGATCCATGATGCTATTGATCTGCGTTTGTGCCAGACTAGCCTTGCAAGTAGTTCTAAGGATGATGACCATCGTTATGAAGGGCGCACAAATGGAGGGGCACATGGAAGAGGTTTTCGTGGAGGATTTCATGGTTACGGTAACCGTGGTGGAGGACGGAGTGAGTTCCTGCAAGGAATGTGTTATAATTATGGATCTATAGAGCATTACAAATGTGAGTGTCTTGATCTATTACAATGCTCATGGTGCGGAAAGAAACACAAATACGAAGAGTGTCCAAAACTTTATGAGCATATAAACCAACAACACCAAAAAGACAAGGGCATTGTGATGGTGAGCATCAAGAAGGTTAACTCACAATGGATGTTAAGAGTGGTGCGTGAGTTAGAGCTAGAGCCTATACTGGTGATGATGTGAGTAGAGGTCATGCACACTAGGGAGATGCCAAGACCAAGGACACTACTTTCAAGAGAGTAAGTAATACATGGAAAGTATCTGGACCCTTCCCATCAGAAATAAGTGTACTAAGAGACTATGGATGTGATTCAAAGTTTACAAGGGGAGATCCAATGTCTCAAGGAGCAATCAAGGAAGGTGGAGTAACGGAAGGATAATGAGGTTCCATGGAATGTCCTAGATAACGTCAATGAAGTATGTAAAATATTAAGGAAAGATAATATTATTCCCTTGATGGGAGAATGGCTGAGAGAGAAAGTACCATGCGTCAAAGTAGAGTGTGAAAGAAAGGTTTTACATGCAAACCTTACTCCTCATAGCCTTGAATATGACAAGAAGATCACTTTTAATGTAGTTATTGATGGGTGGCTTCTAAGGAATATCCTCATCGACACAGGAGTAGAGATGAATGTTCCTACCTTAGATTCCTGACATTAGATGGGAAGGCCCACATTGTAGCCATCTTCAAATGTATTTTATATGGAAAACAAGACTAAGGAAATTCCCATGGGAGTCTTGAAGGATGCACTTATCACCATTTAAGGGGCCAAGTTCACTAGAGACTTCAAAGTCTTGGTGCTCGCCAAAGCACAACTTTCCAACATTGCTTGGGTTCCCATGGTGTTACAAGAACAAGGACAAAATATGTTTTAACAAAGGGTATGTCAGCTTTGAGAACAAGGAAGAAAGGGTGATCATCCCTTTAATAGATAGAAAGTCAACACCCTATACTGAGCCCTTTGGAGAAGAATTCCTTGATAGAATATATGTGTGCTCCATCAAGAGATCCTTAGATAATTCACTACACAGAGGGAATTATCCAATTTGAGGATGCTTAGTCCTTAAGTGATACCACTAGTGTGGTATACGAAAATTGGGTGCATGGGACTTATGAGTTAATTGGGAGAAAATTAAAAGGACCTGTAACAAGGGTTACAAAGGTGCACTCAGTCAAGTACCTAGGAGGAAAGAAGTTGCCAAGTTACTCTAGAGGGGCATACCATGAAATTTTCTTGTGGGAAATGGAAGCTTAGTGGAAAAATGAGGATGAAAGAAGAGGAATGCTCAGCTATAACCTACTCGGGACTACAGTGCACTGGTGGGATACACATCGAGAAAACCTCCTAAAGTGGTGTGAGGTGAGGATCATGTTTTCTGTAAGGATTTCCAGGAGTAACGTACCCATGGTCATACAAGACTACCATGGAAAAGAGAATGCTTCATTTCATATCCAAGCATGCGAGGAGGCTTGGATGGGAAGCACAAAAGTGTTATTACGTTCATTATGGGTACATAATTTTTATTCCACCTTACAAGGCTATACACATGCTTGGTACATTCATTTAGAGATGTGTCATCAGATGGGTAATTTGCAAGAGTTGGTGGTGGATCTCATTCAGGATTTCGAGTATAGGATTACCAAACCATCAATGGATAAGAATTTTTAAAAGATCAAGTACTAGAATTTCTAGGTGAACCTTAATTGGAGATGCACCTCAATGAAGAGGAAACAAAGGAGGTACAACTTGAACGCACGTGCATGGAAAAATAAAAAGGAAAAATGGTCTATGTAATAGATAGAGAAGAGATAAAGACATTTTATTTTAATCATTCGAGGGTATGTGCAAGGTCATGGACAATGTTGATGAGTGAGAACGCGCCTACCATAATCCCTTAAAGATGAATAAGGTTAACATTGGGATAGAGGAAGAACCTAAGGAGGCTATCGTCAGAACTATTGGTTGGAAAAATAATTTTCAAAGATCATTGACCTATTATGTGAGTTATAAGACTTGTTCCCTCATGGGTACCATGAACTTAAAGGCATCCACCATTCCTCGGGGAGATGAAAATCAAGTTGAAGAAAGGTACACACCCGATTCAAAAGAGGCTTTATTGGATGAATCTGAATTTTCAAGCACACGTTCAGGAAGAAATAGACAAAATGATAGCATATGGTATTATTGAGGTAGTGGAAGAGTCAAAATGGATAAGCTCAATGGTTATCGATTAAGAAGGATATTAGGATACGAATATGCATTGACTATAGGGATCTAAATGCAGTGTGTGTCATCGATCCCTTCCCAACCCCTTTTACTGAAGAAATTCGAGGAGTAGCCGAGCGTGAAGTATACTCTTTCTCGAGATGGATTATCAGGATACCACCAAGTTAAGATTGAAAAGGAATACTTGAGAAAGAAAAATTTTGCCACTGAATGGGGAAGTTTTTTCTACATGGTTATTCCCTTTGGATTGAAGAATGTGCCTATTGTGTTCTCATGCATTGTGGTACACGCATTCCAGGACTTCATCCATAAGTTTCTTCAAGTTTACCTGGATGAATGGACTATGTATGGATTAGTGAAATACCATTGTAACAACTTAAGACTGATGTTTGAGAAATGTTGGCAATTGAGGATATCCTTGAAATATATTGTAGTGTTCTTAAAAATAGGTGTGGTGCTAGAAGGGATGAAGGATTTGGAGAGAATGTAGTTGGAAATACGTGCCACACCCTACATGCCGATTAGTGGAGACCTGTATAAGTTAGGTCATGATGAGGTTCTACTTTGATTCGTATTGGAACATGAGTGCATTCCAATTATGGAATAAGTGCATGATGGAATTGCAGGAGGACATTATGTAAGAAATGCTACCATGTGAAATATTTTATTACTAGGGATTTATTGTGAAACCATCTACAAGGTTTGTATCTAGTTTTGCAAGTCCTGTGAAAATTTCTAGTAACTTGGAAAACTTGGAAAGAAAGATGATATTCCATTGTGACCAATATCTAGCACTAAACCATTTGAGAAATGGGAAATCAACTTTGTAGGACTGATTACACCAGCCCCGCGAAGGACTGGTTCATGGTATATCATCACTTACACTGATTACTTGACACGGTGGGAAGAGGTAGCACCTACAAAGGATTACACTGCAGCGACAACTGCTATATTTTTATGGGAGAACATAATCAGTAGGTATGGTTGTCCTTTAAGTTTAACAAGTGATAGGGGTACACACTTTCTTAATGAAACAATCAGATTCTATTAGCATAATTTATGGTGGCCCATCATAAGACTACCCCATATCACCCTCAAGAAAATGGAACTGTTGAGGCATTTAACAAGATACTAAGTCATATGTTAACTAATATATGTGACGTTAGAAGATAGGATTGGGATGATAAGGTATTATCCATTCTATGGGCATACAGGACAACCTACAAAAGGTTGAACAAGGCCACACCATTTCAATTATTGTTTATTGCACAGGTTGTTTTACCAGTAGAATTCATGTTACCATCGCTGCATATAGTGTGTATAGGAGGGTTAGCTGATGAGCAAGTGCTGGAAGAAAGAATTGATAAATTGATGCAGTTAGATGAAAGGTGATCACTTACTAGATGGATTCAAAAGACAGAAAACACAAGACAAAAATCATGGCATGATCATCATATCAAGAACAAGAAGTTTGAAGTTTGGTAGAAGGTATTGTTGTATGATTCCAAGTATATGCGTCATCTTGAGAAATTGAAATTCCATTGGTTGGAACCTTACATCATCTCATACATTCTTGATTTAGGTGCTTTCCAGTTACAAGTGCTAGATGAGATGAGGTTACCAGGTCACTTCAATGGGAGTAGGCTAAATCCCTATTATAAATAAGTCTTCTTGGTGTTTTCAAATAAGGCAATGTTTCCAATTAGTGGAAAAAATTAAAAAGGATTAGAGGACCTCAAGCCTCACAAAGGAATAGATAGATGAGGCTACGAGAGAAATAAGTGGAAAAAATCATCAAAGACCTGGTAGAACAAGAGGTTGAACGCACTACGGATGTGGTGATGAAGGAAGCTGAGGATGAAAGCGTAGGAAAATAGTATGATAGCAAAAGAGGAGATCCTAGTTTGGCTGTAATATTTCCAAGGGTCATGCACACAGAGATGAAGAGCACAAACGTAAAAAGTTCAAGGAATGGGCTACATCGATTATTTGAATAAGATGTTGTGTGCACATTTCCAAAGTACCATTCCAATGGAACAACTCTTAGCCATGGCTTCATTTCATGAGGAAGGTGCATACCCTCATGAGCCCAAGTTTGAGGTAAGACAAGGAGTATTGATGAGAGTGCCAAAAATAAAATGGATAAATCCCTCGGTGAATGCTCAATTATTATCAGATGAAAAAATCTACAATGCGCTCAACAAATTCTCAGTTGATGTTGAAGCTAAGATTTTTAGAAGAAATGACATGGTGAAGTAGCTAGAGGTAGAGTTGGAGAAAAGGGAAGATGGGCTTCTAGATAAAAGCAAGGACTGAAGCAAGAGGAATTAATCAATTCCTATTTGAGGCATGAGTTGAAGGACGAGAAGGCAAGAGTGTGTGAGGCATACAATAACATAGAGATGATAACGGATGTTATTGTCGTAAAGTATCCAAACTTAACACCACCTGTGAAAAAGTATGGCTCATCCTTGTAATGCCTAGAGGACTTAACCTACATACTCATTATGGAAAGATGGCCACTTTCCCTAGAATCAAAAAAGGAGGTGTTGGTGTGCCAAGAGAAAGAAAATAAGATGAAGGTTGTGGAAATTATTGCTCAGTACAACAAGATCCTCACCGATGTAAAATTTGTCATGTAAGTTGCTGAGGTTTCCTATGATAATTGTGTGGATAGGGATAGAGTGGAAAGTATCTTGGTTTCCACCCATGAAGTGGAACTCAAGGAATTATAGGAAAAGAACAAGGGGAACATGGCTGAGTGAGATAAGATCTTAGCTGAAGTAGAAAATAAATTAGAGGCCATTGAGACCTTGAGGCTTAATCAAGAACTAGTTGAAGCAATTGTACCCTCAAAACACTTGAAGGATGGATGCACTCGAGGATTTGGGAAAAACTAGAGGATATTGTAGAGACAATGAGCACTAAGGGAGAGGGGTTGAGTTTTGAAGAAGTGAGCACCCTGGTGGGGGACCTCTGTCAGCAGGCTCAAAGTGAGGTCAACACTTGGGGAAAATTAGAAGCTGATTTAAGAAAGGATTTCCCTCTCCTCCTCCAAAAGTAAACAAGTTCCCCATTCTTTCATTATTTTCCCCATTTCTTCATTCCTTATTCTTCCATCCCAACCATTTATAAGGATCCACCATTCTTTATTTATTTATTGGAGATTTTTTCTAAGGATGGAGAATAGGCGTAGTGTGGAGTGATGTTGGCCCCAAAACATTAGCTAAGTACAAGAAGGTGTGTAGGCACGTGGGATCTAGTCAGAGAATGGCGTGTAAGTTGAAGGCGCACAAGGAAGGGTTTTGATAGGGTTTTGCAGAAAACATGGCATCCATGCTCAAGGCTAAATGGGTTTTGTACTTAGCCATATTTGGCACCCTAGGTAACACACGAGAAAAGCATGACCCTTGTGGATAAGGTGTTATCTTAGCGACTATGGGATCAAGAAGGGAATATTCCAGGCATGCGATGGAGGATTCTAGAATAACATCATCATACAAAGTGGAGATCTTGGATTTGTGAATACATACTCCCATGGAGGACCACTTTGACACTTGGTGACCGATCTGTAACTTTTGGAAGGCATGGTGGTGGGTGTTAAGGTTATAAATACAAGTGCCTGGTAGAAGAAGATATAGAAGGAGAAGGAGAGAAAAGAGGTGAAGCCCTACAGAAATAGAATGAGGATGTTATGGCTAGGGATTAGGAGAGCTCTATGAGTGATTAGCACATTGAAGGGGATGGGTTCTCATTATTCTTTGTAATATGATGAGCATAATATATCTCTAATGCATGATTTGGCTCTGCATAATTATATGAGGATCTATTATGACCTCAAGGGATGTAATGTGGGTTATTAACTCTATTAGTATGAATATAATTCTCTGTTATAAATCATCTATGTTCAATACTTATGCATTTCCTTTCTATATGAACCATCTCCATGTGTTGCTTATTATTTCTCTTATCTGCATACAATGAGATGACAACTCTTTCTAAGTTCATAAGAATGTGGTATAGTTATTTTCTGTCCTGCATTTGATTATCTATCCTAAGATGATGTAATCTTAAGAACCTCGCATAATGGAGAGACTCGGCACCCAGCGCGTGCCTCGGGTTATCACCTAGCATTCGCTAGGTGATAGGATGACACGCATGGGATTATACTATTAGTCTAAGGGTATAAAATATGACTAAAATATTGTTGCAATGGAAAAGCATATAAAGAATCTATCTACGAACTTGGCCTATGAGACTCACAGTGGCCTATGGTGCACGGATTGTGAGGTAGAGGGGCATATAAAGGATAGTTGTCCTTAGAGATTGGTACATGCCATAACAATAGACTATGAAATTTTCCATGGAGATCATGATGTAAATAGGTTTTTTTACTTTGCAGTGTGTGATCCATAAGAATGTGTCTTATTATTGCAAGATTTTCACCTCTACTACTCATGACACCAAGGATTGTAGATTGATTGACTAGATACATGATGCCATTGATATTGGTGTGCGCTAGACCAGTGTTGTAAAAAATTCCAAGGATGATGGTTGTCACTATGAAGGATGCACGAGATGGAGGAGCTCATGGAAGAAGATTTTGCAGAGGATTTAGAGGTCATGGAAATCATGGAGGTGGAAGAGGTGAATTCCCTCGCAGAACCTATTATAATCTGTGGGTCCATAGAGCATTACAAGCACGAATGTTCTAACCTACTACAATGCTCATGGTGTGGGAAGAAACATAAGTATGAGGAATTCCTAGAGCTATTTGAACACATGATCCAACAACAACAAAAAGAAAAAGGTGTTGGGAGTGCAAGCTTTAAGAAAACAAACTCACAAAGTGTATTCCAAGGGTGGCGCATGAGTCAAAATTAGAACCTATACTGGTGATGAAGTGAGATAAGGCTATACATGCCAGGGAGATACCAAAGTAGAGACCACTGATTACAAGAGAAGAGGTGATGTATGGGAAGTATCCGGACCCTACCCATTATAAGTATGTCTATCAAGAGACTTTGGATGTAATAAGAAGTCTTCAAGGTGAAATTCAATGTCTAAAGGAGCAATCCATGAAGTTGGGAGAGAAGAAAAGCATTGAGGTCCCTCATTCAGATATAGATCATGTCAGGGAGGTGGGTAAGATGTTTCACCAAGAGAATATTTGAGGGATAAGATACCAAGTGTTGAAGCAAAGCACAAGAGGCAAGTTTTGCATGTTAACCTTCCTCTCCACAGCCTCAACTACGATAAAGAGATTACCTTAAATGTAGTTTTTGATGAATGGATCCTAATAAATATTATGATTGACATAGGCATAAAGGTCAATTTTCTCACCCTGGATGTCTAGAATCAAATGGGAAGGCCCCCATTACAGCCATCTTCAAATGTGTTATATATGTCCAATAATACAAAGACAATGCACATTGGTGTTTTAAAGGATGCTGTTATTACCATCCAAGGGGAGAAATTTATCAAGACTTCAAATTCTTAGTGCTTGCTTTGAGGCGGAAAACTTTCTAGTGCTACTTGGGAGCCCTTGGTGCTATAAGAACAATGTTGACTTATGTTTCAATAAAGGGTATATAAGTTTTGAGATCAAAGAGGAATGTGTTATCCTTTAGGAGAAGAATACCTAGAAAACATTTACATGCACACTATCTATGACCTTCAAGTTATGCAAATGATAAATGACGGTGTTATTCAATAGGAATACACTCAATCTATAAGTAATAAAACTAGCGTGACATCTACGAATTGGAAACACAGGACATATGAGTTAGTTGGAACGTAGTTAAGAGGATTTGTGATGAGAGTAACAAAGGTGCACTCAAGCAAGTGCCTAGGAAGAAAGAAGTTGCTAAGTTATTCTAGGGGAGCCAACCCTAATGTTTTCCTGTAAGAAATGGAGACCCAGTAGAGATGTGAGATCTAAAGGAGAAGGATTCTTAGATAAAACTTACTTGGGACTGCAACACATTGGTGGGAAACCCATCGTGATAACCTTCTAGAGTGGCATGAATGGGAATCACATTCTCTGTCAGTTTTTCGGAGTAATGCACCTAATATCATACAAAACTATCATGGGAAACAACCCACCTCATTTCACATCCAATCATGTCATTAGGCCTTAATGGAATGCATATAAGCCTTTCCACCTTCTTTATGGGTGCATAAGTATTACTCCACCTTACAAGGCTGCACATGCACTGTACATACACTCATAGATGTGCCAAAAGGAAAAGGAAGGGGAGTATTTGATCGCTAACCTACTTCAAGGTTTCGAATATCGAAGTACAAATCCATTAGTGGATGAGGCATTACAGGTTGTTAAGCCCAAAAATATGGGAGAGAGTGCCATGGCAGAGGATAAAATACTAGAATTATTGGGTGAACCTGGCTTAGAAGTGTGCTTTGATGAGGAAGAATCAGAGGACATACAACTTGAGTGCACATGCATGGAAAAAGAGAAAGGAAAATTGGTCTATGTGATCGATGGTGAAGAAGTGGAAAATTTGGATGTTAGCCATACTATAGGTATACGTAAAGTTATGGATAGTGCTAATGAGAAAATGTGACTACCATGAACCCCCAAAAACCAAGAAGGTTAACATTGGTTTGGATGATGAACCTAAGGAGGCTACTATTGGAGATTACTAAACAGAAAAGGATGTTTCAAAGATCATTCATTTGTTGCACAAGTTTTAGGACTTATTTCCATGTGGGTACCATGAACTTAAAGGAGTTCATCACTCCTTGGGAGAAATGAAGATCAAGTTAAAGGAAGGTGCATGCCCAATTCGAAGAGACCTTATCACATGAATCTGAATCTTCACGTCAAATTTAAGGAGGATATTGACAAGATGATTACATCAGTCATCATTGAGGTTTTCTAGGAATCAGAATGGATAAGTTTGAGGGTCATCAACATTAAGAAGGATGGGAGGATAAGTATTTGTGTTGATTATAGGGATCTAAATGTGGTGTGTGTTATTGATCCTTTTCAAACCCCCTTCATTGAGGAGATCCTAAAAGGAGTAGATGGGCATGTGATCTATTCTTTCACAGATGGATTCTTGGGATATCATCAAGTTAGGATTGAAAGGGAGGACCAAGAAAAGACAACTTTCACCACTGAGTAGGGAAGCTTTTCCTACACAGTCATGCCTTTTGGAATGAAGAATGTGCCTACTTGTTTTTGCGCACTATGCTATAGGAATTTCAAGACTCATCCATAAGTTTCTTCAAGTCTACCTTGATGATTGGATGGTATAAGGAATACGGGGGATAATTGTGACAATATGAGGCTGATGTTTAAAAAATGTCAGTAGTTGAGTATATCCCTCAATATTAAGAAATGTGTTTTCACTAGTCCATTTGGAACCCTTTCGGGCATATCATATGTAAGGAAGGTTTTTTGGTGGATCTTGCCAAAGTTACCATTATTGTGGGATTGGGGGAACCTACCAGCCAAAGTGTAGTGTGTGGATTCCTTGGGTATACGGGGTATTACCAGAAATTTATTATGGGGTATGCCAAGATCACCGCGCCATAGGAAAAGTTTCTAAAACACAAAAGTACATTTCACTAGGGAGAGGCACAACATATGGTGTTTGATACATTGAAGAATAATCTTATCATTGTGCCCATATTACGCTTTCCTTATTTGGATAATCCATTATATGTAAATGTTGATTCTTCAGAAGTTGCGATTGGGGAAATCTTAGCACAACCTGGAGAGGGAATTGTTGACCACCCCTTGTGCATTGCCAGTAAAAAAGCTAACCCCATCATAAGAGAACCATACTACTACTGAGCGCGAAGAAGTGTCAAGCATCTACGCACTACAAAAATTTAGGCAGTATCTATTGGCAACACCCTTTATATTCTACATGAACCACATGTCATTGAAGTACTTGGTAAACAAACCCATTTTATAATGGTACATATGTCGGTGGCTCCTATTGTTTTGAGAATTTGAGTTTACGGTTATTTCAAACCGGATAAGAGTAATTTGGGACATGACCATTTATTAAGGATTGACTCAGGGAAGGACGCAAAAATTATTAAGGATATAATGTAAGATGTAAAATTCTTTAGATTGTGGGGCATGCCTTTTGACTTGGAAGATATTGTTGTGTTTCTCAAAATAGGTGTGGCATCGGAAGGAATAAAGACTTATGAAAGGAAGCAATTATCCATACATGCCACACCCTACATGTTAATTAGTGGAGACTTATACAAGCTAGGCCATAATGAGATTTTGGGCCGGTACATGTTAGAGCATCAATGCATTGCAATCATGGAGGAAGAACGTGGTGGAATTGCAGGAGGACACTATGTAGGGAATGCAACTATGCGTAAGATCCTTCTAGAATGGTTTTTGTGGGAAACTATTTACAAGGATTGTATCGAGTATTGCAAGGCCTGTGACCACTTGCCAATGCCTTAGTAAACAAGGGAAAATAGATGAAATACCATTAATATCGATTGTCGATTCGAAACCATTCGAGAAGTGGGCGATTGACTTCGTAGGACCTATTTCCCTAGTCGTACAAAGGATAAGTTTGGGCTATATCATTACATGAACAGATTATCTTATGAGGTGGGAAGAATCGACACCTACAAGGTATTTCACAATGGTAACAATAGCTATGTTCTTGTGGAAAAAATAATCAGTAAATATGGATGTTTGTTGAGTTTAACAAGTGATAGGGGTACTCATTTCTTGAATGAGACAGTTAGGATTTTGTTAGAAAATTCATGATATCCCACCAAAAGACTACCCCTTATCAGCCACAAACTAATAGGACTACTAAGGCATTTAAAAAAAAATTGAATCACAAGTTAACCAAGATTTGTGATGTGGGAAGAAAGGATTGGGATGATAAAGTTTCTGATGTGTTATGGTCATACCAGACTACTTATAAAAGACTGAATAAGGCCACACCTTTTCAATTGGTGTTTGGCATGGAAGTGGTGTTACCTATTGAATTCATGTTACCATCACTAGTATATTGAATGTGTAGGAGGATTAGCTGATGAACAAGTGCTTGAGGAGAGGATTGATAAGTTAATGCAGTTAGATGAGAGGTGGGTTATTTCTCGCTAGAGTCAGAAAATATAAAAGGCTAGGCAGAAGGCATGACATGATAGACACATCAATAAAAAATAGTTTGAGGTTGGGAAGATTGTTCTATTGTATGATTTCAAGTTTCTAAGAAATCCTTGGAAATTCAAATTCCATTGGATGGGCCCATAAATTGTATCCTATTTACTTGATCTAGGTGCTTGCTAGTTACAAGCGCTTGATGGAAGATGGTTACAGCCATTTCAATGGGAGTAGGATGAAACCCTACTATAAATGAGTCTTCATTGTATTTATAAACCAAACATTGTTTCAGGTTATCCTAAGATTTCCCTTAATGCATTTCCTTTCTTTGAGTTTCCCTTTCTTATTGCTTTGTGTTGTGCACGTTTATATGTTGGTAGCCAATTTTTATTCTCAAAATGTTTGTATGCGAAAAGGACTGTGAATATAATTTTGTGTGGGGTGAAGTGATGTGAAAAGTACTAGAATTTGGTATTAGAAGTTTTGTTTCAATGGTCCGAGTCAAAGGATCAAAATTCTGTAATTTGGAAAAGCGCACATAGGAAAGGTGAACACAAGGAGTTTGGTGTCAAAAAGGCTTTACAAAAAAGCATACAAGAGTTAAAAGTGCATGAAAAACATGAGGTAGGTGATGTCAAAAATTAGGATAAGGACACAAGAAGTGATTTTGGAACTGAAAGCATGCACATAAGGATCTTCGGTCGATAAGGGGTTTTTATGCACTAGAAGGTTGTAGAAGTTTTCATACGGGATC
Organism: Taxus wallichiana var. yunnanensis; assembly: GCA_018340775.1. Taxonomy (NCBI): domain Eukaryota; kingdom Viridiplantae; phylum Streptophyta; class Pinopsida; order Cupressales; family Taxaceae; genus Taxus; species Taxus wallichiana. Next base: position 26,696,415 of record CM031235.1, read on the forward strand.
GGGCACGGTGGTAAAATAAATGAATGTTGGCAATAGGAAAAATCCACCTTTATTGTAAGAGTACGTTTGTAGGTGGCATGGAATTTATCATGGAAAAAATAAAAGCTATAAGTAGAAGGTCTAGGTGCATTATTGTTTACCTTATATTTTTGTTATCAAAGAGCTCTCACGAGACAGGGCATCCTTGAAGAAAAATTGTGCAAAAAAGGGTTGTGAAGATTTGCATGGATAGCTAGTGTGATTAGTGAACCAAAGTGGAAAAATAGTACACAGGTGTGAATAGAGAAAGTCATGTAAGAAGATCCTCGTAGGTGTTATGCCATCTTGTGGAGAAATGATTTCCGTGTTAGGGTTACACAAAGAGCTCAAGATTTAAGGGATTTTCAAAAAGGAGTGGAGCCATAAAGTTGAGCAGAGCCAGGATCGAAGAAAGAAATAACTTTTAGTAACCCGATGAAGAAATGACACCAAGGAAAAAAATGTTTCACCAAATAAGGGAAAGGGCAAGGGGAAATAAGTTGTTTCCACCAGTTTCAATAAAGAATGATACATGAAAATATAATATCCAGTCGGCGTATTGCTTTGAAAAGAATGGGTGTATCATGTTATAAATATTGCCATGAGTGACTACATCCATCAAATGAGCACCACAGAGAATGAGATGGCATTGGAACTATTTTTCCCTATAGACAAGAGGACACTAGATGGAATGCCTATCTACAATGATGAGGTAAAGGTGAAAATGAAGAAGGTTGGGTTATTTAAAATCTATGTGTTTCTCTATTTTGGAAAACTTGAGTGATCATCTTGGTGTTGAATTTTGCACTTATATGAAGACCACTTCTACTTCGCAAGACGAAGGATACGAATAACTCCCCAACTGATTTCTAAGCTTGTCAGTCTTATCTGCGAGGGAGAATCATTTGATGATGAATTGGATGATAAGGAGGCCATCAAGAATACTATCGAGGTTTATGACTATAAGAAGGGTTTGTGATACTTTTACATTTCTATGTTTTTTGACCTAGAAATGAGGATGGCAATGCGCTTGGTCACAAATTTGAATGGGTAGGAGAGTTGTACTCAAATAAACAAGGTTTGGTTAAACGTTTTCCATAAGATCTTGGAGGGGACCATTTATAACCTCTTGTCTTTCATAGAAGAAGAAATCATCAATGTCACGTGCGATGGAGAAAAGATCATGTTTAGTAATGTCCTCCTTGCCATTTTCTTTTCAAAGATTGGAGTGCCTGATGGGCCAGATAAATTTGTTTGGGAATACCCAAATGAGAACCCTTCCCCCACCAAAATATTTGAGAAATACACTTGTGACACCATGATGACCGCCCACAAGGCACACCTAGAAAAATGGTATAAGCGAGATACGTGACACCTTCGGCACTAAATGGAGAGTACCTGAGAAATTACCTATTTTACTACAAGGCAAGGATGAATTCGTCATGTACCAACATTTTTGTATTTCCAAGTTTACTCCAGCAGATGGCGCCAAGGGTCCCTGTTGCAAATTTCCATTCTCTTTCACAACACAATACTTCCAGGTAGGGTGAATCAATTCAAAGAGGAAAAGAAGCTATGGTTTGACCTTAGTAAGGTAGACCAAGATTATTGTGAGCTGCGAAGAACATTGATAAATAAAAATAAGAACGCCTATGTGGAGAATTATGTCTCCCATGACTTACATATTTTGAACCCGATTACATTTCTTGTTCTTTGGGAGGACCGTAATAGGGTATACATACATATAAGGCCTAAATATGAGAAAGGTGCTTATGCTGAAAGTGATGTCTCCATCCCAAATGACCCCACCATAAGGAAGAATTTTGTGCCAAGGAAAAGGGAGAGAGAGGAATCCCCTGAGAAAAATGCACCAAGTACACATAAAATATAGTCTATAGGCATGCAGGAGTTGAGCGTAAGATCAAACACCTATGCACGATGGAAGAAGTCCTCGTAGAAGAGAAAGAGAAGAAACTTGAGGAAGAGGCACCGAGTAAGATAAGTCCCCTACAAAATAATAATCACCGGTAGAAAGGATTCACCTAGGGAAGAGGAGAAAAAGAAAGTCTCCTATATTGGAATCATCAATTAGGAAGAAGAAAAAACTAATAGAAAATGTAGACTCGGAAGAAGCGAGAGAGCATAGAGGTTGTGAAGGGTGATGAGGATGATCAAGAGAATAGTGAGGCTTAGAACCATCCTGTATACGATGTACATAAGTCGGAGGAAAAAGGAAGTGAAGAGAAGGATGAAAACAAAGAAGGTTCCCATAACCAGGGGAGGGAGTGAAGAAGTAAACATGAAGGATCAAAGACTCCAAGCCTCACTAAGCGGAGATTGAGGATTCTCGCAGAGAGGGAGGTAGCAAGAATTATAAAGGAATTAGTGAATTAAGGTGGAGCACAACACCGAGGAGGTATTAAAGGAGATAGAGGAGAATGAAAGCATTGGGAAGAAGTATGGAAGCATGGGTGGGGATCCCGGCTTGGCAAGAAGCTTCCCAAAGGTAGCTTTCATAGGTGGAAAAGGGTATGGTAGTCATAGACACCTAAAATTGGTTTCTCAATTTAGTGTCCCTCACATTCGTTTTAGGTAACCTGGGGCACGTTCACGTCACCAACTATCCCCTTGGGATATTATCCAATTTGTGATTTAATCACTTACTCTAAATTTAATTCATCACATCACATCTTACCCATGAGTAATTAAATAATTAAATATTTAATTACGCTTCTTCCCATGCATCTTAATCACTTATCTACCCCAAATTTATTCTACCCATGTATCACATCCATTTTTAATCTTCCCTAAGCGGGATATTTCCCGTGGTCGGGATAAGTCTTGTCTTTTTCGAATCGATCAATTTTGGCCATCTCGGGAGTCTTCTCCGCGATCGGTGCCGACCCATTTGGTCGGCGCCGATTTTATACGAGCGGCACCGATTATAAAAGCAAGTCCATAGCTCAGTTTGAAGGAGCGAAAAAGAGACGAATGAGCGAAAGAAAGCACTTACGCATGAACAGAGAGCGAGAAAGATTCAGGTTGCAAGAAAGAGAGATCTTTTTAGCATCAATTGTCTCAATTAGGGCAGATCCTGTCCTAATCAATCCCTGAGAGGAGCACCGTTACTCTGCCCGTATCATATCAACATCATACACCACCATCTATCATCTAGTGACTCTGTTCCAGCTGTCTCTCCATCTTCGGCACATCTTACAGACTACATTCACCTTCCAATCCCCGAATCTCATCGCAGGTCCACGATTGGTCGATCACCGCCTTGATGGACACTCGATCTTATCCATCGATGCCGATCGGTCCCCGGGCGACGCCGATCACATCAGTCGCCGCCGATTATACCCAGTCGACGCCAATTTCACTGCAGACAGGTAAAAGGTCACAGGTAACACAAATCCAGCATTATTTTGCCGTTCCTATTTTTCTACTTTTTCATTGCTCATTGGTTTACCGCTTTATTACTGCAATCAGAAAATCTAGTCTTTATTTACATCTTTTATCATGTATGCTTCTTTTCTTTATTGAAAACGTGGATGACATCCACCAAGAAGCTCATCGCTTCCCGACCCGCTCTCGGGCAGTCCACCCAAATATCTTCTAACGCCATCTTTTACTCTCGTCAAGCATCGGTGTTTTGCAGTTTACTCGAGCTATTGTGCAAAGCGCTCGTGTGTGCCCGTCTTGTCTACATCAGCTTCCTCATTCGTCTACATCTTCATCGTGTATCGATTTCATTGGAGTTTTTCGGGTTTTTGTGTTTAGTTTGGTGCATTAACTTGGGCGGAGTAAAGCACGAAATTCTTGATCTACATTCTGGCACGCCCGGTGGGACTTAACCAAAGTCCCTTATTGGTAAGTTCATTCCTTTTTTAGTTTTGAACTTTGTTCCTTTTCTTCACTGATTCCTATCAGTCCTATTTGAGCATTTCTGCTCATCGTATCAATCTTGCTTTTTTAGGCGAAAGCATTATCTTGAAATTTTTCTATTTCCTTAAAATAGAAATTTTTCGTTTCACCATTATCTGGATATATCTTTCCGGATCTTGTTTGTTGTTTGCTTAACCTCTTCTTGCGGAGCACTTTGTTTGTTCATGGGATTGTCCGAGGGGAAGAGCTCAACAACGCGCTTTTTGAAGTCCACACACCTTGGAGAGCTAAACCTACAGGTATTCCTCTTTTTCGGTGTTTTCTCTTTTTTTTTTTTTTTTTTTTTAGGATTTCTTTGTTGGTTATCTATCACATCCAAATACTTCAGTTTTTTTTGGTGCTTAAAAAGAACTTAATCGCATTTGGGAAAGAACTTGTTTGACTTGTCTTCATCGAAATCAAACATTTCGTTTTAAGTGCTTAAAAAGAACCTTTTCTTTGTCATTGCTGCATGCTTTTTCATCTAGTCTTAATTAGGTTGGAGAATTGATCAAAATCGGTAGTGACACTATTTGATTTTTATTTTTCACCCTTGCACACAAAGCCAAAATCACTAGGTATAAAGCATCTAAACAAAACTCCTTCCCTGGCCTCGCCTACTTGGAAGTGATATCCAAGAGGAAGAGCCTACGCGGTACTCGGGCCGCGCTATAAATTCACGGAAGATTTTGGTATATATTGGCAAAGCACCCGACTCCCTTATCGCAGCGGTGTGTGAAGTGCGGGGGTAGGCCCCTATATCAAGCCACGTACCGGTCTTTTACTGAAGTGCCTTCGGGACTCCTCACCACACATTACCCAAACCATCCTTAGTTTGGCTATCTGAGTAGTTCCTGTTCTAAAAAGCCTTCCCTAACATTTTCTTTTCTTAAAAGCATCAAAATTTAAAGGAGATAATCACTTGCGCTGCTTGAATTGTTTGTGCATTAGCTAGGACAATCTTCTTTCTTGCTTGCTTATGACGGTTATCACCCGGTCACAATCTAGGAAAATGGCCCAACAGGTTCCTTCTTCCTCCGAAATCACCACCAGCGTGGATGTTTCGGCACCCCTCCAATCTTCCTCGGGACCACTGTTAGTGGGTTCCCCCTCATGGTCGTATAATCCTTTCCATCAAGCCAAAACAATCCCATCACGTCCAGCTTCTCCTAGTCCATCAGAAATATCTTCTGACTTGGAGTCTATTCCTCGCGGGGATCCTGAATTTCAGGCTCTCCTTGATCGTAATCCGGTAGCCCTCATGGACTACCTAGTACACAAGTCCATTCGAATATCTGATCAAGGACCACCAATCCAACAAGTGTACGATTATCCTCGTGGTCCATCCCAGGCCTATGTAGAACAGTTTTCATCCTCTCTCCCGTCTCGAGCCACGGAAAAGGGGGAGGTTCTTGTGCCTCCTTTTTCTCTTCCACCAACCATGTTGACTAGTTCTCAAATTGCCTTACCTATTCCTAATACTGCAGTTACCTCAACTATTCCTCAACCTACCTTTGAGAGGTCTTCTGCCTTGGCGATAACGAGTGCGTCTGTGCACCCGCATATCGCTGTTAATTCATCTATGCCCTCTATTGTGTCTCAAGGTCAGTACCTCTTCATGAGCCAACCCCCTTCGGCTAGTCAATTGGTTCCTACTTCTCGTCCTCCGGTCAATCTTTCTTCCAATATTCCAGCAACTGTGACCTTCGCCCATCCCCTAGTATCAGCACCCTTGGTACCAAATTCGGCGGTAGAAGGCCCCTTTCAGGTCTTGTTCCCCAACATGTCCAATCTAACCAACACCCATATTCCTCAATCTGTCCCTATTCAATCAACAAACATAGGAGTCCACCAATCACAGGCTCCATCCGTCACCCAACCTATATTTTCTCAACCACTTATTATCTCACAGCCTGCCTATACGCAAGCTACCTCACAACAAATACCTCACCAGGCGTCACCCAAAACACCTGGTTATTCCTCTTACCATCCCACCAATCAACAGATCAATCCCCCATTGACACCTCAACAACATCCATCACTTGCTCCTTATGTAGGACATACCAATGTGCCTACTCCTCAATCTGATGTGGTTCAAATTCTCTTCAAGAAAATTGCAGACTTGGAAGCCTCCACCAAAGGAGCTCGTCCTTCATATTCCTTTGAAGAGGTGTGTAATGAACCCATTCACCCTTCAGTGGCTTTTAAGCCTTATCCTCCCCAATGGGAACTTCCAAAATTCTCAAAATTTCATAGTCGGGAAGACCCTCAACAACATCTGCGAGCATTCAAACATGCTTGCTACCTTATCGTCCAGGATCAGGAACTCATGCTCCGTACCTTTCCTATGTCTCTAGCGGGTCCCGCTTTGGACTGGTACAATAACATCCCTCAACATTCCTTATTTTCTTTCTCTCAATTGGCTCAGATGTTTGTTGAAAACTTTTCAATAAATATTGCCCATAAGATCTCAATTACAGATCTTTACAACATTCGCCAATTCGACGATGAGTCTATTGCAGACTTTGTCGCTCGTTGGAGAGGGATAATCAACCAATTGTCTTTCTCCCTTCCTCAATCCCAACAGATCGAGTTGTTCACCCGATCTTGTGCTAGTCACATTTCTTCCACGTTAAGGATCCAAACTTTTCACACCTTCGAAGAAGCCTTTACGATGGCACGCAAACTTGAATCTCGCGCCATTGAACAAGGGAAGCTAAAACTTCGCTCCAAATCTAAACCAGATTTCTCTCGCTTCACCAAACCAAATTCTTCCCTCTCTAAAGATAAGAATCAAGGGTCCACAAATGCTATCGTATTAAAAACATCAAGAACCGATAGTACTCCTAATCAACCACCACGAAGAGACCCTTCATCTGCTCGAAAAGGGGCTTCATCATCTCGATCCTTTGCTCCCTTGGGGGAATCATATGCCTCTATCTTAGAAAAAATGTTGGAAGTTCGCATGATCGAACTTCCACCCATTAGGGATATTGATGAAAGCCGAGAACGCCCATTCTGGTATAGGGAAAACGATTTCTGTCATTATCACAGAACCAAAGGTCATGACATCGAACGATGTCAGACTTTCAAAAATCTTGTCCAAAAATTCATTGATAAAGGCGAGCTTATTCTGGATAACCCAAATGCTCCCCCAAATCAAGCACTGGACGTTTTTAAACAACCCTTCCCCAATCATGCCCCAAATCATAATTCTTCGGAATCTCAAAAACCAAACACCCACACCATCAACTTCATCTCTACCGAGGACTCTTCTTCTGAAACCAATCCATCTGCAAACCCATCAATCGAATCAGAACCCCCTTCCACTTCATCAATCACTGGAATTCCTCCATCTTCAGATAACCCACCTTTGAATATTCCTACATTGCTAAGCACGGAGTCATCTCTCTCCGCTCCTTTGTCCGATCTCCCATCCATACCCGAGACAGTGTCTTCCTCATCTGTCTCATCATCAGACATCCTTTCAATGCTCGAGGCAATCACATTCCTTCGAGTTTCCACTACAGACACATCTACTTCTGTTGCTCCCATTCCCGCTACAACTATGCCCTTGGTGAACATACCTATAATCGTGCCGACTTCGACGGAAGTGTCTTCGACTTTGACTCTTCCTATCTCTTTTCCTACAGTAGTTCCACCCATGATCACTACACCAAAAGTGGTCCCTTCGCAAGGAACTTCTTCATCACTTACTTCTTCCATCACTAATGTTACTTCACCTATTAAGGAAAAATCAAAAGAAGTAGCACCAACACCTATACACTCGGTTCCTGAACCTAAACCGAGACAACCAAAATCTAACATTACACCATCAGTATCTCCCCATTTGCTTCCCCCAAAAAGGTTACAATCACCTTATGCCGTTGAAGTTGTCACCATCCCTGAAAAAGGAAAGCCCATATTTCGGACCATCAAGACTCTTGGTGCTCTTCCACAAAAATCTCTCTCCACGCCTCATAAACGATTGGATTTGCCCGCTGAGAAGGCGTCTTCTTCTACACACCCATCAAAGCCATCATCTTCTTCCACAACACATTCTTCATCAATACCCCGAAAAGTAGACTTACCTACTAAAAAGACGTCACCTCTTCTATCAGGATCATCATCTTCGTTACCAAAAACCAAGGCACCCTATCTCCCTCCAATCTCATCTACTTTGGGAGCTTCTTCCTCTTCTAAACCAACATTATCTAAATCATCAGTACATTCAACCAAACAACCCCCTTTGTCTCCAAAGACCGCAAAATTTGTCGCATATCCCTCATCTTCAAAATCTATTTTAGGGGCTCCTCCTCCACCAAAGTCAATCATGTCTCACTTGCTCCCATCTCAAGTGCCCAAGACTGCTCCTCCAAATGTCCAAACAAATAAGAGGATCCCTAATAAAACTGTTAAACCTAACATGCAAGTTCTTTTACCTAGGCAGTCGGTTAATGTAAAAGAACCATCCTCATCATCTCCATCCTCATCTTCGTCTACCGGATTTTACACCGAAATCCTTCATCAACTTATCCAATCTTCATCTATAACCCTTCCTCCGATTAAACCATATAACCCGAAAGGAGTGAAACCTGCTTGGTTTAACTCTGATTTGATTTGTGCCTACCACCGTACTCCGGGTCATGATACTGAGGGATGTAAAGCTCTCCAAGCCGTTATCAAGAACCTTCTGGAAGAAAGTGACCTTTTGCTAGAGGAGGAGGAACAAGTACCTCCTGCCACCTTAGCCCCATCCAAACCTCAACCATCCACTCAGACCTCTAGTGGTTCCACGCCGCCTGATCTTCCACCCTCTCAAATTGACATGATCCATATCGCCACTAGAACCCAACGTTATCATAACCCATCTTCATCTTCAACATCTAGACCACGGGTTGTCATTTCTGCAGCCCCTGAAGGCGTGTCTCCTTCCTCATCAGCCCCACGACCCAAGGTCTCCATTCGTGCTCCACCTCGGACTCAAGTTCCCGTATCTGTTGAGGAGAGTGTCATGAAGCAACTCACCCAAGCTCCGGTCAAAATGTCTCTTTTTGACCTCATCCAATCCTCCCCACAACATCGCCAGGCTCTAATCGATAATCTGCGTCGCATCGCAGTAAATTCCGATGAGCCCCAACCCTTCGAGTTGGTTGTTGGATTGAATGGTCCATCGACCGCCATTTCTTTTGAGGATTCAGAAATTCCTCATCTTTCTTCAGAAGATTTGGAGGCTCCCCTCTTCATCACAGTCCAAATCAATAACACTACCTTAAAACGTGTTATGATCGATAGTGGAGCTGCACTCAACGTCATCTCCTCCCACACATTCGAACAACTTAAGTTACCAAAGAATGTGGTGTCACCTCCACCCTTCGCCCTTCGATCATTTAACGATCAGCTAGCAGTCACTCTAGGAACTGTGGTCTTACCCATCCGAGTAGGTAAGAAGCTGCTCCATGAACTCTTCTATATTGTCGAAGGAAAATTCCACTATAACATGATCCTCGGACGCTCCTGGATTCGCGCAATGCATTGTGTCCCATCCACCCTCCATCGATGCCTAAAATATCAATATGAGGGCAAAATATACACCCATCCAGGAGATCCTTTTCCTTCTGCACAATGCGACATGACCACTAGGTCTGCCCCTTTAAAAGAAAATACATCTTCTCCAGATGGGGCCTCATCTTCTTCCATACCTGCAACCAAACTACCGGATTTACAAAATCTGGAAGAGACATTGCAGCGTTTCTCACTAGGGGAGCTTCCTCTCTTATCTTTCGATGCCCATCTCAAACCTAATGAGTATGGTAGACCAGACAAGCAACCTGAATATCAACCAGGTCTCGGTCGCATCGTCACCATTGGTCTGCCCAATCAACAGACCAATTTCATCTACGGTGGTCTTGATACGCCTCATTATCGCCCGGATTCTCCTCCTAGAGCCAAACCTTACCTAACAGGGTTTGATTATCTACAGAATCCCACATTTGCAAAGACTTATCTACATCGATGCGCGTGGAAAGGTTTTGGCCTTGGAAAATATGAACAAGGTATACATGATCTCAAATCCATTCCTACTCTCATGCCACATCAGAAATTTGGTTTAGGATTTAAACCTCTTTCAAAGGCCACTATCACTATTCTTGATGAGCCTCTTCCTACTGAAGAACCATCTTCCCCCACCAAGTCAGAAGCATCACTTGATGTGGACGATGACATTTCCATCCCACCTAACTTTTTTTTTTGATCAATACCATTTCCTTAGGGCCGTTAGCCTATGAGACTAACAATCGGTCCGCTTCTATACCATTAATCTTCCCTGAAATAGTTGGAGACGACTCTCCTACTATCAATACTATCCACTGTGCGGATGATGATTCTGTCCTCACCTATCTAGGGGCAGAGGATTCATATCTTCCCAAGACTATTCCTTCTGACACGTCTACCCTTCTCAACGAAGCCACTATCGACCTTAATATAGGGACTTCTGAAGACCCTCGCATCATTAAGGTTGGCCAATCCCTTAATCCACAGGAATTAGGGGACTTTACCGCTTTTCTTTCCAAACATCGTCAAGCCTTTGCTTGGTCATATGAGGATATGCCAGGGCTCGATCCCGATATTGTGGTCCACAATATCGTTACCCTTCCCAACATCAAACCAGTCAAGCAAAAATTGCGTAAAATGCACCCTAGAGTAGCCCTTCTTGTTAAAGAAGAATTACAACGCTTGCTCTCGGCTAGCTTCATCCAACCCATCGATTATCCGCAATGGGTGTCCAATGTAGTCCCAGTAACTAAGGCTACTGGGAAGATTTGAATTTGTACCGACTTCCGGGATCTTAATCTTGCCTGTCCAAAGGATGATTTTCCTCTTCCTCATATCGACCAACTCGTAGATTTAACTGCGGGTCATGAGATGCTTTCTCTTATGGATGGTTTCTCTGGATATAATCAAATCCTCATCGCACCAGAAGACCAACATAAGACCTCCTTCATAACTCCTTGGGGGACCTTTTGCTATCGTGTCATGCCTTTTGGCCTTAAGAACGCAGGGGCAACCTATCAACGAGCAATGACATACATCTTCCATGATCTCTTACACAAAACTGTGGAGGATTATGTTGACGACCTCCTCGGCAAGTCCAAACGCCGTCAGGATCATCTTTTCATCCTTGCACCTCTCTTTGAGAGGCTTATCCGCTTCTGTCTTCGTCTAAATCCAGCTAAGTGCGTGTTTGGCGTTCTCACTGGTAAACTTTTAGGTTTTATCATTTCCATCAGGGGCATTGAAGTCGACCCCGCAAAAATAAAAGCCATCCTTGAGATGCCTCCCCCTTCTAACTTAAAGCAACTCCGCAGTCTCCAAGGACGTCTTCAGTCAGTGCGTCGCTTTATCTCCCAATTGTCGGACCGTTGTCAACCTTTTCACCATCTTCTCCGTAAGAATGTTCATTTTGAATGGGATGAGCATTGCCAAAAGGCCTTTGATGATCTCAAAGCTTATCTTCTTTCTCCACCTGTGCTTACACCTCCACGCGAGGGGGAGCCTTTCTATCTTTATATCTCTGTGACTGACCATGCTCTGGGAGCCATGATCTCGCATCGGGACACTTGTGGTAAAGAACAAGCTGTCTATTACATCAGTCGCACCCTCCATGAGTATGAGACACGTTACTCCGAAGCTGAAAAACTATGTTGCGCTCTCTTCTTTGCAACTTCTAAGCTTCGTCACTATCTCCTTAATCATAAAACTTACATTGTCACAAGTGTCAATCCACTTAAGACAATCCATGCAAAGCCTTATCACAATGATCGTATCACCCGTTGGCTTATGCTCATGACAGAGTTTGACCTCGAGTTTATCCCGCAAAAGGCTATCAAGGGTCAGGTTATTGCAGATCAATTAGCTGATGCTCCTCTTCCGGACACTCGTGACCCCCTTGCTCAATTCCCCGATGAATACATCCAACAAATTGATTTTGGTCTATCTCCATTTAAAGTAAAACTCTTCTTTGATGGATCCAAATGCCAACAAGAAGGAAATGCTAAAAATCTTTCAATCGGCGTCGATTTGGTCAAATCGGCGTCGTTCATTCTAGTCGGCGCCGATTACTACCAATCGACGCCGATCCAAACCAATCGACGCCGATTATACCAATCGGCGCCGACTGAGGCCAGGCGTAAACCAGACCCTGGCCTCCCATACGCATGGAAAATCAAACAAAAAAAAACAAAACTAAGAAAAGTGGGTTCAACAGTGACTACTTACCCCAGGTCGTGTCCTCCTGCGCTTCTGTCCGCTCCCAGAGGCTTCCATTGTGTTCAAATCAAAAATCTATCTCTGTCTGAATCAATCGTCACGTTGCAAATAAATCGTTTACGTTTTCCGTCCGCATATTTATATGCGTCTGGATTGGTCGGCGCCGATTTTTTGGGTCGACGCCGCTTGTTTTGGTCGGCGCCGATTAGTTTGGTCGCCGCCGATTTTTCATGTCTGTTTGCCATAGTGTTGATGCTTGGCTTACTTATCTATCTGATCATTGTGGTGTGCTGAATTTTGCCTTTTGACGCATCTTTTCGATATCATTGTCTATTTCGAGTTTGTTCCCTTTGCGTGGAGCACTCGCTTTTTGGCCGCTTAGAGTTACGCGGGTCTGTAGGCACTAACGTCGTCTGATTTATCGACCGTCTAGTTCTCCCTACCAATGTGTCTCTCTTTAGATGCTGACTATTTTGCAGTTCTCCTTACACTCATGGGTCTGTAGGAACTAACGTCGTCTCACGAGGAGACCGGCTAGTTTTCCCTACCAATGTGAGTTCCTTAGGTTGCTGCCCTTGTGTTTATTTTTATGCGTCCTCAATGGTCAGTTCTACTCCAGCTATCCGACTGGGGCATCCTGCATTTTCCATCTACCTCTTTCAAACTCGGGATCGTCTGTTCTATCATCCATCCCATCCCTAGTTTGAGGGGGATCACATCACCACAAATTCTTCTCTTCTTCCATCTCCTTGTTTTTGTCTCATAACCTTGCTTATCGCAAGTTACTTGACAAAAAGGGGCAAAATGTAGACACCTAAAATTGGTTTCTCAATTTAGTGTCCCTCACATTCGTTTACCTGCTTAGGTAACCTGGGGCACGTTCACGTCACCAACTATCCCCTTGGGATATTATCCAATTTGTGATTTAATCACTTACTCTAAATTTAATTCATCACATCACATCTTACCCATGAGTAATTAAATAATTAAATATTTAATTACGCTTCTTCCCATGCATCTTAATCACTTATCTACCCCAAATTTATTCTACCCATGTATCACATCCATTTTTAATCTTCCCTAAGCGGGATATTTCCCGTGGTCGGGATAAGTCTTGTCTTTTTCGAATCGATCAATTTTGGCCATCTCGGGAGTCTTCTCCGCGATCGGCGCCGACCCATTTGGTCGGCGCCGATTTTATAGGAGCGGCGCCGATTATAAAAGCAGGTCCATAGCTCAGTTCGAAGGACCGAAAAAGAGACGAACGAGCGAAAGAAAGCACTTACGCACGAACAGAGAGCGAGAAAGATTCAGGTTGCAAGAAAGAGAGATCTTTTTAGCATCAATTGTCTCAGTTAGGGCAGATCCTGTCCTAATCAATCCCTGAGAGGAGCACCGTTACTCTGCCCGTATCATATCAACATCATACACCACCATCTATCATCTAGTGACTCTGTTCCAGCGTCTCTCCATCTTCGGCACATCTTGCAGACTACATTCACCTTCCAATCCCCGAATCTCATCGCACAGTCCCTGATTGGTCAGTCTGCCTTCATGTGGACACTCGATCTTATCCAATCCGACGCCGATCAGTCCCAGTCGACGCCGATCACATCAGTCGCCGCCGATTATACCCAGTCGACGCCGATTTCACTGCAGACAGGTAAAAGGTCACAGGTAACACAAATCCAGCATTATTTCGCAGTTCCTCGCTTTTCACGTACTTTCTGCCTCTTGCCTCGCCGCTTTATTACTGCAATCAGAAAATCTAGTCTTTATTTACATCTTTTATCATGTATGCTTCTTTTCTTTATTGAAAACGTGGACTGACATCCACCAAGGAAGCTCATCGCTTCCCGGACCCGCTCCTCGGGCAGTCCACCCAAATATCTTCTAACGCCATCTTTTTCTGTCAAGCATCGGTGTTTTGCAGGTTACTCGGAGCTATTGTGCAAAGTGCTCGTGTGCGCCCGTCTTGTCTACATCAGCTTCCTCATTCGTCTACATCTTCATCAGGTATCGATTTCATTGGAGTTTTTCAGGGTTTTTGTGTTTAGTTTGGTGCATTAACTTGGGCAGGTAACAAGCACAAAATTCTTGATCTACAGGATAGCAATAAAAGAACAAGAAATTAATTACATTAATGATCCAAACAAAGTACTACATGTGTGTTTCCAAAGTACCATGCTTATAAACCAACTCCTTACATGGTCATATTTGGATGAAGACGGTGCGTACCCGCACATGAGGAAAAAAATTTTCTTGGGATTTTGATTTGCATGTTGATGAGCTCCGAATTCAAGGTCAACCAAGAGGCGTTGATGAAGATACTAGATGCCAAGGGAGTAAAACCTCTAGTGAATTCCCAATGAGTATCAGATGAGTAGGTTTGTAACACACTCAACAAGGTGTCGGTAGAAGTTGAGGTGAGGCTCTTTGAGAGAAATGACAAAATAAGGGTCTTGGAGGAAGAGATTGAGAAGAAAAATGAAGAGATTAATGAAAGAGATATGGAGATAAAGCAGGAGGAGCTGATCAACACACAATTAAGGCTTGCATTAAGGGATGAAAAAGATAAAATATGGGAAGTTTACAAGAAGGTAGAGGAGATTACAGGTGTCATCATTCTAGTGCATCTAGATCTAACTCCTCTAGACCAGAAGTACAAGATAGCCTTGCACTTCTTGGAAAACTTAACCTACATCCTCACCATGGAAAGGCGGCCACTCACATTAGATTCTATGGTAGAGGTAATGGCACACTAGAAGGAGGAAGAAATACTTAAGATTGGGGAGACATCTACTCAATTTTCTCGAGCTCCTTACTGTTATAAATATAGCCACACAAATGGTTTAGGCCATATATGACAATTATCTTTGATGGAGACAAGGTAGCGAGCATATTCGTTGCTACACATGAGACAGATTTGAAGGAATTTTATGAAAATAACAAAGGTAACAGGGTGGAGTGTGATCAAATCCTAGCCAAGGTTGAGAAAAAGTTAGAAGCAATCAAAACCTTACGGGGTTTGATTAAGAATCAGCTTAAGGAGTTATATCCTCAGGTCACTCGCAGAATGGACACCTGGATGATCTTAGCAAGTAGCTAGAAGGAATTGTAGATACACCGAATGCTAAGAAAAATGTATTAAGTTTTAAGGAAGTGAGCACTCTACTAGGTGACGTAATTTATCATATGCATGGTGAGGTAGATGCTTGAGAAAATATTGAGGCATCCATGAAGAAGGAATTCCCACTCCTCCTATATCAGTAGAAAATTCTTCTATTCTTTCATTATTTATCCAGTTATACCAATTCCACTTTTATTTATTCTTTCAAGAAGAGGGATGTTTCAAAGGATGGAGAACACGCGTAGTGTGGGGTGATGTTGAAGCCTAAAATATTGGCTAAGTACCAAGAGGTGAACACTGCAAGATCCATGAGAATAAGGAAGCTCAGGGAAAGGATGCATGATAAAGGGGTTTAAAAAGGGTTTAGGAGGAACTAGGGAGTGCGTAGGAAGCGAGAACATGGGTTTAAAGCACTTAGCCATAATTGGCATCATGGACTCACTTGAAGAAAAATGTGAGGACCCAAATAGGCCTGATAAGTGGATAAGGTGTCGCTCGAACCTTGGATGTCAACAAAAGGATATTCCCTAGAGGGAATATTCCCGGAGGGAATATTCTTAGAGATGTCATTACAGAGAGTGGAGGGTTTGCAAAGGGATAAGCATTCACTTATGGAGGACCACATTGACACTTGGCATGTAATCGTACTTGGAGAAGGCATGGCGGTGGGTGCGATCTTATATAAAGGAATGCTCAAGCCAAATATAGACACATACAAGAGATAGATGAATAGAGAGGAGAAGATATACATAGACATGGATAGATAGAAAGAGACAAAAACATGTCGAGTAATGAAGTACTACAATAATGCTAGAATTTAAAGTACTTAGTGCTAGAGGGTCAGTAAGGGATGCCATAAGAATATGTATGGGTACTTTGGGATCTGTAACAAGGTTTAACATAGAAAAAGTAGAGTTACGATCTCATATCGAAAGGTTTGTAGGAGATGAGTCTCTGTAATTTAATATGTATGATCCGAGATGACCCTTTTGATCGTAATGTGTATACTGAACTCTTATATATATATGGTTTTGTTTGGTATAACTTGTTTATGGGTGTAAACCCTCGTGTTATATGACTATCATGGATCAGATTTGGTTTATTTTTCTTCTTACAGTGTTATTTAGATTTTTGATGCATTAATGTGTAGATCTATTAGTTACATCTTCTACCTTTTTAAGTGAATGTACTTGCTTTTACAAATAATCCTCCATTAATGGTGGAACCTTCTCACAAATCTCACATAAAAGAGGGTATTAGTGCCCATGCATGCCCGAGTGAGTTCCCAACACCCACTAGGTGATAAGCCGCCAAACTTGAGGTTAGAAAGAAGTATTAAGGGTAAATAAATTACTACATTATCACACATTCTTTGAAACTAGAAATTGAAATCTGCCATTTTTTCATTTGGAGCTCTCTTGATTATGGTCAATAGTTCCAAGAATGATAAATTATTTTTCTTTCTCCAAACTGATTGCACAAACTTGTGAACAAGTTATCCAAATTCTAAATAGATTATGATGTTAGGATTTTGAACCACTTTAAGGATTTTTCTTTGAATGATGACACTAGGAGTTTGAAAGCTACATCCATATCAAAAATTATATGGATTGTACACACATTTTTCATTTCTTTTATATGATCAACTAGAGTAGTGTGATTTTCTCCCATGAATTATGGAATTCTCTTTAAGGA
Organism: Taxus wallichiana var. yunnanensis; assembly: GCA_018340775.1. NCBI lineage: Eukaryota > Viridiplantae > Streptophyta > Pinopsida > Cupressales > Taxaceae > Taxus > Taxus wallichiana. The sequence continues at coordinate 26,713,450 of CM031235.1, forward strand.
TATCACCGGAATTGGATTTTTTGCATCGAGGGAAAGTGGAATACTTCTTGTGAAATTGACAAATGGATTTTTTTGTGGTGCATCCATTCTAATAGGTCTAAGAACTCTAATTGATTGTTAAAATGGTTTACCATGTAGAGGTGTTGATAGAGTCCTCTTTAGTGGGGATGGTGATCTATGAACTATTCTTCCCCTCCTTCCCTTTCCTAGAGTCCTCTTTAGTGGGGATGGTGATCTATGAACTATTCTATGAACTATTCTTCCCCTCCTTCCCTCTCTAGTCCTTGGCCTTGTTTTAATCCTTCTCATGAATTTGGAACACTATGACTATTAACTAGTGAATTGTAATGCTTGGACTTTCTAGATGTGTTGTTTGCGAGCCTCCAAAGGTTGTAATATCATCAAGAAACACACCCAATCTTGATAAAAGTGTAAGTATTGACTTCTAGTCCTACCAGGCATGCGAAAACTGTTAGTGTAAAATTGTAACACCCTTTGAATGCTTACAAGTGAGTTATATGGGTAATCAGTGAAATTTTCTAATATGGGATTCTCTCAAGGTGTGGGACCCTACAATTGAGACAAACCTCTAGAGAAGGCTAGTTCCTCTACCTATTCCTAATGCTAAAATATACTCCTAGGAAGGGAGATGCAACTATTCTAACACTAACCTATATTTCTAAGGGACCAGGGAGAGAGAGATGCATAAAATAAAATTCCTAATCTAAGGGAGGCGATAGCAACAAAAATGAGGGGAGTGGAGATATTCCTAGTGAGTAAAAATAGGAAGAAAACATAGTAAGAGAGGGAAAACATAAGTGCCACAGTCTAAAACAACATTCAAATCTCCATTTTTCGTGGAACATAACATATCGAGACTTAAGAAGAACACAATATACAAAAATACCTGAAAAATGAAATTTAAGGCAATTAATGCAATATAACTTGGGCTGGGGCAAGAAAAACCACAAAACACAAATTTTATTGCTAAAAAGGGTGCACAATCCATTACAAAGTAGGCACAAGGAAATATTCCTTTACAAAATGCTCAGATTCGAGGCCTACATATCACAAAAGCTCTAGAACAATTTTAATAGAGTTCCTTTACATCACGAATGTCTCTCCCTTAAAATGAGGGGTTTATCACTTTATATAGAGAAAGAACCTCAAATTTGCCTCACCAACCGAGAACCTGCATTCAATTTTCTGAAAAGAGGTATGGGAAGCCATGAATTTTTTTTTTCTGAGGGTACTTTTCTTGAAGAAGAAGACATGGGCACCATACTTCATTAAAACTAGTTGTTGAGCTATCTTTTCACCCACCTACCTCACCTAATCCAAGGCATGTCATTCTTTATTCCACATGTCAATCGGAAACATTATTACTCATTAGCACTTTGATATGATGTTACATGTTGTTGGCCGACTATAATATTGTTGTCGTCGGGATGTGTTCATGTTGTCATTTGGAAACACTATCCCTATTACCATCCGGGAACACTATCATTTTTATTAGCCAAGAACAATGTGGTTATCATCATGTTGTCATCTAGCTACATTTAGGTTTTGTTCCTATTGTAACCATGTAGCATTCTTGTTGTTGGCGGTAACACTAACCTTGTTACTAACCGGTATCAGGTTGTGTTACTATTGCAGCCATGTTGCATTCTTGTTGTTGGCTAGTAACACTAACCTTATTCTTGGTGGTAACATCCATACACTTTTTTTCATTTGGTAATAGTGTTACATGATGTCATTTGATAACATTTTTATTATTGTTGTGCTTTGGTCAAGATGCGTTTTTATAAAACACTATAGAATATCTCCAATTTTTTCTTTTATGGTTGTTTTCTCTTACTCTTTCATTGATTCTCCATAAAATTTCCCAAGTTTAGATTCTTAAGTAAGCTAATTTGTAGGGGTGCAAAAATGGATAACAAATCTTGCATGGATCTAGAAATAATTCCTCTTTGCATATGAAATATCAAGCTTAGTAATAGTTAAATAAATAAAACTACCAACTACTTTTCTATACAAAGTTAGATTAAATTTAGCACATGCAGGTTTAGGATCCAAACTTACACCAACTTCAATAGGAATGAAAATAGGTTTACAATCAATCATGTTAAATATTTTATGTAAATTAGTAGCATACTAGGATATATATGCAACAATAGATTTATGATCATGAAAGATAACCATGCCTAAAAATGAAGGAGACCTAAGTAATTCATTTCAAAACATTGTTTTAATCTTTCTTTGATTTTAAGACTTATATTTTTATCAACGCTAGTAATCAAAAATCATCAACATATAGGAAAATAATGATAATATGATTATTTTCACATTTTAAAAACAAATCATTATTAGAAGAATTTTTTTGAATCCAATATCCTAAAAGAATCTATTAATTTTAGCATACCAAGCTCTAGGAGCTTGCTTAAGACCATACAATGATTTTTTTAGTTTACACACATATAGTTCCTTACTAGGTTCTTCAAAACCTTTAAGTTGACACATGTAGATTTATTCTTTCAGTCACCATTCATAAATGCACTTTTAACATCCATTTGGTGAATCTCCCAACCATATTGAGTAACTAATTCTAGAAGAATCCTAACAATGCTCATTTTAGCTACAGGAGAAAATGTTTCAATGTATTCAATACCGGGTTTCTGAGTGAACCCACAAGCTACTAAACATGCCTTAAATTTATCTATTTATCCTATAGAGTTATACTTAATTTTATATAACCACATAGATCCTACAATGTTCTGTTTAGAAGGAGGAGGGACTAGTTCCCAAGTGTTATTTTTAATTAGAGCATTGTATTCATCTTTCATAGTTTTAATCCATATTTCATCTTGACTGGCTTCTTCAAAATATTGTGGTTCAACCTCATATAGGGTCATCAAGGCATGATAAGTATGCTAACTATGGGTCATCTTTCTAAGGCTATCAGGATGAGAGTCCTTAACTATATTTTGAGCCCATTTAGGAATTCTAAGTTGTGACACATTTTGAGATGACTCCCCCTAAATCTCTATAATATCTAGAGTAGGATATTCATCTTCTTGAACTTTTGTTTACATATTTTATGGAGAAGGATTATCAAGCTCTATTTCAGGATAAATAGAGGATGGTCAACAAGAAGTGTATGTTATCACCAAATTTACCCCTCGGGTTAATTTGGATAACTTATTAAAAATGGACTTAGCCATTTTTAATAGGTTTGTGACGTCTAAATGGCCAGGAAATTCCATTTCCCAAAAACATTGGTCGTTGGCATTTGAAAACATGTGGGATGCTAAGTATTAAAAAATTAGCAGTTTGTATTAAAAAATATGCGATAAATAAATTAGAAACCCGTGAAACAAATGATGAAAGGGATAGTGTTATACGAGATATTGTAAAGACACAGTACAAAGGAAATAAAGAGGACACATGGTATAAAATCAAGGATTTAGGAGGGCTACATGTTAACATTCTGGATATTATTAAGGTGATTGAATCTTCTAGAATCTAAGTCCTCAAAGTTAACCATAGTTCATATTTCATCGGGTCTGGTTAAGTCGGTGAGGCTTAAAGGGGACATTTTACACATTTCAAAAATCCAAACAGTTTCTAAGTCCCTCGAGACATAGAAACAACGATGTGAAAGCTACGTGGGGCCACCACATTTTCTCTCATTTCCTATTTTGAAAAATGTGAAGGCCCTTCCATTAGAAACAAGCATGACATGGACAAAATGACAAGTTATGACACTTTGTGAAAACATGGAGCTTCCTCATTGGATATCATTTCATAGTTTTTAGTGGAGATCAAAGAAAATAATGATAGTGCAAAGTGTGTGGATATTTCTCATTGGCTTTGATTAAACTAAAATATGAAGATAGTAGTATAATTTAATGAAAGTTTGGAGTAAATAAATAAGTAATGAAATACCTGAAATGCACCCAAGAAAACCAAGCTAAAAAATATGAAACCCAAAGCATAAGGAGGGTTAGGAAAATCCTTAGCTGATGTGAAGATTTTGTGGGACTATGTCATGATGGAGACCGAATGAACATGAGGAGGAAACCATCACATAGAGCCTAAGAAAATATAGATCTCGAGTTGTCTGGATGGACCAAAGTGCATGGGAAATGGATAGGGGTTCTTATGGTACCACTGGTCTATGGAAATTACTAGAGAACCTCCTCTGAGGTGTCGCTGAATATTCACCTATGTTCACTTCCTATCATGTGAATATCATTGTATAATCACTGAAGCAGTGATAAACCTACAATAGAAGAATCACTTGCAAACGCCAAGCATGGAAAATTTTAAGGAACCCACCTGAAAAAAACTTATAGAAAATGTGGAGAATATGATCGGAACTAGATTCTCTGGGTTGGTGAATTATCTAAAATTGACATTCATGGAATTGGTGAAATATAATGGTTTTTTAAAGAAAATTATAAATGGAGTGGAGAATGAAGGATAATTCATTTGAGTGAAGGACATTTCTTTTATAAAACACATTTTAAGTCCAAATGGATGTCTACCACATATTCCCCATCGTCACTCTGCCTCACCTAATTGCATACACGAAACTTTATTGAATTGGTTCATTCCGTAGGCTTGGAGTCCACATAATGACTTTTCCTTGAGGATTCTGGAATCCTTCCACATGTCCTCCTGATATCCAATTTTGGGTGTTAGGGATCCTTTTTCATACCTTTACGCTTAGGTGCTTAGAATGGGTGACACTTTGTTTCTCCTCATGTGGTGGGGCTTATCAAAAAAATTAGTGGCTTCCTAGGGAGTTAGTGGAGTTTTCTAAATTTTGCAGGTATTCTAAAGGTTTAATGGCTTCTAATCTAGATCTATGTTTGTGTGTGTGTGTGTGTGTGTGTGTGTGTGTGTGTGTGTGTGTGTGTGGCGAATTTAATCAAATTTCAAAAAAATTCCTAAACATGTTAGCGAATGAGACCAAATGAATAAGAAGGTTCCATAAATTTCTTATCATTACAAGAATGTTTTAAAACCCCGACTCATCTATCACACGGTGATTTAATAAAAATATATGTTGGTATTGGAAATCCTTTGGGTATTCACATCAGAAAAATTAGCTTTTTGTGGAATATTTGCATGAAACGTGGTCACTGTCATGGTCATAAAAATAGCCAAATTCATATTCCATAATTCCTACTTTTAGAAAAATTACAAATATTAGCCACTTAATGTTTCCCTAACCCCAAGAAAAACATCAAAACCCTAATAAAACAAAAGGTTCATATGAAGGGGTCGGACCATCCTTAGCTACCAAATTGATGGACTTATCACTGAGCACTGTAATACATCTCAGACCCAATGTAGTTCTAGGTGTGTGTGTGTGTGTGTGTGTGTGTGTGTCTTTGTGCAAAATTGTGCCCTAGGTTACTCTTATGCCAGTTACACTTTGTGAGTAGTGAGAAAGTAACTAGATGTATAATGTAAATAATGTGTGCATGAAAATAATAGACTATCATCCTATGAAGTGTGATGCAGATGAGCCAACCTTGTTTCCCTTATGATGGAGCTATATGGATGCAAATAGAGTTATAAATGTCTTTGATGGATGCAATCTTAGGTGGAGATAGTAGATGCTTAATGCTTAGTCCCTTATTATGATCACATACCTTTATATTTATATGGTTCCCTCACTTGAACTTTATAATTAAGCTTGAAAAAGATGACTACAAAAATATAAGATTCTTAAATGGCTATAAAGGACCCCAAAAAGTGAGAGTAAAGTGTAAAGAGGACAGGGGGAACCCATAGGGGACAAGGGCACCTAGCGTTGACATCTTGGTTGGGAGCTCCAGTCCATAAAAGGTAACATTTTAGTATGAAAAGACAAACATGGCTAGAAAAGGTGCAAGATCGAAAGTAGAAATAGAAAAAAACAAAAGATGGCCAAAGACATGGGTTAATTATTACTTTTTGTACTTAGGAACCATGTAAATAGTAGTATGTAATCAAGACTAGATAATTACCCAAAGTGCATGATTTTGTGTCTACATTTTCCCGCACTTTATGTTAGTGAGAAGAACACTTGATAACATAAAGTAAATAGAGATGCATACTTGATACAATTTGATGTAGATTGATGTAAAAACCATGCTTTGAGGGACTAGACAAAGCATTGAGTGATAAAAAGCTAGAGTGTGAAGACTAAAGATGTAAAATTGAAAAATGTGTTGAGAGTGAACCTAGGGCAGCAGACGTGTGTAGATGAAGCCGTTTGATGTACCCGTATGTTAGTTTTGATGTGTGTGCTGCCGAGTGATGTTGTTGTTGATGTTGACTATTTTTCCCATACAAATGGACCTACAAAAGAGAAGATGATCAAGTAGTCAAATACGTATGTATATTTATAAAAATGTGTGTAAATACGCTTGTATGTATGTAAAAAACATGTAATGAAAGTATGAAAATGAAAATGTAACAGGTGCACCTGATTCGTGATGAGAAAAATGGTGTAGAAAGGATCATTTTGATGAAGTATGATTTTTTTGGGAAATCTCATGCCACTGGCTGAAGAAGTGTAGGGAGGAAAGTCGATTTATCCTCCAACTTGTAACTAATTCCCAAAATTGAAGAGATCTCTGTACTATCTAGTTTTTGGGAAATCTGATGCCACTAGCTAAAGTAGTGTAGAGAGGAAGGTTTGGTTTATCCTCTAACCTATAACTACTCCCCATAATGCTAAGGACAATCTACCCTATAAAATCATGTAAAAAAGTGGCTAGAAACAAGTTTTAGTACTAATAAACATGCATGTAGAAGACAAATAAACTACGTAGACAATGTGTAAGTAGATAATGTAAACACTTGAGAAGACAATATAAACCAAGAAGAGTGGGTTGTAAACATAAGACATCACTCATGTTACCGCAAGACAATCAAGGCCATAGTGGCTGCAAGAATAAGTTTACATACAAGAAAAAGGGTAACACCCAAATCCAAAGGCATACAATAACAAATAAGTACAAACAAAGTAGTAAACAACCATGGTGACAAATAATCCTGCAAAACAAATATTACACATAAAGCACATAAAGCACCCATTAGCATGTTAGAAAGATAAAATGTATGTAAAAGCATGTGTAAACCAGTAAATTAGTGCGCTATGAACAAAAATGAACTAATAGAACATGTTGTGTACGAATGTGGATGCCCCAGAATTTTTGTGGCACTTGGTGCCAAGAATTTGTGTTGCATGTAATGGACCTATAGATTTTGTGATCAAAACTAGAAAGAAATTTAATGTGCATATGTGTATGATAAAGATAATGACATACAAGCTATCTATCTAACATGTGTAATAAAGTGAACATGTACGAGTAAGTGTAAGCAACATTAAATGCAACTAATATATGTAGTATGCTTGTGGATGGATGAAATGGAATGTAAAGTGAATGATAGGATCCACATTCCCCAAAATTGAATTTAGTTGTATGCATTAAGATTCATTTTTTTATGCCCCCTCAATAGCTAAGAATGAACCGTAAATGAGATTACATCATCCGGAAATGGTCGAACTATGTGTTGTGCATAGTGCATTGTGGTAAATCAGAGTGATGATATGTAACATATAGACAAAGTTTGTGTGACGATGTATCCTAAGAATTTATCATGACCAAATGATTGAGTGAGTGATGATTTATCCTAAAGCGTATATCACTACAAGATGAGTAGGAGAAGTGATGATGTAGCCTATGGTATATATCACTAAATGATGATCAGAATAGGTGATGATGATGTTAAAGTAAGTGATGATGTATCCTATGGCATATATCACTAACCTAGGAATGTTACATGAGGAAAAAGATTGGATGATTGATTGTGTGAGTGTGATGTGGTCCATTTGTGATGTATACCCTCAATAGTCCAATATGGATTGTGAGACTAGAGTGCATCATCTAGTAGTGAGTTCAATGCATATGAGTAGATGTGTAAGATGTGAAATGTGTAATATATAGTGTGTAGTGTGTGAGGTTCATGTATATAGGATTCCCTCAATAGTTAAATGTGAACCGAAGCACAAGAGTGCGTCATTGGGTAGTGTTGATGATAGTGCGTATGTAGTAGAAGATGTGTGTCATTAATGGGGAAATACATATAATTCCCACCAATTGTGTAAGATGAAGAAGTCAATCATGTAATGTCATCTAGGAGGTCATTGTTGTCATGGTCAAAGCCAAATGAACAAGCATCGAGAGACTTGGTAAGAAATGGTTTCGGGTTAGTCATGTAATGATCCAACATGGCGTAGGTTGTACATATCCTCAATAGTAAAGGGTGGTAATAGACACACACATGTATACCAATGATTAAGATTACGTAACGCCTAGCAAGGAACTATTACAAATGAACACATGACCAAAAGGCATGGGAAATGAGATATTTGTATGATCAGGATCTAGGGTGCCCCAATGTAATCAAGCCATGATTGTCCTAATGTTAGTTAAGAATTGTGAGGGATTCATGTAAGCAAATGTTTGAGGTGAAAGACACGTAGACCATAAGTGGTAGTAATGTGAACGAATCCATGATAAAGATGAGAATAATGTGGTGGAGGATAAAGATCTTTTAAAAATGAGTGGAGTCAAACCATCATGTGTACATACTATGTCATCACAAGTAGGATCAAATGGGATATTCTCCCAAAAATAATCATTCATGAAAAGTGTGCATGTGAAAGGAGGTTGTACTGGTGGAGGCAACACATGAGAAGGTGGAGGAGCTAGAGGGACGTCTGATGTAGGAACATATAGAAGAGGGAAAAATCCTCTCAATATATTGATATTCAATCAAATCAATTACAACAGTGATGGATGTAATATTTACGATATTACATAGCCATATGCGAGACAAACAAGATGTTGTAACTATACAAAAATAATCATACGATCTGATACAAAAACTCTTGTATGCATAATAAAACAATATAAATGGTTATACAAAAATAACCATATAAAAATAATATAAAACTACCTATTTACCCAATTAACCAACCAAATACCTTAATAACAATTTAATAACTAAGTTACAATGCATAATAACTATAATAAAAACTATGTTCTACCTAATAGAACAGGCCCTTGATAAACATTCATAGTAGTAGTAGAGGAAGGGGAGGTGTAAATGTACTTGCTAAAAATCTATCATGTAAATAACACCTTCAAGTGTTGGTAAATGTGGTAGATCATCTATGGGTTGTGGTTCATTAGTAGTGTGAGCCCTTGGAATTGGAAGTGTAGTATTTAGATCATGGTTGCAATATTTTTATGGATGATGATCACGAAGAACAATATACTTGACACCCTCATGTAAAAATTTGACACAATGATGCACAACATAGGTAACATATTACATGGCATGGAGCCATGGCCTACTAAGTAAACAATTATATGAAACCGTAAATTCAATGACAAAGAAGATTGTGCTGAGAGTTTTTGGTACGATAGTGATAGGTAAAACAAAGTGACCTACACAGGAAAAATAGATCCATCATATGCACAAAGAAAGAGACATGATGGACTAACATTAACAACCAATAGACCAATGTTTTCAAGGAATGACATGGGACATAGGTTAAATTCATATCCATTTTCGATTAAAGTACGTATGATACCCATATTGTAGATGTGAATCATGATATGTTAGTGTGGATCATTATCGAAAGTAGAAAGGTTGACATGAGGACTAGATGAGAAATAAAAATGTTTAGTAAATGCATCAAAAAAATAAATATATATGGATTATGGATGTATATCAATAGGAATGCAAGTAGTAGCAAGGAGATGTTGTACTCTAGATCTTTAATTAGGATTGGAAAGAAAGAAGTAATTAAATGAGATACTCATGATGAGAATATGTTAGAAGGATGAACATTGATAGAATGAGGATCCTAGGAGTGCAATGATCGAGTACTGGTTCACCAAAATGATTAAACTAAAATGGAAAGATAGTAGTCTAATATGATGTAAGTTTGCAGTAAACAAATAAGTAATGAAATAACTAAAATACACCAGCAAACTAAGATATCAAAATATGAAACCCTAAGCATAAAGAGGTTTAGGAAAATACATAGCTGATTCAAATATGTCAAGGTAATGTGTCATAATGGAGACCGAATGAACAGGAGGAAGAAATCTTAACACAAGATCCTAAGAAAATAAATATCCGAGCTTTACGGGCTGGGGGGTGCCCTGGTCTAAGACACAGGGTGCCTTAGTCATAAAAATAACCAGAGAACCTCCTCAAAGGTTTTGTTGAATATTCTCCTGTGTTCCCTTCTTGTCACGTGAATGTTTTTGTATGATTTCTGAAGCACCCTGTAAAACTTAAGAAAAGCATCAAAACCCTAAAAACATAAAGATCCATATGAAGGGGTCATACCATCCTTAACTACCAAATTGATGTACTTATCACTAAGTGTTGCACTACATCTCATACCCAATGTAGTTCTAAGCATATGTGTGTGTGTGGAATTTTGCCTTGGGTCACTCTTGTGTCACCACACTTTTTGAGTAGTGAGAAAATAACTAGATGTAGAATGTAAATAATGTGTACATGGAAACAATTGACTACCATCCTATGAAGTGTGATGTAGATGAACTTTCCTTGTGTCCCTTGTGATGGAGCTAGATTGATGCAAATAGATCTATAGATTCCATTCATGGATGAAATATTAGGTGGAGATAATAGATTCTTAGTGCTTGGTTCCTTATTATGATCACATAACTTTATATTTATATGGTTCCCTCAATTGAATCTCGTAATTAACCCCGAAAAGGTCGAATCCCAAAAATATAAGATGTTAAAAAGGCTATAAAGGACACAAAAAGTGAGAGTAAAGTGTAAAGAGGACAGAGGCACCCAAAGGGGATGAGGGCACCTAGCGCTAGCATCCCGACTAGGCACTTCGAGTCTAGAAAAGGTAAAACTACAGTATGAAAAGATAGAGTGGGTTAATAAAGGTTCAAGACTGAAAGTAATAACAAAAAGAAATAAAAGATGGGCAAAGACATGGGTTGATTATTAATTTTTTAATATTTAGGAACCATGTAAATAGTAGTATGTAATTGAGACTAGATAATTACCCAAAGTGCGTGATTTTACATCTACAAGCTCCCACTTCACAGTTGTTAGATAAGACTATCAAGAGTTTGACATAGTGCAGGGGCATGGAATGATTTCATTAGCGTATGATTCATAGGTGTCGAAGAGAAAATCAAAAGGACCGACATGCGAAGCACATGAAGCCTTCTCACTAGCTCACACTTCACAATCCTTAGTCGAAGGAGAAATCCAAAGGAATCATGGCTATTTCTCATTGGCTCATGTTCATAAGGGACTAACAAGGTTCTGAAATGTTAAGAAGCATAGAGCCCTCTCATTGTTCCACATTTCACAATTTTCAGCTAGAATTTAAGTACAATCTAATTCCCCAAAGGAATGTGGAGCCTTTCTATTGGCATGCATTTTGAAAGGGGTGGGAGGGGAGCTAGTGGCGTTTGTTAGTGTGAAGAAATGTCGCAAAGACTTATTGGTCCATATTTCTTAATACAAAGACATTTATTAAGCCAATGTAAAACATAATAAAAAGTAAACGGGAGTAAGGCCTGATCCCACGAACCAATGAGAGATGGAAACATGGAAAAAACCATAATTTCGTTAAATATGGGCATTTTACTAAGAATATAGATTTATAGTATTATTATTTTTGGTTTTATAATTGTTGAAATTGGATTCCTAAATTGCCATTATTGGTTTTTTATCTAGTAGATTATCGATACCAATATGTTTACTATTGGAATTTAATTAGTGTACTATTAGATTCCAATATTTATACTTTGTGCCATACAAGTATGTTCCTAACTCTATATTGAGTTTATGAGAATGGGAATATGTGCATTCTCAACAAAATCATAGTATAACTATGTTCCTAATTCTTTTTATGTGTTTCTACTTTATCTCATTTTTTTGTATGATTCCTATATGAGGCATTTTGATCCCTTTTGAAAATTAAAACAATGTGATATGGGCACATGTTGTATGAAATAAGAAGCAACTATTGATTCTATGAGAATGGACATATGCCCATTCTCATCACACTCATGGTATAAGTATGTTCCTAATTATTCTTATGTCTATCAACTTTATATCTATTCTTCTTATATAATTCATATATGAGGGATTTTGACCTCTTTTAAAAATTTATATCTTGGCAGACAATATGTTAATTCATGGTGCATTGTCAGGCACTCTTGTTGAGAGAATTAAATAATATATATTGGTACTCCCAATACTATAGTTTTGCATTCAAGAATTAGGGGATTCTAGGAATATAATTTTAGTATGTAAACTTAAAAAGGTTTGCACTTTATACAATTTTAGAACAATTAAACAATAAGCTATACATACTTATGCACATAGCTTTAGGAAAATACCATATAATTTTGTGGTTGTAATGAATGTGTAAATCAAGAATAATTCCTATAAAAATCCAAAGCATTAATCTTTTGAAATGAATTCCTTGTAAATCACATCCAATTCCCTTTAAATCATAAGATCCAACTCCCTATAAACTTACTTAGAGCATAATTAAGGATTTTTTTTTCAAATTAAATTAATTACATGGTGGAAATCATATTATTAATAATACATTAATAAGATTCAAGAGTTCCATAAGCAACACAATGTTTTATAGAATTATATTATGGAAAAATCTTCCAAAGTAATATAATACTCAGTCTTTCATTTAATTATCAAATAATAGTACAATTGTAAAGTTTTATAGGACCAAGGTTTGGAATAATTTTTTTAAAAAACCCACATCCTGGGCCAAGATGATTTCACATACAAATTTATGAACTTAAATATTTTCTCCCGATTCAACATTCATTATCATGTTCAAGTATTTAAAGGTATGATTTAATGGCCACATGTCCTTTATCGAGTATCTTTATGGATCCACTTTTCCAATTTTAATTTTGTGTCCATGCCTAGATGATGTTATCCACATCGATATCTACTTTAGGCTCGTTTGATATGGTCTAAGTTTTATTTGGCTTTAAACAATCCCGATACAATGTTGTACCTTCTCCTCTCCCTGTAGGTTTCCAATATTGAACTCTCGATTTTTAATTACATCATTTCCTTCCTATTGAAGGAAAATATCCCCATCTTCTCTCCCATCCATATATTTTCATTATCATTTCTTGGCCATATAAGTAGCATTTGTCCCTTGAACACATCCTTCAACGGATTGAATTCTTGGTTAGATCTTCCATAAACAAGCCCAACATAAATATCATTATTACTTGGGATATGTTGACTAATGTAGTCTTCTTTGTGAATATGTGTGGCTCATGTTATTTGGTCATATATGTCTTTCTCTGTACTTTTTTGGCCAAAACAAAACATCTAACCTCCTACTACAATTTACAAATGGTGTATCCAAAGCACGTAAAACATTTTCCCAATACGTGATCTTCAAAATCCAATAGTCACTACCTTCTCCTGTTACACTTTTCCCCCAATGCTCAATATATGCTTTTATTCCCTTTTTTAGATATTCCATTTCTTTGAGTTCCTTGAAAGGTGCCAAAGGAAGTTTCCCTTCCGAAAAGCTTGGTTCACCTTTATCTTTTTATTTGACATATATGGATAGAATGAGACCATTGTTGATCCTTTAATGTTTCTTTGTACTCCATAACTAGTATGCCATCCATAACATGGAATCTAAACAACTTCGGTTTTTGATACGCACTATATTATATTTTCCTTCCAATAAGAATGGCTCCACAAAGTCCTTGAAGTTGTACACTTCCTCAATAAGATAAGGATTGAATGTAATTGACCCTTGTTGGCATGTTTTGTAAGAGTCCATGATATGTGGCAAAGAAAATGTGTCTACTTTATGTAACAATGTTGTTAATATTCAAAAATTCCCATCTATATCCTCATGGGTGTGTCCCACTGGAAGGAAGCTTACATACACAATGTTGAATACCCTTTTTGTTGTCAACATTGATAAAAATGCAAATAATGTATGATTCTTGTTATCACTTGAAGCATTATCCAATTACAAGTAGAGGATCGGTGGTTTCTTTATGAAATAAGTATTTGCACTAGCAACACTAACTAATTTTGAATGTTCAAATATTTCCTTATATCTTTAACATTTTTCATGCACATAATTTTATAATAATGCATCATGCAATGGTTGTTTAGATGATCCAAAACGATACAAAAAATCTCCATACTCATCAATTACAGGTTCTTCAAGCTTCCTAAGACACAAAGATAATGATGTGACTATATAGTTTTCTCCACATTCAACAAATGGCAGGCAAAAATGGCTAAAACCCCGGTCTTGTGTCCATGTGTGAGCATACCAATCAAAGTAACTGGTAGGTTCATAACATTACTTATTGACTTTACTTTTTTACCCATCCTTGGTATGGAAGTTTTCATTTTATCCATTTTATCATGCACAATGCTCAAGAATCCATGAGGTTGTTCTTTTGATTGCAATATGTGGGAATAGTAAGTTACATGACAACTTTGAATATATTCATTGTGTCATGTTTGTTCCTCCTCAATCTTTGTGAGTTCTTTTGGGCATGTGGTGGCTCTACATTTTTGACAAAACTTTCATCACACTTAGAAGAAATTATTTTTGTAATGGAAATTTTTTGAAAACTTTTATTCATTATGTTGTTGAAGCTTGACTACAACACTTGAGGAAGTTAGTGTGGAATCACAAAGACCCTAGATGTTGATCGATTTCTAGTTTGATCACTCTAGCATCCAGTGTGATTGCACAACATTGAATCCTTTCTCCAAGTGTGGGACTTGTAAAAATGAGAAAGGATTCTCCAGAGAAGGCTGGTTCCTCTTCCTAAACTACACCTTACACAAGATATTCCAGTCAGACAAGATAATCTAATCCTAATCTAACCATGCCAAGGAGATAGAGAGAGAGAGAGAAAAGGGAAAAACAACAAAAGCCTACACTAAAATGGTGATACACCGAGAAGGAAAATGTTGAACATCTATCAAAGCGCCATGGAACAAACAGAGTTGAGCAATGGGAAGGATGGACAAATGCATCACAAACCCAAGGATAGATTTCACACGAGAAAATGTCCCAAGACTCCATGAACACAGCTCCAGACCTGTAATGAACATCAGAACATGAAAAAATACCTACAATGAAGAGAGGTAAGAAAAGAACAAGCAAAAGAACGAGCAGGGATGGACAGATGCATCACAAAACATGTTTTTTGTTGCTCCAGAAGTTTGCACAGAACATCATTTCAATAGTAAAAGGAAAAAATGCCATTACAGAGTAGGGGAGGAGGTTCGAACTCCATTTTCAACCCTGGAGAAGAAAAGAAGGGAGGGCAGAGCTGAAAAGATGAACAACCCTTTGAAAAATGAGCCAAATATGGCTTTATACAATGCATGGGTCGAGCCCAGGAGAGAGAAACACAGGAAAATGTGTAAGTAGTCCAACCATTGACCAAAATGCATTCTTCATTAAAATCGGTGGTTGAAACATCACTTCTGGCCATGCTGAAGAAGAATGCGACCCATGTGCATTAAAACTGGTTGTTGAAACGTCAGTTCTGGCCATTACCACGCGCCAGAGATGTTTCTTGATTTTCTCTCTCCAAACTAAACCAAAATGCAAGATTGACCCTAGAATCGTGTAGAGAATTTCACCAGCTTTCCATTGATATAAAGAACGTGAAAATCTGAGCTCTGGATCGAAAGTTATGGTGATCTGAAGATTTAGGGCAAAAACAGGCCAAAACGGATCGGCGGGAAAATATTTGAATTTTTTCGAGCTTTGCCACTTGGATGACATGGGTCGGGCTCGATTCATCCACGGGCTCATCCTTTGAAAATTCCTATCGGCCCTTCCTTAATTTCTTGCCACTTGGACACGTGGCACTATTTTATTGGCTCGGGCCTGAGGGGCGCACTTTGTCCTTTTAAAAATTGGTATTTTTACTTTGGAAAAATTTTCCCATTTCTCCCCCGCGCTCTGCCACTCAAGTGCCACATGGCACAATTTCATTGGACGTGGGCCCTTCCTGACCATTTCCCTTTTGTTTTTTTGCCTTTGAATTTTTTTAAAATTTTCCCACCGGGCCGATGAGGTGAAGACACGTGGCGAGATTTGATTCGTTGGCGGCTCTTTCACCTTTCGCATCCCATACGTCCCTCACGTACCTTTGGCCCAGCTGTCCCAAACGAAAATCTCCTACTTCGGCTGATTCGGGCTTCCTTGTCCCTCTTTGCGTTGAAGACACGTGGCGAGATTTGATTCGTTCTTGGCTCTTTCAGCTTTTCGCATCCTCTGCGTACTTTTGGCCCAAATGTCCTAGATGAAAGTCTCTTGTTTCGGTTGAATTAGCCGGTTTGCATCCTCCACGTACTTTTGTCCCAACCGTCCCGGATTTCACCGGACAAATATCTCCGACCGCTGAAATGGACTGACTTGCGCCAAACCGGCCGATCCGCGTCCCGCGCATACTTTTGTCCCAACTGTCCCAAACCGAGCGAAACAAGACTTAGGAAATTTTCTTCATTTTTTTCGGCCGGTTCAGATTTTCGTGCCCCGCGCGTCCCGATGTCCCAACTGTCCCAAATGCTACGTAGACCGCCTGGACTAGGACTTAGCTGATTTTCTTCATTTTTGGCCCCAAGCTTAGTTTTCTGCAATTTTTTCACCTTTTCTAACCCGTTGGGTTTTCTTCTTGGATGGGAGAGTTAGAAGGAAGCCGAGGGGGCCCCAAAAACATGATTTTGGGCTTTGAATCAATATACTTGCTCGGGATTGAATAATCTGATGCATGTTATCAAAATTACCCTAGGGGTGAATTTTGGATAACATTTTTGGCAACTCAGCGGGGTCATCTGCCTGCTAGATGAAGTTACCAGTTGCCTGAAGCATCCAATGGGCATGGAGTCATGAGTTGTAGCCTACAAACTAATCTAAACTTTGAAAACCTCCTCTCTGAGCCACTTGAAACCCAATGAAATGGAGTCGTTCTCACCAAAATGCCACTGAAATGGATTGTGCAAGAGCAAAACCAGCACCACAAAAACTATGTACAGAACTGAAAATCATACATGCTCAAAATGGAACATGCAGAGTGTGCACAAGCACTTCTTCTACTAAAAGAAAACCTACCTACTCTACTTTAATTGGAAGCAAAGGTGGGCTAAACAAACCCTACAATTGGTTGTGAGAAATAGCTTCCCTTTCTCAAAAGTGGCAGCCATGCAATTGATTTGGAGCTGATCATGGCTGTTTGGATGGATGGAAAATCAACAAGAAGCTGGTCTTCCACCCAAATCATCAAGGTATCAGCTGAAGGTGAATTCAATACCTCTTTTAGTTGCTCTGCATTTGGATTGAAGAGGTATGACAGCTGATCCTTGGTACTTTGTAGCTCACCCTCATGCTCAGAAGCAAGCATGACTGGTTGTGACTTCTCCTTTGGCTCCAATGAAGCCAAATACCTGATTGGGCAAGGTATGGTCCATTTGATATGCCCATAGCTCTGATTTTCAACTCCAAAATGGAGTCTTCTTGTAGACCTTCTTGAATGGATGGTGTGGAAGAAATGGTGAAATTCCTCTGTCCTTTCTCTTCCTCCAATGAAGAACATGAAAGATTAAAATCTTCCAATCTTGGTTCCAAAGAGCTGCTATAAGATGCAGGCTGCTGCAAATGAATGTTCTCCTTCATGACAACAGACTCAAGTGTTTGGAATGTGGATGATGAAAGAGAGAATGGTGGAAACTCAACTGGCTCTTCTCCATCAAAACAGTCCTCCAAATCTGATAGATAAACTACCTCATGGCTGTCCTACTGCAAATGCTCCACTTCCTCCATGGTGTCTTCTTGATCTATAACTTGACCACCATGGTTTCTTTCACCCTCCAACATTGAGTTTGAGAGATCAAACTCCTCTTCAGTACTAGAACTTGAGAGAGGTGAAGTAGAAAGAAGAACTGAAGGTTCTCCTGTAGCCTGCTTTGTGCTCAAAGCCCTTGGATCTGCACTTTTCTCCTCCACAACTAGAATGTGCTCCTCTTCTTTTGGATCTGGAGCAGCTTCTCCTTCCTCCAATGTTTGAAGAAAATCTTGCTCTTGATTGAACTCTTCCTCTAGCATGAAGTTTGTCAAGTCAAACTCTTCAATCTGCTACTCTAGAGGACAAGTTGGGACTGCAAGATCTTCTTCTGAGCTTTCTTCCTTTATGGCTGATTGTGTAACTTGAATTGAATCAGAATTCCCTTCAAATAGAGTGCCAACATGGACACTAATTTCTCGAGCAACCGATCATTGCTGATCTCTTCTTCTTTTTCTTCTTTCGCTGTCACAAAAAATCAGTCTTAACCACCATTTGTTCAACCTTAGCCTCTTCTGTAGGTTTAACCATCAAGGGGATCTTTGTCATCCCAAATTTGGTAGCCCAAACCCTCAAGTTGTCTGTCATTTCTTTTCTGTTGGGCTCCTCTTCTTGCTGTCCTTCATGGCCAATTTTTGCAATTTCTTCTTCCCCACATGGAATTGGGAATGCAAGAGGAGGGATGGGTTGTAACTCAATTGATTTGGCAATTTTTTGTGGTGGTAGAGGAGGTGAAACCTCTTGTTTCTTTAGGGGAGAGTGTATTTCTTTTAGCTCTTATGGAGGGGATGACTGTTTGGAAGGAAAAAGGAAAGAAAAATTGAGGTGTGGTGGAAGACTCGAGAGGTGAAGACATGGCATCAACACTTGGGACAACAGATGGAGAGTTTAAAATTTGCAATTCCAAATGAGATGGTGCTTTGCTTGAGTAATGGGAAGAGAAAAACCAGATGATGATCTTTGTAGAACTTACCCATTGACAAGGTTGTTCAACAACAAGTGTATAGGCCTCTATTTATGTTGTCCATTGTGCAAGTTGGGGTAGCATCTTCATCATGAAGTCCAACTTCTCCCGAGGGCTGAAGTGTCTTGGAAAAGGGCCTTCCATGGATAAGCGATCCTGTAACCAATTAAAGCTCTCATTTGAGCTGTTGCTCTGGACTGCACCATCTTTACCTCCATTTTTGGATTTTCTCCAACAGACCAGCACCTTGCATCTGATTGTCTTCATTATATGCATACTCTTGCTCTTGGAAAGCTCCATAGCCAAATTGATTTTGGCATTGCTGCTCATATGGGTATGCATGTTGATCTTGAATTTGCTCAAAATGTTGATCTGAAAGAGTTGTAAAACATGTTGGAGGTGGAATATACTACTATTGTTGATGTGAATTCCATGATGGAAATGAAGTCATGATTGCACAACTTCATGGAATGGAAAAGAATGAAAGGGATGGAAAGAAGGATGGATGGGAATGGATGAAAAATAGTTCTACAACTTCAGAAATGGGTTGCTGATCAGATGGAGTTGCCAGATGTGTTTGCAAGTGCCTCCAAAGGTTGAAATCTTCACATGAACACACCAGCCTGCAAAAGATGAAGTGGAAGACCTCTAAGGTCCCACCGGGCATGCTAGAACTATTTTTGCAGAATCACAAAGCACTCTCTGGATGTTGATCAGATTTCTATTTTGATCACTCTAGCATCCAGTGTGATTGCACAACATTGAATCCTTTCTCCAAGTGTGGGACTTGTAAAAATGAGAAAGGATTCTCCAGAGAAGGCTGGTTCCTCTTCCTAAACTACCTGCCACAAGCTATTCCAGTGCAAACAAGCTAATCTAATCCTAATCTAACCATGCCAAGGAGACGAGAGAGAGAGAGAAAAGGGAAAAACAGCAAAATCGTACACTAAAACGGTGATACACCAGAGAAGGAAAATGTTGAACATCTATCAAAACTGCCATGGAACAAACAGAGGTGAGCAATAGGAAGGATGGACAGATGCATCACAAACCCAAGGATAGATTTCACACAAAAAATGTACCAAGACTCCATGAACATAGCTCCGGACACTGTAATGAACATCGAACATGCACAAATACCTGCAATGAAGAGATGAAAGAAAAGAACATGCAAAAGAAAGAGCAGGATAGACAGATGCATCACAAAACACGTTTTTGTTGCTCCGGAAGTTTGTCTGAGAACATCATTTCAATAGTAAAAGGCAAAAATGCCATTACAGAGTAGGGGAGGAGGTTCGAACTCCATTTTCAACCCTAGAGAAGAAAAGAAGGGAGGGAAGAGCTGAAAAGATGAACAACCCTTTGAAAAATGAGCCAAATATGGCTTTATACAATGCATGGGTCGAGCCTAGGAGAGAGAAACATAGGAAAACATGCAAGCAGTCCAACCATTGACCAAAATGCATTCTTCATTAAAATCGGTGGTTGAAACATCACTTCTGGCCATGCTGAAGAAGAATACAACCCATGTACATTAAAACTGGTTGTTGAAACGTCGATTCGCCATTACCATGTGTCGAGAGATGTTTCTTGATTTTTCTCTCCAAATTGAAAGAAAGTGCAAGATTTACCACTGAATCATGTAGATA
This sequence comes from Taxus wallichiana var. yunnanensis, assembly GCA_018340775.1. NCBI lineage: Eukaryota > Viridiplantae > Streptophyta > Pinopsida > Cupressales > Taxaceae > Taxus > Taxus wallichiana. Next base: position 26,734,035 of record CM031235.1, read on the forward strand.
ATTTCACCAACTTTCCATTGATATAAAGAACGTGAAAATCCGAGCTCAGACGAAAGTTGTGTCGATCTCAAGATTTAGGGCAAAAATAGGCCAAAATGGATCAGCGAAAATATTTGAATTTTTTCGAGCTTTGCCACTTGGATGACATGTGTCGGGCTCTGATTCATCCACGGGCTCATCCTTTGAAAATTCCTGTCGGGCCCTTCCTTAATTTCTTGCCACTTGGACACGTGGCACTATTTTATTGGCTCGGGCCTCGAGGGGCACTTTGTTCTTTTAAAATTGATATTTTTAATTTGGGAAAATTTTCCCATTTCTCCCGCACTCCGCCACTCAACCGCCACATGGCATGATTTCATTGGGCGCAGGCCCTTCCCGACCATTTCCTTTTGTTTTTTTGCCTTTGAATTTTTTTTTTAAATTTTCCTACCGGGCCAATGAGGTGAAGACACGTGGCGAGAATTGATTCATTGGCGGCTCTTTCGACCTTTCGCGTCCCACGTGTCCTCGCATACCTTTGGCCCATCTATCCCGAATGAAAATCTCCCGCTTGATCGATTCGGGCTTCCTTGTCCCTCTTTGTGGTGAAGACACGTGGCGAGATTTGATTTGTTCTCGACTCTTTCGGCTTTTCGCGTCCTCCGCGTACTTTTGGCCCAAATGTCCCGGATGAAAGTCTCTTGTTTCAGCCGAATCGGTCGGTTCATGTTCTCCTCGTACTTTTCTCCCACTATCCCGAATTCACAGGACAAATATCTCCGAACCGCCCGAAATGGACTGACTTGCGCCAAACCGGCCGATCCGCGTCCCGCGCGTACTTTTGTCCCAACTGTCCCAAACCGAGCGAAACAAGACTTAGAAATTTTCTTCATTTTTTCGGCCGGTTCGGCTTTTCGCGCCCCGTGCGTCCCGATGTCCCAACTGTCCCAAATGTTGCGCAGACCGCCTGGACTAGGACTTAGCCAATTTTCTTCATTTTTCGGCCCCAAGCTTAGTTTTCTACAATTTTTTCACCTTTTCTAACCCGTTGGGTTTTCTTCTTGGATGGGAGAGTTAGAAGGAAGCTGAGGGGGCCCCAAAAAACATGATTTTGGGCTTTGAATCAATCTACTTGCTCGGGACTGGATAATCTGATGCATTTTATCAAAATTACCTTGGGGGGTGAATTTTGGATAACAGAAGTTTCAATAATTAAAGCTCCTCATTGCATTTTTTCGCAGTATATTTTGGGTATAGAATGAAGGAAGAAACCTTTGGGAAATTTTACTCCATCTTGTCCTATAGAATGAGTTAGATGTGGAGAGATATCTAAATTTCTCTCAACAATTCTTGATATGCAGAAATTTTTGCGAAGTGTTTGACCTTTGTTTCTCTTTTCCAATGTTTTCATTCACTACAAGCCTATTTCCACTTATCCATTCAAATTTATGTTTATAGAAGGAACTCTTTGGGTACCCATATACTTTGTGTCATGCATTCTAAAAACATTCATCCCATCAAATTTCATTTTATGTATCTCCATATTTTTCTTACCAACATTAAAGATGGCATTTGTTGTTAATGCATCAAACACAAAAAAAATTATGTCAACTTCATTCAAGGCTCTAGTTGTGCACCAAAAATTTTTTTGAATTATAACTAAAGCAAGAGGTAATTTTTGGATACAATTAGATTTGCAACAACTAAACTCCACATTTTCCACTTATTCTAAAAATATTGACCATTTTTTATCTTCATCTGAATTTTGATTTGATGGATTAGCTTAAGGGGTATCTAGCTTCAAACATTTTGTAGCATTATAAGATCTTTTTATCACTTTGTTGGATTGATTGTGATTAGTGGCATCATATGAAATTGGATAAACAAACTAAGGTTTTCACTCTTCTAATGCATCCCACATGATGACCTCAACCTCCTTTGGGACTTCTTTGAATCTAATATCCATCTGAGAACCATTTATGTCATCCAATTTCCTAGCAGGCCATTGTATGAGAGATCCTTCATATAGGCAACATCCTTTATAAGGAGGGTTGAATACTCTATCAATATGCACACTGAAGCTATTGGCATCCAATCTATTAAAATGTACCATGTCTCCTTTAACTACATTTTTAATTGTTCCCTCTACTACAAATTTACACTCAATCGAATAATAATGGATTAATTTTGTAAAAACTCCCTTGAACTTCAAATTGTGATGATCACTATGTACAAGGTACATACTAACTAGTTGAGCACTTCCTTGCTTAATCATAAGGGAACTTCTTGTTTCATTGAAAATCAAATGTTTTATTGGCCAAACAATTGATTTATTAGGTTCTAGTGAGTCTAAGAATTCTGAACACATATTTACCACATTCTCTATGCATACACCAAAATTCAAAGGACCCAACCTCTCTCCATAAATTTCATGAACTTATAGCACATGAGTTATATAACCAATGGCTATGTCATCATCTCTACTACAAGATTTTTGTTTGAGAATGACATTTTCTGTGACAAAATCTTTTCTATCTTTAGGACCTGTATTGATGGTGCTTTCATTGTCATCACTACAATCTCTATCACTCTCTAAATTGTAATCCTCTGAACCACTACAAATTTTTTTACGTCCCAAATTAGGGGTAATGGATGAATCTACATGATTTAAAAATTCACTCTCTTCCCAAGAAATGTAGTATCATTTATTCCCGACATATGCTAAGGTTTCAAATTCATCAACTCAGAAAGAAATTTTATTGTCCCATCCAATATTGTGTTAACACTAACACATAAAATCATCTTCCCACATCTTTGCAATGTAGTTTCTTCCTACTTGGATGTTCTCTTCCCTTTGTAACTTTGGTTACTTTTTAATACAAGTCCACATGATCATCCTCTACAAATGCAAAAGCCTGCTACATCAGTAGCAACATAAAATAAAATGTTTACAGATGATGGAAAATATATTAAACCATTGCATACAATAAATGAAAATTATCATGTAAGTATATTGAATACACATAGCACATGAGATGAACTTCTATAATTCAGTAAGGTTTGGAAATACTTAAAAATTATACATATAATTAAAATTGACATGAATATATTTATAACATGATTTCCAAACTATGATTGAACTTGACTCATTTGAATTTAATTGATGAGAAATAAATAGATGAGGTTGAATTTAAATGATGAGAAATAAATAAATAGAGGTTAAATAGAAGTTAATTAGAAACTTGATTGCTAACTGCTTCATCCAAATATCTTCATCATATTAACATAACATATATTACTTTTACAAGAATTCCTCATACTTCCCATATTCACTGACTATGAGAATGGGCATTTTTCCATTTTAAACATTCTCATAAAAGGATCTAATTTTCATTCATTCTTTATGTTTTGTGTAGGAGAATTTGTCTTTCTTTCTATATTTAGTTTATGAGAATGGGCATATGCCCATTCTCATCACAATGATAAAAATATTTGTTTGTATGAGAAATGGCATATCCCCATTCTCATCACAATGATAAAAATATTTGTTTGTATGAGAAATGGCATATCCCCATTCTCATCACAATAATAAAATTCTTTGTTTGTATGAGAATGGGCATATGCCTATTCTAACCCTTCTAACTTATTGAAGAAATATTGAACTTAATCATTTTAATATCACTATAAAGGATGTGAGAATGGGAAACTATCCATTCCAAAACAAATTAAATATTACCTCTATTTTTCTATGATTTTTATATGAGAATGGGCATATGCCCATTCAATAAAACATAAAAATGTTTGTTTGTATGAGAATAGACATATGCCCATTTTGTCTTTGTGTATTACCTCAAGTTAATACCTCTATTTTAATTCTATGATTTTTATATGAGAATAGACATATGTCCATTCAATATAAGATAAAAATAACTGTTTGTACGAGAATGGACATATGCCCATTCTGTCTATATGTATTGCCTCAAGATAATAATATGTTTTTCTCAAAAAGGAATAAAAACTAATTCCTCTAAATGTTCTTCTAAGGTACTATCTCATTATTTAGAACATATAATATTAACCTTTGATGTGATTACTATAAGTTATATAGTTTTTATCAATTTCACAACCATATTATAGTATCAGTGATTTTAACACAAACATGTATGGGAGATGTAATTATTTTCAAGTACATTCAAGATATTTATAATGAAACTTGATAAATATCAAAGATACCTATCGAAATATATCAAAATGCAACTCAAAGTTAAATGTGATGAAAAATCCAAATAAACAAAAAAATTAAATATCATAAAATATGGTATTAATACCAAATAATAGGATTGTCCTTTGTAATCAATGAAGAAATAATAATATATGTTTTGGATCGATCCGCCCCATCCCCTCTTTCTATTTTAGTCGACATTCCTATATAGAGTTCAGGGAGTGGTTGAATCAAGTAAACAATTTGACATTTGAGTGATTTCGTGAAAACCACTCGTCATATATAGTTTCCCTAGCTATCCCCTCTCTAGTACAAATTAGTATTAATTAATTTCAAATGCAAAAATAACCTAAAACATGGCTATGATAATGTTTAAAAATTATATTTTATTTTAAATGTAAATAACCTAAATCATGACTATGATAAAGTTTAAAATTTATATTTTATTTTTTATATGCAATAAACCTAAAACATGGCTATGAATTTTTTTGAAAATTTAAATTTTATTTTAAGTGCAATTATTAAACCTAAATCATGGCTACCATATTTTTTAATATTTATATTGTTTTTTACCATGGAATAACGAGACCATTAATTTGTAAATAAATTGTTTTCCACCGTTAATTTTTTATTAATTGAAAGTACTTGTTTTTATTAATTAAAGGTACTTATTTTTCAAACACGTCTTTGACCACCCGTTGGAGGGAAATTGATGAAATTAATGGCAATTAATTCACACCATTATGTGGCACTGTAGAGAGAATGATGGTTGTTACTGTTTTTGATGATGGGATAGGTCTTGGGAATTGCATCATGATGAGGAGATGAGAAAAATTTTGGTGGGTAAAGAGAAACTAAGAAATCACTGTTTAGGTTTTGAGAGAGATTCTTTACACGATCCTTTTAATGAAATCTCCCTACACTTGATGTGAGTTATCACCTTGGAGGGTAGGTACAAGGTAGTTTATTCCCACCATTTCCTATTATTAAGTCATATCAGCCATAATGGTATGCGTTATAATTTACCATTCTTTCTCAGTCATTCCCTGCACAAATCAATCGAGAATTTCTAAAAAGGAAAGTTGAAAATACCTATTCATTAGGGAATGATGATGGCCTTATTCCATTTTTCTTCTACAAATTTCACCAAATCTGAGAAGTTTAGGGGCTTATTGAATGATGATGTAAATCATGTTGAGGATGAGAAGTATATGGAGCAAGAGGATTATGAGGATTCCTCCTCTTCGGGCTCAGATGACATAAAAGAGTCTTTTATGCCATTGATAAACACTGTAGATGTTGTTGGTAATATGGAGAGGGAGGCTTTGGAGGACCTAGATGAATTTTTACTCTGGTTGAATGAATGAATAAATTGAGGAAGATGAAGGGTATTGATATGGTGTTTCTATGTCTGATATCAAAGGGGAACCTTCTAAAGGAAAAGAAAAGTTGGATTCTGATTAGAGTATGGCATTGGACAAAATTTCCCTCATGTTTCTATAGCTAGAAAAGAATGTTGATTCCCTCGATGAGTCTGGGGCGGCCATGGTATGTACTTGTATGAAGTATATTGAGGCCTCAAAGAAAAATTGTACTTATCAAAATTCCATTAGAGAGGAATTTTCGGGCTTAAAAATATGGTTATGGATATTCAAAGCAGGATAGATCAACTGGAGAATGAAAACAAAAGCGTAGGCTTAAGATTTACCTCGGTAGGTCGAGGAGGAAAAGATGGTGAATATCTATATATAGGCTAGATAGAGAGTGAGGCGAAAAAAAGTGTTGATAATATGAGGGATGTTATAAGTAAGGAAGAAAAATTGTGGAATAATAACTTTATATGAAAATTATAATTTAGAAACTACATTCTTATGCACAAAGTCAAACTCTTATAAAATGATAATATTGAAGTAGTGTTGTTGAGTCTTATGGGTGTCCTTTAAGTTGCAATATAAGTGAAAATTTGATAATAATGTAAGACCTAGGTTATTCAAGTAGCAGTATAGTATGAGTGAATATGAGATAAAAAATTTATAATAATGAAGTAGCATTGTTGATGGTTTTTGGTGTCCATCATGTAGCAATCCGATTGAATAGATGTTACATTTGCATTTGGTATTGAAAATACATTACATTTATTTTTTGTATTGAATAGATGTTATATTTGTATTTTTATACAATGAGAGTGTGTAATTTTTCATACAAAAATATGGAGGAAGAAGATATTACTTAATATATGAAAATGATAAAAAAAAAAAAACTATTATAGAAATGGTTGTAATGGTTATTGTAGACACCCAAATTAGGTCACACCTTGCCAAGTCCCCTTTGATTAACATACATCTAACCATGACCCCTCCTCACATAATTATTAATTTAATTACCTAAATTAAATTAATTTCCACCTCACCTAGCCACCTCATCTCTCCACCTCATCCTAGATCAATTCCAAGCCTATTAATTAACCTAGACTAAGTCCTCACTCACCTTAACTAACTAGGACCCATTCTAACCCTATTCTTAATTACCAATCATTCCTCCAACCAAATTCCTTCTCCATTTAGCACCATTCCACACTCTTGACCTGAAATCAATTCTGAATCATGCCAAAATTGGAAAGAAAATGATATTTTTGGCTAGGTATGACCTTTTCTCCCTAACATACATTGGTTATTCCTCAGCCAATGTCAATCACCTAACCACTATCAGTTACCTTAAATAATGATTTCCAATCATTTACTTGGGTTTTGGAATTTGGCTTCTTGGATCTTACTGACCCATGCATCCTTACTCTCGAGTTCTCTAGAAATCTTACGACATACTAGAGGCCCGTACAATGTTCAGCACCACTTCATTCATAAATGGATTAATCCATATCTTCATGCACTCACGGGGAAGCACCATGCCTTCCTGTTACTACTATGTTCATTCGGGACCAACCTCTCCTTCAACTACCACCACCATATGCTATTCACCTTCATTTCACAAGTAATCTTCTTCTTTGTCATTTTCTTTTAGTAGATTAGTTGTTTATCAGTTATTTTCTTCCTTCCAACTCTTTTCATACCCAAATCTCTCCCACAACACCTCCATCCAACCATCTACCCAAAGAACCTTCATACCTTACCCAAATGCCCATCTTACCACCTTTGAGTCTTCTTAAAAATACCATGACCTCACCCAAGCCTTCCCAACTCTCTGTGTAATCATAAAGATCTCCCATCAACCTATTTTAATCCTTTTTACCCAATTTCCACTATTGACATTGGTCACCCAACCAATGTCGGCTCTTTACCATAGTCAACATCGACCACCTAACCAATACCGGTCCACAGTGATCTGGTAAGATCTTCCAAACTCAGAAACCAATAAATCCTTCCCAATAACAAAGAACATCACCAAATCTTTCCCAGACCTCATTTATAGCCTTTTTCAAACCTGCAAGCCTAGACCAACCTACTAGCCCTCCAAATTTAATCATAAGTTGCGTGTTAGAATAGATTTTTGTATTGTGTTTTATGTGAGATGCATAAATAATATTAACTACAGCAAGATTCATTCATTTATCCTCTTTCCTTACATTAAACTTTTAAAAATAGTGGATTGACAACCTTCTAAGAAGTTACATGCTTCGCGAAACTAGCATATGCTAGGTATTCCACTACTATAAGTTATTTAATATTATTTGGTGGTATTGAGTTGATTCTATAGGTCATTCCTCCTATCGAAAGGGAATCTCTTCAAAATTATCTTGGTGAAGATTCAACTCATGCGCAACCTTCTTCGACTATCTATAGGTATTCCTCCTCGCCTTTACCTATTATATGCTTAATCTCTACTTTTTGGTGAAACAATTATAAGAATCATAAAAGGATAATAAAGACACAATTTACTTTATTTTAGAATGAAAATATGTGCATTCTCACAACCTTACTTTATTTTAAAATGGGAAGTTGTGCATTCTCACAACCCTTATAGATAGAAAATATTACTAGTGAAAGAATCTTTACAATGGGAAAAAGGCCATTCTCATACAAACATACAATTTTTTGTTTTTGTCATTATTAATAATTGTATTATACTAGCTAGACTATCCCTGGTAGAGCCAAGTGATGCACTACATACCCTTGAGAGGGATCAAGGATTATGTAGTTCTCATCATACAATATATTTATATGATTGTAAACATTTTTAGAATGGGTTGTGAGAATGGGAAGTGTGTTTGTAAAGGCAATATTGAATGTAAGCATGTTAATCAATGTTAAAATTTCACGGTCCCATGGAGTGGCATTAATAATTTCTTTTATTTTTCCAATTTCCCTCTAACGGGTGGTCGAATATGTGCTTAAAAAATAAGTACCTTCAATTAATAAAAGGTGGTAAACAATTTATTTGCAAATTAATGGTCTCACTATGCCATGGTCAAAAACAAATATAAATATTAAACAATATCATAGCCATGTTTTAGGTATATGATTCCTATATGAAAATTGGCATCTTCCCATTCAATACAAGCAATATTTAAATTAAACATTTTAATACCTCTATAGAAATGGATACCTAACCATTCAATGGAAGATAAAAATATTGTTTGTATGAGAATGGGTGTATGTCAATTCTAATCATTGTAATACAAGAAATATTGAGCTTATTCTTTCCAATAACTCTACGTAGGTTGTGATAATGGGCACCTATCCATTATAAAATAAGCTACATTTTATCTCTGATCTTCTTTTATGATTCCTATATGAGAATGGACATTTTCTCATTTCGGTAGATTGTTTCATCTTGTGAAGCACAATATTTGAAGAAAATTTATGATATATTGTTTGATCTCTCCACTTTTTTGTTCTTCCTTTCCACATTGGGCTCCTCTATTTCGTTAGACCACTTCCTTGCATGTGAGATATTTTATTGTGTATTGTTTATAATTTTTCTTTTGGGTTCTCTCTTTTGTTGGACTATTTTGGCTTGTGAAGAAAAATTTATCAAGTAAATTTATGAGAAACACCAATCCATTCACAGGCATGAATTTATCTAACTCTTCTCTGTTGATTTATTCTGAGATGAAGAATATCATATGGTTTTATTTCCCTTGCATGGTGGAGAATTTCCCATTGTGAAAAACTTTATTTTTATCTCTAATATTATTCTATGATTCCTATATGAGAATGGGAATATTCCCATTGTATATGCCCACTCTCACATAGGAATCATAACATAATAATAGAGAAAAAAATTATTTCACAGTTTTAGAATGTAGTAAATTCTATATCTATTCTTCTATGATCCCTTTATGAGAATGGTCATATGCCCATTCTCCTATAGGAATCATAGGAGAACGATAGAAAATTAAATTTCATCTATATTGATTCTTGTGATTTATTTGGAGATGAATAATATCATCTCATTGTTTTTCCCTTACATGGTAGTGAACTAGCTGTTGTAGAACAAAGTAAAGTTTATCTCTATTCTTATATGAGAAATGGAGTATGCCCATTCACATATAGGAATATATATTTAAGTAAATAATTTTGATAGGTACATAAAGGTTGTGATGATGAGGAATTATCCATTCTAAAACAAATTAAATTTTATCTCTATTAATTCCCCGTAATGATGTATGAATTTTGTTTATGTAAAATATTGATATGGAATGATCTTATTGAATGTTGACATTTGTATCATTATTAAATTATACTATTATCTATTTTTCTATATTGATTATTGTGATGATTGAGGAATTTTTTTCTTTCTTATTAGATTTGTAGTTGTCTATATGATTATAAAATTAGGTATTAATTTTTTTCCAACAGAGATTGCATTATTACCTTGTTCATTGATATTATGTACTATGTAGATAAAAAGGATAGCTAACCATTTTGTAATCTTAATTTACTAATAATTAAACATGATCATGAGTTGAAAATTCATGCCGTTTATTGAACTTACATGCATATAGGTTATTCTTTTCGTATGGTATACAAGAATCAAAGTAATCATTATGAAGTGATGCATTGGATTCAATACACCTATAAAGGTGGTGATATTGGGTAAGTGCCCATGCTAAACAAAGTAAATGTTATCTCTATTCTCTTTATTATACTTATTCACATATCTTTATGAACAATAATGGACTTTCTCTTATGAATCCTATTAAAGAGAATAGGCATATGCCCATTCTTCATATTCTAATGTTATCTCTGTAATTCTTTTTATGATATTTTTAGTTATCTCTAGTATGAACAATAATTGACATTTTTTAAATGATTCCCTTATGAGAATAGGAAAATGCCCATTCTAAAATAAATATTAAAGAGAATACGCATATGCCCTTTTTACATATTCTAATTTTAGCAATATTAAACTTAATCTTTGAGATACCGCTATAATGGATATGAGAATGAGAATATGACTATTGAATACAAGAAAAAAATTCTCAACTGCCCACTCTTTAATACATATTTAACGATTGTGAGGGGGAATCTTCCCATTTAATACAAGACAAAACATATTTGTTTGTTTTAAAATGAGCATATGCCCATGGGAATCCTATATGAGAATATAGGATTAAAATGCGATGCCCATTCAATACAAAATGAAAAAAATGTTTGCATGAGAATGGGCATATGTCCATTCTAGAACATTGTAATACAAGCAAATGTTCATTTTATGAGATTGCTCCTATTATTCCTATTTATACCTATTTAAAAATTGTGAGACTGTTTAATCCATACTCTTCTTAGTCTTCTTCTATTATTCCTATCTACCCAAGAAATTATTCTATGATTCCAAAATGAGAAGGGTTTGTTGAGTTGTGGAGCTTAATTTCTTCACAAATATCATGTTTTACAACTTACAGGTTTACATAGTAACCTACATTAGTCGACTAATTGGCATCATTTAGCTAGTGGGAACTGACATCCATCTTGTTATGATCCTCATGTGTGGATTTCACTAATGCCTCAAGGTTTTGGTGTAACGGTTCATTACATTTGGTATCGAGTGACCACATGTGTTTTAATCCCACTCGGTTGGTTACGTCGTGTAGATGGGGCACCTAAACGTCAATGAAGCGGGTTCATGTATATGGGAGTGCGGGCGCAAACCCAACCCGAGTCGGGCTTTACAGAAGCATGGTGGGATGTTATGATCCTCATGTGTGGATTTCACTAATGCCTTGAGGTTTTCATCCGTACTCCCATACGTACAAGCCCCGCTTCACCGATGTTTAGGCACCCCATGGGCCTCGGCTACACAATGTAACCAACCGAGTGGGATTCGAACATGGGTGGTCACTCTGATACCAAATGTAACAAACCATTACACCAAAACATTGAGGCATTAGTGAAATCCACACATGAGGATCATAACATCCCACCACGCTTCCATAGAGCCCGACTCAGGCTGGGTTTGCGCCCACACTCCCATATGTACGAGCCCCACTTCACCGATGTTTAGGCACCCCACGGACCACTTCGAATACATGACGTAACCAACCGAGTGGGATTCAAACATGGGTGGTCACTCTGATACCAAATATAATGAACCGTTACACCAAAACCTCGAGGCATTAGTGAAATCCACACATGAGGATCATAACATCCCACCATGCTTCCATAAAGTCCGGCTTGGGATGGGTTTGCACCCGCACTCCCATATGTATGAGCCCCGCATCATTGATATTTAGGTGCCCCACGGGCCCCGACTACATGACGTAGCCAACCGAGTGGGATTCGAACATGGGTGGTCACTCTGATACCAAATGTAACGAACCGTTACACCAAAACGTCGAGGCATTAGTGAAATCTGCACATGAGGATCAAAACACATCTCCTCGTGCATGAAATGTTTTTATTCAAGTCACATGATTATATCTAACCTTTGATTAAAAGGTGATCTAATGGTTGTAATTGCATAGCTATGTTTCCCTAAGTTTTTATATGCTTATATTAGCTTAAAAGCTAGGGTTAGAAAGGTTACATTATGAGAGATTAATCATAATTGAAAGAAGGAATTCTTGGAGAAGTCTGAGAGAAGGAAAATTACCGTACATCCAAAGAAGGTGTGGAAGATTACAAATTTTCATTGTATTTCCTTTATAAAAAAATTAATAAATTATTTTTTCTTGGTGGACGTGAGACCACCTTTGGGTGAACCACGTTACATCTTGTGTATTTATCTTCCGGTATATTTCTATGTTTTATTGCTTTTTACTCATTTATGATAATATATTTGTATAACAAGTGTGTGCTAACCCCAACAACTGGTATCAAAGCCTTTTTGTTTTATTTTTTTATGTGTTGACAGAGTTACTCATAGAGGATTTTTGTTTGAGTGGGAGCTACAATAATGGCGTAAGATGGAAAAATAAAAAGTTGAGAAATTTGACGGCTATAATTATCAATTATGGAAGATGCAGGTGGAAACTTATATATATTAGAAAGATTTATATTTACCAATAGATGCAAGTGCAAAGCCTACAAATATAACTAATGAAGAATGGAAGATTCTTGGCGAGAAAGACTCTAGGATCTATAAGATTGATCCTAACAGCATCTGTAGCTTCAAATATTACTAAAGCAGCAACCACAATAGATTTGATGAAATCTTTAGCTAATTTATATGAAAAACCAAGTTCTTCTAATAAATTTCATTTGATGAAGAAATTATTTAATTCAAAAATGCAATAAGGTGGGTTTGTATCAAACTATTTAAATTATTTTGTTTCATAGCGAATCAATTAAAATTAGTTAATTTATACTTTGTTTGAGGATGAAGTAAAAGAACTTTTATTCTTATGTTCTTTTCAGATAGTTGGGATAACTTTGTTATGGTTTCTAGTAATACAATGTATACTACTAATATTTTAAAGTTTGATGATGTGGTTAGTATAATCCTGAATGAAGAAATATGCAGGAAAAGTACAAGAGAGTCATCATCTAGAAATGATTTGAATGTAGAAAGAAGGGAAGGAAGAAGGATATATCTAAGAGCAAGAATAATGGGAAATAAAAGTCTAAGAATGGAAGATCTAAATCTAGAGGTAAAGGAATAACCTGCTAGAATTATGGAAAGAAAGGACATGCAAAGAAGGATTGTTGGTTTAAGGAAAACAAAGAGAATGTACTAGAGAAAGGTAAAGAGGAAAATTTTGCATCTTCTGAGGTAATGCAAGATGCCCTTATTCTCTCCTTGGATAATAAAATTGAATCATGGGTTTTAGATTCAGGAGCTTCTTTCCATGCTACCCCTAATAAGGGTTATTTCAGAAATTATGTCCAGGGTAATTTTGGGCATGTTTATTTAGGAGATGATGAACTATGAAATATTACTTGGTAAAGAGGAATTTCATCTTAAATTACAGAATGGAAATACATGGATATTGAAATATGTGAGGCATGTGCTATTCCTCAGGAGAAATCTAGTTTCTGTAGGATAACTAGGTGAATTTGGTTATATGCTTACATTAATAGTTGACTCTTAGAAATTTACCAAGGAGATATTTTTGTGGAAAGAGGCAAGAAGGTAGGAACATTGTATTTTTATACTTATATTGCTAATTTATTTTCTATGCTATCTACTTCAAATTTAGATGTAAGCATGTGGCATGAATCGGCTAGGCCATATGAGTCAAAAAGGAATGTAGATCATAAAGGCAATGGGTAAGTTATCAGATTTCAAAGATGTAGATCTTGATTTCTATGAGAAATGTATATTTGGAAAGCAAAAGAGAATGAAATTTCTCAAATTTGGGTCAACAAAGAAGGAGAAAAATTAGAGCTTGTGCACTCGGATGTATGGGGACCACCTGTAGCTTCTCATGGAGGATCCCAATATTATATGAATTTCATTGATGATGCCACAAGAAAGGTATGTGTTTATTGTATAAATCATAAATCTAATATTTTAAGACATTAAAAGATGGAAATCACTTGTTGAAAATGAATCCAATTTAAATTTTTAATGCCTTAGATATGACAATGGTGGTGAGTACCGCAGTAAGGATTTCCATTATTATTGTTCAATGAATGGAATATGTAGAGAAAGAATAGTTCCTAGAACACCACAAGAGAATGGTGTTGTAGAAAGAATGAACATGAAAATCATGGAATGTGCAAGAAGCATGAGGATACATGCTGGATTACCCTTACATTTTTGGGTAAGTAGTAGATATGAAAATATATTTAATCAACTATGGGCCTTCAAGTGCACTAGATTGTGGAATACCAAAAGAAGTTTGGACTAGAAAAGAGGTAGATCTTTATTTTCTTAGAGTATTTGGTTCAGAATATTTTGTGCATATTGATAAAGAAAATAGAAAAAATTTGGATGCTAAATCCAAGAGATGCACTTTTATTGGTTATGGATCTAGTGATTTTGGATTCCATTTTTGGGATTTAGATGATTCTAAGATTGTTAGGAGTCATGAAATTAAATGAAATGAAAAGAGAATGTACATGGATCAGATTTTGGTACCCAAGGATGAACTAGGTGAAGATTTTGTGGAAGACAATACATTCTAAGATTAAAAATAGCCATCTACAGGTACTGAAATCGGTGAGGGTAACTAGTGTCAGAAACCTAAGGACTGGCATCGGTAACTTGAACCGGCATCGGTTACTGATCAACGAGAACAACATCGGTTTCTAGAACCGACATTAGTAGGAGGTGACCAACATCAATCACTATTAGAGGTGGATACTAATGTACAAGATTTACAAATTGATCCTCTAACACCCGAGATATCGCAGTAATAAGGTCACAAAGGGTAAGTAGACCTCCGAAATATTTACACCTTCCTTATTTTATCTATTTTTGATTGATAGTGGTGAACCAAAAATGCAAGATGAGACCCACAAGCAGTGGGAGTATGACATGTATGAAGAGATGGAATTGTTGGAATAGAACCAAACATGGGATTTGATCAATTTTCCAACAAGTAAAAGGATATTGCAAAACAAATGGATTTATAGGATCATAGAAGAAGAGGGTGGATAGAAAATATATAAGGCAAGGCTTTTGGTAAAAGGATTTACACAAAAATCAGGTATTGACTTCAGTGATATCTTTTCTCCTCTAGTAAAAATGAATTTTATACATATTGTATTGAGTTTAGTTGTAATAGAATATTTGCATTTAAAGAAACTTGATGTTAATATGGATTTCCTTCATGGCAATTTGGAGGAAGAGATATATATGTAGCAATCACTTGGTTATGAAGCCAAGGGTAAGGAGAAACTTGTGTGTAGGTTGAAAAATAGATTGTATGGGCTCAAGCAAGCCCCAAGGCAATGGTATATGAGGTTTGACAGTTTTATGCATGAGCATGGTTATATGAGATGTGAATCTGACCATTGTGTTTATTTCAAGAATATTGAAAATGGAAGCTATATTATTTTGTTACTATATATAGATGATATACTTATTACAGGATCTAGTATGCGGACATTATTGAGCTTAAAGAAAAGTTAGCCCATACATTTTCAATGAAGGATTTAGGATCTAAAAATAAAATCCTTAGCATGCAAATTCGAGAGACGTGAAGAACAAGAAATTGTATTTGTCTTAGGAACATTATATCAATAAAGTGTTGGAAAGGTTTAAAATGAAGATTTCAAAACATGTAAGTACACCTACTACTGGAGACATAAAATTAAGAAAAGGTCGGTGTCCTACATCACATGAGGAGGTTTAGTACATGACACGGGTTCCATATGCTTCATCAGATGAAAATCTTGTGTATGTTATGGTTTGTACCAGACCGGACATTGCACATGCAATGGGATTTTTGAGAATATTTATGGCCAATCTAGGTAAAGAGAATTGAAATGCATTCCAATGGATACTCGGATATTGAGAGGGGCATCAAACATGAATTTATGTTATAGAGGGTCGATACTTATTTATGTAGCTATGTTGATTCAAATATGGCTAGATATTTGGATGGTAGGAAGAACACCATTGAATATGCATTCACAACAGTGATTAGTGGATTTCAAGATTATAGAAGGTTGTGGCCTTCTCTACTACAGAGGTCGAATATGTTGCAGCTACAGAGGCTAACAAAGAGATGATATGGATGAGTAGGTTCATGGAAGAGTTGGGAAAGGAGTAAGAGGATTGTAGATTGTACAGTGATAGTCAAAGTGTGATTCATTTGACAAAAAACTTAACATTTCATTTAAGAATGAAACACATTTAGTTAATATATCAATTCATACAATAGGTGTTAGAGGATGGGAAGTTGAAACTAGAGAAAATTCATATAAATAAGAACCATGCAGATATGCTAATGAAGTCATTAGAAAAGGATAAGTTGGAGCTTCACTCCACTTCGTTGGTCTTCGAGTTTGAGACTTGAAGAGGGAGAAATAGACCAAGGAAAGGATCCAAGGATGGAGTTGTATGGTACAGTGCATCAATTTATCTCCAAGTGGGATATTGTTGAGTTGTGGAGCTTAATTACTTCACAAATAACATGTTTTACAACTTACAAGTTTACAAAATAACCAACATCTATTAGTTGATTGACATTGATTGGCTAGTATGAACCAACATCGGTCGGCTAACCAAAATTAGTCAACTAGTAGGAACCGACATCAGTTGGGGTAACCGGCGTCAATATCTTGTGTGTGAAATATTTTTAAGTCACGATATTAGATCTAACCTTTGATTAAAAGGTGATCTAATGGTTGTAATTGCATAGCTATGTTGCCTTAAGTTTGTATATGCTTATATAAGCTTGAAATATAGGGTTATAAAGGTTAGATTGTGAGAGATTAATCATAATTGTAAGAAGGAATTATTGGAGAAGCTGGGAGAAGGAAAAGTATTGTACATCCAAAGAAGATGTGGAAGATTGCAGATCTTCATTGTATTTCCTCCTGTAAAACAAAGATTAATAGATTGGATGTTTCTTGTGGACATAGCCCACAATGGTTGAACTACATTATATCTTGTGTATTTATCTTTTGGTATATTTTTGTGTTTTATTTCTTCTTTGCTTATTTCTGATAATAGATCTATACAACAAGTTTTTGCTAACCGTCAATAGGGGTATCTACCCATTCAATAAAAGATAGTGCATAAAAGCTACATCAATTTCATAACTCTTTTAAAAAGATGTGAGAATGAGTGCACCTATAAAACAAAGTAAATTTTATTATTCCTATCATAAAGGGCATATGCCCATTCTAAACATTATAATACAAGTAATATTTATTTTTTTGAGAATGGGCATGTGCATAGTCATGATTGAATAATATTTGTTTCATTCCTAATGCCCAAACAAGTCTTCTATGATTCCTAAATGAGAAGGGGTATTTTCCCTTTCAATACAAGACAATGCAAAAATATCTATCAATTTCATAACTCTTTTAACAAGATGTGAGAATGGGTGCACATTCTAAAACAAAGTAAATTTGATTATTCCTTTCATAAAGGGAATATTCCCATTCTAATCAGGCATATGCACATTCTAAACATTATAATACAAGTAATATGTTTTTTTAAGAATGGGCATGTGCCCATTCTAAACATTCTCATATAAGAAATATTGATTTTATGACAATGGGCATGTGTATTTTCTCTACATTATCATACAAACAATATTTTTTTGACTCCTATCTGTCCAAGCATGCATTTTATGATTTCTATATGAGACGGACATCTGCCCATTCAATACAAGACAATGTAAAAATGCTCAACAATTTCATAACTTTATACAAGCCGTGAGAATGGGTGCCCATTCTAAAAAATAGTAAATATAAATGACAATAAATTATACTATTTAAAATTCCCATTCTAAAAATCCATATGAACATTATAAACATTATAATACCAGTAATATGTATTTTTAGAATGAGCATGTGCCCATTCTAAGCATTCTCATACAAGCAATACTGATTTTATGATAGTGGGCATGTGCATTTTATCTACATTCTCATACAAGCAATATTGTTTGTGATTCCTATCTGCCCAAGCAGGTCTTTTAGGATTCCTATATGAGAATGGACATATTCCCATTCAATACAAGACAATGTAAAAATGTAATGAAATTGCTTGATTAATTATGATTATCACCAAAGAATAGAACACAAACTAACACAATATTACAGATAAATTCTCTCAATATGAAAGTATAATAGCTTGGCCACTTCGAGGGGGCAACCTCCGTAACATATAATAAGACTCGAATACTCCACATAATGATCATCCACTACCTATAACCCCTATTTATACTATTCCTATGATATGGCCATCAACAAGGCTAACTTGACCAATAATAATAGATCATATATAAAAGGGATACATCATGATGTTAAGTTATGATAGCAACAAGTCGGATATATCCATCCCATGTAAGATATATAATTAAGGGCATAACAGGCCCCTCCCCTTCAAAGTAACATTGTCCCCAATGTTGGGAAGCCCTAGATGTTGCTGCATGAATGCTTCATCTTCCCATGATGCATCCTCAATATTCATATTCTTCCACTTGATCAGGTACTCGGTAATGACTCTGGTCCTTAGTATTTTGGTGCATGTCTGAAGAATGCCTTCAAGTTCCAATATGATCCTTCCTTCCTTGTCTAGTTTCGGAAGCATTGATTGGGTGGAAATGTGCTTCCCAATAACTTTCTTTAAGTAAGAAACATGGAATATTGGATGTATTCTACTTCTTGGAGGGAGCTCTAGCTTATATGCCACACTACCAATTTTACTGTAAAACTCGGTAAGGACCATAGTATTTAGGTGCAAGCTTATTATCCTTTTGCTTTTGTTTCAAGGATAATTGCTTATATGGTTATAACCTTAAAAAACAAAGTCTTCCTCTTCAAAGTGTCACTCACTCTTATGTTGATCAGCCTATTTCTTCATACGGTTTTCTACCCTTGCCAAATTTTCTCTAAGACTAGAGAGTACCTCATGTTGATGATGAATGTGATCTTTGACTGTTCTCACCTTTGGTTTGAATTTCAAGCTAGATATGAGTGATGGAGGATGGTACCCATAAAGTGATAGAAATGGAGACATTTTTGAGGAGGTATGAAATGAAGTATGGTACCACCATTCTACCAAAGGTGACCATTGCACCCAACATTTTTGTTTATCCAAGTCAAACATCGAAGATATCCCTCTAAACTTTTATTTACCACCTCGGTTTTCCCATCCGATGATAAGAACTTTGGGCTAGTTTGGTACCTAGACAAGAGAACAAATCAGTCCAAAATTTACTTGTAAATATTGGATCACAATCACTTACTATAATTTTTGGTGTTCCATGGAGATTTTGAACTATATCCATAAAAGAGATGGCAACGGTACTAGTTGTGAAAGGATGAGCCATGGCACAAAAATGAGCATATTTGGTAAGTCTGTCTACCACGACCATGATGACACTTTTCTCTTCTGATTTAGGTAATCTTGTGATGAAATCCATTGATACCTCTTCCCATCTCTCACTAGGAATAGACAAAGGTTGGAGAAGACCAGGTGTCTTAAAATGGTCTCGACCTTTTTTTGGCAAACCAAACATTCTGCCAAAAAAATTTGAACATCTCCTTTCAACCCCTCCCAAAATAAATCCTTCTTAACTCTATGATATGTTTTTCAAGACCCCAACATGGCCACCTATTGGAGAAGAATGTAGCTCTGAAAGAACATGGTGTTTAAGTGTAGAGTTCTTACATAGATATAACTGATCTTTGTACCACAATGTATCCCCCTTCCATATAAATTGATCTGATATGGATGGATCTTCTTGGAGATTTTGAATGAGAGTATGTGTTGTTGCATCTTTCTTCCATTCTTCTCATGCTTGATCTACCCAATCTGCATGTAGTATAGAGATGGCACATAACAATGCTTCGGCAGACTCATCCCTCCTAGATAGAGCATCAACGACCAAATTTTCCTTTCCTTTCTTATAAACAATCTCAAAGTCATATCCCAACATCTTAATGACCCATTTTTTTGTTCTTCTGAAGATAGACGTTGTTCTAAGAAATATTTCAAACTATCATGATTAGTTTTTACCTTAAAATGTCTACCCATCAAGTATGGTCTCCATTGTTTGACTGCATGTAGTATTGCCATCATTTCCTTTTCATATGTGGGTTTTAACAAATTCTTTCCTTTTAGTTATCAGCTCTCAAAAGTAATGGGGTGTCCTTCTTGCATTAGTACTGCTCTCGATTCCATTTCTTGAAGCATCGTACTCAACTATGAAAGTTTTGGAGAAATATGGGGTTGCCAATACTGGAGTGGTGCACATAGCTACCTTCAATTTTTCAAATTCCCTCGATGCTTCCTCATTCCACTGAAAGGATTCCTTCAATAATTTTGTGAGTGGTGCTATTATACTACCATAGTTTTTGACAAATCTATGATAATACCCTGTGAGACCTAAGAAACCTCGTAATTGTTTGAGGGTTCTTGGGGTTTCCCATTCCACCATGGCCTGGATCTTGTGAGGGTCAGCCTTAACACCTTCATGAGAAACAATATGGCCCAAGTATTCCACTTCCTGTACCCCAAAAGAACACTTTGAAGGCTTGGCATAAAGTTGATGTTTCTCTAAGACTTCTAAGACAATATTGACGTGATGTAAGTTTTTCTCCCATGATTTGTTATAGATGAGTATATCATCAAAAATAACTAAGACAAAATTTCTTAGGAATGGCCTAAATAATGAATTCATCAAGCTTTGGAATGTGGAGGGAGCATTGGTAAGACCAAATGGCATCACTAGGAATTCACAATGGCCTTAATGAGTTCTAAAATCTGTCTTATGAATATCTTCTTGCTTGACTCTAATTTTGTGATACCCAGAACACAGATCTAGTTTTGTAAAATAAATGGCACCATGCAACTCATCTAATAAATCATCAATGACAGGAATAGGAAACTTATCTTTGATAGTGAAATTGTTAATCTCTCTGTAATATGGAAACATGTGCCATCTTCCATCCTTGTAATGCACCATCACCACGGGAGTAGAATAGGCACTTTGATTGTGATGAATAATACCCATTTCTAACATTTCCTCCACCATCTTCTCAATATCACTCTTTTGCACATATGGATATCTATAAGGCCTGATGTTGGGGGTTGGATTCCTGGAATCAACTGAATGGCATGATCATGCTCTCTTTTAGGTGGTAATCCTCTTGGTTCCTTGAAGACAACTACATGTTGATTAATAACCTTCTGAAGATCAGGATGCAATACCTTCATTTGCGGTTGTACTTCCATAGAGAATAATCATGCTACAAAACCTTTAGACCCCTTTTTAAGAATCTCCTACATTTGGTGAGAACTCACCACTAGAGGATCTTTATCTTGTAGACATCTAAGTTCAAATTTTTTACCCTCAGAATGAAAGCGCGTGAAAAATTCCTGGAAGTTTATCTCTATGGTGCCCAAAGTAGTGAGCCACTAAACACCTAAGACAATATCAGCTCCACCCATGGGAATAGAAAACATTGTATATTCCAATGTGTAATCACCCATCATGATTTTGAATTTATGGAATTTACCTTAACATTGGACTGTGCCACCATCTGCAATCATTACTTGAAATTTAGGTGCTAGGTAGATGAAACAATTTAGTCTTGTTGCCAACTTATGATTGATGAAATTATGTGTGCTCCCTGAATCAATCAAGACTATTACCTTCTACTTCTTAAGATAACCCACAACTTGAAGGGTTTGTGGAGTACTAATACCTGATAGAGCATGGCATGAAATAGTGGGCTGAGGATCTCCAAATTCTTCCTCTAATTTTTCCACTTCCTCTATTGATGTTGCCTCATATTCTTCCTCATCACTAGATCCTTCAATGTAGAACAATTTTTTCTCAGAACATTTATGATTTGGTCCATATTTTCTATCACAGTTAAAGCATAACCCTTTGGCTCTTTTTTCTTCAATTTTTTGAGGTGTCAACCGAATTGGTGAGGTAAGAAGGAGACAAGGTGTTACGATCTTTTATGCTAGAAAAGGTCTACCTTATATTGGAAAGAAATTTTTCCTCTACTCAACGTGCCATGATAATAGAATTAGAAACCTTGAGTGGGTTAAACATGCGTACCTCATGCTCAATGTGGTCCTTAAGACCCCCAAGAAATAGGTCATTCAAATACTCTTCTGTAATATCCTCCACACATAAGGACAAAGTTTGGAATTGATGGACATAGTCCTTAATCGAACTAGTTTAGCGTAACTTTGCTAATTAGATGAAGTAATTCTCGAAACACTAGAACTATAGTGTAATTGAAGCTCTTTAGTGAACACTTTGTCTAGGTGACATTTAGTCCATTCTTCTTCCTTTGAGCACATAACCAACGATGCCAAACAAATTGATCAGATTCTAGGTATAAGGATGCCACAATTATCTTTTTTCCTCCTGAGATCTGATGGAGATCAAAGAAATTTTCCATTTGGGGAATCTAATTGAGTGGATCCTTTCCATCAAATTTACGCATGTCAACTTTTTGAATCATGCCCCTCCATTGGTGAGAAGATCCACTTGAATGATTAAAGGATCCTCCCTGATTTGAGTGATTTGGATCTGTGTGACCATTTTTAGTAGAACCCATATGACTAGCATTGGAATTTGTATTAGAAATAGCATTCAACAAATCTTGTTGCATTGCATGAAAATCCTTCCGAATCTCACTCCTAAGGATATCTTTTAGTTGATGAAGCTCAATATTAAGTTCATCCTTACTCACCATATTATTTACCCTTTCTTGAAGCGGATGACCACCTCGGATACTCCCAAACCAAGTAGAATTTGAATCCATATATTCCTTATTTGGGGTTATTCCTGGAGTTTTTTGTCCTTTTCCTTGGCCTCGTAGATCTACCAGCCATGACGAAGGATGTGGGCCTAGTGGTAGACTTAATAGGGCATATTTTTAGGGTTTAGGGTTTCGTAATTTTTTTGGCCAAATATAGGAATTTATAAAATAGAAACCCTAGCTATTTTTTGGAGGGGTTTCTAAAATATAATAAATTTGAAAAATTTCCAAAAATTATGCCCTAGGGAGCCAAATTATGAATAAATATAGAACCATAACAACATTTTCAAAACAAGTCAAAACTTATTAAAATTTGGAGAAGCTTACTTGACTTATTTTTCCTTACCACCAAAACTATTGTAGAATAATTGCACTAATCTTGAGATATAGCCAAACCTTCAAAATTAGGGTTTGACATTGTCCTGGCTGAGATCAAGCTCTGATACCACTTGTAATGAAATTACTTGATTAATTATGATTATCACCAACAATAGAACACAAAATAACACAATATTGCGAGATAAATTCTTTCAATATAAAAGTATAATAGCTTTGCCACTTCGAGGGGCAACCTCCGGAACATATAATAAGACTCAAATACTCCACATAATGATCATCCACTACCTATAACCCCTATTTATACTATTCTATGATATGACCATCAGCAAGGCCGACCAACCAATGATAATAGATCATATCTAAAAGAGATACATCATGATATTAAGTTATGATAACAACAAGTCAGCTATATCCATCCCATGTAAGATATATAATTAAGGGTGTAACAAAAATGATCAATCAATTTCATAACTTTACATAAGCCGTGAGAATTGGTTCCCATTCTAAAACATAGTAAATAGGAATGACGATAAGTTTTACTATTTAAAATGCCTATTCTAAATGAGAATATGCACATTATAATACAAGTAATATGTTTTTTTAGAATGGGCATGTGCCCATTCTAAACATTATCATACAAGCAATACTGATTTTATGATAGTGGGCATGTGTATTTTCTCTACATTCTCATACAAGAAATATTGTTTGTGATTCCTATCTACCCAAGCATGTCTTTTATGATTCCTATATGAGAATGGGCATCTTCCCATTCAATACAAGACAATGTAAAAATGCTCAATCAATTTCATAACTTTATACAAGCCATGAGAATGGGTGCCCATTCTAAAACACAATAAATAGGAATGACAATAAATTCTACTATTTAGAAGTTCTTGATTTTGTTATTTATTATTGTATGATAGTTTCAAAATTTATACGAGAATGCGAGAGTGGGTGCCCATTCTAAAACACAATAAATACGTAAAAAGTACAATGTATTTAAATTTCATTATTATAAAACATATATTTTTACATATATGTTTCATTATTCACATAGCTATTTAAAACATTTAAATGGGTCCAATAAATTCAAATATCTAAGCATATTACAATATATTAAAGCATTAATAGGTGGTGATTTGTTAATGTATTATATATTCAAAATATTAAAGCATTAAAAGGTGGTGATTTGTTAATGTATTATATATTCAAATTTTGAATGTATGTACAAAAATAACACTATGTATTTTTCATTATTCTAATACCTCTTCAAAACATTTAAATGTTTCTAAACATTGGGATAATATGACATTAAAGCATTTAAATATGTACCCTTTTGCGGTTAAGTATTTATGATAGACTCAAATTAAAGCATTAAAGGGTAGTGATTTATAATGGTCGAGATAGATTCAAATTTCAAGACTTACGATATTAGGATACTAAAGGCATTTAATCATTAAAGGGAGGTGATTTATTATGGTAGGTTAAATTCAAATTTCAAATTTTCGCGCCATTTTTTAGAGGCAATTTTTCTTGGTCAATTACTATATAAAAATATAGATTTTGAATGGCTAGGGTTTTGATTTTTTCTCTTTACAAACAATTTTTTTCTCTATTACGATCGGGTGTTTTTCATTCAGAGATTTTGTATGAGAAAAAATAAGTTATGCAAAAGGATTTGGGATGATTGGAAACATAGATTATTGAAAAAGAAACTTGTTGCGATAGTAATAAAAAAATATATAGAAAGTGGTACTGAGTTTATCAAATCATTTTTTCTTATGAGAGGATTTTTCCTGATTAGATACAAATATTATTGAAAAATAAACTTGTTGCAGAGGTTATTAAAAAAGACACAAAAAGAGACAGTGGTACTTAATCTATCTAATCATTTTTTTCGCACCATAAACAGGTATGCATTTGAATGAAATAATTTTGATTTGTATATTTAGTAGTTATTACATTTACGAATGTAAAGAAATTGATTTCTCTATTTGTTTGTTGTTACATTTATGAATGGAAACAATTGATACATTTTTCAGACATAAAAATAAACGAGATATATGGAAAAATGGTTCAGATAGTCTATTGTGAACTAAAAGATCTATGCTTATACATTTTTAGGCTTTAGAAGTAAACATGGAAAAAATGAGATATAAAAACCTAGAATAGCCTGCTCTGCCATTGTTGTTTTCCCTTCGAGAAATATTGAAAAGTATCCCTTGCAAAATCACTATATCGGCAGCTATTTCTTCTTCTTTCTTTTACAAAATCTCTATATCTTCGTATCTCTCCTGCTATCGGCAGCTATATCTTCTTCTTTCTTCTACAAAATCTCTTTATCTTTGTATTTCTCTAGCTACATCTACATTCTTCGGCTTTCCCCAAGTAAATCTCTGAATGAAAAAATATCAGTCGCAATAGAGCAAAAATCAAAACCCGATTCATTCAAAATCATTATTTTTATAATGTACTTGGCCAAAAAAAAGTGCCTCATAAAAAAGAGCACCCAAAATTCAAATTTTGAATCAAACCTACCATAATAAATGACCAAATCTAAAAAAGAGCACTTTGAAATTTCAAAATTTGAATCAAAGATACCATAATAAATGACCATTAAGAGCCTTCCAAAAAGAAAGCGCTGAAAATTTGAAATTTGAAACAATCGTTTTGGTATTATTAAAAATTAATTAATCAATAACAAGTAATAATAGAATTCAAAGTGTTTCTAATCAAGATATGATATTAGTAATTAATGGTACTATAAGTAATTAGTATTGCTACTAATTTAAATAATTAATTAATTAGAAAAAAATTATCCTATCAAATAATATTAAATACAAGAATATGTTTACCAACAAACTTACATTACAATATTAACTAGAAACATATTAATAACATCTAATTATATTATTAAATTTTATAAATATAATGCTTAATTAATTATAGTGCATTTTAAAATTATAAAAAATGCAATAAAACTTTATAAAACTAATTAACAACATTATTTCAAAAAATTAGAAATTAAAGAATATGTATTTAACATATGATATTAGGATTAAAGAAAATTAATTAATTAATAATACTAATAAATAAATACCAAAATTATTATTGCCAACAAACTTACATTACTATATTAACTAGAAACATATTAATAACATCTAATTATATTATCAAATGGATAAACAATATTTTTAAACAATTAAATAATATTAAAAATATATAATTAAATTTTATAAAACTAATTAACAACTTTATCACCATTATTTATAATGCTTAATTAATTATAGTGCATTTTAAAATTATGAAAAATATAATAAAACTTTATAAAACTAATTAACGACATAAACTCCATTATTTCAAAAAATTAGAAATCAAAGAATATGTATTTAACATATGATATTAGGACTAAAGAAAATTAATTAATCAACAACATTAATTAATAATACTAATAATTAAATACAAGAAATAACATCGTATCATTTAATAATACAAATAAATTTCAAAACTTCATATGGGCATCTGTCTACTCGAATGGGCATGACATGAAGATGAAGTGGATTGTACCCCATTTGGAAATGAAAGGAAAACGAGATGTTATTCTTCACATTGAGAAGAGTTATAAATATTCAAAAAAAATCATGAAGAGAGAGAGAGAGAGACCAAAAGATAGAGAATAAACACTATAAAGGCTATCAAAATGTGCCTTTCCATTGCAATTGTCTTCCTTCCATGCAAAATGGGGAACAATCCAACAATAAATGTTTGTTTGTTTGAGGATGGACAAATGCCCATATTTCTAAATGCCTACAACTATTCCTAAAACAAAATAATGAACTACATAAGGCTTGATCCCCCTCAAGATGGTCTTTAACAAAACATGTTAATTACTCCTATATGAGAATGGGCATATGCCATTTCTAAATCAATTTAATACAACTATGAGCTATGAGAATGGGAACTTTTCATTTCTAAATCAATTTAATACAACTATGAGAATGGGCATCTTCCATTTCTAAACAAATTTAATACAACTATGAGAATGGGAATCTTCCCAAGGGTATGTAGTGCAACACTTGGCGGAGCCAAGATACCCATTCCTAAAAAATAATAGAGCTATGCCCATTCCTAAAACAAAATAATAGAGCTACATAAGGATTGATCCCCCTCGAGATGGTCTTTAACAAAATATGTTAATTACTCCAATATGAGAATGGGCATCTACCATTTCTAAATCAAATTGATATAACTATGAGAATGGGCATCCCCCTCAAGATGGTCTTTAACAAAATATGCTAATTACTCCAATATGAGAATGGGCATATACCATTTCTAAATCAAATTGATACAACTATGAGAATGGGCATCCCCCTTGAGATGGTCTTTAACAAAATATGCTAATTACTCCAATATGAGAATGGGCATCTATCGAAGGGTGTAGTGCAACACTTGGTGGAGCCAAGATGCCCATTCCTAAAACAAAATAATAGAGCTACATAAGGTTTGATCCCCTTGAGATGGTCTTTAACAAAATATGCTAATTACTCCAATATGAGAATGGGCATCTTTCATTTCTAAATCAAATTGATACAATTATGAGAATGGGCATCTACCATTTCTAAATCAAATTAATACAACTATGAGAATGGGCATATGTCATTTCTAAATAAATTTAATACAACTATGAGAATGAGCATCTGCCATTTCTAAATCAAATTGATACAACTATGAGAATGAGCATATGCCATTTCTAAATAAAATTAATACAAGTATGAGAATGGGTGTAGACACCTAAAAACCGCTCACGCCTAGAGTCTCCTCGATTCGGTTGATTAATGAAAATTCGTTAATTTTATATTCCTTGCTTTGTTCTAGAATGCCCATTTACTTACGACACTTTTTGGTCCTATTCTTCTTATATTCAACTCATTTGGTTAATAACCTCCTTTTATTAGCTAACCATCTTCCTATTCTCCTCTGGATCACTTCTGTAGGCTTCCTAGGCTATCTATCAATCACAAATGATTAACCAAACCCCTCCCAACTCTCAATGAGTCTCTAATCACTTGCTAATCAAGTTTAACTAGCCTAAACCTAGCTTAACTATCCTAAAGCATGTTTATCACTCCTAATCATAAAGTTATTTTGGCTTAGCTTTAGTCCCACATGCACCAAAGTTCCAAACTCTCCCATTTGGAAATCTATAAATAGAAGGCTAAGCCCTCCCTTTCAATTTTACTTTTTGATTATCAGATCAAACCTCTTGACTCTTTGGAAAGGCATTAGACCTCATTTGTGGTAGCTTTAAGCTATAAGACATTTGATCTTGGCCATACTCCATTGTTAAGACCTCCTCCATTGTAGCTAATATCTTAATACACCATCCATCATCCAAGCTTGAGTAAATGAGAAGAACCATATGGCCTTGTAGCCATTAATGGTGAGCTCTCATTCTTAAAAATCTTGAGATTCATACCAAACATCACATTTGATTGCTAGGATCTTCATAGGTTCAATGTTTTGTAGCTTTCAAAAGAGTAGAGAGTAGTATATATGCTAGGTTTTGATGTTTTTGTCAAAGTTATGATGCATGTATAGGAGTAACTCTTGTTTAGCTCTTATCTCATGGTGCATAGTTGAGTTAGTTAAGCTTTGAGGTTCTCTAACCTCATTTCCATAGCTTTTCAACTTATACATGTACAAAATGGGCATCTTCCATTTCTAAAAACAAAATAATAGAGCTACATAAGGTTTGATCTCCCTCGAGATGGTATTCCATTATGGACTAGCTATGAGTAATACAAAAGTACTAAACAAAATAAGTTACATATTGCAATTATTATAATGATTAGAATGAGCATATGACATTTTAGTTCAACAATTCTTGTATTAGAATGTTTAGAACATGAGTATATGCCCATTGATAATGGGCATATTCCCATTCTAATATAGGAATCAAAGAGAAAATAGGAATAAGGTGAACCACATATGGGCATCTGTCTACTCGAATGGACATGACATGAAGATGAAGTGGGTGGTTCCCCATTTTGTGATTGAAGGAAAACCAGATGTTATTCTTCACATTGAGAAGATTTAGAAATATTCATTTTTATTTTTCATAATTTCCTTGATATTATTCATGAAAAGAAAGAGATCCCAAAATTGAAAGAATAAACAACAATTAGAGATAGAGGCTTGATCCCCCTTTAATGGTATGCAATACAACACTAGGCTCCGCTAGGGATAGTCCATACAATATGATACAATTAAAGGCTATCAGAATGTTGTTACACTATTCTTCATCTAATATGGTCCTCCTTCCATTGTAACGTTTTTATGTTCGAGGATGGACAAATGCCCATATTTCTAAAAATTCCAATACAATCGACCAAAAATATGGCCAAAAATGTTAGAATGTCTAGATAATGGGCTAATGCCTATTCTCCATATTACAAGTGGTCCAATTTTTGTTTTTTTAAATTACCTTTAGTTAATAAATACATGGTGGTAAACAATATATTTTCATGTTGGTCATGATATTTCATGGTCTCAAACAATATACGTTAATTACTCCCATATGAGATCAATGGGCGGAGAATGGGCATCTTCAATTTCTAAAAAAATAATAGAACTACATAATACGAAAAATGGGTATCTTCTCAAGGGTATGTAGTTCAACACTTTCTGACAGAGCCAAGACACCCATTCCTAAAAAGAATAAAATAACTACATAAGCCTTGATCCCCTTCAAGGGTATGGCCCTTTCTATAACCAACAATTAGATATAGAGGCTTGATCCCCTTTAATGGTATGCAATACAACACTAGGCTCCGCTAGGGATAGTCCATACAATATGATACAATTAAAGGCTATCGTAATGTTGTTACACTATTCTTCATCTAATATGGTCCTCCTTCCATTGCAATGTTTTTATGTTTGAGGATGGACAAATGCCCATATTTCTAAAAATTCCAATACAACTGACCAAAAATATGGCCAAAAAATGTTAGAATGTCTAGATAATGGGCTAATGCCTATTCTCCATATTACAAGTGGTCCAAGTTTTGTTTTTTTTAAAATTACCTTTAATTAATAAATACACGGTGGTAAACAATATATTTTCATGTTGGTCATGATATTTCATGGTCTGAAACAATATACGTTAATTACTCCCATATGAGATCAATGGGCAGAGAATGGGGGCATCTTTCATTTCTAAAAAAAATAATAGAACTACATAATACGAAAAATGGGTATCTTCTCAAGGGTATGTAGTTCAACACTTTACTGAGCCAAGACACCCATTCCTTAAAAAAATAAAATAACTACATAAGGCTTGATCCCCTTCAAGGGTATGGCCCTTTCTAAAAAAATTAATACAACTATGAGAACGGGCCGTTTCTAAATCAATTTAATACAACTATGATAATGGGCATTTGCCATTTCTAAATTAAATTAATACAACCAATTAATATAACTATTCCTAAAACAAAATTATAGAACTACATAAGGCTTGATCCCCCTTGAGGGTATGTAGTGCAACACTTGGCAGAGGCATAACATGTCTCTGTCAAGGATAGTCTAGCCTAAATGATACAATTGTATTCAAGATAAAATGAAAAATGTTTGTTTGTTTGTATGAAAGAATGAAAAATGGGCATTTGTCTACTTGAATGGGCATGACATGAAGATAAAGTAGATAGTTCCCATTTTTCAATGAAAGGAAAACCAGATGTTATTCTTCACATTGAGAAGAGTTAGAAATATTCATTGTTGTTTTTCATGAAAAGAGAGAGACCAAAAGTGAAAGACTAAACAAAAATTAGAGATAGAGGTTTGATATCCCTTTAAGGGTATGCAGTGTCAGAACTAGGATCCTCCAGGGATAGTCCAACTAATATGATACAATTATTAAGTCTATAAAGGTTTTCTAATGTTTTTAAATTATAATCCTTCTTCTAATATGGTCCTCCTTCCATGCAAAATGGGGAACTACCCAACAGTAAATGTTTGTTTATTTGAGGATGGAAAAATGCCCATATTTCTAAATAGTACAATATAATTGACAAAAATATGGCCAAACCAAAATGTTAGAATGTTTAGAGAATGGGCTAATGTCTATTCTCATTATTATGAGCGGTCCAAGTCTTGTTTTAAAACAATTACCTTTAATTAATAAATACACAGTGGTAAACAATATATTTTCATTTGGTCTCGATATGTCATGGTCTTAAACAATATATGTTAATTTATCCTATATGAAAATGGGCATCATGATTTCTAAATCAAATTAATAGAACTATGAGAATGGGAATCTGCCCAAGGGTATGCAAAGATAAAATTAGAAAAATGTTTGTATCAATTTCTTGTAGCATCTTGATAATGGGCATATGCCCATTCTAATAATAGGAATCACAAAGAAAAATAGGCATAAGGAAAACTACATATGCCCATTCTAATAATAGGAATCACAAAGAAAAATAGGCATAAGGAAAACTACATATGGGCATCTATCTACTTGAATGGACAAGACATGAACATGAAGTGGATTGTTCCCCATTTTTTTTTCAATGAAAGGAAAAGTAGATGTTATTCTTCACATTGAGAAGAGTTAGAAATATTCATTTTTGTTTTTCATGAAAAGAGAGAGAGACCAAAAGCATAGGGGCTATCCGCTAGGGATAGTGTAGCCAATATGATACAATTATTAACTCTATAAAGGCTTTCAGAATGTTTCCTTCCATTATAATCGTCCTCCTTTCATGAAAATTATGGGGAACAATCCAACAAAGAAATGTTTTTGTTCAAGGATGGACAAATTCCCATAAATATAACTATTCCTAAAACAAAACTATAGAACTACATAAGGCTTGATCCCTCTTGAGGGTATGTAGTGCAGCACTTGGTGGAGGAAAATCTTGGTGTTCTAAGGATAGTCTAGCCAAAATGATACAATTGTATTCATGACATGAAGATGAAGTGGGTTGGGCCTCATTTTTCTTTTGAAGGAAAACCAAATGTTATTCTTCACATTGAGAAGAGTTATAAATATTTTCATGAAAAGAAAGAGAGCCCAAAAGTAAAAGAATAATCAACAATTAGAGATAGAGGATTGATTCCCTTTACTGGTATGCAATGTAGCACTAGGCTCTACCAAAGATAGTCCATCCAATATGATACAAATACTTACTCTATAAAGGCTTTCAAAATAACCCAAAAATATATATTTTTTTTACAGATCGATAAATACCCATACAAAAATGGGCAAATATTGGGTATCTTCCATTTCTAAATCAAATTATTAAGAAGGGTCATATGCCCTAGGGTATGTAGTGCAACACTTGGCGGAGAAAATATTCCCTTTCTAAATAAAAATAATATAACTATATAAGGCTTGATCTCCCTCGAGGGTATTTAGTGCAATACTTGGAGGAATCACAAATAGTCTCTGCCAGGGTTAGTCCAACCAAAATGATATAAATGTTTGGTGGCGTAGAAATATGACTAATTCCAGTCGTAGTTGAAAACCCTATTTAAAAATATGGAGCAAAATGAAACATAACATGAGACCAATATTTTTATCAAAAATTTACCAACAATGCTTTAATGCTTTGGAAGTTTCCCATTCTCACAACTTTTATAGAGGTATAAATTCTCATAGCCTATACAGAGGTATTAAAATGATTAAGTTCTTGTACAAACTAACTTCTCATTCTCACATCCTTTATAGAGGTCTAAAAATTATTTAAGTTCAATATTTACTTATATTGAATGGATAGATTCCCCTTCTCATGTATGAATCAAAGAATAAGTTTGTTTAAGAATATTTAGAATTAAAATTTAGCTTGTGCCCATTGTAAAAATTTTAATACCCAATACTATACAATAGAATACTTTTGTTTGGAAAGGTAAGATCATAGCAATGGAAATGCAGCATTTAATCTCGAAGGATAAACCATGTGTACCTTGGCCTTGCGTATGTGGTGAATCATTCAACAATGCAAAGAGAAACATACAACACGATTCACCATTGATGCAAGGCCAATTTGCAAATGATTCACCTTTGGGATAAAATTATTTACTTTTATTAATATTTTCTAACCTTGATGAACATCGATCGTGAACAAAAAAATATCATCTTATGGATGAAAGAAGAATTATAGAATTATCATAGTTTTTGTGATCAATTGTCACACCCAATTCAATACCTCCCAAGTGGTAAGCCTACTATGTAATTTGGTAAAAACAAAATAGACGACTCCCCATCTTAGCATGAAGGATTGGTTATGGATTTCTTATGTAACTCCCCATCTTACCAAGAAGGAGAATCATATAAATTTTTGCAAGGGAATGTGATTATGTTGAGACTCTGAAACATGCATGAAACAATCATATTTAGATGTAATATTTTATAACTATGGAGGATAAAAACTATGCAATTATTATAAAAGTTTTAAGTAATATTTTTAAAACCCATATCAAAAATATAAAATTTCTAAAATACAACATTATAATTTATCTTTATACCTAGAGACTTGGAATACAATAGAGAATATTTATAAGTATCTCTAAAATCGATCCAAAATAATCGATTATTACTACCGATTTGCACCCTTGTAGGCTTTAATTATTTGTCGATAATTTACTCCTTTTAAGTAATCAATTTAAAACTTTGCAAGACATTAAAGACAATTGCACAAATATTGATTACGGAGTTCGCAATTGCCTACGTCTCTGGGTTCATGGTCGAACCGTTCCACTAGTCAAAACTTGTAAGTTACAATAGTACTTTCACAAGAAAACCTAATGGAATTTTACTTGCCTATCAGTACACCAGTTCTTCAAAAACTTCTAATGATCATTAAATTGTTCTTCACTTTCCTGATGCATAATCTCCTTTGGCTTCGATCAGCCTTCCTAACGCTATCAATGCAACGCTAGCACTCCGGTCAACAATCTAGGATTTGCAAGTAATTGGTGTGGCTCAATGGGCCTATTGGGTAGCTTATAATTTACTCCCAATCACAAATATTTCATCTACTATTGCCTAAAATAATAGGCCAATAAACAATATTTGTCGACACATCTCACAAATAAGCTTAAAAATAATAAGCTTCTCGGACTAATGTGTGTCCCCACAATAAGCTTAACAAATAATAAGCTTGGGGTGTGTGTCCTTTAAAATAGAATGGGTTCCCTATTTATACAATTTTAGGGCCCTTAAAAAATGCAATTACATATAATCTTTAGGCTATATTTAAACCTTAGCCTCACCCGTAGCAAAATTAATGGGATTACATACCCATATAGGGTGGTTTGCATTTTCAATGGGATAAAATCCCAATTTGGCACATTTGCATATGAAATGGGATTAACATCCCCATGTTAGCAACTAAAAGTGAAGTGGGGTGGTTTCCATATTGAAGTGGGTGAAATATCCCACATTTGGTGGCATTTTTATTTGGGTAAGGTCTAATTACCCCGATCCCCTCCATTCTTCACGTGGATAATACCACGCATGGCTTTAAGCCCCCAACAACCACTTCACCACCTTCTCTCCTCCACGTGGAAGATTCCACTACAACCGCTTTACAAAGGGGTTTAGCATAATGTATGGCGGCTAAGTGGGTATTATGTGGTTTATACTAATGTTTGAACATTAATATATATATGTGTGGCATTTGGGAATAATGTATAGTGGACTTACCAAGTAAATAAAAATTCGACCCATACCATGGGTATCGAAAATAATTAACTTGATCATCATGTAGTCCACTTGTCATCTCCCGATAGGAAAATTGAGTGAATTTGATGAGTGGTGGCAAGCCATGTGGTGGCTTGTGGACCCACCACGTCGACAATAATACCATAGTCCACACGGCGGCGGGCTCCCCTCTGTAACAAAAGTTGAGCCTCTTGCTCTGATGCACTATTCCATTTCATGATTGTTAAAGACCGGTGGATAAAAACCCTTTAATTTTGCCAACACCTTTTGCCACATGTCGTAGTGTGATTGGTCTAATATTGACCAGCTTGACTAGAGTTGACGCTTCGTTGATTGAACTTTCACCGACATAACTAGAACTCCCGATGTCCATTTTCCACATTCTCACAAATCATTGGAAATCTCTCAAGATGATCTTCTCGCACCGACACCATTTAAGGATGTTTAGGGAACTTTCAAAAATGATCCCCTAATCACACCTCCCCATCGAGAAAGGCTTTTGTCCCAAAAGCTTCCATACCGTCCTAAATGAAAACTCTGCTTGTCACCTCGGAAGTGCTGCTATAGTAGACCCTTGGGTATTCTCCTCCAACCTTCTCACTTTGACAACTCTACTCTGATCCTAGCACCTGTGGGTTATGAGCCCACGACACTTCCACCGTGTCACTCGATATCCGAAGAAGACCTCCATGCCTTCATTTTATGGTGCTAAGTTTCTGAATGAAACCTTAACACTCCTTCTGTGTGGTGTTAAGATTCTTGATATCTGACAACAAGGATCTTCTTTGACTCTATAACATAGCTCCTAGCTCGAGTTGATTCCGCAGAATCCGAACTGGTCAAGGAACTCCATGTTATGTAGAGCTTTAATTGATCCGATGTCAATGATGAACAATGACTTGTCCTTTTTAGACCTCAACGCCTCTGATGCATGATGTTAAGCCTCTTTCAAGACCTCAAGCCTCCAATGAATGATGCTAAGTTTGTTAAAAACCTCAATACCTCCGATGCATGATGCTAAGCCTCTTACAAGACCTCAAACCTCTAATGCACGATGCTAAGTCTGTTGATCAACTACCATTCATATATGTGGTCACAATGCCTTGACACTGAATGACGTTCTGAGCTGATTCTTTTAGAGACTCTCTTTGTTGACACACTAATATCAGGTACCACTCTACTACATGGTCATAATGCCTCTACACAGAATGAAGTTCGACCCGATGTCAATGCCAATGGTGATTCAGCTACCATTCTACTACACGTCACAATGCCTCCATAGAATGAAGTTCGAGCTTATCTTTTGAGAGCTCTATTATCTACACAAATGGTAGATCAATCTCTGAGCTTTATATGAGTCAAATCCTATATCCAAGATGTAACAGGTACTCACACACTAATTAGGAGATATATTTAGAGCATTAATCAAATTTTCTAAGTAAGAAAATTCACTGAGTATGGTAAACCTTTCTCTCAAAGATTTCCTCACAGAATTTGATCTCCAAAATTAATACTACATACGATTCATCAACCTAAATTATGTAATATATAATTGAAAAATTGTTGACTTACCCATTGTGAAGGACTTTCACTTTTAGGTATTACCTGGTCCTAGGTTAAATTGTCAACTGGTGGTGGAGTAGAAACTTCTTCTACCTTTGCAATAGGCCTCCATTCCATCTTTGTCTTTCCATTACTCTGATGGTGAGATGGATGCAGTTTCCAAAAATTTCCACCCGATGCCCATTCCTCTGGAAATGAGCACAAAAATTACTCTTAATCTCCTTCTTCTCGGGATGAGGAACTCTTTCGCCATTTCTTGATTCTCGCATGATGAGATTGGTCTTTTGGTTTGCCTTGTTCTCCTAATGAACGACATCACCTTCTTCATCAGTTTCCTTCTCTTCCATCATCTAGCCACTGAATGATTATGTAATCCACAAAAATTACATGGAAAGGAATTCCACATCTTCTGAAAATCACAACCATACTTGTTAAGCTAAAAGTGGATCGAAGTTTTATTGTGCTTATGATTATGGTAAGAAATTAGAGGTGGAATATCATTACCTCTTCACCGATTTCTCTTACCATATTCTACCCGTGATGACGAAGCATGAGTTTCCTACTTAGAATCTTCTTGAAGGACTAGTCGGGTAATCACTTTGCTTTCGGAAGCTTGTCTCCCGTCAGTGTTCTTAGAGCATTCTCCAATTTCCATTCCCACACTAGGATAACTCAAACCTCTAAAACAAGGACGATCCTTGACCTGCATTGGGTTAGCAATGCCTTGGCCATTTTTCCCGAGGCATCTTTCATTAAATCCCATTTTATCTAGTAAATTGGATCCAATGCCTCTAGTATGCTTTTCAAAAAACCAAATACTTCATTACCCGAATCAAACTGAATGGGAGGAAGAAGAAGATTCCCATGGTGAAAAAATTATATTCCAATCATCTCGCCATGACAATCGCATCTGAATTTAAAGGTATTTCCTTTCTCTCGATCACAACATTGCAACCTTGCCAAGAGCTCATCCTTGGTTTTTAGTTCCAATTTCAAACGAGCATTCTCCTCTTCTAGGGAGTAATACATTGATCGCAAGAGAGAGTTCTCTTCCTGGATCTAGTGATTATAAGCTTCAATCTCATCGAGCTTCACTTGTTTAGACATCTTGCCCATAGTGCACTTGTACCCTATTCACACAAAACAAACCAACTCGCACCAATCTTGAAGTAATCACTCATTAATTAGATTTACTTGAAAAACAAATATGGAGCTAAACCAGCTTAACGATACCAAACTTGATCTGAAAATAATTAGATTATTACTACCTGATTTCAGACCCTTGTAGGCTTTAATTATTTTTCGATAATTTACTCCTTTTAAGTAATCAATTTAAAATAAGTGCAAGGCATTAAATAAAATTGCACAAAGATTGATTATGGAGTTCGGCAATTGCCTATGTCTCTGGGTTCGTGGTCGAACCGTTCCACTAGTCAAAACTTGTAAGTTACAATAGTACTTTCACAAGAAAACCTAATGGAATTTTACTTGCCTATTAGTAGACCAATTATTTGAAAACTTTCGATGATCGAAATCAATTGTTCTTCACTTTCCTGATGCACAATCTCCTTCGGCTTCGATCAGCCTTCCCAACGCTATCAATGCGCCATTAGCACTCCGGTCGACAATCCAGGATTTGCAAGTGATTGGTGTGGCTCAATGGGCCTATTGGGTAGCTTATCCTTTACTCCCAATCACAAATATTTCATCTACTATTTCCTAAAATAATAGGCCAATAAACAATATTTGTCAACACATCTCACAAATAAGCTTAAAAATAATAAGGTTCTCGAACTAATGTGTGTCCCCATAATAAGCTTGGGGTGTGTTTCCTTTACAATAGAATGGGTTCCCTATTTATACAATTTTAGGGCCCTTAAAAAATGCAATTACATATAATCTTTAGGCTATATTTAAACCTTAGCCTCACCCGTAGCAAAATTAATGGGATTACATACCCATATAGGGCGGTTTGCATTTTTAATGGGATAAAATCCCAATTTGGCACATTTGCATATGAAATGGGATTAACATCCCCATGTTAGCGGCTAAAGGTGAAGTGGGGTGGTTTGCATATTGAAGTGGGTGTAATATCCCACATTTGGTGGCATTTTTATTTGGGTAAGGTTTAATTACCCTTATCCCCTCCATTCTTCACGTGGATAATACCACGCATGGCTTTAAGCCCCCAACAACCACTTCACCACCTTCTCTCCTCCATGTGGAAGATTCCACTACAACCACTTTACAAAGGGGCTTAGCATAATGTATGGTGGCTAAGTGGGTATTA
Source organism: Taxus wallichiana var. yunnanensis (assembly GCA_018340775.1). Taxonomy (NCBI): domain Eukaryota; kingdom Viridiplantae; phylum Streptophyta; class Pinopsida; order Cupressales; family Taxaceae; genus Taxus; species Taxus wallichiana. The sequence continues at coordinate 26,772,962 of CM031235.1, forward strand.
TGTGGTTTATACTAATGTTTGAACATTAATATATATATATATATATATATATATATGCATGGCATTTGGGAATAATGTATAGTGGACTTACCAAGTAATTAACTTGATCATTATGTAGTCCACTTTTCATCTCCCGATAGGAAAATCAAGTGAATTCGACGAGTGGTGGTAAGCCACGTGGTGGCTTGTGGACCCACCACATCGGCAATAATACCATAGTCCACACAAAGGGTAGGGCTCCCCTCCGTAACAAAAAATTAAGCCTCTTGCTTCGACACACTATTCCATTTCATGATTATCAAGACCGGTGGATAAAACCCATTTAATTTTGCCAATGCCTTTTGCCACATGTCGCAGTGCGATTGGTCTAATATTGACCAGTTGACTAGAGTTGACTTTCCCGTTGACCGAACTTTCACCGGACATAACTAGAACTCCCGATGTCCATTTTCTACATTCTCATAGTCATTGGAAATCTCTCAAGATGATCTTCTACACTGACACCATTTAGGGATGTTTAGGGAACTTTCAAAAATGATCCTCGATCAAAAACTTGTCTTCAATTTAAAAATAAGTAACCCCCATGTTAGCAACTACGATTAGGTTAACAACTACACATATCTCACAAAACATTGAAATGATATTCTCAATACCTGTGATCAAAAATATAGAAGATCAAAAATAGGGCATTATCTTCATCTCATAATAATTCAATAGAGAAGAGTTGAATAATATATGCCTCAAATTATATTCAAATGATTAGGTTAACAACTATGCATGTCTCACAAAACATTAAAATGATATTCTTAATACCTAGATCAAAAATAGGGCATTATCTTCATCTTATAATAATTCAACAGAGAAGAGTCAATAACCTATGCCTCAAATTTTCTTCAAATCTGGTTCTTCACAAGCCAAAATGGTCTTACGAAATAGAGGGAGCCCAAGTGGAAAGGGTCAACAAAAATTTAGTGGAGTGATAAAAAAGTCTCAAAAATATTTCTCAAATTTTCCTCTTCTCAAGACAAAACAATCTACAGACAATACTTTTTTTTATAATGGGAATTTGTGCATCAGGCACCCTTTATAGAAGTTGTGCATGTTTATAATGGGCACAATCTAATTCTCATACAAACAAACATTGTTTGTTTTGTAATAATTATAATTATGTTATATTAGCACCCTCTCCTAAAATCTTAGTTTCCTACACCCCCTCCTAAATGGTTAACTACATAGATAAAATGGGAAATCAATCAATCCATAAGTGTGTGTGTGTATATATATAAGTATCTATATTTTTACAAAATACAGAAGCCCGAAAATTTGAAATCGATGAAAAAGAAAATGAAAAGTTTAGTCATTTTTATGTCTTTAAAACAATACTCTAATCCCATGCGCGTTGGCCTACCACCCAACGGGAAATGGGTGCTCACCCGAGGCACACGCGGTGTCAAGCCCCTCCTTTATGTGAGAATTGTGAGAAGATGATGCCATTGATAAAAACTAGATGTAGAAAAGTAAATGTTCATGCATTCATTCTGAAAGCATAGGATGAGTTATTACATCAATATACCCATTCAGATAACAAGAGAAACATCATACAAAGAAAAAATCTGATTCTTAACATAAAGAAAAGACATTAGGGTTTACACCCATGAGCCAAATATTCAGAACAGAGTCATATATTCATATTGATCATAATTTTAGTAACCACATTACATTCAAAAGGGTCATAGCAGACCAAAATGTATCAAAATAGGGATCTAACTCATGTATCATGAAGTCCTAGCTATGCTTCCCCTATTACAACAATTTTGTAGACCCATCCCCTTAGACATGATAACATTCCTACAATCCTCTAATGAGAACCCTAGCTCCTAGAACCTCCTAATATTTTCTACAGAGCTTCACTTTCCATCCTCTCTATGATGATCCTGATGCTTCTCTCTTTTCTTCTACCCAAGCATCTTCATATATAGGTTTAGCACCCACCGCCATGCCTTCATTCAAGAGCAGATCACTTTCCAAGTGTCTATGTGTTTGTCCATTATAGCATGCTTATTCTGATTCGAGATCTCTACTCTTTGTAATGATGACTTCCAGAACCTTCCATACATGAAATATTATTTCCTTGACCACCAAGTCTCCAATATGACACCTTATCCACTGGCACACCTAGTCGTCATGTTATTCATCTTGTGCATCTAAAATGCCAAATATGGATAGGCCCTTAGACCCCGATGTTCTACCTTACATGCACACTAGTTTATCCTAAACCTTTCTTAAACCCTTATCCTACACATTTTTACCCCGTGCACCCTTATTTTTACCGGTCTCACGTGTGAAAACACTCTTTATAAGATAGCCAATATTTTGAAGCCCAACATCACCCAACACTAAGCTTGTTCTCCATCCTTGAAACATATTGATCCTTTAAAGAAATAAATAATGGCAAGACTTAGACAACATGAATAAATAATGAAGGAATGAAGAATAACAAATGGAAGAATGAAGAATAAAGAATGTTGTTGTTGTTGTACAATGATTAAGTAGGATAAAGTTGATTATAGTAGATCTTTGAGATACTTCACAACAATTGGAAACCTAAATGACAAAAGGATTCAAAATAGCTAATATATTCATTTAACCATAAGGTGTGCTTAAATGGAGGCCCAAATCAGAATGTTTCCACACAATCTTTGAGAATCTAACATGAAGGCTCAAGTTAAAAGACTCAATTAAACACCAAAATCTCTGATCAATCATGCCTAAGGTACACCCAAATACTCACAGATAATATTTATCAACAAATGACCATGGAGTGATTTTAAATTTGTTTATCTCATCACAGATGAAGGATATTCTTGAAATGAAATTGTAAATGCCACTAAAATGTCATAGGGATGAGATCCTGTGTGATTTCAGAAATATTTCTATGTAAGATTGCAATAGGAATAAAAGAAACCATTTGCAGACATTCTAAAAAAGAAGACACAAATTGCTCCAAGATTGACAAAAATTAACTCGAAAGACTCATTAGCAGGGAAAGCTTCCAAATGTAATATTAGTGCTCACAATGGCTATACATCTACAACCAACTTGACATGATATAAAATCTAATATAGAAGAAATTAACTAGGTATCTTGGATTGGTCTCTCAGAAGATGGGCTCTCCTAAATATTCTCTTAATAATTCAACCCCTGACCCTTTGCAAGAGTATTCTAATTGCATTTATACATTTCACTCGCTCACTCATCCCAAATTTTCCCCCCAAATAAATGAATATTTGAGGGACCTTTGTTTGTTACCAATTTTCCTTAGAAAGCGACATTTAACAAATTCACATCCGAAAGCTTCTAGGTGGACCAATTATGAATTGATCACATTTCTCATACCCTTGACTAATGACTAGGATGCCATAATCAGAACATTTTTTACAATCCTTTTAATCATTCTGATTTTTTCATGCAAGAAATCCCCATTTTAATCATTTTCTGAGGCTTTGCATAGTTGGATCTGACAGGAAATCCTTTTCACTCTCGAGGCAACACCTTTTCCATCCTTTATGCCTACAAACTTCATGATTTCATCCTTTTCCCTCTTTTTCTTTTGTAATTTTTCCCGCATTCATCTTCTCTCGGTAATTCATGTTTTTACAAGTGCCCGAGTAACTCCAAATTCAAAATATTGATCTTAACAATCTTTGACTCACAAATTAAGTTTCAAATCCATTTAATGGCACTTCAGACAAAAACAACAAGGATTTTCATCAAAACATGATGAAAAATAGTGTGTATTGGCATCTCCAGGAGTCTTGGAGAAAAAATGGTAGAAAACCAGTGAAATGCATAGAAACCATTGATTATGCGCCTTTTCTACTTTATATTATAGTTGTACACATGTTTCCTTAGCGCAACTACAAAGGAGAAGTATAGGGCAAGTTTCCAAACAAGCGCGGCCTTCCACATGCCCTGGGCCCAAGAAAATGCCTTTTAGCCTTTGAAAAAGTCTCAATAAAAAGGAGCCAGCGGAATCCTCCACGTGTCTCAATGGCACACTTTGATATGGTCCCCAAAAGTAGAGACCCCAAACAAGTGCAGGCTCACCACGTGTCTCACTTTGGTAGAGTTGTTAAAAAAATTGAAGGATCAAGTGGAAGGTGCCATGTGTCTAGGGTCCGAGATAGTTTTCCTTGGCCATTGAAAAGTCCAAGCAAGGGCAGAGTGAGTGGAAGCCTCCAAGTGTCCTCCTGGTGCTTCTTCAAAATAAAATTTAGGGGTTGGTCCCCAAACAAGCGTGGTCCCTCCACGTGTCCCAGGCCTTAGAAAATTGCTTTGAAAAGTTTAAGTATAGAGCGGAGCTGTGGAAGCCTCCACATGTCTCCTCACTGCAATTATTAAGGTGAGACCTTCGAGGCAGATACTCAAATGAGCACCGGCCCTCCACATGTCCATGGTCTGTCAAAGCTAGACCGGCCGCATAACAAATTTATCTAAGTATGGGTAAGGCAGTGGAAACCTCCATGTGTCTCCCCAACGCAACTCCAAGGTCAAACCAAAAGGTGAATTTTTAGATGAGCATCGGCCCTCCACATGGAAAATTTTTGAGTTGAAGCGAGCCTTATATTTTTCAAAGTGCCCCACCAAGCCGCATCCAACCAGAAAGGGCCACATTTCCACAGATGTTGAGATGTAAATTTGACAGGAAAAACACACCCGTCAAACCATAAAATGCAAGAAAATCACCATTTGAGCCCTAAATGAATCTTTCTTTCAAGACAGAGAATTTGGAAATGATATAAGGCCCAAATATGATCTTCCAAGCCACATATAATCACGTTTCCATATATATATGGGACAAAAATGATAGGAAAACAAAACGTGACTATGGAAAATGGAAGGAAGGGAAAAACCTGATTTTTCACCCAAGTTACAGATTCTTTTCACATGAACAGAGGAATGAAAAAAAAATTCTAAACTTTAAGTGATCCTCGATCAAGGAAGGGATTGATCATGGCAACCAAATGGAGGATATATTTTTCATGCATCAATATGGGGAGATAGAAAAGATGAAAGAGCCTGTAAAATGAAGAATTTCAATGAAAAACATGGTGAGATCAAATTGAGCACCAACATTGGCTCCGACTTGGGATCGGCACTCCTTGTGAGTTCCACAAGAATAAATAGTAGACAAAGTGCCAAAACAAAACATTGGGAAACAAAGTCAAAGAATAAGCTTACAGAGAAGAGCAATAATAACCAACTCCCCAAGGACGAACCGAGAAACAAATAAAATGGCCACCAAGGACCATGGTAAACAAAAAACAAAAAAACATGAAAGCAGAAAGAAACCAAAAGACTATACATTGTACAAATGGAGTATACCTTTATTATAAGAAATCAATCAAGGAAATGTTTCAAATTCCTGTCATTAACAAGCAATTCAAGCAGTTCCCCATCTAATTCTTTTAGGAATAAGGTATTTTCACCAATTCGAATATCAATTGAATAAGAGCCCATCCATAATGCATCAAATTTACCATGCTTTCCCTTATATTCATGCCTGCTATCTCATAATAGCACAAGATCCCCAATGCTGAAAGCTCTTAGAGTCACCTTCTTGTCAAATAAATTCTTCAATTTTTATCCGAACTTAACATGTCGCTTGATGGGATTCCATTCTTTCTTCATCTAACTCAATAATCTAATTGATTTAAGCATCATATTGACTAACTTCTTGATCTTCAATTTGTTAAACAAAATGAAATGAAGACAATTGCAAATGAAGGGGCAACAAAGCTTGAGTTCCATATACCAAATCAAATGGGCTTTTACTAGTAGCTCTTTTGACAGTGATTTTGTCAGCCCAAATAACAAACTTTAGTTTCTCACCCCACTTCTTTTGTTCAACTCCAAGGTTCTTCTAATGATCTTTAACAAGTTTTTATTGTTGGACTCAACTTGTCCATTTCCTTGGGGATTGTAGTTAGAAGCATATGTCAAATTGATTTCATACTCTTTGCACATTTCCACCAAAGGTTTGGCTCTGAAACTCATGGCATTATCAACAAAAATTTTAGCTGCACTCCAAATCTGCATATGATTTGATTTAGCATGAATTCCATGATAACTTGGTGTGTTTCTTTCTTGGTGGGGATTGCTTCCACCCACTTAGTGAAATAATCAGTGGCTACAAGAATCTATTTATGACCAGCACTAGAAGGATCAGAAATGTTTCAAGAAATCCATTCCCATTGTCTAAATGGGGCTTCAACCGACACATGCTGCAAATGAAGGGATCCTAAAGCTTTCATTATTCCAGAAAATGTTGGCAACTTTCACATTTCCTAACCAATAGAGTTATATCTTTGAGAGAGTTGGCCACCAATAACAAGCCCTCAAGATTTTATGTGTCAGTAACTCTTCCAAAGAAAAATTTCCCCCACAAACTCCTCCATGGAGATCAAAATTACCTTTGGGGATTCATCATCAGTAATGCATCTTAAGAGCACTCCTCCAAGTTCTTTCAAGCTAACCCAAAATCAGCAATGACATATTTTTGAGAGGCTAACTTAAAATATATTTTCTAATTTTTACTCAAATGTTCAGTGGCAGCATAGATGTCTAAGAGAAAATATTATATCTTTGTACCATTCAGAGCTTACCAAATTTTCAATGACATCCACCTTTTCTCCTTCTACTTCATTCACCTCAATAGTTTGCAAGTTGCTCTTAACCATAATCTTAGCTAGGCCCAAACCTCTTATGAATTTCGTGGTTTGGATATCCAGTGTCATATTCCCGTAACTTGTTTACCCATCTACATATTTTTCTTGAGAGCTCCATCTCTGATAATATTTCTTTCACCATGGTGTGGGGAACATAAGAAAAAAGTTTAGAGCTCAAGATGTAGGGTCTGAATACCTTTTTTTCTTTCACCAAGGAAAATGCTTGCTTTTTCATGATGGAGTACTTCAACTCAGCTCTCCTTGTAATTCCTTACTAAAAAGGAAATTGGTCTCTCAGCCCCTTCATCATCCTTTTACAACAAAATAGATGCAATGGTGTTTTCTGAAGCAAAAGAAAACACTTGAAAAGGCTTCTTGTAATTTGGAGCTACCAAAATAGGGGCATGCTTTAGTGCTTCCTTGATCCCATTGAAAGCTTGAATGGAAGCTTCTTCCCATTTGATAACTTGGTCCTTTTTCAGCATGCTAGTAATGGGGATGGTCATCTCAGCAAATTTAGACACAAATCTTCTGATAAAGTTTATTTGTCCAAAGAAGGATTGAAATCCCTTCTTAGTTCTAGGAATTGGAACCTTGTTGATGGCTTCCACTCTCTCAGGATCAATCATGACCCCTTCCTTTAATACAATGTGACCAAGCAGCTTTTCCTTTTTCACTCCAAAATGGCACTTCTTGGGATTCAATGATATGTCATACTCTCTACACCTTAACAACATTCTCTCCAAGTGTTACAAGTGATCATTTATTTTTCTAGAAAACATAGTTACATCATCTTGATAAACAACAATGAAATCATTAATATAACCAGAAAACACTACATCCATTGCTCTTTGGAAAGTTTCTCCAAAGATTCATTAAGCCAAAAGGCATCTTGACATAGACATAAATTTCCTAAGGAGTGGTAAAGGCAGTCTTTATTCTTTCTAAATCCTTCACAACAACTTGATTATAGCCATAGAAAACATCCAAAGTGGATATATTCTCCATGTTTGGTAGAGGGTAATTATCTTTCAATGATGCTTTATTCAAGTTCCTAAATTCTACACACAACCTTATATCACCATTATTTTTTTTGACATGCACTAAATTTGTAACCCAAGATGAGTACCTTGTGGGATGAATGATCCCTCCATCCCTCAACTTCTTTAATTCTTCTTACATATTCAAAGAAAGGAGCAGATTGATAGGCCTTTGTTTTTTTCATGAAAGGCTTGGCATTAGATTCAAGAGGAATCTCATGTTGGAATAAATCTTCCTTGTATGTGTTAAACTCAAAGTAAGACCAAGCTAGGAAGTCTTTATATTTATTCAACAATTGAACATAGGACTACTTCTCTTCCTTGCTCAGATTGCTTCCTAACCAGATTTTATGTTGTTTTTCCTTTGTGCCCAGGTCATGCTCTTCCACATCTCTTGAAACCAACATACTTCTTTTAATAATGCAATCAACATTATCAAAATTTTATTTATTTACCACCAAACCTCTAGGAATTGTGTTTGTCTTCAACTGGATGATGTCTTTGCCAAATAAAGTTTCATTTACTTCAATAACACACACCATTGGTTCCCAATCTATATTTTGTCAAAGAAACCTTGCCTTGGTTCATAAACCATTTCACATGGGCATCATCATCGAACCTTGCCAGGGATAGATGGCCTTGTTATTATTTCAACATCACACTCACAAAATGGAGATACTATACAAATTCCATATATGGATTCTAGCACTACTAACTTGTCTCGCAACAACATGAAATTTTCTATCATGGTGACCAATATGAAATGAGTCAAACATTTCAATCAAATCCCGCATCGCATGCTTGTATTGTTTCATTCTCTGATTTTTAGTAGCATACAGTTTTCTAATTTGCTTGACAATCAATTCTGAATCTTCTTTGACAATGATATTTTTACGCCATATTTCCATGCAATTCTCAAACCCAATAACAATGCTTCATATTTAGTATTGTTGTTAGTGGATTCAAAGTTGAGTTTTAAAGAAAAATCAAACTCTTCCTAGCATGAAGAAATCGAAACAATACCAACACCATTTTTAAACGTGGTACAAGCTCCATTGAATAAGAAGGTCCAAGGAAAACCTACTTGTTCAAGACATTTACATTGAACAATCTTGTGCTCCTTACCATCAACAAACCCAAAAAAGTTATCTCGCATCTACATCAGCATATAACACTTCATAAGAAGCATAATTGGGATCTTCAATGAGGTACAACATCTTCTTCTCTCCATAAAAATTTACAAGGCTACCTTTAATTGGAATGGTAGAAAAAGACATATCCATCTGAACACTTCCACCAACACTTGCATCCCAATTTCTTGATAACAACATGCCTCATTTGGTAGGTTAATCAAAATAACATCAAGTTTCAAGTTCTTACCCGGATAAGCTGTAAGTTGTACCACCAAACCTTTTACACACCCTACAATTGGCACCTCTCTAGAATCCATTGCAGTACACTTGCCATAAGTTGTTGTCACTTTAATGTTCAATTCATTCATGAATTCTAGAGGCATAACATTACATGATGCTCTAGAATCAAACATACAATTGTGTAGCAGTCTGTCCTTAATAATTAGTGTTGTAAAAAATGGATCAACATTTAATTGAGACTCAACCAAAGATGTTCCCAAGTAAACTTCAGGTGGTTCACCTATCTCCTCCAATGCTGGTGGTTTTTCTAGGTTTATTATTGTTAGAGGAGGAGTGTTTACATTATTTATATTTCTTCCTTGGGTACTCCTATCTTCTTCTAGCCCCAAATACTCAAAGGCCCTCTTCTTGTGCTCAAGAATTCTAAGTAGTTCAACAATTGGAACAAAATCTTGATTTGACTCAAGACTTGGGCAATGTCATAAGGAATGTATTTAGGTAAAGTAGAATTTGGAGAAAGATTGAAAAACCCATCGGATGACACAAGATTTTTCACATTTTGGGCATGGGTGGGAACACTAGTTCTACTTGAGACAACAAGGCCTTTATTAGATGCATCTTTCTTTAGAGTTTCTTTTGGGACATTGGTGAGAACTAGGGTTTTTGTTTGGCTTGAGGCCTTTAGCCTTTGACAACTTTACTTCTTGTGTTATACTCTTTTCTTGGGAAACAACAACATTCATTAACAGCTTGGTATCCTCTTCTAATGGGATTCATCCATCATACTTCTTAATCATTAGAGCTCTTAGGTACTCAAAATCATTATTAGGAAGTTCAAAATCTTGTACCATATCTATTTATAAAGTATGAGAAGGAGGAAGAAGAGGCACCTAGTGAATGAAATTCTAAAACTTGTAGTAGCTCGTGCACTTATTACTTCAGTTGAAGGTTCTCCTTGTTGTGATCTTGTAGAGCAGTCCATCATGCATGCATCATCATCAATGTTATCATCATCATCATCTTCTTCAACTTGCTGATCTACTTCACATGGTGGGTGGGGCAAGAAACACTTGTCACACAAATAAATTTCATTTGTCTCTTCAACAATAACAACTCTGGCATTTAGAGGATCAGACACTACTCTATTTTCCCTAGCTTGGGGTTGTCTCACTCCCATGGGTCCTTTACCTCTGTCATCAGATCTCTGATAATTTCTAGGATGATTTGTAAATCTGTCTTGTCCTTGTTACCTATGCTGACCTTGAGAACCTTGTCCAATTCCTTTCTTTGCCATGGCTAGCTTGTAAGATATTTCTTTGATAGCTCTGGCCAAAGTCTTTACAACTTCCTCAAGATCCACAACCTTACTTGATTGAGGTTTCTCGGGGTTGATTAGTTTAACACCTCCCTCGTAGGAGGTTTTCCAAATGCTTTAATTTTGTTCTCAATTTACAGAGCCATGGTAAAGTCTTGCCTCAAAGTTACAGGTTCTTATCCCTCAAATAGTAAGTAACTTTCTTATCAAATGCATCCAATACTTTATCAAACAAGATTGTGTTATCCATATTTCACCCCCATGCCAATATTGGATTCGCCATGACCCCACATCAAAGGAGCCTAAGAAAAATCATTCAAATCCTACAAATTGGTCATGGAAGGACTCAACCAAGGAGTGGAAAAGTCCGAGAAAGACTAAAGGACCCCACAAAAAAACAAATCTGAAAAGTTGTTTCCATGTCTAAAATCTATTCTTCAAGTTACAGGTTGACACAACTATGGAATAAAAGGGTTAGGAAAGAAGGGGTAGTGCCATGAAGAACCCTATGAGTAAGAAGGTGAAGAAACAAAGAAGATCCAAAATCCTTGGGCTCAAAACAGTTCATAAAAGGATCCATAATAAACTAAGTATGGAGGAGGTAGTAGAAAGAGCCACATGTCCTAACGGCGCTTCTCTAAAGGTGAATCCAAAAAGGGAAGCCCAAACTAGCACTAGGATTCCATGCATCTAGAACCCTAAAAATAGTTGTGGGACCATTAAAATTTCTTCAACGAGGGATAACATGCCAACAACATCTCGACGTAATTCCAAAAAAAGAAGCCCAGGGTGGAGACTCAAACTTGCACCAGCCCTCCACGTAGCAAATGGTCAAATAGAGTCAAAAGATGGACAGGTGGGCTTCAAAATTGGCTAAGTATAGATATGTAATCAAGAATGCCAAGTGTTAGTGTGGCGCATCTCCAAGAGTTGGTCCCAAGGCGGAGACCCAAATGAGCACGAGCTCACCACGTAGCCCAAAGTCTAAAAAGTAAGAGGGACCGTTGAAAAGTCGACAAATCAGTGGAGGCTGATAAGTTCAACTCAATGCTCCTCCAAAGGAAAACTTTGGGCCAGGTTTTCAAGCAAGCACGGTGCCTCCACGTGTTATTCCAAAAGGGGCAGAGTCGGTTGAATAGTCAATGAATGGTCCAGGAGCTAGTGGAGGCTTCCAAGTTTCTAAATGTCGTTTTCTCAAGGATTGAATAGATAAAAGGTTTCCAAATGAGTGCCAAACTACCGCGTGTCCCAAGGGAAAGTGGACCATCAAGGGGGAAAGTTAGGTTTTTTCCCCCTTGTTATCTCAAAAGGATAAAAGTTATAAAATGGGATGCAACTCTTCCCAAGGGAAAAATTCAGTGTTTGAGCCCAAGTCAAGGCCAAAGCGGAGATTTGGAGGAAAAGGTGAAAATTTTCCTTTTTCCCAAAAGGCACAAGGGGAAAAATTAAAGCACATCTCCCCAACTAACCAAAGGGTGTGACGTGTCTAGGTTGAGCTTCGAGATCATGGGAGTTTTTGAGTTTTGTGTTTTTTGTGTAAAAGGAAAAGATAAATTACAGACCCGTAAACCCAATTTTTCTCTAATCTAGCTGCCACATGTCCCATATCAAAAGAAGGACTCATTTTTCAAAACAAATCCCACCCATTTGTATGAAATCGATACAAAAATTTGAAGGGGCATATCTTTCGACTCAAGGCTTGAAATATTACAAATATGACACCTTTGGAAAGATCTCGGCCTCACCCACACCATGGAGATCTAAAACTTTAATTTTGAGGAGGTTAGGTAGAGGAAAATGGAGGAAACTTCTTCAGGATTTCAATTCAAGATCTTCTAGCCTCAACAACCGTATCATATTTGATTTGTTCAACCATTTCCTCTTCTTTCAAGGCACCAAACCAGGGATTGATGTAGTAAAGATGGATTTGGGGGAAAATCTTATCGTGAGGCATTAACAACAGTAGTTGAGCTTCAACCTGCTTTTATTGCTTCTCTCGATCAAACCTATAAATACAGGGGTAGGATTCATTGTAAAGGGTTGGACATTCTTTGTTTTGCAGGCACCCTTCTCCTTCTAGCAAAGGGATTTGTTGGGTTCATGCCTTCATTAAAATTGCAATATGTTTCTACATTTTAGCTACTTTGTAATGAACTGTATAAATCTACGAGAATAATAAAACACATCTGTGATCGATTTTAGATCCTTTCTTGTCTCTTTTTCTTTCATCTAGTCTTCCATTACAGATCTGGCTATCTATGCTTATTTATTGTATACATTTTATTGGTTTATGTCTATTAGCAAAATAAGTGTTCATCATTCCTTGGTGCATCACCTGGTAGTTTAGTCATTTCTTATTTCTTAGACTCCTTTTACCCCTGTCTCCTTGGTAAGTTTTAAATTAGGTATAGAGATAGGTTCTTTGTAAATTCTCACGTATGCACCTAAAAACAGAGGAATAAGGAACCAACCTTTAATGTGGAGAGATTTTTTATTTTTCAAGGTCTTACACCTTGGGGAAAGTTAAATGTTGTGCAATCACACTAAGTGACTCTGCCTTTTAGAAAAGCATACCTCTAGAACTCATTTGGGGGTGTTGTGATTTTTCACTAACAATTTTGGCATGCCTAATGGGACTAAGAAGTATCCGTCTTATTACACTAGGAATTGATGTATACTTGTTATGATTCTAGATTTTAAGAAGCCTTAAAATTGTACATTTGATGACTCTAAAAGAAACAAATCTATTGGTTTCAGTAGTCCAAGTAAGTTCATGAGAAGAATACAAACACGGTCAAGAACCAAAGAAGAGGGACTATTTTTCTATCTAGACTTATCCCCAGACAAAGGGAGAAGAGGAAGAAGAGCCCAGAGGTCTCTATCCCCACCAAGTAGAGCCTTATCAACACCTCCTCCCGGTAGACCATTCATTCAATCAAGAGGGGTGTTTAGACCAATCAGAATGTCTTAGCCAAATCCTTATGTCAACTTCACTGGCAGTAGTCCACTCACCTTGAATGCACAAAACCCAGTTCTAATTACATCATTAAAGAGCATCCCATATTTCACTAGGGAAAACCAAACTTATTCTGGTGATCATGTCCAAGATATTGCAAATGTCTGTATAATGCACGAGATCAATGAGATGGAAATTACAATTAAGTTTCTCACCTCTTCACTCAAAGGGAAAGCTTCACAATGGTTCAAGAGTCTTGAGGCAGGGTCTATGTAGAATTGGAATTAGCTATGCACAACTCTTCACAACTAGTTTGGAGAGAAAGTTGATAACTTGTATTTGTTGGAGCAACTTACAACGATCAAGTGAGCATCAAATGAGTAGGTGACTGACTTCAACCCTAGATTCCAATATACTTGGGATAGAATTCCAATAGTAGTAAAGCCCATCAATGAAGGTGCATTCTTATACTTTCTTATGGATTTAAATTCTAATATTTCTTTGATGATTCAGTCAATGGGGGCACAACATTACCTTTAGCCTATAGCCTTTCCATAGGGGCTAAGAACCGTTTGATTCAGGCTTGAAAAATCACTCCTAGGCTATCCATGCCTCTATACCCTGAGTTAGGAAACCTAGATACTAGCCAAAAGCCTACATTAGCTCTTATACCCACCCCTAGGAGTCAAAGTTTAGCTGAAGCTTCCAATTCATCATATAACACCTATAAGGAGATTCAGGAAGTGATGAAGAAATTGCAAAACTGGGAAATGAGCTAGTAACCATAAAAAGATAGCAGGCTCGAGTTCCATGCCATATCAATCTCGTGGTCAATATCAAGCTAGACCCCAGTATCAGCACAATAGGCCACCATCTCAGATTGTAAATTAGAGCTAGAACCAAGGATAGCCCCAAGTTGCTAGACCTTTTAGGTCATATGATCCAAACACAACTTTAACATTGAGGGCATTGGTTCTAGCACAGAATGATATGGTACAAGTATATGATTGGTGTTTTCCATACACTTAGCCTCATAACCAATCTATGTGCTTTAATAGTGCACTTAATCAAGACTTGATGGTGTAGACTATTATTGTGCCACAAGAACCTATCCAAGAGGGTGATCAGCAGCAAGGAGCTCAACAAAGTGGACCTCCAAGAGAGACTATTCTTTTCAATTAGCGGTTTAAAGACTTATGTGGATGAATCAGCTCCTTCTCAAAGTGTAGCTACCAATACACGGTCCAAAAGAGAAATATTGGAAATTCCAACCACTAAAATCATGTGACCCTCAACCTTCCATCACTCCACAAGGTCCTAGTGCTCCAAGTACAACTCCCAACATGCAGAACCAATCCAAGCCACCTTCCAAATCTAGTCAGGAACCGATTGTAACAACCAATGTGCAAGAAAGAAATGTGTCTAGGAAAGGGCAAAAATATGATAGCTCATTCAATATTATTGAGCAAATGAAGAGGAAAAGTGTGAAAATTTCATTATGGGAGTCACTGGCCATTTCGGGGAAGAGGGATCTATTGATCTTTGCCGCCATGTAAAATTGGTCAGGTTCAAATCAACCTCCTAACCAAAGAAGAGAGTGTGCTTTCCAATACAGTTCAACCAGGGAGGAACCATGGAGAACAAAAAGGTAAGAACTTGAGACCTCCTCCCTTCTATGTCTCATTGATTATTGGAGACAAATTGGTGCACAATTGTATGATTGATTCTAGGGAAAGTAGTTCTATAATGCCCAAACAAATAGTTGATCAACTGGTCTCCAATATGAGGTCATCTCTAAAGGAGTAGTACAATTAGATGGGACAGAAGTGACCACTGTTGGAATCATCAAGGATCTGAGTCTCACTCTACATGCCTACCCTAATGTGACTATATTGTAGAACGTGTCAGTCATAGACTTGCCACCACATTTTACGTTGTGTTTGTCTAGGGACTTCACTGCCAAAATTGGAGGCTACTTGTCTGCTTGACTGGTCACATATGCTCTTTAGAACAAGGTATGGGGTGAAGGCCACAATCAGATCTAAACCTATTGCTAATTATCATATTGAATCATATGTTCCTATCCCAATCAATTCCAACTGCTCAACTTTTGATCAAGAAGACCTCCTAAGCACTTGTGAAGTAAATACCAAGGTGGGGTGTATCCCAGACTTGACTCTCGATGATTGGGACAAAAAAAAGTCATGCTTTTGACCCTATAAGGAGATGGAAGAATCTGAGCTAGGTTTCTATTGCCTACATAAAGAAAATCATCCTCTTCCTAACCTAATTAAGCCAGAATACAAGGATGATAATGACGTATGGCAATTGTTATTTGATGGCTCAAGGAGTAGACAAGGAGCTGGAGGAGGAGCCATGATTGTGTCCCCCAAAGGTATGAAATATTATTCATCCTTCATATTCCATTTTCTTTCTCAAATAACACTGTTGAATATGAGGCTTTAGTCCAAGGTCTTCATTGGGCAAGGAAGCTAGGAATCAAGAACTTGCAAGTGTTTGGTGATAGTGAACTACTTACCAATCAAGTCAGAGGACTTAATGCTATCAAAAATGACCTGCTCAAGAACTACAAGAGTAGAGTATGTGATCTCATGGAGGATTTCGAGGCCTTTGGTATTGTGTCCATACCTAGGAAGAAGAATGAAGCTATAATGGCAGACTTACAAAGTAGTGGGAGAAATGTTTTATGTTGTTGACAACATCAAACGAGACAAATAACATCCACATATCCATATAGTTGTGAGGCTAGCAATGCCAGATAACAACACATGTTGGTAGGTGTTCGAGAATGATTAGCAAATCATTAAATTTTTATAAGAAGAAGCTAAATTCTCAGCTAGAAACCAAAGCATACTAGAGCAGCAACAATATGGGAATCGAGATAGTACAATGCAGTGCATACAAACAAGCTTGCCAAAGGCTTAGTGACATTGAAATCTATTTTCAATCCTAATGATCAATTTAGAAAAGAGAAGGATAACTTATAAAATCAAAGGAGAAGATTCAGAGTCAATTCTAGTTGGAGAAGACAAAACACTTCAAATTGGCAAAGTGGCGATTGAGAAAGAAAGGTATAAATTCATACAACTTTGCCAAGAATTTCCAGATGTGTTCTCTTGGAGTTATGAATACCTAAGAGGGTTCAATCCAAAACTAGCACAACACACAATCAAACTAGATCCAACTGCTCAGCCCATCAGAAGAAGTAGAGACCAATAAACCCACACATTGAGCCTTTGATGAAGAAAGAGTTGAGAAAGATATTAGAGGTGAGTATTATATTTCCAATCAAACACTCAAGTTGGGTTGTAAACCTGGTCCCAAATAGAAATAAAAATGGAGAAATTAGATTGTGTGTAGATTTTCGAGACTTGAACAGAGCCTCACTTAAAGATCACTACCCACTCCCTTCAATTGAGTAGATCTTGCAAGTAGTGTCTGGATAAGAGAGATTCTCTCTCCTAGATGGCTACTCAGGGTACAACTAGATCATGGTGAAAGAAGATCAATTCAAAATAGCTTTCACCACCAAATGGGGCACCTATGCCTACAAAAAATGCCATTTGGAATGTCCAATGCTAGGAGCCACTTTTCAAAGGGCAATGGATATGGCATTCAAGGGGCTGATAAAAAAATAGTACCGATCTATCTAGTTGACATTATGGTGTTTTCCAAAAATGCAACAGACCACCTTTTCACCTAAGGCGGTGTTCCAAAGTTGCAGGACTTTTGGGGTGTCATTGAGCCCCCAAAATGCATATTCTTGGCCCATGAAGGAAAGATTCTAGGCCATATTGTATCAAAGGAATGATTGGAAATTGACCTAGAGAGAGTTCAAGTAATAAGAGAATTTCCATTGCCAAGTCACAAGAAGGCTCTTCAAAGCTTCTTGGGAAAAATCAAATTTTTCTGCAAGTTTGTTCCAAAATTTGTTGGCCTTATTAAGCCAATAATGTTGATGCTAAAGAAGATATTATCATTCAGGTGGACAGCTGAAGGAAAAGAAAGTTTTGAGGCTATTAAAGAAGCCATATCATAAACCCCAACTCTTGTGAATCCATATTTTTCCAAAGACTTCATATTGTATGCCTTTGATGGTAGTGACACAATTTCTGAAATCTTGGTTCAGTAGAAAAAGATAAGGTACAAAAAACCAATTTCTTTTTTCATTCAAGGTCTAGAAGATTATGAGGTGATGTTCTCCTTCATTGAGAAGTAGGTCCTAGCAGTGATCAGAGGATTGAAGAAGTTTAAGCATTTTGTTTCAAACAACAAAATCCAACTATTGGTCTCTCATGCGCAGAGTCAAAGAATTCCTTCTCATCAAGGACATGAATGAGAAGCGTGAAGGATGGGTCACTTATGTCATGGAATATGGCATTGAGATCAAGGTCACTAAGCTGGTCCATGGTAACGGGTTGTGTCAACAACTAGCCTCATGTTAACAAGATGAAACAAATAGTGAAAAGGAGGTTGTTTTTGTTCTACAATATGATCAAGGAGAAGGGAGAGATGATATACCTGCTCCTTGTTGGACCAAAGACATGGTGCACTTCCTTCAAATAGGCATGTGTCCTCATGGGATGAGTAAAGAAAAAAGAAGGAATTTCATACTACAGGCCATCCCATATGTTCTTATTGATGGTGTCTTGTTCAAAAGAGACATCAATGGCATTCTCACGAGATGCATTGGGATAGATCAGTTGAGAGAGTGCTACAAGAATTCCATGTTAAAGCATCTGGAGGCCATTTTTCTCTAAGAGTGACAACACTCAAAATCACGAGCATAGGTTATTATTGGCCCAGAGTGTTTAGTGACTGCTTGCTACACATAGATCAAAAGGTGCAAGAATTGTGCATTCTTCAAAGGCAAGGAAAGGCTAACAACACTTCCATTACACCCAATCTCTATCGACCAACCTTTCATGCAATTGGGGATTAGACTTTATTAGATTCATCAATCCAAATTCAAGCTAAGGCCACAAATGGATTTTGACAACGATAAATTATTTCACCAAGTGGACCGAGGTAGTGGCACTCAAGGAAGCCAATGAGTCTAGTATCCTAGATTTCTATAAAGGGATAGTGGTCAGATTTGGAGTGCCAGCCACCATCATATCAGATAATGCATTAGCATTCATAGGTTCTAAGATCATAGGATGGGCTATTAATAATGGGACTTATTTGAGAACTTCATCAAACTATTACCCTTAAGGTAATGGCCAGGCTGAGTCCACAAACAAGAACTTGCTAAAGATCATCAGAAGAAATTTTGATGAGAATTAGAGGACCTGGCACACAAAGCTCAAAATGGCCTTATGGGCTAATAGGATAACACCCAAGAGATCTATAGGAATATTTCCATTAAAGCTTGTTTATGGGAAAGAGGTAGTGTTGCCTATATCACTTGAGTTGCCAACATTGGAACTCATGAAATGACTAGAGATGTCTGAATTCAAACTGATGGAGGCCAGGTATGTGGAGCTGATAGAATTGGAAGAAGTTAGAGAGAAAGCACTCCAAGAAATAGAGAAGAATCATGCTTCAATCAAGAAATTTTTTTACAAGAAGGAAAAGCAAGAACCTTCTAGGAAGGAGACCTGGTTTTGAAATGGGATGTAGATTGAGAAAAACTAGGAAGGCATTCCAAGTTTGATGCCATCTGGAGTGGTCCCTATATGATCACAAGATGAAAAAGTAGCAATGCTTTGTAATTGTCTACATTGGAAGGCAAAGAGTTGTAGATTCCAGTGAACGGGATCTATCTTAAGCACTACTACTAAAATGAAAGTTCTCACCCTATACATATTAGTTTAGTCTCTCTTTCCTATAAGTGCTTGTGCACATCACATTGTTGTAGTGTAGGTTACTTTTTCATAAGTGCTTTTCACACTTTGCATGTTCTATTTGGAGCATGTATGATTTCAAATTTTTTATATAGTTGTGGTGCTATTTTGTTGCTCTTATGCAGTCCATTTGGAGAGATAGATGAAGCCCAGGTCAAAACAATTTTCTACTCTCAGAAACCTTCATTTTGAGATTTCTTATGAAAATTGAGAGTG
Source organism: Taxus wallichiana var. yunnanensis (assembly GCA_018340775.1). Taxonomy (NCBI): domain Eukaryota; kingdom Viridiplantae; phylum Streptophyta; class Pinopsida; order Cupressales; family Taxaceae; genus Taxus; species Taxus wallichiana. The sequence continues at coordinate 26,792,457 of CM031235.1, forward strand.
CAGAAATCCAAGCTCGTGAATCAAAAGTAGAATCAATATCAGGACATCATTCTTGAATCCATGCCCAAAAGATATGACAAGACAATTGGTCTTTTCATCTAGTAGGCGAGATACCCTATCAGTCACTAAATTCACCCCCATGCCAAATATTGGATCGGCCACAACCCCACATCGAAATAGCCTAAGAAAAATTGTTCAAATCCTACAAATTGGTTGTGGAAGGACTCAACCATGGAGTGGCAGAGGCCGAGAAAGACTAAAGGACCCTGTATAAAAGAAACACCTCTGTCAAGCTATTTCCATATCTTAAATATATTCTTCAAATTACAAGTTAACTCAACTATGGAGTAGCAGGGTTAGGAAACAAGGGGAAGCATCACAGAAGAACCTAGAGCAAGAAGGGAAGAAATGACAAAGATATGAAGTCCTTGGGCTCAAAATGGTTTAGAAAAGGACCCAAAATCAACTAAGTATGGAGGAGGCAGTGGAAAGAGCCACGTGTCCTAACGATGCTTCTCCAAAGGTGAATCCAAAAAGGGAAGCCCAAATTAGCGTTAGGTCTCCATGTGTTCAAAACCCCAAAAAATGTTACAGGACCGTTGAAAAGTCTTCAACTAAGGGAGAGCATGTCAGTGTCAACCGGGCACAATTCTAGAAAAGAAGCCTAGGCGAGATACATAAACTTACGCCATCCCTTCACGTAGCAAATGGTTAAACATAGTCAAAAGGTGTAGTGCCCACTTCCCTTTGACACTTTTAGATATTGATTTTGATACTATTGATCATATTATGGACACTATCATGTTTTGTTTAGTATGATGGTTAGATGTTAGATCATGGATTATTATTGATCTGGATTCAGGTTATTATGCATGATGGTTACTAGAGACATTTTCTATATGTGGTTGATGATATACTTGTTGTGACATGGATATATTATAGATGTTGATTTGGACTTATGATATTGGATATTTTGAGTAGATCTGGTATGGTAGATTTTGATGATGATATAGTTGATTTATTTAATTAAAAATGATAATGTTGAATTATTGATATTGTTGTGATCTATGTGTTTGGATGATTTTGAGATATTGTTTATATCATTTTGGATGTTCTGATATGGCCACGAGGCCAAAGGAGGTATTTCAATTTTGCAGGGTTAAAAATCACAACAATGTCGGGGACTAGAGACTAACCATATTAAAATTCCAGGTGAATTCAACAAGGTCACCATGGCAACTATGTTATGAGTTTGTGTGTTGTGTTATGTTAGGAATTCCCATGGGGGGATTTCCATTATATGTGACCATGGGATAAGTGTTTTATTTATGTGTTCCTTTTTGAATTATTGTTGTATGTATTTTATTTGTAATGTGTTCCTTCTTTTAATTAATTTAAATGTGATAGTTTTTATGTGAGAGTCATATAGTTAAACTTTATTTAAATTAAATTGGGATGTGGAATGTAATTAATAAAGTTGTTGTCTTAGATATTAATGTTGGAAGAGTGTGTAAGTTAATGTTGTAAGGATGTGTAAGAAACATGTAAGAGTATGTAAGGTAGATTTTGGAATGTTAAACACTCCATCTTTTATGGAATTCGAATTTGACCTTGGAGGCCAAATTTGGAGGCTTGTGGGACAAGTTAAACTTGTCCCACACCTCTTAAAATGATCCACCAACCATGCCTATGGTTTGGAGGTTAAATGTAGGCATTTATAATGCATTTTGAAGTGACAATATGTAAGTTTTAATTGCACTTCCCTTACATGTTTTTAATTTGGTCCTTTTGGAGTGTGGGCATTTTTGGTGTATGTAAGTGATTTTGTCATTTTTATTTATTGTGATTTGGTGAAGGATGTTGAATTTCCTCTTGGGGTTGAGGAAGAATGATGTGGCATCCCACATGGATCCACATCATCCTCTTCTCTTCCCTCTCCTATAAAAGTGAAACTCCTTGCTTGTTTATGGGTTGTTGAAACTTTGTTATTTTCCTTTTGGGGGCGCATTTTTTGGTGTTGTTTCTTTTGGAGCTTGTTTAAGGAAGAGCTTGGAGTCTTTTTGCATGCTTATACTTGTTGGTTTTGGACTGCACTTTGACATTGTGGAAAGCTTGTGAGCTAGGAACAAACTTTAGTATGGAGAGGTAGGATCTTGAGCTGTATTTTAATTGTTTTTCCTTCTCTTGCATGCATACTTAAATGGTGTTTGTATTGCATTATTGGCTGGTTGGGTAGAATTCTTAGGGAATGGTGTAGGAGAAGGCTATGGGGATTTCATATGGGGGCATAAGGGATTGCCAATGGCACTTTGTTTTATTGTGGAGGGAGTTTTGGTTTGGGATCCACCTTGGAAAAGAAACTACTTGCATTTCTTACTATGGGGGGGCATAAGGAGGGGTTGGGAGATATAAGGTTTATGGGGTTGATATGATTATTGGCGGTATGCATTTTGGTGGATGCCCAATTCCAAATTGGGAGGCATAAGGAGTTCCCCATAGTTATTTCTCTTGTTGGCTTGCTTGATCAAGCCTATGTGTTGTATGAATTGTTTCAAATGCAGTTGGGAACTGTTGTCTTATTTTGAACTATGCATTTTGTTGATTGTATGCAATGTGAATGTTTCTTGTATGTGATAGAAGCCTTTATTTCCATGTGTTGATATTCATGCTCCATTTCAATATGGTTGGGGCTTAGGGGCCAATGGGGAAGGATGGCTTCTCCTTTCTCATTGGATGTCTTGGTTGGGTGGAGAGCGTTGCCTTTCCCCCTTGTTGTGATCAAGATGAAAGAAGAAGAAACAAGCATGTTGTTGTTTGGAGAAGAAATTTCACAGTTTTGACAGTCCTATTTCTTGTGAGCAAATTCAATGTAACCTTTCCCACCTTGAGTGGATGAGATGTATAGTAAATGTTGTAATGTGAAGTTGTTGCATTGTAAATGGAAGTTGAATTTGAATTGAGAAATATACAAGAAGAATTATACTTCTCTATTTTGTTTGGAAAGAAAATGTAAATGATATTCCATACTTTGTATTTTGTAATTTGAAACCAATTCAAATTGAAAAGAGATGAGATGTAAAGTTGTCAATTGAATGTGAATAAAGAATTGAAGTAGTTTTTCTAAATTGTATTGTATACAAGATTTGAATTGCTGTAAAAAATGATATCTCTGGTTGGAAAAGAATAAGAAACAGTGTTGTATATTTCATGTATTGTATTGAAATCAAATAGAAAGAAAATTTGTAAAAGTGTATTGCACAATTGATTTGAATTATTATTGAAAATTGATTGTTGTTTGAAATGAAAAAGAAGAAGCATGTGTATGAAATGAAAGATAGTGTTATATTAATTACAAAATGGTATATTGAAATTGAAATCAAAGATGCATTTTTAGTTAGAATTGAATGGATGATCTAATAAGAATTGTATTTGATTAAGTTAGAATCATATGCACATTCAAAAGACAAATTGCTAAATCAATTTAAAAGAAACAACTCATTGTTTTAAAACTTAAATCTGGCAATGCACATTTTAATTAAAATGAGCAGTTCAGACTTATACTCAACAATAAGTTATGAAACCTTGAAATTCATACTTAGGAAGACCTAGGGAACTCAAATTCACTATAACAGTTATGAAAGAACCTCCAAAACTTAATGAATTTCAATTCGGAACTTGCATAGTCATTTTTCCGTCTATTGCCGGAAAAATGCAACCTTGAACAAATTGGAAAAATCAACTTCACTAAAACACTCTAAACCATCCTGTCTTGATCCTCGATATCTCGTATGACATGAGGAGTGAAGGAGGAGTTCAAATCGGGAAGTTGGAAAAATGTCAATTTACAAATTTAAGCCTACAGATCGTTTTTAAAAAAATTGACCCTTTAAACTTCATCTAAAAATAAATTTTATGTTCCTTGTGGATAGAGGGCTTCGAGATATTTCTGAAAAGTCCTCGTTTTCCCAAAACCAAGCTTTCTAGCTCAAGTTATGGCACTTTGAAATTTTTGAGCTTGGGTGGGAAAATTTGGGAAAAATTTCCCTGGTGGGCCCGCAAGCCAAAAATTTCCCATCATTTCGGCCTAAGGAATTTTTTTGAAATTTTGAACCTTGGGAAAAATTTGAATTTTCCCTCCACCATCCCATAGCCAATCAAAGGCTACCACGTGTCCTCCAGGGGCTGAGGTGGAGGCGCAGATAAATTTTACCCCTTAAACTTTTTGAAATTTTTGGAAAATTTTCACTTTTCCTGCTAAATCGGCCCGTAGCCAATTAGATGGTGTCACATGTCACCTTGTTGCTACAATGGATGCATGGGTTATTTTAAACCCCTTAGCTTTCAAAAAAAAATAGGAAAAATTTCCTTTTTGACCCTGTCGGCCCGCGGCCAATGAAAGCATGCCACGTGGCACCATGGGGTGGCGGCGGAGGTTCGGGAGAAATCTCATTTTTAGGCATTTAGGAAAATTTCCAAAATTCCTCCCATGGCTTGCAACTCCACCTTCTACCTCATTTTTCCTTCTTTGGTGGGCGCATGGACCCACATGTCCTTTCTTTCCTTTTTTCCCTTTGGGTGCTAAGCGCTAAATTGGTCCACCGCCCCACCCTTCCCTTTTCCCTTTGTTTTTTTGCCTTGCGCGGACCCGCATGGGTGCGAGTGCATTTGAATTTGAGCCATACATTGGGAAAATTTCCCAATGCCACCCCACGACCCGCCAACCCACCCAAGGTGCACTCCTCCTCCTCTTGCCATGTGTCCCCCTTAGGGAAAATTTGGTCCCAAAACTTCGCCCACTCATAACTTGAGTTCTATAAGGAGTTAGGAGGAATTCTTTGTATCACCGAAAAGGTGAGAAAGTTTCCCATCCATTGGGAATAGTTTAGGGAAATTTTTGAAACATTAAGTAAGAGAAAAATCTAGTTGAAGTTATGAGGCTGTTAGAGAGTAGGTATGGGGTAAGATTACTCCCTAATTCTAACCATAACATCTAACCCTAAAATTTGAACCTTGTAAATATGTTATAAGTTAAATAAGGAAAATTGTGCTTTGGTAAGTAGCTTTTGTTCCTAAACATATTAGTGAGAATTGATGTCTAGCAATTTAGTTGTAGACACTTCAAAAAAAATTATCCCTTAATTTTATAGCTAACCCTAGTTTGTTTCTTTGGTCTCAAGTGGTGTTGGAAACAGGCACTACAAAAGGTGGACAAGGTGGGCTTCAAAATTGGCTAAGTATAGATGTGTAAGTGGAGAATTCCAAGTGTCAGTGTGGTGCATCTCCAAGAGTTGGTCCCAAGATGGAGACCCAAATAAGCGCGATCTCACCACGTAGCCCAAAGTCTAAAACATAAGAGGGATCGTTGAAAATTCCATAGATCAGCAAAGGCCAACAAGTGTCAACTTGACACTCCCCTAAAGGAAAAATTTGGGCTAGGTTTTCAAGAAAGCACAGACCTCGATGTGTTATTCCAAAAGGGGCAGAGTCGGTTGAATAGTCAATGCATGGGCCAGGCTGGTGGAGGCTACCAAGTGTCTAAATGGCACTGATTCAAGGATTGAATAGAGAAAAGGTTTCCAAATGAGCACTAGACTTCTATGTGTCCTAGGGAAAGTGAGTCATTGGGGAAAATTTTTTTACCCTTGTTATCTTAAAAGGATAAAAGTTGCAAAATGGGTCGTGACTCCATCCAAGAGAAAAAGTCGCGTTTGAGCACGAGTCGAGGCTAAAGAGGAGAGTTGGAGGAAAAGGTGAAAATTTTCCTTTTGAAAAAAAGGCACAAAGGGAAAAATTGAAGTGCATCTCCCTAGCCAACCAAAGGGTGCCATGTGTCTAGGTAGAGCTTCGGGCTATGGGAGTTTTTTGAGTTTTACGTTTTTTGCGCAAAAGGGAAAAAAGATAAATTGCAGACCCGTAAACCTGATTTTTTCTCTAATCTGGCTGCCACGTGTCCCATATCAAAAGAGGGACTCATTTTTCAAAAAAATTACCGCCCATTTGTATGGACTCGATACAAACTTTGAAGGGGAATATCTTTCGACTCAGGGCTTGAAATATTGCAAATCTGACATCATTGGAAAGATCTTGGCCTCACCCATGCCATGGAGGTCTAAAAATTTAATTTTGAGGAGGTTAGGTAAAGGAAAATGGAGGAAACATCTTTGGGATTTTAATGTAGGATCTTCTTGCCTCAACAACTAGATCATATTTGATTTGTTCTCCCATTTCCTCTTCATTCAAGGCATCAAACTAGGGATTGATGTAGTAAAGATGAATTCGGGGTAGATCTTATCGTAGGCATTAACAAATGTGATGAATGAGCTTGACCTACTTTTTCCACTTCTCTCTCTCTTTCTTCTCTTTGATCAAACCTATAAATATGGGGGTAAGATTCATTATAAAGGGTTAGACATTATTTGTTTTGTAGGCTCCCTTGAACTTCTAGCAAAGGGATTTATGGGGTTCAGGCCTTCCATTAAAATTGTAATATGTTTCTACCTTTTGGCTACTTTGTAATGAACTGTATCAATCTACAAAGTAATAAAACATGTCTATGATCAATTTTAGATCCTTTCTTGTCTCTTTTTCTTTCATCTGGTCTTCCATTACAGATCTGGGTAGGATTCATTATAAAGGGTTGGACATTCATTGTTTTGTAGGATCCCTTCTCCTTCTAGCAAAGGGATTTATGGGGTTCAGGCCTTCCATTAAAATTGCAATATGTTTCTACCTTTTGGCTACTTTGTAATGAACTGTATCAATCTATAGAGAAATAAAACACGTCTGTGATCGATTTTAGATCCTTTCTTGTCTCTTTTTCTTTCATCTAGTCTTCCATTACAGATCTAGCTATCTGTGCTTGTTTATTGTATGCATTTTGTTGGTTTGTGTCTATTAGCAAAATAAGTGTTCATCATTCCTTTGGTGCATCACCTGGTAGTTTAGTCATTTCTTATTTCTTATACTCCTTTTACCCCTATCTCCTTGGCAAGTTTTAGATTAGGTATAGAGATAGTTCCTTTACAAATTCTCATGTATACACCTAAAAATAGAGGAATAAGGAACCAATCTTTAATTTGGAGAGATTTTCTATTTTGCAAGGTCCCACAGCTTGGGGAAAGTTCAATGTTGTGTAATCACACCAAGTGACTCTGCCTTAGAAAATCAGACCTATAGAACTCATTTGGGGTGTTGTGATTTTACACTATGATTCATCACATGGCCTCAAATTAACAGTAGTATTCTCAAAGTTTTGTTAAATCTTGTATTGAAATCATACTAATTCATTAGGATTCTTTTTATATTTTCAAATTTTGATAAAAGAAACCTATGGTTTGTTTTATCACCATACTACATTCTAAAATCATTCTTCATCTCTTTCCAAGAATCAATGGAATAATCTAGCAAAGATTTATACCAAAGTCCCTTGCATCTTCTTCTAGAGTATGGATAAACAATTTAATGTATAAATCCTCAAATTATATTTCAATTTACTACATCATATTGACAAAGAGCTTCAAGTGATGATCAGATGTGATTGCATTATTTACTTGAAACTTAAGCAATTTATTTCTTACATCTTGTGGCATAGCATTTGGATAGCTAGCCATACATCTAAAATTGATGGGACCAAAAGTATTAACAATAAATAGAGGTCTAGGTGGAGGCTGAGCGATATTTATTTGAGGAGGTGATCTTATAGGAGAAACAAAATGATGAGGAGTGAGGGGTCTTTGTGGTACAGGGATGTAATTTTCAGAATGACTACCCTCTAAAGGCTCTATTTCTTGGAAAACTCTATCAGATTTGGAAAATACCGGGGTAGATTGAGAATAAATTTTTTCAAATACAAAATAAGGACCCTCTCCAGATGGAGAATTCAATTCAACAAAGATACTACTTGATTTAGAAGCACTTAAGGAAGTATTGAAATCTTTAATCATTGGTTGATCAGTTTCACCAATGGAGATCTCTTTTCTTAATGCTTGATCTCCAACAACCTTCCAAATTCTTCTTCCTTATAAATTAGACTTTCCCAACTCTTCAAAAAACCTTCTACTAGGGTGCCTGACGAAGACAGATCTTCTTCCTTCCATCTTTGCAGATATTAATGACAAATCTTACTTGATATATGTTAAGACACTGGTATTTATTAAGAATTTAAACAGCACGAAGTCGCCACTAAGAATTTTCACCTTAGTTTTTGCAAATGCACTATGAAATACCTATCAAATGTCTGTCAATACCATATTCATGAAAATATTACAAGATCTACTCTTCTTTTACCAAAATTTGTCAATGATGATACAAAATTTAGTGCAATAACTATATAAGCTGGAAATATTGCACTCAGAACTTACAACTTTGAACAATTCTTACAGATCTAAACAGATAATGATGTTTCAACAATGTATTAGCACACAACATGTGTAAGAAGTATTACCAGGGTTTGTATGTACTACATTTGTAAAATAATTCAAAGAGTCCCCGACAACAGCACCACAAGTGTTGGTATCCAAATTTGTTCTCCTTTTCAAGCTGAGAAACATCACAGATTGGGCATAGATCTTAGAGATAGATAGATCATAATGTGTGTCATTTTGTAGCTGGGGATGAGATCTAATTGGCCCTTTGTTACTCATATTTGTGGAGATATGGATAACACCTTCAAGAGGATTTGACCTATCCTCACTACTTTAGGCCATGCCTTTCAACCAGGGTGAGAGGACCCGTAGTGTAACCTCTGTTTGATGAAGGAGATGGAGATATCCTTCTTTTGCACAAATTTTATGAAGAAAACCTTGGGAAAGTATGATCAATACTCCATAATTTAACTCTTAAGATTTGTCACTTCTAAAAGATGGAGACACTTTCAAAACAAGGCTAAGGTTACTGGAGACATTATGAAATCCTAATTGTTCTACATATTTTGGAAAATATATTTTGTTCTTTTGTTAATATACAGGGGAAATAGGGGTAGTTCAGGATGGATTCATGGTTTTTAAATAATTTTGGTGGGAGATTAAGCAGAATAAAGTTGATTATACTAGATCTTTGAGATACTTCACAACAAGTGGAAAGCTAAATGAAATAAGGCTTTGGAATAGATAAGATATTCCTTCAACCAAAAGGTTTGCTTCAATGGAGGCCCAAATCAACATGTTTTCACACAATCTTTGAGAATCTAGCACAAAGGCTCGAGTTAAAAGACTTAATTAAACACCAAAATATCTTATCAATCACGTCTAATGTAAACCCAAAGACTTATAGATAATCTTTATCAATAAATGATTATAGAGTGATTTTAAATTTGTTTATCTCACACAAGATGAAGGCTCTTCTTGAAAAAAAATTTAAAATGCCTTTAAATTGTCATAGGGGTGAGATCTTGTGTGATTTCACAAATATTTCTATGTAAGATTGTAATAGGAACAAAAACAACCATTTGTAGACATTCTGAAACAAAGAAGACACAAATTGCTCCAAGATTGACACAAATTAACTCAAAATTGCTTAGATTCATTAGCGGAAATATTCCGAGAGAAATATCGAGTTCTCTTCAATGGCTATACATCTGCAACCAACTTGACATGATAGAAAATCTAACACAGAAGAAATTAACCAGGTATCTTTGATTGGTCTCTAAGAAAGATGAGCTCTCTCAATTTTTCTCTTAATAATTCAACCCCTAACCCTTTAAAACAATATTTTCATTTCACTTATACATTTCATTTGCTCACTCATCCCAAATTTTCCCCCCAAAAAAAAAAAAAAATATTCGAGGGACCTTTGCTTGTTACCAATTTTCCTCAGAAAGCAATGTTTAACAAATTTACATCTGAAAGTTGCCACGTGTACCAATTATGAATTGATCATGTTTCTCAAACCCTTGAATAATGACTAGGATGCCATGTTATAACCTTTTTGACAATCCTTTTAATCATTCTGATTTTTTCATGTGAGAAATCCCCATTTTAATCATTTTCTCGGAGGCTCTACATAGCTGGATCTGACAAGAAATCCTTTTCACTCTTGAGGCAACACCTTTTCCATCCTTTGCACCTGCAACCTTCATCATTTCATCCTTTTCCCTCTTTTTCCTCTATAATTCTACCCCACATCCATCTTCTCTGGTAATTCACGTTTTTGCAAGTGCCCGAGCAACTCCAACTTCAAAATATTGATCTTAACAATCCTTGGACTCATAAATTAAGTTTCAAATCCATTCAATGGCACTTTGCAGACAAAAATGAAAAGGAATTTCATCAAAAATGATGAAAAATAGTGTGTATTCACATCTCCAAGAGTCTTGGAGAAAAATGGCGGAAAAACAAGTGAAATGCACAAAGAACCGTTTATTCTACCCCTTTTCTACTTTATATTATATTCATCCACGTGTTTTCCTTAGTGCAACTACAAAGGAGAAGTACAGGGGCAAGTTTCCAAATAAGGGAGTGCCTTCCATGTTCCCCAGGGCCCAAGAAAAATGCCTTTGGCCTCTCGAAAAATTCTCAGTAAAAAAGGAGCTAGCAGAAGCCTCCACATGTCTCAATGGTGCACTTTGAGATGGTCCCCAAAAGTGGAGTCCGAAAAATTTCGGGATCACCACGTGTCTTAGTACGATAGAGTTGTTAAAAAATTTAAGGATCAACGAAGGCGCGATGTTTCTAGGTCTCGAGACAGGTTTTCCTTGGCCGTTGAAAAGTCCAAGCGAGGGTAGAGTGAATAGAAGCCTCCAAGTATCCTCCTGGCGCTTCTTCAAAATAAAATTTAGGGGTTGATCTCTAAATAGGTGTACTCCCTCCACATGTCCTAGGCCTTAGAAAATTTCTTTGAAAAGTTTAAGTATAGAGTGGAGTGGGGAATCCTCTACATGTCGCCGTGTCACTATTGTTAAGGTGGGACCTTGAGGCAGATCCTCAAATGAGCATTGGCCCTCCACGTGTCCATGGTCCACCAAAGTTGTACCGACCACATGAAAAATTTGTCTAAGTCTAGGCAAGGTAGTAGAAACCTCCACATGTCTCCCCAGTGCAACTCCAAGGTCAAACCAAAAGGTAAATTTTCATATGAGTGCTTGACCCTCCACGTGGACAAGTTTTGAGTTGAAGCAAGCCTTAGAGTTTTCAAAGTGCCCCACCGAGCTGCATCCAACCAGAAAGGGCCACATTTCCATAGATCTTTGAGATGTAAATTTGATGGGGAAAAACACACCCGTCAAACCGTAAAATGCAGGAAAATCACCATTTGATCCCGAAAATGAATCTTTCTTTCAAGACAAAGAATTTGGAAATGATATAAGGCCCAAATATGATCTTCTGAGCCACATCCAATAACATTTTCATAGATATTTGGGAGAAAATGATAGGGATAACAAAAATGACTGTGGAAAATGGAAAGAAGGGAAAAAACCTAATTTTTCACCCAAGTTACAGATTCTTTTCACATGGACAGAGGAACAAAAATAAATTCTAGACTTTAAGTGATCCTCGACCAAGGAAGGGACTGATCATGGAAACCAAATGGAGGACAGATTTTTCATGCATCAATATGGGGAGATAGAAAAGATAACAGAGCCCACAAAATGAAGAATTTCAATGACAAACGTGGAGAGATAAAATTGAGAACCAACACTTCCTAAGGTCGTCAAGCACATCCATTCTTCACGTTACCTACGGGTATAACTCCTTGAGCTGATTTTTGACCATACCTCACAAGGTTTTGATTGCTTCCATTTTATTTTTAACCTCGACCGAGGATTTTATCCCTCTCTTGCCCTATTTCCTTTATTATTTTGTTGGAATTCATTCGGATATACCTCATGTGTAGCAATTAATATGGTTTCTACTTTTTCCCTATCAACACAATTATCATACACAACCTCGACCATGTGTGTGGCGGTCTTTACAACGCAGTAAGGAGTTTGGAATATCATTCCACTATCTCCTCAATCCTATATTTGTATTCTTCCTTCTAGATGAAAAAATATCTTGTTGATTATAATGCAAGTGACCACCTTTCCATGGTGAGGATGCATGTTAAGTCTTCCAAGAATTGCAAGGTTGACTTGTATTTTTCTTAGGAGGTGCTAAGTCTGGGTGTTTCAAGATAATAACATCTGTGATCATTTAAATTTTCTTGTACACCTCTCACATCTTCACCTTTTCCTCCTTTAGTTTGCTCCTTAACTGTGCACTGATCAACTCTTCCTACTTTAGGTCCTTTCTCTTCTCAACTAGTTCCTACTTCTTCTCCGGTTCTTATTTTAGGAACCTTACCTAGTCATTCCTTCCAAAAGCAGCCTCACCTTAACCTCAACGGATACATTGTTGAGGGTGTTGCAGAATTTCTCATCTGATAATTATTGAGCATTTATTAGTGGGTTTATTCCTTTGTTCTTTTTACTTTCATCAACTCTCCCTGAATAACCTCGAACTCGGGCTCATTAACATGTACTCAAAATCCCAAGATAGCATCTTCCTAGTTCATGGGTACTCACCTTCTTCTTCGAAGGAAGGCCATTCAAGGAGTTGGTATGTGGGCCTGTACTGTCTAGAAGCGTGAATGTAACACCTTATTTGGATCATTTATATAATTCATACCTTTCTCTTGTGCTTCTACCATGCTCTTCCCTCCTATGTGTTTCCTTTGGAAAGCTTACTTGCTAAGTGGGGATCTCCACCCATGCTCCCATATTCTTTCCTTGCACTTTCATCTTTTATCTCCTTGAGTATCTCATCAATGTTGTACTCCACTAAATCCTTTATTATGCCCACTAATTCTCTTTCTACGACCTCTTCTATCTTATCCTTGGTGAGGTTTTGGGTCCTTTGATCCTTAGTATTCACTTTTTCGCTCTCCCCTTTTCCTTGAGCATCTTCTTCCTCATCATCTTTATTTTTACTCCCTTCTTCCTCTGAGTCATATACATTGTACATGGGATGATCTTGAACTTATTCATGCTCATTGTCATCTACTTCTCCTTTGTAGGCCTCCAAGCTCCACGTTTCTTGATTTTTCCTTATCTTCTACCTTCGCTTCTTCCTAACTAGTGATTCTAGTATAAGAGACTCTTCCTTTTCTTCTTCTTCTATAAGTGACTCCTTTGTTGGAGATTATTCTTACACAAGAGGATCTTATTTCTCCGAGCCTCTGCTTCAGGTTTCTTTTCTTTTTCCCAAATGGGGGACGCATTTCTCCATGCATATGTACTCGTTTTGGTGCCTGACTCTAGCGCGCCCACATATTAAGTTATTTGCACACTTGGTGCTTTCTTCTCTGGCACCTCTTCTATCTCCCTCATTCTTGGCATGGCCTTCTTTCTTCCGGTGGGGTCTTTTGGGATGGATATGTCACTCTCTAAGTAGGCACCCTTCTCATACCTGGGCCTGATTCATAGGTATACCCTCGTTGTGGTCCTTTCAGCAATTGGCAGTGTCACTAGTTTTTTCATGCGCACCTCATGAGAGACATGATTCTCAACATAAGAGAGATTTTTAGGGTATACTATCTTTTTTCATAGCTCACGGTGGTCTTGGTCTACCTCGCTGAGTTCTAACCTTAGTCTTTTTGCTTCTTTAAAGTGATTTACCCCTACTTAAAATTATTGCATGGTGAAAGAGAAATGTAGTTTTCACCATGGACTCTTAGTCCCATATGTCAATCTAAATCTGCCAATGCAGAAATGTTGGTACATAAAAAAATCATCCTCCCCATGTACTAGCAGGGAAATGTTCGGGTATCTTTCATTTAGCACCAAACTCTTCTTGCATTCTCTTGTACCATTTCTCTAGGTGTGCCTTGTGGGTGGCCTTCATGGTGTCACAAGTGTATTATTAAAACCTATTTGTGGGTGAAATTTATTCATCTAGCCCATTGGGAAATCCAATCTCTAAGAAGATGATGGTGAGGAGGAGATTGCCAAACATGGTCTTCTCGCCTTCATGCGTGGTGCTGATGATTTCTTCTACAATGAAAGTAGACATGTTATATATGGTTCGTTATGAAATTTTCCACCACAAATTCAACCAAGCCTTGTTTATCTATGTTCACCTCTCTTTCCCATTCAGCTTGGATACCAAGCGCGTAGCCATCCTCATCACTAGGTTAGATATCTCTGAGATATCTAAGTAATGATACCTCTTCTTATAGTCATAAGCATAGATTGTCTCCTTAATGGCTTCCTTATCTTCCGGTCATCATCTAGAAGATCCCCTTCGTAGATAAGGCGATAAATTAGAGATTATTTGAGGGTTATGCATTTTTTTGGCCTACTAAGTAGAATTCATCCTTGTGCACATGTGACATCAACCATTGGTATATATGCTCAAGCTTTCTAAAATAGGAAACTCATACAATTTTAGCAACCTGACCTTCTTCAATTTTACCTTCACCTCATTGTTGTAGATTGACATCCCTTTTGGTGTCCTCTTATCCATTGGATGAACCAGTTCTAATGCCATCTCCTTCTTTTTCGTGCTTGTGTGGTTGTTATAGTTTCTCACGACCATCTTCCTCATGTGGGATACCCATTCTTTTCTAAGCAACACCCCATCTAGCTACTCCATCTTTGCATACCATTCTTCATTGGCCTGGTGGTGCCATTTTGTTTTCCTTTGTGCTTACCATTCTTTTGTGAGACATTTGCCTTATTTGGTGCCATTTTCTTATCGGGTTAAAAACAAACTCTTCCTTTTTCCTCTTCCTTTCCCTACTCAAATATGTGGTTCAACTTTGTGAAGAATCCCTTTACCCCCATTGCTTAGCTACAAAACCCTAACCTAGACAAGCCTTCCACAAGATGACACACTCTTTTAAACTCTTCTTCCCTACGACCGTATACACCTTCCACTTTGGTTCACAAATCACACTAGTCACGCACTTAGATTTTTGCAATTCCTCCTTCGCACAAATCTTTCTTTGCGATTCCTAGTTTGCAAGATATTTTTAATATCATAATAGCAAGCTAAACAATAATGTGTCTGACCTTTTACTTATAGATTTTTCTTCTCTCCCGTAGTAAATTATATGCCACCTACCAACGTACTTAGCATTAAATGTAATTTTTTCTAATAAATTTTATATTAACCACTCTTTCCCATGCCCCCAATATTGCACAAAAAATCTCTACAACCTTCTAGAATGTAAAAATCCTTCTTGATCAAGACTCTTCCTTGCACGCTTGCAGCACTAAAGTCAATTATTCTTCCTTTGACATGATTTTAGCACTTATCTACCTCATGTTGTTCCTGTGCTTATCATCCTTTGTAGGTGTTCTTTGTAAAACTATCCCGACCCAAAATTACTCCTCCACCTTTCCCATGCACACTCTTCCACACTACACACCTTCAATTCAGGTCATCAAAACACAACTTCCACTACCAACTTTTATTTCACTTCGTACTACTCCACCCACAAAAAAATAGATGTGTGGTCCTCTATGCATACACAACCTTTTGAAAATAATTAGTGGTTCTTGGTGCACAAGGCATGCAAAACATAAGGGACAAACAACGAGAAGGGAAGCACAAGGAAAATAAATGCATAAAAGGAAATCCAAGGTTAAATGGAAATATTGTCTTATTTATAGGCATGAGGAAGACTTACTTATAGTAGGGCTTTGGCCTACTCCCATTGAAATGACACGATAACCTTATCCCATATAGCTCTTGTAACTAGCTTGTTCTGAATCAAGGATGTATGAGATGATGTATGGGCTCAACCAATGGACTTTCACTTCCTAAGATGGCGCAAAAAAATAGATTCATATAATAAAACCACCTTCCTAACCTCAAATTGTTTGTTTTTAATATGGTGATCATGCCATGCTTTCATCATGCATTTTCAATCTTTTGACTCCATCGATCAAGTGATCACCTTTCATCTAACAACATTTATTTCTCCATGTGCTCTTGAATTGCTTATTCATTAGCTAACCCTCCTGTGCACGTAATCTGCAGCGATGGTAACATGAATTTAACCAAAAAAATAGCTTCCATGCCAAACACCAATTGAAATGGTGTGGACTTTTTCAACCTCCTATAGATTGTCATGTACGCCCATAGTATGGATAAGATCTTTTCATCCCAATATTTTCTTCCCACATCACATATTGTTTTTAGTGTGTGACTTAGAATTTTGCTAAATGCCTAAATAGTTCATTTGCTTGGGGTGATAAGGGGTAATATTATGATGGGCCACCATGAACTCGCCAACAAAATCTTGGTGTTTCATTCAAAAATGTGTACCCCTGTCACTATTCAAGATTAAGGTACATCCATACATGCTAATTATGTTCTCCCATAAGAATCTAGCGGTTGTCGTTGTGGTAAACTCTCTTGTAGCCACTATCTCCTACAAATTCAATGGCCCATTTTTCAAATGGTTCTATGCTAACTATAGGTCTCAAGGGCATCTCATCCCTTTTTTCAAGCTTACCAAGGTGTTGGTAATGGTCACATGCCTTGCAAAATTCAATGTAATCTTGGTATATACTTTCCCACCAAATCCCTACAAGTAGAATCTTCCACGTGGTGGCATTCCCTACATAGTACCCTCCTGCAATCCCAACATGTGTCTCTTCTATAATTTCAATGCACTCATGTTCTAATATGCATCGGAGTAGAACCTCATCACAACCCAACTTGTATAAGTCTCCACTAATTAGCATGTAGGGTGTAACACGTATAGATAATTATTTCCTTTCCAATGCTTTCATTCCTTAGGTGCCATACCCATTTTGAGAAACACAACAATATTATCTAAGTCAGAGGGTGTGCACCACAACCTAAATAATTGTGTGTCTGGCATATCATCATCAATGCTCTCCATGTCCACTCTGATTCAATTCTTGACAAATGGTCGAGGCATTGAGTTATTTTTTCTGGTTTCATAACAACCGAAAAATCAAATTATTAAAATAATAGCACCCATTGACATATACACCCTTACAAAAATGATTGTTCACTAATTACTTCAACGACATGTGAAGCGTGTAAAAATATAAAGGGTGTTGCCGGTGTTTAGCAAAATATTGTCTAACATTACTAAATAAATTGTAATATTATTAATAATGATTTTATAGAACTCATATTAATAATATAGTTGTAATAGTTTTATTATTGGTGAGTTGTGAGAATAGCTTACGTAGCTATTTTAGTGTGAGAGATATCTTGGGGATAAGTTTGAGAGATTGTAGGGATTGAAGATCATGTTTGACTCCACCATTGTAGGGGTCTATTGATCTATATATGTAACTCTCTATTAATTAATAAATTATCCCGAGGATGAATTTTATATTATATGTTTTTATGATATTATGTTAGATTATTTCTACTAATATGGACCAAATTTACCCAATAGATACTACCTAAACTTATGCAGCATGTAGATCATCGAAAGTGCTTCGCGCTCAGTAGTGGTGTAGTTCTGCTCTGCTTGGTGTTAAATTCCTACTTGCAAAGCAAAGGGGGTGATCAACAATCCCTTCTCCAGGTTGTGCTAGGAATACTCCAATGGCTGTCCCTGAGGCATCAACATACACGTGGAAAGGTTTATCCTAAGAGGGAAACCGTAATATGGGTGTAGTGACAAGTATATCCTTTAAAGTGTTAAACATCGTCTGTTGCACCTCTCCCCAATGAAATACACTCTTGTGTTTTAGTAACTTCTCTAATGACGTGGCGATCTTGGCATATCCTTTGATAAATTTTCGATAGTATCCTATATGCCCAAGGAATGCATGCATTGAACTTTGGTAGTAGGCTCCCCTAACCCTAAAATAACAATGAATTTGGTGGGATCCACTAGAAAAATTTCATTGCATATGATATGCCCCAACAGAGTCCTAAATGGAGTAGAAAAAACACATTTCTTAATGTTGAGGGATATCCTCAACTGCCGAAATCTCTCAAAAATCAGCCTCAAATTGTCACAATGGTCTTTTACTAGTCTATACACCATCCATTCATTAAGGTAGACTTGTATACACTTATGGATTAAATCATAAAATTCTGGACCACTATACATGAAAACACATCGACGCATTCTTCAGGTCAAAAGGCATGATAGTATAGGAAAAAGTTCCCACTCGGTGGCGAAGGTTGTCTTCTCTTGGTCTTCTTTAGGAATTCTAACTTGATGGTATCTTGAGAATCCATCTGTGAAGGAATAGATCTCACACCCAACCACTCCTTCCAGAATCTCCTCGATAAAAGGGGTTGGAAAAGGATCAATTACACATACTACATTTAAGTCCATGTAGTCAACACAAATCCTTATCCTTCCATCCTTCTTAATACTAATGACCATGGGGCTTACCCATTCTGATTCCTCTACATCTTCAATGATGCCTGAAGTGATCATTTTGTCTATATCCTCCTTAATATTGATGCGAAGATTTAGATTCATTCATTAAGGCCTTTTTTGGATCGGGTTTGCACCTTCTTTTAACTTGATCTTCATCCCCCAAGGAGTGGTGAATTCCTTTAAGCTCATGGTACCCACATGGAAATAAATCCTGAAACTCACGCAAGAGATCAATGATCTTTGAGACTTCCTTCTCTGACCAATAGTCTCCAACAAAGTGGCCTCTATAGGTTCAACTTCCGTACCAATGTTAACCTTCTTTGATTTTGGGGGTTCATGGTAGGCATGCATTTTCTCATCAGTAATATCAATAAATTCACACATACCTTAAGCATGGTTAACATCCAAACTCTCCATATCTTTTCCATCTATCACGTAGACCATCTTTCCATTTTCTTTCTCCATGCATGCGCTCAAGTTGCATCTCTTCTAACTCTTCTTTATCAAAGCGTGTTTCGAGCTAGGTTTACCCAGTAACTCTAGTTATCTATATTCTACCATGGAATTATCTCCCATTGTTATGTGTTTAACAAACTACATCGATTTATCCACCCATGGTTTAGCACTCTGATACTTGAAATCTTGAAGGAGGTTAGTTGTCGGCTCCTACCAATTTCTGTAAGGTGGAATATAACTTATCCACCCATAAAGAAGGTGGAAAGGCCTCTATTCCTCCCATACATGCTTTCTCACATGCTTGGATGTGGGACGAGGCAAGATCCTTCCCATGGTATTCTTGTATTGCGGTGAGATCATTATTTCAGGAAAATCTAACAAAGAACAAGATTCTCACTTCATGCCACTCTAGAAGGATATCGCAATGTGTCACCCACCAACATGCTGCTATCCCAAGAAATTTATATCTTAGCATCCCTCTTATTTTGACCTCATTTATCCCTTGATCCTCTATTTCTTGTAATAAATCTCGGGTTGGCCCCTCCCGGAGTAACTTGGAATTTTTTTCCTCGCAGTGCTTGGTGAGTATACCTTCTTTACCCTTGTAAGAAATCCTCTTAGCTATCACCCAATTAACTCATAAGTCTCGTGCACCCAATTTTCACATGCCACACTAGTTGTATCACTCATGGAATGAGAATCTTCAAACTAAATAACTCCCTCTATAGAGTGAATCACCTCAGGGTCCCTGATAGAGTGCACATAGATCCTGTCAAGAATTTATTCTCCCAAGGGCTCAGTATATGGTGTTGATTTTCCATCGGTTAAGGGGATGATGAATCACTCCTCCTTGTTTTCAAAAATTATGTATCCCTTATTGAACCTTAGGTCAACATTATTCTTGTAACACCAGGGGTGCCCAAGTAATGCTAGAAATTTTTCTACCTTGGCTAGCGCCAAGAATTTGAAATCCCATTAACTTTTCCCCTTGGATAGTGATAGCAACATCCTTCAAGACACCAATGGGCATTTCCTTTGTCTTGTTAGCCATATACAACACATTCAAAGATGGCTGTAATGGGGCCTTCCCATTTGATGCCATGCATCTAGGGTGAGAACATTGACCTCCACACCCATATTAATCAAAATATTTCTCATAATTTACCCATCTATAACAACATTTAAAGTGATCTCCTTTTCATAATCAAGGTTGTGGGGAGGAAGGTTGGCATGTAGAACTTGCCTCTCATGCCCTTCTCCAGCATGTGGTACCTTCTCCCATAACCACTCTCCTAGCAAGGGATGATATTCTCTTACCTCAACATCTTACATACTTATCTAACCTCATCCAGATCCTTCTGTGGAGCCTCAACATTCTTCCTTTTCTCTAACTATCTTGGTTTCTCTTTCGAGCACTTTGGATCTCTCCTTGAAGGCTCTAAATCACATCCATGGTTTCTTGATACACCTCCTTCTGATGAGTAGGGTCCAAATAATTTCCATGTACCACCTCTTCTCTAACAACCAATAGTATTTTCCTTGGTACTTCCTTTACGCGTGAAACCTCAACTCGCATGATAACTAATCTGGTTCTAGTTCATACTCATGCACCACTCTTGGCATCTATTACGAATCAACCTTCCTCATGCTTACCATCTTGACACCTTTGTCTTTACGGTGTTGCTAGCTCATGTGCTCAAATAACTCCAGTCCTCCTCATACTTTTTCTTCTTTCGCAACCATGAACATTGAAATAGATTAGGGCAATCGTGCTTGTAGTGCTCAATGGATTCACAGTTGTAACACATTCCATGTGGGAACTCACTTATTCCTCCTTCATAGTTACCATGACCATGAAATCCTCCTCGGAAGCCTCTTCCATGTGCTCCTCCATCTTTGCACCCTTCATAGTGATGCCCCTCACCCTTTGAATTGTTTGTAAGGCTGGTCTGGCACACACCAATGTCAATGGCATCATATATTTGGTTAATCGATCTGTAATCCTTGGTTTCATGAGTAGTAGAGTTACAAATCTTGTAATATCATAAAACATTCTTACATATCACACCCTACAACAATGGGCATCTACTTGCATCATGATCTCTGTGGAAAAACTCATAGTCCACTTTGTCACGACAGACCAATTTCTATGGGAAATCATCCTTCGTATGCCCTTTCACCTCACAATTCATGCACCATATACCACTATGAGTCTCACGCCGAGTTCGAGAGATAGCTTCTCTAGTTGCTTCTTCATTACATGAATGTGAGCCTCAAGGAAGGGGCTAACATTGATATCCATGCTTCCAATAGCCTCACCACGTAGGGTAGCCTCCAAGGCCTCGTGCGGGTCTATGAAAGTCTTGTGTGAAAGTGCTCTCCTAAATGGTGTTATCAATCCTCCAAAAACCACTAAGCATGCTAAGAGGGGTGAATATCATAGGATAGATCGATAAGAGATTATTAAAACACTCTTTTTACCCCTACACATTCTCTTCCATTCCTGTTGGATCTCTTTTATCGTGATGATGTTATTCTATTCAAACTCAAGGATATGAAATTCAGCTAAGAAGGCATTCCGCACGCATTGTAATCCACCATTGTCTGATGGGGGTCATACTTCTAGTACCAACTATACACGCATCCTTGTAATGTTGTTACAAATGTACTTACCTTCCGATTGGGGTAGTGATCTCCTTTTCATGCCATGTGTACATGCCTGTAACATCCTCAACACCCTTATAGTGTGGTGGATGAAAAGACATCTCAAAAACACTTATTGAGGTAGTTGAGGTCCTTGTCCACCTATCCACTGAACCTTGATTCCCTCTAGTATTACCTCCACCACTAGATCTTCCAGTTCCACCATGTCCTCTAGCTCCTATACCATCATATCCATCTCATATAGCTAGTAAAGGGCCTTAAATGGTCATCCCTAGCATTCCTAACATCCCACTAAACTGCACACCAACAATTTGTGATACTACACCACTACCAGATGTGTTTCCCATGCCACTCCCATATATGATACCCAACCTTTGCATACTCACACCTTGCCCAAATTTTGTCCCAGCACAATATTCCTCCAAACATAGGAAATGATTATGTAGCCATAGATGTACCAAATGAAAAATTATATCTCCTTGGCATAGATCACTCACTTCCATGATACCAACTCGTGTTAGCAATACTTCTCTTGATTTGTAAGACTAAGTGTCGGGGTTTGTCACTAGGTGGATTCGGATGCACACTAACGACTCTCCTTTATCTAAGTGATGAACTCTCATTAGAAGTCCAAGGGATCTCTCCTCCGCACTTCTTTGAGATGGGTTAGCACAAACTATTCACACTCCATTTCCTCTGTGTGAACCTCAATTCCTTTCCGCAACATCTTCCTCCATAAACCCATCACTCCCACAACCTCACGTTGTCTAGCCATATCCCTTTCATGTGCTTACCTATACTTGAGTCTTCTCTCCTCTCTTTTTTCAGCCGCAATGTATTCCATCTTCCTCCACCCTAGTTTCCTCACCCTTTGATGCTGCCTTAGAAGCTTAGACGTACATAGGAAATGCTTCCAAACTTAGGGTAATGATCCCGATCTTCGTAGCTAAAGAAATAATTCAAAGGTATGATCCTTTAGGATCTCATAACAACTCAAATTCAACTACCTCGGGACAAGGATACATATAAATAGTGTATTCCAGGGTATAACTGATCAACACTCTCTTTCACCAATGATCAACAACATGTGTCCAAGTCAAATCAACATCCTGCAGCCTCTGATGTTCATTTTGGGTTTAGACATGAGATCTATAGTACTAGCTTGATCTAGATGTATACACAAAAATCCATTCATACAACTCTACTAGAAAGCAGTAAAATAAGGTTTCATACAACTCATGATACAAGTATCCTTCTACCCATTTGTGTGTATCAAACTCAACTCCACTATAACATTCCCATTTTAAGACTTTAGAAATAAGGGAATTTTTTTATAGTGTTCAATGTTCTAAATAAAGCATTATTTAGAAAAAACATTCCATGCCAATAAAATTCAATGGATAAACATATGCAGCTGTAATGACTTGGTGATTCACTGATCTATTCATTCCATAACTCGGTAAGCTACCGATCTATTTATGTTATCTTATTTATTGAATACATATTATATACTTCATATACTTTTTCATCCTACCCTACACCGGTATTGAGTGATTTGTTTAAAGAACATATCTAAATATCTACTACCAATATTCATCTGATATCACATTGTTTTAAACTTGGTGACATAGGACAACGCAACCAACAGTTTATGATACTTTGGCCAAATATTTATAACATACTATGTATGTCACTATTCCTAGACGACATACTCATATTATTGGAATACGTCCTTCACCTCACTCCTCATTTATCATGATTGGTCTTTACTACCTAATGTTAGTCCACTTGTTCTAGGTTTAACCCTAGACCTAGGTAGGAACATAACCTATTATAAGAATATGCTCACAATGGCTTAGGGTATATGGGCATACTCAGTTGACCTAAGTCGACCAATGCACCAAATTACCTTGAGCCATTGGAAGCTAATTCATGTCCTAAATATGATCCTATCCAGGACCTAGAAAGAAACTAAGTTCAAGTCTCGAGTTCTTATTGCGTGTAGATCTAGATGATCAATGCGGAAGGGTGATGCCACGTGTCAACGACAACTCTATATTCTTGAGAATACCCAAGCCTTCTTGGAAGTATAGCCCTATAGTTGGCATGTGCCAACATCCTATAGAAACTTCCTCATCGAGATGTACATACCCCAGGGAGATTAGTAATACATTTTTAGTTTAGATTATTTCTATATTTCAACAACCCTAACCCAACACTTAATAATTTCTTTCCTAAATTTGATTTATTTAGTCCATAAGAACTTTGATATATTCATGGTTGCTTTTAATGTTTGATCACATAGTTTAATCACAATTAACCACAATCTGAACAACATTATAATATGTCTTATTTAAAAATTACAATAACTTTTTAGAAATTTCAACACCAGAATATATCCAATATAAAGTAGACTTCATATATAACGAAGTCTAATAAATTGTAGTCATATTTTCAAACCTTTTTGGTTTATATTCAATTAAGAAAGAGAAAGATTCTTTCTCTACATGTTAAGTGTTATGGTATATCCTACCCAATATCCATATTTCTTAATGTATGTTCATCACACATTTCACTATTATGTTTAATAGTTTAGATAAAGAACATCATATTCTGCAACTTAACAAGCTGCATCTTAATTAGGGAAATTGAACTAAATCCCTTTATCCTACCTATCAAAGGATAACCAATTAAGCATAAAAATAATATGAAGAATATCAGCAAGATAGAAATCCATCTTTTTCATACAAGTACAAGATAATTTACACATCCAATACAAGTAAATTCTCATCTTTCAATTAATCTTTATAACTTATACATTTACAAGCCTTATGCATTTTAGGCATACTGCATAACAACCACCTTCATTAAAAAGAATACTACTTTTCTTTTTCAATACAATCTCAAGAACGAATCAGAATTCTTCACAAGGAATCAAATTAAATCAGCCAATGCATCTCATAAGTTTAGCCTTCTTTTATCACTTACAAAGTCCATCTTGCAAAAATTGCTAGCATGGGTCAGTTTAATGAACTGAGCATGATAAGCACTAAGCCTTAAAATGAATTGCATTCCACTAATTGTTCCATTAAAACAACTCTGCTTTAATGAAACAATTAATATATCATACTAATAAGCATAAGTAATAACAATCAGGAAAGAAGTACATTAATAAATCTGAATTCACTTCTAAGAGAAGAACAAAATATAATCCACAACATCTGCCTTACAAATTAAAGTTTAATTGATCCTATCAATTACCTTTAAACAAACAACAGATCATATCATCTCATTGTTCCCAATTCTATCATAATAGAATAAAACATTTATCTTTACTATAAGACAAAAGAAGTGTTTACAGCATGGTTCCCATTAGGATGATTCATCTAACTCTTAAGAAAAAGAAGAAGAAGAACCATTACAAACTATGCCCAAACACAAAACATCTCGAAAAATAGAAACAGGTTCATAACATGAATTTAACTGTTTCATTTAAAGGACAACTACCTTAACATTCAACATTTAAGATATTCATCAGAATAGAATCCCATGTCCATCCCTAAAGGAATATAGAATCAAATAGTCATTAACAAGTTTACATTTTCTGTTCAACAAGACCAAAACATCTAATCTCTTTTTACATCATTTCAGTCAAATGATATGTACAAGAAGACTAATCAACATAATAAATCTCCATTCCCTAAGAGAATCAATAACAGAAGGTTTCAATCAAATGAACTTAACCCAACAACATAGAAAAGGAATCTTATCAGAATGTGATTCCATCCTTAAATCATTTCACTACACTTAACAACAAATTCCCTTTTCTAATCCAAACAATAAGCTCATACACTAGTTCCCAGAAGAGAGAACAAAACCAACTCAAGGTAAGAAGAAAACATACTGCAAGTCTCCCTTACAATTTTTACCTTCAATAAAGCATGAGTTCCCATTTCAATTTAGAACAAATACACAGTAAAGTTCAAAAACAACATACTGTCCCAAATGAATCAAAATTTCTTTTCTCTAAGAAAAAGAATAAGGATTCATTTACTAAATCCAATCAAGAAATAGAAAATCCCTAACAGAAAACTAACAATTCTTAATTACCCATGAGCTCAACAAAGACTGAAACTTCATTACAAGATTTCAACATTTTATTACAAAGAGCAAGCGGTTCATGGTTTCAAGAGAGCAATAATCCAAAACAAAACTATCTCAACTTCATGTTTCCAATAGAGGAGACATTGTTTTAAACAAAAAAATCAACCCAAGATGTGGGTTTCCTCAAAACAGAGGGGAAAAGGCTTTCCCTACTTAAATGCCATTGCTAGTTCAAAGAAGACGAACAATCCACAAAAGAAGTTCCAATTCCATTATCTAACGAAAACGTTTCCAGTTTAATTTTCCAAAAGATATTCAAACAACTCGGTTAAACTACTCTACCATATTTCCTTTGAGTAAGTAGTTCAAATTGATAGAGTTATAAGCTTTTAACTTAAATGAAATTAAAACCAACTCAAAATTACTAGAACAAAACCGACACATCGTTCTAGCTATAAATTCCAACACTAAGTACCAAATTACACGTACAGTGTCAAATCACAAAGTCTCAAACATGAGCTCGGATATACACAAGTGTCTTAATACGAGGCAGTATATATTACAAATATACATTAATAGTTCAAAACAATAGGGAGCCTCCATTACCAATTTATATCTTATCAAGAAGCCCTATTTCCAACTCAAAATGAAACACGAGTTTCCAACAAGAGTTCGGAACCATACAAGTAACAAAATACGAGTGTGGTGAAAACATGAACTTCCATTAACAGTCCAGAATATCACAAGAATAAAACATGAGTACAGAGCTACATACGGACTTCAAACAATAGTCCCAAGTTACCCAAGGTTCCAAACATAGGTTTAGAGCATCAAGAATTATCCAGTACCAGTTCTTATCCAAATATGAACCCAATACAAGTTCCAAACCAAACACTAGCTCGAATACAAGCTCAAGCTTAAACAAAACATGAGTTCCAATGCAAGATCAAATGGGACTCAAGGTTCCCAAAAACTCATAACCATATAAATAGCAATGAAGGTCAGTTAAAACACAACACTTCAAATACCGGTTCCAGAAATGACAAGCAGAGCTACAGAAACAAGTTTCCCATGAATGATTCAAAATTTAACCCACACAAAGAAAGTTTCCAAACTTAATGTTATTTTGCTAAGGATTTCATATCCAAATTTCCAGAGATTTATAAAACCCATCAAGCAAATAACCAGATAAAACATGAAGAACAAGAATCTCATAAGAGTAGAGTCATTTTAATGAAACGTTTAGAAGAAAGCAAGAGATCTTAATGGTTAGAGCCTATCATGCCTGATAGTGCTTCTACCAAATTGAAGGAGACTTCCAGAGCTTTCAACTCCTTTTCTTCTCCATGAAAGATCAACAAACAAACAAATTTCCTCAGAATGCCTCATATACCTTCCCATGATCGAAAATAGACCAGGTGAGTTAAAAATAGCAAAGAAGTGCAAGTCAAACTGCTAGTTCGAAGAACCAGTTTGCTCCATGCAGAGAAAAATCTGAAAAGCATGCAAAAACCAACAACCTCCCACAAATCCACCTTCCAAGTTTCCTAGATGGTTTGTGAACAAAAACCGAGACCAATAAATTCCATTAATTCAAATTTTCCTGCTTATCTTTCCTTGCCACCACCTCCCAAGTCTGGCGAATGCCAATTCACATTTAACATGCAATTCCATCTTTAGTGAAACTTCCACATAAGCCTCCGCCAAGTCAACTAGCCCCTGCCAAAACTGGCAGTACTTTATGCCTTAAAAACCTTATCAACAACTTAAATGCCATTGGAACCATCGCCTTTGATGCATGTGACCCCCTTTAGGTTCCCTTTTAAATAGCTTAGGATAGATCCCTTAGAACTTAGGTTAGTTTAGAATTAATCACCTTAGGCCTTACACATTACCTTAGGTAGTTTCCACATAGGTTAGATTAATTCACAACATAATAGTTTTAGGCATTAGGTTAGATCATCACATAATCTTATAGCATTAGGTTTTAGGTTAAATTAAATAGCCTAGTAACCTCTCCATAATCCTTTAGCACAAAGCTTAGGTTAGGATAAAAATTCAATTAAGTAACATAGCTAGGTAGTAAATATTCTTACCTAGCTAGGATTATGAATCCTTCCTATGTTGTGAACAAGCTATATTTCATTTACGTCAGCAATGTCCTACCATGATCGATCTCCAAAGACCCAAGCACAACATACAACTGAATGGAAACACGTTCACACAAAATCTAAGAACTTGTAAAAACAAATTTCAGTCCGATATGTCCCTCAATTTTATTGAATGTCAATTTACCCTTCATTCAACTGAGCAGATTTAAAACATTCCTTGGATCACTGAAATTGATCCAAGGATGAGTCAGATAAGGAGATAAGTTTGCAACTCTTAAACCAGATTGCAATTCACCTACAAGAAGTGAAAAATGGGTTCAAGGAAGCCATTCCATTTCAGTCTAGTGATCTTAAGAATAGAAAAGATTTATCCATATCAAGCATGATCTCCAACAACCAAAAGAACACATCTTTAGAAGAAGATCACATGTCAACACTTGAAATGCAAAAGAGGAATATAAAAATTGTTGAGGGTGTTACATCCACTACTAAATCTCCGAGAAAACTTATCATCCTTTCTCTTAAACCAAGCTTCAACACTATCCAAGGTCAAGCGCTATGTCATTACACATCATTCTCACAATAGCTTTGAAAAGAGTTCTGGAAACGGAAAAAGATGTAGTAATTTTTATGTCCTTAAAACAATACTCTAATCCCATGTGCATTAGCAAACCACCCAATGGGAGTTGGGCCCTCACCCTAGGCACATATAGATGCTAAACCCCTCGTTTATGTGAACATTGTGAGAAGATTATGCCATTGATAGAATATTAGATGCGGAAAAGTAAATGTTCATGTATTCATTCTGAAAGCATAAGATGACTTATTACATCAATATACCCATTAGATAACAAGAGAAACATCATACAAAGAACAGATCTGATTCTTAACATAAAGAAGAGACATTAGGGTGTGTACCCATGAGCCAAATATTTAGCACGAGTTATATATTCATATTGATCATAATTTGAGTAATCGTTATCCAAAATTCACCCCTCAAGGTAATTTTGATAACATGCATCAAATTATTCAGTCCCAAGCAAGTAGATTGATTCAAGGCCCGAATCGTGTTTTTCGGGGTCCCCTCGGCTTTTTTCTAACTCTCCCATCTAAGAAGAAATCCCAACGAGTTAGAAAAAATGGAAAAAATGCAAAAAATAAGGTTGCAGGACTGTTTTAAAGCATTTGAGGTCCAAGAGTTCGGTCGTCGAGGTTCATCGTACTTAAGCTTGGGGCCAAAAAACAAAGAAAATCGTCAGACATTTTTGTCCCAGGTGGTCCGCGGGATAGTTGGGACATCGGGACGCGTGGGACATGAAAAGGTGAAAAGGCCGAAGAGCAGGGGAAAATTGTCAAGTTTTTTTTTCACATGGTTTTGGGACAGCTGGGACAAAAGTACGCGCGGGACGTGAATCGGCCGATTTGCCGATAGACAGTCCATTTCGGGCGGTTTGGAGATATTTGTCCCAGGCAGTCTGTGGGACAGTTGGGACGAAAGTATGTGAGGGACACGTGGGACATGAAAAGATGAAAAGGCTGCAAATAGGATCAAGGAAACCCGAATCGATCAAGCGGAGATTTTCGTTCGGGACAAGTAGGGACAAAAGTACGCGGGACACGAATCGCCAATTTTCCGACAGCATACCCATTTCGGGTGGTACGGAGATATTTTTCCTAGGTAGTCCGTAGGAGAGTTGGGAAAAAGTACGCAAGGGATGCGTCGACACGAAAAGGTGAAAAGGCCACAAATAGGAACAAGGAAGCCTAAATTGGTCGATGCGGGAGAATGTGTCCTAGGAAGTGGCGAGCAATAGAGAAGGACTTAGAAAAATTTCCAAGTTTCGGTCAAAGTCTTCAAAGGTAAAAATTTTGGCCCGCTACCCTGCCATCGAATGGAATCTTGACACGTGTCATCCAAGTGGCGGAGCATGGGGGAAATGGGAAATTTTCCCAAAGTGAAAAATGCCAAATTTTCAAGGACAAAGTGCGCCCCTCAAGCCCGAGCCAATAAAATAGTGCCACGTGTCCAAGTGGCAAAAATTTTTAAGGAAGGGCCCGAAAGAAATTTTCAAAGGATGAGCCCGTAGATGAATCAGAGCCTGACACGTTTCATCTAAGTGGCGGAGCGTGGGGAAAATTTGAAAATTTTTCCAAAGACCAAACGGGTAAAAAATTCAAACTTTTTTCCCGCCGATCCGTTTTGGGCTGTTTTTGCCCTAAATCTTCAAATGGCCATAACTTTCGATCCAGAGCTCGATTTTCACGTTCTTTATATCAATGGAAATCTAATGAAATTATCTACATGATTGCATGGTCATTTTTGCATTTTAGTTCAGTTTGGAGAGAAAATCAAGAAACGTCTCTGGCGCGTGGTAATGGCCAGAAATGATGTTTCAACAACCAGTTTTAATGCAAAATGGGTCGCATTCTTCTCCAGCATGGCCAAAAATGTCAGGGCATGGGTCTGTAAGGATTCCCATGTTGTTTTAATGCATCTTCATTCAATGAGGAATGGCTCCCATGTTTTTACACGTTTTCTCTCTCCTGGGCTCGACCCATGCACTGTAAAAGCCAGATTTGGCTCATTTTTCAAAGGGTTGTTCATCTTTTCTACTCTGCTCTCCTTTCTTTTCTTCCCCAGGGTTGAAAATGGAGTTTGAACCTCCTCCCCTGCTCTGTAATGGCATTTTTTTCCTTTTACCATTAAAATGATGTTCTGTGCAAACTTCTGGAGCAACAAAAAACATGTTTTGTGATGCATCTGTCCATCCTTGCTCGTTTTTTGCTTGTTTTCTTCTTTCCTCTCTTCATTGTAGGTATTTGTGCACGTTTAAATGTTCATTGCAAGGTTGGAGCTGTGTTCATAGTAGTTTTGATAGATGTTCAGCATTTTCCTTCTCTAGTGTATCACCGTTTTAGTGTAGGCTTTTGTTTTTTTTTCTCTTTTCTCTCTCTCCCTGTCTCCTTGGAGGTTAGATTAGGATTAGATTAGCTTGCCTGCACTAGGAACAGCTTGTGGTAGGTAGTTTAGGAAGAGGAACCAACCTTCTCTGGAGGTCTATCTCAAGTAGCAAGTCCCACAACTTGGAGATAGTACCCATGTTATCCAATCACACCGTGAGTTCAAGTATATGCACTTGTATAAACATAGGGGTGCTGTGATTCGGTGATAACAGTTTTGGCATGCCCGGTGGGACCTTAGAGGTCTTCCACTTCATCTTTTCAGGTTGGTGTGTTCCTGTGAAGATTTCAGCCTTTGGAGGCACTTGCAAACACATCTGGCGACTCCATCTGATCAGTAACCCATTTCTGAAGTTGTAGACCTGTTTTTCATCCATTCCCATCCATCCTTCTTTCCATCCTTTTCATTATTTTCCATTCCATGAAGTTATGCAATCATGACTTCATTTCCATCATGGAATTCACATTTACAATAGCAATTTATCACACCTCCAACATGTTTTACAAATCCTCCAAATCAGCATTTTGATCAAATTCAAAATCAGTATGTCTACCCATATGAGCAACAGTGCCAAAGTCAGTTTGGATATGAAGCATGTCAAGCACAAGGGTATGCTAGTTGTGAGGGCAGTCAAGAAGAAAATGCAGATCTGCTGGAACAAATCCAAAAGATGGAGGTGAAGATGGTGCAATCAAGAGCAACAGCTCAAATGAAAGCTTTTAGAATTGGTTGCAGGACTCCTTGTCCATGGGGAGGCCCTTTTCCAAGACACTTCAGCCCTCAGGAGAAGCTGGACTTCATGATGAAGATGCTGCCCCAACTTGCACAATGGACAACAGAAATAGAGGCCTATACACTTGGTGTTGAACAACCTTGTCAATGGGTAAGTTCTACACCATCATCTGGTTTTTCTCTTCCCATTACTCAAGTAGCATCATCTCATTTGGAATTTCAAATTCTAAATCCAGTCAATGCTGCCCTAGGAGTTAATTCCATTTCTCCATTCCCTAGTCTTCCACCACATCTCAATTCTTCCTTCCCCTTTCCTTCCAAACAGTCATCCCCTCCACAAAAGCTAACAAATACCCTCTCCTCCAAAGAAACAAGAGTTTCTACCTCCTCCACCACCATAAAAATTTCAAAATCAATTGAGTTACAATCCACTTCTCCTCTTGCATTCCCAAATCCATGTTGGGAGGATAAAAATCAGAATTCTAGTCAAGGAAAACAACAACAAAAAGAAGAGCCAAACAAGGATGAAGAAATTCAAAGTCTGAAGAGTTGGGCTCTTAAATTTGGGATGAAAAAGATCCCCTTGATGGTTAAGCCTTCAGAAGAGGTTGGAGTTGGAGAACAGGTGGTGGTTAAGACTGATTTTGTGGCAGCAGAAGAAGAGAAAAAAGAAGAAGCAGATCAGCAGTCAGTTTGCTCAGAAAGTAGTGTCCATGTTGGCACTCTATTTGAAGGGAATGCTGATTCAATTCAAGTTACACAATCAGCCATGGAGGAAGAAATCTCTAGAAGAAGATCTTGCAGTCCTAACTTGTCCTCTAGAGCAGCAGATCGAAGAGTTTGACTTAACGAACTTCGTGCTAGAGGAAGAGTTCTATCAAGAGCAAGATTTTCTTCAAACATTGGAGGAAGGAGAAGCTGCTCCAAATCCAAAAGAAGAGGAGCACATTCCAGCTATGGGGGAGAAAAGTGCAGATCCAAAGGCTTTGAGCACAAAGTAGGTTATAGAAGAACCTTCAGTTCTTCTTTCTACTTCATCTCTCTCAAGTTCTAGTACTGAAGAAGAGTTTGATCTCTCAAACTCAATGTTGGAGGATGAAAGAAACCATGGTGATCAAGTTGCAGATCAAGAGAACACCATGGGAGAGGTTGAACATTTGCAACAGGATACAGCAATGAGGTAGTTTACCTATCTGATTTGGAGGACTGTTTTGATGAAGAAGAACCGGTTGAGTTTCCACCATTCTCTCTTTCATCATCCACGTTCCAAACACAAGAGCCTGTTGTCATGGAGGAGAGCATTCATTTGCAGTAGCCTGCATCTTATAGCAGCTCTTTGGAACCAAGATTGGAAGATTTTAATCTTTCATGTTCTTCATTGGAGGAAGAGAAAGGGCACAAAGGTTCTACCATCGCTTCCACACCATCCATTCAAGAAGGTCTATAAGACGACTCCATTTTGGAGTTGAAAATTATAGCTATGGGCATATCAAATGGACCATACCTTGCCCAATCAGGTATTTGGCTTTATTGGAGCCAAAGGAGAAGTCACAACTGACCATCATGCTTGCTTCGAGCATGAGGATGAGCTACAAAGAACCAAAGATCAGCTGTCATACCTCTCCAATCCAAATGCAGAACAACTAAAAGAGGTATTGAATTTTCCTTCAGCTGATACCTTGATGATTTGGGTGGAAGAACAGCTTCTTATTGATTTTCCATTCATCCAATCAGCCATGTTCAGTGCCAAATCAGTTGCATGGTTGCCAATTTTGAAGAAAGGAAGATATTTTACATAACCAGTTGCGGGGTTTGTTTAGCTTACCTTTGCTTCCAATTAGAGTAAAGTAGGTAGGTTTGCTTTTAGTAAAAGAAGTGCTTGTGCACACTCTACATGTTCCATTTGGAGCATGTATGAATTTTAGTTTTGTAAATAGTTTTGGTGCTGTTGGTTTTGCTCTTGCACAGTTCATTTTAAGTAGCATTTTGGTGAGAACAACTCTAAGTTCAGCGGATTTCGGTGGCTCAGAGAGGAGGTTTTCAAAGTTCAGATCAGTTTGTAGGCTACAACTCATGACTCCATGCCCAATGGATGCTTCAGTAGCTGGCCATTCTTCATCTGGCAAGCAGGTAACCCCATTAAGTCACCAAAATTGTTATCCAAAATTCACCCCTCAAGGTAATTTTGATAACATGCATCAAAGTATTCGATCCCGAGCAAGTATATTGATTCAAGGCCCGAATCGCGTTTTTGGGGTCCCCTCGGTTTTTTTATAACTCTCCCATCCAAGAAGAAATCCCAATGAGTTAGAAAAAATGGAAAAAATACAAAAAATAAGGTTCCAGGATGTTTTAAAGCATTTCGGTCTAAGAAGAGTTCGTGTCATCTTGAGGTTCATCGTACCAAGTTTGGGGCCGAAAAACAAAAGAAAATCAGCTAAGTCGAGACATTTTGTCCCAGGGCGGTCCGCAGGGGCAGTTGGGACGCGAGATGCGTGGAACGCGAAAAGGTGAAAAGGCCGAGAGCGGGGAAAATCGTGAAGTTTTTTTTTCACGGTTTTGGGACAGCCAGGGAAAAATGTACGCTTGGGACGTGAATCGGCCGATTTGCCGGACGCATCCATTTCGGGTGGTTTGGAGATATTTGTCCCAGGCAATCCGCGGGACAGTTGGGATGAAAGTACGTGAGGGATGCGTGGGACGTGAAAAGGTGAAAAGGCCGTAAATAGGAACAAGGAAGCCCGAATCGGCTGAATCAGGAGATTTTCATCCGGGGACAGTGGACAAAAGTATGTGCGGGACTCGAATCAATTTGATTTGTCGCATAGATGACCCATTTCGGGCGGTTCGTAGATATTTGTCCCAGAAATCTGCGGGATAGTTGGGATGAAAGTACGTGAGGGATGCATGGGACATGAAAAGGTGAAAATGCCACAAACAGGAAAAAAGCCCGAATCGGCCGATGCGGGAGAATGTGTCCCAAGAAGTGGCGAGCAATAGAGAAGGACTTAGAAAATTTTCCAAGTTTCAATCAAAGTCTTCAAAGGTAAAAGTTTTGGCCCTTTGCCCCCACCATCGAATGGAATCTTGACACGTGTCATCCAAGTGGCGAGTGTGGGGGAAATGGGAACTTTTCCCAAAGTAAAAATGCCAACTTTTTGAAGGACAAAGTGCACCCTCGGGCCGAGCCAATAAAATAGTGTCACATGTCCAAGTGGCAAAAAAATTGAGGAAGGGCCCGAAAGAAATTTTTAAAGGATGAGCCCACGATGAATCGGATCCTAACACATTGCATCCAAGTGGTGAAGCACGGGAAAAATTTGAAAAAATTTCCAAAGACCAAATGGGTAAAAATTCAAACCTTTTTCCCACCAATTTGTTTTGGGCTGTTTTTGCCATAAATCTTCAAATGGCCATAACTTTCGATCCGAGCTTGGATTTTCACATTCTTTATATCAATGGAAATCTAGTGAAATTCTCTACATGATTCTCGGGGTCAATTTTACATTTTGGTTTAGTTTAGAGAGATAAAATCAAGAAACATCTGCAGTACGTGGTAATGGCCAGAAATGACGTTTCAACAACCAGTTTTAATGCAAAATGGGTCGCATTCTTCTCCAGCATGGCCAAAAATGTCAGGGCATGGGTCTGTAAGGATGCCCATGTTGTTTTAATGCATCTTCATTCAATGAGGAATGGCTCCCACATTTTTACACATTTTCTCTCTCCTGGGCTCGACCCATGCATTGTAAAAGCCAGATTTGGCTCATTTTTCAAAGGGTTGTTCATCTTTTCTACTCTGCTCTCCTTTCTTTTCTTCCCGTGGTTGAAAATGGAGTTTGAACCTCCTCCCCTGCTCTGTAATGGTGTTTTTTCCTTTTACCATTAAAATGATGTTCTGTGCAAACTTCTGGAGCAACAAAAACATGTTTTGTGATGCATCTATCCATCCTTGCTCGTTTTTTTCTTGTTTTCTTCTTGCCTCTCTTCATTGCAGGTATTTGTGCACGTTTAAATGTTCATTGCAAGGTTGGAGCTGTGTTCATAGCAGTTTTGATAGATGTTCAACATTTTCCTTCTCTGGTGTATCACCGTTTTAGTGTAGGCTTTTGTTTTTTTTTCTTTTCTCTCTCTCCCTGTCTCCTTGGAGGTTAGATTAGGATTAGATTAGCTTTCCTGCACTGGAATAGCTTGTGGCAGGTAGTTTAGGAAGAGGAACCAACCTTCTCTAGAGGTCTATCTCAAGTAGCAAGTCCCACAACTTAGAGATAGTACCCATGTTATCCAATCACACCATAAGTTCAAGTATATGCACTTATGGAAACGTTAGGTGCTATGATTTGGTGATAAAATAACCACATTACATTCAAAAGGGTGATATGAGATAAAAATGTATCAAAACGGGGATATGACTCATGTATCAGAAGTCCTAGCTATGCTTCCCCTATTACAACAATTTTGTAGACCCATCCCCTTAGACATAATAACATTCCTACAATCCTCTCCTGAGAACCTCAACTCCTATAACCTCCTAATATTTTCTATAGAGATTCTCTTTCCACCCTCTTTATGATGACCCTGATATTTCTCTCTTTTCTTCTACCTCGAACATCTTCATATATAGTTTTAACACCCATTGTCATGCCTTCCTTTAGAGTAAATCACTTTCCAAGTGTCTATGTGGTCCTCTAATGGAGCATGATTATTCTTATCCAAGCTCTCTACTCTTTATAATGATTTATTTTGGGAACCTTCCATATGTGGAATATTCTTTCCTTGACCACCAAGTCTCTAGGCTGACACCTTATCCACTCAGCACACGTAGTCAGGTCATATTTTTCATCCCATGCATCCAGAATGCCAAATATGGCTAAGCCCTTAGACCTATTGTTCTTCCTTATGTGTGTGTTGGTTTCTCCTAAACCTTTCTTAAACCCTTGTCTTATACATTTTTCCCATGCAAACTCTTCTTATTCTTGGTCCACACGTGCACGTACCCTCTAACACTTAGAAAATATTTTGAAGCCCAACATAAAGGATGAACAACAAAGAGATAGTTTCACCAACTTTGGTTAACCTTGCAATTCCCAAGATCTCTTCCATCATTGAAAATACTAATCACCATCATTATCACTACCATACCACGAAATAATTACTTGCCATTAATTTTGCCAATTTCCCTCCAATGGGTGCTCAAAGATGTGTTTGAAAAAAAATTACCTTCAATTAATCAAAGGTGGTACACCAATTTATTTGCAAATTAATGGTAAACAAGTACTCTATGAAGGTTGTGAGAATGGGAAACTGTCCATTATAAAACAAGCTACATTTTATCTTTTTTCTTCTTTTATGATTCCAATTATGAGAACAGAAATTTTCTCATTAGATACATCATTTAATATTACTTTAGCTCGACAGTGAGATTTCTCACCCGGCAGGCCACCAAATTTAAGTAGATCAACTCACACCGCCCACTCAAAATGTCAACTTTCCCTCGAGCTCGGCTGATTAGCTTGGCTCGTATAGCTCGTTCACCCATCCAGGCTGTGTAACTAGGCCACCCAACCTGAAATAAGTGACCTTGTCAAGGTCCTTCTGCTTGGGTTGCCTATATTTCGTAAAAATACATATAATTATATATATACACACATGGACACGATTCACCTACATTGAATGATTTCCCATTTTGTCTATGTAGTTATACATTTTTTACAAGGGAATGATCTTGTTAAGAATTTGAAACATGTAAGAAACGGTCATAATTATATGCATCCTTTTATAACTAAAAGGATAATACTATGCAAGTTTTACAAAATATTGAAGTGATATTATTAAACCACATATCCATAGTACAAAATATCTAAAATATGTCATTATATTTATACCCATACCATAAAATAAAAGAAATAAAGCTAGATGATACTCTCCATCTCATAATAAGTCAACAGAGAAGAGTTAGAAGTATATCGAAAACTTATCTTCAATTCTTCAAAAGTAAATTCTTATTCTATGATTCATTCTTCTTTCATGATTTCTATATGTTAAATGGGCATTTTCCCAATTCTAAAATAAAGTAATATTTATCTTCCATATGCCTCTTCTAAACATCTAATGTTGTTCTTCTATGTTTTATATGAGATAAAAAAATGCTCACAATTCTTCTATGATTATTATTTGAGAATGGACATATGCCCATTCTAAACATCTATTCTTCTACTTTTTATACAAGAATGGGCATCTTCCCATTTTGAATGGGCTTGAAATGAAGATGAATATTACTTTGTTTTACAATGGGTTGCTCCTCATTTTGCAATGGAAGATGTGTTTCAAAACAATTACCTTTAATTAATAAATAAATTGTGTTAAATATATTTATATATATGAGAATGAGAATGGGCATCTGGCGATTCTAAAAATAAAAAATAGAACTACATACTATGAGGATGGGCGGATGTCATGGTGGTAAAAATATATTTTAATGATTCCTATATGAGAATGGGCATCTACCGATTCTAAAAATAAACAATAGTATCCAAAATGAGACAATTATAAACAAAAGATGCAATGCTTAGTCCAGCCAAAATGATTGAGTTCAATATTTCCCACCCATTCTAAAACTAAATAATAGAACTACATAAGGCTTGATTCCTCTTGAGGATATGTAGTGCAACACTTGGTGGTGCCAGCACTTGGCTCCACCAAGGTTAGTCCAGCCAAAATGATAGTAACAATTATAAAGGATCATTTCCTTCATCTGTTTCCCACCGCATGAATATGGATAAGGAATTGGGCCAATGAAAATTACATTCAAAAATGTTTACCATGCTCAGAAGAAAAAAATTATCTATGCTAGAAAAATACATTTCAGAATCACACTTTCAAGAGGTGAAGCGATCTGCAAAAGAGAAATTATTATTAAAACAAGCTCAAAATAGATTAAAAGATTCATCTTTTTTATTTGATGAAAATTCATTCAAAATTGATATTGGTCATTGTCATGTAGCTCCTACAAAATACCAATATAGATCACTTGATTTATCAAGTGTCAGTTTCCTTGTCCACTCTATGTTATGCAACCCTGTACCTTTTCAACGGGATGTAATTTTGCTTCCTTTCAAAAAAATTACTGGTGTTATTTTTAACAAGGAGTTTGAGCATGAAATTCATGACATTGAAACTCATTTCTATATTATTGATGGGAAACATACAATGGAATCCCAAAAACAAATCCTTACAAATCCTGATTTTCCATCTATTAGTTATATAAAAAAACTACATGAGAGTGGTAA
This sequence comes from Taxus wallichiana var. yunnanensis, assembly GCA_018340775.1. Classification (NCBI taxonomy): domain Eukaryota; kingdom Viridiplantae; phylum Streptophyta; class Pinopsida; order Cupressales; family Taxaceae; genus Taxus; species Taxus wallichiana. The sequence continues at coordinate 26,831,081 of CM031235.1, forward strand.
CTTCCCATGTTAAACTTAAATTTATCTCTATTCTTCTTCTAATAGTTATATAAAATAAACTACATGAGAATGGATATATATATATATGAGGAGATGAGAACTACATAAGGCTTGATCCTCTTGGGGTATGTAGTGCAACACTTGGCTCTGCTAGGGATAGTCTAGCTAGTATAATACAATTATTAATTACTTCAAAACAAAAAATGTTTGTTTGTATGAGAATGGGCTTGTGCCCATTATAAATGTGCACAACTTCTATAAAGTCTGTCACAATGCACAACTTCCCATTCCTTTCCATGTTAAAAGAAAGTAAATACAATATGTTGAAAAGTGGAGAGAGTAAAACTAGCATAAAAATTTTCTTCAAATCTTGTTGAAACTGTCACAATGCACATCTTCCAATTCTATATTCTATAATTCTTATATGAGAATTGACATATGACCATTCAAAATATCTATTCTTCTTCTATGTTTCCTAAATGTGAATGGATATATATATATATATATATATAAAATAAGAACTATATAATAGTTTGATCCCTCTTATAAAATAAGAACTACATAAAGGATCCTCTAGTATGTAGTGCAAACACTTGGCTCATCGGGTATAGTCCAACCAATATGATACAATTATAAACAATTATGAATTATGAATGCATAAAATGCATTTCAAGGGATGTCAGATATTTTTTCCACATATGGTGTTCATACTTCAACTGGTATGGAGGTGGAAGATGTGACAGTGGATCTGGATTAGCAACATTCAGAGCCCTTGGATATTATCAAATTGAATGAAATTGCAGTTGTCATCCTTGAACATTATTTCAAATGATCGAGATCAATGCATTTTTGGGAGCACATGATTGAGAGATGCAACTCTAATGTGTCCCCCATATTAATATTATATGGTGGGAAAAATGCATTAAACAAAAAATTCTCTCTTATCTTTATGGTGGATAATCGGAAGTAGGATATCATGCTCCAACAATATTATAAATATCTAAATACACATCCAGATGTATCCCCTCTACGATTTTTGTGTTCTTTTTATCATAGTCATTATGTATACATTAATTCTTAACAATGTTTACTTTGTTCAAATATGTTTCTGAATATTTAGAGGTATTAAAATGATTGAATTTAGTATTGGTTGTAGTTGAATGTTTACAATGGGCATATGCCCATTCTTGTACAAAAAAATATTCAATACCTCTAAATATTCACTTTTCTTTAGAATGAGAAGTAGCGAATTCTCATAGCCTTTGTACTTGTATTGAATGGGTAGATGCCCATACTGAAGCTACATCAAACCCTTCACCATCAATTATGACAGTTGGCTCATGAACAATTATCAAGTATTTTTAAAATTTAATATTCTTTTTTACTTGTGAATATTAGTTTGAATTGATTTGATAAATATATTTTTATTTTTATTTTTATATGTAGATACAATTGGAGAATATCCAAAAATATATATTCAAAGAAATAGGTAAAAATATTAAACCTTTTCATTTTTCAATATTAGTTGGAATCAATTCAATAAATATATCCTAATTTTAATTTTTATGTGGAGATACAATTGGAGAAATTCTAGAAATTATACAACTACAAAATATGTGTAAAGAAATAGGATAAAGTACTTTTGTGAAATATTATTATTATATTTGAAATACATACAAGTTAATAATGACGTTTAATAATGAATGTTTATTTCCAAATTTCTAACTTTTATATCTAAAGAGTTTTATTGAATTGCATTCTCATGGTCTACGTTGGATACAAATGCCAATGTAGAAAAACTAGCAACAAAATTGTTACACACAGTTAAAGTGGACATGCATCCTTTGTTTTGTTGTGGTATGGAGCATTGTGAAAAGAGGGAGACATATTTATTAAAGATTTGGAAATAATTTGGAAAACACCAAAATTTCCATACAAATGTGAAACTACGGTTGTAGTTAATGTAATCAACAAAGGAGTTCTTGAAGAAATTTTTTTGGTGTCTCCAAAGGTTTCTGACAAAGACTTTAAAAATAATAAGTGGCTTATGTCATCATTGTTTACAAAACTATTCTTGGTAGGGGTTGCAGATGATGTAAGAGACATCTTAAAGGGATGTTCTCTATTTCAAACAATAGTGGAACAAATCAATATATAAAATTATGTTTATTACATTTTTCTAGTTCTTTTTCCCATTTTCCATTTGAAGTGATGTTATTGATGGTTATTAGTATGTAGTGCTCAAAATGTGTTTATTACAATTTTTTAGTTCTTCTTCACATTTCATCCAAATGATGTGATTAGTATATAATGCTCAAATCTAGCTTTGACAGTTTATACAAAGATCTTGTTTTCCATGAAAAGAAGTTATTGGTTTTGGGGGTGGAAATTTGAATGCATTATAAAAAAATTTTCACACTTAATATGTACATGGTTAAATCATGTGGGTTCACACCCAAATTTACGTTGGTCTTTGGAAACATTAAAAAAACAATTACTGAACTTGATTGAGTTTATATAGATAAATTTAGTTTTTTTTCTTTTTTCTCATAAAAAATCATTAATATTGAATTTATTACCATCATTTTATGAAAAAATATATATTAAAAAATTATGACTTGTATTATCTCATAACAACACATTTCCACGATTATTGAGCTTGATTGAGTTTACTTGTTACTATTATGTTGATTAATAAATATAAATTAATTGGCTTGTTTTTTTAGTCTATCTCATAACAATATATTAAAATTGGTCTTTTGTTATAGACTATCTCTTAACAATTCATTTATTACCATCATTTTATGTTGTAAATATTTCATAACACATTTCCTACCTTCATTCTATGCAAATAAATCCATGTTATAATTAAACATTTGTCACACAAATATATATGATCAAAATATGTAAAATATACAACATTCAAATGTGCACTACCCCATAGTTAAGATAAATCACATCTAAATTTTTCTTTCTTTCTATATTGAGTTTATTTTTCTTCTATGATTCTTATATGAGAATGGGCATATGCCCACTCAATACAAGATAAAAATGTTTGTTTTTATGAGAATGGACATATGCCCATTCAATACAAGATAAAAATGTTTGTTTTGTATGAGAATGGACAATATAAGTATTTTTATGCATTGCAATGTTATAAATGTATTAATTATTCCAATAAGTATTTCTTAATCTTACTATAAAATTGTAAACTCCTAAAATGGAAATCCCTCATACATGATATATAATTCCAAAAAATCCCTTTTTGGATTCCAATAATAGCCAAATCAAATTCCAAAATCCACTTTTTAGATTCCAATAATAACAAAATAAAATTCCAATATTTGGTATAAGAAAAACCAATATAGTTGATTTCAGTATTTAATCTAGATTGTAAAATGTCCAAATTTAACAAAATTATGGTTGAAAGTACAAAACAATACACACTTGAGCAGAGGGCAATCTATAAGAAAATAAAAGGCCCACGCATGTCAAATTCTTGTGCATTCTAGCATGCAAAATATTCAAATGATGATATATTTTGATCCCTTGCTCCAAATTACACAAAAGTTTTCTTGTTAGAAATGTCTCCTCAAGCACCTTGATTTGGTATCATGGGAATCATATTTTGGTTGGTCTAAATGGGTTAAAAAAGAGGAAAATGGTTTAGGCTCTGTAAAATTTTAGGTGAGATTGTTAAATCCTAGAAGCATCATGTTTTCTTGGGCTCCAAGCTTCTGTTAACATATCAAAGTTAGCCAAATGTCAATCATCCTATGCAGAGAAATCATTTTGATCTTTTGGATGGTTGGGACCATTAAAAATGTTCTCTCTGAAGTCCTATCTCTCTCTCTCTCCTCTCTCTGAAATCAATAGATGTAAGTTTTTAGGCATGTTTTGTAGGGGAATGTTCCGAGAAAAGAGAAGTAACTCTGTAAAGTTTATTTTGTATCCTTTATCCGAGTTAGAAGCCTCTGATCTAGGTGTTCGGGAAAAGATATTTTCCTTTCCTTTACAATTGTAATGAATTTTGCATCCAATTAAGAAATAAATCCATGTTTTATGGCTCTTTCTGCCCTATCTTGTGTTATATTGTGTTTTTTTCCTTCCATTACAATTGTAGATGCATTGTGTATACTTTTTTCTTCTTGTAGAATTCATATTTGTTGTGCTCCATGGAAATGACATTGATAAATGTAGTTAGGGATTGTATCACTTTATGTATGACCTCTCTCTTTCCCATTATTCATCTCATTTTTACTCATTTTAATGTTATCCCATCCCCTTTCTTGGTGTAATTACCTCTATAGTTTAGGATTTATGTTTTCATGAAATCTCTCTCTCTCTCTCTCTCTCTCTCTCTCTCTCTCTCTCTGGTCTCTTAGAAGCTTAGGATAGAACTAGATAGAATAATTTCCCTTCTAGGAGTAGTTTAGTAGTAAGATAAGGTAGAGGAAGATGACCTTCTCTGGTGGTTTTTCTAAGCAACAAGGCCCCACACTTAGATACAATACCATGTTACCCAAAAACATTGGTTTCTCATTAAGTAATTCATGATCAAACTAGAGGGTGTTGTTTTTTGGTGATAATAGTCTTGGAATGCCACAAATGGGACAACTTTGAAGTCATATTTTATAGGTGTGCATCCAAGTTATATTCTAGGGAGTTCCATTACACCCCTTTGTGTGCATCCTTTATTTCACCAAGTTTGATGTGTTCTTGGTGGATACTTCAGCCTTTTGAGGCATTTTTAATCACATCTAGCAACTCCACTGATTCAACCAACCCATTTTCTCAAATTTTCAAAAATTTCCTCCATCCCCTCATTCATTTCCATGTCCCCATATTCTCATGGCTCTCCAAATATCTCTTCCATTCCCACATTTCAGTTCTATCCCCCTCTATTTGTAGCAGTGGGATGATATCCCAAAAACAACACTAAAAACTTACCTCTTTTCCATGGGAATGTGTATCAACCTCCTATTGTTAAAATTCAATATATAGAAAACCATTGTGGAATTCATAATATCTAAGAAGAGAATTTTTTCCTTAGACTTTTGGTTTCATCTTTTAAAGGAAAATCAAGAGATTGGTACAATAGTTTGGCTCCACAATCAATTTCCAAATGGAATTAGCTAGGAGAAAAACTACGCAACTAGTTCAAGGATGCGATTTTCCTCATGGAACATCTCATAAAAATAAGTCAAGCTCTAATGGAGTTTATTTCTGATTTCAACATCATATTTATAAGGACTTGGTATAAAATTCCTCAAGAATTCAGACCCCACAAGGTATGACATTCTTGTATTATTTGATTTCCTTTAATGTTGGTAAATCTTTATTAATTAAATACTCAGGAGGAATCAGTCTTCCTTAAGATTTTCCATTGCATTATAAGATGAGAAGATACTAATTAAGGATGGAAATAGAAAAACCAACTCTATTGATGTAATTATTCCCTCACAACATCAAATTCGTCCATCCCCTCGTGTAAATAAATAAAAATCTATTGTTCCCTTCCAAAAATAAGAAGATTCTTTTCTTATGGGTCTTTCATTTGATGTTCCACGTTTCTATAATGCCCAAAGAATTCCCCTAAATTTGTAAAAGTTCCTCCCATATCTACCTAGAGCACTACCCAACTCCACTAAACCATGCACCAATGTTTTTAGAAGTTGTGGTATTTCAAATTCTATCCCTAGTTTCCACCCAACCCTTACTAGACCAAGTTATCCTATAAGGTTGGTAGAAAAGGAGGTATGTTATGCTTTTGGAGAGAAGGAGTGGCCCGTGAAACACTCCAAACAACAAGATGTTAAACAAAATCATGCATTTATTTTGGAGGAAACATATCAACATAGCAGGAAGTATGTTTTAGAGGATCATTTCGCTTCTCCATTGAACAAATCGGTAGCTTGAGCATCAATCATATCTTCCAAAGAATAAAAAAATCAACAACCCCTTGTTTATGCCTCTTCTCCAACCAATTCTACTAAAGAAGATAATTCCATATCTATTGAAGATTGGTCTAATTTAGATTGGGAGGATGAGAGGATCCAAAATATGCAAAAAGAAGGTGTTGAATGTCAAGAAGAATCAGGAAGATGTGAAGGACAATCAGATTGGAACTAGAGAGGAGGAGAAAGTGTTTTTACACTATTGACATCCAAGGCCTCAAGGAATAATGTTTGCAAGGTGAGCAAGATGTTTTAATGGAATGCAATGATCCTCATTTCTCTACATGTTTAGAACTTGCTTCACTTTTGGAGGGTTGCAGTGATACACCAAGAACATCATTAGTCACTGCAATGGACAAGGAAGGGCCTCAAGATTTTAAGGAAGATGAGTTTGAGCTCTCTAGCTTCTTGTTTGAGGAAGCAAAGCATGAGAACACAAGGGTGGAAACAAATTTGTTTGCAGAAGAAGAAATATAAGCTCAAGACAAGCTTGAAAACATCCACCATGAAGAGGAAAGTGTCTCGACTAGTTTCATTAATGGATTTAATTATAAAGAAGATGGAAAAATGAAGAGAATCAGGGACTTGCCAAATCAAATACATGGCTAGTTTAGAGCCAAAAAGAGTGTTGAAACCTATTACACCCTTAGTCCTATAGCTTATATTGGATATTTAATGCCAACTTGTGGCCTACATAATCTCTCTTCTTGTCATATGTTATTCATTTATGCTTTCATATGTTTAGTAGGTCATCCTTGGTGTTGTCCATAACATAGGATTGGTATATATAGGTGGTAGTGAGGAGTATTTAATCATCATATTAAGCATTTGAGTCTTATTGTATGGTTTGGAGGTTTCCCCCTCGAAGTGGCTAAGCTATTATACTTTCATATTGAGATCATTTATTTGTAATCTTATGTTCTTTGGTGTTTTATTACTGCTAATAATCATATTTATACAATTAATTTCATTACAAGTGGTATCGAGCACGATCTTAGCCAACGCTATGTCAAACACTAATTATGAATGCTCGGCTATATCTCAAAATTGGTAGTGAATTTTTCTACAATTTTTTTGTGGTATGGTGAAATTAGTCAAGTAAGATCCTCTCCAAATTTCAAGCATTTTTGAATTGTTTTGCAAAAGTTATAGTGGTTTTATATTTTTTCATAATTCGGCTCACTGAGGGTGTAATTTTTGGAATTTTTCTAAGTTTCTTATATTTTTAGAAATATTTTTAAAAATTAGCTAGGGTTTCTTCTTTATAATTTCCTCTATTTTTCTAGTAAAATTAAGAAACCTTAAACCCTAAATGTTTTCCCTAATCCATCTACCCTGATCCCAAAATCTACATCATGACCGGTAGATCAACTTAAGTCTACGGGAAAGGTCAATAAACTCCATGAATGACAACAAATAAGGAAGATATGGATTTATAATCTTCTGGTTTGGGAGTCTCTGAGGTTGTAATCTAACTTCAGGAAAGGGTAAATCATATGGTGAGTAAGGATGGCCTCAATAATGAGCTTCTTCATCTTAAAGGTAGCCTTAGGGTTGAACTTTAGATGGATTTTGAATCAATGAAGCATGAGCTATTTATCACTATTTCAAACAAAAATCCCAATCCCAATCATATGGGTTCCTCTAAGCAATAACCACACATGTCTAATCACTCCAAATAAGGAGGATTATCTACACATTCAGTGGATCTCCTCACCAATGGTGGGGAATTTTTGAAAAGGAAAAATGTGAAAATTCAATGGAAAGGATACATTCAATTGGATTACCCAAATGGAGAATTTATTTTATCTCCATCAGGAAAAAAATGTTACCATGCCATCCTTATATCTATAACCTGACCTTTTTTCTGGTATCATTGGTTAGGTGCTCAAATGCATAAGAATGGTCTAAGTGTCACATGGACAGTTTTCAATGAAGAGCTTCAATTACACTATAGTTCTAGTGTGTTAGAGAATTTATGCATCCAACTAGCAAAGCTACAACAAACAAGTTCGGTAAAGGAGTATCTCCATCAATTCTAAAATATTCCCTTGTATGTGGAGGATATTACGAAGAGTATTTAACTAACCTATTTCTTGTGGGTATTAAGGACCACATTGAGCATGAGGTGAGTATATTTAATCCACTCAAGGTTTCTGAGTCTATTATCATGGCACGTACGAAAGAGAAAATTTTTCTTTTAGCACAAGGCATTCCTTCACTAACATAAAATATCATAGCACTTGTATCCCATCTTACCCTCAAATCTAGTTCGGTTGACTGTACCTCAACAAATTAAAGAAAAAAGAGAAAAAGGGTTATGTTTTAACTGTGACAACAAATATGGACCAAATCAAAAATGTGTTGAGAAATAGTTGTTCTACATTTAAGGGGCCAGTGATGAGGAAGAATTTGAGGAAACATCAAGCGAGGAAGAATATAAATATCCCCATCCTAATATTTCATTCCATGCTCTATTAGGTTTTCATACTCCACAAACCATGTAGGTCATGGGTTATCTTAAGAAGTAAAAGGTGATAGTATTGATTGATTCATGGAGCACACATAATTTCATCAATCATAATCTGGAAGCAAGGATAAATTATTTCATCTACCCAACACCTAAATTTCAAGTAATGATCGCAGATGGTAGCACATTCCAATGTTCAGGTAAATTCCATAAAATCATACTTATGATGGCAGACTACACATTGGAATCTATGATGTTTTCTATTCCCGTGGGAGGAGCTGAAATTATTTTAGATGTTCAATGGCTCACAACATTTGGCCACCATAAATCAAAATTTCTAGGAATTTTTCATGCTCTTTCATTCGAGGGTAAATAATTTGAACTTCATGGACTACATATAAAAACTCCTCATGTTGTTATTTCTCACCAAATGTAGAAGATTCTTAAAAGGGGGCTGAAGGTTCTATAGCACGATTTTTCTCTATGGAAGTTCAACCACCAATGATGGTAGTACATGTTGATATTAAAATGGTTATTGATAAATGTGTAATTTTATTCAAGGATCCTAGAGGATAACCTCTCCGAATGAGATCATGTTCATGTCATTTAGTTAATTTCAAGAAGCCAACCCCCCAACATCAAGCCTTAAATATACCAATACATGTAAAATAGTGAGATTAAGAAGATGGTGGAGGAACTGTTAGAAATGTGTATTATTCATCACAATCAAAGTGCTTATTCTTCTTCTCTAGTGATGGTGTTTCAAAAGGATGGAAGATGACACATGTGTCTAGACTATAGAGAAATAAACAAGTACACTATCAAAAATAACTTTCATATTCCTGTCATTCATGATTTATTAGATAAGTTGTATGGTGTAATTTACTTTACAAAACTAGATATGTGTTTTCGGTATCACCCAATTAGAGTAAAGAAATAATATTTTCATAAGAAAACGTTCAGAAATCATCAAGAACATTATGAATTCCTAGTGATGCCTTTTGGTCTTACTAATGCACCATCCACATTTCATAGTTTGATGAATTTAGTATTTAGACCATTCCTATGGAATTTTGTCTTGGTATTTTTGATGATATCCTCATCTACAAATCCTAGGAGAAAATTTACATCATGTCAATATAGTATTAGAAACCCTAGAGAAACATCAAATATATGCCAAGCCTTAAAAGTGTTATTTTTGGGTACATGAAATGCAATACTTGCGCCATATTATCTCTAATTAAGGTGTTAAGTTGGACCCTAACAAGATCCAAGCCATGGTGGAATGGGAAGTCCCAATAACCCTCAAGAATTTACGAGGTTTCTTAGGTCTCACAAGGTATTATCATAGATTTTTAAAAACTATGGTAGTATAGCAGCACCACTTACAAAATTATTGAAGAAAGATTCCTTTCATTGGAATGAGGAAGCTTCTAAGGAATTTGAAAAATTGAAGGTGGCAATGTGCACCACTCCAATATTGGAAATTCCATATTTCTCCAAGACCTTCATAGTTGAATTTGATGCTTCAGGAAATGGAAGAAAAATAGTACTCATGAAAAAGGACATCCCATAGCATTCGAGAGTCAAAGACAAAAAGGAAATAATTTGTTGAATCCCACCCATGAGAAGGAAATAATGGAAAGATTACATACCGTAAAACAATGGAGACCATACTTGATGGGTATACACTTCAAGGTAAAAATAATCATGATAGTTTTAAATATTTATTGGAGCAATGATTATCTTTAGAAGAGAAAGAAAAATGGGTCACTAATATGCTAGGGTATGAATATGAGATTATTTATAAGAAAGGGAAGGAAAATTTGGTTGTTGATGTTATATCTAGGAGGGATGAGTCCATAGAAGCATTGTTATGTGACACATATTTATTAAAGTAAGATTAGGTATATCAAGCAAGGGAAGAATGATATAAAGATGAAACAACCCATACTCTCATTCAGAATATCCAAATGAGACCCAACCATATCAGTTTAATTTATATGGAAGGGAGATACATTGTTGTATAAAGATAGGTTATATTTGTGTATGAACTCGCACTTAAACACCATGTTATTTTAGAGCTCCAAACTTCTCCACTAGTTATTCATTTTGGGGTCTTGAAAACTTATCAAAGAGTTAAGAAGGATTTATTTTTGGAGGGGTGAAAGGAGATATTTAAAAATTTGTGGCAGTGTTGGGTATACGAACACAATAAGGGCAAGACCATTAAGACACTGTGTCTCACCCAACCTCTATCTATTCCTAGCGAGAGATGGGACGAGGTATTAATGGATTTCATCACAAGATTTCCTAAATCATAAGGAAAAAGTGTCATCATGTTTTTGGTGGATAGACATACCAAGTATGCTCATTTTTGTGTCATGGTTCATCCTTTCATAGATACTACAATTTCCATCTTATTTATGGACACAATTCAAAAGCTCCATGGCACGTCCAAAATTATTGTAAGTGATCATGATCCGATATTTACAAGATATTTTTGGACTGATTTGTTCTCTTGTTTGGGTATCCAACTAGCCCGAGTTCATTTTATCATCCTAAATTAAATGGGAAGACTAAAGTGGTAAATAAATGTTTACAGGGATATCTTCAATGTTTTACTTTAGATAAACAAGAACATTGGGTGCAATGGTTTCTTCTTGTAGAATGGTGGTATAATAATTCATTTCATAACTCCTCCAAAATGTCTCCATTTCTGGCACTTAACGGGTACCATTCTCCATCACTCATCTATAGCTTGAATGTCAAACTGAAGTGAGAGAAATCAAGGATCACATTTAGCACTAGCATGAGGTACTCTCTAGTCTTAGCGAGAATTTGGAAAGCATACAAAACTACATGAAGCAATAAATTAATCAACATCGTAGTGAGTGACACTTTAAAGAGGGTGACTTTGTTTTAGTATGGCTGCAGTGATATAAGCAATTATCATTAAAACAATAGCAAAAGGATAATAAGCTTGCTCCTAAATACTACGGTCCTTAACAAGTGTTCCAGAAAATTATTAGTGTGGCATATAAGTTGGAGCTCCCTCCGGAAGTAAAAAAATTTCCATTCTTTCACGTTTCTTACTTAAAGAAAGTTATTGGGAAACACGTTTCCACCCACCAATTCTTCCCAAATTGGATAAGGAAGGAAGAATCATATTGGAACCTAAAGGTAATCTTCAGACACACACCAAAATATTGAGGACCGAGTCATTAATGAGTGCTTAATTAAGTGGAAGAATATGAATATTGAGGATGCATCATGGGAGGATGATGCATTTGTGCAAAAACATCTAGGAATTCCCACCATTGGGGACAATATTGCTTTAAAGGGGAGGGGCATGTTATGCCCTTAGTCTTATAGCTTATATTGATATGTGATTAACTAAAATTGAAATAATTATATGGATAGTGCAAGATAGTTAATATAATTTAGGAGGAAATATAACATTGTAAATAACTAGGTCAATGGAGTAAGTAAAGAGTTAAATGATCTAGAAAAATGTATGAAAGGAAATACTAAAATCCTATCGTGTAAAGGACAAATGTAAATGACTTAGCTAGTAACAGATGACTATTGTAGAGTGTCACAGGTTTGGCTGGAAAATAAGGGAGTAGGAACGAATACACAAAGGTCCCGAAAAGGCTGGATATAGAAGATTTGAGTGGATTGGGGCACTTGGAATAGGATTGGGGTTCCCACGGGTGCTCTGGTATGAAATCTAGGCACCCTAGTCTATGAAGAACCCTTGAAATTGGTTCTTATAGGGTCATAAGATGGGTTGTAACCTTCATTTCTTGTCACATTAATTTATGCGTATTGTGTTGAATGCTCCGAATAATCCAAGAGGAAGAAGTAACTTGTAAATGACCAAAGACAAGTATCAAAACCCTAAAAAATAAAATGAAAAATGAATGGGTCGATCGACCGCATCTACCACAACAATGGTCTTACTAAACTGAATGTTGCACTACATTTCAAACCCGATGTAGTTAAGTGCGTGTACGCATGTCTTTCCCTATGTGCTCTTGTGCAGCTTGCACTTTATGAAGTGAAAAGTAATAAATAAATGTAGAAAACGTAATAGAATGTGTGCATGGAATATAATATAATCCCAAACCATATGAAGTGTGATGTAGATGTCCTAGCTTGTGCCTTGATGATGGAGCTATGTGGATGGAAATGTAATAGATGGATGCAACTCTAGGTAGAGTGATAGCAGTGTATCATGTTAGGTCCCTTATTATGGTCTCATAAATTTATATTTATAGGGATCTCGTGCTCTAATTTCATAATTAAACCTGAAAAGGCTGACACATAAAAGATAAGAATGAAAAATGGCTAGAAAGGACCCAAATAATCATGGGAAAGTGGGAAATAGGCTAGGGTGCCCCCAAGTGGGACCAAGGTGCCCATGGGCACCCCATTACGGTTAAGATAGAGCAAGATATTTGGAAATGACTAGGTAAATAGGTGAAATAAGTCACAAAATATGAAATAAAATAAATAAGATGGCCAAAAGGACAAGGGTTAATTAATAATTTCTTCCCTTGATAACCTTCTAAATAGTAGTATGAGATCGAGATAAATAAATGTCTAAAGTGCATGATTTTATGACTACATTTTTCCCCCACTTTATGTTGGTGAGCGGAAAGCTTGGTAACATAAAGTAGATAGAGATGTGTACTTGATGCCATTGTATAGTGATGAAGAAGGCATGCTGAAGGAATAGACAAAGTGTGGAATGACAAAAATATGGAGGAACATGGAAACTATAGATGAAAAATATGTAAATAAAAAGTGATGAGAGTGATACTAGGGAGAAACGCATGTGTGTGTAGCTGCCACAGTGTTTCGTGTACCTGCATGGTTAGTAATTCATGTGTTATATTGTGTAATGTTGTTGTTGTCACCATGTTGATTCCACCATTTGATTGCTTGTTTCTCATACGAGACGGACTTGCAAAAAGAGAAACAATAGAGTAGTCAAATATGCATGTATGTGTTATCCCAAATAACTCCCCAACTTATTTAGATAAATTATATTTCTATTCTCACTCTAATGTTTCCCATTTCAAGTTCCACGCACTCAAGTAGTTTCCCTACAATTTTGGCACAGTTGTAGTTCTTCCATGCTCCCTCGCATGTCCTTCCTTTTTCTCCCTTTTCATCTCCTTTCATTTTTCCTTTTCACACCAAATTCCATTCCCAATCTTCTATGCACTCCTTGCACGTGCACCCGGTGACTTGTCTTCCAATTTGTCTAAGACCCTTACATGTCTTCACACTTATTTTCCTTGCACTTCTTCACTTCCTAGTTCACCTAGTCCGTCCTTTTCTTCATTACATGCCTTGCACTTATTCCCTTCCCCTGGTTCACCTCACGTGCCCTTTTCTTCCTTATCGCCTCACCTTACCCAGTTGAATTCTTGTGCCCCACTTACATACTTATCTCATGAAAGTATGCTTTCATTTTTTCCACACATGTCACTTTTGTCTATCTACCTTTGGTAGTCTTACGCCCACTTCCACGCCATTAGTATCACGTCATCAACTATCAGAATTGAGTGTGATACATGCAACCAATCAAAGTGTGCCAATAGGGTTTTGAATCCTGATAAAAAATCAATGTGCGACATGTGGCAAAAATGATAAAACAAATGAATAGTTTCCTCATTCCTTCATCCAATCAACACGTGCCACATGTCTTACATGTTTAGTTACATTATAGATCTTCTGACAACCATAAATTTTTCTGTAGGGATCGGCACACATGTGCCTAGGCTCATTTGAAAGTTGTTGACGTGGGCTACATGATGGAATTTTCAAAATCAGATTTAGGTGGGATTTGGTAGGTGGAAAATAGGGAAATGTCTCTCAAATCATTAATGCATGCAACCAATCAATTCAACCACCTAGATTTCTGCAGATTTGGTCTCCTTCCTTCTTCTATATGCCAAATAGACTTGGAGATGTGCACTTGACAGATTGCAATCAGATTCATAGGATTTATACTTGTTATTGGTGGTTAGATTTTGAATCTTATTTTCCCTCGTCTTCTCTCCTTCTATAAATTGTAGAGTTCTCCATTGTAAAAAGGATCTCTCTTTTTTGTAACAGCACCATGCCAAAATGGTGGTTGACTTCCTATGGGTTTTAGACCTTCGACTTGGTCTCTAAAATGTATTCTCATCTCCTACCATGAATGTAACTTACTTTGCATCATTTAGGAAATAAAATTAGGTTTTTGGTACTTTTGTCTACCCTTATCTCATTTCCATTGTGTCTTACCTCATTGTTTTTGTTTTTACGGCATGTTGTGCATATTTCCCACTTGTAGTCCCCATGTTTATTTATTGTTACATATTGGAGAGATGATTCTATGTGGTTCTTTTAAAGTGGCACATGCCTATCTACCCTCTCTCTCATGCTTTTTCTCTTCCCTACCCCTTTTGGAGAGAGATCGACCCTTCTTTTCGGTGCTATCACCACCTCTTTTAGCATAGGATTTCTCCTTTCGAATATCCTTCTACCCATGATCCCTTGGTATGTTTAGTTTAGGATTTTGTTTTTACATTAGGAGTAGTATTAGTGGTTGAAATAAGTTGAGGAATTTTCCTTTCCGAAGGTCTCAGTATCTATGTGCAAGGTCCCGAACATGGAGATGGTCCCATTATTGCCTCAGAAATCTTGATCCATCATGATCACATCAAGGGCACAATTTTGAGCACAAAATAATTCCGGAATGCTTGGTGGGATGAGTTTTAAAAGCTATACATCTTCATCTCAAAAATTTTGGTGTGTTCTTGTTGGGTTTCAGCCTTTGGAGGCATCTTTCAACACATATGACAAATCCGCATTGATTCAATGCAAACATTATCTTATTTACAAACCAGCTTCCCCTACTTTCTTTCATTCATTTTCCTTCTACCATCATTTCACTTAAAATTTTTGAACTTGTGCAATCATAGCTTATTCCCTTCTTGGAATTCCCATTTGCAACAACATATTTATTTCCCTCCATCACCATAGTTTCAAAATCCTCCTCCAAATCAGTTTTTGAGCCCCATCAAGAATATGCATATAACCCAAACTCCACCGACTCATATGGCTATTTTAATAACCAAAACATTTATGAAAAATAGGTTTATGCAGATGATGGTGGCAAATCCATAGCTAAAGCTGATTTTGATAGGAAGATTCAAAACATAAAGATGGATATGATACACTCGAGTCAAATGCTCCATAAAGGTAGCTAGAATTGGCTACAAGGTCCTTTGTCCATGGGTAGGCCTGTGCAAGCTGGTTTAGTGCCCCAAAGCAGAAGTTGCACTTTATCATTGAGATGTTTCCCAGACTGAAATGGGCTGAAGAAATGGAGGCTAAAAATTTAGTGTTGAGTGACCCAAAAAATGGGACAACCCTACACTACCATCCTACAACCCTCCCATTCCTCCTTCTGAGTTTACATCATCTTAGTGGGCTAACCATGTTCCCAACTTTCTATGTGTTTCCCTTGTTCAGAATTCCCCACCTCCATCCTCTCACTTTCACTTCTCTTCCATCACTTCTTCCACGTGCATTCCCATCCTTATCATTCATGCCTCTATTCCTTCCATGCATTCCTTCTTCTCCTATACTTCCACATTTTTCCAAGTCCCCTCTATCTAATTGTTCCATAAATGAACAACCCCCCACTTACACACCATCCCTAGCTAATTTCATCATGTTCGATGACTAAAGAATAGTTGAATAATGGTATGAGTCATATAAATCTGATTAGGAGGATGAGATAATCAAGTCACCTATTTTTGAAGAGATAGCAGTTAGTCTCACATGATACAATTTTGAAGGATAAATAGTTACTTGTAGAGGAAGAACCATGTGCGACCCATCATGCAAGAACTCCCCTTCAAGATTAAATTCTACACAAGGATCCCGCATCTAGGATCAAGCTTCAAGGCAATGGGAAAATCATAAGGATCATATCATTCCCAATCAGATATCTAGCTAGTCTAGAGAAAAAAATAGAGTTTCCACCACCATGCTCACTTGAACATGAGGTAGAGCTTCAATGCACCAAAGAATGGCAATAATATCTCCTAGATCTAAATGTAGATCATCTTCGGGAGGTATATATATATTTTGATACATTGAGGAGAAGGGTGAGAGACCATCGATATACAATCTTTCACTCTTGGTAAAGACCATGTTCACGACCAAATCAATTACATGGTCACGGTTTGGAGGAAAGGCAACTACTTATCCCTACGTGCTGCAAGTTTTACTCGAGCATCCTTTACCTTTGGTTATTATATGTTAGTTTAGGTTTTATTTCTATAGAAAAATTTCTTGCACACCCTCTCATGTTCCATCTGGAACATGTATTAATTTCGTAGTTTGTACATAGTTTTTGTGTTTCTGTTTCAAAGGCTCTTCTTCTAGCACTATTTCCTTTCTTGTTGTGTGTCACGCACTATTTTTTTTCTTGGGATGGTAGTTTAATTTTTAAAAAGATGCATTTCCAACATTCTACATACATTTTTTTACTCTAAAAAATTCAAATAAGAAGATCTTCATATGAGAGTATCAATTCAGTTTAGAGTTTAGACAATCCTTTAAGTGACTCCAAGGATGTTCTTCAAGTTGCATATCAAGTCTTTATCTTTCTAGGTAGACTTTACATCCAATGAATGCTTCTAAGGCTATTGGTCTCTTCATCTAGTAGGAAGATGGCCCCCGACAGTCACTAAACTGTTATCCCAAATAACTCCCCAAGTTATTTGGATAACCTATATTTGTATTCTGACTCTGATGTTTCCCATTTCAATTTACGCTTACTCGGGAAGTTTCCTTATCACTTTGGAAAAATTGCAATTATTTCACACACCCTCACCTGCCCTTCTTATTTCTCCCTTTTCATCTCCCATTTTTCCTCTGCACACTCACTTTCATTCCTAGTCTATCACACTCCTTGTGCACGCACATGTTGACTTGCTTTCCAATTTGGTTAAGTCCCTTGCATGTCTTCGTACTTACATGTCTTACACTTCTTCTCTTCATGATTCACCTTGCGGGCCCTTTTCCTTCTTACTCACCTTGCACTTATTCCCTTCTTGGTTCACCTCATACACCCTTTTCTTCCTTGTCACCGCACCTTCCCCATTTGAATGCTTGTGCCTCACTTGCATACTTGTCTCCTATAGGTATAATTTCATTTCTTTCACACACATCACTTTCGGGCACCTGCCTTTGGAAATATTATGCCTCTTCCTTTCGCACCTTGCGCCCGCTTCCACACCAATCGGTGCCACATCATAAATTGTCATACTTGAGTGTGCTACATGCAACCAATCAAAGTATGCCAATAGGGTGTAAAATCTTGATAACAAAACAATGTGTGAAACATGACAAAACACCAAAAAGAATGAAAAGTTGGCTAATTCCTCCAGCTTAAACAACACACATCACATGTCTTGTGTGTTTAGTTTCACTCTAGATCTTGATAGCCATTACCTTTGTTACTGAGGATGCAAACACACGTGCCTGGGGTCATTTGAAATCTTTTGACGTGGGCTACACATTATAATTTTCAAAATAAGATTTATATATGATTTGGTAGGTAGAAAATAGGGAAACATCTCTAAAATCATTAATGTATACATCCAATCAATCCAACCACCCAAATTTCTACATATTTTGTCTCCTTCCTTCTTCTACACACCAAAGAGACTTGGAGATGTTTACTTGACAGTTGCGGGTGGATTTGCAAGAAGTTATTTCTAGTTTTGGTGGTCAATTTTTGAATCCAAGTTTCCTCCTCTTTCTGCTCCTCTTCACTCATTCTTCTTCTATAAATTTCAGAGTTCTACATTGTAAAAAGGATCTCTCTTTGTTGTAAGGGAACCATGCCAAAATGGTGGTCAACTATCCAAGGGTTTTAGATCTTCGAATTGGTATCTGTGAATGTATTCTCACCTCCTTCCATGAATTTAACGATTGTGAATCCTTTAAGAAATAAAATAAGGCTTTGTGGCACTTTTGTCCGCCCTTGTCTCATTTCCATTGTGTCTTGCCTCTCTGTCTGTGTTTTTGGCATGTTTTGTGTATTTCCCACTTATAGTCACCATGTTTATGTGTTGTCGCATGTTGGAGAGCCAAGTCTACATGGTTTTGTCAGACACATGCCTCTTTGCCCTATCTCCCTACTTTCTCCATTCCCTACCCCTTATGGAGAGAGATTGACCCAAATTCTTGTGCTATCACCACCACTTTTAGCATAGAATTTCCCCTTTCTACATATCCTTTTATCCCTTGTCCCTTGACATGTTTAGTTTATGATTTTCTTTTTACATTAGGAGTAGTGTTAGTGGTAGAAATAGGTTGAGGAACTAGCCTTCTCTGGAGGTCCATCTCTGCATGTAGGGTCCCAAAATTTCATATGGTCCCATTTTTACCTCGAGAATTCTTGATCCATCACGATCACATCGAGGGCGCAATTTTGAGCACCAATAATATGTAAGTGTAAAAATGCTATGTAGAAGATCCATGTAAGTGTAAAATACGTAAAGTGTAAATGTAAATCGTAAATGGAATATAAATGTAAATGGAATATGTGCACTGATCCTTGTCGAGAAAGAGTGTAGAAGGATATCCTATAATTGTTAATGTTTTAGGTGACCTCATACCACCCTAGTCTGAAGAATTATAGGGAGGAAATGATTTGTGTCCTCCAAACTCTAACCTCTTCTACCGAAATGTGTGTGAATATATTGTTCTAATGTTCCTATTTTTGGGTGATCCGACGTTGTTAGCATAATTTAGCATAGGCATATTTATTGCATTTTATTGCATTGTATTTTATTTAATAATGTGCAACATGTGCACTCTAGTCTAGTGACTTGCATTCAATATTGTTATGTTGGATAACATTCAATATTGGTATTAGTAGTAATTACATGTGCATGTGAGATGGGTCTTATCATCTCGTAGTTGGTGTTTTCTAGGATGTCATGTGTATCTATATGAGGTTGTCTAATATCTATAAATATTACAGCTCTTGCATTGTAATGTAATCTGATTTCATGATCAATAATATTTGTGAGGCTTCCATCCCTCTTTGGTCATTGCAATCTTATTCTATTCTATCATTTGGTATCTAAGCTATACCATTATTATCATTTGGTATCAGAGCAGGTTCTATCCAAGTAAGGTTGAAGAGGAGCACTATTGGAGAGGATCCATTGGAGAAGAAGATCTGCATCAAAGGAGAGCCATTGAAGCATCCTGCAGCCTCCATTCCTCCCAAGCATCCATCAACTAAAATTTGACCTATCCACTTATTTGGAAGGTAAATTTTTTTAGTCATTGGCATAGCCAATTGATCTAACATATTGGTGGAATATTTCAGATTTGAAGATTTTTTTTTTTTTAAAAAGGAGAAAGATCTTGAAAAAATTGCAGATCTAAAAAAAAAAAAAAAGATTTGTGAAAAAAAAAAAAAAAAAAAAAAGATCTTAAAAAAAAAAAAAAGGAGAGAGATCTTGAAATTTTTTTCTGCAGATCTAAAGAAAAAAAGATTAGATCTAAAAAAAAAAAAAATTAGATCTGAAAGTGGAGGTGTGAAGAATTCGGGAGCAAAGGTTGAAGCAGTCCCGTCAACAAAATTCCAGCAGATATCTCTTAGAAAAAAGGACGTAACTTTTTCATAAAATGTTGGATTGATGTGTTGTTTTTTTCTGAAAAGATAAGAAGGAGATGCACAAATTTACAGTTTACATCATCTTCAGATTCGGCCTCTACATGTGACAAAAGTCTGTACAAGTCGGATCATTTTTTTAAAAAAAAATCAGATCTAGCTGGTAAATTGGTAAGATCTCAAAAAAAAGATTCTAATTCTTTTGAAATTTTGTGGGTTTCAAGAAAAATATTTTATGATGCTGCTGTCAAAATTTTAGAAAAACCCAGATCACGGTTTGTGAGAAAAGGTGAAAACAATATTCAGATTGTTTGTTTGGATCTTGGGAACAAACAGGTCAGCGGTTCAATTCCCACTCTCTCCATATTTTTTCTTAAATTATTTTTTTAGAAAATTTGGAGAAATTAAAAAAATTTGGGATATTTCTAAATTTAGAAGCTCACCAAACACATTTAGAGCCACCGCTAAATTTAGCGGAAAAACACCTATTGGGGGTAAAAAAATATTTTTGGCCTAAATTGTGTATTTTGTGATTCTAGACCCTTTTTTCTAAAGAGGGGAACACAAAAACTTCATTTTGATGTACTTTTGGAGCATGTTGTAGTAATCTTGGTGCATAAAGTGAAAAAAAAAAAAATGCAAATTTTTCATTTTATGTTTGGTTCTATCACACGAGATCTTTGATCTCATAAAGAAGATCGGTATATACGGTGCCTCTGGGAAGCACTTACGGGTGATGCCGTCATGACTACTACTACACTTAACACCTAACACAACTACCTAAATGTCATTTAGGCATTGACCCTATAAAATCGATTTTGGGAGTAATAAGGACACAATACACACACATTTGAGCGCTCCCATCCATTTGTGCTTGCACAAACCCCTCTCCCATCTTGTCTAAGTACCACGTACTAAATTCTTTCACGTGCGTTAACACATCTTTCCATACTTGATGGGTATATTGAAAGGGTGATCTTCTTCCACGTGCACCGATGGGTATATCGGAAGAGAGCGTATATAGAAAGGTTTGGTATATCGGCCTGATGGTATATTGAGAGGGAGACCATAAACCTGGAGTGATAAGAGCCTTACCCTTTGTCATAGATTCAGAGTTTCAGAAATTCAGATTACAGAAATGGGTGCACAAGCACCAAATTTCTTCTTTCCGCATTCACAACCGCTTAGAGGAGACTATGCTTGCATGGAAACCGAAGATCAAGACGTTACTTGAGTTTGAAGACCTATGGACAGTTGTAGATGGAAAAACAACAAGATCACTTGATGATGGAAGACAACAAGCTCAATTTGATAGGGCCAATCAAAAGGCCAAGTTGATCATCTTGTTTAGCGTAACAGACGATGTGCAACCCCACATTAGAGATGCCACATCGGCCAAGGATGCATGGGATAAGTTGAGCACAGTCTATGAGGCAAAGAACAAGAATTCCATCCTCAACCTACTATCACAACTGCATACTCTCAAGTTCAAGCACAATGAGAAGGTTGAAGTTTTTTGAGATGAGTTGCTACTTTGAGGGCATCTCTATTGGCATTGGGAAAAGAGATAAGTGATGAAGACCTCGTACCAATTGTGTTGCGAGCACTTCCTCCTTCCTACAAAATCTTTGTGACAACTATCAATATGAGTGAACACACAGTCACCTTTGAGAAGTTGGTCAATCTACTCCAACAAGAAGAGGCAATGAACAACAAAGATCAGGAAGATGAGCAAGCACTATCTTCCAATCATAAAGGAAAGGGAAAATTTCAGTCCAATCATAAGAAGTCCCAACAAAATCAAATTCAACGAGACAACACCAAGAAGTGTCCCATTTGCAATAGAGGGGGACATGACATCAAAGATTGTTGGTACAATTCCTATAAAAAGGGTTCATCAAGTAATTCAAAACCCAATAACCAACAGGGTAACAATAATTCAAATAAAGGGAAGTCCAACAACAACAACAATCAAGGGCAGAAAAATGGTAATTGGCAAAGAAAACCCAAACAACAAGGGTACATTGCCGAACATGAGGATGATTCAGATGAAGGACACCACATGTATTCTGCTCAATTTGATGAAGAAACCAAGTCCACACAAGATATCTGGTATGTTGACTCAGGTGTAACTTGACACATGACTGGACGTAAGGATTGGTTCTACACACTGCGTGACTCACCTAACAAGAACCATGTGTCATTAGGTGATGACTCATCATACAGTGTCAAGGGGATTGGAAACATTTCACTACCTCTTAGAAAGCATGACTGCAAAATCACAAATGTATTGTATGTACCTGGGTTGACCAAGAATTTGCTATCAGTTAGTCAACTCCTTGATCACAACTTGAAGTTAGATTTTGACAGTAATAATGGAAAAAAAGTGTGCTTGATAAGAGATAAGTCAAGAGGTTCCAAGATTGTAGCAAGAGCCTCCAATGTGGGACGCATGTTCCAACTTGTTTTTTTCACAAGGCCGATCAAGCTCTAGTGGCCAAAGATACACAATCTGTAGAACTATGGCATCGCAGATATGGTCACATCAGTTTTGGCTATCTCCAAACACTTCAAAAGGGAAACATGGTGAAAGGATTGCCTACACTCAAGCACAACACTGACAAGTGTCACAATTGCCTAGCTGGAAAGCAACACAGAGTACCCTTCCAGAAGAACACATATAGAGCTAAGGGAAAGCTTGATTTGGTGCACACCGATCTTTGCGGGCCCATGCAACCAAGTCATTCTGGATGTCAATACTTCATGCTTTGTGTTGATGACTACTCAAGAAATATGTGGATATATTTTCTAAGAAACAAGAGTCAAGCCTTTGAGACATTTCAGAAGTTCAAAGCACTTGTTGAGAATGAAGTTGGTCGCAAGATCAAAACTCTCCACTCAGATCGGGGGGAATTCACAAGCAATGAGTTCAAGACTTACCTGGAAGCTCATGGGATTCATAGACAAATGCCTCCTACTCACACACCACAACAGAATGGTATAGTTGAGAGAAGGAATTGTACTATCATGGAAATGGTGCGATGTATGATTGATGACTCAGGTTTAACAAAGACATTTTGGGCAAAAGCTGCAAGAACTACAGTCTATTTATTGAACAGAGTGCCCACAGTAGCTCTTGAAGGAGTGACACCTCAAGAAGCATGGTCAAATCGAAACCATCAATTGCACACCTAAGAGTATTTGGGTGTAAAGCTAGCATGCACATACCCAAGAAGAACAGAACAAGTTGGATATGAAAGCTGAGAAACTGATATTCATTGGATACAGTGAAGAAGCACTTGGGTACAGATTATGGGATCCGAAAGTAAAGAAAGTATACACAAGTAGGGATGTTGAGTTCTTTGAGAAGAAACAAGCAGATGCTCCACTCAATGACTCAACAAACATGTAGAATACACCTCTTGTGAAGATAGAATTTGATGTTCCCACTGAAGATGACAGTGATGAATTGGATGATGGTGAAAACTTGGATCCACCACAAGCCAATGGAACAACTAAGAAGTTACCTAAATGGTATACTCAATTAATAAGAGATGCAAATTTGGATGAAGCACCTAGCACATCGTCCAATCCTGGACCTAGAACTCGTAGTCAAGCTCGTGAAGAGGTCAATTATGCCCTAATGAGCAGAGTTGTTGAAACAGTTGAGCCATCTATAGTTCAGGAAGCCCTACAATCAAAATCTTGGAAAGATGCCATGGATTCAGAGTATCAGTCAGTGATGAAGAACAACACATGGCAACTTGTCGACCTTCCACCAGGGAAGAAACCCATTGGATGCAGATGGATATTCAAGACTAAGTACAAATCAGATGGGACTATTGACAAGTATAAAGAAAGGCTTGTAGCAAAGGGATATGCACAACAAAAAGGCATTGATTATGAGGAGACATTTTCTCCCACAGCTAAGATCAAGACAATCAGGATGATCTTTGCTCTAGCTGCACAATTTGGTTGGAAATTCCACCAAATGGATGTGAAAAGTGCCTTTCTTAATGGAGATTTGCAAGAAGAAGTCTATATGACTCAGCCAGAGGGTTATGTAATACCAGGAAAAGAGATGATGGTATGTAAACTCATAAAATCTCTATATGGCCTAAAACAGGCACCCCGGGCATGGTACATCAAAATTGATGAGCATCTCATAAGTCATGGATTCGAAAGGAATCCTTATGACCCCAATCTCTACCTCAAAAAGCAAGGGGGGGAGATTGTCATTGTGGTTGTTTATGTCGACGATCTAGTCATTACAGGCAGTTCTGTGAAGATGATCGATGCAACAAAGAAGGATTTTAATCGATCGTTCGACATGACAGATCTCGGGCTCATGCACTATTGTCTTGGGTTGGAAGTATGGCAAAAAGAGAATCATATCTTTGTGTCATAGTTGAAATACACCAAGACAACGCTTGAGAAATTCAGGATGATGGACTGCACTCCTATTGCTACACCTATGGAAGTAAGACTTCAGTTATCTTGTTTCGATCCATCACCACCGGTGAATGCAACTCTCTATCGGCAGTTGATCGGGAGTCTCATTTACCTGACATATACTAGACCAGATATCAGCTTTACTGTCAGCTATTTATCACGCTTCATGCAAGAACCAAAAATATGTCATTGGAAAGCAAAGAGAATACTAAGATATCTAAAGGGTACAGTTGACCTTGGTCTAGAGTACAAGAAGAATGAAAATTTCTTCTTGACAGGATATTCAGATTCAGATCATGCAAGAAACATGGATGATAGGAAGTCAACATTAGGCTTCGTCTTCTTTATGGGATCTGGACTGATATCATGGGGAAGTAAGAAACAAAACTTTGTTTCTCACTCTTCTACAGAAGTAGAATATAGAGCTGCAGGTGAAGTTGTTTGTGAAGCAATATGGCTACGCCAAATACTGGAAGGAATTGGTCTACCACAACAAAAATCTACTCCAGTATATGTTGATAATGAAGGAGTTCTAAAGCTTGTTCGCAATCCAGTATTTCATGAGAGAACCAAGCATATTGAAGTACAGGTTCATTTCATACGCGAGCATGTCTTGAAGCACAACATACACTCCTCCAGTTCGTCCCT
The DNA here is from genome assembly GCA_018340775.1 of Taxus wallichiana var. yunnanensis. NCBI lineage: Eukaryota > Viridiplantae > Streptophyta > Pinopsida > Cupressales > Taxaceae > Taxus > Taxus wallichiana. The sequence continues at coordinate 26,856,318 of CM031235.1, forward strand.
ACAATGAACAGGAAAGCGAGATGTTTTCACTAAGTCACTTACACGTGACAAATTCACACTGTTTAGAGATTTCCTCTCCACTTCATTGGAAACTATGCAAAATTAAGGGGGGGAATGTTAGCATAATTTAGCATAGGCATATTTATTACATTTTATTGCATTGTCTTTTATTTAATAATGTGCAACATGTGCACTCTAGTCTAGTGACTTGCATTCAATATTGTTATGTTGGATAACATTCAATATTGGTATTAGTAGTAATTACATGTGCATGTGAGATGGGTCTTATCATCTCGTAGTTGGTGTTTGCTAGGGTGTCATGTCTATCCATATGAGGCTGTCTAATATCTATAAATATTACAGCTCTTGCATTGTAATGTAATCTGATTTCATGATCAATAATATTTGTGAGGCTTCCGTCCCTCTTTGGTCATTGCAATATTATTCTATTCTATCATTTGGTATCTAAGCTATACCATTATTATCATTGATCCGATGCCACTAGATGAAGAAGTGTAGAGAGGCACACCCACTATAACCTCTAAGCCTGTAACTATTTCCCATAATGCTAAGGAAACCATGTCCTGTAATATCTACTATGAAAGAGGTTCAATGACTAGTATGAACTCACTCACTATATAAGTGCATTGAATTGAATTGGTATAAATACCTGTAAGGAATTTTAGCGTCTCCATGGTAGATAATATGTGTGAATTGGTAAATGGTTAGTGGTTAGGTTTTTATATTATACAACAATACTTTTATTATAAACAATCGGTTATACATGAATTTTAGTGTTTGTAACCACACACGTATAGAGGAGATCATATCTCCACAAATATGTGAAATACTATCCTATATAACTATAATACCTTTGTCTATAATTTTTATCAATAAAATGAATAATATTTATGTGTGATTCTGTGTAAAATGGATCCAAATTCTAGATTTTGTATCGAGCATGGAATACGAGAATTGGTAGGGGAAATTATTCAAGTCTCTTTCCCCGATATATGAGAGTATTTAGATTTCTATTCGCGTGAGGAGCCGAGAAACGTTCAAATGGGAGTCCTGAGATTTTAAGATTAATTGAATATGTTTCCTATTGTTTAATGCATCTGAAAGGTCAACAAACATGAGTGTATTGATAGAAGATTATTTTTTATGGTGCCAAATTTATAAGAGAGACAAAGAAATATATCCAAAAAAAGGCCACATCATATCTACAATTAAGATGAATATGAATTGAGCATTATTCTTCCTGTTCTAACGTCTTCATCCATAAGCACATCCATCTCTTTCTTACACTATTTCCTACCTACGAGATGTCATTGAAGAGTATAATTCTTGCAAATATTTTCTGAAGTGTGGTTGTAAATTTGTCCCTTACAAGGTGCGAAATTAACGTCTATTGGAGAAAATAAAAGTATTTTATATTTTTGCACAAATTAAGAGAATCTATTCTCATCATCTCGTAATACAATTGTTGGATTGCAACAAGATTATTTGTCTTGGTCCTCTCTGACATGATTCAATGCCTAGTATGTGTATGTGTTTGCGGCTATCCATATCTACCCTCTCGAGAGTCTTAAATCTGTAATGTCTCATCATCTTGCCAAGAAGAAAAATCTCTCACCTCATACATAGCAGAGGCTTCCTCTGACATCAACACGCAGTCTAAACGTTTGAACACAAAGAGTTCGCAGAGATCCTTTTTGGAGACTACGAAGCTTCATTTACAGATTTCCACATTCCATCAGACCTTGGCTTGTCGATATGATTCTTCATGTCCATTTGAAGGTCGTTTAGAATAGTAAGTCATTATTTATGGTGTGTCAATTTTTTTAATGTTCAATTTTTTTATAGTTCCTTCCATTACTTATTCAATGATACTCGAGAAAGATAAGAGGAAGTCACATTAATTTGTGTCTATTGTCCTCCTAAATAGAGTCTAGGTTGTCAAAAAGATATTGTCATTAAATGTTAAATGTTATTTTAGACATTATAGTCCTTTGTTTAATTGATTTATTAAAAGTATGTCTTGTATAAATTTTTTAAAAATGTTAATAAAGTTAACATCTTTTATTATTATTAAGAAAATTCAAAGTTAAAATAATAGTTAGATTCATGGTAGTCAATGTTAATGTTTTGTTGTCAAGTCGCCATAATGTCATTTAAGTTAAATGTCATCTTTTTATCCATGTAAATTTTTATATGTTGTGTCCATTAAAGTGTTGTCATCAAATTTGTGAATTTTGTCAAAAAAATATCATTGTAAAAAAAAATCCTAAATTTTTTTAAAAAATTTTGCCTCACGGAAACATTTTTGGTGTTACCCAACATCCAAAAAAAAAGTGTTTCACATTTTGGAAGGGAAGTAAAGAATAAATCCAATGTGGAAATCTGTCAAGTTTCAATGTCCAATTTGGTTGAGTTAGCAACACGTACATTAGAGGACATAGGCAATGGAGGAAGGAGGTTAGAAAACAACCTCTCATCACTCATCAAAGTTGTGGCCAAAATTTTGGTATGATGGTATTTGTTTCAGTTGTGTGGTGTGGATTTCAGTCTTTCAAATTTTCAGTGTGGCGTGAAAAATAAGAACAAATGATGTAAATTCATGTTCACTTCTGTGTATTCCTCATGTAACCCCTTTTGTAGAAACATTGTAGAATATTGATCAAAATGTATTGTATCAATCATGATGTGAAGGTTATTGGTAAACTAGGAAAACCAATTGTGTAAGGTTTTTGGTGAACCTATAAAACCAATTGTGTAAGGTTTTTGGTGAACCTGTAAAACCAATATTGTAAGGTTTTTGGTGAACCTGTAAAACCAATTATGAAAGGTTATTGGTACACCTACAAAACCAATTAGGTAAGGTTGTCGGTAGAAGCCAGAGAAGACCATTAATGGAGGAAGAAATGTGCATTGGCACATGTGGGATTTTTTTGCAAGCTCGATGTTACACAATTGAGGTGTTGATCATGATCTCATAGAGGTGGCATGCTACAATCATATAACGAGATATGTTTTACCATGTAAACACTAAGGGGGAATGTTAGGAATTTTAGTGTCTCCATGGTAGATAATATTTATGAAGTGGTTAATGGTAATTGGTTAGGTTGTTATATTATATAACAATAATTTTTATTATAAACAATTGGTTATACATGAATTGTGGTCGTTGTAACCACACACGTATATAGGATATTCTGGAGGAGATCATATCTCCATAAATATAGGAAATACTATCCTATATAATTGTAATACCTCTGTCTATTATTTTTATCAATACAATGAATAATACTATTGTGTGATTGCTATGTAAAATTGATCCAAATTCTAGAAATACGTTGTGTTAGTAGAAACCCCAAATGATGCCCCCTCTTTGGGGTGCATGTGACATCACCGATAGGAGAAATATAACCCTAAAAGAAGACCAACCACATGTATGTTAGAAAGTTCTTGGTAAAAACCAAGGCACACACAAACAAGAAGGCTAGCCAAAGTGAAGTTTAATATGCATGCATATAGAAATAGTCTATAATCTTTGCAAACCATGTAAAAGCTACTAAGCAATGTAGTAAACATGCGAGAAGACAAGTAGGCCACACAAAGTGGGTTGTAAACATGTGATATCACTCACGATGTCGTAAGAAATGAAAATTTTCATGGTTACAAACAAGTGTGCACACAAAACATAGGGCAAGGCCTCCATACAATAGAAAATAAGAGCATACAATAGAAAACAACGTAAAGAAATAATTATGGAAACCAATATCCCTGCATAAAAAATGTTACAAATGAAGCACCCATTAGCATGTTAAAAAGATAGCTAGTATGTCAAAAGTGTGTATAAACAAGTAATGTAAGGTGCTAAGTATGAAATGAATCAATTGTACCTAGAAGAGATGAATGTGGATGCCCCCAGCAACCAATATAGTAAGGGTAGAAGGTGAGCATCCATGTTGCATGTAAGAGACCCGTATCTACGATTATAACTAGAAAGAAGATTTGAATGTGCATGTTTCTATGATATAGATAATAATGACATATAAGTAATCAAACTAGCATGTGTAATAAAGTGACCATGAACAATAAAAATTAAGTAAGAATATAAACAACCATAATATGCAGTATGTTGTGGATGGATGGAATGGAATGCAAGATGGAATGATAGGATCTATGTGCCCAGTGGATGGAAGTATATGCAATGAGGTTCATTTTTTTTTCCATCGAAGTCAAGAATGAATAATAAATGAGAGTGCGTCATTGGGAAATGGTCGAGTAGTGTGCATTATGTCTAGTGCTTGCTGTGGTGAATGTGTATATGTGTAGTAGGAATTATATGTGACATGTAGAAGAAACGTGCGTAGACCTTATAGCCTAAGAATATACCACTAGGAGATTAAACATGGAGTGATGATTTATACCTAAGCGTATATCACTACAAGATAAAAAATGGGGAAATGTGATGTAACCTAAGGTGTATACCACTACAAGATGATATAATGAAGGTGGTGATCTATCCTAAAGCGTATACCAAAATTAGATGGAAAAGGTGTGTGACAAATTAGCCTAAAGTGTATGTCACTAGATCGGGAGTGTCGAGAAAATGAAATGTTTCATTGTGAATGTAAGGTCCATTTGATTTATAAACCCTTTGCAATCGAGTATGAATCAAGGAACTAAATTTTTTCATCGTGGTAGTGAGCACATCACGTAGAAAACAAATGTAGCATATGAAAAGATAAAATACAACCATGTGATGAGTAGAATGGGTAATTATGCAATGTGTAAAATGCTATGTGACAAGTTTAGAATATGTAAAATTTAATTTGTAGAGTGTATGTACATAGACTAGGAATGTAATGCTAGACTCCTATGTGATGAAGACTAGGATGGTATAGGATGTGTAGATGTGCCAATGTGGAAATGACGTAGACTACGTGCGAGAATGTGTGGTGTATGAGGCGTAATGTGTAATGAAATAAAATGTGTAAGGCCTATAGTGTAGTGTGTGGGGTTCATTGTAGTAGTAATCCCTCAATATTCAAGTGTGTACCAAAGCACAAGAGTGTTTCATCAAGTAATGATGCTAGAATATATGATGATTATGCCAAATGTGAGGATATGAATGCATAAGTATGTAAAAGATGATGATTGTGACTATTGCTAAGATGAAGTATGCCTAAATACGATGAGTGTGGTGTAGAACTATGTAGATATGTTAAAATAAGGGGGAACTAAGTGTTATGCCCCCAATTGTACGTGAATAAGTGAACTATCTAATGATGGTGAAGACTAAAGGACATTCATCCGATATAGGAGGAAAATCGAATGATCATGCTCTAATAAGGGAGGTATAGTAGATAAACGGTGTAATCGGGAATGAATGCTATGTGTATGTGAGGGGTGAATGTATGAAGAATGCCATGGTGTTACAAAATGTGTCAATGATGGAGGCCTATGTGATGTGGAATGCGAAGGTGAAGAAAATACGCACAGGATGCAATGACGTGGTTATCTATACCGAGATGCAATAACTAGGTGAAGAATAGGCCTATACCTATGCATAGGTCTAGTGGAATGAAAAATTCAGATAGGTGATGCTTGAGTAATACTATGATGATGCTCATGAGATAGAATAATCCCTTGGGTGTTATCATTAGTATGATAATGTTGTGTAGTAAATGAAAGAATGCCTAGATGTTCGATATGTTTTATTTCTTGTGACAAGCGTTATCATGATGTCTAGTAATTTGGTGATAATGGTAGTATGGATGACCTTGGTATTTTTCTATCGATAATAAGGGTAGGTGGTAGGGTGATTAACCGATGACTAAGGAGTTGCATAAGAATATCTTGTGGTGTAACATTATATGCAAATATGATATGTTCAGGAAATGGTATGCTTTGAGCTTCAATTGGATGGCAGGTAGTAGACATGGATTTCATATGAGATGTAGAAAGAGTGCCAATATGTGACTAAGATGTATGTTTAAGATGTTGATCTTCAAATGTAATAGATTTAAGAGGAGATTCCATAGCCTAAAATTTATTTTGGGCTAAACTATACATGGCATGGATTAAATCCGAAAGAGTGCCTTTGGATAGATGATGAGAAGGGTGAGATTTTTCAGCTAAAAGTTTTGTTACAGGACTTATCGGGACTTATTGCATGTAGTGGAAGTTTTTAATGAATAAAGGGAGGAAATGGACAAGTAAATCCTTCTAAAAGGTCATCAATATCATTGTCAAACCAGTATGGAACAACGTGAGAAACCTGATAAGCAATGGTGTGTGGTTGGTCATCCAAATTACCATGGAGACGTAAGTTATACATTTCCAAGGCATATTATTCATTAGTAAAAGGAGGTAATGGACACCCCTGAGCATACCAAATAGTAAAATTATGTGAGTAACAAAGAAAGGAGCTATTGCAAATTGGAGATACTAAATGGCATAGGAAAAGATATATCTATATTATCAGGATCAAGGGTGCCTCCAATATAATCTAACCAAGACTCGGTCAAGAGAAAATGAGATAAAAGTATGATAATCTGCAAGGTGAACACCAAGATGAAAACCACGAAGTCCATATGCAGCAACGAGAATAATAGATCCACAATATAAATGTGAGTCATATAAAGGAGAATGAAGGTCCTCAAATTCAAACCCAAGCCAAAGGAGGCCATCATGCAAACATACAATGGGTTAAAATGAATTATCAAATAGTACATGCTCCCAATAAGTTTCATTTAAAAAGAGTGTACAAGTGAATGGTGGTGGTGAATATGTGGCTGATACAACAACATTTACGTATTGGACAAGCCCTTAATAAGGGATCATAGAAGTAGTAGTAGCAGGTGGCATAGAAGAAAATGTATCTATCACACTTATAGTACCCTCAAATGATGATAGATGGGGTGGAGATGATAGAATAAGAGAACGTTGTGGAGTGGATCCCAAAAATTATTATGGCATTCATGACATCGGGAGATGAAATCAAAACAAGAGAGAGATCATCAACTATGCAAATGTTAGTGTCGAGTCATGGGGAACTTGAAGAAGTGGTGGTGGCAAGGAAGAAGATGGAGAGGTAGAGATACGAGTGTATGAGGAGAAAAATAATCTTGGGAGTCGGTAATGGTAGGGGTTGCATTTATTTGATCATGTTGAGTAGCTTGGGCTTTGTCTAAGATGTGTGCTAAAATAGTGGGATCAATAGTACAAAAATAAGTTAAAATGGCATCATCTAGAGTGTGAGGGTGTATATCAAAAGATGGGAACTCTATATGTGAAGGAAAAGGATAATAGCTAGAAGGATCAATGGGAACATCAACAAAGTCTTGGCCAAATTGATCAAATTTGAGAATGATTGGGGATTCAAAAGGATTATTTTGGTCCATTATAAGATGTCGAGTTCACCAAAATGATTAACTAAAATTGACTAATTCTATGGCTAGTGCAAGATAGTTAATCTAATCTAGGAGGACATATAATGTTGTAAATAACTAGGTAAATGCAGTAAATAAAGATGTAAATGATCTAGAACAATGTATGAAAGGAAATACTAAAACCCTAATGTGTAAAAGAGAAAGGTAAATGACTTAGTTGGTAATAGATGACTATCATAGAGTGCCACAAGTCATTGAAACTCCGGGAGAAGGAACAAATACACAAAGGTCCCGTAATGGCTAGATCTGGAAGATCGAGTGGACAGGGGCACCTAGAATAGGATTGAGGAACCCATGGGTTCTTTGGTCTACAATCTAGGTGCCCTGGTCTATGAAAAATCCTTGAAACTGGTTCTTACAGGGTAAGAAGATGGGTTATAACCTTCACTTCTTGCCGCATTAATTTCTTTGTATTGCATTGAATGCTCCAAATATTCCAAGAGGAATAAGTAACTTGTAAAGAAACAAAGACAAGTATCAAAACCCTAAAAATAAAATGTAGAATTAATGGGTCGACCGCCTCAACTACCACAATAGAGTGCTTACTAAACTATGTGTTGCACTACATTTCAGACCCAAATGTAGTTCTAGTGTGTGTGTGTGAATGTCGTGCCCTAGGTGCTCTTGTGTCAGTTGCACTTTGTGAACTAGCAAAAATATCTAAATGTAGAAAATTTAGTAGAATGTGTGCATGGAATAGAATAGAATCCTTCCCCTATAAAGTGTGATGTATATCTCCTAGCTTGTGCCTTGATGATGTAGCTATGTAGATGTCAATACAATAGATGGATGCAACTCTAGATGGAGTGATTGTAGTGTATGATTCTAGGTCCCTCATTATGGTCTCATAAATTTATATTTATAGGGTTATCTTGCTCTAATTTCATAATTAACCCTAAAAAGACTAAGCACATAAAAGAAAAGAATGAGAAATGGCTAGAAAGGACCCAAAAATTGTGAGAAAGTGGGAAATAGACCAAGGCACTGAAAGTGGGACTAGGGCACCCATGAGTGCCCTAGTATTAAATTTGGGTGCCCAGATTAGGGTTAAGATGCCACGAGATCTTCGAAAATGTCTCGCATAAATAGGTGTAATAGGTTGCATAGTATGAAATAAAATAAATAACATGGATAAAAAATGGGGGTTAATTAATACTTTCTTCCCTTGAGAACCTTCTAAATAGTAGTATGATACCAAGATAAATAAATGTCTAAAGTGTATGATTTTGTGACTACAATATATAATGGTGACTTGTGGCCTATATAATCTCTCTTATTTTCATATGTTATTAATATATTATTTCATATGTTTATAGGTCAGCCTTATTATTGGCCATAGTATAGGATTGGTATATATAGTGGTAGTGAGGAGTAGTTAATCATCATATAGAGAATTTGAGTCTTATTGTAGGGTTTGGAGGTTGCCCCTCGAAGTGGCTAAGCTATTATACTTGTATATTGAGATCATTTATTTGAAATATTTTATTTTTGGTGTTTTATTTCTTCTAATAATAAGATTTATACAAGTAATATCATTAAACAACCAGTCATGTTCACTTCAAAGCATGAAGAAGAGCATTAAAGTCCCACAAATCAGCTCAATACCTCAACCGAATGCAAATTAAATTGAGGAGGTTTTTTTTTTTATTTCTAGCTGATACTTTGAAAAATAAGGTGGAAAATTAGCTTCAAGTTAATTTTTCACTCTTTTAAAGGCCATGTCCATTTCCAAATAAAATACATGGTATAAAGTTCTAAGAAAGGGAATTTATTTCTCCTGCTTGCTTCAAGATTTGTTTAGCTTCTTATTTTTTTGGTTAGAATAGAGTAGAGTAGGTTTGATTTCAATAAAATAAGTGAATTTTTCTGCACTCTGCAAGTTTCTAATTGGATAATGTATGATTTTATGTTTGTATATAGTTTTTCATGCCTTATTACTGATTACAGCATCCATTTCAGATCAAAGAAACATTCTTGGCCAAATAAGATTTTGGGGCGACTTTTAAAGTGTAATTCTTGGGCCTCAACAGATCGATTCTAGTGAAGAGCTCATGGTGCCTCTTCCTTTGTCATGTAAGTTCAATGCTTGAGATAGTTCCAATTATGTTCATTTCATTTCCAAATCAACATGAGATCCAGAACTCTACAATGATTCATTATTTGTCATGATTTAGTTCAGCTTTTCTTCAAAACTTGGAAAAAATCAGATTAGAGACAACTTTAGATGTTTTTTATTTGTCTCATCGGATCAATTACAGAGAGGAAAAGATGAAATTTTGGGATTGGAACAATTTTCCACTCTCATAAGAAATTGATTCAAAAATTTTTGCAATGATATGGTTGATTCGGGCTTCAAATTATCCCTAGGTCAATTTGATTAGGTTTAATGGCGAAATCGAGATAGATTCAAAAATGATATTAAGTTCGTTTCAATCTTTATAAAGCATAGGGGTAAGAAAATTTAATGTTTCGATCATTTTTTCAAGTTTTGGATCTAGTTTCTTCCATTTAAATTTTGGAATAAAGATAGAAGTAGGACTACCGAATATTCTTAAGTGAGAGATATCTAGTTTTGTTTTGTCCATACTTCATGAGGTGTAGTTTGATGTAAATATTTAGTAGGAACTCTATTTAGGATATAGACTATAGTATTCATCACTTCTACCCATAGAAACTTAGGAACATTCGATGCATGAATCATAGTCCTAGCCATCTCTAATATGGTCCTATTTTTCCTTTCTGCAATGCCATTTTGTTGTGGGGAATAGGGAGTTGTCAACTCATGCAAAATCCTGCACAACACACAAAACTCATCAAACTTTTTACTAAAATACTAACCTAATTCTTTTTATTTTCAGATTAGAAGCATTTTCAAAAAAGTCTTTAAAATCTTGAAATTTAGACAAGACATCATACTTTTTCTTAATGAAGTATGACCAAGTAGTCCTATAGATATTATCAATAAATAATACAACATACAAGGATCCATTGAGAGATGGAACTTCAAGTAGACCTCTCACATCACTATGAACAAACTCTAATAGATGACATAAATTTGAATCGCGACATTTGTGAAATGGTTTAATGTGTTGCTTACCATGAAATAAAATTTCACATGTTTCATGATCATATTTCAACTTAGGGAGACATATTAAAAGGTTTAGGTGAGACATTTCATACATACTCCTAAAATTCACATGTCTTATTCTTTCATGCCAAAGTTGAAGATCATTTCTAGAAGAAAAAAATGATTAAGAAATAAATCCATCAAAAAATATAAACCTTTATTCTATATCCCAAATTCAATAACATTACGGAGTTCATTTTTCACATACCATTTATTTTCCAATAATAAATATTTACTGTTTTATTTAGTTAATTGAGAGTAAGATAAAATATTTTTTTTCAACTAAGGAACATATAAGACATTCTTAACTATTCCATTTTTCAATTTAAAATTCCCATCACTTTCAGATCAAATGATAGAATTGTCCCCTAGATATATAATTTCTCACATTCTACAACATTTGTGAGGATGTTATGAATACAAGTCATGTGCCTAGAAGAACCACTATCTCTAGGATCCATTCGTTGTTATTTGAAGATGAGAGAGAAGTATATAGGGCAATAGACCTGTTTAACATTATTTGCATGGTTTTGATTTTGGTTCTGATTTTGATCCTTCTTATAATTGTTAAATTTATTATTTTTAGTATTTTTATAAAAAAATTGTTTTCACATGACAATCAAACTCCTTATGACCAAATTTTCCACATTTTTTACATGTGTTATTGAATTTCACATTGAAATTTTGATTGTTCCTAACGAATTACGCTAGGATTATATTTAAATTTTGATATGAGGTTTGGTTTTTATTTGGATTGATATTGATTCTATTTTGAGAGGATTTTTATTCTAAGAGAACAATGCCTGAGTGGCATTATCTATTGAATAAAATTTTCCATAACATGCTCTTCTCGAATTAGAAGTTAGGAAAGGGTGTCCATTTCAGGTAAATCATTTTCATTTTGATATTTAGATTTTAGGATGGAGATGTAGTTTCATAATTTTTTTGATCATATTTATCTTAATGATAAAATAAATTAGTTTATTATGAAACAGTTCACCATTACATCCATATAACTATGTTTTAATGTTTTTGATTTTTGCTAGATATTTAATTATTTTTTCATCCCCCTTCATGGGATTCGTAAATAGTTCCATAATGAGCTTAATTATCTTAGAGAGGTGAATACCTTCATGTATGGTTTCCAGTTGTTTACAAACATCGTGAAAGGCGAGTCCATATGACCTATATGTAGTAAAAACTCATCTTTTATCCTTTGTAATAGAAATGATATGGCTTCTTGGGATATTTAGGAGAAGGAGCTTAGGTTTGCAGTGTTTTCTTGCCTTCTGGTGGGTCATTTCTCCACACAAATGACTAGATCCCATGATTTTCTAGCCATAAAACAGATTCTAACCTATCTCATCGAGATCTTGTAATTTTCCCATCTAATATTTGAGATTTATCTATAGAAAAAATAGCAAATTCAACCATTTTTAATAAACGCACACAAACAAATTTGGGAAAAAAATAACTAAAAAAACAAAAGAAAATATTTAATGAATGTGTGTCAACTTTCCAGAATTTTCCAAAATGATGTGCTCAATGGATGTGAGATTTGCATAATTAACTAGAAAAGATAGATTTTTCGGTCTACGTACACAATGTAGCAAAAAGTAGGGAAATGTGGTTGAAGCTAGAAGAAACACATGGTGCATAAAAATATCAAAGGGCACATGTCAACTATCCGGCACTTTCTCAAGCCCATGAGCCTAACTGAGACGTGAAGTCCACATAATTAAATAAATATATTTTTCGGGTCCACAAAAAGGTTTAAAAGGTCAACAGGATACGCGAAATAAAAAAAAAAGAGCACATGGCATAAGATCAACAAAAAGAGAAGATATGTGGTGATATTCTATCACTTTCAAGTAGATATGCGTTTCATGGACCTCAAGTCCATAGAATAAGTGGAGAGAATAATTTTGGAGTCCGAGGCTGAAAAAATAAAGTTGCAAGAACTCTTTGCAACCAAATAGAAGGTAAAAATGTGGCGCAGAGTCAACACAAGTCAATGAGGACATGTGTCACCATTCTATCACTCTTGATAGAAAATCAATCTACTGCACCTCGAATTTACTAATGAGCCAAAATTTAATGGAACTAAAGTCCTCCTAGGAAAATGAAAAACCGTAGATTAAATAAATCCGTGCAAGTAAAATATGGTCGTAAATAAATGAAAAAAATGAACTATTCAAATAATATGCAAAACTATAGAACATTTATAAAAGGTGTAAATTATTTTAAAAAGTTGGAGAAGACAGATAAAGCCATGAAGGAATAAGAATATAGAAAAAGGTCATAATTGGATAAAAAAATATTTATGCACACAAATAGTAGAGAGGGCAAAAACACATGCACAAGCAAGATCTGAAAACTAATCATCTAATATTCTTATTATTTTGATGGGAATTGGAGTTTTGAACCTGATTAAACTTGAAGTCCATGGAAGAACAACTAGGGTTTCATAGATTTGAAAAACTTAAAGTTTCTTCACACATGTGAAAAAACATCCAAATGTATCCTACACAAGTAGAACCACCACTCTGATACCATGTCATATTTCACAGGATAAATAAGTGATTAATTCATAATCATTAATTCCAAGGATTATAGGTTTATGTAAATGTGCAGAGATTTAATAAATTAAATGAAGTAAACATATTTAAAATAACTTTACAAAGTAAACGATAGTAAATGTAAATAACACAACACTGGAATGTAAGATTTATAGTGGGGAAACTAGAAGGAAAAACTCCCACTCCAAAATAAAGCACTACCTTTATTAGAATTTACATACAGATTTTACCCAGCACTTCCACTTCCTCCTCGGTTCCATAATAAATAATTGCAGAGTAATTCAAATGCTAAAATATTCTCTTGAAAATTCACAAATCAAAATTATTTTTATCCCTAATCTCGTGAAGGATCACCCTTGTAAATAGGGTGGGCAAATCGGTTACACTAGGGTGAACCATTTCACTCTTTAATTAAATCAAAATGATTTAATTTTAAATTTAAGGACTGAATCAAATAAATAAATTTTATAAGTAGACTTTTAAACATGCAGTGTGAAGTGGTGACCCACCTAAAAGGTGTCCCCACTTGACATTATTACCCCAACATTAGTTACCTTGTTCTTAAGATGGGTTGTATTGTGAGAATTTGGGTATATTACACATGGTTCTCAGAGTACTATTTTTGTTGATATTTTAATGTCTTTATCTAACCTTTTTTGTGAAAGGTTAGGCCCTTCTCACTTGCAAGAGGCGTGGAGGGAAACTAACATGTTCTGTTGTTGGAGCTAAAGCACTTCAATCATGTTCTCCCTCTAAAATTTTTGCAAAAATTATATATACATGTACACATGAACTTTTGGACAGATTGAGTTGATAGTATATTACTTGTACTAAAACATATGGTCACATTGTTTTACTTGGCTAGGGACAAGATTTTTTTCTCATGTATTTAATATAGCATATGGTAAATATGATATTAATCAATATATTATGAAATGATTTTTTTATAATACTTCTATACGAAAAAGTGTGGGATTGAATGTATAAATTTTAAATGACATTTAATTGATCAACTCTTGTTTGACATTTAGAAATATGGTAATGAAAGGATGTTTTGAACCTCAGATTATTTTCTATAATATTTAATTATATGCATAGTTATTTCTAAGTTACCTAATAATATTTAAACTAAAAAATCCACTTTTAGCTTGTGTTAATGAATGATCATTACATTATGGTATCATAGCATCCTTTAACTAGGTTCTCTACACTCATACCTAGTAAGTTCACTACATCAATAAATTTCCTAATACCAATAGGTATAATGGCTCACACAAGAATGAATGTTTATCTTGGATCTAGTGATGCTACTAGAGACCAACAAGATAAAATGGATCAAATATTGGCTACCCTCTATGATACATGGGATCACATCATAGCCTTAAGAAAGAAAGGTTTGGGAAAAACCTAAAGAGGAAAGGCAATGAGATAAGGATGAAGAGCTTTTTGATAATGAAGAAGAAGAGGAAGAAGAAAGGCAAGGAGCCAAGAAGGCTTGAATTGTTGCAAATATTTTAAGGGATATAAAGAGGATTATTCCTCCTAAGTTTTATGGAACCACCCTAGGAAATTGTTCCAAGTCATGGCTTAGTGAGATGGAGAAGTACTTGAGATAAGATATTTCTCTGTGGAAAAAAGGAATTTAGGGGTCTTATCAATTATCTAGAGAAGCTTTATCATAGTGGGATAATAAGAATATGGATCTTGACATTGATGTAGCTACCATATCTTGGGACCATTTTAAGGGTATTTTTCTCCAACGGTGGTTTTCACAACTATTTTATGACCAAACAATGACAAATTTTCAAGGTTTACATCAAGGAGAGATTTCATTGACTTAATACTTGAGAGAAGTTCACCCATATTATTAAATATGTACCCTAATAACAAACGGATTATAAATTCATAAATTCAATGGGAGTAAATCCTACTATTGGTGGAGAAGTAGATGTGTGTGGACCCACCATTATGGATGCGTGTTTGAAAAAGAAAATCAAACGGAATATAATATATAAGTGGTAGAAACTTTTCAAGTCGAAAAAAGAAGAAATAGTTCTCATCTACACCCCGTTTAGACACCAAGAATATTGGGTGGGAAAAGGATAAGAAGAAGGGGAAAATAGTTACTAAAAGGTTCCAAGAAAATATATTTACAAACAATAAAATAAAAGGAATGGAAATTATGGATTCAAGGAAAATAAAATAGAGATAAAAGGGTTGATTGATAGATGTTTTACTTATGGAGGTGACCACTATGCCAATAATTTTCCAAGGAAAACTTAGGTAAATTTCCAACAATGAAGAACCCTTCCTGATTAGAGAATGGATTTTCATAAGAGGATACATGCATTGTTGAATAACTACCAGAATAACATCATACTACGCCAAAGAGTAGAAGCTTTGGGTATGTTATTTTATTTTACCATAACTATTTTGATAGATATTAGTGCTACAAAATATTTTGTTTCTCTATGATTATTATATAAAATACCTAGGATAATATGATATATGGAAAACTCATGGACTATTCAATATGGAAATAAGGATAAGTTTAGGGTAAAACAATATCCCTTTGAGGAATAATTGAAGCTTCCATAATTCACCACTGAGGTAGAATTTTATATTACACCCTTACGATCATATGAATTTATCCTTGGTGTAAGCTAGTTATCTCAACATACGAAAAAGGTTGATTGCTTCACCAAGATAGTAGAATGTGTGGATGATAGTGTTAATTCTATAGTGATAAAAGGAATTAAAAGAGAGATTAGTCTCGAGACAAATATTAGCTATGTAACTCAAGAAGGATAAGAAAAAGGGGTGAATTATTTATGTTATAAATATATTAGACATGGTGGAGGAAAAATATCCCATGATGGATGAATATCCATCTTATGGGATTATCAAGATTTTTTCCTGAAGAGTTACCTAGGCTACCACCTAAAATAGAATTCGATTTCTCTATTGACATAGTACCTAGTTCATGACTTGTTTCAAATGCATCATATGGGATGACTACTACTAAGCTAATGGAGATCAAGGCTTAGCTACATGAATTGGTGGAAAATGGGTTAATACATCCTAATTTCTATCCTTGGGGAGAACCCGTAATCTTCGGGAAGAAGAAGGATGGTACTATAAGGTTGTGTGTGGATTATAGGTTGCTAAATAAAGCTAAAATCAAGAGCGGTACCCATTTCCATGTATTAATAATATTTTTGACCAAATGAGAGGGATGATGATATTATTAAAGACATATCTTTTGGAATGTTATCATCATCTTAGAATCAAGAAATAAAATATTTATGAAACATATTTCATAACTTGGAATGGACACTATTAGTTCACGGTTTTTCCTTTTGGGTTAATCAATGCACTTGTCACTTTCATGAATTTAATAAACATTGTGTTTCGTTATTATCTTGACAAGTTTTTTATTATTGAACTTGATGATATTTTAATATATTCTTGGAATTATGAAGAACATATTCAAGATTTGAACTTGGTTTTGGAATGGCGATAACAAGACAAGATTTATGAAAAGTTGATGAAATGTACTTTCTTTATGAAGGAAGTACAATATCTAGGTAATATTATCTTAGCTGATGGAATATCAGTTGAACTAGAAAATACTAAGGACATTATGGAAATGCCAACACCAAATAATTTCCATGAAGTGAGAAGCTTCATGGGATTGGTAGGGTACTATAGGAAATATGTACTTGGATTTTGCAAGATCTATCACTTCTCTGTAGAACAAGAGTAAGAAATTTGAGTGGACCAAAAAATGTGAGAAGCATTTCCAAAAGCTAAAGGATAGGTTGAAATCGACACTAATTATTAGGATTCCTGACCCCAATGAAAATTTCACAGTAGTGAAAAATGCATGTGGGGATGGTGTTAGTGCATATCCATAGCACCCTCTGGATGTTTTCTCAGATTTCTAGTTTGATAATTGACATCCAGTGTGATTGCACAACATTGAATCTTTTCCCCAAGTGTGGGACTTGCAAAATGGGAAAATAATCTCCAGATTAGAGGTGGTTCCTTAACTCCTCTGATTATATGTATGCTTGCAAATTGCAGAGGTTTAATACTCAAAATCCTACTCTAAATTCCAAGGGGACAGAGGTAGAGGATGCAAAAGAAATAAAACTAATACTAACAAGGTGATACACCAAAGGAGTGGTGAACATTTACTTCTGCAAATTGACACAGATTAAAGGAATGCAACAAACATCATACACAAACTCTGAATGTAATGAAAGATCATAAATGAAGCAAAACAATACAAGAAGAGGATTGAAACTCATTCACAGAGCTTGCACTATCATTCCCATTCAAAAATACATGCATTACAATAGCAGAGAGGTAGAAAACAAGTTACAGTCTTGAAAAAGGTCTGATATTCCACAAAATCACTTTTAGCGTGAAGGAAGGAGTCGTAAAACATAAAAATGTTCAACCGTTACAAAATGAGCCAAATCGGCTTTTAACAATGACAATTTGAGCCTAGAAAGGGAAAATGTGGGAAAGCAAAAATAATCATTCATTCACCAACCAGATCCATCAATACATCATGGGTACCCTTAAAAGTTCATTTCCCCAAGTTTTTGACCATGCTGGAGAAGAATGGAAGCCATGCTTCATTAAAAATGGTGGTTGAAACGTCGGTTCTGCTCCTTTTCCCATGCCAGAGGTGTTTTCCATTTTTATCTCACCAAAATTCATCAAAACACAAAATTGAAGATTCCATCATGTAGATAATTTCACTAGCTTTCCAATGACACAAAAATCAAGGAAAACTAAGCTCTGATCAAAAGTTATGCCCCTCTGAAGATTTAGGGCAAAACAGGGTGAAAATCGTGTCGACATACCCCTAAATTTTTCCTCTTTTTTTGCATTTGGGAAAATTTTCCCAAAAATTTCCACCCCCACCCCTCCGATGACACATGGAATATTTTGATTGGCTAGCAGGATCCTATGATCATTTTAGACCTTTTCAAAATTTTGGAAAATTTCCTTCGTTGCTCTGCGCCCCGTTGCTTTCGATGCCACGTGGCACCTTCCTATTGGCCCTCGGGGCACGCTTCTAATTTTTCGTTGACTCTGACCATTTCCCCAAATGGGACATGTGGCACCTATTCTTGCATAGGCCTAAACAAGCTCTTTCTCCTCTGCAGGCCCGCCTTAAGGTTTTCGCCGGCCACATGGACACGTGGCATGCTCGATTGGCGTGGGCCATCGGGGCGGAGTTTTACTACGCCTTTTTCCATATTTTGGAAAAATAGAAATTTTCCTCTCGTGCCTCTGCCTAGGCCTTTGTGCCAAAAATTCCTTTGTGCCAACCTTTGGGAAATTTTCCCAACTTCTCCCGCCAGGTCCGACCTCCGACGGCCCCAAGGACACGTGGCCTCCTCCTATTGGTTGGTGGGCCTTCGGGCCAAAAAATTTCTTTTGTGCACCCCACCAATACTTAGAAAATTTTCAAAATCTCTCCTGCCATTCCATTGTTTATGTGGCGCATTCTGATTCACCGGCGGACCTCCCATGGGAAAATTTCCCTCCAAAACTCCGTCGAGCCATAACTTGAAAAATACAAGGAGTTAGAGGCAAAATTTTACCTTTCAGAAAGATGAGAAGATTCTCTATCCAATGAAACCATTTCCAAAAAAATTTGAGTGCCTAAAAAGTAAAAAAATTCATCTGAGGCACAAGGGAGGAAGGAATGAAAGGAAGTTAGCCAAAAATGAGCAAGGGGCTTATTTTGGATAACAAATAGTTATGGTGGGGCACTCATGAAAGATGGGAAATTTTTTTACCTATGATTCCTGCAAACTCAAACCACATGGGGAGAACTATGCTCTCATGATTTGGAATTATTTTCCATATTCCATAATTTACAAGTATAGATGCATTTTCTCTTGGGTAAACTCTTTGATCTAAAGACTGCTCGTTAGCGGTTGAAATATATTTTCACTCAAGTGAACCTAAATTCTAGGCGGTGAAGATGGTTGGAATTCGTTGTTGAATAAAATTTTGATATTGGCTTTATCAAAGGAAAATAGACTAGGGTAGATGATTCCCTAGGCTTCCGTAGATATCTTACCACTTTGGTCACTCTTAGATCAAATTTTAGGGAATCCCTTCTCAAGCGAGCTTTAAAGGACCCGTTTTATCCGAAATGGTATAAAATTTACAAAAAACATAACGTTGTAATAATACTCTTTATTGTATTCAGACCATACTACAAAGGCTATTATATAACAATAGAAATAGAAAACCAACCCCCTACAAAATAGGAATTCATACAACCAAATAACCCATTAATAGCTTGATGGGTACAACTAACCTATACTAATATATTGTTATTGAAACAATATATAATACTAAATAACAATATAACTATAATAATTATCTATGGTAAATATTAAATATGTAAGCATTAGAAATATTCCTAACATTCCCCTACTCTGGAAATGGGAGAAAAATAATTGTACTTCTTCTATAGCTTGTTTTCTCGTGAGTTCTAAGGATCCCGAGACATCGATGGTTTTATAAAGGCTAACCTAAAACCTCGATGAACCCCTGTTCATCTCCTTCATATATCATGATGTTTTTTTATTGTGTTTTTATATTTCCACTATATTTTTCACATCAGGAATTACATAGGAATTTTTTTATTACACTAACCTCAACAAAATGGAAATGGAATATTGATTCATATTCCCCATAATGTGAAAATTTCATTTATTCAAAAAAATATAACTCTAATAATAAACAAAATGTAAACAAGCTCGGGATAAAATGCACACTGGAAATCAAACACTAAACTAAAAATGTGCAACAACCTCACTTTGCAACCCCATCACTTACGGCTGGTGAGAAGACATTCTTTATCCTCTATCTTCCTCTACCTCCATCCTCTAAGTAACATGTTGCTAGCTTAGCTAGATTTGACTTGGATGCTCAATAGTTTCCACATTGTATTTTATTTTTCTTCTCCCACAGTGTGAAACACTTTATTTTTCAGATGTTAGGTAACACCGAAAATGCATCCATAAGCAAAATAAATTATACAACTTTTTAGAATGACATTTTGAAGGACTATGAATCAATAAGAATGGAAAATTACTCATAACTTGATATATACGTCATGGAATCAATAAAATAAATGAATTTGATATTTAATAAAATTATAACAAGACAACTATGGAATGATACAAATAGGACTATTTATGCATTTAACAATATACAATAGTTTTTAATGACAAGAACATCTAAACAACTAGACCAAAAGTTATAAACCTAAAACATAAGACTAAAAAGAAGATAACACTTGTAACTTAAAATTTTGAAAGCTTAATTCTCTAAATGACTTAATAACATTTGACTATAACTAACATTTAAGTCACATGACTTTTATATTTCCCTATCATGATAACTAATGGCACAAAAATATGACTCGAATTCTTAATATAAATACGAATATAAGAAGACTTTTGAAAAGATGATTAATAATAGACCTACAACACAAGGAAATAAAAAGACTCATATATTGCGCATATTTAGACTTCAAAACCAAATACCAAAATATATGGAAATAATTATGAAGATCTCAGAAGAATTACATCCAGATTGATATGATCTCAAGGAAATTCTTTTCTAGGAGATTCAAATATGAATTCCAATAGGATTAATTTTCAAGGCACACATGGGTAGTGATAGAAGAATAATCTTTCAACAATGAAAATTTTCATGAGTTGAAGATTTCATGTTGATTTAGAAGTTGATGTGTAGAGTACCAAAAATATTTCAAATGTTCATACTTTTCTGATGTCAAGAATTCCACCGTCACCATGTTATAGACTTTTACCCGATATAATGTTGTTGGAATCTTGATGTTTTAGCACACCACATAACATATTATTTGAAGCTCGCTATTTGGAATTCACTCACTTTTTAATGCTCAAAATTACTATAATTGAACACAAAAGTCCAGACATGTAATAATCCAAATGCCAAGATTTTGCTTGCATTTTCCGGATGCAATGACCTAGAGATCTCATAACCGATGCAAACTAGAGGTGATGTAGATTGTAGTTGAATCCAAATCCATGATATGACCAAAATGAACTCATATTTTTGAGGTCTTCCAATTTACAAAAGAGTTTAAAATTGATCTCATATTCGTATAGATATGCATCTCATTTCCCTCTCAAGATCCTATTGCAAGTGGGATTCAATAGGCTTAGGATGAAAAATGCTCGATACCAATTGAAATAGTACAGATTTTACAAGCATAAATAATGTAATAATAATACTTTATATTTTATTCCATCATAAAAATGCTATTATATAGGCATAGAAAGAAAAAACCAACCTCCTATAAAGTAGGAAGTTATACAACCAAGTAACTCATTAATAGATTTATGGGAACAACCAACCTATAATAATATATTTTTGAAACAATATATGATACTAAATAACAATATAACTAAAATATTTACCTATGGTAAATATAAAATATGTGAGCACTAGACATATTCCTAACATTATCTACAAGTTAAGGAAACACTAGAAGAAAATATTCTATATCATAGGTATGATGGATACACTTTTGAGGAGGATGGATTGATTTGTTATTTGGGGAAAATTTGTGTGCCGAAGGAAGGGAATTTGAGAGAGAAATATCTTGAGGATTTTAATAATGATCCATATTCCAAACATTTGGGATTGACTAAGATACATCCTGATTTGAAATATCTCTACTTTTGGAATGGTCAGAAAAGGGATATAATAGAGTTCATATCAAAATGTTGGGAGTGCTAACAGGTCAAGGCTAAACATGTGCATCCTGATAGGATTGTTATATCTTCATGATATACCACCGTGGGAGTGAAAATTGATTAGTATGTACTTTGTGTAGAGATTTCCTATGTCCAGGAATAAACATGATATGATTACTGGTCGTGTGGTGGCTAATTTGACCAAGGTAGCTTGATTTATACTTGGGAATTTGAAGGGTGATTTACCTACTCGAACAAAATATAATTGTGCATGAAATATTTAGATTACATGAGCTACCGTGAGTGGATAATCTTAGATAAATATCCTAGCTTCACATCTAGATTTTGGCAGACGCTTTATGAAGCCTTAGGAATGAAGTTAAACTTCATTTCCACTTACCACCCAAAGACCGATGGATAGACTAAGAGGATCAATCAGGTCCTCGAGGACATGCTTAGGATGTATTGCATGGATCAAAAATACAAGTGGGAATATTATATTTCTTTGGTATAATTTATGTATAATAATACGTACCACTCTACTTTCAAAATGACATCATTTGAGGATATTTATGATAAAATGTATAGGACACCAATCAGTTTGGATAATGTATAAAATAGAGAGGTAATATGACCTGATATATTATTAGAAATGGAATCATGTTAAGATAATCATGAAGAGAACCAAGGAATCCAAAGATATATAAAAGAGCTATGCAGACAAGAAGTAAACCAAAAGGAAATTCTCCATTGGCGAAAAGTTTTTTTAGTAAAACTAAATAATTTCATTAAATTTCTGAAATTCACTAAGTTAGCACCCAGATATGTTGGACCTTTTGAATTTCTAGAGGAAATAAACCCAATGGCTTATAGGTTGGCCTTACCTCTAGCATTGTCTTGGTTACATAATGTATTTCATATATCATTGCTCAAGAAATATGTAGGATATTTGACTCATGTGCTAGATTAGAAATCTCTACAGTTTAGGACCCAGGAGTGGTGATCATAGAACCAATTAGAATATTGGACACATGAATGCTTAACTTGCGTAAGCATGAAGTGAATAATACAAGGTCCAATGGGACCAATATAATGAAGAAAGTGCCACTTGGGAAAACTTGGAGGAAATTAGTATTGTTTTTCTGTATTTATTTGAGTGAAAAACTAATAAAAGATAGAATTTTATGACTGTAATAAATGGCCATTTGAAAGCCATATAGTACTTGTTGATTTTAGATAGAAATACTAATTCTGATTTTTGTTTGCATACATTACAGTAGTATGTTTAGAATAAAAATAGTTTAATTTTGTTAAGTTTAAACTTGAAACTAAACTTTCTATGTTAGTTGTGATAAATATGAAAGGAATTGAGTTTCTATTTAGCTAAAGATTGTTGTAAAACAAGTTTATTACTATTGTTATTTGGAAAATTCATGAAAATTAGTAGTTTCTACAAATTTTATTCTACATTTAAATAATTTTGAAATATGAAAAATATGAAAATGGGAAAAGAATGTAATTTTTTACAATTAGTTATAGTTGTATTGTATTTAGATGTATTCATCAGATGATGAATTTTTGGGAAGGGAAGGATGTCACATCCCTCCTATGTGGATTTAAAAATTCAATACTTGTTTAATCATGATGATTAAAATGACATTCTTAAATTGATATTGAACTTAAAATAGCAAAGGTAATATGAGAACCAACACACACCATGGGATTGGGTAGCATTTAGTTTACTTGTGTGATGTGTGACTTCTTTATGTTTTTCTTGTTTTTTATTTATTTGGTTCGTATCGATAGATTATGAGTAGATTACACCAATGTGGTTAAACACCACCAATAAAACTTGGCCATCATACATCTCTATTAATACAATGTTGCAAGTGAAGGTTTATTCCTTTTATAGGCAATTTATTAGACTTATGGATATAAGTTGGAAAATGTAACAAGACAAATGGACCATGTTTGTGTGTTATATTCACTTGTGTGTGGATGAAGGTTAATTGGAATTATAAAATATCCATTATGAATCTCGTTGACTTTGTTGTTATCGTGGAATGGTCTATGTATAAGTTGACCATGGCATGGTTATTGAAATAATATAATATAATATTCATTATATTAAATCTAAATTGTTGATTGTGGTTGTCATGCATATAGACTTGGCCACTTTGCATGGAGCTCT
The DNA here is from genome assembly GCA_018340775.1 of Taxus wallichiana var. yunnanensis. Taxonomy (NCBI): domain Eukaryota; kingdom Viridiplantae; phylum Streptophyta; class Pinopsida; order Cupressales; family Taxaceae; genus Taxus; species Taxus wallichiana. The sequence goes on from CM031235.1 coordinate 26,880,467, forward strand.
AGCTCGTTTTTAGGGGGAGATAAGTGTTTTTTTAATTTTAAATATTTAAAATAAAACATGCACCAATATTTAATCATTAGGAATGTTAACTTAAGTGGAAAAATATGCGGGAAGTGGAGAATAAATGAAAAAAATGGTTTTAATTGTGACTAATGTGGACTTTATTGGTATACATGTGGTTTTTTGGGAGTAATAAAAATGGGGAAATGCAAAATCAAACTGGGGTTTGTATGAGAAAATGGATGAGGAATAGTTGGAAACATGTATATTTTATTTATTTATTGGTTTATTATGGATACAACGGGGTTTTTCTTAGACTTGGAGGATGGAGCATTGGAAATTTGGAAGGAAGATCAAGCTATAAATTTGTAGAATAAATTTGGTTAGTGTTTTTAACAGGCATAGGTTTTTCTTCTTATTCTATTTTCTTTGAAAATAAGTTAGAAAGGAAATTTATTATTTAAAATGGAAATACTTTACCGAAATTTCACTTGTTTCTAGGTCTAGAGTTTGAAAATTAATAAATGGATTTGTTGTCATTGTGTTGTCAATTATGTCAAAGTATGATGATTAAAGTAGTATTTTCATTGATGTTTGAGGTATCATTGATTTCAAATCAAGTAAGAAACATCAAGGTTTATTTGTAGTGTCATATGTTGAGTTGAGTTATTTAGTCTTGATGAGGTATCTTGAGAAGTGTGATGGCTTGTAGGAGTGATGCATATGTATTATGATTTTTGGTGATGTCATGATGATTGTTAAAGGCCATTCTAGGTGTTCAATAGTGATGAAGTCATGAGGTGGTGATGTAAGCATGTTGAAGGTGCTAGGATTAGAGACCTAGTCGGTTGGATGAGGTATGTCATGATGTTCTACATGTATGTAGCAGCTGGATAAGAATTTTATGTGAATTAGGAGCATGTGGATGAATTTTTAGACACTCACAAGTGGCTCAGAGTGCAGGTATGGGGGTTAGTAATGTTTTCTAGATGTACATTAATCCTATTCTCATGCCCCAAGTGGCCAAATGAAGTGTGCAGATATGATTTAATATTTGAAATGAAAATGTGAGCATTGGAAAATGTTGGGTACATTTTCATATAGTTTTGAGTCAATTTTATAGTCTTGGATTGCAAAAATTTGCAATATATTGTGTTATTTTCCTTACTGATTTCACAAAAGTGAGAAACCAAGCTCAATATGGAAAGTTCAATGATTTTTGATACGTGCAAAGTATACATGGGAGGTCTATATATTTATGGTAGTTTGGAAAGGGTCCTAAAATGGTGTTCCAATCATTAGTTCATATTTTAAGGGGTAGAGTCTTATGAACAATCGTTAAGAAGGTAAACAAATTCTAAACCCTCATTAAACCCTAGTTGAAAAGTGATGGAGAATAAATTGATCATACTAGCCCAAGATGGATTTTTACTTGGTTTTTAATTTGAGGTTGTAGATGGCTCCTCTAGATTTCTCTAGATGGCATTTAGGTGTTATGACAATGTGTGGACCGCACACAAATTTGTAAGTTTCTAGAAACGTTGAGTTTTCTCTCAAGTTGTGCACTAGATTTGCTGACTAAATTAGTTTTTGTGGAATTTGGAAATCCATAATAAATTTATAGGGTGGTTTGAAATCATATTTTATCCTTTAGGAGGTATTTTGAAGTTTATCTTGCAAGACTAGTTTTTGGGAAAAAATGGAAGTTTTACTTGTCTTGGTTGCAAATGTGTATTGATGATGTTTAGGTCTAAGTTTTGGTGTTTCGTGAAGTTGGTGATTATCCTTAGGTCATACTATTTCCATCCATGTGTCACACTTGTATGGTTGAGTTGATTTGGTGCTTGTTTGAGGCTCATCTTTGAGGGCTGATTTTGTAGGCCATAGACCTAGTGAGGATTGTTGCTCCGAATGGTGGTGTCATTGCTTGATATGAAGGTAAAGAGGTATTAAATATTGTAGGAGGAATGAAGAAGAATTATAAAAAATTTCTATATGAGGCATATTACTCAAGAACACCTAGTTTTGGCGAGACGGCAATTTGGGTGTATTAGGCCTAGTTAGGTCCTACTAGACAAATGATGATTCTAGATGTTATTTACGACATATTTGGTATTATGTATGATGTCCTTATGATTTTTTAAATTTTTATTTATAATATTTTTCCTATGATGGCCAAAATAGATGAATTATAAGCTTGATTCATGTATATTACCAAAGTGAAGAAGGCTTATTTGGTAGTTGAGAAGGGTATGAGAAAGTATGAGTAAGAGCGCAAATTGTGAAGGTGAAGGAGTTATTTGTGACCATATAGAGAGGGAAAATATTGTTTCATGATGTTCTAAAGTGTTTTATACTATTTTAGAGATATTTCAGATACCTAATCAACTCGGTGAATAATCCCATGAGTGAGTTAGCAAGAAAGGAAGATTTGGAGAGGATAGAAGGAAGGAGAGCTAAACAAGTGTCATCATTAATTGTTGGTGAAAAATTTTAGAGGTGAAAAAAATCAGGTGGATTTAGTTGGTGTTGAGTCATCCGGGGTTGGTGCTCTACTAAATCTAGGGTTTGGTGCTCCTTATAGGGTTTATGCACTACTAAATCTAGGGGTTAGTGCTCTTGTGGGGTTGGTGCCTCACTAAACCTAGGGGTTGGTGCTCCTTGTTGGGTTGGTGCTCAACTAAATTTGAATCATTTCTCTAATAAATATTTATTTTAGTGGGTTTTCTTCCCTATAATGGTTTCCCACTTAAAACATGGTGTACTTGTTTTCTCATGGTGCATGCTCATGTGCTTGATTAATCACTGCTTAATTTAAATATTGATGATTGTTTCATAACTACATTGAATTGTTGATGGATGTTAATTCTTAAGTGAATAAAAGTTTTATTTCCCACTAATTTACCCCCTATCATTGGTTTTTCTTCCAACAATTGGTATTAGAGTAGGACTTTTGAAGCAATCCTAACAAGCTTTAGGTGATCCTTGAAGCGCAAAATGAACAAATTAGAGAAACATCATAAGAATTGATAAAAAGTTAGTGATAGAAGTACTCATTATGATGATGGAAATAAAGAAGCTGAGGTATACTTACAAGTAGAATTGGTGCTTCAAAGAAGAAAGAATCTCAAACTAAAGTCAGAAATCAAATACCTTGAGGAACAAGTCAGCATGGCAAATGAGATGAAGACCTTGAAGGAAGAGTTAGAGCTTGTAACAAGAAAATTGAAGATATATGAGAATTTTGACAGAATTACCACGGCTCTATATGGTATTTGGGTAAGTGCACCAAGTTGGGGGACAATTAAGTGGACATCAAATCCTGAATTTTACATTAAAAACAAAGAAACATCAAATTTAGTCTTCCACGGACTTGAACCATGCCAAAAGTAAAAACTATGTCATAAAAATGGTACCATTGCATAGGGGAGACTATTAGCTTTGTATAAATACTGATTTTAAAGTGAATAGAAGAGGATAAATATCATTTTATAATTTTTTACTAATAGTAGGTCTTTAAGACACTTTTTCCTATGAATGTTTATGTCTACGTTTAAGACTGTAAAATTTGTTTCACTTATCAGAATGTGATAAAACTTATACCATCCCAGCCATGGTGAAATTATATACATGTTCAAAAAAAAAAATTATTTGATTTCAATATTTTTTGATGAAGTTATGGCGGGCAAACGGAAAGTGCTCTGTTTTCTTTATGTTTTCATACCACTTTCACGGAAAAAATCATAAAAAATAAAATATTACTCAAAAAAATACAAAATAAAATCCATCCCAAGATAGATAGTGGCATATAACTTCTCACCAAAGGAAAAATATATATATATCAATTTTTGGTCATCCAAATTGTGGGCAAACGGACTATAATCTTATCGGCTTTTTAAAAAAAAATACCAAGTCATTGAATTTTGACTGTTTAATATAGCTAATCTTGTCCATTTTTTACAAAAATTAGTATTTTAGAAACTAGATTCCGGATGCTATGATTCATATTAATATAATTTTGTCTAATTTTGAGTGTATGTATTGCTAATAATCCCTACAAGTTGATATTATGTTGTTATTTGCAATATGATGTCCACAGATGACCCTATATTTGTCCATCAACTTCCTGCACTTACCCATTTTGAGTAATAAGAAATATTCTTGTGACAAGATAGGTCTTCATTTCATTAGAGACCAAATAAATTTCTATGAGGATGTTAATGTTAGTCCTAACACCCATGAAGATCAGAAGGAGATCATGATGGATGTTTTTCTAGAGCAATTGGAGATTTAATCCTATAAGGAAACCTAATACAATGAGGTATGAAAAATATTTCAATGGTTATTGTTATACTTGCAATGAATTTTTTCATAGGGAAAGGGACTATGAAAGAAGGTTCTAAAGGAATGAGTATTCATGTGGCTATGGAAGTTCTTTCGAAGGTTATTATTATTCATGTTATGAATATGGACATAAGGATGTGGATTTTAGAAGGATTTAATAGGTAAAAGTAATGTTGTGTGTTATAACTATCAAATTCATGGTCATATATAGCAATATTTTTCATTATAAGTCATCCGTAAAAGTACGAAGTTTGAATAACCTAGATAGTGTAAGAGTGTTCAAGAAGGAAGTCAAGACAAGAAGGTGTTTGTCAAGAATCCATTCAAAGAGGAACCTAAGACACTCATACCTAATCTTAATTATTCTGCAAGTCAAATTGGAATGATTTCCATGGTTTTTCAAATTCTATATGTTGAATAAATTCATGTGTGTTGGACAAAAATTTAGGTAACGGAGTAGGAGGATGAGCTCATGATGAGACAAGATAAGATAATTTATAAAAGGAGGAGTCAAAAATAGTGAATAAAATAAATCATAAATAATGTGTGGTTAAAGTGCATCAATAATACATGATTTCAACTCATATAGAGAAGGGGATGGATGAAAATACCAAGTAATATGTGCCAAATAAGAACAAGAGGCTTCTAAAGCCTCGGATCGAGGAAGAGAAGAAGGATAAAGTGGATATCAATCCTAAAATTCCTAAGAAGACAAGGAGGTTACTAGAGTCATTCAAATAGTCTCATGGTTACAAATTGGATGAGAAGAAGATGAATATCTAGGAATCTCTTGAGTTATGTTGTTTTGATACCCTCGAAACAAGGTGTCTCTATTATCCTTCATAGAGGAATTATTCAGTCCATAAGAAGCAATGATATTTTTGAGGAGTTGTAATCATGTGATAGGTGAGCAAGAAGGTTAAGTAAATATGATTAAGGTATGTTAGTGTCTATATATGATCAATATCATTCATGAGGTTATGACATAATTTTAGAGTCATGTTTGAAGGTCGTTATCAAGTCTTGATATGGTATGTTGTGTGCTCTATTTTATTGAATGGGTTAAATAATGATGTTGATGTCAATATGGATATGCATTAGTGTTTCAACTCACAAGACTAAATTATAAGTTATTCCATAGTGAAACATGGATCAGCAGGTGTATCAAGTTGGTGCATAAGTTATGAAGGATGATTGACTTGTTGAAGAGTTTAGTGACAGAGCTAGCAGTGTTGTGTAAACCTTGAAAGGAAAAATAGTGTTTCTTTTTTTATACATTGATAATAGTTGAAGATGGATTTTTTTAGTGCTATTCACATGATTGACAATTTTGAGAAGTAAATTAGTAGGGGCCAAATATAGATAGAGAATTATTAGGTTATTGTATATTTGTAAGGTCATAAAATTAGGTAAGGGTTTTTATTTTTGGTGTAACATGATGTGATAAGTATGTGTTTAGGATCAGTTTTCATTTCATGAAGGAGTCAAAGAATTCAAAGGTCTAATGTGTTTCTCCTTTAATTTTAGCATGAATTATGTGGTGTTCATTGTCCATTGTCCTAGCTCAAAAAACATGAAGGTAATAGGTATGTCAATGTCATGAGTTTATTAAGAAGGATTGTGTAGGATTGAAGGATTTACAAGATGATATACAACTATAAGACGTTATGTGTTGCTATGAAAGTATATCATGAGCTCCTAGATGGTGTATGAAGGCTTACACTGTTTTTATACAATTTAGAAGTGTGTTATATGCATGGATGGGAATAGGTTAGTGATTTATGACATAATATAGGTCTGTAATGTAATTGAGAAGCATGTGATAGACCAATATGGTTTGGTGAGCCTTATCAGGTTCCAAATTAATTCCATGAATATGTGTAGCAATTTTGAGTTCACTCAACTGGTATGATATGTAAATTTAAGTGGTCCATGAGTTTCAAGAAGGTCATTTTATTGAGTTATGGTTACAAGGCATCAAGAAAGATTTAGGAAGGTTTTAAGCATGAAGAAGTGAGTATTTCTTGTGCATTATTCTCCAAGGTATGTGTTCTTTTGTTTCTATATGAATTTATTGATGAAGTTACATAGTGATGTGAGTTTTTTGGTAAAAGATGGGTACGTGGGTCTAGTTTGATCCTTTTTTGAATATTGTTATGATTCGAGCCATAATGAAGACTAAAAAAGTGCTTGTTATCTTTGTATGATTCATGGAGTGAATTACACAGTGGAGATTGTGAGCATGTTTACGATAGGTATGATTGGTTCTATAAAATTTTGAATATTTTATAAGGACGTTTGGAACTTAAATGGATGAAATAAAGATGTGTTAAAAGTTGTAGATTTGAAAGATGATGATAGGGTTTCTTTAAAAGATATGTAATGCCTATGAGATGCAAAATATATTCTTAAATAAGTTTTACAGTTTGATAATCAAGTTGATTTTGTATGATATATTGATAAGTCAAATTTGTAATGATAAAGAAAGTATTAATTAGGTTCAAGATATGTTTGTATTTCTTTAATGTCTATTATCATGCATGGATCCATGTTTTGATGACTTGTCAAAGGACGTTTGAAAGAAACGTGAAGTTTATCCCATAAAGGTGAGTTTGGTTTCATAGTTTTTCTTGTTGGCTCTGTAATGAATCAAATGTATACAATGTGCTTATATTGCTTGAGGTGTTCTAATAACTCAAGAGAATTGAGATTGGTCTCAAGAGTGCTATTTTTCTCCTTTAGTTGATGATTGTTTCTAGTTGAGTATGGAGTCTTGAATGAACTCATGAAGATTCCTTATTATTTTGTTTGAAGAAGTATATGGTATTTTTAAAGAACTTCTTGAATTACATTTGATAAGTGCACATTTTATGAAGTCGAGAATGAGGTATTACCAGTTTTGAAGATCTATCTTAAGGGAAAGTTTATAAGTTTTATACAATCTCATTGAAATTAAGATCAATTGATATAGGTCGAGCATTATTTGAGGAAGATAAGGAGAAAGGGGGAGCTGAGTAGTTGAATTTTGAGCTCTATGAGTAGGTAAACTATGCCAAAATGTTATGTTGAGTCATGCTTATAGATTTGGGAAGTATTTTTGGCATCATGTAAGGTAAGAAAAAGGGTTACTCCTCAGTGACTAATATTTTAGAATTTAGTACCATACATTTGATGAGAAGGTGCATTGCTTTGAGTATTTATTATTCAAATATAAGTATGCTCTATGTAAGGGGGAGTATGTTTTAAGAATGTGTGGTTGGCATTGAGGTAAAGCATCAATTCAAGTTGAGAATGAGAGTTACCAGCAGACGAGGACTAAAGGGGATTCAATCGGGTATGAGAAGGAAGGTTCAAGGAAAGAAAAGTGAGGTTTTTATGATTGGTATCTAGTAATAAAAGTAATATATGCATTGAGTCCATGGATTTTTGAGTTCAATTTATTTACATAAGCAAGATATGAGCCCAACTATGTCATTTGTCAAGATATTGTTATTAGTTAGGTGTCATGTGGTTCTTATTCAAAGTGATGAGTAAAATTACTTCTTTTAAGGTATCCATATGATAAGGGGGTTATGTTGATCTATTGTTTTCAAATCATAGAAGAAGAAGGTCAAATGAACCTTGTTAGGTTTGGTTGCTATCTCCAACTAAGTGGTGAACCTAATGTAATTTTAGAAGAAGGAGATCCAAGTTGTTGTAGGTATGTTTCTTTTTCATTAATGTCAAAAGGGGAGAATGAGATGATGGCACATATGAGTACCTTAGGGGGAGAATGAGCTATTTTTGTTTTCCATCAATTGGTTTGCCATCAATGAAAAAGGGCGAGATTGTTAGCATTGTGTTGGAATTGATGTCAAAGTATGATGGTGAAAGTATTATTTTCATTAATTTATGAGGTATCATTGATTTCAAATGAACTAAGGATCATGAAGGTTGATTGGTAGTGTCATATGCTAAGTTGAGTTTCTTGGTCTTGATGAGGTACCTTGAGCATTGTAATGGCTCGTAGGAGTGATGTAGAGGTATTGTGACGTTTTGGTGATGTCATGATGAGTGTTGAAGGCTCTTATCGGTATTCAAGAGTTATGAATTCATGAGGTGGTGATGTAAGGATGTTATAGACACAAAATCATGCAAATATTACTATTTTACTATGTCATCGGTATGTTGTTATATGCATGAATATTAAGTAATAAAATTGTTCAATGGTGATACTATCCCTTGTCCATATGTGTATTTGAATGATTTTTACAAAGAGCTCTCTTCTACATCTATCATTTTTGTATCAACTTCCTGGTCAGTCACGGGGATCACTTTCTATCTATCTTTTCACATTTTTCATTATTTATCCCGTGATAATAACACCCACCCCAAATACTAGTTCCTAGGCACTTATGTCCATTTTATGCACTTTTGTCCTATTTATTATTTTTACACATTTTTACATTTTTTGGTCAGCCTTTTCACTTTTCTTATCCTTATCTTGTGTTCATATTCATCCTTTTGTGTCACTAGTGTTGAAATTCAAACAAGATATTCATATATATACACAACATACACACTATTATTCTAGTTGACAATTTAAAAGGGCTATCACATCTACATATTATCACTATTATCAAAAGGGACTACATTTTGGGTTGCATACACTACATAAGAAGAGAAAGTAATAAATTCCATAACACACATTTACATCAAAGCTATCCATAACCAGATATATTAATGTCATTATTGTGAGGGAAAACCTAAGGACATTATTTCACACAAAATCACATAGAACTACATGGATTCTAAAATGTAGTGCAACACTTAGTACTAAGTTCACTCATCACCACCACTACGGTAAGTCCGCCTTCAAATAATGTATTTTTATTCATATCTAATTTTTTAAGAGCTTATGCATGTATCTAGGTTTTTTTCTGCATTTTATAGGTGTGATAAAACCCTAACATCAAATTTGGAGTGACAAAGAATATATTGGAGCGAAGACCCTCAGACCTAGAAAAAGAGCAGATCCTGAATATTCACATAGACACTAGTACCTAGAATGGACACTAGCACCCAAGCCCTCCTTTCCTCATATGGGCACTTCTATCCTCGTATAATACAGAGTCTCAAAACTCTCTTCCATCCATTTTTACATCATCTCCAGTTGGATCCAAAGAGATATAAATTCATGACTACCTTTAGACTACACATGAACCAACTAAGTCCTCTATCTCTCTTATTTTCTTAAAGTTTTACACTATTTGAGTACTTAACACCGTATATTATATTTTGTTACATTAGTTACTCTAAAATATATATTTAATTCAATTTATATATTAAATCATTTGGTGAACCCCACTCTTATTCAAACTCCTTTCCCTAGGATCCCAAACCCTCATGGCTAAAAAAAGGTACCCATCTCCAAAGCTAGATTGACCTATATGCACATAAAAATAGTATTTTCTAATGCCAATAATATGAATTTTGTAACCTCATCCACAATCCTCAATATGATCCAAAATTCCTCCAACAACTCCTTGACTTCCAAAATTCTCTTCCTGTTGGTTTCCAAACCCCTGATTTTTGCATAGTTTCCCCTGACCAAAACTTTACCACATGTTCTCCCTCATCTACCATAGCCACGAATAACCCTCCATCCTCCTCTCCTTTTACTATGGAAAATGATAAAATAAAAACATAAATGGGACCGAAAGCTTATCTCTCTCTATGTATCATCCCTAACCTAATGGTTACATGAATAACCCTATCCTGGAATGAGCCCCTTAAAGCACCCATTCTAGAGATAGATGCATTAACAACCACTAACCTAGAAAGATAAATTTTGATTAATAGGTATGAAAATAGAAAGAATAAAATATTAGGTGTATGAATATTCATCAATCATTAATTACCACATGTTGCAATAAAAAAAATGGGGTAGTCAACAAAAAGAACAATACATAGCACCAAAAATGAAAGTACATGCTGAAAGTGAGGAAAGGACTAGCTAAAATGAAATATACCCAAGAATGTGTGGTTAATAGTGTTAGTTGTCCCGCCATGTATGGGCAATACTCCATGTTGCTAGAACCATAGAGAAGAAAAACTAAAAGGAAACGCTAGAGGATCATCAGTAAAATAATACATAAATCACCTAGCTAGGGGCATGTAGGATGGATGTTGAGAATTTAGAAATTAGAGATGAGGGTTGTAAAATGTGATTTTTGGTTAAAGAATGGAATAAGAAGTGTAATATGTCAAAATGAATGAGATAATATCATGATCCCAATGCAACTAACGAGGGAATTTTTGGAGACCTGGGAGCTAAAATGATGGGAATTTAAAGGTTGAGGACCATCGTCGCAAAATTAAATAGAAATGTTGAAGTTTATATAGGATTTTTTAGTTTATTTTCTTATTATTATTTTTTGAATTAAGATAACTCGAGCACTACAATTCCAATTTTTGAGATTAATGGGATAAGATGGCATGAGTAGGAGGAGGAGGGAGAGACTAATGAGGAGGAACATGTGGTGGCGGTCGACCATAGTTAAGTCTATGCATTGAATTTCATTCGGTAGATCAATGGAAATTTCACCTTTCTAAAAATTCAAAGGTAATAGGGTGTCATTTTAAGTCAAACTTACGTCATTAGGAAGGGTAGGACAAAATGCAAGTGGGTTTGGGAGGGATTTACTTTTCTATTTTTCATTTTGTAGATTTTTACTTTTTAATTTTTAAAATTTGTGGTCAGTCTGAGACTTAGATACCATCACCCCCCAAAACAACTACGAGACTTATAACACCATTGGCAATTGAGATATAACTACAACTATGAGACAAGCCTATGGCCTCGTTTGTGGAAGAGATGTGATTTTTGTGCCCGAAGACAAATTTGCACAATATGTTAAGTGGGGATCACGTAGATTTCATTAGGTAGAATTGGTATGGGGTGGTCACAAAGATGGCGAGACCTTTGTTGAGTGACCCATGAAATCGTGTATGAATGATAATAATTTTAATTATGAATATAGATCATTAGATTTAATTCTTATATCATGAGATTGGTAACATAAAACCATGTATGACTAGAAAATTTTGGGTTTTTCGAGTGGATGACCAAAGAGTGGCATTTCTTGATTGAGAGTTCACAACATAAGATCTTGGATCCAATATTGGATTTTAGGATACCTCGGTCAAGGTGGGACCCATAGCGCCATCATCCGCCGAGTTAGTAAGGGCATTTTGGTTGGTTGGAGAGGGTGGTAGAGCACTATAGATATCAAGAGATGCTTAGGAAATTGTAGACACTAGCATCATAGATGTGATGTTAAAACGTTTATTATAGAAACAGAGTTTCTTGGTTTAAAAATAGGAAGTGTGCCTTGAAGATGCTAGGAGTGTTGTAGAGAGGATCATGAGGCTAGAGGCACAATGCTAGTGAGATCATAGGTAGAGGCCTCTGGAGCACAATCTAGGGAGGATTCTATAGCTCACACATCCCGCATCTAGCACATCATCCTCAAAGCACAAAGCATTCGAGAGACCCCCGAGGGGTTGAGGGTGCTTGAGCCACCTAGATATTTTTATGGTGCACTATGATTGTATTTTGTCGATGTATAAAAGCTAATTAAAAATATTATATATATGATGATTATTTTGATGATTATGTTATTATTGAATGATACTTTACTTATCACTTTCCTTTATTTTCTCATGCATGTATGTGGTAATATTTATGGTACTTTAGACGAACAAAAAGAATGATATTTAGGTGAAAAATCCAAAGAAGAAGAAAAAATAAATCCAAGAAAGGTCAAGGACCTAAGTGAGGATGCACAAGACCATGGTGATTCACTAGGAAAGGCTAGGGTGAATCGAAGCCAAAATAGGTGGAATCAAGACCACGAAATTCCAATGGTAGGAAATGTTAGGGAAAAAGAGAGGTGATGATAAACCCAAGTGGGGTAAGGATCCCAAATAAGGATAAGATATTTTAAAGAGGTTTGTAAAATCCAAGGGGGTGAGATCCCAAGTGAAGGTGAGAGCCCAGAAAAAGAAAAATATAGTCAAATTATTTCCAAATAAGGTATTTAACCATGAGGGTGAATCGATGTAGAGTATCAATGATGATATCGTTAACTTGGTTCAGAATGTGACTTCGGGAATGAATCATGAGATCCTCAATATCATGTTATGTAATGGCTACCAATCGATGGAATTCAAATCATGTGATAAATTTGTTTTCATCAAACTAGTCCTCCAACTGATCAAGGATTCCATATCAAATGTCATTGAGAGTGGGGCAAGGCACCTTTGGGTGAAGTGGAGGCCCATATTTAGGATGTGGTATAGATGGTCTATGGGAAGGTGGGTGGCTCTGAGAGGATTATTTTCTATGTTTTTTTCCACACAAAGAGGAATCGGGAGCTAGGTGTCTTCCATACATAACCCGATAGTCTACATTAGTATGTGATTAGTAACCATGATAGTAACAATATAATGGGATTGAATCATAATTTCGTGTGGTGTTCCGAGACCGATCTCTTATTACCCTAGCTTCAATATTTTTCATGTGTTTTCTGTAGGCTCTATAATTAGATACATCATGCTCTGGAGCCTCATGTCATGTGTAATATGGCTTTGCCCCAGAAGGTTGTGGAGCCATAAGAGTAAGAGGTAGAGAAGGATGTAAATGATCAATATGGGTCATCATAGATGATGTTGATATATCTAGTACTTTGTCATCCATGAGGTCATAGGATTCATAGTCAAATAAAAATATACGCTCCCCTTATTTTAAGTGAGGAGGTATGTTGCATGATTTAGTGGTGGATTCATGAGAAAGGGATAAGGATTGTGGATCTGTCTAAGTTTCGTGAACCAATATTCTATAAGGAAGCTCAACCGAATGTGAAGAGTCTTCTTGTACAAGAATGAAATTCACATCATGAGTGAGTGAGATTTAGAGGTTTCTTCAAGAATGTTGGACTTATTTATCCCAAATTTGGGATATAACTAGCTAAATGGGGATTTTCCATAGCATAACTATCATCATATTCGGGGGTGGTGGTGTCTATTGCATGAGAATAATCCATGGTTTCTATTTAAACCTTCTATTCTAGTGTAGGTTGAGGTGTATATGAAATAGTAACAAGGATATATGGCTCCTTCTTGGGAGGTCGCAAGTTAGGAGGAAGTTGTGAAATGAAAAGATATAGCAGATCTGTTGGTCCAAAAATCTATCGGGATGATAGATCTTGGATAGACGAGCCAATAGTGTGTAGGGGCATAACCCCTCTTTGATACAATAAAGTGAAACTGGTTTATTACTATTCTACCAAAGTAGGAATCTATGCAAGTCCTACAAGATATTCTACCTTCGGGGTTTGGGATCTCATCCCGGTTGGGGTATTTCCGGTTTGTTAAAAGAAAAGAACGAAGAGAGGAGAGGAGATAGAAAATATCCGAAGGGAGAAAAGAAATGGATTCCAAAGCAGAAAGGTCAGAGGGTTTATGATTTGGGCTGGTAGTAAACAGAGCCAAACCTACTTGCATAAACGAACAAAGCAATACTGATGAGCAAATGACAAAAAGTAGAGATAGATCTGACAAAATAAACACACAAATCTGACGTAAGAAAGATCTGATGTATATAACACATGTATTCAGCACAAAGTCTTAATATTTGTATTAATGTTTTCTTCTGTTACAAAAAGTACAAATTTTCTTCTCACTTCTATTTTTCATCTAAAAAATGCCCACACCCTGAATATAACAAATATCCAAGTATATATAGAAGGAGAAGGAGAGAGAAGGCAAAAAGAAACCAACAACTAATTACAAAATATTTACAAAATATCTAAAAGTCAACTATTGACTTTGGGCAATTTGGTGGATGACAACATCCCATGGTGCAACATGGATGATGTCATCATTTGTGCCAACAAACTTTTAAATATTACAAAAAGAGAGAACATCCTAGGAGGAAGGAGCCTATTTGTCGTCATCCCATAGCAGCTTCTGCTCAGGAGAGGAAATATGAAATTGAGCATGATACTCCAAGAATTTGCTAATCATCGGTTGAATTTGATCCTGAGCAAGACCCTTGGTGTGATCGCCGATGACTTCAAAAGTCTCTCGTTCATCTCTGAGTCTTTCTAGGAGCTTGAAGTATTCATTACCTACCTCCATCGGGTATCCAACAAAATCATGGCAAGCGAGAAGGTTATTGATAGATTCTGCATTAAACGTCACTTCTGACCCTAACCCTTACAAAGTGATCTCCTTAAAGCTCTGAATAGTGTCATCTGCCTTCCTCAAGGTGTATGATGAGGTGAGCAAGCCTGGAGACATCCTTAGGATGATCTGCACCATTTAATGCATTGCATCCAATACTTCCTCAATTTTATCAAATTTCTCCAAGATGAATTCCATCTGATCGACTGATAGTCCAAAGCAGCAAGGACTTTGTTGGGTGCTCTTGGGTGATTGAAGACGCCAAATTTCACTAAGTCATTGACCGGGCAGTCGAGCATCTTCTGGAATGTCTCATGTTGTAACCTAGCATGGTCCAACTCTTTAGAGATAGGTCCCACAATCACCTGGAGTTCCTTGTTAGCCTGATCAATATTCTAATATAGCTCTGTGAACTTTACGATTACTTCCTCACTATCCTTGAGGATCTGGTCTCTCCAGGTGGATACTGCCATACCTTGTTCGCCAATCTTGGCGTATTCATTTATCTTTTCTTGGCTAAGGGCCTCAGGAGTTTCAGTGGTAGTTGTAGGAGGTGCACTGCCCATTTTCTGCAGGGCTTGGAGAAGATGTATGTTATGTTCTTTTAGTATCCTCTTCTCTTCCTTTGCCTCCTAAATATTTTTGCAAAGGGCATCCACTGCAGATAGGGCCTCTCCTGTAGTCTTTCTGAAGATGTTACAATCATGACCTGTGTCATTATATAATCTGTAGGAGACATATCCTTTTTATCCTTTGTGGGATCAGGGTATGCGATCTCCATTACCCTTTCACCTGAAGCACTCTGAGAGAAGTGGGTTATCAGCTTTTGCTTCTTAGCTCCTTTTGTTGGAATGACGAAGAATTCCATAGGTGCAATGGGGACTTTTCTCTTATGTTGGCTTAGGTGCTTGGATATCCATTCTAGACTTAAGGGAGTGGGACCAAAGGGAGAAGAAGGAACGGAGGCAGAAGAAGAAGTGGCAACAGTGAACTCGGGGAAATGTGTCGAGAAGCTTGGTAGTGGCATTGATAAAGAATCCGAATATCCAACACTTACGGGGTAGGATTCACTGTAGGAGAGGAAACCATGGGGGTCGAAGGAATCTGAGAGATGAGGGAAGAAATACTGGGGGACAGCTCTCGTGAGGGAAGAGAAGATGGAGGAAGAGGAAGGGGAACAATAGAAGATGGGGGAGAAGACACAACCAAAGGAGTGGTTGCTTGAGTTATGTGAGGAGGGTAAGGAGGAGCGGAAGATGGGATAGTGGGAAACTCAGCGATTCTGATGGTAGCAACATCCTAAGTGGATGTTCCCATTGGAACACTTACCGCTTGTTCTTTTTCTCTCGGGATACCAGGCATACAACTTGCTCTTTGGATGGCAGAAGGAGGACTCTCGGGAGCTTGCTCTTGAGAAGCACTTGAATCTCCTTCTTTGTCTTTCCCTTTTCCCTTTGGAAAGTGTTTTGGTCTAGTAAGTGCATTGCCCAAAGGAGACATGGTGAAGTCTACCCCTAGGTAGATGAGACCGTTATACCTACACCAATATTCTGTGCACTGCAAAGTGCCTTTAACCCTCTCCTCAATAGTTTGAGGTGCCCTTATTCTATCAATTTCAGCCAACGGCCAATTGTCCCCGTCCATATCTAGATAGACATGATCAACTACTTGATCAGTCATTTGGAAACCTTTCGGGACAATGGCCACACCATACTGGATGATTTCTGCTAGGGTCAGGTGGGAGTGATCCTTTCTTCTAAGCTCAACCTCGTGATATAGGTCAATGTAGATATCCTCAATCTGTGAGACGTGGATTGGGTTGAGTTTTTCCTTTGGGAGGCAATTATGAGGATCAAAGGTTAGCCTTTCCAGGAAATTATGTTTCAAGTTGAGCAATTCCAGCTCCGCAAACATTTCTTAGGGTTTAGTGTGAAAAGTGCAAGTGTATCTACCCACTGGGAGGGGGAAAGGATTTCTCCCCTTCTTTCTTTCCAGGACACTTCTCATGATATGTGATAAGTGCTGGATAGCTCCAATAGGATTAGCTTAGGCCCCGCATACCTTGGCAGCTTGGTGGGCTCCCCTAAGAAGTTGGCGGCCCTGAGATAGGTGAAAGTGGGGAATTGCGTAAATAATGCCCCCACTTCTCTATGGCAGTCACCATGCTCTTGGTCATCCGACCGTGAGTCATATTGGGCCTCAAGAGGCAGATGATGCCGTAGAAGAAGGCATCATTGATCTTGTTGAATTGTGGGATGTTGTTTTCTAGTCTCAACTCTGGATAATATTCATATATTTTTACTTGGGGCCATACCCCGCATCGACTTAGTGCTGGGTAGTCTCTTTCGAGAGGCAAAGCAAAGTGTAGACCACGTAGGAGTTCATGTAGAACCTCCCCATTGTTGAGAGTTGTTGGAGTTGCTCGGAGATGGTGCTGTTGATGATCTCTGCCCATTCAAAACGCTGATCAGGAACATTTTTTCTCATTGTTTCCAAGTATCTGAGCATCCATTTATGAAAGTAATGGGTGTTAGAAACCCAAATACCCTACTTAGGAAGGTTATGGTGTCGCTTAGCTCCTCCGAGAAGTCACTGTGATGAATAACCTATAGCCACCGTGTTATTACCTTCTTGTTCTTCAGATACACTTCGTTCATGAGCTGCATGCATTTGTCCTCATTTTCATCCCATGCCTTTATGCAGTCTTCTTGGCTTATTTCCAAAATTCCGTGGTGGGGATACCCAACATGATTTCAAAGTGTTGGGCAGTGAGGTTGATTATTACCTCGCCCTTCTCATTCTCGACACATCTTGTGTCTTTATTAGAAAGAGAGGGCCACCACCATCATGAATTCTTTATTCACCGCGCTCACGGAATTTCCTCAACAAAGTGTAGACCACTTCCGACCAATTTTTCCATCCACAAACTACTTGTGACCCTTCTGGTTCTAGCCTAGAAATCCTCCATATCAATGTGGCCGAGTTCTGAATCCCTGATGTCTAAGTCACATTCTACAAGGGACTTGGGCATCCTGACCCTTTGGTATTTGTACTTCATTTCTTCTTCTATGAGTTTGGCCTTACCCTTAGACTTGGTTGGCCTCTTACTTGATGAAGACATATGTGAATCGAGTTCAAATTTCTTTGATCTGCAAGAAGAAGGAGGGAAGTCCATCGCAGAAGAGTCATGTTAGTTGTTAAATCGTCCATCAAAGCTTTACAAAATGAAGAGTTAGCAATTTAGAAGCTTTTGGGCATAGGGCATAGCTATACTGTAGGCTGCAAGGTCAGAAAATCAAGGTGCACTATTGGAGAGTGTTGCATGGATAAAAACAACGCAAAGGGGCACAGGGCGCAGAAAAACTACACACAACATTCAGTGTTGGTGTTAAAGGATGTGTGCCTATGCCATATGAAGGGTTTTAAATAGGCACAAATTATCTTGGTGTTGCAAGGTGGCAGGGTGTGCCAATGGTGCAGATATGGAACATGTTGTAAATAGTTATAGTGCACCAAAGGGGCGCAGGTTCAAATGATGCACCATTGACTCAAGGTGCACCAGTTCTTAGCTTTTGGCATGGTGCAGGAAAAGTATGCATGACATTGAGATGTGGGTGCAGGCAGATTTTTGCTTGCACCGGTGTTAGGGTTTTTAGAGTTTTTATAAGGCACGGGGAAATGTGTGCTATAGGCGAGGGCAGTGTGCCCAATGGCGCAAGTGTGTTTTGTGCAACAGTGATAGCATTTGCGCCAAAGGAAAAAGCTATGGATTTGGATATATTAACTTTTAGATTTTCTCTCTTCTTAAAGGTTCATGGTTTTTAGCCTCTTTCAACATAGATTTTGACAATGAGGAGAAAAGAGCAAAGAGGATTATGGATTCATTTTCGAGACAAAAGCCCTCTAGGCCAGTAGATCTAGAAGGAGGGTGAAACTGGTTTGGGGGAGATTTTATTTGTGAAATGGGTTGGAGGTTGTGTATTATTCTTATGATTAATTTCTTTGTTTTAACAACCCCTAAAAACAATATAGAAAACCCACAAAAAATCAACATAAGAAGAGCAAGTGTGTGCATGTGTTTGTTTTCAAAATAATGCTAATATGAGTAAAGACTAACACCTGAATAGCCTTAACTTAGCAAGAATTGAACAATAAACTAAACACCATCAAGATAAGAATTAAACAAGGGTTAGATGTTAGCATTCATCAAGTACAAACTTTAAAACTAACAATGCTAAATATCTAAACTCCTCTATTCTCTAACAACAAATAAATGAATGGACCTAAGTAAGCTCCATGGCTATCAAAATAGTTGTCCTTAGTATGCCAAGTAACCTAGGAATGAGGGCCTATCAAAGTTGGGCTACAAGACCCCTTTGACACCTCCCATATGACCTAAGCACTTAAGAAAGAGGCTTAACTCTTCAAGATGATGAACTCTCAAAAGGGAAAAAGGCAAGCTCTTAGTCTTTGCTATATGCTTTGCATTCACTCTCTTAGAAAGTTTAGGTGTAAGTAAAAAGGTAGGTGGAGGGATCTTTATATAGCCCAAAGGATAAAGGATTCAACACATTCTCATGAATGTGGGATAAAGGTAAAACATGATTAGGAATGGATAAGGTTGTTTTATTAAAGGCAACCTTTCTTTAGAAGGGTTTAGTACATGTTTAGCAAGTCATGGGAGTTGGGGGTATTTTAATTAATCAAAGGTGATTAATTAATAGGTAGATGTAAGATTATAGAAGATAATTAGAGGAATATCAGTACGATTTAGGCTATTAGAAGGGGATTAAATCAATTAAATATTGATTTATTGGTTAAATGGAAGGGAAAGCTAATTAATTAATAATAATTAATTAGTCTAGGTAGAAGGGGTGATTTATTAACGGAAGGTCATTAATCGGGTATTTTTGGATAGGCAACTTAATTAATTAGCTTAGTATAATTAATTAATGATGATATGAGGAAAATGAGTGCTTTTGATGATATGTCATTGATTTGCGAAAGGGAAAATTAGCGCAATTTAAGTATTTAAATTGCTTGGGCGTAATTATGGGTGTCTACATTTGCCCCTCTTTGGGGTGGCGTAAGTGATGCCACTTCAAAGATAGTAGACATGTGGAATTTTGAAGAGGTAGAAGAAAAATTAGTAGAAGTGAGAGATGCCCCTTGAGTGTCGATGGGGTGATGAAAGAAGATGATCAACGATCGAAAAAGGTGAGAGATAGATAGAAGAATGGGAAGAGGTAAGATGCCCTGGTAAGATGGAAGAATAGGGGTGAGAGGAAAGTGATGTAGAATGAATATGGAGGAGGGGAGAGAAGAGCTTAGCCTCTAGCCACTGTGTATTGGAACAATTTTGGTGTCATCATATTGCCATAAGAGCTACGTCATCAGTCCTTATGAAAAATATAAGCATACGACAAAGGTAGAACGACATGAAAATCCATACTACGAATGATTTTCCATTGCTGAAAACACCAACTCCATGCAACATACAAAATGCAATGCAATATGAGAAAGTGAAAGATGCCTAACTCCATGCAACATACAAAATGTAATGCAATATGAGAAAGTAAACAAGCTAAACTAACAGAGAAACATAATATAATGTTTTATTATCGAGCTTCGATTCGACCTATGCAAATAAACGATAAGGGTTGATGATGGTTCCCAAGAAAGGATACATGCGAGGGGAATAATGAAGAACACTTAGGTCCAATGGAAAAGCAATGTGCACTATGAAACAGATGCAGGAAACTCGTTGTTCCCCGCAGTATGGGACGGAGTAAGCAACCTAGATTTTGTTGATGGAGGTAGATCAAGATGATCCGCAAGTCACACACATGAACAAGTGAGAACCAAAGAGCAACATTTCATAGGATGATTTTCAATTTTTAGAAGTTTTCTGAAACATATTTTAATGTTGTTTGATGATTTTGTTTTTTAACATATTTGAATGTTATGGTTGATTTTAAAAGTTTTATGAAACTATGTACAGAAAACGAGAAAGCATGGATGCCCTCAAATGATAGATGGAATGTACAAGGGCATAAGGCCACGTGTGTACTAAAAAGGTGAAGATGCAAAAATTCCCTAACAATTAGGTGGGAGTATTCAAAGGTAAACTCTTCACAGGTAGAAATGGGACCCAAGGCCATTATGGATAGGTTCAACATGATGGTGAACGTAAACCCATAAAGTCTTTGGGAAGAGCAAGGATGCCCCCAACATAAGTTGGCCTAAAAGCACATGATAGAAAGGAAGGAGAAGATTATTTTTGTGGAAGGGGACAAATGTTTCCACAAACATGGAAAAAAGTAATCTTATACACATGGATGTTCTGAACGAAGTAGAAGAATGATGTGAATGATATGAATGTAACTTAGAAGCCTCGCAATGAAGAATTGATTATCCAAAGACATAAATCGTGAGACGAGATATGGACTAGAGTAAGAGTCTGAACAAGGTCCAAAAAAGACACTTGGTAACATACTAATCCTGTTTACTCATAGAGATCTAGTGTGTGCACGTGGATTTTATTACCTCTTGAAGTGAAGATTTAATAGACAACAAGTGAAGAGACCCTAGCCAATGTGTAGGAATGATTTATTTTGATAAGTGATTTTGTGAATGGAGGGTGAAAGGATAGCCGTACATTGCTCCACTACCAACCAAGCATCCATAGCCCCGATAGAGATGTATTTGATTCTAATCACAACATTACTCTACTGCCAGTCAAGTGTCCATAGCCCGATAGAGATTATTGGAAATACCCTAAGAGAGAGTTATATATTAATTTTCTTTTGCTTTGTAGCTTTTAGCTTTTGAGTTTTGATTGATTTTGATTCTTTTGCTTTCTGAAAACTTATTTCAGCTCTCTTGTTTGACAAGGGGTTAAGAACCACTGATGGCTTGATGGAAGGAGGTGGAAGTGATTGTGATGATGACATTGGCTAGTGTCAACAAATATGTCCAAAATTTCTTCACAACAATTTTTATTAGATGTTTGAATGTGATAGGATCTCTATGAGGTCAGTCGTTCTTCCATTTACCAAGGTGATAAAAGATCAGGGGAAAACAAATACCATAGAGATAAATTTCACAAAATGCGTGCGAATAAGCTAACTAAAATATCATTGAAGGGATGAAAATGGTAGGAAGACTTGCGAAGAATAGCAAGGAAGGGAAGAAAGAAATATCCATGTATGCAACACCCGATTGAAATGTTTGAGATTTGTACCTTGGATTTTTGTTTTTTTGTTTTTTTGGTATTTTTCAATTGTTTTTATTTTTATATTTTTGATATATTTTTTTTGAACCGTTGTTACTAAAAAAGTCACTATGTCTGATAGGATCCAACAATGATGTTTGCGACTTCCTTGATAAGTGAGACTAAGTGTGTTTTTTATCAAGAGTCATGTTTTCCCCAATCTCGATGATTGTGGTGAGTTCACACTCAAAAAAGATTGTGATTTATCCTAAAACATGGATTTTGTATGCGGGAGCTTGAGTTCCCTATCCAGAGGTTTATGCACTTTGTGCCATACTTGATGGTTATGTTGATGTGCGTTCTTGAATCGCGCTTGATTTACAACTTTGAGATTGTTCCAGTTGTTGGGGGATTTTGAGCTCTTGGAAGTTTTGACCTGAGCTTGATAATGAACCTGTTTGGGTTTCTTATAAGCTGACGCTTGAATTTTATGACCTCGAGAAGGAGAAGAATGTGAACATTTATGATTGATGATAGGAATGATAGAAATGGTAGTGGGATTGCCACAACCATTGATAGAAGAAATATGTGATAGATGAAAAGGATACAATCCAAGAATTGAAGAGGATGGGCTACCAGGAGGTGAGCCACGGATAGAAGGTGAAAGGCTACTAGGATGTGGCCCAAGAATAGAAGAAGAAGGGCTACTAGGACGTGACCCATAAATAGAAGACAAAGGGCTACTAGGATGTGGCCCAAGAATAGAAGAAGAAGGGATACTAGGATGTGACCCATAGATGTAAGATGATGGACTACCAGGATGTGGCCCAAGAATAGAAGATGATGACTACCTGGGGGTCATCCGTAAATAGAAGATAAGGGGCTAGTTGGACGTGCCCCAATAATTGAAGATATTGGGTTACTCAAAAATGTCCCATAAATAGAAGAGGGAGGGCTACTAGAAGGTGACCCACACCTAGATGAAGATGAAGGGCTACTTGGTGCTAACCCCACCGGATATTGTGATTGAGGAATTATGATAGACAAAGAGTTATTGGGCGATGAGAAGATAGGCGATGGATCTATGCAAGACCAAGGAGTTTCATCACATAATGAAGAATGTGAAGATGGAAGAATAAGAGGAGGATCAAGTTGCATGATTTGAGGCTCTTCCTCCGTTTCTTGATCAAAGGAATCAACCTTTTCCTCACAATATGCAGACGCATCAAATTCTAAAGAGAATCCTTTTTGTAATCTACTAAAGGAATATCTTCATATGCCCCTATAAATGCCCTGATTGTTTCTTCATTCTGAAAGAGATCAATCGGTATGAGTTGTTGATAGATTCCCGGGGTTTCTTTGGAAGAAATAGGTTCACTTGGTGTGGAAGGCTTAGAAGATGTTTGATGATTATTGATAGAGGAAGATGGTGTGGGGGATGAAGAATATGTGTAGCTAGATGTCTCAGGAGTATAAGAAGGTGGTGTGGACCTACCTATACAATGGTATGTCATATGTAAAATAGTAGGATTAAGTCCAAAGTCTATAGATTGCGATGCATGGGTCGATTCAGATGTTTGTCTCGAAGGACTTTGAGTCACACGAATCTTCACAGAAGGAAGATTTTATGGGGGTGATTGATGAAGAAGGTCCTGCAAAGAAGGGGAGGACTGTGATTCAAGCATCGCATTAGATGAATGATGACAAGGGTTTTGCGAAGAAAGAGAGGACCATGATTTAATTGTATTATACTTCTGATTGGAGGGATTTGGAGTCACGTGTATCTTCAAAGGAAGAAGACGTCATTGGGGCGACTGATAAAAGGGGTCTTGCAAAGAAAGGGAGGACCGTGACATAAGAGTCACATTAGATGATTGATGAAGAGGATCTTGTAAAGAAAGGGAGGACCATGACTTAGGAGTCACATTAGATGACTTAGGAGTCGAATTAGATGAATCCGAATAGTAGTTTGGATTTGAATCCTTAGAAGAGTTAGAGGAAATATTTGGATTGGAATCCTCAGAAGAAGAGGAAATGTTTGGATTAGAATTAGAAGAAGAGTGGGGGGAACTTGAATAATAATTTGGATCAGACGTGTCCAAATCATACCACCGACTATGAGATGAAGGTGGGGAATGAGTTACCCAGATGGGTTCTCTAGCACGAAGAACCAATCGAGGTTTGGTCATGATGGGCATCCTTTGATGTGAACACCGAAAGTTGGATTCCTTATTGTCGTAAGCATGAGGAACCGCATGATAATCAGTCATCTCTTGTGTCGTTTAAGCACAAATGTCTAGACCTAGATAGTGCAATCAAACTTCTTCAAAGTGAAGAAGGCTCCATGCCGATTTGGGCAACACAATGGCAGCCAACTAGACATTCATTATGTATGGAGATGCGTGTGTGATTTTCCAAAGGGGGCTAAGGAAAATAAACATCGTGATGATGCAATCTCGATGAGATCAAAAGGGATTGTCCTAGAAAACAAGTTTTCTGAATGAATAATCATAAAGAACAATCATGAAAGTGTGAAACACAAAGCCAATCAACAAGGAACTACTCCCTATGTAAAATGCATGTGCAAAGTGATAGTCTGATGCAAAAATGATCAACACAATGGCAATATTTACGTCAAGCTCAAAATGAACAAGGCGTAAATATTAACAAAGGGTAGATGTGACTCCCAATCAAAGGATACCATGACAAGTTTAACAACCAACAAGGCCTAAATGTTAAAGGGTGAGGATTACAAACGTAAGCCATGTAACCACACCAATTGGACACGTTAATCAAGCTTTATGAAGAAGCAAGATATTAGTGTCAAAGTGGTATCGAAACGATGCAAACAAAGTAAGTGACACTCTTCAAGATTTTGGACAATGTTTGAAGCCAAACCAAGTCAAGGTATACTAAGGATGTGTTAAAATGTGTGCAACGTAATGCCACAATGTAGATACTTAGATCACATTTATGAAAAACATGACATAAGTATCTTAATTGTGTCGAGACAATGCACACAAGGTAACACGTCAAAGGGAGATCAAATGATGAATTAATCTGAACTATGATGATGATCTTGACATGGGTATCAAGATCACAAAGGCTACCAATGATATAAATACACCTCCACACACTTTAGACATTTAACCTATGCCAACATGGATGGGCGTAAATGGACAAAAAAGTGGCAGAAATAATCGAGTGGTAACACAGAGGTAGTCACCCTTCTTTTGATCAACAAAGTGTCAAAAGAATGTGAAGGAAGAAAATCAAAAATGGGATGAAAAATGCTAGCTTCACTTCAGTAGAGTTTCACCTCGCCCTAAGGCAAGTAAAAACTAGGTGAAAGTAATGCATCACATGTTTCTCAATGAAAATGTGGTTCACAACTCAACACCTGTTTTAAAATGGTCAAAGTGGGCTCCTAACCAAAGTGTATTCTCCTAGGTGGTTCTCTCACCCTAGGTGTTACAAAGTTGCCATGAGTGAGTGTGATTTACCCAAAAAGTTGCCGACTAGTTTGGGAGTATCTCGGCTTTACTTTACCCCCTTGAAGAACGGTAGGGCAACTAGTGTGTCTATGTGTACTATCACCGGGGTCACCACAACGACAACCTGTGCTTATATCTCACAAGGGATGTAACACCCTAAACTGTTGTCCTAAGCATTCAAGTGTTGATATGTGATTTCTAGTAAATGGATTGTGTACCTCGATTCGAAATCATGCTTGATATGTATTAAATTTCTTGCAGATTGCAGATCTTGACCGAGTCAAAATATTAATAGACTCTTTTATTTATTTCATTTTGTGATCCGAATATTAATCTGATCACTTTAATGAATTATACAGTATTCATCAATAATATCTAGACTTGGACCAGAGGAATTGATCCAAGTAATGCTTTAATTTTGTGAAGTGATAAAATTAGATCACGAACCTTGAACAGTCAGTAAGGTATGGAAGCATTTAGTAAGTCGGTCGAGTATGACTCAGCCGATCTTGAGAAATGAAACGGTTCCCGATATCTAGTATATCCGGAAGGTCTCGATTAAAGACCGTAATAATTCATCGACATACAACTCGTAATAAGAACAGAGTGGCTCTGCTCTAGAAAGTATGATACAGTCTCTCCGAGTTTTCAGGAAGGACCAAACCGAATTACTAAGGGTTAGTAACCTAAAACAATAACCTAACCTAGGGGTTAGATTATTGTTAGTCTAACCTAGACCTAGGCTATGTGTTATGATCCTAAAATAATAACTAAGTGTAAAATGGTTAAGATGGTCATTACCCTAAAACTCTAACCTAAGATACTAACCTAGCTAACTAAGAGTTTTTGGGAAGGGGCCTTTGAAGGGTGGCGAACCATGGGCGCTATTCTCTATGGCAATAAATGGGAAGGATAAGGATGAGGGACAGTATATGGCGGAGGCTTAGGCGGCGGCTAACCTTGCGACTTGGCAATTACTAAGTTTGGAAATGAACTTGAGTTTTTGGATGGACTGCCGCCAATTTCGGCGGTCGGGGGAGTTGAGATTAAGCGGGAAAATTGGTTTAATGGCATTTAATGTCTAGGAGTCGAGCCGAGCTCGCGGAACAGCATGCAAACGAGAAGTTGGAAGGTTTGTTTGGTGTATCGCTTTTCGGTCTTCTTCTCTCTCTCTCTCTCGCTAGTTTACCGCTCATAACCTCAGCTCTCTTTGAGTCGCATGGCGAGAATGAAATTCTCCTCGCTCTTTTCTCTCGCCATGGAGGATATATTGTAAATGGGACAAATAAATTTTGTTGGTCACCGTATTTGGGAAAAAAAAAGGAAGTTTGAGCTCTTCCTCTGGTCTTCTTCGAAATTCGATCAAAATACGGGCATGCTAGGCCCTATCCTTTAAATATTTTGTCGTTTTTCAAATGTCTTCATTAAAACAACTCGTTTCATTTGTTTTGTGAAGATTAGATGAATTTTCTATGAGATCTAGTTTGATTATTGGCACCGTATTTCTTCCTTTCGATTTTTCTTCAAATCCGTTTGTTGGGTGTTTGTGGAAATCGAATTTTAACTCTACTTGTTTGTGCATTCTTCCTGGATTATGCATGAGAGGTATTTATTAACAATATGCGAGTGTTCGGCCTGTTTGGCGTGAGCCCTTGGAATATACCTATGCGTAGTATGAGACCACAGTATGTCTTTGTTTCGTGGTCGTTGATCTTGTTATAGAAACTGTATAAAATGATTTGGGTGATTACTGTAAGATTGTTGTATTATTCGTTTATTAAAAAAAAAAAAACTCTGTCGTGGGATTTGTTGACAGCGACTAATGATACTTTCGGGTTTCATTTGTTTTCAACTTTTAGTTTGGAACAGGCAACTGTAGTGTCACCATAGTCTTTTCGACCTGGCGGAAGTTGTTTTCCTTGTTACCAGGTTAGCGGGATTACTTGCGCACTGTGTATATTATAGATACACCTGTACTTCGTTGTATTGATCCAATGGAGTCGATGATTGAATCGTAATTGCCTAGGAAGGTAGATTTATCCATAAGTTTTGTGAAGGGTCTTTTCATGAAAGCCTGGTAAGATGAAACAGGCTTTTTGATTATCAAGTTATATTGAAATAATCAAGGATAAAGACTTCCCGTATGCATTTTTATTTCATGTGAAAACTCTTCAAAGTTTCAAGCGCCCAATAGATTCCCTTGCTTGATAAGGGTATTCGACTTGTTTTACTTGGTTGATGTTGATTGTTAACCATGAATGGCGTCTATTGATTTATCGCCAATTTCTCAGTACGTTGTCTGTTGGGTTCAAAGTGGTTATGAGTGCAAAATCCTTAATAAGCATATAAGGAATATAATATATATATATATATATATATATATATACTAGTGTGACTTGGACGACTCGAGGAGTCGATTGAATAATTCATTGTATATTTTGAACCAAATATAGTTAAGTCAGAGTGACTTAATGGATGAACATGCATTTCGATCTTGTTGAACCATTGGGATCCCTTCGTGTTTTTGGGATTTTGAGTTACAGATGTTTATGTAGACATGTATATCTTCAACCTGTGCAAATTAGTATAAAGCGACTGGCTGAGAGTAATTTATTGGCTGGTTATTGTTATGCTTGGTTGATGAATGACAAGATGAATTCTTATGCATTCGCTTGAATTGATACATCCGCTTTGAATCATAGAACTTCCTCAAGGGTAACCAAGATTTCGCCTCTTTCTCGAATTCGACCTCGACACTATTTTTTGTCATTGTTGAGATCCTTAGTTTGGATGACTGCTTCGTGTTTTGACCTTGTTAGGTAAGTCGCGAATAACGCACCAAGACTTGCATGTATGCCGCAAGGTAAGGATCGCTTGTTGAATTCCTTTCCTTCACTTCAAATCCGATTTTGACCGAGCAAGAATATGTATGCTATGTTTCCTTCCATTTTGATCTGTCCGATCGACTGTGCATGATTTGGAAGTACCGTGTGGGCAACATAGCATAGTCCTTTGGGAAACCTTAGATTGTTGATGCAATAGTTGTTGTTTTCAGCGATACGCTTGTAGCTCTTGTTTTCAACTGGTGATAAGCCTTACTGTGTAAAAGGAACTAGCATTGGGCTTAGGATTGATACATGATTTGTTGATGTGTTAGTTGCTATACAAGAGTTTGCTGTGTTTCTGTTCTTAGTTAAACAGTGATCTTGTTTCATGGCTTTGTCTAACTTGTTCATTTATATACTGGTTGACTGTTTTCATATGTGAAGGCAGTACAGTGATGAACTTATGTGAAAGGAAGTATGAATGGTTTGGTTCTTTCTCTTCCTTTATTTAATATTATTGATAATGGACTATCAGTGGGAAATTGTTTGTAACATATTGGTGGAATCCCGAATTGTTATGTTATTTCCTTTTTGGAGAATGAAACAATCCGACCAATGTTGTGATTTTGGGTTTAATGATTGTTGTGTGCATTCGTTCCTTGTTTCTTAATATTTGATGAAATATTAGGAAATGATTAAGACTAATTGTAACAATGATAGAGTTACATAATTGTAATCATTCTGTATTACAAGGGCATAGTCTGATTATGTTTACTTATGTGAATATCTGATCTCATTTAAACAGGGTGTTTAATGAAAACAATTGATGGATTGCAATTGTTTTAAAAGTTAGTGCTTATCATGCTCGGCCTATCAACCGACTCATGTTGACTATTTTTGCAGATGGTTGCCGTAAGAGGGTAAAAGCAATGCAGATCTGATAGGCTGATCAGATTGTTTATTTGATTTATTATGAATTACAGCTTGATTTTATGGATGTACTATATGAGAAAAGATGTTTCTTTTCCGTTAGCATTATATCAAGTATGCTGTTGCATAAAATGTAATTGTACGAGTTTCGAAAGGAATGAAAATAAGTGTTTGATACTTATGTGTTGTATTCTATTCTGAATGATGAACTTCTTCGGTTTACGTAACGAAGAGGCATAGTTATCTTTGTATAATATGGATGCTTTTGTGATTGACAATGAAAGCTTGAAGTAATTAGACTAAATTCTTATGAGTATTTAGTAGTTCTAGTTTGCTCGCAAAAGCAATATTGTAATTTAATTATTGTCTCTCTTGGGGATAGGTTAAAATTGAGCCTAAAAGATAACGCTAAACAAGTTGGATTGAATTACTAATCCCTAGTCCTAAGTATAACAGGACAATAGTAAATTGGATTCTAAATCATTTATATCTTTAAACTAAAAAGTATGATATAAATTCAGTTAAGAGAACTGATAGGCAATCAATGGAGATCAGATGGCATTCTCAAGCATTGGTTATGAGAAATTGTCCCGTTCTGTTGCTTTGGAATCAGGTGTATTCTAATGACTCCTTGATGAGAGCGTGACCGTAATACCTCTACCTGTAATGAGTCTTTTAGAGGAGGGTCGTCTTAAGACAAAGAATCCAGGGATTTGGAAAGGCTAACCTTAGGGAAAAGTCTTTAAAGTAATTTAATCTCTAGTGCGTAACGCTTGTTTTTGGGTAGATCTTCTCGAGGCGGATTTAAAGGATGACGACATAAGGTCGATCATAGCAGGTTGTACCTCCGAGAAGATTAGGATCTTCTCGGGTTACAACAATGCAGTGACTTATGGCGACACCCCTTTGCATTGATCGCTAAGATTTACACTTGATTTCGCATTTGAGTTACCTTGGGACCGATTAAGAACGTGGCCATGTTATAAGATCGCCTCGAGATTTGGGGTATCATGACACACCGGTTGAATTGCAAGGTCAACCAAGATGTCCTCATATCCCTAATCCTCGTAGGCATCCATATAACATTATCACCTTGTTAATCCGCCTCCGAGTGATTCAAATTGGTGAAAGAAAGGACTCGACAAAGAGTCGTATAAGACATTCTATATAACATATGAATGGGGTGAAGGACGTATTCCGATTGGACGAGTATGCCGTTAAGGAATACGAGACATGAACAAGATGTTTCAAATCTTTGGCCAAAGTATCGCAAGTCGCTGATTGCGTTGTCCTAATTCACCTAGTCTAAGGGATGAGATGCCGATGAATAATGGTAACAGCTTATTCAGCTTAGATTCCTCGACAGAGCATTCTCAATCCCAGATTAGGAAGAGAACCGCCGCAGTATTGTGTTAAATAAAAACACTAACTCTTTTTACTCATGAATAGATCGGTAGATTACCGAGTCATGGAATGAATAGATCGGAGGTATTCCGAGTCATTACAAATGCATATGGTTGTCTTATATAAATGGTTATTTGAATTGTGAGTTCTAAATTATGTATTTAGAACCAAGTATGCAATTATCAAAAAAAAAAAAAATTGACTTGTTCTATTGTCTAAAATGAGGATGTTACATCTTGGTATCGTAGAGTCAAGGTCGCAGCTCTTGACCTATTGAGTCCATAATCTGATAAAACCTGAATTTTCTTGTAATGTAAAAATGGTTAGAACAAGGGGAAACGTTGCATGAGTAATGCTCCACCCGAAGGAGGAGCGGCAACAACCTGTAAATCGGATGAGATCCTTGCTGCCCTGCTGGACACAAGAGATCGCTTGGCTCAGATTTCTGAACAAAGAGACGGAAATGAGGAGGATGAAGAAGCCGATAATAATAATCAGCAACCTCCCGAGGGCAATCCCGACACGGGTGTTGATGTTAATGCTGTGAATGCACCTGTGCAACCAGAAAATAAAAAGGCCCGATTGGCAGCAGAACTCACTAATGATATCAAAAGGATAAGTCCACCTAAGTATGATGGCACCACATTAGGAGATGGAGCTGAGAACTGGCTCAGATAAAATGGAGAAGTACTTTGCTATAAGGAACTTCTCAGAAGAAACCAAGGCAATATGGGGAGCCTATCAGCTTTCTCACGAAGCATCTTCGTGGTGGGATAGCCGAAAAGCTGAGCTAAATATTGATGAGACCAATATCACTTGGGATCAATTTAAAGGCTATTTTAGGCAACGTTGGCTGCCACAACTTTTCTATGATCGTAAAATGACAGACTTCAGAACTTGACTCAAGGGAAGTTAAAGAATCGAATCTCCGGGAGCGGTTTACAAAACTCCTCAAGTATGTACCGCAGATATCAAACCGATTTAAAAGTTCAGATACGGAAATTCATCATGGGATCAATCTCGATAGGGGAGAGGTCGATGTTCACACTCCAACCACTATGGAAGGAGTTGTTGAAAAGGCCATAAGGCAAGAACAGAAATTAAAGGCTATTTCTGCTCATAAGGAGGAAGTGCGGAAGAAGACTGCAAACCCTTCTTCAACCTCTCTTGCACCTTGAAAAGGACCATGGAAAAAGTTTGGAAACAAGAGTAAGTTTCCGTGAGATAACACAAAAAAGCAGCAGAAATAAGCTCTTGGAATGTGAAGGATAATTTTGCTAAAAATTATAATAATGGTCAAGTCCTATGGAGGACAAATATGACAATTATAAAACCGGAGGCAACTTTGAGCCTAAGAAGGGACTCCGTAGGAGGCTCTACACTTGTGGTAAAGATCATTACGCAAATCGCCCTTTGAAGAAGGATGATCGTAATCAAGCAAAGATAAGATACATGCCGCAAGAGCGACAAACAAGCTAAAAGCAAGTGACACCTATAGAAGTTCCTGTAAGTTATTCGGCATACCTCCACTATTCTTTTTGATACAGAGCTACCGAATGTTTTATATCTAATAAACTAGCTTCTAAACTTAAAAGAAAAGTGAAAAATGGATAAATCTTGACCGTATGCAAGATGGTAATAATTCTGTTCATACAGTGAGTATGTGTCTTTTTGGAGCAGTCCTTGACTTACCTAACTTTTCCACGGAAGTTGATCTCTATGTTGCACCTTTGGGATCGTATGACATTGTCATCGGTGTTAATTGGTTAGCTGATCATAAAGCAAAGGTAGATTGCTATGAAAAGAACATAGAATGTTTAGATGATCACCGGAATCGTAGAGAGATTCAAGGTGTGAAACGAGAAATTTCAGTTAGAAAGCTGTCAGCTATGCAGCTTAAAAAGGCTAAGAATAAAGGATGTACCCTTTATGCAGTAAAGATATCTGAATCTGCAGAAGAAGATAGTGATTTCATGAAGCAAATCCCACTGTTACAAAGTTTCAGGGATGTTTTTCCTGAGGAATTACCAGGGTTACCACCCAAGAGAGAATTTGATTTTACTATAGAAATCAAGCCTGGAACGGAACCTATTTCCAAGGCACCTTATCGAATGACTACTATTGAGTTAGTCGAGCTAAAGGCTCAGTTACAAGAGCTTTTGTCTAAGGGATTGATTAGACCAAGTGTTTCACCTTGGGGAGCACCTGTGATATTTGTGAAAAAGAAGGATGGAACTCTGAGACTGTGTATTGATTATCGGATGTTGAACAAAGCAACGATCAAGAACCGATATCCACTTCCTAGGATCGATGATCTGTTTGATCAGATGCGTGGAGCAGCGGTTTATTCTAAGATAGATCTTCGATCTGGTTATCATCAGCTAAGAATTAAAGAGGAAGATATTCATAAAACGGCTTTCCGAACAAGGTACGGACATTATGAATTCACAGTTCTAGCCTTTGGGTTAACTAATGCACTGCGCACCTTTATGAATTTAATGAAATATTTTTCAAGAATACCTGACAAGTTTGTACTTGTATTCTTGGACGATATTCTCATTTATTCTAAGAGCGTTGAGGAGCACAATGAGCATCCGAAGATAGTTTTGGGAATTTTGAGAAAGAGAAAGTCAGATGGTAAGTTATCCAAATGTTCTTTCTTTGACTCGTGGTTCACTATTTGGGTCATGTCATAAGCAAGGAAGGAATCGCTGTAGATCCTTCGAAAATAGTGGCGATAACTGAGTGGCCTACACCAAAGAATGTGCATGAAGTAAGAAGCTTCATGGGTCTTGCTGGTTACTATAGAAAATTTGTAAAGGATTTTTCTAAGGTAGCTGCACCAATAACTTCATTGCAGAAGAAGGATAAGAAATTCATGTGGAATGACAAGTGTGAAGCGGCTTTCAAAAGTCCGAAAGACCAAATGACTTCTCGCACCTATATTGGCTGTACTGCACTTAATGGAAATTTTACAAAGGGTAATCGATGCTTCGGGAAGGTCTTGGGGGTGTTTTGCTACAAAATGATCAAGTCATTGCTTATGAGAGTAGAAAACTTAAGATTCATGAGCTGAATTATGCCCCTCATGATTTGGAGCTTGCTGCCATTGTTCACGCACTTCAAGTCTGGAGACACTACTTACTAGGGAAACCTTTGAGTTGAAAACCGATCACTGGGACTGAAATATATTTTTACTCACCCCAATCAATGCCGATAAAGAAGGTGGTTAGAATTTCTATCACAATATGACTTTGATATCAGCTATATCAAAGGAAAGGAGAATAGAGTAGTGATGCTCTAAGTCGTAGGAGGCACATTTCGCTTTTAACATTAAGAACTCAGCTTTAAAGACGAGGTAAAAGTGCCTCGTAATCGATACATATTTTCAAAGAAGTAAAAGCAGCATTGCTTGCAGTAACCTAAAGATAAAAGGTATGAAGGTTTTCATTTAGATAATGAAGGAATCTTGCGTTATGAAAATAGGGTATATGTGTTCGTGGCCGATGATTTGAGAAAGAAGTTGTTAGTTGAATTTCATAATTCACCTTTCTCTGACACCCGTATCACAAAAATGCTAGCTGATTTGAAACAAAGAATACTTCGAAAGGTATGAAAAAGGATGTGATAAATTTTGTGACTCATTGTCTGAATGTCACGGGTGAAAGCAGAGCATATGCATCCTGCCGGATTGTTGTATCCTCATAGCATACCGCAAAGATAAATGGCAAGTAATAACCATGGATTTTGTACAAGGACTACCTATGTCCAGAATAAACATGATGTTATCCTCGTAGTTGTAGATAAGCTAACTAAGGTAGCTCATTTCATCGCTGGAAATCTAAAGGATGATTCTCCAAAGCTGCTAGCCAAGAGGTTCGTACACCTAAATTTTCAGATTACATGGTGTACCCGAACGATTATTTCGACAGGATCCTAGAATGACGTCAAGGTTTTGGCAAACGCTAACGCAGCCCTAGAACGAAACTAAACTTCGCTTCGCATATCATCCAAACGGATGGGCAAACCGAGAGGGTAAATCAAGTGTTGGAGGACATGTTGCGAATGTATTGCATGGATCAACAAAGATAAGTGGGAAGAGTATCTCCCATTAGTTGAGTTCGCATACAACAACACTTATCACTCATCTCTTAAGATGGCACCTTTTTCAAGCACTTTATGGAAGAAAGTGCGTAACCCCGTAAGTTGGGACAAAGTAGAGGATAGAGTGGTAATTGGACCGTAGATTCTCACAGAGATGGAACAAAGTTAGTTAAGCTGATTCGTGAACGATTAAAGGAAGCAAATGATGATGATAAGAGCTATGCTGACCTTAAGCGGGTTGATAGAAAGTTTGAGCTTGGTGATAAGGTTTTTCTCGCGCGTGTTAAACCCGTAAAGAGTTCTATAACTTTTGGCAAGGCTGCCAAGTTGTCACCACGATATGTGGGACCTTTCAAATTGTCGAGATAATCAATCCCGTAGTTTATCGCTTAGCATTGCCTCCCGCTCTATCTCGTATGCATGATGTTTTCCATATTTCTTTGCTTAAGAAATACGTTTCAGATCTGTCACATGTTTTAAATTGAATTCCTCAGCAGTCCAAGACCCGTGAATAATCGTGGTTAAACCCACACGAGTGCTGAAACTCGCCAATCGCATTTAAGAAATCGTGATATACAAAGAATGTAAGGTCCAAAGTGGGACCAGCTTTAACGAAGAAAGTGCAACTTGGGAAAACTCGGAAGAGATGAAAACTGCTTTTCCTTCTCTTTTTACAACAGAATGAAATCTGTTGATGAAATACTTTATGAACTGATTGTTTTTAAGTATTTATGAAAGCCTGATTTAGGCAGACTTTATTCAGGTTGAATAAAAGTGAGGTGACATTGATTTCTGAAACTATTAAATATGGAAGTAAACACATTGTTTGTGTACTAATAAATTGATTGACCGGAAGGTTAAGTTTAATATGTAATTCATCGGCGATGAATCCTTTTAGAGGGAAGCATGTAACACCCTCGAATCGTTGTTACTTTCTCCTAAGCATTCAAGTGTTGATATGTGATTTCTAGTAAATGGATTGTGTACCTCGATTCGGAAATCATGCTTGATATGTATTAAATTTCTTGCAGATTGCAGATCTTGACTGAGTCAAAATATTAATAGACTCTTTTATTTATTTCATTTTGTGACCGAATATTAATCTGATCACTAATGAATTATACAGTATTCATCAATAATATCTAGACTTGGACCGCAGGAATTGATCCAAGTAATGCTTTAATTTTGTGAAGTGATAAAATTAGATCACGAACCTTGAACAGTGTCAGGTATGGAAGCATTTAGTAAGTCGGTCGTGAGTATGACTCAGCTGATCTTGAGAAATGAAACGGTTCCCGATATCTAGTATATCCGGAAGGTCTCGATTAAAGACCGTAATAATTCATTGACATACAACTCTGTAATAAGAACAGGAGTGGCTCTGTTCTAGAAAGTATGATACAGGTCTCTCCGAGTTTTCAGGAGAAGGACCAAACTGAATTACTAAGGGTTAGTAACCTAAAACAATAACCTAACCTAGGGGTTAGATTATTGTTAGTCTAACCTAGACCTAGGCTATGTGTTATGATCCTAAAATAATAACTAAGTGTAAAATGGTTAGCATGGTCATTACCCTAAAACTCTAACCTAAGATACTAACCTAGCTAACTAAGAGTTTTTGGGAAGGGGCCTTTGAAGGGTGGCGAACCATGGGCGCTATTCTCTATGGCAATAAATGGGAAGGATAAGGATGAGGGACAGGCATATGGCGGAGGCTTAGGCGGCGGCTAACCTTGCGTACTTGGCAATTACTAAGTTTGGAAATGAACTTGAGTTTTTGATGGACTGCCGCCAATTTCGCGGTCGGTGGGAGTTGAGATTAAGCGGAAAATTGGTTTAATGGCATTTAATGTCTAGGAGTCGAGCCGAGCTCATGGAACAATGCATGCAAACGAGAAGTTGGAAGGTTTGTTTGGTGTATCGCGATTTTCGGTCTTCTTCTCTCTCTCTCTCTCGCTAGTTTACTGCTCATAGCAGACTCGCCTTCTTTTGAGTTGCATGGCGAGAATGAAATTCTCTGGCTCTTTTCTCTGCCATGGAGGATATATTGTAAATGGGACAGCGAAATTTTGTTGGTCGTTGTATTTGGGAAAAAGAAAAGGAAGTTTGAGCTCTTCCTCTGGTCTTCTTCGAAATTCGATCAAAATACGTGCATGCTAGGCCCTATCCTTTAAATATTTTGCTGTCTTTCAAATGTCTTCATTAAAACAACTCTGTTCATTTGTTTTGTGAAGATTAGATGAATTTTCTATGAGATCTAGTTTGATTATTGGCACTGTATTTCTTCTGGTTCGATTTTTCTTCAAATCCGTTTGTTGGGTGTTTGTGGAAATCGAATTTTAACTCTACTTGTTTGTGCATTCTTCCTGGATTATGCATGAGAGGTATTTATTAACAATATGCGAGTGTTCGGCCTGTTTGGCGTGAGCCCTTGGAATATACCTATGCGTAGTATGAGACCACAGTATGTCTTTGTTTCGTGGTCGTTGATCTTGTTATAGAAACTGTATAAAATGATTTGGGTGATTACTGTAAGATTGTTGTATTATTCGTTTATTAAAAAAAAAAAAACTCTGTCGTGGGATTTGTTGACAATGACTAATGATACTTTCGGTTTCATTTGTTTTCAACTTTTAGTTTGGAACAGCAACCGTAGTGTCACCATAGTCTTTTCGACTCAAGCGGAAGTTGTTTTCCTTGTACTGTTTAGCGGGATTACTTGCAAGCACCGTGTATATTATAGATACACTGTATTTCGTTGTATTGATCCAATGGAGTCGATGATTGAATCGTAATTGCCTAGGAAGGTAGATTTATCCATAAGTTTTGTGAAGGGTCTTTTCATGAAAGCCCGTAAGATGAAACAGGCTTTTTGATTACCGTTATATATTGAAATAATCAAGGATAAAGACTTCCTGTGTATGCATTTTTATTTCATGTGAAAACTCTTCGAAAGTTTCGAAGCGGCCCAATAGATTCCCTTGCTTGATAAGGGTATTCGACTTGTTTTACTTGGTTGATGTTGATTGTTAACCATGAATGGCGTCTATTGATTTATCGGCCAATTTCTTGTACGTTGCTGTTGGGTTCAGTGGTTATGAGTGCAAAATCCTTAACAGTTACAGTGCGAATATATATATATATATATATATATATATATATATATATGTGACTTGGACGACTCTGAGGAGTCGATTGAATAATTCATTGTATATTTTGAACCAAATATAGTTAAGTCAGAGTGACTTAATGGATGAACATGCATTTCGATCTTGTTGAACCATTGGGATCCCTTCGTGTTTTTGGGATTTTGAGTTACATATGTTTATGTAGACATGTATATCTTCAACCCGTGCAAATTAGTATAAAGCGACCGAGAGTAATTTATTGGCTGGTATTGTTATGCTTGGTTGATGAATGACAAGATGAATTCTTATGCATTCGCTTGAATTGATACATCCGTTTGAATCATAGAACTTCCTAAGGGTAACCAAGATTTCGCCTCTTTCTCGATTCGACCCTGGACACTATTTTTTGTCATTGTTGAGATCCTTAGTTTGGATGACTGTTTCGTGTTTTGACCTTGTTAGGGTAAGTCGCGAATAACGCACCAAGACTTGCATGCTGCAAGGTAAGGATCGTTTGGTTGAATTCCTTTCCTTCACTTCAGTCCGATTTTGACTGAGCAAGAATATGTATGCTATGTTTCCTTCCATTTTGATCTGTCCGATCGACTGTGCATGATTTGGAAGTACCGTGTGGGCAACATAGCATAGTCCTTTGGGAAACCTTAGATTGTTGATGCAATAGTTGTTGTTTTCAGCGATACGCTTGTAGCTCTTGTTTTCAACTGGTGATAAGCCTTACTGTGTAAAAGGAACTAGCATTGGGCTTAGGATTGATACATGATTTGTTGATGTGTTAGTTGCTATACAAGAGTTTGTTGTGTTTTCTCGCTCTTAGTTAAACAGTGATCTTGTTTCATGGGCTTGTCTAACTTGTTCATTTATATACCGTTGATCGCTTTCATATGTGAAGGCATACAGATGTGATGAACTTATGTGAAAGGAAGTATGAATGGTTTGGTTCTTTCTCTTCCTTTATTTAATATTATTGATAATGGACTATCGGGGGAAATTGTTTGTAACATATTGGTGGAATCCCGAATTGTTATGTTATTTCCTTTTGGAGAATGAAACAATCAACCAATGTTGTGATTTTGGGTTTAATGATTGTTGTGTGCATTCGTTCTTGTTTCTTAATATTTGATGAAATATTAGGAAATGATTAAGACTAATTGTAACAATGATAGAGTTACATAATTGTAATCATTCTATTACAAGGGCATAGTCCGATTATGTTTACTTATGTGAATATCTCGATCTCATTTAAACAGGGTTTTAATGAAAACAATTGATGGATTGCAATTGTTTTAAAAGTTAGTGCTTATCATGCTCGGGCCATCAACGACTCATGTTGACTATTTTTGCAGATGGTTGCCGTAAGAGGGTAAAAGCAATGCAGATCTGATAGGTCGATCGATTGTTTATTTGATTTATTATGAATTACAAATTGATTTTATGGATGTACTATATGAGAAAAGATGTTTCTTTTCCGTTAGCATTATATCAAGTATGCTCATTGCATAAAATGTAATTGTTTGAGTTTCAAAGGAATGAAAATAAGTGTTTGATACTTATGTGTTGTATTCTATTCTAATGATGAACTTCTTCGGTTTACGTAACGAAGAGGCATAGTTATCTTTGTATAATATGGATGCTTTTGTGATTGACAATGAAAGCTTGAAGTAATTAGACTAAATTCTTATGAGTATTTAGTAGTTCTAGTTTGCTCGCAAAAGCAATATTGTAATTTAATTATTGTCTCTCTTGGGGATAGGTTAAAATTGAGCCTAAAAGATAACGCTAAACAAGTTGGATTGAATTACTAATCCCTAGTCCTAAGTATAACAGACAATAGTAAATTGGATTCTAAATCATTTATATCTTTAAACTAAAAAGTATGATATAAATTCAGCTTAAGAGAACTGATAGGCAATCAATGGAGATCGATGGCATTCTCAAGCATTGGTTATGAGAAATTGTCCCGCTCGTTGCTTTGAATCGTGTGTATTCTAATGACTCCTTGATGAGAGCGTGACCGTAATACCTCTACCCGTAATGAGTCTTTTAGAGGAGGGTCGTCTTAAGACAAAGAATCCAGGATTTGGAAAGGCTAACCTTAGGGAAAAGTCTTTAAAGTAATTTAATCTCTAGTGCGTAACGCTTGTTTTTGGGTAGATCTTCTCGAGGCGGATTTAAAGGATGACGACATAAGGTCGATCATAGGTTGTACCTCCGAGAAGATTAGGATCTTCTCGAAGTTACAACAATGCAGTGACTTATGGCGACACCCTTTGCATTGATCGCTAAGATTTACACTTGATTTCGCACGAGTTACCTTGGGACCGATTAAGAACGTGGCCATGTTATAAGACGCCTCGAGATTTGGGGTATCATGACACACCGGTTGAATTGCAAGGTTGAACCAAGATGTCCTCATATCCCTAATCCTCGTAGGCATCCATATAACATTATCACCTTGTTAATCTGCCTCCGAGTGATTCAAATTGTGAAAGAAAGGACTGACAAAGAGTCAAGATAAGACATTCTATATAACATATGAATGGGGTGAAGGACGTATTCCGTATTGACGAGTATGCCGTTAAGGAATACGAGACATGACATGAATAAAGATGTTTCAAATCTTTGGCCAAAGTATCGCAAGTCGCTGATTGCGTTGTCCTAATTCACCTAGTCTAAGGGATGAGATGCCGATGAATAATGGTAACAGCTTATTCAGCTTAGATTCCTCGACAGAGCATTCTCAATCCCGCATTAGGAAGAGAACCGCCGAGTATTGTGTTAAATAAAAACACTAACTCTTTTTACTCATGAATAGATCGGTAGATTACCGAGTCATGGAATGAATAGATCGGAGGTATTCCGAGTCATTACAAATGCATATGGTTGTCTGTATATAAATGGTTATTTGAATTGTGAGTTCTAAATTATGTATTTAGAACCAAGATGCAATTATCAAAAAAAAAAAAAATTGACTTGTTCTATTGTCTAAATCTTGAACACCTTTTGGCAACCTGCATAACAACTATATTAGTAGTTTTTATTTCGTTTGATTCCTCCTTTCTTTTACAAGCATTTTTAGGTCCTACACTCGAGCATTAGTAGTTCTCCAAGAAAATCACATTATTTAAAAGAGGATTAAGAGTTGATTTTGATTCTCAAGATCATCCAGGATGCAAGAGAAGAGCATACACAAAAATAATCCAACTAAAAAGTAAATAAAATCATTTCAATCAATGAACCATACAAAATTCTTGATAAATGTTCATTCCCTAAACTAAAAGTGAAAGATGAAGTTTCCAATTTACCAAATTTTATAAAATGAAAAATAAAGTTGTTTTTATTCTCAAGATCACCCTAAGGTGCAAGAGAAGAGCATACACAAAATTTATCCCAACTATATAGAAATGGAAAACTTCAAATCAAAGGACCATTGAAAAATGCTTTGTAAAGGTTCATTCCCTTAAACCAAAAGTGAAAGAT
Source organism: Taxus wallichiana var. yunnanensis (assembly GCA_018340775.1). NCBI lineage: Eukaryota > Viridiplantae > Streptophyta > Pinopsida > Cupressales > Taxaceae > Taxus > Taxus wallichiana. The sequence goes on from CM031235.1 coordinate 26,921,634, forward strand.
GAAGTTTCCAATTTACCAAATGTTATAAAATGAAGACTAAAGTTACTTTTGATTCTCAAGATCACCCTAAGGTGCAAGAGAATAGCATACCCATGCTTTGGTCTGAATCAAGAAAGCATGGAAATACAACATTTATCAAAACATTAGACATGTTAGAAAATGACCAGTTTTAAACTAACAGAAAATCCTACAATTTTTAAGTATAAATCTCAAATTTATGTTTTCATTGCATATTTAACTTCAATACCTTTCTAACGCAAAAAAATGGAGTCATTTCGAGTTCGGGAGCAAAAGTTATGGCCTTCGGAAGATGGATTACGCATATGCTCTTATGCTCGGGGTATGCACTTGACATGCACTCAAAAATGTCAAAAAAACATGTCTCTTAATATGCAAAATGGGCAAATTTTTCCAACCAAGATTCAATTTTGACAACAACCAATCACATTAATATATGAATAGAAGACTCAACGCTATCAAACATTGACATACATGCTCAAGAATTTAAAATTTTCAAGAAATTGGCAAAACTAGCATGTAGAATGATGAAAAAGTAAGCTCTAAAAATGAAAACATGATGAAATCTTGAAATTTTCTCACCAAGATTAAATTTTTATATAAACCCACCATGTTAATATGTAATTAGAAGACTCGTCACTATCAAACACTAACCTACATGCTCAAGAATTTAAAATTTTCAAGAAATTGAAAAAACTAGCATGTAAAATGTTGAAAAAGTAAGCTCTAAAAATGAAAACATGGAGAAATCTTGAAATTTTTCCATTAATTCCAATTTTGATATGCTTTGAACACCTCCTTCATACCTATAAGATAGACCCAACACATGCAAACTCAACAAAACAAGCTAAGAAAACAAGTTATATCAACATGTGTAAAAGAGGGTTAGTAACCAAAAATGAAACTTAACTACAAAAACTTGAAATTAAGTGCAAAGGACAATGGAGTATGTCCCACCAAGCGTGCCAAATGTGTACATGTGTTTGTTTTCAAAATAATGCTAATATGAGTAAATACTAACACCTGAATAGCCTTAACTTAGCAAGAATTGAACAATAAACTAAACACCATCAAGATAAGAATTAAACAAGGGTTAGATGTTAGCATTCATCAATACAAACTTTAAAACTAACAATGCTAAATATCTAAACTCCTCTATTCTCTAACAACAAATAAATGAATGGACCTAAGTAAGCTCCATGGCTATAAAAATAGTTGTCCTTAGTATTCCAAGTAACCTAGGAATGAGGGCCTATCAAAGTTGGGCTCTGAGACCCCTTTGACACCTCCCATATGACCTAAGCACTTAGGAAAGAGGCTTAACTCTTTAAGATGATGAACTCTCAAAAGGGCAAAAGGAAAGCTCTTATTCTTTGCTATATGCTTTGCATTCACTCTCTTAGAAAGTTTAGGTGTAAGTAAAAGGTAGGTGGAGGTATCTTTATATAGCCCAAAGGATAAAGGATTCAACACATTCTCATGAATGTGGGATAAAGGTAAAACATGAGTAGGAATGGATAAGGTTGCTTTATTAAAGGAAACCTTTCTTTAGAAGGGTCTAATACATGTTTAGCAAGTCATGGGAGTTGGGGGTATTTTAATTAATCAAAGGTGATTAATTAATAGGTAGATGTAAGCTTATAGAAGATAATTAGAGGAATATTAGTATGATTTAGGCTATTAGAAGGGATTAAATCAATTAAATATTGAGTTATTGGTTAAATGGAAGGGAAAGCTAATTAATTAATAATAATTAATTAGTCTAGGTAGAAGGGGTGATTTATTAACGGAAGGTCGTTAATTAGGTATTTTCTAGATAGGCAACTTAATTAATTAGCTTAGTGTAATTAATTAATGATGATATGAGGGAAAATGAGTGCTTTTGACGATATGTCGTTGATTTGTGAGAAAGGGGATAATTAGCGCAATTTAAGTATTTAAATTGCTTGGGCGTAATTATGGGTGTCTACATCAAGGACCACTTACCAGGAATATATAGAATGGAAGAAACGATGTGGGGTTCATGAACACGATGTAAAATGACATGGGGATGACAGGAGCGTTGACAAGTGCAGAGGAAATAACTTCACGTTTTTTTTAATCGTGAAAATGATAGGTCAGATGCACCTATATATAGCAATAGGCGTAATAAATGCACCACCAACTTTTTGGTCAAAGCACCAAAATAGATGACAACATGAAAATTTTTACACCAAAGGCACGGATTCGGACTATCGACATTACCTTTTTAGTGCTTTTGGCGCACCATTCGAGGGCACAACATTTTTAATTTTGACAAGAAGGTGCATGCACCTTCGCACGAGATGATAAGGGCGCATCATGGGAAGGCGTAACATTTTTAATGTCGACACTCCAAAGGATGTGCCAAAGGAATAGAAGGGGCGTAAATTCATTTGGTGTTGCATGAATAAAATCATGCCTAGCCAAAAAAGGACCAAATGACTAAGTTCAAAAAACTAGATTCTCTAGAAAGGGATTTTATGCCAATCTAAACGCTAAGGGACCTAGGCGGGGAATCGAAACAAAATTTTGGTATGGTTACCTGTAAAATTTCCCTTGTCAATTTTATAGGATAACTTGATTGGCTCTTTTTGGGGACTATCTTTGAGTGAAACATTAAGGGTAGAGAATCCCAGATTTCATGTGCCTATCCATTGGGTTACAGAATCAAAAACAAGGGTGACAAAAAAGGAAAACACACAACCAACAACAGAAAACACACGACAAAAACAAACACACAACTAAAGAAAACTGTACAAAGAAGAGAGGAAGCTATACTTCCTAAATATTTTGAGATGTTGCCCGCTATAAGGAAGTGGGAACTCAGTTCCATCTAGATATGAGAGATAGAAGCTATTCTCTCCATTGAGCTACTTGATCTTGAAAGGCCCTCTCCATAGAGAATCAAATTTTCCATGCATGCCCTTTGGCTCTCTTCACTTGTCCCATAAAAGGACGAGATCTCCCACCTAAAAATCTCTCTGCTTGGCCTTTTTATCGAACAGTCTCTTAACTTGATTCTGATGTTTGGTGATCCTATTGACCACTCTTACTCTCTTTTCTTCAAGCTCTGCTGAATTACATGACCCTCTTTTCAAGAGAATTTTGGAAAGTCTCATCTTCGATCGCTCGTGCCAAGCACAGAGTAGGAAGTTCGTAGAAATGGGAAGCTCAGCATCAATTCCATATAATACTTGAAAAGGTGACATACCAAGAGACCTCTTTAGAGTAATGCGGTTTGCCCACAAAGCGGTGTAATATGACTTGTGCCATGACCGTTGATTCTCATCAACTAGCTTTCGTATGATGGTCACTAAGTTCTTATTGCTGGATTTTTCCTGACCATTTCCTTGGGGGTAATAATCCGAGGCATGGGCCAAGGTTATCCCATATTCATAGCAAAAATCGTTAACTTCCCATGAGGAGAAGTTAGAATAATTATCAACAACGATCTTGTGTGGAACGCCAAACCTTACAATGATACTTTCTTTGATAAAGTCATGCAAACAATTTCAGAGGTGGCATTCTTAACAAGTATGGCTTCCACCCATTTGGTGAAGTAATCTATTGCTGTTAGGACATAACTATGTCCTGCACTTCATTGGGATGTAGTGCTCTGATAAATTCAATTCCCCATTTCCTGAATGGTTTGTCAATAATGACCGGCTGAGGGAAAAGTAGCCAATTTTGGTTTGCTGACAAACTGTTGGCAAAGCTCACATCTTGCTACCCAGGTGGTTGTATCCCGAAATAGTGTTGGCTAATAGTACCTGGCCCGGATGATCTTGTGTGCTATAATAGAAGAGGAAAAGTGACCACCGTAGGCTGAATCATTAAAGTTTTCTAGTAACTTTACTTGTTGTGGCTTGTCAACGCATCGTAAGAAGATGCCATCAATCCAGACTTGTATAAACCATCATCCCATATGACATATCTGGCTGCCCTGAGCTTTACAGTATGCTTCTCCTTTGAAGTTAGATGAGATGGACACTCACCGTAAGTGAGAAAGAAATTGATATCGGAATACCATTCATCGCTAGTCGCAACAAATAGAACCATAGGCAGAGAATCAGCTTTCTCCAACTGGCCTTGCGCTCCATCAATGCAATCACTTTTTTCTTTAGGGGCCTCTAAATCTTTGTTTTCAGCCATAAGCTGACAGAGGCCTCTACCTCTAACCAACTTGGTTGGTTTTATGTCTAGATCATACTCTTGGACTTTTGCGATCCAATTCCCTCGTAAGCTTCCTAACTCTTGTTGAGTTAAGATTGACTTGACTACCATGTCAGGAACCAACACTACTATATGAGAGTTTAGGATGTAATACCGAAGTTATTGGCTACTTTAATGACAACGAAGGCTTGTTTCTCTAACTGAGACATCTTTAATTCATGAGGCTTGAGAGGAGAGCTCATGAACATGATTGGAGATTCAACATCCTCAGAGTTCTTTTGCATTAAGATGGCTGATACAGTATGCTCAGACACATAACTATACATGATAAAATCCTTGGAGAAGTCAGGACATACCAGGATGGGTGCATGGCGGACAGAGGATTTAATATCCTTGAATGACACCTTTCCTTCTTCGCTCTACCGGAAAGTTTGCAACCCTTTCATCATATTTGATATGTGGCAAGTCTTTTCAGCGAAGTCGGGAACAAAGCGTCTGAGAAAATTCATTTTTCTAAAGAAAGAGTGAACACTGGTCTTGCTTGTGGGTAAGGTAAAGCTCTGAATAGCCTTAACCATTTTGACATCTATCTTTGTCCCTTCCTTGCTTACAACGTGTCCCAACAACTTTCCTTCAGTGACCCCGAAAATAGAATTTTTTTGGATTTAGGGAAATCCCATGTTCTCGGCATCTAATCAATACTTGCTCCAAATGATCACAATGGTCACTTCATCGTTTAGAGAACACATTCAAGTCATCTAAATAAAATACGATGACCTTTCCCATGATACCTTTGAATGCAAAGTCCATTGCTCACCAAAAAAAGGTGGCACCAGCGTTGGTCAAGCCAAAAGACATCCTGCTATAGGTGAATGTGCCCCAGGGAGTAGTGAATGTTGTTTTGAATCGGTCTTCAAGCAAGACTTCAATCTGATTGTAGCCCAAAAACCATCAAGCATGGACAACATATCTCGAACCGGTTCTACTGCAAAATTTGATCCATTATGGGTAGGGGTAGTTGTCCTTGAGGATGCTTGATTCGGGTTGTAGAAATCTCGCATATGCGTATCTCGCCATTATTCTTTTGCACTGGCATGATTTTTGCTACCCAGGTACTGTGATGGATAGGAAAAATGATCCTTTCATCCAACATTTTTGTATTTCCGCTTGGATGGTACCCGAGATCTTGGGATTAGAGTGCCTCTATTTCAGGCAGAAAGGTTTGACATCATCTTTTAATGGGATGTCATGCTGAACGTCATTTGGTTTGAAAGAATTTAGATCAGCATAAGACCATGCCAATACGTCCATATATTTCTTCAGCAATTTGACAAACTTCCACTTTTCTTCGGGTGTTCAACACTTCCCAATGTTCACAAGCTACGTGTTCCATAGTATCCAGATTAACCGATTCGGTCTCTAGAGAGGAGTTATGATCATCTTGCCGCTTCTTCCTGACAAAATGATCATGTTTGTCAAACAATCATTCCAGAGAGACTAAACCTTTTGGGATTTTATTTCCCTTGAGCTGACATATGCCATCACCTCCTATTGATTTGTTTTCTTGATCAATAATAGATTCACGACATGTAAGTAGATCCTTCAAAATGAAGCTCACTAAAATTTTCTGCTTTCTCTAGAAAGGCAATAAGTTGATTGTCATTGTTGAATACCTACCAGTGCTGAGAATTGTCTGGCACGCTTGGGCGGAAGACTACCTCAATAGTATATGTGTCTATTTTTAACCTTGGGTGAGGGAGCATGAGAGACGCTGAGATGGCCAGTGAATCAGCCATGTCATTCTGAGCTCTTGGAATGAATTTTATTGAGAAGGCATCAAATTCCTCAATGTTGTCCCATACTGCGTTGCGGTAATGCCTGAGCCTTTCATTCTTTACTTGGTATATTATTTTTACTTGATTTATGACTAGCTCGGCATCACCCTGTACTTTTAGGTTCTTGATTCCCCTTTCTTTTACAGCTTGCATGCCAAGTAGCAAAGATTCATATTCAGCAGTATTATTCGTGTTGAAAAACTGCAACTTGAAAGAGAGGAAAAATCTCCTCCTCAAGAGATATTAGCACAGCTCCAACACCGCATCCACTAGTTGCACAACTGCCATCAAACTGCAATGTCCAAACCTTGTTAAGGTCTTCTTTTTGATGAGAACGTCCATTTTCTTAGGCTCAGTAGATAAGAAGTAGTTCCCCATCCCTGATGATTCAAAGAGAATTTGGGCTTTGGGGTCGTCAGAATCGGTGACCAAGTACTTATTTTGTGATTCAGGCTCCAATGTCTGCATTACACCCTTGACGGGGATTCGGCCTTGGACCAGTCCATATAAATTTCTCCTCCTTCTCTCAAAAAGCTTCCTCCCAGTAGAATTTCATATGCCGCTAGAATATCAACAACGAGGATGGTCATCTTTACTCTTTTCTCTGGGAATGCCGCAAAGGTGAACTGTGCATCTTTGATCTGACCAATCAATGGAACCTGTTTGGTTTCCATGGAGTAACATCTACCGAAAGGATTGGTAAGAGTGAGGTCCAAGGCATGGGTGACCTTTTCCGGCATGACATTATTTTAAGCCCCAAAATCAATTATGCAGTTACTTAGCTTGTGACCATTGATTAGGAGGGAAAGATAAAAACGTTCAATTTTGCCTGACATGGAAGTCGAGGCCACATTTATGCGAGATGCAGGAGTGGTGGAAAGGATTCCTTTCGAGGAGACATGGGAGACTATGGAAGCTTGGCTTTGGATATATTCGGTCAATCTTACAAGCTAATCAGGGTTTGACTGGAGATATTCAGCCTCAGACATTTTAATCTTTGTCTTCTTAGCATGATCAATTACATCGAATGTGACCAAGGGTTGTGTTGATGAGGGAATGAGTCCCTCACTTCACGGCGGAGAGGTAGGATTACTGGTCTTTATGGGAATAGAAGAAGACTAATTTGGAGGAGAGATGGGTAGAAAGGATTTTTGTAAAGGACTTAATAGGAGGTTGAGCAGGAAGAGGATTACCTCTTTTAGCAATGGTTGGAGGCATGTTTAATACAACCTTCTCTTTTTGTATCCTGACAGCAACTTCTGCTTCTTTTCCTTGAGAGTGGGTGAAAACAACATATGACTACCCACTTGCATACCCTTGGGTACCCTCTTCATCATCAGATTCTTCATCTTCAAATTCCATATACCCGATTGTAGAGTCGTCAGTCGGTTCACCGACATCTTGATCATTTCCACCTGGGGATGAAGGTTCTTCGTAATTTTTCTCCTCTTCTTCTACCTCGACCAGGGCATTGACCGAGGGGCCTCAAGTGCCAACAAGCAGAGTAGTTGTAGGTAAATGCGGCCTTTGAGGGGTGTTGTTGGAAATGAAATTTCTCCATGGGATATCTTGGTATGAAGTGTTGGGAGAAGCTTGAGCTAATTACTTCTTCAACGTGAGCAAGTCGTTTGCCATCTTCTAGAATGTCGGATCTGATGAAGTGGCTTGAGAAGGAGTTGAAGCTTTAGGCTTGGATGGCTCATGTTTTAATTCGCCAGATATAAGTAGGTTGTCCTCTATCCAAATGGTAGTATCCTAAGCAAGAACTAGGGTGGTAATTTGTTCTTGTAAGAGTATGAAAATTACTCTTAAGCTCATGACATTCATACAGAAACACTTTTGATTTTCTGGCGTTGGCAGCATGGCAAGTGACACATGGTTAATTAGTGAATTGAAATGAGTGATAAAATCGTGCATGGTTTCATTGACTTCCTTCTTTAGGTGAGTGATCTTGGACAGTAACGCAAACGTGTCTTCTGAAGGCTTATACCTTTCTTCAAATGTAGTTCGTAATGTGGCCCAACTAGTGATAGATCTAGCCGACAAATGTTGGAACCATTCTGTTGCAGGTCCTTGCAAGGTCTCTAGAAAAATACATACCGATACGTCTTCATGGGTCACATCCAAGATGTTGCATGACATGATGAATGTAGATATATGCGAATCCATGCTTTGGTTTCCACTCCCATCAAATCTTGGGAAATTCTTTCGGTTTCCATGAGGGAGTGCATGAATAGGATGTGGTAACGCAAGAGGGCCCATAGTGTTTCCCCATGGTACTGCCATTTGAAAATTTGGAAAGAGGACACGAGTGGGAGCGTGGTTCCACTGAGAAACAAAGCACTACAAAGGGATGTGGAGGCTCCTTGTGAAAAACGGTTCTTTCGTGGAGGCGAGACACTTCTGGCTGACCGATCGGCTGAACTCAACGATGAGAAGTGTGTTGGTGTAATACTGAAGTTGTGCCTTTGAAGTAGATCAAAAATAGGATCGACTTCCCCACGAGCTCTCCTACTATGAGTAAATGGTTCACCCGCCAGTGTATCTTTCAGATCTGCAATGTTTTTAGAGTAGATTTAAAAACTCTTTTTGGTTGTACTTGCTGATTTTCTGATTTTTCTGACAAAAATCAGCAGTATGTACTTTTCTAAATATTTAATTTTATCCCTCTTTTGAAAACCGATTACAGTTTAATGACAAAGATCAATGAGGATAAAATGATGGTTAAACTTAGCAAGCTGATTTTCAGATCTTAGAGTTGACTTTTTGCAAGGGTTTGAAATTTTTGTAAAACAGTCAGAAACTCAGATCTACGGAAATATACGGGTTTTTGTAAAAACTCAGCGAACTAAAGATCTCTGACTAGCCCAAATCTATGGATCTTTGAAGAAAATTTTCAGTTTGGATCACTTTTGCAAAAAAATTGGATTTTAAGCAAAAAGCTAAGATTTGCAAACAGGTAGTGATTTTTGCAGTTTTATCAATTTTCTTAGTTACTTTAGCAACTTGTTAGTGTCCTTTAACCGACACAACACTCTCATAGATCTGTTTCGATCCCCAGTAGAGTTGCCAAAACTATTGGTCTGAAAATCTATCGGGAGGGCAGATCTATGGATAGATGAGCCAACAGTGTGTAGGGCATAGCCCCTCTTTGAGACAACAAAGTGAAATTGGTTTATTGCTATTCTACCGGTGTAATCAGGCAAGTCCTACAAAGATTCTACCTTTAGGGGTTTGGGATCTCATCCCGGATGGGGTATTTCAGTTGTTAGCAGAAAAGAATGAAGGGAGGAGAGGAGATAGAATAGATCTGAAGGGAGAAAAGAAATGAATTCCAAAGCAGAAAGGTTAGAGGGTTTATGTTTTGGGCTGGTAGTAAATAGAGCCAAACCTACTTGCATAAATTAACAAAGCAATACTGATGAGAAAATGACAAAAAAGTAGAGATAGATCCGAGAATAAACACACAAATCGACGTAAGAAAGATCTAATGTATATAACACATGTATTCAAAGACAAAGTCTTAATATTTGTATTACTTCTCACTTCTATTTTTATCTAAAAATGCCCACACCTGAATACAACAAATATCCAAGTATATATAGAAGGAGAAGGAGAAAGAAGGCAAAAAGAAACCAACAACTAATTACAAAATATTTACAAAATATCTAAAAGTCAACTATTGACTTTGGGCAATTTGGTGGATGACAACATCCCATGGTACAACATGGATGATGTCATCATTTGTGCCAACAAACTTTTAAATATTACAAAAAAAGAGAACATCCTAGGAGGAAGGAGCCTATTCGTCATCATCCCGTGGCTGGAAGGGAGTATCCTGCTTCTTACAGTCGAGAGGAAATATGAAATTGAGCACGATACTCCAAGAATTTGCTAATCATCGGTTGAAGTTGATCCTGAGCAGGACCCTTAGTGTGATCGCCAATGACTTCACAAGTCTCTCGTTCATCTCTGAGTCTTTCTAGGAGCTTGAAGTATTCATTACCTGCCTCCATCAGGTATCCAACAAAATTGTAAGGAGTAAGAAGGTTATTGATAGATTCTGCATCAAAAGTCACTTCTGACCCTAACCCTTGCGACACGATCTCCTTAAAGATCCGAATAGTGTCATCTGCCTTCCTCAAGGTGTATGATGGGGTGAGAAATCCTGGAGACATCCTTAGGATGATCTACTCCATTTGATGCATTGCATCCAAGGCTTCCTCCTTGATTTTATCAATTTTCTCCAAGATGAATTCCATCTGATCGACCCGATAGTCCAAAGTAGTAAGGACTTTGTTGGGTGCTCTTGGGTGATTGAAGATGCCGAATTTCACTAAGTCATCGACTGGGTAGTTGAGCATCTTCTGGAATGTCTCATGTTGTAACCTAGCATGGTCCAACTCTTCAGAGATAGGTCCCGCAATCGCACCGGAGTTCCTTGTTAGCCTAATCAATATTCTGATATAGCTCTGTGAACTTTATGATTACTTCCTCACTATCCTTGAGGATTTGGTCTCTCTAGGTGGATACTACCATACCTTGTTCACCAATCTTGGCATATTCGTTTATCTTTTCCTGGCTAAGGGCCTCAGGAGTTTCAGTGGTAGTTGTAGGAGGTGCACTTGCCCATTTTCTACAGGGCTTGGAGAAGATGTCTATTCTATTCTTTTAGTATCCTCTTCTCTTCCTTTACCTCCTGAAGCTTTTTGCAAAGGGCATCCACTGCAGATAGGGCCTCTCCTTGTAGGATTTCGAAGATGTTCGCATCGTGACCTATGTCACTGTATAATCTGTTAGAGACATATCCTTTTTATCCTTTGTGGGATCGGGGTATGTGATCTCCATTACCCTTTCACCTGAAGCACTATGAGAGAAGTGGGTTATCAACTTTTTCTTCTTAGCTCCTTTTGTTGGAATGATGGAGAAGTCCATAGGTGCAATGGGGACTTTCCTCTTATGCTGGCTTAGGTGCTTGGAGATCCATTCTGACTTAAGGGAGTGGGACCAGAGGGAGAAGAGGGAACAGAGGTAGAAGAAGGAGTGACTACAGTGAACTTGGGGAAATGTGTCGAGATGCTTGGCGGTAGCATTGATAAAGAAGTCGAATCTCCAACGCTCACAGGGGTAGGAGTCACTGTAGGAGAGGAAACTATGGGGGCGAAGGGATGTGAGAGATGAGGGAAGAAATACTAGGGGACAACTTTGTGAGGGAAGAGAAGATGGAGGAAGAGGAAGGGGGAACAGTAGAAGACGGGGGAGAAGACACAACCAAAGGAGTGGTTGCTTGAGTGACGTGAGGAGGGGAAGGAGGAGCAAAATATGGGATGGTGGGAAACTCAATAGTTATAGCAGTGGTAACATCCTGAGTGGATGTGCCCGTTGGAACACTTACCGCCTGTTCTTTTTCTGGGGAGACCAGGCGTACGACCTGCTCCTAGGTGGTGGAAGGAGGACTCTCGGGAGCTTGCTCTTGAGCAGTGCTTGACTCTCCTTCTTTGTCTTTCCCTTTGCCCTTTGGCAAGTGTTTTGGTCTAGCAGGTGCATTTCCCAAAGGAGACGTGGTGAAGTCTACCCCTAGGTAGATGAGACCATTATACCTACACCAATGTTCTGTGCACTACAAAGTGCCTTTAACCCTCTCCTCAATAGTCTGAGGTGCCCTTGTTCTATCAATTTCAGAAAATGGCCAATTGTCCCCGTTCGTATCTAGATAGACCTGATCAACTTCTTGATTAGTCATTTGGAAACCTTTTAGATAATGGCCACACCATACTAGATGATTTCTGCTAGGGCCAGGTGGGAGTGATCCTTTCTTCTGAGCTTGACCTCGTGATACAGGTTGATGTAGATATCCTCGATCTGTGGGACATGGATTGGGTCAAATTTTTCCTTTAGGAGGAAATTGTGAGGATCAAAGGTTGGCCTTACCAAGAAATTGTGTTTCAATTTGAGTAATTCCAGCTCTGTAAACATTTCTTGGGATTTTTTGTGAGAAGTGCAGGTGTATTTTCCCACTGTGAGGGGGAAAGGAGTTCCACCCTTCTTTCTTTTCAGGAACTTCTCGTGATATGTGATAAGTTTGCCTGGATAGCTCCAATAGGATCAGCTTAGGCCCCACATACCTTGGCAGCTTGGTGGGCTCCCCTAAGAAGTTGGAGGCCCTGATATAGGTGAAAGTGGGAAATTACGTAAATAACACCCCCACTTCTCTGTGGTAGTCACCATGCTCTTGGTCATCTGACCGTGAGTCATATTAGGCCTCAAGAGGCAAATGATGTCATAGAAGAAGGCATCATTGATCTTGCTGAACTATGGGATGTTGTTTTCTAGTCTCAACTCTGGATAATATTCATATATTTTTACTTGGGGCCATACCCTGCATCGACTTAGCACTGGGTAGTCTCTTTCCGAGGCAGAACGTAGACCACATAGGAGTTCATGTAGAACCTCCCCGTTGTTGAGAGTTGTTGGAGCTGCTCGGAGATAGTGCTTTGTTGATGATCTCCGCCCATTCAAAATGTTGATTAGGAACATTTTTACTCATTATTTCCAGGTATATGAGCATCCATTTATGAAATTAATGGGCATCAGGAAGCCCAAATACCCTGCTTAGGAAGGTAATGGTGTCACTCAGCTCCTCCAATAATTCACTGCGATGAATAACCTGCGAGCACCATGTTATTTCCTTCTTGTTCTTTAGGTACACTTCGTTCATGAGCTGCATGCATTTTTCCTCATTTTCATCCATGCCTTTATGCAGTCTTTTTGGCTTATTGCCACAAAATGCCGGTGGTGGGGATACCCAACATGATTTCAAAGTGTCAGGCAGTGAGGTTGATTATTACCTCGCCCTTATCATTCTCAACACATCTTGTGTCTTTATTGTAGCAGTGGGCCACCACCATCATGAATTCGTTGTTCACCGCACTCACAGGAATTCCCCCAATGAAGTGTAGACCACTTCCGACCAATTTGTCCATCCACGGACTCCCTGTGACTCTTCTGGTTCTGGCCTAGAAATCCTCCATATCAATGTGGCCGAGTTTCAATCCCTGATGTCCAAGTCACATTCTGTAAGGGACTCGGGCATCCTGACCCTTTGGTATTTGTACTTCATTTCTTCTTCTGTGAGTTTGGCCTTACCCTTAGACTTGGTTGGCCTCTTACTTGATGAAGACATATGTGAATCGAGTTCAGCTGTTAATCTGCAAGAAGGAGCAAAGTCCATCGTAGAAGAGTCATGTTAGCTATTAAATCATCCATCAAAGCTTTACAAAATGAAGAGTTAGCAATTTAGAAGCTTAGGTGCAGCGCATATGCTATCTTATAGGCTACATAGTCGAAAAGCAAGGCGCACTATTGGAGAGTGTTGCATGGATAAAAGCGGCAAAGGGGCGTAGGGCGCAAAAAAACTACACACAACATTCAATGTTGGTGTTAAAGGATGTGTGCCTACGCCATATGAAGGGTTTTAAATGGGTGCAGATTATCTTGGTGTTGCAAGGTGGCAGGGTGCACCAATGGCGCAGATATGGAACATGTTGCAAATAGGGATAGTGTGCCAAAGGGGCGCAGGTTCAAACGATGCACCATTGACTTAAGGAGCGCTAGTTCTTAGCTTTTGGCACGGCGTAGGAAAAGTATGCATGACATTGAGATGTGGGTGCAGGTGGATTTGTACTTGCATTGGTGTTAGGGTTTTTCGAGTGTTTATAAGGCGGGGAAATACATGATGCACGTAGGGACAGTGCTCCCAATGGCGCAACTGTGTTTTTGTGCAACAGTGATGGCATTTGTGCCAAAGGAAAAAGCCATGGCTTTGGATATATTAACTTTTATATTTTCTCTCTCTCTGACAGGTTTGTGGTTTTTGGCCTCTTTCAACATAGATTTTGACAATGAGGAGAAAAGAGCAAAGAGGATTCTAGATTCATTTTTGAGACAAAAGCCCTCCAGGCTAGCAGATCTGGAAGGAGGGTGAAACCATTTTGGGGGAGCTTTGATTTTGAAACGGTCTGAGGTTGTGTATTATTCTTATGATTAATTTCTTTGTTTTTAACAACCCCTAAAAACAATACAGAAAACCCACAAACAATCAACACAAGAAGAGCAAGGACCACTTACCAGGAATATATAGAATGGAAGAAATGATGTGGGGTCCACGAACACAATGTAAAGTGACACGGGGATGACAAGAGCGCTAATAAGTGCAGAGGAAATAAGTTGATGTGTTTTTAATGGTGAAAATGATAGGTTGGATGCGCCTATTTATAGCAAAAGGTGTAATAAATGCACCACCAAATTTTTGGTCAGTGCACCAAAACAGATGACAACATGAAAATTTTTGCGCCAAAGGCACGGATTCAGGACTATCAACATTACCTTTTTAGTGCTTTGGCGCACCATTCAGGGGCACAACATTTTTAATGTCAACAAGATGGTGCATGCACCTTGGCGCAGGCGAGAAGGGTGCATCATGGGAAGGTGCAACATTTTTAATGTCGACACTCCAAAGGATGCGCCAAAGGAATAGAAGGGGCACAAATTCATTTGGTGTTGCATGAATAAAATCTACGCCCAGCCAAAAAAGGACCAAATGACTAAGTTCAAAAACTAGATTCTCTGGAAAGGGATTTTATGCCATTCCGAACGCTAAGGGACCTTGGCAGGGAACCGAAACAAAATTTTGGTATGGTTACCTGTAAAATTTCCTTGTCAATTTTACAAGATAACAAGATCAAAAGTATTTATACTAACAGTAATCTCGTCGATCTCATCATCATCAGAATCTAAGAGGTTGGGAGGCATCCACCTAACCAACTCTAGATGACCCGCATTTCCATGAAGAGATTCTACAGCATAATTAAATTATTGATATTCACAAAATGGAATGGGAGATAGCTCTTGAAGGGTGTGGAACTTATAATTTCCCTTTTATTTGAGAGTATCATAATTCCATTGATTTGAGTCACCTTGGAGTTTATAGATTTCCCCTTGATGTGCAAACTTGACACATTGGTATCTAGAAGAGGAAACTACATGCATGTGGTGGGTCCAAGGTCGATGAAGGAGGATGTTGTAAGATAGGGAATTTAAAGACCATAACCTTCACAAGTAAATTCTTGAGGGGGTAGTGATAGGAATCCAAATGTAACCCATAGTAGGCATATTTCATTGATCATGCCCTTTACAAGTAGTATGCATGGTTTTGAGATTGTCTATAGAGTATCCAAGGGATTTGATGAAGTCTAAAGAGGCCACACAAGTACCAAAAAATTCATCAATGAGGGAACGTTCATTTTTAACCAATTTGTACAAAAATAAAGAGTGGAAGATCATCTACATGAAGAAAAATCTTGTTAGGAATCATAGCAGCTATGGGAAAGTGAATCAAATTTTTAACATCAGTGGTATGATCTGTACAAATGGAGAGTTTTTGTACTCAATCCAGTTCCTCGGATCGAGTTGGTATCTTTCATAGACTCTCTAAAGATATAATTTTTCTATGTTCTTCATATTGCTCCCTTTGCTTCAAAGTTTAGCTTGATAAAAAGAGAACTATTAATTAGTAAGAAATTTTGAGCCTTGTCAAATTAAAAGTGAAGATTTATCATAAATGTCGAGGGACCGATTTAATGGTTTGTTTTATTGAAGAAAATCTCCAGACAGACAGAGTCATTGGGACTATGTCTACATATTTCATGAGTAACCTTCAAATCAACACTAAAATGATCCAAACACTCAAAGAATCAAGCTATGAAAACCCTAAATAATGTAGCCTTCCCACGAAGAATAAAGTTCAAGATTGGTTAAAAATTGAGTTAAAATAGACTTATCCATTTTTTTAAAGCTTGGGACCTTTAAAATGACCGTCAATTTCCTCCTTCCAAAAGCACTAGTCATTGGAATTTGAAAACACGTTGGAGACTAAGCTTAAAATTAATGGTGGATTAGTTTTAAAAGGCTAATAGAATTTCATTTCGATGCCAAATATCTACACTACAGAGAAAATAAAAAATTCCTTAAGGATACGTGGAAACATTGCGGTGTCTTCCATAGCCACAACATTTCGTGGACCTTAAGTCCATGAAATAAACCAAGTTTCATAAATATTTGGGTTTGGACTATGAAACCACAAAGATACATGGAGCTTTCGCATTTGTCTATGCATCTCACCTTGACAAAGTCTCAATTTTGAGAAGCATGTAACTTTCTCACCTTGTCTCATGTTTCGTACTTTGATAAGATCCTTATCAATAAAAGTAAATTGTGAAGTATCATGGAACCTTCTGATTGATTTATGATTCGTAATACCACTAGGATAATAACACAAAGGTACATAGAGTTATTTCATTGGTTTATGCTTCGTAATCTAACAAGGATGACAACCCAAAGATGCGTGGAGATATTTCATTAGTTTGTACTTCACAAAAATTAAAAGAAATTTTTAAATAAATGAGAATTGCAAGAAGCATGGATATCTCTCATTGGCTCACGTTTCATATAATTCATTCAATCCTATCAAATAATCTAAATTGTGAAGAGGTGTAGAGATCTTTCATTGGATTATATTTCAAGGTAGCTAACTACAAGAAAAAGAACAATTTAAGAAAGTGAAGGAACATGGAATTTTCTTATTAGATCACATAAGAAATATAAAATAAAAGCATTGTGTATGTGTACAAATGCCAAATCCAATCAAAATTTATCACGTGTCACCCTCTTGTTCATCCTGATAGGAAAAACTTCAAATGGCCATAAATTTCTATACAGAGCTCCAAATCATGCAAAATTGGTCTCATTGGAAAGGTCTCCTCGATCTATTCAAGTTGGCATCATTTGATTTAGGAATTGATGGTGTTTTTAGGGAAAAAATGAGAAAATAGAAAGACATAGACACACCTAGCAATATCAATGCAAGTTATTTCTGCGTATGTGGTAGTAAATGCATGAACTAGTCCCAAAATGCTAACAGAAAATTAGATATTTTTAGTTAGATAAATGTACATTCCCACTTTAATTTAAAGATATTTGATTACGAATAGTGAGGAAATTTAATTACTATTTTGGGGAGTAAATTGAGTTGTAATAATAGACCAAAATTACAGACCAAATTTGTATAAATATGGGGGCTTGTCCTCATATTAAAAGGGGGATTAGTTTTTCTATATTTGAAAAGGTTGATAGATTCAATTGTGAAATATTGAATGTTTCCTTTGTGATATGCATATAGATCTCAGTTTCCCAAAATTATGTGTCAAGGTGGTTATAATGTACATCCACTGAAAAAATTTGAGAGAATTCACTTAATGTTACCTTGTTTGATAAATTCAAGATTTGAATGAATTATGTTCTCTTTTGAGTTTAAATGCAATGTTCAGGTTCGTATTTGGAATTGTTGATTTATGAGTTATCGTTTCTACTATAGGATTATGTTTATTCATTTCTCTTAGTCATATACTATATTTTTCCTTAATTGTTGTGCTTTGGTCATTAGTTTGATATTGTGTTGTAAGCATTTACTCTACAATATTGGATTTAATTGTAAAATCCTTATTGTAACCATTTTGTGTTGATAGATTTTTGTTAGCCTTTGAGTGTATCTTGGGCGTATGAGGGATGAAACAATAAAATCTTAATTAGAATGCTTTCACAAGATCTTGTGTTGAGTATTTTAGAGATTGAGTTGGAACTTTGCATATGTTGAGTATCAATGAATGCAAATATTCCTTTGTAGAAACTATCACTACTTAATCTTGGTTTTTGTGCTTCCCACAACCGTAGTATGCTCTAAGTGTTAAATGATTTGTATCAAACAAGTATTTCATCATATAATCCCCCCACTTTTAAATCTACATAAGTGATCCTACCACACACTAAATTCCATTTGTTTATTTTCTGCTCTATCTCTAAATATCATTAAAAGTGTCCTTTAGCTTTTATCAGGAGAATGTAAGAGTAACCGAATTCAACTATCTCTAGTAACATGTGTCAGTAAGGTAAGCATATGCAACATTTTGTTTGATAACTCATGAGATTGAAGTGTTGTTTCCATAGCCATGTTTATCCCATATTGATCCATCATCTAAAGAAATTGAGGAACAAAGACTCCATCTCCCCCTCTACATTAAATTTATACCTCAATTCCTATCACCCCGGTTCAAGGCGGGACCCAAGTAGCGGGAATAGGCCATCCCATTTGTACGCACCCCTCAATCACCCAAAAAATGATCATAAGGAAAGTGCTAGACCCCTCCCTAGCTAAAAACAACACATCTCCCAATCTACCACCATTCCAAGAAATTCCCCCTTTTCCCTTAAAGAGAATTGTTGTCAATCCACCTTTGGGGGTGCAAGTTTGAGGACTAACATGCTTTTGGTGGTGTTTCCTAGGATTTCTTGATATAAGTTGATAGGTGTTTTGGATTTTAGAGTGTGAATGTCCGTCAACACACTTCGACATCATTTTGGGGTCTTATTGATACAAATTGATAGGTTTTTTGGAAATTAAGGTTTAGATATCCCATCAACAATGCTTTTGGTACCATTTCCGAGGACTTATTGATACAAATTGATAGGTATTTTGGAAATTAAGGTTTATATATCCCATCAACAAAGTTTTGATGGAACTACTCGGGAACTTATTTAGTTTAATTGAGGTTCAAAATACATACCTTTATAGAAATTTTCTAAAATCGTAAATACGGTCCTTTCTCAAGGTATTGTTCAAAATTATCTCATTATAAGTAGGATTTCCATTAAACCTAACTCCACTAGGAAATGGATGGTAAATTTAAAATATATCTACAAATATTTGTATAACTATTTTTGAAGGTATCCTTTCTAGATATTGTTTGGTTAATGTTGGAGCTCAAAATTACACACGCCTAAATCACAAGAATCTAGGGCTTTGAGGCAACATGGCACTATCTCCAAGTTATGGGACTCGAACCGGACGGACCTCTAGAGAAGGTTGGCTTCCTCTACCTAATTCTAGTGCTAAACTAATCCTAGGAATTGGAATACAACTATCTAAATCTACTTTAACATTCCAAGGGATTAGGGTGAGAAAGAGATGCATAAAATAGAAATCCTATACTAGAGAAGGTGATAACACCAAAAATCGGGGTAAATATAATTCTTAAAGATGGAAAATGGTAGAAAACAATGATGAAGAGTGTCGAAACAATGGCCAAAATTCAAAATAACATCTAAACTCCCACTTCCACGATGCACAATAGATACAAATTCTGTGAAAAACACACAACATACCCGTAAATGAATGAAAAGATAAAGAGACAATAAAATACCCACTAAGGCAACAATGAGCCATGAAGTACACTTTTATTGCTTAAAGATCATGCACAAATTTTACAATGTAGGAAGAAGATGTAAAACATTCATAGAATTATGACCC
Source organism: Taxus wallichiana var. yunnanensis (assembly GCA_018340775.1). Taxonomy (NCBI): domain Eukaryota; kingdom Viridiplantae; phylum Streptophyta; class Pinopsida; order Cupressales; family Taxaceae; genus Taxus; species Taxus wallichiana. Next base: position 26,941,101 of record CM031235.1, read on the forward strand.
AAGGCATGCAACTCTTAGAGCACTTGTGTTGCATTAAAATGATGCCCTCATATTCCCAAAGTATCCAATATTACAATTGAGCATAATTTTGATATATAAAGAAAATGGAATAAGAAGAAGAAATAGGAAAATTTGAATTTCTTTTCACCCACTAACCATTTTCATTAAGTTCTCTTAAAATACCGAGCACCTCTCGAAAACCACTCCCCACGTCTTTTTTTCATCAAGATGAAATGGGTGCCCATAATCGATTAAATTTTGGTGTTTTTGCCACCTAGAGTCATCCTTTTGCATGTTGGAGACACTTTTCTCATTTCCACCCACCTACCTCAATTTGATTCAAGAAATCTAATTTCTATTGTGTAGAGGAGGTTAATATTTCTTTAATGATACAAGATTTGTAAAGATAAGATCATTGGATTCAAAATTATATCCATTTTTACATCCACATGGAAAGTTATTATTTTCCTTTGATACATAGTTTCTAGTCTCCTGTAACCTTTCTCATTAGTTTTTATTTGACTCACAACTTCATCAAGTATAGTGTGGATTTTAAATCATCATCTGCGGATCCTTTTATCCACCGCGGCTTCTCTTACCCTGTGGCATTGTTTTCCTATCCATGGATTTTCAAATTCCCTATGGCTTGTCATTTGATATGCGGCTTATTTATTTCCATTTGTGGCTTGAAATTATGTAGCACGAGTTATTTTACTTCAATTTGCGGCTTCTTTAATTTTTATTTTACCCACGACTTTTTTTCTTGTATATCACATCTTGCATAAAACTTTTGTGGCCCTCACTAGACTTTGGCGGCACTGCAAATCGATCAAGTTCTCAAGTCCACACATGTCCAAGTTGATCAATTTTTGAAAGGGTGTAAAATGGACAACATTTTTGGCAACTCATAGGGGCCATCTGCTTGCTAGATGAGTTGATCAATAGTATTGAAGAATTCGTTGGGCATGAAGTCATCTTAATAATTTGAAATCTGATCTCAACTTGAACTTGGATTCCTAAATTTTATTTAGTTTCTCTGCATTTTATTTCATGAGATGATTACAAGTGTTCCTTAATATCCTAAACCTCTTCCTACAACACTTTGGAATTAATGAAAAATATGCACAAGAACATCCTCAAGAAACAAGACTATACAAAGCACTTAGGGAAAGAAACCTACACTACCAATAATGCAATGTGTTGAAAGCACTTAGAGGAATTGAAATCCTAAACTATTATGTACAAGATGAATGAAATATCTTAATGAGAAGGTTTGAGGTAAATCCCATTTATTATGATTTGAAGCGCATTCCCATCAAGATCAGATAACTCAAATGATTTAGCTTCCTTGCAAGTGGTGATGATGTATGGTCCACTCTAGATTGCATCAAATTTGGAGTGTCTCCCTAGTTTAGCTCGATCTATGTCCCATTTTAAGACTAGATCTCTAACCTTGAATGTCTGATCTCTATCTTTCCTGTCAAACCATTGTTTGGTTGATTTATGATATTTTTCTAACCTTATCATGGTGGCATTAATAGACTCTTCAAGCTCCACTAATTCCACCATTTTCATCTCCCTTTGATCCACAACTTCAAATCCCAACTGCTAAGCTAATTCAAGTGATGGAAATTCAAATGATAATGGATGTCTTGCTTCTTTTCCATATACCATTTTGTAAGGTGAGGTGTCAATTTATTTATTCACTATAATCATGTCCACCTAGAGATAATTTTTCACCTTTTTGTGAAACTTCATTTGGTTGATATCCATTGTATTCTTCATGATCTTGATTAGATTCTTGTTAGTAGATTCCTCCAATCCATTACCTTGGGGGTAATAATTGGAAGAAGTCTTGGGGGTAATAATTGGAAGAAGTCTTAAGATAGATCCCAAGACCAAGATCATAATCATAAATCTTATATCCCAAGAAATATTTTGCATTATTAGAAATGATGGTTTATAGAATGCTAAACCATGTAACAATTTCTTTAAGAAATTCCAAGATGATTGATTCACTGGCCTCATTTAATGGTGTGGATTTCGTCCATCTGGTGAAATAATAAGTTACAGTTAAAAACCATTTGTGACCCACACTAGATGGAGGATTAATCATACCAATGAATTCAAGATCCCATTGAGAAAATGGTTGGTCTTCGAATTGGATGAAGGGAGAGCCACCAATATTTTCTTTTCGTGAATAGATCACATTCCTCACACTTTCACACTCATCTATGATTGTCCATGAACAAGGAAGGAAAAAATTATCCCACCTTGATGATCTTCATTGTTATATCTTTGTTATAAAAGTGTCCACCGAGATAATCCATCATGAAATTCCATCAATACTTTCTCTTTTTGTGCACCATCAATGTATCTTAGTAACATGCCATCAAAATGTTTTGAAGAAAAATTCATCAATGAGCGCGTATGGAATAGGCCACAACCTCAAATGTCACCTTTTCTCTTTTTCAAACAAAGAGGGTATGCACCAGAGAAAGGAGCAATACTATTTCTTCCATCTAGCTACGCATGACAAGGTTTCCATTATGTTTTGATTCTACGCATGGAAGCACCTCTTCGAGAACAATGAAGTCTCGAATTCATTCTGTGTGTCCTCCATGAGGTACTTGCAGAGTGCGTTACCTCTAACCAACTTTATGATTTTTATAGTCACATAAAAATTTGATTATTTTTTTCACCCATCCATCTCACTTCTCTTTAATCTATGCTCCCATTATGAAGTCTCTGATGTTGGAATGTGATACTAAAATTTTAATGCAGTTAGCATAAATCATACTCTTGAACTTTTTTAAATCTCTTATGATGGAAAACACCTGTTTTTTAATGTGGTAATACTTGAGCTCATAATTATTCAATTTTTGACTATAGAAGGCCACTGGTTATTCCATTCCCTAATCATTCTACTAAGTTAAAAACGTGGTTATGCTATATTCATCCCCATAAGCATATAGAATGAAATATTTGGCATGGTCAGGGTTGTTCAATGTAGGATCATGAGAAATCTCTCATTTTATTTTATCAAAGTTATCTTTTCCCTCTATTGTCCACTTGAAAGATGAATCCTTCTTGAGCATGAGAGTAATAGGTCTTACCAAACCCAAGAAGTTAGGAATGAAACACCTAATAACGTTGATTTTCCCAAGGAATGACTACAAATCCTTCCTATGAGTTGGTAAGGAAAGAGCCAAGAAGGCTGAGATCCTTTCCAAAACAATGAAAATTCCTTCCTTCAAAACCACATGTCCCAATAGCTTACCGCTAGGAACTGTAAAATTACATTTCTTGGGATTAAAGGAGACCCCAATTTCCCTACATCTTTTAAATACTTTCTCGAGGTGCTTTACATTATCCGCACTATGCTTTGAGAAGACAATAATGTCATCTAGGTAAACCAAGATGAATTCATTGATATACCCTTGAAAGCAATGTCCATTTCTCTTTGGAAGGTGGCACCTACATTTGATAAGCCAAAGGGAATTTTCTAGTATGCAAATGTTCCCATTTGGTAGTGAACATGGTTTTGTACTGATCTTCTTCCTTCACTTTGATTTGATTAAATCCTAAGTAGCTATCAAGCATTGAAAACATTTCAACTCCTGCCACTTTTTGTAGAATCTACTCTATAGAAGGTAAAGGATAATGATCCTTAAGAGAGGCCTTATTCAAGTCTCTGAAATCAACACAAAGTCTAATTTCCCCATTTTTCTTCCTCACTAGAACCATATTTTCCACCCAAGTAGATTACTTAATAGGAAAAATTATCTTTTCCTCAATGAGTTTGAATAACTTCTTTCTCATGAGGGGCTCAATTTTGGGGTTAACTACCTCTATTTTTGTCTAGTTGGCTTGATGTTGGGATCAAAATCAATAGAATGTTGAACTATGTTTGGATTAAATTATTTTAAATCTTCATAGTCCCATGAAAAAAATTGCTGAACTTTTTTCATAGGGAGACAAAAGTGTTTTTTTCATCCTCATTACATACCTTTACAAGAAGAATTTCATTATCTGGGAAATTTTAACTGGTTGATGATCCTCTTGATTCGCCACCATGTTCTTATCCACACCTTTGAATTCATCCTTTGGACTGAAGATCTTCTACAAAGTGAAAAATCCCTTTCGTAATTTTATCATTTTTAGTTGAATTATCTTATCACCATAGAATTATTGTAAACTAGATTGCATCTTTGAGGAGAACTCGACCTCATTTTGTCTAAATTAGAAAATTTTCTCATCATTGTCAAAAATTTGCCAACTGGTCTTATTATCTGGGATGGATGGCTTAACCACCATTTTGATATGTTGCACATTTCCCTTGACAAGGTCTTCCTTCGTGAAAATTGAGAACCCAGAGCCACCATTTGATCAACATCCTTATTCAACTTCCTAGGCACAACTTGTAGGTTAATGGCATCAAATCTTTCTAGCAGATCCCAAAATCTATGTTTGTAAGCCTTCAACAACTTGTTCTTCATGGCACACTTACCTCTGACTTGGTGAATAACCAATTTAGTATCTCCAAATATCTGTAATTCTTTGATTTTTCACTTCTTAGCAATTAGAAGACCATGCATTAATGCCTCATACTCAACTACATTGTTTGAACATGCAAAATGCAATCTGAGAAAATAAGAACTTTTCATTCATTGGATAAATCAATACAACACCTACCCCAGCTCCATTTCTTCTTCTAGAACCATCAAATAACATCCTCCATAGTCCAGAAGCACTTTCCTTTTCTTGTTTAAATGTCGTGGGTATCATAGATCCTTCTTAGAGAATGCAATAGGTACCGAGACTAGTCTCAAATTTTTAAGATCTTCATCATAAGGATCAAATTTGTGATTTCTCTCAGCCCATTCATCTAGCAATAAATCAAGCATGGAAAGAGGAATAGGCTTCTCATCTAAAATCGAGCCTTCTTCTTATTCTTCCTATATTAGGAAATTTGATTGGATAGGGGTGGGATCATATGACTCAATATGGTAGGAAAAGATGGGTTTAGCTTGTATTGTAAATATTTTACCATATCTAGTTCTCAAAAGCATGTGAGTCCAATCTGAAGACAAATAGCCACCTACCTTAGCAGTGAAATCTCTAGACAAACAAATGGCAAACATGGGAGGCAAGTCAATGACTGAAATGTCATGGGTTATGGTGAGGCTTGGGTAGGCATGAAGTGTTAACTCAAGATATTTTATTACTCCCAATACACCCACAATTGACCCATCAAGTTACAAAAATCCCTTAGACACAGGACTATATTTGAGACCCATAATATTAGTAATTTTCTTAGGCATTATAGAGGTAATAGCCCCTGAATCTATCATACATTTATGCACCAGATTCCTACCCATAATTAATGACATGTAAAAGGGTGGGGTCTTGACAATTTTACTTATTTAATATTACTTTTCTTAACACACATGAACCGTGGCATTAGTTTTTTTACCACTACATCTTCCTATGGAAGATTCTTGAGGGCTTCATATAATAGATCTCTTTGTGATGGAATGGCCAACACATTCCATATTGTTACATTAACATTGGTCCTCCTCATTTTATCAATAATAATAAATGGGAGACCCGCATACTTTTCATATGTGGCATATTATTATATATTTTCTCGTAGTTATGAAATTTGATTATGTGGATTTTTTTAAACAACAACCTCCTTATCTAAAATAGAGCTACTAGGAATTCTATATTTATTTTTTTGTTCATATCAACCTATTTCCCTTAGGTGTGGAATTGGCTTGACCTGGAAGATGGCAAAACTTGTGATTCAAACATCCTTTTCTTGAATCTTATATTATCATCAATGTTGATTTGAGTTCTGCTTAGAGGTATCTGCTACTTGATTAGTTGCACAAAATCCTCGCTCCAAATAACATGAGATTCACATTAGTATTGGCCTCTTGAATTACTTCTACATATGAACTAGGTGCTTCTAGAAATGGTTCTTACTGACTATAAGATCCTTGAACCATATAAGATTGAAGATGTATTTTACTTTCAAAACCCAATTAGTTATGTGGCAAAGTACATGGAAAACACCACTCAGTTTCTTAAACCATATTGTTTTTTACTAGAACCAATGCTTGGCTTGAGCTAGGAGCAAGAAGTTCTTGTGGAGGAGGAATTGTTTCCAATGGAAGAGGAGCATTATGGCCCTCTCATATGTTATTTTGTTGATTTTGTGTATATATTTTATTATATTATTGATTCTCTATATGGTTGATATCCCTGATTTGAGGATTTCCCCTAGTTTTGATAGTTTTTATAGGATTGGGCTTGTTGTTTTTCTAGGGATATAACTTTTTTGGTCAAATTTCTAATTAAGGCTTTCATATCCTCATCTTCCTTTTTTTCGCATGGGATTATGAGATGTGGAAGCAACAGTTGCAGATTCTTTAGGAATGGGAGTAATTGAAGGTTGAGCAATTTGAGGCAATTCAAGATACAAGGGCATGGGTGGCCTAGGGGCTAGTTTTCCAGCTTGTATTAAACTATTCTCAGCTCTAATTGCAATAGCATAGGTTTCTAGTAGAGTTATCCCTCCCATAGATTGGATCATGACAGATATATCAGAATTAAGAGCTTTTAAGAAATAGAGAAATGCACCTTGAGTAACTGGTCTTATAGGGATTAGAATTATGTCCCATGTTCTTTGGAATCTAAATTTGAAATCTACCATCTACTAATTTAGTGCTCTCTTGATTATATTCAACTGCTCCAAAAGAGATAGATTATTTTCCCTTTCACCAAAATGATTACACAGGATTTTGCAGAATGTGTTCCAATTTTGTATTGAACCTGTTGTCAAACTTCTAAACCATTGCAAATATTTTTATTTAAAATAAGAAGATAAAATATTTACTGCTACATCCATCTCAACAATTTCATGTATGGCATAGACATTTGCAATGTCTTGAATGTGATCATCTAGAGTAGTATGATTCTCTCCTGTGAAAAATGGGATATTTTTCAAGGTTGTTACTAGGATGGGAATCTGAGCATTTAGGGAAATTGGACTACTTCCCGTGAAGTTAAAAAATGTATTGTGTGGTTGATGAGCTATTATAATAGGTTTGAGAACTCTAATGGACTTCAAGAAGGTCCTATAAGGACGAGGTGTTGAAAGAGTTTTGTTTGGTGGAGATGGAGATCTATGAAGTTGTCTTCTTCCTTCTACCTCTTCCAAGAGATAGCTACAAATACTCAAATGTTCCTTCTTCTCTTGTTCTAGACCATGTTTGGATCCTTCTCATGAACTAAAACCACCATTAATGCTGAAACCAGTTAATTTTCTAAATGGAGTCACCGATGTGTGTTGCTTTTCTCAAAGGCTAGAGTTTCACCAAGATACACACCAAAAACTTGATAAAACTAGAAGTATTAATTTCTAGGTTCCACCAAGTGTGCGAAAACTATTGGAGCTCAAAATTTCACCCATCCTAAATCACAAGAATCTAGGGATTTGAGGAAACATGGGACTGTCTCCAATTTGTGGGACTCAAACTGAGACAGACCTCAAAGAAGGTTGGCTTCCTCTACCTACTTCTAATACTAAACTACTCCTAGGAATTGAAATGAAACTATATAACTCTACTCTAAAATTCCAAGGGACCAAGGTGAGAAGGAGATGCATAAAACAAAAACCTAAACTAGAGAAGGAGATAACACCAAAAATAAGAGTAAATATACTTCTGAAAAAAGGAAAATGGGAGAAAACAATGATGGAGAGGGTCAAAACGATGGCCAAAGTTTGAAACAACGTCTAAATTCCCACTTCCATAATGTACAATAGATACATATTTTGAGAAAACACACACACAATATACCCATGAATGAATAAAAAGGAAAAGATGAAGAATAAAATATCACTAAGGCTAAAATGAGCCACAAAGTAAACAATTTTATTGCTTAAATATTGTGCATGATTTTTACAATGCAAGAAGAAGATGCAAAATATTCACAGAATCGTGACCCAAGGAATACAAATCTTAGAAAAATTGTTCCACATTAAAATGATCCCCTCGTATTCCCAAAGTATCCAACATTACAATCGAGCATAATTTTAATTTATATAGAAAATGGAAGAAGAAGAAGAAGAAAAAAATGAGGGAAATTTGAATTCCTCCTTCCACCCATCAACCATTTTCATTAAATTTTCTCAAAAGATTGAACACCTCTAAAAAACCACTTCCCCATGCCTTTTTCCTTGCTAAATAAGAAATGGACTCCCATACTACATTAAATTCAAGTGGTTGTGCCACGTAGTCGTCCCTTTTGCGTGTTGGAGATGCTTTTCTCATTTCCGCCCACCTACCTCAATTTGATTCAAGAAATATTATTTCTATTGCATAGAGGACATTAAGATTTCTTCAATGATATCATATTTACAAAGATCTGATCATCAAATTAAAAATTATATCCATTTTAATGTCCACGTAGAAAGTTATCATTTTCCTTTGATACACAATTTCTAGTCTCCTGCGACCTTTCTCATTATTTTTCTTCAACCCATGGCTTTATCCAAAGATAGTGCATTTTCAATCATCATCCATAGATCCTTTTATCCACCATGGCTTCACTTAATTTCCCTACTTGAATTGTTTTTTTGGTCATGGTTTGAACCTATGTAGTGCAGTCTCTTTTCCTTTAATCAACAACTTCTTTAATTTTTATTTTACTTGCAGATTTTGTTGTTTGTGTATCACAGATTGCATAAAACTTTCGCAAATCTCACTAGACTTTGGTGGCACTAAAAATATATCAATTTCTCAACTCCACACTTATCCACATTGATCAATTTTTGCAACGGTGCAAAAATGGGAAACATTTAATATATACATATAAGGTGTAAGACCTTAATGGTGGCTCTGTCTTTCAAAATAAAATAAGGTATATACCAATGAATTTTTTTATATAATTTTCTCGATTAACTCTCCTGTAATGATATTACTTGTATAATTCAGATCATGAGCAGAAATATAACACCAAATAACACAATATTCTAGAATAATTATCTTAATATGCAATTATAATAACTTCGCCACTTCGAAGGGGCAACCTCCAAACCATACAATAATACTCAAATGCTCCAATGATGATGAATTACTACCTACAATCCCCTATATATACTATTCATATGTTATGGCCATCACCAAGGCCGACCTACTAAGCATGAGAAAGTATAAATGATATAATAAAATGATATGGTAAGCCACAAGTCAGCTACTCATATCCTAATACAAGCAATAGGTTAAGGGTGTAGCATGCCCTTCCCCTTCAAAGAAACATTGTCCCCAATGTTGAGAAGCTCTGGGTGCTACTGTAGGAATGTCATATCTTCCCATGTTGCATCTTCATTGTCCATATTCTTCCACTTGATCAGGTACTCAGTAATAACCCGTGTCCTCAATCTTTTAGTGCATGTTTGAAGGATGCATTCAGGTTCTAAGATGACCCTCCCCTCCTCATTGAGCTCAGGTAACACTGTTTGGGCTGATACTCTCTGCCCAATTACTTTTTTCAGGAAAGAAACATGAAAGACTGGATGTATTCTGGTGGATTTGGGAAGTTCTAATTTGTATGCTACAGTACCAACCTTCTACAATACTTGATAGGGGCCATAATACTTTAGTGAAAGTTTGTTATCCTTTTGTTGTTGTTTCAAAGACATTTGCTTATATGTTTATAACCACATAAAAACCCAATCACCAACTTCAAAATACCTTTTCATACGATGTTCATCAACCTTTGTTGCTTCATGTGGTTTTGTGCCATGACCAATTTCTCATTGAGACTAGAGAGGACCTCTTGTTGATCTTTGAATGTGTTCTTCTACTTTGCTCTAACCTCAGTGGTTTTCCTCTCAATGATGATGCGATGGATGGTGGATGGTACCCATAGAGTGCTGAAAAGGAGAAATTTTAGATGAAGTATGGAAGGAAGTGTTATACCACCATTATACAAGTGGTAACCATTGGACCCATCTTGCTTGTTTATCGACGTAAAAAGCAACGAAGATATCCCTCCAAACACTTATTTACAAAAAAATTTCCCATCAAACTGGGGATGATAAGAAGAGATACGAGATAACTAAGTACCCAAACATGAGAATAAATCAGTCCAAAAATTACTAGTAAATATAGGGTCTTGATCACTTTCTATAATCTTCGGTGTCCCATGAAGCTTCTGAACTGTGTCCATGAAGGCTATTGCTTTCGTGTCTTGTAGCAAATGGGTGTGCCAAGGAACAAAAATGAGAATATTTGGTGAGTCTATCCACCACAACCATGATGAAATTTTTTCCTTCAGATTTAGGTAATCTTGTGATAAAGTCCATGGAAACCTCTTCCCACCACTAGCTAGGAATAGATAGAGTTTGTAGAAGACACAGGGATTGAATCTGTTTCACCCTTATTTTGCTAACAAACCATACATTCTCGCCACAAATTTTTAGACATCCCCTTTGAACCCTTCCCAAAAGAAATCTTGTTTGACTCGATGATAAGTTTTCAAGAATCCAGTGCCCCCTACTGGAGAAGAGTGATGCTCGAGATAGAATCCTATTTTTAAGAGTGGAGTTTTTACATAGCTATAATCTATCTTTATACCATAAAGCATCCCCTTTCAATACAAATTTTTCGAACATGCTTGGATCATTCTCGGAGATGATGAATAAGGTTTTGTGTGGTTGGTTCATTCCTCCATTCTTACCTTGCCTCATCTATCCAATCTTCCTATAATATGGATATGGCACATAACAAGGCTACAGTTGAGTCATCTTTCCGCAATAGAGCATCTGCAACTACATTCTCCTTCCCTTTCTTATAGATAATCTCAAAATCATATCCCAACATCTTGGAGACCCATTTTTGTTGTTCTTTAGATGATAAATGCTACTCTAAGAAGTATTTCAGACTATCATGATCTGTCTTCACTTTAAAGTGTCTTCCTATGAGATATGGTCTCCATTGCTTTACTGCATGAAGTATGGCTAGCATTTCCTTCTCATAAGTTAGCTTTGAAAGATTATTAAATTTGAATTGATGGCTCAAAAAGGAAATAGGACGGTCTTCTTGCATGAGAACTTCCCCCATACCCACCCCTGATGCATCGCATTCAACAATGAATGTTTTGGAAAAATATGGAGTAGCCAAGACTGGAGTGGTGCACATGGCCTCCTTTAGTTTCTCGAATTATTTAGTTGCATCCTCACTCTAATGGAAAGAATCTTTATTTAATAAAGTTGTGAGAGGTGCAGCTATGCTTCCATAATGCCTTACAAATCTTCGGTAATAAACTATAAGCCCCAAAAATCCTCTTATATTCTTTAGGGTTTTTGGAACCTTCCACTCCATCATGGATTTGATCTTATTAGGATCCACTTTAACCCCTTCATGAGAGACAATGTGACCCAAATATTCAACCTCCTTGAGTCCAAAAGAACACTTAGAGGGATTTGCATAAATTTGATGTTTCTCAAAGGTTTCCAAAACATTATATACATGATGCAAATGTTCCTCCCATGTTTTGCTATAAATTAATATATCATTGGAAAACACTAAGACAAAATTCTATAGGAATGACTTAAAAATAGAATTCATCAAACTTTGAAATGTAGAAGGTGCATTTGTGAGTCCAAAAGGCATTACCAAGAATTCATAATGGCCTTCATGTGTCTGAAAGGTGGTTTTATGAACATCCTCATCCTTGATTCTAATTTGGTGGTATCCTAAACGAAGATCAAGCTTTGTAAAATAAACAACACCATGCAACTCATCAAGAAAATAATCAATTACAGGAATAGGAAACTTATCTTTGATTGTGTACTTATTAAGTTCCCTATAATCAGGACACATGCACCACATGTCATCTTTCTTCCGTACCATCACTACTGGAGAATAATAAGCACTCTGACTATGGATGATGATTCCACTTCCAACATCTCTTGTACAATCTTCTTGATTTCACTCTTTTGCACATATGGGTACCTATAAGGTCTGATGTTAGGTGGTTGACTTCTTGGTAATAACTGAATAGCATGATCATGATCTCTCTTTGGAGGTAATCCCTTTGGTATATTTTCAAATACAATAGAGTGTGCATCCAACACTGCTTGCATATCTGATGGTATAATGTCCTTAGAATGATGAGCCTCCAATGAAAAGAATTGTGCCACAAATCCCTTTGCACCATTTTTTAGAATTTTGTGCATTTGATGAGAACTTACTATTTGTGGAGACTTTTCTCTTAAGCCTCTTAGCTCAAAAGTCCTTCCTTTAGAGTGAAATCACATGAACAAGTCTTGGAAGTTCATCTCAATGGTTCCCAAAGTGGTAAGCCATTTAACCCCTAACACAATGTCTACTCCTCCCATAGAAATGGCACATGGGACTATTTAGTATGTAATATCCCATGGAAAGCTTAATGCTATGGAATTTTCCAGAACAAGTAACAATACCTCCATCAGCAATCATTACTTGACATTCAGGAGCTAGATAAATGAAATAGTTTAGGCACACTGCTAACTTATGATTGATAAAGTTGTGAGTACTTCCTGGATCAATCAACACTTGTGACCCTCTATTTTTTAGGAATCCAACCACCTTTAGGGTTTGGGGGTGCTAATACCTGAAATTGCATGGCATGAGATCGTTGGCTGAGGATCTCCTAACTCCTCTGGCTCAACCAAGACTCTGACTCTGCATCTTCATTATTCTCTTTATTTTCATTAGGCCCATCAATATAGAACAACTTATTTTTAGTACATTTATGTCCGGTCCAAATTTACTGATCCACGCTTAAAACATAACCCTTTTTCTCTTTTTTCTTCAATTTGTTGAGGTGTCAATCTAACTGGCCGAGGGAGTGCTAGGGCCAAGGTGTTGCGATCTCTAGTAAAAGTGAAATGTTGTCTCCTACTTGAAAAAATTTTCTCCTCTGCCCTTCTTGCCATAATCATCGAATCAAAAACCTTATGAGGATTAAACATACGCACCTCATGCTCAATGTGATCCTTAAGACCCCCAAGAAATAGGTCATTCAGATTCTCTTCAATAATATTTTCCACCCGCAGAGAAAGGTTTTGGAAGTGATGAATGTAATCCTTAACAGATCCTATCTGCCTCAACTTTGCTAATTAGCTGAAGTAATTATCTAACACACTAGAACTATAGTGTAATTGCAACTCTTCAGTGAAGACTATCCATGTAACATTAAGACCACTCTTCTACCTTTGAGCACATAACCATCAATACCATATGAATTGGTTAGGTTTGAGATACAAAGATGTCATGGTCACCTTTTGTCCTGATGGAATCTGATGTAGTTCAAAGAAATTATCCATTTGGTTGATCCAATTGAGTGGATCCTTTCCATCAAACTTGCACATCTCCACTTTTGGAAACATAGTACAGTGCTGAGTGCTCGTATTTGGATTGTGCACACTCGAAGATCCACTCTGGCTCATGTGTCTATTATGTTGACCTAAGGATCCACCTTGATTGACATAAGTATGATTACCCATCATATGCGTATTGAATTTTTACATGAAATCCTCCAATCTATGTCCAATCCTATCCACATCTTCTTTGTTGGCCACCCTAGATTCGAGGTCTCTCAGGTTAAACTCAAGTTGGCTTACTTTATGGTCTGTCAAAGTAAACCCTAACCCTAAGGAATCTGTAGTTATATCTTATGTCTCCAAATCCTCAACTACTATCTCATCCTTTTCTAGTGTTTTACCTAGAGCGATGGGATTCTTTTTTCCCCTTGTGGAAGGCCCCACCATGATGCTCCAAAATAGTAGGATTTAGGGATCACGGTCAAATTTTAGGGTTTTTGGATTTCGATAAGAATTTGGCCAAATATTAAAAAAATTAAAGAAAAACCCTAAATAAATTTTGTTTTTCTTTCCGAAACTTTAATGAATTTGAAAACATTCCACAATTTTCACCCTAGGGAGTGATTTTATGAAAAACCCTAAATTTGTAATAGCTTTTCCAAAATACATCTAAAAAGTCTAAAATTTACAAGGAACCTTACTTGAACTGTTTCTCAATTCTGTTAAAATATCTCCCACCAATTCACTTTTATTCACAATATATGGTAGAAACAAAAATTTAGGGTTTTGTGCCCTAATTTTGGCCTAGATTGCAGCTACGATACGGCTTGTAATGAAATTACTTGTATAATTCAGATCATGAGTAGAAATATAACACTAAATAACACAATATTCTAGAATAATTATCTCAATATGCAATTATAATAGCTTCGCCCTTTCGTTAGTGTAGGTTATTATTTATCCTTTTATTTATTTATCAGGATAATTCTTACACTTGTGTTAGCCCTACACTTATTGGGTTAGCTTGCTTAGGTGTACTAGTTGTGTGGAGTTAGCTTACTAGTTGTGTTAAGTTAGCTTCTCAATTATGTGGAGTTAGTTTACTAGTCTTATGGAGTTAACTTAACTACCAGTATCAGTTAGTGGGAGTTCTTCACCACTGATTTAGGTAGTAGTTGCACTTCCCTTCTCCTATATGTACATATTTCTTATTGAATAATTCAAGTCATTCTATTGTAATGTATTGAGCATTATGGATTATAATGGATTTCCATATATGGTATTTTAGCTCTTCGATTTGCAAATATAATGTGGTGTGCTATTATCATCTGAGATCATGGCTTGGAACAATATTCTTATCATTCCTTTCATGGTATCAAAGCTATAGATGATGTAGACATCCATCTGTAAGTTTTTCTTTACAAGCAAGGGTTTATTTTTTCATGTATTTAGAATTTAGTCAACACTTTTCTATAGCATGCATTTTTATGCAAAAGAGTGTGCCATTGGATTTGGAAGGTGCCAAAACCTTAGAATCAATTGTAAACTTGGCCATGTTTTGAGAAAATCAAATCTAGACCTTTAAAGGGTTTTTGGCACATTTCTCAAAAATCCGTACAATTATGTACACTCATATTTTTTGGCTCAAAAATTGTATCATCTTTACCGGGTTTCTCTCTGTTTTTGATACAGTGCCGAAAAAAAGATATTTGTAGTCAAAGTTTGTATTCACAATTGTACTTTTGGGGTGCATCCTTTTATCCATTAGATATAAGCATGTACCTTCCGGATGCATTCTTTTACCCTTTGGATATTTCAATTTTGGATGTAGTATTTTATTCACTAGATAAAGATTTGTACCCTCTGGTGCATTCTTTTATCCATTGGATATAAGCGTGTACCTTCCGATGCATTCTTTTATCCTCTTGGTATGTCAGTTTTGGATGCGCCTTTTATCCACTAGATGCGAGATATGTACCCTATGGGTCCATTCTTTTATCCATTGGATATAAGTGTGTACATTCTGGATGCATTCTTTTACCCTCTTGGTATTTCAGTTTTGAATGCGGTGTTTTATCCACTGGACACGATTTGTACCTATGGGTGCATTCTTTTATCCATTATATATAAGCGTGTGCCTTCCGAATGCATTGTTTTACCCTCTGGGTATTTTGGCTTTGGATGCAGTATTTTATCCATTGCACATAGATCTATACCCTCTAGGTGCATTCTTTTATCCATTGGATATAAGCATGTACCCTCTAGATGCAATGATTTACCCTATGGACATTTTAGGTTTTGGGCACAAGCTTTTATCCTTTGGTTGCAAAGCATGTATTGTGTGGATGCACTCTTTTACCCTTTGGACATTTGGGTGTCACATGTACCTTTTAAAAAAAAATCAACATTAAAATATTATTTTAATAGCAAAACCTTCTAGAGCTCATAACTTTTGATCTGTAGCTCGGATTAAGGTGATCTTTTTTTTGAAATTGTGTATTTTTTTGAGATCTACGCATTGGTGACATTTTTATACACATATTTCAAATGTAAAAGGTACTATTACTCATTGTAATATTTACATGCACTCAATTATAAAGTGCCAAATTCGGGAGGGTGTTGTGATCACTTGTGGATGTAATTTCGGTTGAGCTCGATGTCCTAAACTTTTAGGTATTGCATTCTTGTATCTATGGGTGTATACATTTATATCTCTCTTGTTTATTGAGATATTTTGGATCTATATTTTTGACACTTTTTTTTGGCATGTTAACAATCTCTCTTATGGGGGAGCTATTTTGGTGGAGCCCAGTGTTAGTTTGTCAATGTTCGAGTAGTTGATTTTAACAACTCATACAGATTTGTGGTGTCACTCTACCCATTATGCAGTATGGGAGGGTGTGGTGTTGATACTGCTTCTTCAAATTTCATTTCCTTTCCTTGTTACCTTGTATTTTCTTTGATCAAGGCACTCCTATTTATATGGATCTCATGTCCACCTTGTTGCCTTGGTTTTTTTTGGATCGTGGCACACCTATTTGTAGCAGTTGATAAAATTATGTTTGGTGTTTTTTTTTCACTTTCGACATCACTCCATTGACAGTCTCCTTATGTAGAGCTATTCTGGTGAAGCCCAGTGTCAATTGTTTTTGAGTTATATCATCAAGCAGTGGATTCATACCATAGTGCACACCACACTTCTTCATCATTGTACGAGTTTTTGGAGCTGAGCTTCTGAGGATATCTTGCAACAGGATTTTGCTCTCTACTTTGTTATTATTGGTTTTGGGTACCTTGCGGTGTCCATTTTTCCCAGTTATTGTACGTGGGTACCTCATCAGGCCTTATTTTCGGGACCCACCTTCTTTTCCACCCACCTAAGCTATGCTTACGGAGGGTGTTAGTGTAGGTTATTATTTATCCTTTTATTTATTTATCAGGATAATTCTTACACTTGTGTTAGCCCTACACTTGTTGGGTTAGCTTGCTTAGGTGTACTAGTTGTGTGGAGTTAGCTTACTAGTCTTATGGAGTTAACTTAACTACCAGTATCAGTTAGTGGGAGTTCTTCACCATTGATTTAGGTAGTAGTTGCACTTCCCTCCTCCTATATGTACATATTTCTTATTGAATAATTCAAGTCATTCTATTGTAATGTATTGAGCATTATGGATTATGATGGATTTCTATATATGGTATTTTAGCTCTTCTGTTTTGCAAATATAATGTGGTGTGCTATTATCATCTGAGATCACGGCTTGGAACAATATTCTTATCGTTCCTTTCAACCACTTTGAGGGGGCAACCTCTAAACCATACAATAATACACAAATTCTCTAATGATGATGAATTACTACCTACAATCCCCTATATATACTATTCATATGTTATGGCCATCAATGCAAGGCCAACCTACTAAGCATGAGAAAGTATAAATGATATAATAAAATGATATGGTAAGCCATAAGTCAGCAATTCATATCCTAATACAAGCAATAGGTTAAGGGCGTAACACTCCCCTTTTGCAAATTTGAAAGGAAGAAGATCCTTTTCCAAGTCTTATCCAACCATAAGATTACTTCCAAAACTAGAAAGTACGCAATCAAGAAGGAATCATATTTGGAAACCAAAGGGTGGTCAAAGGACAAGAAAATATTGTTCAAACTACTGAATTTGATCATCCTTATGTGGAATATTAGTCTAGCACACTTGACAAATGATATTCAGGTAGTCCTCAAGTTGATCTTTTTACTTTGTTCCAATCATTTTTCAACATCTGTAACTAGTAAAATTATTCTACATCTCTCTCCTTTGTTGAATCATAAGAATAAATTATTCTGTGAAACTAGATCCCTGAAGGATTCATGTTTTGTGGCTCATAATACTCTGCCTATAAGACCTCCAGCTTCCCCACTTTTTCAATCTTAAAACACCTCCACCAAGGGCTCCTTTTATGGTTACAAATTATAGACCAATAAGGTTCAATGGAATGATAGGCTATCCAAATGAAGTACCACATGAAATAAGAAATATATTGCCTAGATTTTAAAGGAATAATTTCATAAGTGGAGATCAAAATCTTATATGTTTTTAGAATGTTATAGATGACTATGAAATAGATTATGAATATGGTTATGTAAAGCTATACATACATTCATTAGAAGAAGATGTTAGGGAATGGTACAATTTATTGCCTACAAATTCAATTGATTCTTGATTAGAAATGAAGAATGCATTAAGACTCCATTATGGTGATAAGACCGACCTAGGTTTCTCTTATCGAGTTTAAAAATAGAAAAAGAATCCTAATGAGTATGTGCAAGACTTTAATACTAGGTTCAATAAAAATTTTAACAATATTTCCTGTTAATCTAAGGCATATTGATGATTCTTTCTTGATTAAGTACTCATATTCCTTTGATAATAAATAGCTCATTATCTAAGGGATAAAAATATTATAACTTCGAGTCAATATTTATGTATGGTTGTCCAAATTGAGAACAATATTATAGTAGCTAAGAAACATCCAAAGAGGGAAGGTATCAAGTTGATCAATACAAAAAGGCCTTAGCAAATCAAGGTTGTTGAATTGGAGGAGGTGGTTAAAACTTTGGTTGGATTAGTCAAAGAGATCTTATATCATCTTGCTTTATAGAAGAGAAAGGATTGGTTTTAAATCCTCGAGTTTAGCACCAAGCCCAAGGAAAAATATATATTTGGAAATCATCCTAAAGGAAAACATCGGTGATGACACAAGACAAGAACTTATGGGTTCATGAAGTAAGAAACAAGCTTTCAAAAATAATACTGAAATCCCAAATCCATTTATAAGGGTATCCATAAAAGAATAAGAACACATTATTTTATGGTGTGATAAATGTTTGTTACCACACCCTCCTTATAAGCAGCTTGTTGAAGATGATGATATTAATGAGGAAGCTAATTTTGGTGATGCATGTATGATGGAAAACCCAAATGATTAACCACAATGATCTACTTCTATTGATCTCCTATATGCCATAACTACAGAAGAATTTTGGATCAGGTATTCTTTCTTCCTCTTGTAGCTAATGTAGATATAAATATGGATTAATCATTTGAACTTCCTAATGCACACCTTCAAGATATAAATGCCCCTTATATCCGACTTTTAATGGAGCATGTTCCAATGTTGGAAATAGAGTTGGATTGGTTCCAAATTCTCCAAATTAGTATGAAAATGAATATATATCTACTTATTAAAACTATGAAGTAGAGGGACTAGTCGGACCATCACCCACTAATAACATTCAACATTGGAAGGTTTATAAAGATGATGCTCAAATCCAAAGGTGTTTGAATATAGAGGTGAATTCACTAATAATTTCATTGACCTTGATCCAATGATTGTCCTATGTGATGAAAAATAAATCCTCTTTGGAAAATATGTACTAAATAAAAAAACAAGTGTTATCCCTAAAGGACTGGTTAGTCTCGAGTCAAATTTTAATAATACTGACAAGGTTATGAATAAGATTATCAATGCACCTGTGGGTATTGAAGAATGTAACTTTGATACTTATCAAAATATCGAAAGGTTTGGCTGGGATGTATCATGAGAAAAAAAAAATCAAGCTTATGTCAAATTGTTGAAGAAATACCAGGATTCCCTCCATGGTCTTATCCAAATGGTCAAACATGATCATTGTACTTTTTACAGTTTCCTTGTGATGTTTTTTTGTTTTTTTTATGTTTATGTTGTCATTTCCCTTTTTATGCTCCGATCTACAAGTGAATAAGTTTCAAGACATGTCATTATTCTGATATGAATGTAATGTATCTTTTTAGAAAGCCTTGAGTGTTTTTCCCTCATGACTCCTTACCCAATGGACTAGGCATATGGTCTTTGTTCTTTTTTCTTGTGGCACCCACAAAGGGTGCATGTCCCTAGCAAGAGACATTATTGTTGCTCAATATAGTTCCTCGGATATATTTGGTCTCTTTCATAGACTCTCCAAATATATAGTTGTTCTCTGTGCTTCATATTGCTCCACATGCTTAAAAGTTTAGCATGAGAAAAAGAGAACTATCAATTTGTAAGAAATTTCATGCCTTGTAAAATTAAAAGAGAAGATTAACAAAAATTTTAGGGGCCTGATTTAATGGTTTGGTTGATTAAATAAAAATATTTAGAAAGATGGGTGATCAGGAATATGTCTACATCTTTCATGAGGAGCCTACAAATCAACACCGAAATGATCCAAACTACTCCAAAAATCTGAAGCTATGAAGGCCCAAAATAATGTAACACGACCACGAAGAATAAAGGCTGCAAGACTAGTTAAATTTTTTTGTTAAAATAGATAGTAATTTTTACAAATCTTAGGATGTTTAAAATGAACATCAATTTCCTCCTTCCAAAAGCATTGGTCATTAGCATTTGAAAACCCGCAGAGACTAAGTTTAAAATCATCGGTACATTACTTTCAAAAGGTTAATAGATGTTCATTTGGATATCAAATTTCTGCACCACCGAGTAATTAAAAAAATTCCCAAAGGACACGTGGAATCATTTTGGAACCTTCCATAGCCAAAGCATTCCACAGACCTCAAGTCTGCAGAATAAACCAAGTTTCATAAAGCTTTAGGTCAGGTTGCAAAACCACAAATATACGTAGAGCATTCTCATTTTTCTATGCTTTGCACCACGACAAAGTCTAAATTGAGAGAAGTGTGGAGCTCTCTTCTTCGGCTCGTGTTCCACACTTTGACAAGTTCCTTATTAATAAAATTAAATTACGAAGTATCCTGGAACCTTCGATTGGTTTATGCATCTCAATGTGATAATCCTTATAATACAAAGGTATATGGATTTATTTCATTTGTTTATGTTTCGCAATATGACAAGGCTGACAACGTAAAGGTGTATGGAGCTATTTCAATGGTTTTTCTTTGCAAAAATGACAAGGTCTTTGTAAATAAATGAGAATTGTGAGAAGCATGGAACTATTTCATTGGATCATGTTTCACAAGAGTCGGTAAAACCTATCAAACAATCAATGTGGAGTTTCCTCATTGGCTCACGCTTCAAGGTAGCTAAGTATAAGAAAAATAATAGTTTAATAAAGTGAAGGAACATGGAATTTTCTTATTGGATCACACAAGAAAAAAAGAAAAAAATGCACACAAGGACAAAGGCTGAAGCCAATTAAAATCTATCACATGTCACCCTCCTGTTCATCTCGACAAGAAAAACTACAAATGGCCATAAATTTTTATCTAGAGCTCCAAATCATGCAAAATTAGTGTCGTTGGAAAGGTCTCCTCGATCTCTTCAATTTGGAAGAATTTTATTCAAGAATTGGTGGAGTTTGGAAAAAAATGAGAAAATAAAAAGACATAGATGTACCTGGTAATATCAACTAACTATTTTTTCATATGTGGCAGTGAAGGCATGAATTGATCCCAAAATGCTAATAGAAAATCAGATATTTTTAGTTATACAAATGTACATTCCCACTTTGATTCAAAGATATTTGATTACAAACAACAGAGAAATTTAGTTACTAATTTGGGGGTAAATTGAGTTGTAAGATCAAACCAAATTTGTATAAATATGGGGGCTTGTCCTCATATTAAAGGGGGTTAGTTTGTATATATCTAAAAAAGTTGATAGATTCAATTGTGAAATACTACATATTTCCTTTTTTGAAATGAATATAGATCTCATTTCCCAAAATTTTATGTCGGGGTTGTTGTAATGTACATCCATTGAAAAAATTTAAGAGCATTTTCTTGATGTTCCCTTGTTTAATAAATTCAAGATCTAAATACATTATGTATTCTTTTGAGTTTAACTTTTGTGTTTTGGGTTTTGTATTTAGAATTTTTGATTGATGAGTTATCTTTTCTACTGCAATATTATGTTTATTTGTTTCTCTTTGTCCTACACAAGATATGTCCTTAATGGTTGTGCTTTTGTCATTAGTTTGATATTTTGATGTAAGAATTTACTCTACAATATTGGATTTAATTTTAAAAATCCTTACTATAACCATTTTGTGCTGATAGATTTTTGTTATCATTTGAGTGTATCTTGGGCATACGAGGGATGAAACAATAAAATCTTAATTAGAAATCTTGCACAAGATCTTATGTCAAGTATTTTAGAGATTGTGCTAGAACGTTTCATCTATTGAGTATCAATGAATGCAAGTCTTCCTTTATAGAAATTATCACTAATTAATCAAGTTTTATGTGCTTCCCAGAATTATAGGTTGCTCTAAGTGTTAAATTATTTGTATCAAAGAGTTTATCATCCTATGATCAACCACTTTTAAATCTAAAAAAGTGATCCTACCCCACACTAACTTCAATTTTTTTTATTTTCTGCTTTGTCTCTAAATATCTTTTAAAGTGTCCTTTATCTTTTATCAGGAGAATGCAAGAGCAACTGAATTCTATTGTATTTAATAACATCTATTTAGTAAGGTAAGAATATGAAACATTTTTGTGTGATAACTCATGAGAATGATTTTTTTTTCCATAGCCATGTTTATCCCAAATTGATCCATCCTCTAAATAAATTGAGGCAATAAAGACTCCATCTTCCCTTTGCATTCAAGTTACACCTCAGGTCCTCTCACCCTGGTTCAAGGCAAGACCAAAAGTAGACAGAATTTGCCATCCCCTTTGTATGTGCCCCTCAATCACCCCAAGGCTTTATCCCAAGGACATTTTTATACCCTTCCCTGCTACAAAATGACACATCACCTGGTCCACCACCATTCCAATAAATCCTCCCCCTTTTTACCTTAAAAATAATTGTTTTCAATCCACCTCCGAGGGTGTAGATTTGAGGACCAATAAGTTCCTCACATTGATGATGAATAATTTCCTTTGAACCATGCAATGTAGGAAACTTCCCTAAAGTAGGAGGGAAAGGTATTTTCATGTAAAACAATTTGGTCACAAGATTATCATGATGGTGAGGTGACATGTGCATGAGATCCAAAAATGGAATTGGGATAGGAATTTGATAGAGTTCTTCTAGAGGATCCCACTTATCATGGTTAAATTGAGCGATAGGTTGATAGTGCTTAGGATACTTGGAAACATGTTCGGAAGGAGGAGTGATTAAATACTCTTCAATATTTTTGTTTACTTAGTCTCAAAGTGTCATCACTGGCCAAAGGCATCTGTGGTTAGAGAAGGAGTTTCATATGCCTTCGGTTGGGCATGTGTTAATGTCTCAGAAATATGGAATTTTAACTTTAGGACTTAGGTTTTGAGAGACACAAGGGTAAATGAATCTGTGATTTTGAGGATGAATTGATGGAGGGTATTCAAGATCTATATATACAATCACACGCCTCACATCATTTATAGCCAATGTGTTCTCAAAGGGATAACATGGATTGACCACATTTGTTGTGGCATTTTTATTTTCTTAGATATTTCACCTGAACTATGGTTAGGCATAAGGTCGTAGAAAACTTTAAATTATTCATTAGCTTGATTAATGGCATTATGATGATTTTAGTCACAAAATCACACACATACTAATACATTTATACCACCAAGTATGTTATTTTATATATGGATCTCGCGTAATAAAAGTATTCACTGATGACTCATCTCCTAGTCTCATCGCGCTTAGTCGAGTCACCATCGTTATTTGTTTGGTACATTTGTCATTTATCTATTAAGTTTTGGTCATCTCTCAGGGAGTCTTAGGTGCTGTAATTTTCTTGATTGTTGTCTCCTTTCCTTGACTAGGGTGCCTAGAGTAGTACTAGGGTGCCCTGATCTGTGATTTTAGGAACCACGGTCCCGTATTAGCTGGGTCTAATTTATCTATTTGAGGTCATTCTTTATCATTTTCCCATTCATATCCCTAGGTACTAGTCAACATGTTGGGTCATTAGTGTCAAAATTTGAAAAAGAGATCCCTATATAAACATAACATACTCACTACATTATGGGAAGAATATCATCTATTAATGTAGCATAGAATTGTTAGTTAACACCTAGTCACGTTGGCACATCACTCAGCCTAGGCTAAGCGCTCACCCGAAGAACACAAAGGTACCGGTCCTCTTAAGAGTTGCAGTAGCAGAATGGTGGTATGATAAAGTAGTAAACATATATTTTAGGAACTAATCCATCTATTCATCATTATATTTAACCAGATCTATAAGTGCTTAAAGGTAAATCATCATGAAAATAATAACATGCATTGATAAAACACATCAAACACTATTTTTTCAGCCAATTTCCTTTATCTATTCATCGTACCAACAATACGAAACTTCATACAATATCGGGTATGCGCACATGGATCTGTTACAACTAACCAGTTGCATGTACTCATGTTTTCCCATTCTTCAAAGCATATGTTTCCATCTCGTATCTCTATATGTGTCTATATATTTTCTAAGTAATTCATTACATATATATATATATATATATATATATATAGGGTGGGGAACTAGCCCTTCACCACTTAACTCTACTAGAAATAGGTCGCATGCTAATAACAACCACACGCCTTCTTACAATTATAGCCATACATGCAAGTATGTTATCTATAGATTGTTGATAGTTAACTAAAGTGATGGATCTATTCTTAACTTATGGGTAAGTGCACCAAGTTGGGGGAAAATTAAGTGGACATCAAATCCTGAATTTTACATTAAAAACAACAAAACATCAAATTTAGTCTTCCACGGACTTGAACCATGCCAAAAATTAAAAAATATGTCATAAAAATAGTACCATTGCGTAGGGGAGATTGTTAGCTTTGTAGAAATACTTATTTCAAAGTGAATAGAATAGGATAAATATCATTTTATAATTTTTTACTAATAGTAGGTCTTTAAGACACTTTTTCCCGTGAATGTTTATGTATAGGTTTAAGACTGCAAATTTTGTTTCAATTATCAGAATGTGATAAAAATTATACCATCCCAACCATGGTAAAATTATATACATGTTAAAAAAAAATTATTTGATTTCAATATTTTTGATGAAGTTATAAGCGGCAAACAAAAAGTGCTCTGTTTTCTTTATGTTTTCATACCACTTTCACGGAAAAAATCATAAAAAATAAAATATTACTCAAAAAAATAAAAAATAAAATCCATCCCGGATAGATAGCGGCATCTAACTTCTCACCAAAGTAGAAAAATATATATCAATTTTTGGTCATACAAATCGTGGGCAAACGGACTATAATTTTATAGGCGTTTTTAAAAAAAAAAACCAAGTCATTGAATTTTGAGTGTTTAATATAGCTAATATTGTCCATTTTTTAAAAAAGTAGTATTTTAGAAACTAGATTCCAAATTCTATGATTCATATTCATATAATTTTTCTAATTTTGAGTGTATGTTCCTCTAATAATCCCTACAAGTTGATATTATGTTGTTATTTACAATATGACGTCCACTTATGACCCCCTTTTTGTCCCCCAACTTGTTGCACTTACCCTTATGCCCATGCAAGAGTGAGTTGACATGTCCTTCAAAAATCTCCATGAAGAGTGGTGAACAAGTCTCGGCATTGCTTTATGTGCTCCGCATGCCAATCTCTAAGAATAGACCTGATCCCCAAAATCGGCTAAGTCCTTGAGAATCTGACTCTACACCTCCGTGCGTGACACCTTCTTATACCTTCACACTTTTTCTCTGTGCTATTCTTACTCTTGCGGACTCGTGTGTAAGTTCAACTAAGTTTTTTCTCTTATCAACATTATCCCACACTAATCTCATTTTTGCCCCAAAAATGGAGAAGTCTAAAACTTATACAAAGAATGGATAAATAAAGAATAGTTGAATAAAGAATTTTGAATAAGAATCTTGAATAAGAATTTTGAAGAAGATATACATAGCTAACAAAACTGTTTAAGCCTCAGGCCCCTCCGTCTCATCTTGAAGCAGCAACTCTAGATATTCTTCTTTGATATCTACTTCCAGGTTCTCCCACATAGTTAGCACCGCTCCTGCTGTTTCAGGCACGTCTACAATGATGTACTACAACTCTTCCATGGATAGTTTCCCTTGCTCATTTTTTATCATAAGCATTACGCTTGACATAGAGTTTTGCACCCCTTATAGTACATCCATCTTCTAAACAATGAGCTTTCCTAACTCCTCCAACCTCTCCTTATGCGGTGCCTATAGCACAGCTAGTGCCTCGCACTTTTTCTTTACCAGGACTAAGCGTTCAACGCATGGCCTAGGGAAGCATCCTTCATTACCTTGTGGACCTCATTCTCCTCCTCCAATGTTTTCACCGCGATCAGTGCATCTGGGCTGTGCATATTGTTAGCGCATGATCGGCCTTCTTCATTCGTCACAGGTGGCTTACAGTAGGCCTTCATAAGTAGCAATCTTCCTGGCTACTGCAGCCTGTGCCTTTTCTATCTTTTCCCTAGAGTCCTTGGGCTATGAGGATACGCGTGCTTTCTCATCTTCCAACACTACTGTTATTATTGTCTTGACATAATGCATTGCAGAAGGAAATTCTTTTGGTACCCGGGATTCCAGATGTGGGCGTACCTTTAGAACATCATCTCCAATTTCCTCTGCCATACTGACAAAAGTGTCATATTTTCTTTTGATTAAGTCCTTTTCCTGTACTAGGCACACTATCTCCACATCTTTGGCTTTTAATTTCTCTGTCAGCACCTTGATGGTAGCAGATTTATCTATGTTTCTTCTTGCTACTTCGGAGGATACTTTTACTAGAGCATTTCTCACCTGCTCATCTGACATCATTGTTGGTTTGATTGTCATGTGGTGCATTTCAGGTGCCTTCTTCAACCGCCTTGATGCACACGATTCTTCACCGACATCAAATTCGGGCTCGTCCATGTGCATGTGCATAGACCATGAAAGTTGCTTCCTTGTGTGTAGAGTCACCTTGTCCTCATCCATGAGTGCCCATCCAAATAAATCCTTCTACTCAATGGTGCTCTAGAACTGAGTGCGAATGATCAGCTTTAGGTCTTCTACATACCCCATGGTATGTGCCTTGGCGTCCTCCCTATTCAACAGGATCGGGTCCTCTTGGAATGGCTGCATCAAGGTTGAGAATACCAGATATATCCCCACCCTTGTCTTGTGTAGCCTCTAATTGACCCCCTTCCTCTCCTTCCATCTTATCCTCCTCATGTTGAGGCTCTTCTTCAGTTAGAGATGAAGGTGCCTTCTACTCAGATTCTTCTATTTCCTTACTCAGCCTGAGTTTTCTTCATTTCTTCTCCTCTGACTCCTTCACCTGCGAGGTTCCTCCTTGTGCCCTTGTGTGCTTAAAAACCTTTTTAAATCTTTGTGCACCTTGATCCTCCCCGTAACTCCTTTTCCACAGGAAGTTGTCACACGCTCCCCCTCCCGGCCGAGATGATTACTTCCTCCTTCAAACCAGGCCGCCACTATCTTGGTGTTCTTCATCCTCTTCCTCATCATCTTGCATGGGTGCAGAGGGCCTAGGTGAAAGAATTTTTCCATAGTATGTATTCCCTTCGGTGGCCCTAGAAGCACGAATTCATTCTCCATGTACTTGTTATTCTCCATTTTAGGCTTCAGTTGGAGGTATATTAGTGTGGCCCCAATATCCACAAAGGCCACATGCCCACTATCTCGGCTTAATGCTTAAGATTTCCAAGATGTTATTCTCGTTGTATGAATTCTTCCCGGATATCCACAAGTCTTCCTCGGGGTGTGATACTCACAGTCCACCTTATCCAAATTAAACACCAACCTCTGTGTGTTGGTGAACCGATGAACTGCAGCTTGAAAGTACTACGTGGGAAATGCATATGGCAGTTTGCACCAGGGGCTCGATGACCCATCTACCATTAGAAAGTACACAATGTAGAAGTCTTTGGTAGACCGCAAAAGCCGTACCTATTTTCCAAGGACTGAGGGAAAATCCTTGGGTATGCGCCACTCTTCTCCAAACACCACACAGAGCCTATCATACCACATCTCAGTGCACTCCTTCACCTCCTCCGTCATCGACCCCTTGCAAAGATACTTGCTAAATCACTCAGCAAGACTTATGATTCATGGGGTATTCCCATATGTTCTCTTTTGGTCCGTTTGGTACCCCAATCTCCATGAAGACCAGACTTAGTAGGATGCAACCAAAACTTATCTTACTCCCTTCGCATGCTTCCTCTACTATCCACTCTACAATGAAGCCGACAATGTTATAAGTGGTTCCTTCTGACATGTGCTTTGCCACATGCAGCCACATAGAATTAACTTTTGACCAATGTTCTTGGTCATTCAATTTTGTGGTTAGATGCGCTGCTACCTATACTACTGGATAATTTTTCAATTTGTCAATGTCCATCCTACGCGGTTATTTTTGATATCCTAGCACCTTCTGTGTCTCCAAAATGGAACTTTTGTTAACTAAGTCGGTCTTAATGTCTTCACTCATTGCCCATAATCCAGTAACTGTGGCAATAAGGATGGGTGTCAGTCTTACCCTTCATCCTATGAAGTAGAAGAAGTCCTCATGGACTTGGCTCATTAGCCATCATGCAAAGTGCATACTTTTCAAAGTATGGAAGCTCATAAAGTTGGTAGACACCATCTCCCTTGAGTAGCTTTTCCCTGGCATCATCATACATTGGCATGTCATCCTTAGTGCACCTATTCATTCAAGAAGTGAGCAGGTCATCTAATTTTTTCTAGTTTTCATTGGTTCGGTGATTGTATTCACTTATCTTACTCTATCTTATGTGGGTATTCCACTCCTGCCCCACAATAACTTCCTCAGGGTACTACATTTTGGATAAATTTCTCTCTGGGGCCATCTCCTCCTCTTCTTCCACCACCACCTTCTTCTTTTCTTTTACCGGTGCTACTTTCTTCTTTGGTGCCATTCTTCTTTCAGGGTTTTGTTTTAGATCGGTGCTATGTGTTTTGAGTAATTTTCTTTGAACCCTAACCCGATTCTTTCGTGCCCTAATTTGTAATCATGAACTTGTGCACCCTAGCTCTATTTTATTACTCTGCTTCATCAAACCCTTTTCCTAGGGGATCCAAGCCCTTCTAATAAACAAATCTCTTCTCTCGTGCCTGGTTCACTTGCTTCATACCTTGAATCAGTTAGCTTTATGCTCTTTGCGTATAGGCTCTTTATCAAATTCTCATAGTTGCAAGGGTAAAAATGAAATCACATCCCATCCTTATATAGATTTCTACTTTTCACTGCATTAATTGCTCCTCCATCTAACAAATTATCGTCATTTTATGACTCATTTTTTATCATTTCTACATGGTATATTCTCATGCTAAAGCTATAACCTTCTAGCATGCCTTTTTACCCTCTGTCACAAACTTCTCTTCATCATGCGCTCTAGTGCCCGAGTACCTCGTCACTGCACCATCTCCTGCTAATTACCATGGCCACCGCTTACCTCGCGTTATACTTTCCCTTATCCATATTCATCCTTTCTTATCTTGAGAAGCAATCTTTTTCATTACCCTTAATAGCCTTCTTTCTCAACACCCACAACATGAAATCTTCACAGCATATACATGAGAGTCACCAACAATCCACCCCACATGAAAAGGATGTGCAGTCCTCTGTGCATCAACATGCTTCATATTACAGTTAGGTTCATGCACACAAGTGCGCTTATTACACAAACAAGAGCTAAAATTGACAAAGCATAGCGACAATGAAAGAAATACATTAAGGAAATGCATAAAGGGAAACCTAATGTATCTGGAAATACTGCCTTATTACAAACACCAAGAAGACTTATTTATAGTAGGGCTTCAACCTACTCCCGTTAAAGAAACTGGCAACCTTGTGCCATCAATTGTTTCCAACTGGCAAGCACCTAACTCAAGTATATGAGTGATAACATATGGCCCCAACCAATGCACCTTGAGCTTTCCTAGATGGTGCAGAAACTTGGAGTCATATAAAAGTACCATTTGGCCCACCATAAGTTTCTTATCCCTGATGTGTCGATCATGCCATGCATTTTGGTCTGCTTTCTACTATTTCTAACTCCAGTGTGTGATGGCTTGGTGCTCATCTAGTTGAACCATCTTCATAATCTATTCTTCCAAGGCTTGCTCATCAACTAGACCTCTAACACGTGCAATGCATAAAGAAGGTAACATAAATTCTAGAGGAAGAACAACTTCCGCACCAAACACTAATTGAAAAGGTGTGGCTTTGTTCAATATTTTATATGTTGTCCTATAAGCCCAAAGAATAGCAGATACTTTATCATCCCAATATTTCCTTCCAACATCACAAATCTTGGTCAATGTGTGGCTCAAAATCTTGTTAAAAGCCTCAACAGTCCCATTTTCCTGAGGGTGATAGGGTGTAGTTTTATGGTGGGCAACCATAAACTCGTCTAAAATAATTCTTATTGTCTCATTTAAAAAATGTGTGCCCCTATCACTTGTTAAACTTAAAGGACAACCATACCTTGTAAGAACATTCTCCCATAAGAACCATGTTGTTGTAGCTGCTGTATAGTCCTTTGTAGGTGCTGCTTCGCCCATCGGGTAAGATAATCTATACAAGTGATGATATAACACGATCCAGTCCTACATGTGGCTGGTGAAATAGGCCCAACAAAGTCAATTGCCCATTTCTCAAAGGGTTTTGCACTTGTTATTGGTCATAGGGGCATCTCATCCCTTTGTCTGGTCAACCGAGATGTTGACAATGGTCACATGTCTTACAATACTCTTTACAATCCTTGTACATTGTTTCCCACCACAACCCAACAAGTAGGATCTTGCGTGCTATTGCATCACCTGCATAATGGCCACCTGCAATACCACCATGTGCTTCTTCCATTATGTCCTTTCGTTCATGCTCCAAGACACAATGACATAACACCTCATCTCTACCTAGCTTGTACAAATCACCACTAATTAGCATGAATGGTGCCACGCTGCGAATAGCAAGTTGCTTCTTCTCTAAAGCTTTCATGTCGTCTGGCGCCATACCAGTCTTTAGAAAGATAGCAATGTCCTCTAATTCCAATGACATGCATTGTAACCTATACAGTTGTGCATCAGGCATGGTCTCTTCTATTGTTTGTGCCTCTTCCCTTGATTGAATTCTAGACAGGTGATCCGGTCCAGAATTGCTTTTGCCTAGTTTTACCACAACCGTAAAGTCAAACTCTTGAAATAAGAGTACCCATCGACATATGTGCCCCTATAAAATGGGCTTGTTCACCAAATATTTTAATGTCATGTGATTTATATAAAACACAAATGGTGTGCCAACAAATAATAATGAAATTTGTGCAAGGCATAGATCATGGACAAGCCACAGTGCTCTGTAGTGGTATAATTTTGTTCTGTAGGGGTTAACTTCCTACTAGCAAAGCAAATGGGATGATCAATGATAACTTCTCCTGGTTGAGCTAAGACAACACTAATGGTTGTGCTAGAGGCATCCACATGAACATGAAAAGGTTTATCCCATGAAGGAAAACACAAGATAGGTGCGGTAGTAAGTTTCTCCTTCAATATCTCAAACGCGCGCTGCTGTGACTCCCCCAGTAGAATGTACCTTTTCCCTGGAGCAATTCTTCTAAGGGCACGGTAACTTTTGCATACCCTTTTATAAAATTCTAGTAATACCCTGTATGACCCAAAAATCCACACATCTCACATTGGTAGGTGACACTTTCAAGCCAATGATGACTACAAATTTAGCTAGATCAACCAAAAGCCTTCCTTGTAGATAATATGTCCTAAAAGTGTTCCAAATGGAGTAGCAAATATGCACTTATTGATGTTTAATGAGATACTCAATTGTTGACATCTGTCAAACATTAAGCGTAGATTTTCACAATGATCCTTAATCAGCCCATAAATGGTCCAATCATCAAGATAGACTTGTAAGAAGTTATGAATAAAATCCTTGAAGGCTTGTACCACTATCCTTGAAAATATAGTAGGTGCATTCTTCAATCCAAAGGGCATCACAGTATAAGCAAAGCTTCCCCATTCAGTAGTGAAGGTGGTATTCTCTTGATCTTCCGGGGAAATCCTAACCTGATGATACCCTAAAAACCCATCTGTAAATGAATATATTTTGTGCCCAGCCACTCCTTCTAATATTTCCTTCGTGAATGGCATAGGAAAGGGATTTGTAACACATGTTGCATTCAACTCCCTATAATCAACAAAAATTTAAATCCTACCATCCTTTTTTATGCTTATCACCATCGGACTAACCCATTCTGATTCATCCAATGGTCGAATGATCCTATATTTCAACATCTTGTCAATCTCCTCCTTTACTTTCTCACACAAATTGGGATTCATCCGATATGGTCACTTCCTAATAGGGCACAGACCTTCCTTGAGCTTAATCTTCATTTCTCTGAGTGATATATGCACGCCTTTAATTTCATGGTATCCTCTTGGGAATAAGTCCTCATAGTATCGAAGTAACTCTATGATCTTTGCTACGTCTGATTCTGACAACTAATCCCCAATTATCACCTCCTTAGGTTCACCTTCTATGCCTATATTGACATTTGTTATCTTCATAGGGTCGTGATATGCATGCGCATCTACATCCAGACTGGATAACACTTCATGTGTTCCATGTGAATGATATACATCCAAGTGCTCAACTTCCTCCTCATCAATTATGTAAACCATCTTCCCCTTATCTTTTTCCAGAGAAGAACGCTCAAGTAATATGATATCATCTTCTTCATTTAAAAAGTGCACCCCTGTCTCTGTCTCACCAAATAATTCATGAACAAGTTCTTTGGCTTTCCCACTATCTCCCATAGTTAAGCACTTGATAAATCTTAAATTTGTGTTCACCAAAGGTGGCGTACGTGAAAATAAGACAAAAGTTTGGATCATTCATGTTGTCAAAGTTTGTCAACTGCCAATGTCTTGATGTAATTCAGCATAGACATACCAAGCACGCGTGCAACCTTGTAGAGTAGAATAAAACTGATGCACCCAAAGTGAGGGTGGTAATGCTTCCTATCCTACTATCCAGAGTCTCTCACATAATTGGATATGATGTTGAGCAGGTTGATCACCATGATAAGGGGTTATTTTTGTAGGTGCATTACTTCTAGAAAACCTGGTTGATAAGGCGGTCTCAATCATTCCCCATTCTAAGAGATTATCCCTGTGGACTACCCACCAGTGCGTGGCCATCCTACCCAAAGTATATGATAGCATATCTTGTCATTTAAGCTGGTCAACCCAGTTTGTTTCCATGACCTGTAAAAATCTAGCCAAATCTTCAGATCCAATATAGCGGGGTACTGTGCGACCTATACATCGAGCAGTGAAAACCCATTTTGTAAGTATTCATGCGTTTAACTTCATGCCCCACCCATTCATAAGTTCCATGAGCCCAATTATCACAAGTAATACTAGTAGTATTGTTGATTGACTGAGAATCTTCCCAATGAATGATTCCTTCCTTCGATGGATCATTGACCTCTGGGTCCCAAATAGTGCATACATAGATTCTGTTCAAATCCTCTTCGCTTAAAGATTCCACATATGGCACGGATTTCCCATCTATCAATGGTATTATGACCCTTTCCTCCTTGTTCTCGAAGCTTATATACCCTTTGTTAAACCTCAAATCAGAATTGTTCACATAACACCAAGGGTGCCCAAGCAATCTTTGGGAAACTATCTGCTTTAAATAGCGCTAGCACTTCAAAGTCTCCTATGAACTTGGCCCCTTGTATAGTGATAGATTCATCCTTAAAAACTCCTATGGGAGTAGCTTTTGTTCTATTTTCCATGAACAAAACATTAGATGATGGCTACAATGGGGTCCTCCCATTTGTTCCCACACATCTAATGTAAGTACATTTACTTCCACACTGTGTCAATCAAGATATTGCTCAATAGCCATCCGTCCACAACAAAGATTCAAAGTGATCTCTTTTTCATAGTTAATGCTATTGGGGGGAAGATTTGCATGAATTATTTGTCTCTTAGTCTCAGTTCCCACACGTGGAGTATTTCCTTTCAACCAATTTCCCAATAAACGAATAATATTCTCCTGGTGCAACGTTCTACATACCTCTCTAATGTCATCAATATCCGGCGAGGCTTGTTACGTATCCTTATGCTCCAATTTCGAGAATGCTCTTTTAAACCTTGTATCTCACCTTGAAGCCTCCTAAGGACCTCCATCATTTCCTGATAGAATTCTTTCTAATGAGCTGGATCTGGATATCTAGCATGCAAAACCTCCTCCCTAGTGATTGTCGGTTTCTATTGCAACACCTCTCTTGCGTGTGCCACCTCAGCTCGTGTGGTTATCTTAATCTATTCTTGCCTTAGGTTCTCGGTGTTAAATTTGGCATCCACTTTGGTTCTCTACAACGCGCTAGATTTTAACCATCCCCACACCATTTTTTTCTTGCTTATGCTACTTACTGAGATGCTCATACAAGTTCGGACACTCTTCATAACTATGCCCCTTTCCACAAAATGAACAGAAATATTCTCACGGGCATTCGCACCTATAATGGTCAAGTGAACCACATGTATATCAAGTTCCTTGAGGGAATTCACTCCTTCCTCTACCTCAGCCTCATCCTCCATATCCACCGTGGTATCCTTATCCCCTTTCATGAACCCCTTCAAACCTTCCGTCATTCCTGTCATAGTGCATTTTATTATAATCCCTATCCTGATGCTCATTCTTCCCTTTAGAATTATCAGCCACACTCACCTATCTGACCCCAATATCAATGACATCATGGATCTAGCTAATCAATCTACAGTCCTCAGTATCATGGGTCGTGGACCTACAAATTTTACAAAAGGAGGACACATTCTTCCTGATCACACGTTGTAGTAGGGGGCAGTGACTAGCATCATGGTTCAAATGGCAAATCTCATAGTCTAATAACAATGAACGTATAGTTCTGTGAGGGAAACTATCCTTAGTGTGCCCTTCCACTTCACAATTTGTACACCAGATTCCTGAGCGCATTTCATGAGTTGAGTTTGCTGATAATTTCTCTAACTGTTTTGCCATAGCTACTATCTGAGCTTCCAAAAATGGACTAACCCTAGTGTCAATACTCCCAACTGCTTCAACACATAAAGCAGCTTCCAATGCTTCATGCAGATCGATATAAGTCTTATGTGATAGTGCTCTTCGAAATGGGGTAATAAATCCCTCGACAAACCATTGTGCATGCTGACTTGCATGAATGTCATAAGAGAGTTTGGATAGAAGTGTTTTAAAACATGCATCATACTCACGTACACTTTTAGTAGTGCCTTGCTTTATATCCTTGAGTGCGCTTATGCTCTTCTACTCAAACTTTGGGATGTGGAACTCCTTTAAGAAAGCTTCTTTTAGTGCTGCATAGTCAATACAAGTTTGATTGGGATCAAACTTCTTATACCATCTGTGCACATGCGCCTGCAATGTAGTAGAAAACTGACTTTCCTTGCACTCAGAGCCCGTAATACCTTTCATGCACCACAATATTTCACACATATGAACATGTTCAGCAGCATCCTCGATACCTCTATATTCTAGGAGACGAAGGGACATCTCCATATAAATGTTCTAGGGTTGTTGCGAGGCCTTGACCACCCGACCCAGAACCTCCTTGGTTTCCTCTTCCTCCAATACCACCCGAACCACTAGAACTAGAACTACTAACACCGCTTGATCATCCTCCATAATTTGGAATAGGGCCCATGGATGCACTCCTTATGCCCCAACAGGTTGTACTATACTAGACCTTGATAGTCCGGGGAAGTATTCCCTATTCTAGAGGTGAATCCCACACTAGGCGTGCTCATATTCTGTGCAGATGATGAGCCTAAAAATGTACCCCCAAAGAATAATGAATTTGTCTATGTTACCATTGATGTACTTTCACTTCCTAAATTAAAAAAGTTTTTACCTCTTTTGTACTAGATACTGGAAAACCAAGTGCAAGGGCTAGGTCAATAGGTTGGCTTAGATGCGTGCCCGCGGCCCAAGTCATATCTACTGTTGTGCTTCCATGTGAGGCTCAAGAGGGTTCTCTATCATGATTTCCTAGATGGGGCAGTTCTTGATGCTCTTGCTCTTCTTCCTCCCCATGAGCCTCAAATCCTTCATGAGCCATCTCTCTCCACAACACCATCCATTCTGTAATTTCTTGTTTCTTGCATAATTCCCTCTCGTGTGCCTCATCATACTTTAGCCACCTCTCTTCCCTTTGTTGTGTTGCCGCTAGGTCTACCATCTTTCACCAATCCTATTCCTACCCCTGCGCATGGAGATTATTTTAGATTTCCATGGGTTTAGCTTCTAAGTTCAATGTTACCATTAATATTTTGATTTCCAGTGGAATACCTTGCAAATACGTCCCTCTAAGATACCATAGAAACCGGAACTCTCTACTTCTTACGGGCATGAATAAGTCAAAATTGAATACTAAAAAATATAGCTATTTAGGACACCGTGAAACCAGGTATCTACCATGTGAGTCTAGCTTAATTCAGCATAGTATAGTGTTTGAAATTCCTCCTATGTCCAAACAAGTGTGTGATACCTCCAATTCCGCTTAGATGCATATGTAGTCAACCATTCATATAATTCTACTAGAAAGATATCAAAGAATCTTTCGTATAAACTATTATATAGATTCTGCTCTACCCAAGTATGTGTGCTAAATCTAGATCCATTGTCAAACCTCTGTGCATACTCTTCCTCCAGATCATCAATCCATTCTTCAACACTCACCAAAGTTAGTTGGTATGTCTTCATTGCGAACCATTCTGAAACAACTGAAAAAGAGGTCTCGGCAACGAAACCAATGATGTAGCCTAGAATTGTTAGTTAACACCTAGTCGCGTTGGCACATCACTCAGCCTAGGCTGAGCACTCACTGAAGCATGCAAAGGTACTGGGTCCCTCTTAAGAGTTGTAGTAGCAGAATGGTGGTATGATAAAACAATAAACATATATTTTAGGAACTAATCCATCTATTCATCATTATATTTAACCAGATCTATAAGCGCTTAAAGGTAAATCAACATGAAAATAATAACATGCATTGATAAAATACATCAAACATTGTTTGTTCGGCCAATTTCCTTTATCTATTCATCATACCAACAATACGAAAACTTCATACAATATTGGGCATGCACGCATGGATCTCATTCTGACTAACTGGTCGCATGTACTCATGCTTTCCCATTCTTCAAAGCATATGTTTCCATCTCGTATCTCTATATGTGTCTAATTCATTACATATATATATATAGGGTGGGAACTAGCCCTTCACCACTTAACTCTACTGTAAATAGGTTGCATGCTAATAACAAAGAACGCACCTTCTTACAATTATAGCCATACATGCAAGTATGCTATCTATAGATTACTGATAGTTAACTAAAGTGATGGATCTATTCTTAACTTATGCCCATGCAAGAGTGAGTTGACATGTCCTTCAAAAATCTCCATGAAGAGTGGCGCGTAAGTCTTGGCATTACTTTGTGTGCTCCGCATGCCAATCTCTAAGAATAGACTGATCCCCAAAATCGGCTAAGCCCTTGAGATTCTAACTCTACACCTCCATGTGTGACACCTTCCTATACCTTCGTGCTTTTCTACCGTGATATTCTGCTGCGTGGACTATGTGTGTAAGTTCAACTAAGTTTTTCTCTAATCAACATCTATCAAAGGTTAGCTATCTACTAAGGCAAGGGACTATATTTGGGCATCTTCTACATCTACATCACACAAGCATAGGGGTAAAGGGTTGTATTATTTCTATTGCATCCACCATTTACATCTTTGCATCTAGTTATTGTCTATACTTCTCGTCATTAACACTAGGGCATCCTAGGCACAAAATTACGTACATAAGCACATAGAACTACATTGGAGTCCGGAATGTAGTGCAACACTTAGTTGTAAGTCGACCACTATGGTGGCTATAGTCGATATGACCTATTCATATGCATTTTTATTTTTAGTAATTTGATGCTTTGAATAGGATTTACAAGTATATCTTCACATCATATCCATGGTGACACAAGTGAAGATATTGCAAAAACCATGTGGCAAGGATAAAGACATTGGGAATACCTTACGACACTTCCAGATTCAGATCTTGAGCTTTTATGCAAACCACAACACCCAAAATACAAATCGAGTGCCCATAGGTGCACCAATACTCTCTAGGCCCTCTGGTCCAGCCATATCTCTAGATATTTCACTTCTCATGGTAGGGTTTTCATATTTTGTCTCGTTTGCACATCATTATTTTCGAACCTAGCACACTCCGAGGTAAGTTATATTCAAGTTAGTATCTTATCCCTCTTATTTCAATTATTTCATTTCATTTAAATATTAAATAGAATTATTTAGCATCATTATTTTAATTTATATTAGTTATTACATTGTTTTATCTTGCTTAGATTAACTATAAATAGATATCATTTCTTTATTTTAGTTAATCATTTTGGTGAACCTATCTTTTCGAATAGTTTTCCCTAGGATCCAATCGAACCCTAATGGTTAAAGATCACTCATCTTATACACCCATCATGTCTCTGTTAGTGCAAAATCACAAAGCACCCCGGATGCGAGATCAGATTTCTAGTTTGATTACTTTGGCATCCAGTGTGATTGCATAACATGGAAACCTCTCTCCAAGCGTGGGACTTGTAAAACCGAGAGAGGAATCTCCAGAGAAGGCTGGTTCCTACTCCTAAACAACTCCGCCACAAGCTATTCCAAAGGTGCAGGGCAAGCTAATCTAATCCTAATCTAACCATGCCAAGGAGACAGAGAGAGAGAGAGAGAAAGGGAAAAACAAAAAAGCCTACACTAAAACGGTGATACACCAGAGAAGGAGAATGTTGGACATCTATCAAAACTGCCATGGGACAAAGAGAGGTGAGCAATGGGAAGGATGGACAGATGCATCACAGGCCCAAGGATAGATTTCACACAGAAAATGTCCCAAAACTCCATGAACACAGCTCCAAACCTGCAATGAACATTCAAACATGCACAAATACCTGCAATGAAGAGAGGCAAGAAGAGAACAAGAAAAATGAGAAAGGATGGACAGATGCATCACAAAACACGTTTTGTTGCTCCAGAAGTTTGCACAGAACATCATTCCATTAATAAGAGGAAAAAACGCCATTACAGAGCAAGGGAGGAGGCTCGAACTCCATTTTCAACCCTAGAGAAGAAAAGAAGGGAGGGCCGAGCAGAAAAGAATGAACAACTTTTTTTTTCAAAATGAGCCAAATCTGGCTTTTACATTGCATGGGTCGAGCCCAGGGGACAGAAACGTGGGAAAACGTGCAAGCCCATTCCTCATTGACTGTAGATGCATTAAATCAGCATGGAGGATCTTACCAACCCATACCCTGTCACTTTGAGTGATTTTTTGAGGAGGATGCGACCCATGTGCATTAATTTGGCCACTAAAATGTCACTTCTGGCCGTGCAGAAGAAGAATGCGACCCATTAGCATTAAAACAGGTTGTTGAAACGTCGCTTCTGGCCATTATCATGCATCAGCGCCATTTCTCGATTTTCTCTCTTCAGACTACACCAAAACTCGAGATTGATCCTAGAATCATGTAGAGAATTTCATAAGCTTTCCGTTGA
The DNA here is from genome assembly GCA_018340775.1 of Taxus wallichiana var. yunnanensis. NCBI lineage: Eukaryota > Viridiplantae > Streptophyta > Pinopsida > Cupressales > Taxaceae > Taxus > Taxus wallichiana. The sequence goes on from CM031235.1 coordinate 26,980,621, forward strand.
TATAAGGAACGTGCAAATCCGAGCTCTGGATCGAAAGTTATGGAGGTCTGAAGTTTTAGGGCACAAAACAGGTGAAAACGTGTTTTGAAATCTTTCCGCGCTCTGCCACTTGGATGACACGTGGCACGCTCTGATTGGACGAGCAATTCTCTCTCCTCCATCTTTTCGGCGGGCTGTCCTTTGAAATTTTGACTTTTGATGATTTTGGGACTTTTTCCACCCTTTTCCCGCGCTCCCGCCATTTGGATGACACGTGGCATGATCTTGTTGGAGGACAGGGCATGGGGCTTCCTTTACTTTTAGCCTTTTTGGGGAACTCGGCCAAATTCTCTAACTTCCCCCCGAGCTCCGCACTTTACTGCTCTATTGGACACGTGTCCAATTCCTATTGGCTCGGGCCAGCGCTTCAAACCTTGCCCCTTTGACTTTTGAATTTTCTCCTTGAGACACGTGGCGTGATCTGGTTGGTTCTCGGCCCTGCCGGCTCTTTCGCGCCTTTCGCGTCTTTTCGTCCCGGATGTCCCAAATGCTTAGTGCTCCTTGTGCTGATTTCACGTGAACCGGCCGGTTCACGTCCATTTGTCCCAAATGTCCCAGTTGCCTTCGGACTGCCTCGACCCTTTTTCCCCGGTTCGGCCGGTTCGCGTACTCGCGGCCCGCTTGTCCCATTGTGTTTCGGATTGTTTGTGCTGATTTCACCCGGTTCGGCCGGTTCGCGTCTTTTTGTCCCAAATGTCCCAAAGGCGACCCTCTCGTCAGTTAGCCAATTTTTCCTCTCGGTCGAACCGGCATTTCGCGCCCGCCGCGTACTTTTGTCCCACTTGTCCCAAATGCTTAGTGGGCTGCCTAGAGGCTTTTCGGCCGATCCGCGCCTTGACGTCCCAAATGTCCCGACTGTCCTAGGACAAGGACTTAGCCATTTTCGTGATTTTTCCTGGATCAATCTACTTGCCTTTCTGCAACTTTTTCGCATTTTCTCAGAGCTTGCTCCTTCCTTCTTCGGCCAGGGGAGTTAAAAAAATATCTGAGAGAACCTCAGAAACATGATGTTTGCTCTGAATCAATCAATGTGCCTGGGACTTGAACATTCTGATGCATGTTATCAAAATTACCCTGGGGGGGTGAATTTTGGATAACAGTTTTGGCGACTCAGCGGGGTCATCTGCCTGCTAGATGAAAAGACCAGTTGCCTGAAGCAATCCATTGGGCATGGAGTCATGAGTAGGCCTGAAAACTGATCTGAACTTTGAAAACTTCCCTCTGAGCCACTTGGAAACCCACCGGACATGGAGTTGTTCTCACCAAAAACCACTGGAACGAACTGTGCAAGAGCAAAACCAGCAACACCAAAAACTATGTACAAAACTGAAAATCATACATGCCCCAAATGGAACATGCAGAGTGTGCACAAGCACTTCTTCTGCTGAAAGCAAACCTAGCTACTCTACTCTAACTGGAAGCAAAGGCAAGCTAAACAAACCCTGCAACTGGTTGTGAGAAATAGCTTCCTTTCTTCAAAATTGGCAGCCATGCAATTGATTTGGCACTGATCATGGCTGTTTGGATGGATGGAAAATCAACAAGAAGTTGGTCTTCTATCCAAATCATCAAGGTATCAACTGAAAAATCCAATACCTCTTTTAGTTGCTCTACATTTGGATTGGAGAGGTATGGCAGCTGATCCTTGGTACTTTGTAGCTCATCCTCATGCTCAGAAGCAAGCATGACTGGTTGTGGCTTCTCCTTTGGCTCCAATGAAGCCAAATACCTGATTGGGCAAGGTCTGATTAGTTTGATATGCCCATAGCTCTGATTTTCAACTCCAAGAATGGAGTTTTCTTGCAGACCCACCTGAATGGATGATGTGGAAGAAATGGTGGAATCCTTCTGTCCTTTCTCTTCCTCCGATGAAGAACATGGAAGATTAAAGTCTTCCAATTTTGATTCCAAAGGGCTGCTATAAGATGCAGGCTGCTGCAAATGAATGCTGTCCTCCATGACAGCAGGCTCTGGTGTTTGGAATGTGGATGATGAAAGAGAGAATGGTGAAAACTCAACCGGCTCTTCTCCATCAAAACAGTCCTCCAAATCGGCAGTAAACTACCTCATTCTTTGTGTTCTGCTCGTATTCAACTTCCTCTCGTGGTGTCCTCGATGTGCAACCTGACCACCATGGTTTTCTTCACTCTCCAATATTGAGTTTGAGAGATCAAACTCCTCTTCAGTACTAGAACTTGAGAGAGGTGAAGTAGAAAGAAGAACTGAAGGTTCTCCTGTAGCCTGCTTTGTGCTCAAAGCCCTTGGATCTGCACTTTTCTCCTCCATAGCTAGAATGTGCTCCTCTTCTTTTGGATTTGGAGCAGCTTCTCCTTCCTCCAATGTTTGAAGACAATCTTGCTCTTGATTGAACTCCTCCTCCAGCATGAAGTTTGTCAAGTCAAACTCTTCAATTTGCTGCTCTAGAGGACAAGTTGGGACTGCAAGATCTTCTTCTTCTGCTGCAACCAATTCAGTCCTAACCACCATTTGTTCAACCTTGGCCTCTTCTGTGGGCTTCCTCATCAAGGGGATCTTTTCAATTCCAAACTTAAGAGCCAAACTTACTATGCTCTTAATCATTTCTTCTTTTCCTGGCTCTTCCTCTTGCTGTCCTTGATGACTGATTTTTTCAATTTCTTCTTCCCCACATGGAATTGGGAATGCAAAAGGAGGAATGGGTTGAAACTCAACTGATTTTACAATTTTTTGTGGTGGTGGAGGCAGTGAAACCTCTTGTTTCTTTGGAGGAGGGGGTATTTCTGTTAGCTCTTGTGGAGGGAATGACTGTTTGGAAGGGAAAAGGAAAGAAGAATTGAGATGGGGTGGAAGACTAGGGGATGGGGGAATGGATTCAACACTTGGGACAGCAGATGGAGAGTTTGAAACTTGACACTGCTGAAATGAAATAGATTGGGAAAGAGGAAAAGAAAAGGCATGAGATGGTGTGCTTACCCATTGACAAGGTTGCTGAATACTTCTCTCATACACCTCTATTTCTTCAATCCACTTTGCAAGCAAAGGCAGCGTTGCAATCATGAAGTCAAGCTTCTCCTGAGGGCTGTAATGCCTTGGAAAAGGTCCCACCCATGGACAGGGTGCTCCATAACCGATTCCAAAAGCTTTCATTTGTGCTTGAGCCCTGGACTGCACTATCCCCACCTCCATCTTTTGGATTTTCTCCAACAGACCAGCATCTTGGATCTGATGGTCTTCATTGTATGCACACCCTTGCTCTTGGAAAGCTCCATAGCCAAACTGACTTTGGCACTGCTGCTCATATGGGTATGCATACTGATCTTGAATCTGCTCAAAATGCTGATTTGGAGGATTTGTAAAACATGTTGGAGGTGGAATATACTGCTGTTGTTGATGTGAATTCCATGATGGAAATGAAGTCATGATTGCACAACTTCATGGAATGGAAAAGAATGAAGGGGATGGAAAGAAAGATGGATGAAAATGGATGGAAATGAATGGAAAGGAAGGTCTGCAACTTCGAGAGATGGGTTGTTGACCAGATGGAATCGCCAGATGTGTTTGCAAGTGCCTCCAAAGGCTGAAATCTTCACAGAACACATCAACCTACAAAAGATGAAGTGAAAGACCTCTAGTCCCACCGGCGTGCCAAAATCAGCAGTTAGTGCAAAATCACAAAGCACCCCTGGATGCGAGATCAGATTTCTAGTTTAATTACTTTCGCATCCAAAGTGTGATTGCATAACATGGAAACCTCTCTCCAAGCGTGGAACTTGTAAAACCGAGAGAGGAATCTCCAGAGAAGGCAGGTTCTGCTCCCAAACAACTCCGCCACAAGCTATTCCAGTGCAGGCAAGCTAATCTAATCCTAATCTAACCATGCCAAGGAGACAGAGAGAGAGAGAAGGGAAAAATAGCAAAAGCCTACACTAAAATGGTGATACACCAGAGAAGGAGAATGTTGGACATCTATCAAAACTGCCATGGGACAAAGAGAGGTGAGCAATGGGAAGGATGGATAGATGCATCACAGGCCCAAGGATAGATTTCACACAGAAAATGTCCCAAAACTCCATGAACACAGCTCCAAACCTGCAATGAACATTCAAACATGCACAAATACCTGCAATGAAGAGAGGCAAGAAGAGAACAAGCAAAAACAAGAAAGGATGGACAGATGCATCACAAAACACGTTTTGTTGCTCCAGAAGTTTGCACAGAACATCATTCCATTAATAAGAGGCAAAAACACCATTACAGAGCAAGGGAGGAGGCTCGAACTCCATTTTCAACCCTAGAGAAGAAAAGAAGGGAGGGCCGAGCAGAAAGAATGAACAACTTTTTTTTTTTTCAAAATGAGCCAAATCTGCTTTTACATTGCATGGGTCGAGCCCAGGGGACAGAAACGTGGGAAAACGTGCAAGCCCATTCCTCATTGACTGTAGATGCATTAAATCAGCATGGAGGATCTTACCAACCCATACCCTATCACTTTGAGTGATTTTTGAGGAGGATGCGACCCATGTGCATTAATTTGGCCGCTAAAATGTCACTTCTGGCCGTGCAGAAGAAGAATGCGACCCATTAGCATTAAAACAGGTTGTTGAAACGTCGCTTCTGGCCATTATCACGCATCAGCACCGTTTCTCGATTTTCTCTCTTCAGACTGCACCAAAACTCGAGATTGATCCCAGAATCATGTAGAGAATTTCATAAGCTTTCCGTTGATATAAGGAACGTGCAAATCCGAGCTCTGGATCGAAAGTTATGGAGGTCTGAAGTTTTAGGGCACAAAACAGGCGAAAACGTGTTTTGAAATCTTTCCCGCGCTCTGCCACTTGGATGACACGTGGCACGCTCTGATTGGACGAGCAATTCTCTCTCCTCCATCTTTTCGGCGGGCTGTCCTTTGAAATTTTGACTTTTTGATGATTTTGGGACTTTTTTCACCCTTTTCCCGCGCTCCCGCCATTTGGATGACACGTGGCATGATCTTGTTGGAGGACAGGGCGTGGGGCTTCCTTTACTTTTAGCCTTTTTGGGGAACTCGGCCAAATTCTCTAACTTCCCCCGAGCTCCGCACTTTACTGCTCTATTGGACACGTGTCCAATTCCTATTGGCTCGGGCCAGCGCTTCAAACCTTGCCCCTTTGACTTTTGACTTTTCTCCTTGAGACACATGGCGTGATCTGGTTGGTTCTTGGCCCTGCCGGCTCTTTCGCGCCTTTCGCGTCTTTTCGTCCCGGATGTCCCAAATGCTTAGTGCTCCTTGTGTTGATTTCACGCGAACCGGCCGGTTCGCGTCCATTTGTCCCAAATGTCCCAGTTGCCTTCGGACTGCCTCGACCCTTTTTCGCCCGGTTCGGCCGGTTCGCGTACTCGCGGCCCGCTTGTCCCATTGTGTTTCGGACTGTTTGTGCTGATTTCGCCGGTTCGGCCGGTTCACGTCTTTTTGTCCCAAATGTCCCAAAGGTGACCCTCTCAGCAGTTAGCCAATTTTTCCTCTCGGTCGAACCGGCATTTCGCGCCCGCCGCGTACTTTTGTCCCACTTGTCCCAAATGCTTAGTGGGCTGCCTGGAGGCTTTTCGGCCGATCCGCGCCTTGACGTCCCAAATGTCCCGACTGTCCTAGGACAAGGACTTAGCCATTTTCGTGATTTTTTCCTGGATCAATCTACTTGCCTTTCTGCAAATTTTTCGCATTTTCTCAGAGCTTGCTCCTTCCTTCTTCGGCCAGGGGAGTAAAAAAAAAATATCTGAGAGAACCTCAGAAACATGATGTTTGCTCTGAATCAATCAATGTGCCTGGGACTTGAACATTCTGATGCATGTTATCAAAATTACCCTGGGGGGGTGAATTTTGGATAACAAATCTCACTTTAGTGTTAACCCTATTTATGATGGGGTTTCCATAGATGAGCTCAAAGCTCTATATATTATTCTACTTGCTACACCCCATCATATTAAAAACAACTCTTTTATGGCCAATAACATGTTCCTACTAGTTTTATATATTCTCCTGTACGCATTAGTATTGTTAAGGATCCTATCACATTTACTCATTGTACACCATGCCATATGGTCACTTGTGATCCTCCTCATTTTTCATAAGAAGTTTTAGATGATTCCCTTGTTGATTACTTGCTAGGTATTGACAATCATTCACAAGTCCAAACTTATTCTTCTATCACTTCAACCAATTATATAGTTTCTTCTCATGATTCTCCCATTTCTGACATTTCTTCCCTTACTACATCTGTTACTATTTTGCATGTTCCTTCACATTATGTTGATGATCCTATTGATAACCTCTTTAGAAATTTTATCACTTTTGTGGCTCTATTCGGTACTAGTGAGATAGATGATAGTCATGGTTATCCTTTCTTCATTGCTGAATGTGACTCTCTTGCTCCATTATTACCTTCTCCTGATATTACGTCTACTACTGCTCCTTCTGTGTCACCACCATCTATCAATTCTTCTTCGCCTCTTATTACATCATCTGTAACTCTTAGTCCATCCTCTCATATAGATGTGTCTCCATTGGTCACTTCATCTATCAAGGTTTTTTCAAATAGTCATACCATAGTTATATCTACTTCATCTATCTCACCTCCTATAGATTCCTCTCGCACCTAATCCTAGTGCACCCTTATCATCGAGAATATTCCTTATCTCCTCTTGATATTCCTATGATTACTCATAATGGCAAACTATAACCACTTAATACTTTGTTTCCATCTTCCACCATTCCTTCACATGACATCATCTCTCTCATGTATCCTTAAATCTCAAGTGCACTCCTCGCTTAAGAAAATAGGGCTTATTACACTTCTATTGACAATAATTCATTACATGGTAATTTGGTCCCTAAAAATATTCATAACTCCACATTTCCTCAATATTTTGGCATGCCTACTTTCACATGTTTTGATGGTATTGGTGACCCTCATGCTCATATTCTCCATTACCACTCACTTATAGCCTCTTATTCCAATGACATATTATTACTTAAGGTTTTTGATAAGGCATTACAATGGTACACTCATCTCCCCTTTTCTTCCCGTAATACTTTCTATGACATGGAGGATTCTTTCCTCCATCACTTTATCATCAATAATGACCCTAGAGTCACTTATGATTACATACCTACTTCTCCTCTAAACCTATTAAGGATTATATCTTGTGATTCAATGCTTGTATGCATCAACTAGTATTTCAACCTATTGACTTAGAAAAATAATTTATTTTTGTCGTGGCCTAATTCCTCCACTCAAGCAAATATTACAATATGATACATGTGATTCATTCATTCTCCTATGTTATAAATTTCTTGACCTAGAAAAATATATTCTATCATCACACAAAATAGAGCCTACCCATATTTCTCCAGCCATTGCTTCATCTAGTATTATGCCCGCACTCCTACCGAGAATACGAGAACAATCTCCATGTTTTCCTCACATCCCAAACAAACACACTTAACCCACTCTAACATCAAAGCACACTTCTTCTCTGTCTCCATGACAAGCTACTACTCGTACCAATACCAATTGGTGATGTAAGCCTATACATTTCTCTCCTCACACTTGACCACATGATGTGCTACGTGTGTTACTTAATGAGTGATTAATTCACTTACCCTCCAACCAACATCATCCATAAAATTTGTTACACTTTGTTAACATGACCAACATTATTGTAATTTCCATTGCATAAATGGCCATAGGGATAATAATTATCTCACCCTTCATGATCAATTACAACAACTATAGGATACAGTTGTTATCTCATTTGGCTCTTGTGAGCAGTCCATGTCTCCTCTCCCACGTCAATAGAGGCCTACTCCATCAGGTGTTCAGTTTATAGGTCACTCATAACCATCCCATAAACATTATACACCTCATCCAATACTTCCACCATTATATTCACACTATCCACCGCTTCACGTTGCTCCATCACATGGGATCCTTCATCCCTCTACATATCCCACAGATTCTCCATATGATATTTAGTTTGATTCATACACTCATGCTGCATCCATCCCACATGCTTCCACCACTTCATGTCACCTTGGTCTTTGGTAGGTTATTTTATCACATTACCACCCAATGACACACTTGTGTTCTTACGATTCTTACACTACTGCTGAGGGATTTTTTCTAAGAACCTTTCATCACATAGGTAGGTGATTTTATCACCTTACCTCCCAACGACACACTTGTGTTCTTATGGTTCTTACATGATTGCTGAGGATTTTTCTAAGAACCTTTCATCACACACTCCTTTTTTCATCTATCGCACCCAATCATTTCTGATGATGCATTCTTTCTTACACGACTCATACTTGACTACAAGGGGGTATTAACTAAATGATCCTATTCATTCACATGTTGGGGGCATCATTAATCTTCCCCCTCCTATTTTCATCACCCTATCCTACTATGACTATATTACATTCTCACACATTCATTACGGTACATTCATTTCACTATCATACATTTTTTATTTTCACATCTATTCTACTATAATCATTACATTAACTATGCAAAGTACATAATTTATTCAATAAACATTTCATCAATCACATTACATTGGTTATATATATTGTCATCATTCACCATACACATTTTTCTACCACTACTAACATCATAATATGAATCTACATTAATAAAAATGAACATATTACATATACTAGGTCAATAACAATGTAATCATACACCATTGATAACATCACGATATCAAAAGCAACTTAGGTTTATCAAAAACATGTGTCCATAAATATATAGCAAGTAAAATCACCATCACAAAACATGTCTCCTCACTAGGGGAAACCCCCCACATTATATACAATGCTACAAATCAAACCTCATGATAATTATCTCTCTAAGTTGATGTGAGATCCCTAGAACTAGATGCCTCTCCACCAATACGATGTCGATGTTTTGCGGCCCCGATATTACTCGACTTGCCTATACAATAAGGTAATATTTGTATCTTGATCCAAGAACTGATGTTCTACATCCACATATCGTGAAAACATGTCCTAGGCTAAGGTACCACTACCTACTACCTCCCCGACTCATTGAGTCTCCTCACTTTCCTTGTCCCTCTTTCCTAGTAGTTTTGTACATGTTACAACCATATGGCTCTCTGCTAAAATAGATGGGAATTCTCACCTACAATATTATCCACATGCTCAATTATACCTCTACTAAACACATCATGAGATACATTCTGCATCAATGTGCGGATGGATGTGTCCAAAATAAATGACCAATACACATCACTGTAAACATAAATTACAACGTGTTAGATAACCATACAAAACCATATAAGTAACCCATGAAATACATAATGCATATACACCAATAATTATGCTCAACTATATCCATTGCTATGAGATCAAGGGAATGTCTTGCCCCATCTCCTCCTCCTCCATATGATAACACCATTGGACCTATGAATAATTGATACAACAATACCCATCGATGCGTTGCCCACCGGGTATGGTACTTCTTTGTTTAACCTACATCATCTCCATCCACAACCTCTATCACCAGATCTATCTCATCTAACCCCGACATTACTAACCACTCGATGTGGGGCCTAGCCTAGCCGGCCCTTCTCGGTGCTCTAATAGCTTGCAGCCATATATATGGATCAGAGGGCACATCCTGAGCCATGCCAAACTGATGTGATATTATCCATACCTGAAAAAGCTTTGCCACACCTAGAAAGTGGTCCTCTAACCACATTTCCCCAAATACATTGTAATTATGTAACATCCTTGGGCCATCCCCATAGTCACGGTATGGCCTCCATATAACGACCTCGGGCCCCATCTTATCTATCAATACCCTGTAAGTATCTATGTCCATCTTCCTACCACAAAAATCAACCCATTGTCGCATATATATCTCTAGTTGAGCCCACTTTCCTCATGGACCTCCAACTAGTCTCAATATTTCTATGTTATTTTATTCCCATACATGTCTTTATTATGCAAATGTGCAACAGGAAAATTGACATTTTCTAGCATGCCAATGGTACCCCTGTGCCAAAATTTTCAAGTCCTATCCTTCCCAGGAACCCCAGGTCCACTTAGTTAGTCCAGTGACCTCCTATATGATGTTAACTCAGTCCTCTAGGTGAATTAGGAAATTCAATTCAACCCTCCTAGGTGATTCTAAGATTTCATTGAAAAATGCAAACTTTTGGTACTTTTGGGAATGGCTACCACTGGCCTTCCCAGGACTAGTGCACCCACTAGATCATAAAAAGGGAGTAAAACTCACAATGGAGGAGTATTCAAGTGCTAAAATTTTTGTGTAATTAGTTTAGGAATATTCAGGAATGAACCGAGAAGTTGGGACAGTTTCACTAAAATCAGGGTTCACAGGCCTAGGAAGTGCATAGGCCAAAATAGTTCTTGAACTTCCGAAGGCTATTCCGGAGCTCCGGATGGATTTAGGAGAAAACAAATCTTTGGAAATTTAACTCCAAACCCCACATGATGGTGAAATTATTTTTTTCACAACACTTTGGCGAAATTGGTTTGAAAGTAGTTTTTATCATGCACATGTGGAGTACCAAATCAAAAATATGCTTTTTTAGGGATCAAGTATAGGAATAAATACCTTATACCCCCACCATTGGATTTTGGATTCCATTTCTAGTCACAATCATATAAAATTTAATCAAACAAGTCCATTGGGAACTCAAGTTATCATCATTTCAAGTTTCCCTCTTGGAGTGAGTTCGGGAGTTAGTCAAATTTTGATGAGGATGTGTGTTAGGTCCAGGAGCTTGGCACATTTTTGTGCCTTACATCCCTTAAACTTAGGGAAATAAAGTTCAATAAAATTAACCTAGCCCCCATAATCCCTTTGGACCCTCATGTGACCCCTCGGATCGCTAGTTCAGCTCCTAGGTGCTTGTTAGGCTCATTCTCTCGCTTGCTCGATCGTGACAAGTGGCGACTTCTGGTGCACTGTGAAATTTGATGTACCTTGTGTCCCTTTGAGGTGAGGGACATCAGGGTTGAAAAAATGCACCCAGCCCTCATGATGCCTCAAGGTTCCTCATGCGACTGCTTCTCAGCCCTTCTAGTGCTTTAAAGTTACTTTTTAGCCTTAATCCCCTGCCGTCATATCTCCGCCACATGTCAAGATGAGGTGTGCTTTGTGTAATTTTATTTCCTCACATCCCTTTGAGGTGGGGGATTTCAATTACATGAAAATTCTCCTCTCTCCTCATTGTGATTTTTCCAAATTTTTAAACATTCCTCCCTTCTAACATCTAACTCCTTCATGCACGGCTTGCTCTGTAACTTTCTCTGCAACTTCTCACAACCACTCTATTATTTCCAAAACTCAAACCAGCTTCACCAAAAAAATTAAATCCTATAACCCATGGTGATATATAGGTCTTAGGAGAAATATTGAACAAATGAAGAAGAAGAAACGAAGAACGAAGAAGAAGAACAGTGGAAATCTCCATTGCTGCAAAATAGAATTTTTAAGAGATCTTGCAAACGGATGCAAGGATTCATAAATAATATTTTTTGTTAGTTAATCTATCAAAATCCATTATAAAAAAACCTTTAGACCCTCCTCCCATGGCATAAAACATTCACAATGAATAAATCCTCTTTCTGGCCCAACGGAGAAAAAAGCTTGATTTCCTGTCAAACCGACAATCGGATCGAGCTAAAAACTTGCACTTAGAATCCAAATGAAAAACCTATCACAATGGATTTAATTTCATTGTGATCAAAGACAAAAACTAGACCTACAAATTTTGAGCTCCATTAATGGCTGCCATGGCAGCTCTGTGCTCGAAGCCACTCCAGGTGAAAATTTTAAATTTTATTTCCAAGCATTCTAATGGGCGAAATCAAGTGAAATTTGGAGGATTTTACCATAATGATGAGCCGAGTACAAAAAATATGGTCCATCGCAAACCGAGTAGTGGAAGTTCACTTTCTAAAAATAGTAATTTTCCTATACATACTTGCTATGTTTAGGAAGTCACCATCAAAATTGGTTATGGCAAAGGCAGTGTGCAGTGAAGATCACCAAGAAGCCAGAATGATTGTCCGGAGTGGAAAATAGTAAAAATTACCACTTAATAAAAATAGTAAGCTCCCTATATGGGTGCTTACTAAAAATAATAAGTCACCCCAAGAAGCGGTTGAGGTGAAGGTAGTGTGCACAAGAGTGAATGAGGGAGTTCATCGCATCAAGATGGTCAAGAAGAGGAAAAAATCACCTCTTACCAAAAATAGTAAGTCTCCCATCTGGGCACTTGCTATTAATAGTAAGTCACACTCAAAGGGAAATTTTGGCACAATGGGACATAGAGGGATGATCATTCAGGTCAACATCATCATTCGGGATCATCATAGAAATTTATCACAGGGAATTCGAGATCCATCTCAGGGAACTCGAAATTATTTTACGAAACTCAATATATGGTTCAGGTCAAAGGTATATCATATGTAGGGTGTGAGTTGCAGGTATTCAACAAAATAATTCATTCAACTTGGTGAGCATACGTGAGCAAAGACGAAGGAGTTTCTCTGGGTGAAAAGAGTTTGGATATGTAGATTTCACTATAGTGGAGCACTTCATCACATCATCTGACAAGGATATGAGACACTCCTTATTTCTTTCTCTCCCTTCTTCTCTCTTCTCTTCCCCCACTTTATCTCTCCCCATTCTAATTCTTTGTTGGGGTTGCACTTTTTCATAATTCCTTTAGTTAATTTAAAATGAATTTTTTTAAATGTAACAAGTCACCCTTAATTCATAAAAGGGGATGTAATCTTTTCCTAATAATGTAAAAGGTCATAAGTTGTACTATGGCATATGAAAATGCATTGGGGGTAGACAAAGATTCATCTCTCATTCTATAAATTGTAAATCCATTCCCATTTCAAGGGGTTGGTGATTTATTTTTCTAAACTCAAGAGTGAATTAAGAGAAAAAAGGAGATAGCCAAATTCTTTCATTCCCCCATTCTCAAATTTCCTCCATTTCTCTACTATGTGTAACTTTTTTTAAGCAACAATACAAGGAGTTTCTAGCCTTTTTGACCGAGGGATTTATTGATACTTTGTGCCCATATATGCTAATTTATCTTGTTGCTATTTACATATTTATTTCTTCTCATAAATACATGTGTTGAAATTTAACTAGTGTGTGGGGGAATCTTATTTTCTACCTGCAACATTAGTTCTCCTATCTCATTTCTCACTCCCCTATCCCAATTTAAATAAAAATTCCTCTCTAGCAAGAAATTACTATATTTTCTGCATGGTTAGTGGAGTTCCCCTATTGGATCCCCAATCGTAAGGCCATGAGGAAAATCCACCTTTTTCAATCACACATGCATATATGGAAACTTCACTGGTTAAGTAAAGGGACTTCGACTCTGGAGCATTGGCAAAGAAATCCACCAATTTGTCCCCAAAAGTTTTTCTCACCAATAGTTATTAGCACCCACCATGGGGAAAATTTAGCAGCATCTGCACCCAAAATATGACCGCAAGGTCCAAAAATTCAAAAAAATCAAATATTAAAAAAAACAACAAAAAAGAGTTCATGAAAATCCATTGATACACTGTCAATGTCTACATGCGACCTTTCATATTCCATAGTGTCATTTCGTATTCCCACTGCAAGAACTTTCAAAAATTGGTTGAAAGAAGATACACTAAGTTGAATAGATCAAGAGGAATTTTTGACCCTAATTTCGAGGCTTTGAAAAATCAGCAAGGACGAGTTAGAGACAATCCCTACTACTTTTATCAAGCCTCATCCCCATCTAGGTCATCAAATAATTCACCTAAAAATCCTATCCAAACTCTCATTGATACTCCCCCTTCAAATTCTCCCATTTTCAACCGTTGTTGAGCATTGAGTTCCCAAAAGAAGAAGAATTTAAAGAAGCAAGAGCTGAAGTAGGAGTAGAAATGACAATGGAAGATAAATTAGAAAGACCTTGACCCATTATTCCATGGGGAAGGAATACATACCCACTTGCTCTTGAACCCCCTCTTCATGATCTACCAACAGGTTCCCACAAGAACTTTCCAAAGTTCAAAGGTGATTGTTTCACCGAATAAGTTGTGTGATAAAACAAATAAGGTAAAAGGTTAAGGAGGAATACCTATGATATGTAGGTTGAAGGTTGAATGTGCATTACTAACTTTATCCAAGCTGATTGTAGAGAACTCCTTTTTGTTTGGGAAGGACTACCTGTAGATATAAAGCAAGACCACCAAATGATATTAAATAACAAGAGTTAGAGGACTTCCTAGCAAGGCTAGATCTAGGAAGCATGATGCTTCCTCAAATGGCTATAAATCCTCTATTTTTATCAAATCAATGAAAGTAAATATGATAAATAAAGGTCCTATTGTTAACACTTTGATTTAGGTATCTCAAAATGTTATAAAAAAACTAGATTAAGCAAAGTATTGAAATCTAAACTAATCTAACATAAGGCAAGGTATGTTTTTATTAGGACAAGTCACAAAGGTGTTAGGTAAGGTCACATAGGTATCTAGTAAGGTCTGGGTGGATTTTAGGGGATGTTAGAGGTATTTTGGTGAAGGTTAACAAAAAACATAGTGACCAATATCGGTCTGGTGACCGATATTGATAGAGAGAGGATACTGATGATGGTTAAGGTGATTGGCATCACTAGGGGAAATTTGATAGTAAATTATTAAAAAGATATTTTGGGGTTCTTTGTTCTTGCACAGAGAGTGAGGGTAGTATGGTGTGGGTCGTAATATGGTTGAGAAAACTCAAGGATACTAAGGAGGTTTGGAATGATGAAAAGGCTTGGGATGGTTGAATAGTGGGTTGGTGGGAAGAAGGTGATGTACAGGCAACAAAGGAAATAAACTACTGAAAGGAGCAAAAGATATACAAAAGGAGTAAGCCAAATGATTAGAATCAACATAATTACTTGATGTATTGCATATCTTAGGAGCTAGAATGGTTTATGGTTGATTAGAGAATAAGTGAGTGAGTCCAAGGGCTGCAAAATATGGCCTATGTTCTCTCGTGAGTATTCCAATGCTCTCCTAAGAGAAAATAGTTGTTTGTCTTGCACTTTGGTTGTGTTTGTTTGTCATCTAGATACGGAGGGCTTGAAGATTCATGCTCGAATGTAATTAGGATCCAACAATTGAATGAACAACACATGTAAAGAGTTTTGAAAGTGTATATAAGGTAACTAATAGTGGTTAGGTGACCGACGCGGTCGAGGGATAAATCGATGTTGATTAAGACGGAAAGTATAAGTTTACCAAAAATAGGAAGATATTTACTATTTTTGGAATGATTTGTATTGATTCTTCTTAGAGAAGTGGATTTCATGTGAGAGAAGGTAGGAAGGTCATAAAATAAGTTCAATTAGGTTTAGGAAGAAGTCTCAGTTAGTGAGGTCAAGTGGTGACCCAACACTGGGAGTGGTGACTCAGTATTAAGAGTGATGACTCGGTCATTGTGAGTTAAATGCCCATTTAATGGGTCTAGGGTGAGGTGTAATGATGAGGTGGAGGTGTGAGGATGAAATTAAATTAATTAATATAATTAAATTAATTAATAATGTGAGGATGAATATTAATATTGGATGAAGGGGTCATGATGTGTTTAAATATATTACGTTAATTGATTGAAGGGGACTACAAGGAGTGTGACCCAAATTTGGTGTCTACATTTGCCCATTTTGTGGCATAGCTTGTATTGGTATGTGATGCTAAAAAAGCAGTCAATTCCCTAGGTATAAGCGGAGGTTAGGTTTCCCCAAGTACGGCCGTAGGTGATCCCCCTAAAACTAAAAACTGATGAGGTTGAAAAAGTAGTTGGGGAGTGGTTTGATAAATAGGTGATTGATGAAAGTGAGGGTCAGTAGGTAAGGGTATGGCCATTATGGGTAATGGGTAATAGTCATATTGGGTAATGGGTAATGGCAATCAAAATCAAACACATTTATAGATTGTGATACGGTACATCAACAGGAAGAGCTTGCAAACTCTATGTTGTCAAAAGCATGATAGGTTTATCCAAAAAGGTTGAAGTGATTCAGGTATCCAAGGTATAGGATATGGTCATGAAGAAAAATGAGTTCCAGTGTAGGAATGGGTAATAGGTTTTGTTCCATGGCACCAAAGGTATGGTTGGGATAAACATCATGCCATTAGGTAAGGTAAGCTCATTAGGCTAAACAACATCACAAGGTATAGCGAGTACACAAATTCAAAAATCACAAAAGGTGATTCAAGTCAGGGTATGTAGGTCAAGGCACAGGCATATCCAAGGTATAGGTATATAACACGTCCCTAAATGTAGTTAAGGAAATGTACATGTAATGTAGGCTTGTGGGTAAGGTGTAATAGGTGTTGGTAAGGTCAAAAGTTGTTGGAGAAACATTGTTTGTAGGCCAAAATGGGCATAGGGTAGGTCAAATGGTTATGTTAGGTGATCAATTCCAATTATATTAAAACTAACACTTTGGTTTGCGAGGGCATGAAAATGACTGAAATAGGTCATGTCAATTTGGGGTTAAAAATGAAAAATCTACATTTTATGGATTCATTTTAACCTTTCCACTTTTAGAAAATGACAAGGGAGACGTGAAGTGTGGAAAATGATAGAACGAGGTGTTGAGCTGAGTTGGTAATCCATGTAGCGGACCATTGGCATTCGATTAGTGTCTCCATGAGATCGAGTTGATTGATTCAATTGGTTGTGAGGTGAGGAGTTGATTTTGGCATGGAAGAGGTGGGAGAGGGAGTGGGTAGACCACCGGTACAACGGCTTTAGACATGCCACCATGGAGATGGCGCCGAGTAGAGGTAGGAGACAATCTGAATCCTTCATTTGGTTGAAAATAATTTGTAGAAATTAGTTTTGTTTAAAAATTTGGGTGGAATTTTAATTTTGAAATTATGGGTAAAAATGAAGGAAATGAGGGGTGGGAAGGTCAAATGTAGGTTAAAGAGGGTTGGGAATGAAACTAGGATAGGTTTGGGTGGGTTAGAGTAGGTTTTTAGGTTAGTTTTTATGAATTTTTAAGAAATGGGGATGGTTTTTTCGGTTTTGATGCCACGATAGAGACCGATGACGGTAAAGGGGTGGCTGATGTTGGTTGACTTTGGCCATTGTCACTCATTTTTGGGTGATTGACATCGATCAAGAGAACCAATGATGGTTAAGGTGACTAGCATTAGTCACGATTAAGATTAAATAGGTGAGAGAAGGGCTAGGTAGGAAAGTAAAATAAGTGAGAAAGTTGTAGGTAAATATTTATGTAGAGGGAAGAGGGTAAAATGTTATTTTGGAAATGTGGGATAGGTAAGTAGGATAAATGAATTAAGATAGTGGGTAAGGGTGATAAGGGACAATAGGTTTTTAGGTTAATTAGGTAAAAGGGGTAGATATAACTCATAGCCCACCGATATGTAGCACCAATTGTTTTAAGGCCAAAGGGCATGACACGATAGCAGAAGGTCCCCAAGGAGTGATGAAGGTGGTTTTGTGTTGATCTTCCCAAGCAATTAATATTTGGCTATAACTCCGAGAAACCATCCATGAGTGATAGCATCTCATGGCTAATAGTGAGATCAACTAGTTGGTCAGTATTATGTATAGGAAAGTCATCTTTAAGGAAAGCTAACTTAAGGTTGTGGAAAACCATGAAAATTTAGAGTCCCCTGTCACTTTCGTAACAAGAAAAATGTTAGAGATCCATTGGGGATAATCAATGGGTAGGATGAAGGAAATTGAAAGAAGGCATTGAAGTTCTTCTCTGACAAGAAGGGAAATGCGAGGATGCATTTTCCACTTCTTTTTTGTTTCATGGGTTTGGCCTCAAGAATAGTTACGATATTGTGGACCACAATATTTGGGTCAATATCGGGCATATCAGCGTAAGACCAAGCAAAAGCGTTGCTATGATCCCGGAGGAAAGAAGTAAAAGATTCTTATTCAGCAACATCTAAAGATTGGCCTATTTTTAGAATGTGCAGTCGTCCCCGAGTGTGATTATTGATTTCGATGGTTGATTCATTCAACATGGTTTGCATCTCAAAAGGTAATGAATAGTGAATATAAGAATCTTTTGCACCAAGGTAGGTGAGAATAGAATCATTGTCCTGACATTGAACGACATTAATAGAAGGTGTATCATCATCGATCATGTTAGGATACAGGAAGGGAAGAGAAGAGGGAGCCTTGCCATCTTGTTGATAAGTTAGAGGTCCTAGGGAAATGGTGTTCACAAAAAACAAAATATTAGGAGGAATGGATTTTAGATCCATAGACTCTGTAGGTGAAGGTGGTGAAGTTGGTGAATGAGGTGGGGAATGTTTATCATCCTCAATGAGTTCGACTTGGGCCTTCTTGGGAGATGGATCGGAAAATCCGATACCACTGCAGTCTTTATGCTTATGGGTGGTGCATGGGATGACAGTATGAAGGCCTTTTTTGTAGAAACCAAATCCAAAGCCCTTCCAAGTACATCAATGGAGGAAAGTGTGGGTGAAGTTTTGGTAGGTGAAATATTGAAAGTCAGAAGAAAATGGTCGAGTTTGGGAAGGTGGCTCAGAAAAGTAGGTAGAAGCATCAAGTCCCCCATACGTTAAGTTGGTGCAAAGGTGGGGAGGAGCATAGGGGAAATATTCACCTATGCGGTGGTCATAAAGAGATGTTTGTGAATTTTACCATACTCTTGAGGATTAAGGAATGTGTCAATATTATAAATACAAGACTCCTCTAGAGTGAGGTGTTAAAAAAACTTCTAAGGGATCAATAGTTTATATGTGGGTAGCAGGAATGGATGAAATACTAGACAGGTTGGGAAGAAGAAGCATCGGTTGGTTGAGAAGTAGATGGGTTAGTTACAGAATTTGTGGCAGCAATGGGAATAGAGGAGTTATTTATGGAAGAGGTAGCGACAACATTGGTGGATGGGGTCGTGGGTGAAGGGGAAGTGGTAGTTGTGGTAGATATCGTAACTATTATAAGAACATCATTGGGTTGATAGAACATGTTATAGGTATTGAATGGTGAAGCATCAGTTGGAATGGTATAGTTGTGTCCTTCATGTTCAAATTTTAAATAGTGGTGTAAGGTTAAAGGAACACAACCCATGGCATAGATCCAAGGTCGTCCAAGTAGCATGTTATACTCGGAATTCCATCTTTAAGACAGAATAATTTTGGAATGGTACGCAGCCCACATGAATGTGGAGAATGATGGTGTCAAGGGTGGAAGTCATGACATCATTGAATGAATGCAACATAATTGGGTTATTATGCATGAAATTGGGAGGTATGTGCATTTGGTTGTATTCATGGGAAGAAATGATGTTGATACTAGCACTTCCATCAATTATAACATGTTGAATGCATATATTTTCAATGTAGATAGAAATAAATAGGGCGAGGATCGGGATCATCGATTCGAGAGGTACAATCTCGTTATTAGAGAAACCGAGAGCAACTACTTAATGACCGGTAGCGAGTGCAAAGGAAGGGGGTGAAGTGGGGAGAGAGGCCACATGGTGAGGAGTGATAATGGATGCCACAGGATTAGGGTCATTAAGTAAAACCTCAATTGATTACAAATTCTCAATAAGGGCCTCACAATGAGACTCGAGATTTGGACAAGTTCATATAAATAAATTTTGAGAGGAGATTGGTGTAATTTTTTAATCATTGTACGATGGGTAACCCCTTCGAAATAGGGTGTGGGTCCACATATGGTGATTTTTGTGCAGGTGTAGATGGGATATTGGGTAAAAGAGTGGTGGATGAGCTAGTTGTTTTCTCCTTTCCTTTTTCCTTCTAGGATTGAGTGGTAATTTTAACCATATTAATGTGTGGTAAAGGAGAAAATGAGTCATGATAAGTGTAGCAATAGGATGGGAAAAAATATGGTGAGGGCATATACTAGTTTTGTGAAAATAATGCAGCGCATTGGCATTTTGGCGGAGGTTTGGCTAGCTCTCTTATGCATACCATATTGATCTCAAATGTTGGAGGAGGATAAAAGGGTTGTGGAGAGGGAGATGAAGGTTTTTGAATAGATAAGGGATGAGGAGGTGTGGTGATAGATGGAAATGGAATAGGTTCCTCATCTAAAAGATCATCATCATTAAATTTTTCTTCAGGAGGACATAGTTGGAGAGTAACATCTTAAGAGCCTTACAGCTTTTCACATCATTCCTTGACACACGATGGTAAGCACAAATTTTTATATCATCAAACCCTCCTAGTTTAGGTTTGAGTGGTTTGTAAGGTCTAAGTGGTGGTAATGTGATTACAGAGGTTTCTAAAAGTTTAGCTAAGATGTTAGCGTAGGACCCTACCAATGGATCAAAATGTGAAGTAAGTGTGGGTCTAGATGAAATTTTGGGTGATTTTGGTGGGAAAGGTGCCATAAGAGGTGGAATCATAGGTTGATTCAAGATGACCACCCATTTGGTAGGTAGTACGGTTTTAGGTTTGATTGCACCTTCTTGGGTAATGATGTACTAGGTGAACTAGTTGTGTGTAGGTTTAACTACCTCTTTGGAGGTGTTGTTTCCTAAAAATGCTCTGTGTTTTCATAGCCAAATTCAGATTTTTGAGCTCATGCCCTTTTTGGTGTTTAAGCCAAGTTAGAGATTCAAGAAATTGGAAAAATTTGTTCCCTAAAGCCGTTTAAACCTCTATTTTGCTCATTTTTAGAAATCCTCCATTTCCCGATGCACGCACGTAATATCATCTTTGCAACCTCCATTTTTATCAAAAATTTTCTCTTGTTCTATGGCTTGGGTCATCAAATTGTTGTTTTTTCTCCATGCCTCTCTCGGTTCACGAAGGAAATTCAAAAATTGGACCCAAAATAATGAATTTTTCTTCCTCTACATATTTTCCACAGTCGAGATGACGGGCATCTTTTCCCCATCAAATTTTCACCCCAATGAATGTAGGTTCGTGGTCAAATCTGATTGGATTGGGAGGAACAATATTTTTAGTGAACTTAACACTTTTGGTCACTTTTGGAAAAATGATAAATTTTCCCCGCGACTCTGGAAAGTTTGAAGTGAAAAAGTCAAAGTTGAAGCTTGGAGGGAAAAATTCAAAAATGAAGCCCACCATTGAAAATTCAAAGTGGAAGAGTGGGTCAGCAAGTGAATTTGAGTTTTTGAGCCTTTTCCCAAAAAAATTAAAATGTTGAGAAAAGAGCCGTAACCCCATCTTCAACTAGAATGTGCCATGTGTCCTAGTCAAATCAAAGAAGTAGGTCGGATGAGAATTTTGTGTTTTTGAGCCTCTTTGTAAAAAAGGAAAAAAATTAAAAAGTAACTTGCAGCCCCAATGAAGCTATCAGGGAAAAAGTCAAATCTTGAACCCGCATGGAAAAATTCAAAGGAAAAGCCCACCGTTGAAAAGTCAAAGCGGAAGAGCGGGCCAATGGAGGAAATTGAGTTTTTGAGCCTTTTTCCAAAAAAATGTTAAAATGTTGAGAAAAGAGTCGTGACCTCGTCTCCAACCAGAACGTGCCATGTGTCCTAGTCAAATCGAAGTAGCGGGCCGAGTGGAGGAAATTGAGTTTTTGAGCCTTTTTCCAAAAAAGGTTAAAATGTTGAGAAAAGGGCCGCAATCCCATTTCCAATAAGAACGTGCCACGTGTCTAAGTTGAAAAGTCAAAGCGGGGCTACGGGCCAATTTGTTCCAAATTTCCAAATCTCACGAAAAATCATAAAATGTGAAAGGCTTCCCCGTACCTGCTCTAATCTCTTCCTGCCATGTGTATGGCCCGATTTCAAAGTTATAGGAGCAAATCAAATGGCCTATATTTAAAATTGAAAATCAAATGTAACGGTTGCTTTACAAGATCTGGTTTTTAACCTATCATGAGTGTTTTCTTCACAAAAGAGGAATTTGAAAAGGCATTGAGGATTTGTGAAGTTGTAATAGTTTCTTGCGAATAATATAATGGCTTCTCGAAGCCATTCCAAAGGGCTAGCGATTGATTTCAAAAATACTAGAGTGCTCTGTACCTAGAAAAGATAGAAAATGCCATACTTCTTCTATTTTCTCTTCTTCCTCGAATTTATTCCATTCTCAAGCTATGTACAAACTCTGCTCGAGCTTTAATAATAAAAGAAGGAATTTTTATCTCTTTGATTGAGGAATTGATTGGTACTTTGCAACCAATGAGTTTTATTCGGTCGTGTAGGTTCTCTTGAGGATTTGTTTTTCTTCGACTATAAGTGCATGCAAATGAAATTTCTAATTAATGTATGTGGGCATCTGATATTCTACTCGCAACATTAGTTTCTCCTATCTCCATTCTCACTCCCTTTCCCCTTCTCATACAAATTTCTTCTCTAGTGAGAAATTGCTAACTTTTCCATAGGGTCAGTGGAGTGCCCCTGTTGGATCTCTCGGTTGAAAGGCCATCACCGAAATCCACTTTTTCACACATGCACATATGGAAGCTACACTGCTCAAGTAGAGGAACTTAGATTCCCATAGCGTTGGTTCAAACCCACTAATTTTTCCACAAGACAAATGTTCTTGCCAACAATTTTTGGCACCCACCATGGGGTATATTTTGCAGCATTTGCACTAAAAACGACCTCAAGGTCATAAAATACAAGAAAAAAATTCTAGAAGAAAATTATCTCAAGATTGAATAATCACACAAACTTCATGGATGGAAATCATGGCTATTCTAGGAAATCCTCCTATTGAGAGACCTGATTTAATCTTTCACATCCAAGAAGACATTGCTTCGATCCGAGAGAAGGTATTTGGCATAATAGAAAAAGTGTCAATCAATACTTCAATGCCATAAGGATTCGGACTGGAAGACGAACATGTTGTCGAACTAGAAAGGCAAAGACAAATTCCAGCACCTCGAGAGGAGCATAAACTTTCAAGTCGGGCCGATAAAAGATACACCTGAAATAGAGACAAGGAGGACAAACTAACCCCATTTTTGAAGAACTTCAAAGAAGAAAAGAGCTGCTCAGAATTCAGAGGCCTCCCCTTCGTCAAGAAATCAGTCACGTTGAGAACCTGAGTGTTGCTAATCCTTTGGATGGTGAATTTCCATACATCAATGAGAACCTTGAAGATTTCACTGACGTAGAAACCGAAGAAGTTAGAGAAAGAGAAGTGAGAGTGGAAGAGGAAATAAGGGCTCAACTTCAAGAAATCTAAAGAATTCAAGTTTGAGGAAAACAAGAGAGCAACAACAAAATATGTAGCTTTAGCAAGGTGGGAAGCTAGAAATAAAAATAGAATGGGGGATCGTGAGCATGAACAGATCATGAATACTCGTATACCGACGTACCATGGGGAAGAAATAGTGGTCCACTTGCTCTTCCATAACCACTCCATGATCTCCCAAGAGGTTCAAGAAAAATTTCCCAAATTTCGTAGAGGGGATGGTTCACAACTCCCCAAAGAATAAGTTTCAGCATTCATCACTACTTGTGGAATGTTGGGAGTTGAAGATGAAGATGTTTCAGCTTAGGCTCTTTGTGGATTCACTCAAGAAAGAGCTGCTAAATGGTTCTATATGTTGCCCCAAAGATCTGTCACATGCTAGGAAGATCTAATAAGTGCATTTGAACATAGGTTCAAGACCACGAGAATATTGTCAGGACCTCTTGGCCCAATTGGTACAAATGAAAAAAGAAGCCTCCGAGTCAATGAGAGACTTCATAGCAAGATATAACATGTTGACAAGAAGGATCCCAGAAGATGTGGTACCCTCTGAAAACAACTTGAAAAGGTTCTTCATCAGTGATTTTCCATCAGAAGTTGGTTTCTTCCTCAGAAGAGCCCAACCAAGAACATTGAGGGAAGCTCAAGACTTTGCAATTGAGATTAATGATGATCTAATTCTTTCTAGCAAAGTGAAAGGACCAAATGGGAAGCAAAAAGGTCAGAGTTCAAATTCAGTCACCATTGATCCAATGTTCCAAAAAATGGAAAATGACCTAGTTGCTTTGAAGAAGCAACTATCACAAATCACAATGAGGAATGCTCCAAGGAGACCAAATCCTCTTGATAGACCAAGAATTTCTCCACCTCCTTATAGGCTTGCTCTTGAAGCACCACTAGTCAATGCCATCTGTGACACTAGGGAATCGAAGAAGGAACAGACATTGAGGAAACTGAAGAAGAAATCATGGATGACTATGCGAAAAATATCTTGAAATTGAAGAGGTTGGCATGCACAATGGCCTGATTGAATACATTGATGATGAGGAGGAAGGTGATGAAGAAGCTCTAAGTTTTTCATGTGTTGTTTTCACTCGTGCACAATCCAAGAATGGTGTTTCAGCCTCAACAGTTACAACTGAGAGTAGGAAGAACAAAGAAGATAGCTCTTCAAAGCCTCCACTAAACAAGATCATCGTAAGGGGTCACCATTACCACCTTCCATGGAATCAGCTAGAGAGAAATCAGATTCACCAATTGTTAAGGATCACATTGTTGTGCCAAGTAAGTTATCTGATTCTTCTCCCAACTCAAAAGTTGTTAAGATAAATTCTCTTCTAAATGTTGGTTCTACAAGAACATCTAAATTTCAATCAAAGGCTACACCCCATCTCATTCCAAGCCAATTTCTACATTTTAAAATGAGAACCCAACACCAAAAGTAATGGTGCATCTGTCATTTAAGTCATCATCTACCATAACTTCATTTGAATTTGTAGAGCATGCTAGCAAAACCAAAGTCCAGCTCTCTGAAATTGAATACCTACAAACACATCCTACCCAATTTGATAGACTCATCAAGGAAGTCCAGGGTGGTAACTCTACATCCCCAATCTCTAATTCTAAAGGCTTACTTCCCACACCATCTTCTCAAAACATACCTCCACCACCAACATAGTTGAGCCTTTTTACCCGTCACTTCTCATCAAAGGTTTCACCAACAATTGTATTATAGATTTTGTAGCCTCGGCCTAATGTGATGCCAAAAAAATTTGCAGATGCTCTTGGCCTCACTTTGACCCAAGTAAATGGCACATGCTACTCAATGGAATCCAAATAAGTTACATTGGTAGGAAGGATTAAGAATGCTCTGGGTTGCAGCACTAGCCGATTACCCTAACAAGAAGATACTCTTGACCATTTTGGTGACAGACATCACAACATATTTTGGTATGCTTTTGAGTAGAAGTTTTTGTAGAGATCTAGGTGCAGAAATAAAAATGGATTGGTCATCTGCAACTATCCCAATGAAAGGAGAAATGAAGAAGTTTTTTCCAATCAGGAAAATGAAATTCACAGTAAGGAAATCTAATGATCCAA
Source organism: Taxus wallichiana var. yunnanensis (assembly GCA_018340775.1). NCBI lineage: Eukaryota > Viridiplantae > Streptophyta > Pinopsida > Cupressales > Taxaceae > Taxus > Taxus wallichiana. The sequence continues at coordinate 27,005,984 of CM031235.1, forward strand.
GAGCTAACATCCTCTTTCAAGATTTTGGGCTAGGAAACTACTTCTTTACATCACAAAAGGAAGATAACTTGCCACTCCTCATGGAAGAAGAAGAAGAAGATCAAATTTGGACAATGGATTTTGATGGAAATCATTCTAGAGTAGGTTCAGGAGCTGGTGTAGTATTATACTCTCCCTCCAATGAGGTATATCCTTTTTCCTATAAGCTATAATTTGATAATACAAATAATACTGCAGAGTATGAAGCATTTCTCTTAGGCATGAATGCAACATAGGACATGGGAATCAAGAAGTTGAGATGTAAAGGTTATGCAGAGATTGTGGTGAAGCAGGTCCGCTAGCAATATCAAGTGAAAAACCCCAGACTCATGCACTATAGAAACAGAGTGTGGGACTGCATTGAATCCTTTGATGCATTCTCCATTGAAGCTATCCCTAGGAGCATAATGAAAATGTTGATTCTCTAGCAGTGTTAGCTTCCTTAGTGACACCTCATCCTTCTTTTGGAAAGGATAAAGTGACCATTGAGATGGTGTTTAGACCCAGTGTACCAGACAATGCAAATCACTGGCATGTCTTCAATGATAACAATCATATCCTAGCCTTCTTAGAACAAAGGGATAACTTCAATAATATTTTCTTTGAAGGAAGTGAAAACCCACACCATGAATCAATCCCCAAAGAAGAGAAGGAAGGAATTGATGGAATTGATAAGAGGGAGTAATCAAACCGAAAGGAAACAAAATCCCCAAAGGCCTAGTTTCTTTGGAAGACCCTTTGACAAGTATGAGAGGTTCATTTAATAGAAAGAAAAATAGTCTTCTCGTGTCCATCTAATTTTGATAAAGAAAACATTGGCACTTCATAGAATCCTAGGATGGTTAACATTGGTAAATGCTACTCACCAAGAGAAAGAGAAAGTTTGTTGCTCTACTAAAAAGTACTCGATGTCCTAGCCTATTCCTATGATGAACTCAAATATTTTTAAGCCAAAGGAAATGCATCACTCTATTCCTTTGAAGCAAGGAGCTAAGCCCTTCAGAAAAAAAAAAAAAAAAGGCCCTACAATCCAAAGATTTTTGATGTTATCAAAGAAGAGGTGACAAAGATGCTCAATGCTAGAATCATCTTCCCCATCCACCATTCAACATGGGTTGCTTGCAACATTATGCCAATAAGGAAGAAGAATGGGGAAATAAAGATTTGTGTAGACTTCTGAAATCTAAATAAGGAATCTCTCAAGGAAAACTACCCACTTCCAATCATGGATCATATTTTGCAAGAAGTCACTGGATCTGAAAATCTCTCTTTGCTTGATGGATTCTCAAGGTACAACCAAATCAAGGTGTCGAAGAGGATTTCAACAAAACAACCTTCACAACACCTTGGGAACTTTTTCCTACAAGATAATTCCTTTTAGCTTGATTAATGCTAGAGCCACTTTCCGAGAGCAATGGACTTGGCCTTAAAAAAATTGAAACTTTGCATTGTCATTTACCTTGATGACCTCACGGTTTTTTCAAAGAGGAGGGGATTTCATATCAATCATTTTGAGCAAGTCCTTGCAAGGTGTAGGAAACATGGCATTTCTCTAAATCCAAAGAAGTGCATTTTGGAATCACAGAAGGTAGGTTTTGGGACACATTGTGACAAACATGGAGCACACATTGATCCCGAGAGGTTTAGAGCTATCCAAGCACTAGCTTTACCAACCAACAAGAAGGGTTCATTCATTCTTTGGAAAGGTAAACTTCCTTTGTCGCTTTTGCCTACGTTTTCGAGATGACTAAGCATATAACTTTCATGATGAATCCTCAATCAAGTTTTAAGTGGAATAAGGAAGGAAAAACAACATTTTAGAAGATTAAGAAAGTCATTACCAAAGCTCCAATTATTGTATCTTTAGATTTCAACAAGGAGTTCATCATGTATTGCTATGCATCAGAACATACACTCTCTGTTGTCCTTGTTCAGAAAAATGATGAAGGTTTGGAAGCACCCATTGCTTTCATGAGTTATCCTTTGAAAAATCATGAGCTAAAGTACATCCAATTGGAGAAACATGCCTACGTAGTGGTCAAAGCTGTTAAAAGTTTTAGATTCTACATTCTCAATTCCCATACAATGGTGATGGTCCCTAGAAGTGCAATCAAGTCCATTTTGACTCAACAAGATCCTGAGGCTAAGAGAGGAAGTTGGATTGCAAAGACCCAAGATTATGACTTGGAGATTAGACCCTCTAATCTAGTAAGAGGAAATGGTTTGTGTCAACTGATTGCTGAAGATGAAGCTCTTAGGGCTCAGTAGGGAGAAAAAGATGATGTTTTCTCAAACTATTCAAGAGATAGTCCACATGCACTCTTTATCACCACTAGTGATGAGTGGTATTCTGACATTTCTTACTATCTCACTTACAGAGAATGCCCTCCTCATCTTTATTACAAAAAATGAAGGACACTCAAGATTCATGCACTTCACAAGATAGGCCTAGATGGTTGTTTCCTCAGGTGTGTAGATAAGGAGCAGCAAGAAAAGTTACTCAAGGCATATCATGATCAAGCATGTGGTGGACATTTCTCAGTAATGGTCACCACACATAAGATCCTTAGAGGGATATATTATTGGCCCTTCATCTTTGCAGACACTCAGGATTGGGTTTCCAAATGCAAAGCATGCCAACAATTTGTTGGGAAGCCATAACTAGCTGCATTGCCACTCAAGCCTGTGGTGATTGAAGAACTATTTTAGAAATGGGGGCTAGAATTTATTGGTGTTATGAATCCTCATTCTAGTGTAGGGCATACTTATGTACTCACTGTAATTGATTACTTCACTAAATGGGTGGAAGCCATCCCAACCAAGCAAGCTAGCTCTAAAACAGTTTGCAACTTCATCAAGGAGAATATCATTATTCATTTTGGAATACCACAAAAAAATGTTGTAGACAATGCCACCTATTTCTCTTCCAAGGAGCTCACATAGTTTTGTTATGGATTTGGAATCTCCCTATCTCACTCTTCTGGCTACTACCCATAGGGAAATGGGCAAGTTGATTCAAGTAACAAGAACATTGTGACCATTTTTTGCAAGTTTGGTAGATAAGAATCAAAGGAACTGTACAAGAAGTTATATGATGCATTGTGTGCTGATAGGATCACTCCTAAGAAGGAAATAGGTATGTTACCTTTCCAAATGTTGTATGGAGTTGAGGCGAGATTCCCCTCACAATTGAGATGCCAACTCTCAAGTTACTACAAGAAATAGAATATGGTCAATACAAAGACTCCATTGACAAGAGGATCGGTCGACACTAAAATTTTCCTTCATAATTTCTATTTCATTAATGTATGTATTAGTAATAGGATGTTGTTAAGTATAATTAGTAGTAGCGTCGGATAGAAGATAACAAAGTTGTTGCCGGTACAATGCCATCAATAATGTATAGTATGGTAATAGTCAAAAGTACAATAGGAATATTTTGGTAAAAAGTAAATATTTTCCGTAAGTGGTTCGGTAATGTTAAAATGTCAAAGTTAGGGCAAGTAGAGAAGTAGGGTCTACATGATTAGGAACTAGAAATACTATATTGGTAATAAGCACAAGGAGTGAGGCCATAAATATTTTGTGTATTTTATTTGTAAAAAGTCTAATTATGTGTAACCCATGTGAAATGATAAGGTTTATCTATCTTAAAATATAAGCTTACATGTACGTATAAGAATTAAGGTAGGGAATATGATTCGTCGAGTAGATTTCTTAAAGATAAGATGGATAAGCCTAGAAGTTCTATAAATAGAGAGGTCACCCCCCTCATTTAACATAGAAGGAAGTAGTGAGAAATATTGTATGAGTAAGTGTGTAAAGGAAGCCATCATTTTGAAGGTGTGTTAAAGAAGCCATTAATATGTGTAATTGTGAAGTTTCTCCCATAGTTATTGTTGGAAGGCAAGTGAAGTCAGTAACACTTGAAGTACCTCATGGGTGAGATTGTAACAATTTCATGTTGATATTATAATTTACACTTATATTTCAGATTTATCATCATTCCTTCTTATCATAGTCTATGGTATTCTTTTGTTATGGTTGTTGTTGTGTTTCTAGATTACATCCACCAAACTAAAAGTTGTGCATTAGTAAATAATAATAGCACGACAAGTTCATAGTGTCGGATTGGTGTTGACAAATCCTCTTCCCGGAGAAGCTAGAAGAAAGCAAATTCCAAGTGGTGGATATAATTAAAGAACACCAATTGAAATTGAAGAATATCTTTGACAAGAGGGAAAAGGAAAGAGAATTCAAGGTTGGAGACTTTTTCCTGCTATGGGATAAGAGAAGAGAACCAAAGGGCAGCCATGGAAAGTTTGATTCATTATGGCTCGGCCCATTCCAAATTCATGGAGCTTGTGGTGAGAATGTTTTTCTCCTCTCATACTTGGATGGAATGCCATTATAATTGCCTCGAAGCGGGCAATACTTTAAACTGTATCATCAGTGAAAGCGGTTTGCCCCCACCTTGTACCATAGGTGATTTCGTAGGTGTGTTTTTCCCTTTTCTATTGTGTGGTTTTGGTTTTGTTTGGTTTTTATCATGTGTGTTTTGGATTGTGTGTTTCCTCCTTATTCCATTATTTCTCATAATTGTACATGAATCTGCAAGGCCCAATGGATAAGACACTGGTCAACGTAATATATTTTGAAACTTGAGATTTTGATATTCATGTCGCTCCCAGCCATGCTCGGCCACGCCATGTCCCCAAGCTAGAGCCATCTGTTGTCTCCTAAAAACTACTCTACGTTTTCATATCCAAATTCAAATTTTTTGAGCTCATGCCCTCCATTGGTGTTTAAGCCAAGTTAGAGATTCAAGAAATTAGTAAAATTTGTTCCTAGAGATGTTTAAACCTCTGTTTTTCTTGTTTTTAGAAATATTTCATTTCCCTGGTCTCAGTGCACATAATATCCTCTTTGTAACCTCCATTTTTTATCAAAATTTTCCACTTTTCTATGGCCTAGGTCGTAAAATCATTTTTTTCCTCCATGCCTCTCGGTTTGCGAAGGAAATTTGAAAATTGACTCAAAATGATGAAGTTTTCTTCCTCTACATATTTTCCATAAAATCGATGACAGAGTCTTTTCCCCATCAAATTTTGACCCCAATGAATGCAGTACGTGGTCGATCTGATTGGATGGGGAGGAACAAGATTTTTGTGAACTTAACACTTTTGGTCACTTTCGTAAAAAAATGGTAAATTTTCCCGCGCCCCCTAGAAAGTTTGAAGGGAAAAATTCAAAGTCAAGCCCATCATTGAAAAGTCAAAGCGGAAGAGCGGGTCGGTGGAGGAATTTGAGTTTTTGAGCCTTTTTCCAAAAAGGTTAAAATGTTGAGAAAAGAGCCATGACCCCATCTCTAACCGTAAACATGCCATGTGTCCTTGTCAAATTGAGCAACGCTACCGGTGGAGGAAATTGATTTTTGAGCCTTTTTCCAAAAAAGGTTAAAATGTTGAGAAAAGGGTCAATCCCATTTCCAATAAGAATGTGCCACGTGTCTAAGTTGAAAAGTCAAAGCGGGGTTGCAGGCCAATTTGTTCCAAATTGCCAAATCTCACGAAAAATCACAAAATGTGAAAGGCTTCCCCGTAACCACTCTAATCCCTTCCTGCCACATGGATGACCCAATTTCAAAGTTATAGGAGAAAATCAAATGGTCTATATTTAAACTGGCAAATCAAATGTAATGGTTGCTTTGTAAGATCTAGTTTTTAACCTACCATGAGCATTTTCTTCACAATAGAGGAATTTGAAAAGGCGTTGAGGATTTATGAAGTTGTAATGAGTTTCTTGTGAAGAATATAATGGCTTCTCGAAGCCATTCCAAAGGGTGGTGATTTATTCCAAAAAGACCTAAGTGCTTTGTACTGGAAAAGACAAAAAACACCATACTTCTTCTATTTTCTCTTCTTCCTCAAATTTATTTCATTCTCAAGCTATGTATAAACTCTTCTCGAGCTTCAATAATAAAAAAAAAGGAATTTTTGCCTCTTTGATTGAGGAATTGATTGGTACTTTGTGACCAATGAGTTTCATTCAGTCTTGTATCTTCTCTTGTGGATTTGTTTTTCTTCTGACTATAAGTGCATGTAAATGAAATTTATAGTTAATGTGTGTGAGCTACTCGTAACATTAGTTTCTCCTACCTTCATTCTCACTCCCTTTCCCCTTCTCAAACAAAGTTCTTCTCTAGTGAGAAATTGCTAGCTTTGCCACAGGGTCAGTGGACTGCCCCTGTTGGATCTCTAGTCGAAAGGCCATCACTGAAATCCACTTTTTCATGCATGCACATATGGAAGCTACACCGTTCAAGTAGAGGGACTTATATTCCCATAGCATTGGCTTGAAACCCACCAATTTTTCCACAAGACAAGTTTTCTTGCCAACATGAGGGTAATTTGTTTTTAGACTTTGGTTAGACCTTCTTGGGTAAAGGTGAAGAATAAGTGCATGATGTAGAAGGGAAGGAAGATGGAGGAAGGGGATGGGTTAGCCAAGGCAATAATGGAGGTGTGGTGAAGGTTGTGGGAAGAGGCAAGGTGGAAGTTACTAGTTCAAGAGAAGGGAATATCATAGGTAATGATGAGGATGCTCGAAGTGGTGTAGGTATAGGCAAAGAGAAAGGATGTAGCTGACGGTGAAGGCGTAAGCTATGTAGTTAATTTGAGTGTAATAAAGGATCGTGATGAGGAGGTGGGTTGTTGTGTTTTTGGTTTACCTTGGGTAGGAGGTTGTGTGGCCAAGGTTGATGGGTGGGGCTCTAGGATAGATGGAAGTGGTGAAGGTGATAGAGGGGTAGTGGGCGAAGCCGGTGTATGCAGCCTAAGAGGTTGGGTCTTCCTCTTAGGTGGGGAATAGTCTTTGTGATGGCTTGTGAGGACATGGCTAAATCTAGGTTTGACAGGGGGTGGGACTAGGCTTGATGTCAGCATGACTCTCAATGTGGCAATGGGTTTGGACACGGAGGAAGATATAGATGTACGTAAGTATTTAGGCATTGGAAAATTCCAAATGATCGTAAAGGTTTAAGTGTGGACGAGGGTTATGAAGAATAGGTTGTTGCAACTGGCATGGGCATGGCTAGTTTGGTTATCATAAACACCTTTGGATAGATCATGGAAGTATCAACAAACAACATTTACATCTGAGTTGAGAAAGGTAGCTGAAGGCATCCCCAAAGCATAGAATTCTTGACATAATCCAAGCTGTCACCCAGGACATGAAAATGGCACCATTGAAGGAGGGGATGATCTTGATTTGGTAGTGATCCTGTAAAGAATGTCTATGAGACAAGGAAATGGTTGGCTTCAGACTCTATGGGTAAAAGATCCGAGAGAAAATCAACAGGATCCTTGAAATCCAATGGAGAATTTTCACCAATATGAAGGGGCTGCTAATGGATCCCTTATGGGTAGGGGAGATGACAAGTAGGATGAGGTAGGTTCATCTTTTGGTGAAGAGGAAGGTAAGCATGACTCTCCCATGGGTAGGAGATTAAATAATGTAGGCTATTTGTCAGGTTGAGAGGTGTGTGGGGAAACTATCTCAATAATTTGGCGGACTCCTCCATGGGTGAAGGGGAGATAAGGGAGACTCCTATGTGGGTAAAGGAGTGGATGAAACAAAATCTTCCATGGATAAAGGGGCTCATGCAAGAATATCCTCGATAGATGGAGTAGGAGGAAATTGAGGAAGGGCTGGTATGATGTTGAAAACAACATGAACCTCATGAATGTTACATTCATTGGTTGAAGTTTTGCTAGTTTCGTTAGATGATGAGGTGTGGTTTGGGAATGGTTTCTTGAAGATGTGAAGGTTCTGATTAGCCGGTGCATTAGGGTTATCCAAGATGAGATCTCCATTATCTAACATTTCCTAGACAATATTTTTGAAAGTTATACAATTATTATCGCCATGACCTTTAATGCAATGTTAGTTGTAGTAATCATTTTTTTGTACCATATAGGCATAGGATGAGAGGGGTCAAAACCTATATGTGGTTAGATGGGTGGAAGATTGATTGCTCCATATTTTATAATTTTTTTCTAACTCCAAAGATTAGGGTTCTCCTATGGGAGTATATTTTTGTTGTTCCCACTTGAACTAGAAAGCCTGAATGGGAGAAAGGTTGGAAGAAGGATTTGATTGGCTAGATGGATGAGATGGGCTAGCTTTCAAAACTACCATATGGGCATATCCTTTTTCTTTGGAATAATTATTTTATGGTTTGGAAGAAGAAGAGGCATCTATTGTTTGATTTAAACACAATATTCTTGTTATGTAATGTATCTTCTTCTCTTCATGGCACAAATTTCAAGTTTTCAGTGCCATGGTGAACACATGGTTAAACATGCAAAAGGTTTGTATTTGGAGAGTTGGCAAGATGTTCCTTACACAAGCCTTGGTGAATAACTCTATTAACTTGATTTGAGGTAGTTGGAACGTGATCTAGTTCATTAGGCTTTTCCAACAAGTGAAAAAATCTATGATAGATTCATCTTCATATTGGCATGTCGAGTACAAGCTAGTCATGGTGACTTTCTTGACAATGTTGATTTGGTAGTGATCCCTGTAAAGAATGTCTATGAGACAAGGAAATGGTTGGCTTCAAATCTATGGGTAAAAGAGCCGAGAGAAAATTAATAGGATCTGTGAAATCCAATGGAGAATTTTCACCAATAGGAAGGGGTGTTGTTAATGGATCCCTTATGGGTAGGGGAGATGATAAGTAGGATGAGGTAGGTTCATCTTTTGGTGAAGAGGAAGGTAAGAATGAATCTCCCCTGGGTAGGAGAGTAAATACTCTAGGCTATTTGTCGGTTGAGAGGTGTGTGGGGAAACTATCTTGATAATTTTGTAGACTCCTCCATGGGTGAAGGGGGAGATAAGGAGACTCCTCTGTGGGTAAAGGAGTGGATGAAACAAAATATTCCATGGATAAAGGGGCTCATGAAATAATCTCCTCGATAGATGGAGTAGGAGGAAATTGAGGAAGGGCTGGTATGATGTTGAAAACAACATGAACCTCATGAATGTTACATTCATTGGTTGAAGTTTTGCTAGTTTGGTTAGATGATGAGGTGTGGTTTTGGAATGGTTTCTTAAAGATGTGAAGGTTCTGATTAGCTGGTACATTAGGGTTATCCAAGATGAGATCTCCATTATCTAACATTTCCTAGACAATATTTTTAAAGTTATACAATTATTATTGCCATGACCTTTAATGCAATGCTAGTTGTAGTAATCATTTTTTTGTACCATACAGGCATAGGATGAGAGGGGTCAAAACCTATATGTGGTTAGATGGGTGGAAGATTGATTGCTCCAGATTTTATAATTTTTTTCTAACTCCAAAGATTAGGTTCTCCTCTGGGAGTATATTTTTGTTGTTCCCACTTGAACTAGAAAGCCTGAATAGGAGAAAGGTTGGAAGAAGGATTTGATTGGCTAGATGGATGAGATGGGCTAGCTTTCAAAACTACCATATGGGCATATCCTTTTTCTTTGGAATAATTATTTTATGGTTTGGAAGAAGAAGAGGCATCTATTGTTTGATTTAAACACAATATTCTTGTTATGTAAGTGTATCTTCTTCTCTTCAAAGTGGAAAAAAATTCAAGTTTTCGCACCATGGTGAACACCGGTTAAACATGCAAACGGTTTGTACTTGGAGAGTTGGCGAGATGTGCCTTACACAAGCCTTGGTGAATAATTCTATTAACTTGATTTGAGGTAGTTGGAACGTGATCTGGTTCATTAGGCTTTTCCAACGAGTGAAAAAATCTACGATAGATTCATCTTCATATTGGCATGTCAAGTACAAGTTGGTCATGGTGACTTTCTTGACAATGTTGATAGAAAATTGGTCTAGGAAATCTTGAGCTACTTGGTTGAATGAGAAAATGGAGTGCCTAGGTAGAGCATGATACCAATCCAATGCAGGTCCTATCAAGGACATTAAGAATGTTCGTAAGAGTAAACCATCATCATGAGTGATCAGATAACACCCATATTTAAAATACCAAAATTGTTGTTGTGGGTCCTCTTTGTTGTTAAATCAGTTGAATTTAGGCATTTCCCAATGCATAGGGTATGGACGAATCGTAATGGACAAATTGAATGGGATCATTCCAAATCTCATCATATGTTAAAGCATTATGTGAGCTAGAGACCGATGCTTCCAATTTTGCATCTTGTCCATCATCATTTTGATAAGATCCTTAGTAGGTTGTGATGACTAGGCACCCCCTGTAGTATAAGGGGGTAGATGATGAAGGTTTGATGTGGGTGTCATCCCATTATATAGTGGTTTTGAGTACAAAAATTATGAGGGAGGAATAGATACAGGTGGAAAATATCTTGAATAAGTGATAGATGAGATAAGGGGTTATTGGTGATAAGTGTAGGTTGGTGGAGTGGATGTAATGACTCTCGTAGTAATTGGAGGAAGTAGTTGCAAAATGGAGAGGATAATTTTTATGAAGGGAGTATGGGTTGTTGACACCATGGGTGACTAGGATTCAATAGGTATATGAGAGGTGGTGGTTACGAGATAGACCTATACTCAAGGCAATTGCTAAAGGAATGGTTAACATCATAGGAGAAACGATGTCAAAGGCACAAAAGATATCATAGGTGCAACATGAGATATCATTGATGTAGGGTTAAGTTGGGACACCACATGTGGTAAGGTGGAAGACAGTAAGGCCAAGCTAGTAGTAGCTAATGTAGAAGTGGGTGTGAGGGTAGGAGGAATGGAAACAAGCATGCCATATACAAGCTACTTGCTACCGATGAATCCTGAGTGGATAAATGGGCTAAATAATATTGTAAAGCAGTGGGGGTTTTATCAAGGAGTATCGTGAACTCCTCATCACCGGTACTGATGGTAATAGGCTAACTGGGATCCATATGTGATAGAATAGAAGGTGGTGATGGGCTAGGTGTGAGTGGCTTGAAGGCTAGCATGGAACACGAGGGTGTTGGCTTGGCTACAAGTCAAAACCATGTGACTTATAGTAGACATGGTAATTTTAGCTCCGTAAATGACATAGAAGTACAAAAGGACTAGAGAAAATGGTTCCATAAGGTGACAACTGAGCATTATTTTAATTGAAAATTTGAAACACAACAACCAATGGTAGTTGGAAAACCCATGCCAGTGATAGAGGGTAACCAATGTCGATTAGAGGACCGATATCGATTGTTGTGGAAAATAAAAGGATTTGTAAATGTGGTAATAAATGATAAAAATGAAGAAAATATATAATTTAACGGTGATTTCAAATACACAAAGAATATGGTGAGGTAACTAAGGAATGTTGGTGTAAACGCATTCACACTTGTCTTTGTGAACTAGATATTTTGCACCTTAATAAGCTCATTTAAGAGCATAGGTTATAACTATTTTTTAATTAGTTTGTGGGATATTGTTTGTCTCCTGTAACTTATTGGAGTTGTTGAGCTATTGCCTCCAATCCTTGATTTATGGAGATATTTTAATCTCCTTTGTTTAGTGTTTCTTTCCTATTATTTAGGTAAGGATTAGTCTTGTAAAACACTATATATTATGTGTTCTCGGATGAGAGAATACAAGCAATTGAATAATATTTTGTTTGGCTTTTTCTCTGCATCTTGCATATTTATTTTTAAGCTGTGTACTTGGTTTTCATGCTAAGATCTGGTTATCAAATCCAATTTGGTATCAGAGCCTGATGGTTGTTGCATGTTATCTAGTCTCAGCTTTATCAATGCAATTTTGTTGCAGGAATATAAGAGTTGTTGTTTTTTAATTTTGCTGGAGATTGAATATATTTGTTTTGGTTATTGTTAGTGACCAACAACCTGTGGCATTCTCTCCACGTTTTTCTTCTACTCGGCCAAATCTCGGCCTGTTACAATCAACTTTCCACGTTTTGGGTTGACTTCTTGCCATTGAGGATCGACTTCTGTATTTTGTGTGGCATATTTGTTGTTTTTTCCTTCTACGTGGACCCGATTTCTCCTGTGGTTGTTATTTCTGCTTGTCTAGCTAAGATCACGGCCTACCTTTGCATTCGGACAATTTCTTGTTACATTAGAACGTTTTTGGCTGCCCGAGGTATCTTCTAAGCTGAGCATTTGGAGATTCCCTTCTCAGCCACGTTTTTTACCAATACGGCCTTTTTTTTTCACCTGGCAATAACAATTGTGGGTGCTTAGCAACATTTTGGGAGGCCTGCGTTTTTGCTATGGGAGGCAACTTCTGTGTGAGTTCTTATTTCATTAATAAAATTTCTCATGCACAACCAATTCTGATTGGACAATTAAATTATTTTTGCAAAACTATAGTTTTTGAAAATTTAATTTTCCTATAGTTCTTTGCTTAAATAATTATTTTTGGGGGAAATAATCATGTTTTGGGGCTATTTATAAATGGAAGGCATATTTAGAATCTACATCTTCTCTCGATTCCAACAAGTGGTCACACAACCACCTTTGCCTCTATTTTGTCTAGATTTTTTAATCAGTGGGTCCTTTTTAATTAAAATTGGCCTATTTTATGGGAATTTGAAAGCTTAATAACTTTTTCCCGGTAACTCAAAATCAAGTGTCATTTTTTGCAAAAGTGCATGTTTTTTCGACCCCATTCTATTGGTTCAATTTTTAGTACCATCCAAGGAAGTATCATTTTCGGGGAGAATTGGTCATTTTCCGCCATGTTAAGAAGTCTGTCTTCTTCGTCTATGCCCACAAACATCATGGATCTATGACTATTTGAACCATTAAATTCATCCAACTATCATGTTTAGAAGCCAAAATGGAACAACTACTCAAATCCCGTGGTCTGTGGCATGTTTTTCAAGATTCAGTGCCTACCTTTACCAGTGAGAAGGATAAGTACGGTTACACATGCAAGCAAGACAAGGCCTTGGGACTTATTTCGCTCAATATAGTGGATAGCCTTCAGTTTCATATTTCAGCTGCCAAATCTCCTAAAGAGGTATGGGACATTTTTGAAAAATTATTTGGTAAAATTAATGAGTTCAAGTTACTTCAACTGAAATGGAGTTTACAACTCTGTCACCTTCTGATTTTCCTCTCATAGAAGATTTCTTGACTAAATTCAAAGAACTCAGAAGTAAATTAAATGATGGTGGTAAAGAAAAAAAGGATCCTGAATGCATTTTTTTAATTTTTTCAAAATTGAAAGGTCCATTTTTGTGTTCACTTCTACTTTCTTTTCAACTATGGATGCTCTAGGGGATGCATTTAAATTGCCAACATTTGAGGTGTTTTGTGAGAGGTTATCTCGTGAAAAACAAAGTTAATGGAACTTGATGCCTTTCCAACCTCAAGCCAGGCACTTTTAGCAAATTCTCCTAAGCGTAAAGAGAAACCTAAGTGTAAGCCAGGACCTAAGATTTTAGAATCTTCTAAAGCCCTTCTACTCGCCACTCGATAAAATTTCTGAAGTCCCTAAACCTTCTAGTCCTAGAAAAGGGAAAAATAATGTCAAACAAAAGGTGTATGAACATTATCCTTTCGTAGCAAAACAAACCATCCAGAATAATGATATTTTGTGAGAATTGAAGCACTTGAGAAGATGATGAAACAACATAAGCTTTATGTTCCTGCACCTTCAACCTCTTCCAATTCTAGTAAAGGGAAATCCCTTTCAGCTCGGGCCTTCACTCCATTGGATGATAGATGGGTTTTTGATTCAGGTGCTACACATCACATCACACATTCAAAGAATTTGCTAAGTTCAGTTTCTCCTTGCAATGTTTCTTAGATTATGGTGGGAAATTCTACTTCATTAAAAGTAATGGGTGTAGGGATTGTTAACATGCCAAATGGTTTAGTGCATGATGTTTTACATGTTCCTCACATTTCTAACAATTTGTTGTCCATTTATCAAATCTGTAATTCAAGGAAAGGAAAGACTATTGAATTCTCACCTGATAAAGTTGTAATAAGAGAATTGAATGATCCTAATGACATTGTAGCTACAGGTATTGTGGATACAAATTCTAGATTATATCTCTTTAACAAGTTCGAGACTTCTACAGGATCTTCTCTTATTGCTCACTCAGATTCTATTAGCAAGTTGTGGCATGAGAGATTTGGCCATCTAAATTATAGATATCTCAGCAGCCTATCTCTCAGAACATGGTAACTAGACTTCCTAAAATTTCTTCTACTGATGGTGTTTTTCTAGGTTGTATGTTAGGTAAATAGCATCAGGATCCATTTCCCAAAGGATTGGCTAAGAGAGCTAAGGCTCCTCTCGAGTTAGTACACAATGATTTGATGACTCTTCCTTCTCGTTCTTTTTTTGGTTGCAAATATGTATTAACTTTTATTGATGATTTCACGAGGAGAACATGGGTGTATTTTCTTCAGTATAAGAGTGATGTTTTCAATGGTTTTAAAGAATTTAAGGCTTTTGTTGAAAAAAATCATCTCATTCCATCAAAAAGATTCACACTGATAATGGGGGGGAGTATATTAGTAATGCATTCAAGGATTTTTGTACTGACCATGGAATTCTACATCAGTATACAATGCCTTTCACTCCTCAACAGAATGGTGTTGCGAACGAGAAAAATAGGACACTTAAGGAGATGGAAAATTACATGCTTTAGTCAAAGAACCTTGCACCTAAATTTTGGGCTGAAGCCATGAATTGCACCAACTATATATAGAATCGATTCCCCATAAATCTATTCAAGGGATTACACCTGAGGAAGCATGGTCTAGAGAGAAGCCTAATGTTTTTGATTTTCAAGTCTTTGGAGGTCCATCTTGGGCTCATTTTCCTGATGAAAAAAGGAATTCCTTACAACCAAAGAATAAGGAAATCATTTTTGTTGGCCATTGTGAACATGTGAAGGCATACCGCCTTCTAGATCCTTCTACTCTAGAAGTTCATTTTCTAAGGGATGTTCGTGTTGATGAGATAGATTTTGTTGAGACTCCTGATGAAGATCAACATTTGTCTCCAATACCTCCTTTGCCTAACATGGATGACATGCTTATTAATTATTTTGATGATGCTTCTAAAGAAGAGGTTGCTCCTCCACCTCCTCCTTCCTCTCCTTCTTTGGCACAACAACATCCAAAATGGCTTCAATCTACTTTATAGGCAGTTAGTAACTTGGCAGGAGATCCGAGTGATCCTCGATGCACAAGATCTGAGACTTCAGTGATATTGCTTATCGTCATACTCAATCTATGCCTTTAGGAATGGCTCTTGTAAGTGAAGCTATCTCCTCTGATCCTGTTACTTTTTCTAAAGCTTGTGGAAACTTTGAATGGGATGAAGCTATGAAAGAAGAATACTCCTCTTTGATGAAAAATAATACATGGGAATTAGTTCCTCTTCCTAAGGGAAGGAAAGTGGTGAAATGTAAATGGGTATTTAAGACTAAGTATGTAGCTGATGGATCTATAGAAAAGTATAAGGCTCATCTTTTCGCTAAGGGATTTTCTCAAGTCGAAGGGGTGGATTACTCTGAGACTTTTTCTCTTGTAGAAAAGATGGATTTTGTTCGCCTTGTTCTTTCCCTTGCTGCTTCTCATAGGTGGTTAGTGTATCAAATGGACATGAAGAGTGCCTTTTTGCATGGTGATCTCCATGAGGAAATTTATATGGAGCAACCCCCTAGTTTTGTGTAAGATTATTCATTGGTTTGTAGACTTCTTCGTTCTTTGTATGGTCTCAAACAAGCTCCTTGAGATTGGTATGAGAAAATGGATGATTTTTTGTTGTCTACTGGTTTTCATCGGTGTGAAACTGATCATACTATATATGTTTTGAAAAGTGATGATGAATTTTTAATATTGGTTTTATATATTGACGATCTCATCCTCACTGGAAGCTCACTTCTATGATTCAATACATTCAAAACAAATTGAGTGTGAACTTCAACATGACAAATTTGGGATTGTTGCACTATTTCCTTGGTCTTCAGGTTTCTCAGTCTTCTGAAGGAATCTCTATTGGATAGAGGAAGTATGCTTCCGATTTGTTGCAAAAGTTCCACATGGTTGATTGTAAGCCATCTCCCACTCCATTTCATTCGGTATTGAATTGACTGTTAATTGCAAGTCTAACCTTGTTGATGCCTCTTTGTATAGAAAATTGGTTGGGAGTCTTTTGTATCTGACACATACCCATCCCGATATCACCTTTTTTGTTAACCTTGTGTCTTGTTTTTCACATGAGCCTCATGAGAGTCACTAGAAATCCACAAAGAGAATTTTGAGATATATAAAAGGGACATTGAATTTTGGCATACATTATTCACCACAAGGATCTTGTGAAATTGAAGGCTATACAGACTCAGATTGGGGAGGTTGTCGAGACACACGACAATCTACTTTTGGTTTCTTTTTTCACCTTGCTCTGGTCCAATAGCATGGGCATGTAAAAAAATGTAGTTGCTTTATCATCCACTGAAGCTGAGTACAGAGGTGTGGTAAGAGCAGTTAGGAAGTTCTTTGACTTCACCAAATATTTGATGAGTTTGGATTTCTACAAGAAACTCATTTTTTCATATGGTTTCATAATTAGAGTGTTATTCAACTTACATGCAATCCTATTCAACATCAGCATACAAAACACATTGGAATTCATATGCACTTCATCAGGAAATTGATTCAAAATGATTTTGTTGACTTGAAGTATGTACAACTAATCAGATAGTGGATATCTTCACTAAACCACTTGCTTCTCCTTGATATCTTCTACTACGAGAAAAGCTTGAGTCAAGGAAGTTGTACTCAAGGGGAATTCAGCATGAAGTCCCTTATTTCCTTCTTCTTTTCTCTTATTTTGTATTGGGTACCTTATTTGGCATAGTAGCCAAGACCCTTTCTTTCTTCTCCCTGACATTCGCTTATGGGAGGGTGTTGGTGTAAACGTGTTCACACTTGTCTTTGTGAACTAGATATTTTGCACCTTAATAAGCTCATTTAAGAGCATAGGTTATAATTATTTTTTAATTAGTTTGTGGGATATTGTTTGTCTCCCATAACTTATTGGAGTTGTTGAGCTATTGCCTCCACTCCTTGATTTATGGAGATGTTTTAATCTCCTTTGTTTAGTGTTTCCTTCCTATTATTTAGGTAAGGATTAGTCTTGTAAAACACTATATATTATGTGTTCTCGGATGAGAGAATACAAGCAGTTGAATAATATTTTGTTTGGATTTTTATCTGCATCTTGCATATTTATTTTTAAGTTGTGTACTTGGTTTTCAAGCTAAGATCTGGTTATCAAATCTAATTAGGAAACCCCAGAAAGAGCAGAAATGCGATGAATGCTACTTTGGTTAAAATGACCAAAACAATAGGAAACTGACAAAGGTCAATAAACCGATGATGGTCGATGGACCAATGCCAGTTACTATAAATTTGTAAAAATATGGAAAAAAAAAGTAAATTTGGTGATTTAGATCAAATAAAAGACCAACCCAGAAACCTTAGTATGGCATTGATTGACCCTAACAAACTAAGAAAGATTCAAAATACACCAACTACGATTATGGAGTGTGAAAGGAGCGAAGGATGAAGAAAACTAACTCACACCTCAAAACACAGATCAGCAAACAAGAAATCCTATTTGGTGGATTTTATGTTCCAGCTTATGCCATTTAGGAATGACTTGTGAATAGAGTAGAGTTTTTGGTTTAATAAAAGGTTCCCTATGAAAATCCAACAACTAAGGATAGTTTTAGGTAATTTTTAGCGAAGGAGATCCTTTCTCTGAGATAATGACTAGATAGACAAACCAGCTTTTGAGCCCACTATCAATCCTCCGATTGTGTGATTGTTGTGACAACTTCTTTAGGGTAGGATGTTGTTTAAGAAAATGAGTAATTTAGTTTTATTTGTTTGGTGTAGAGAATAAATTATGCACTACGATTCAATTTTTCAACCATCAGTTGGGCATGACTTCCAGCATATAGGTTGCCCACAATTTTTAAATGAGCTACAAATGCAACACTCAAAAATTATATGCAAATATTTTAGACCCAAATCCACAATGACATTTGATGAGAGAAATGATGAATAGGAGAGATTGTGTCCTTCAAAAATGCAATACAAAAAATAAAAAGAATGGTTCTTTTTAATCCAAAATATGAGTGTCAATGAGACAAGTAGAGGAGAAAGAATGTTCCAAAGGAGAAAATTTAATGTGAACGCTTTCAAAAGGAAATAGACACACAATCTTTCACCTAGGAATGAACAATGCAAAAGAACCCAAATGGGTCCCACCAGTGTGCCAAAATGTTTCACCAAATAATTTGTGTGATAAAATAGATAAGGTAAAAGGTCAAGGAGGAATACCTGTGATATGTAGGTTGAAGGTTAAATGCACGTGTTACTAACTTTATCCAAGTTGATTGTAGAGAAATTTGCTTTTCTAGGAAGGACTACCTGTAGATACAAAGCAAGACCACCAAATGATATTAAATAGCAAGAGTCAAAGGACTGCCTAGCAAGGCTAGATCCAAGAAGTGTGATGCTTCCTCAAATGGCTGTCAATCCTCTATTTTTATCAAATCAATGAAAGTAAATATGAGAAATAAAGGTCCTATTGCTAACACTTTGATTTAGGTATCTCAAAACATTATCAACAAACTAAATTAAGCAAATTATTGAAATCTAAACTAATCTAGCATCGAGAAAGGTATTTTTATGGTTGGGAAAGGTCAAAGAGGTGGTAGATAAGGTCACGAGAGGTATTTGTAACGTCTAGGTGGAGTTTAGGGGTAGTTTGGTGAAGGTTAACAGAAAACATAGTGATCGATATTGGTCTGGTGACTGATGTTGGTAAAGAGGGGAGACCGATGATGGTTAAGGTGACCAATGTCGTAGGGGAAATTTGATAGTAAATTATTAAAAAGAGATTTTAGGGTTCTTTGTGATTGCACAAAGAGTGAGGGTAGTGTGGTTTGGGTCGTAATATGGCTGAGAAGACTCAGGGATACTAAGAAGGAGGTTTGTAATGATGAAAAGGCTTGGGATGGTTGAATAGTGGGTTGGTGGGAAGAAGGTGATGTACAGGAAATAGAGGAAATAAACTACTGAAAGGAGCAAAATATCTACAAAAGGAATAAGCCAAATGATTATAATCACAATACTTACTTGATGTCTTGTAGATATTGGGATTTGGAATGGTTGATGGTTGATCGGAGAAGAAGTTATTGAGTCGAGTGCTATAGAAATATGGCCTATGTGCTCCCATGATTATTCTAACACTCTGGAAGAGAAAATGGTTACTTATCTTGCACTATGGTTATGTGTGTTCGTTGTCTGGATGCAGGAGGGCTTGAAGATTCATGCTTGAATATAATCAGGCTTTAGTAACTCGAATGACCAACCCATGTAAATAGTTTTTAAAGTGTATGTAAGGTAACCAGTGGTGGTTAGGCGACCATCATTGGTCGAGGGATAACCGGCTTTAGTTAAGGTGGGAAATTCTAGGTTTATCAAAAATAGGAAGATCTTTACTATTTTTGGTGTGATTTTGATTGATTCCACTTAGGGAAGTGGATTTCATGTGAGAGAAGGTAGGAAGGACATAGAATAAGTCTAATTATGTTTAGGAAAAATTCTCAATTATTTAGGTCAAGTGGTGACTCAACATTGGGAGTGATGACTCAGTGTTGAGAGTGATGACTTGGTCATTGTGAGTTAAATGCCCCTAGAATGGGTCTAGGGTGAGGTTTAATGATGAGGTGGAGGTGTGAGGATAAAATTAACTTAATTTTGATAATTAAATTAATTAATAATGTGAGGATGAATATTAATATGGGATGAAGGGGTCATGATGTGTTTAAATATATTATGTTAATTGATTGAAGGGGACCAAGGGGAGTGTGACCCAAATTTGGTGTCTACAATGACAACACACACCATCTTGAAGAACACATAATTTATTTCACAACGTCATGTATAATTCTTTGTATCCAACATGAAGATGTCATTGTAATATTGTTCGTGGAGTCCCTCCAAGAAAAAACAACATAATGGTTCTACCTCTTGCTTGCTCGATCCATCACTAGTTTGAATGAAATCAATACGCTTTCAAAGAAAGATTTAAATCAAATAAATAATGAAAATACCTCTTGGTGTAGTTGGATCAAACTAAGAAAGGAAAAGGTGAAACTATGAGATACTTCATGATTCATTTTGAATAGTTGATTCACATGATACTAGAAGAGGATTCGTGCCTCTAAAAACAATGTCAAGAGATTCTTCATCAATGCTCAATCACCAAAGGTAGGATTTTTCCTATGAAGAGTTCAACCAAGGAACATTGTAGAAGCAAAAAGGATGGTCATTGAACTTGATGATAATCTCATCCTCTCGGAAAGATCAAGAATCCATCAAAGGGAAAGGCCCAACATCTTGGAGATGAGAGAATAGATCCATTACTACAAAATTTGGTAAATGAGATGGTGTTGTTGAAGAGGGAATTTTTGAATGAGTATATTCTCAAAGAAGCAACACAAATAAAATTATAGGAGCACCCCAAAGGCTTTCCTTAGAGGCCCTACCTATCAATGCAAGTTGTAGGAGTAAGGAAAATGAAGAAGAGCTTGAACAAGAAAGTGAAGGTGGTGATTTTCTAGAAGTTGATGAACTTGATAATGATACACAAATCAGATTCTGTAAGTATTATAGAGGTGATGAGGATGAAGATGAATATGTACCTAGTATCTCATGTGTGGTATCCACTCATTCTTAGTCTGAGAAATGAGCATCTTCCTCCACTACTACAAAGAAAAATAATACTAGAGATCCTCCTATGGTGACTCTATAAAAAAATCAGTTGAGGATCTCCGCTCCTACCCTCCATGGAGTCCACATTGTTGAAGCATGATTCAGTAACAAGTAAGAAGGCTCCCACAATTCCAAGTAAGTCTTTCGATGTCTCTTCTAATTCTAAATCTAAATCTGCTCTTGTAAAAACTAGCGCTTCAAAAGTCCCTAGTGTGTAGTTCAAGATACCCTCCATTCTGCAAGCATCAAACCTTTCTTCCAAACCTACCCCTACTCCAAAATAAGTCCCTTCATTTAACTTATCCACATATTCTCCCTTTGACTTTGTAGAATATGCAAACACAGCCAAGGTGCAAATTATCAAAACTGAATATCCGTGGACTCACCCCAAACAATTTGAGAGGTTTTGTAATACATCACAAGTGGTGGTTTAACACCCAATGATGTAGCTCCTATTTCTAAAGAAATACTAACAAACCCACCTACACCTCCCTCATAAAACATGCTTTCTTTGAGTTCATCAAAGACTGAAAAGGTTGAACCTTTCAATGTCTCCCTTCTTGTTAGAGAATATATATTGAACAAATACATAATAGATTATGGTGCCTCCAACAATGTAATTCCAATAAAGGTCACTAAAGCTCTCAAACTCAACATGAATCCACCTAGTGGCTCTTGTTACTCCCTGGAGTCAAAAGAGGTCCCACTTGTAGGGAAGGTCAAATGTAACAACTTTTCAAACTGTTATATTCCTCTTTTGCATTACGAAGGATTGACATGTGATTTTCGGGAAAATGTATGTTTCGTGGTTGTTGAAAAATCATGCTTGCCATAGATAAATCATTTCTATTATTTGATTGTAGGGATGATATGTTGTTTCTTGCAATAGTCTATTTCACTTCTTATGATTAAGTTGTAATCTAGTTAGAATGGTTGCAAACTTATCCCTTGCAATTGGACTCATCCTTGGATCAATTCCATTGATCCAAGGTATGTTTTAAATCTTCTTATCTAAATAGAATGAAAAACTGACATTCATTGATTAAGATACTTAATGGACTGAACTTGTGGTTGTTGCAAATTATTTATTATCTTGAAAGACTGTGCCTGCATTTTTTTGTGTTGTGCTCGACTCTTCTTGATTGACCTTTTACAGGGTGCTTAATGGCGTTAAGGGAAAGGGAAACCTACTTCAGGATTCTAGAGAAAGAGAGTGTATAATGTGTCCTATATCTAATAAGGTCTATCCTAATGGGATTCGAGGCACAGGTAAATTTGCCTAACTCCTTCTACACCACTCTACGTGGGATGACATCCTAACCTAAGTTGTAATACTAAGTTAGCATGAAGGGAAGTAACCTAAGGGATGCTAAGTTATTTCTAACCTATTACCTATTGTATTTGGTTAAGCTATGTCCTAACCTAAGGTGGCAATTTATTGTTTGAGGGTTATATCCTAAGGTTATACTTTTAAGTTAACCTAAGATCTAACCTAAGAAAATTGTATCTATCCTAAACTAAGGGGATATGAAAGGGAACCTATGGGTCGATTGGCAAGTGGGAGCTAAGCAGCGGTAGTTCCTAAGCTTTTAATGAGATTTGATTTTGATTTGATTTGGTTTTAAGGCATATAAGTACTACCAGTTTGGCAGGGGCTAGTTAAATTTTAGTAGAACCTACGTGGAGGCATCACTAAGTTTGGAAATGCATGTGGAAGTTAAATTTAGTCTCGCCAACTTTGGATGGTGGTGGCAAGGAGAGATAGGTAGGAATATGCAAATTAATGGCATTAATTTGCCTCGGTTTTGGTGAGCAAGCTATCTTGGAAGGCATGCTGGTGGATTTGTTGGGGGTTGTTTTACTTTGCATGCTTCACGATTTTTGCTCTGCATGGAGCTATCTGGTTTTTTGAACCAGCAGTTTGATTTGCACTTAGTGGCTATTTTTGAATTCTCTAATCTATTTTCGGTTCGAGGAATGTATAAGAGGCACTGTGGAAAAATATTATTGTTGTTTGATCTTTCTTGGAGAAGAAGGGGTGTTGGAAACTCAGCTGGAAGTCTTCTTTGAATTAGAAGAGGCACTATCAGGCATGATAGGATCTACCCATTAAGATTTCTTGCTTTCTTCTAAATGATTCATTAAAACAACTCTACTCACTGGAGATATATTTTTGCATGATGTATTTGGTTATTTACTTGCTTGTTTTCTTGAAATTTATGTGGGTTTTGGAATGTGAATCCTTTGTTGTTAATGGTAGTTTGAGGGAAATTTCTCTGTACTAATTTTCAGTGGTATTCATGCAAAATTTGTATTGAGGACTCTGTAACTTGTACTAGAAGCTCTGAAATTTGTAGTGGAAGCTCTGTAGCTTGTATTCAAAGCTTTGTTTCTTGCATTCGAGACTAATGTTGACAAAACTGGCTTATTGCTTGTTGGGTTCCGAATCTCTATTTAGTTTTGTGTTTTTGAAGTAGAGCTCCATAGTGTTCTAAGCTTTTACTCGAAGCTCTAAAATTAGTATTGAAGCTTCGGAATTTGTTATGAGTTTGTATGGGGACTATGTGTTTGTTTTGGACTGTGTTGGAACTTAGTATAGATCTAAACTTTAGGTTGAACCTTCTTATTCGACACTGTACTTATATATAGTTCTTATGTTGAACTTGTAGTCGAGTTGTGAGTTTTGCTCTGAACAATTACTCGAGCTAAGGTTTAATTCTTTTTATGGAATTATGAACTCTAGAATCACAATGGATTTTTGTGTTTTCCTGAACTGGTAATAGAATCTTGGGAAAATCAAGAACTTATGTTTGAAGCTCGTATTCATCTCTGAACAAGTATTTCGTTATTGTGAATTTAATTCTCTACCTGTTTTATGAGCTAGGTTTTGTTGGTTTATCTGGTTTTGGAAGCTTAATCTTCTTTATGGACTGTCTGCTCGATGGTAGCTTGAGAGTTTATTTCGGTTTGATGCCAAACTGGTAACCTCCTTGTAATCTCCTTCGTGTCACTCCTTGGGTGTGAATGGTTTTATTGCTTATGTCCTTTGGACTGTATAGCCTCCCTTGAACTCGACAGGGTGAGAGAAATTAAAGTAAAACCTCTCCCTCTCTACCCTGAGTGAACCCGTGTCATGTGGGAAGCTTGGCTGTTTTATTTTTAGGAATTAATGGACTAGAACTGTGATCTATTTTGGGACAGTCGTATCGATTGTAGAGGTTTATGGAATGTATTATTTATTTCCTTTTTGTCTTGATGTTGAACAAATCCTTACCTGTCTTAAGCTTCTAAATGAAACTCGTGAGGCTTGTGGTGATTCTATTCAGTCGAGGTGGAGGAAGTTGGGGATAGAATTTGTCTTGAACAGATTGTTTAGTTCCTTACTCTCCTCAGATATCTTGATTCATGGGTTTTAATTGGACGTTGAATTTAAACCAATTTTTATGTGTGTCGTTTGAAGGGAATACGGAATCCCTATTCTAAATGCTTGGGAAATTCAGTCCATGGGACCATGAGTTTCATCGACCCTTGTCTATCTTGCACTATGTTGCGTTTTCTATCCCTTGTTGGGTTCTTGAATGGATCTCTGGGTTTTTGACAGAGAAGTGAATAGGATCTCTTGGGGGACAGTATGTTGTTTAGAAAATATACTGTGAATTTTGTTTTGAGATTGAATTTGGATTTGAGCTTGGTGAATGAAAATAGGTAAGTAGTTGTGAGTTTTGTAATGGATGATGGTAATGTGCATCCTTTGACTGTGTACAATCTGTTTGAGTTCTCTTTTGGGAACTAGCTATAGAATTACTAAGTTTGTACTTAATAAAGGATTTCATTTCATAGTATAAATGAAATGAAATATGGATTCGGTCCATTTTGGTTTGAGATCCTTTTTATGTTGACTGTATAAGTTCATTGATTGAACTTCTCGTTATTTAACTCTCTTCTAAGATGGAAATTTTCTAGTGGATTGGTTAAGAGATTTAGTTGCCAAAGTATAGCTTGGATTTGTGGGCAGTCTGAGTTTTAGACCCTTGCATTATATCTACTAGCAGATAGAAGTTAGTAAGGCTTTCTTTTAGACTATTTTTAAATCTGCTTGGATTGAATTGGGATTCTTGTTTTGTTGTTGCCTCTTTATTTATGGACTCCTTATTTTTTCATCTTTGGACTGAGGCAGTGATGTGTGTTCTAAACCTGATTCTTTCCTTCAGAGGAATTGTGTTTGAGAAATAGACATGTATTGATTCTCTTCTTGGTTTATATGGAAAGATGAAGCATACTAAAATGAGCTATGTTGTAACTAACTTCTTTTTCTTCTTGGTAAAGATAAATGTGTATTTCTATTCTTATGGGTTTATGAAATAATTGAATGAAAAGACTTGTTGACTATTTAAAGTAATTGATAGGATCAATTAAGTCTTGTGATATAATTCTGATGTTGCAGATTATATTATGCTCTTTTCTTAAAAGTAAATTCATATTTTCTTAATTGTACTTATTTCTAGATGTTATTACTTATGATTATTTGTATGTTGTATATTAATTGTTTCATTAAAGTAGAGTTGTTTAATGAAATAATTACTTTGGAATGCACTTTACTTTAATGTTTAGTGCTTATCATGCTTAGTTCATTGAATGAACCGTGCTATCAATTTTGCTTATGGACATCTTAAGTGATAAAAGAAGACAAGAACTTTCATGATGCATTGGCTTATTTAATTTTGTATCTTATGTAAAGAGTTTTGATTCATTCTTGGATAGTATTGAAAAAGAAAAGTTTTATTATTATTTTTATTAGAGACTGTATGTTATACAATATGCCTGAAATGCATAGTCTTGTAAATGTATAAGTTTATATTGATGAATTGGATGTTTGAGAATTACTTGTATTGGTTGTATAAATTATCTTGTATTTTATAAAGGAAATGGAAATCCTATCTTGATGATATTCTTCATATCTGATTATATGCTTAATTCGGATAAACTTGAATAGTTGGATAAAGGGAATTAGTTTAATTTCCCTTATTTAGATGCAGCTTGTTAAGTTGCATAAGATAACAAATTTTATCTAAACAATTCTAACATAGTAATGGAATGTGTAATGAATATGTTGTAAAACTATAGAAATTGTGAAAGATAAGAAGGGTACGACAAACCCTAACACTTAATCATGTAGAGGAAGATTCTTCCTCACTCAAAGAAATGTAATCTAAAGAATGGTGATATGATCGTTAATCGTTAGACTTCATTTCCTATAAATTCTACTACTAGTTGAACCTAATTGGTTGCTACACCTTCTTTGAATGGATAAGTTATATTTAATGGGACTTATGATGTTGTTGTCCTATTCTTTGGATATCTATTTGTTAAGCCAAGTAAAACGAACCTAAAAAGCAATCATAAGTTAAGGAAGTTCTTTAATGACTAAATGAATCAAATTTAGAAAAGAAATTATGGAGTGTTGGATTAGGGTTTAGCAGGGTTGTTGTAATCATTGTAATAATCCAAATTAATAATGAATTAATAACATTCTTGGTGTATGTACATCTTGATGAGGTAGTTTTTATAGGATGTTGGCACATGCCAATTGTAGGACTATACCTTCAAGAAGACAAGGGTCTTCTCGAGGATACAACGTTGCAGTTGACATGTGGTAACACCCTTCTGCATTGATCATCTAGATCTACACACAAATAAGGACTTGAATCTAGTTTCTCTCTAGGTCAAGTTAGTGGCATGTTTAGGATAGGTAGTAGATTTCAATGGCTCAGGGTACCTTAGCACATCCAGTTGACTTAGTTTAACCGAGTATGCCCATTTACCCTACGACATTGTGAGCATCTTCCTATGATAAATTATGTTTCTAACCAGGGCTAGGGTTAAACCTTGGGCAAGTGGACTAACGGTAGTCAGTAAAGACCATTCTAGATAACAAAAGAGTGAGGTGAAGGACATATTCTAGAATGACGAGTATGTCATCTAGGAATAGTAACATGAACAGTATGTTGAAAATATTTGGCCAAAGTATCGCAAGCTATTGGTTGTGTTGTCCTACATCACCTAGTTTAAAGCAACGTGATGTCAAATGAATATTGGTAACAAATATTTAGATAGGTTCTTTAAACAGACCACTCAATACCCAAATAGGGTAGGAGAACCAAGTATACGTAGTATACATAAAGTATTCTATACTTCAAGTTAACATGAGATATCGGTTAATGACTGAGTCATGGAATGAGAGATCGGTAGCATACCGAGTCATTACAATTGCATATGGTTATCTGTTATGAGATTGATTGGCATGGAATGTGTGTTCTAAATGATGTTTTATTTAGAACAGAGAACATTAAATTAAAAAAATCCCTTGTTTCTAAAGTCTTAAAATGGGAATGTTACATCAAATATCTACATGTGTTTCTCACTAGATTTCCAAACAAGAAAGTTTCAACGATGATTTTGGTAGCAAACATTTCAGCTTCATTTGGAATGTTGCTAAGTAGGGGTTTCTATCAGTAGTTGGGGGGTAGAATTCAAATGAATTGGTCTTCCACAACCATATCAGTGAAGGGGACATGGAGAAATTGCTTCCAGAGAAGAAGATGAGGTACATGGTGCAAAAGTTTCTGAAGTCCAAAAACCAACATCTTGTATCAAGATAGCAGGAGGATGAATCTTTTCATAACGACTAAAGAAGAAGATGATATTCCCATCTTGATAGGTCTAGACATGCCTTCCCAAAGAGGTATGGACCTTGAAGAAGCATTGAGGAAATTTGAGTTACAAGAGGGAAGCCCCGAATTTCTAGGCGATGCAAGCCATGAGGAAGAGGAAATGGTTCTTGATGATTTTCAAGAATAAAAATCATCTTATGTGTTTATCTATGATGAGGAGATATTCTCATTCCCATTCAAAGATGAGGACTCCCTTGATCATGTCACCCAAGAAGAGATCAATCCAGTCTGCAATGAGACCTCAAACAATGGGATAGAATCATCTGTACAAGAACTGCTAAAAGTCGTGGAAGAAACATAATATCTTGAACTCAGTCTCGAACTCTTGATGTAAGCCATGAATCTATAAGACAAGTGTGAATCTAATTTTAAATATTCAATCAGTGTGAAGGTTGGCCATGTTGAAAAAAATCAATATGAGAAATATTATTCCCCCCTAAGCCAATGGTTAATGGATGTAACAATGAAATTGAGGTATTTTCTTTCCCATTTCAATAGGAAGACTCTTTCCATGATGAAGAAATTGAAGCAAGGAGTTTTGAGGCCTTTAAATTTGAAGCTCCTCTTTACGAAGGAGTGATAAAATGCAGCGGTTCCCAGTGTTGATGAAGTAATACCCTCCGGATAGTTTCCTTGAGCTATAAAATAAATATTCTTTGAAGGCATCAAAAGATGATTTTGAGGAATTAATAAATGAGATATCAATGGAAGAACTATTGGATGCAATAGAAGTTGTGGAGGACCCCTAGCTAATTCTTGATCTCTTAACTTGTTCCATGGCCATACAAGACAAGTATGAGGTTACTTCTAATACTCCATTCAATCTTCAAGCACCTCATCATAGAGTAGAGATAAAGGATGAATCTAAGGTTTTTCATGGAGAAGATGTTAATGAGCATTGATCTGGGAAATAAAGAAACTCATAATATTGAATAAATGTGAATGAAAATCAGCTTCAGGGAAGTGATGATATTCTCAATGAAGAATCAGCTATGTGGATAAACATGGAAGGCAACTGACACTATGAAACTGATTTAAAAGAGCATGAAGGAAATGGAATTTCTAAGTGAAGGCTTGAACATCAAGAAGCTCATGTAGACTCACTCCTACCAAGTACACAGACAATCATGAAAGCACCTAGATTTCATAAATAGTTAAGGAAAGGAGGATACTTTCTTGAACCATTCAATGGCTTTGCAAAACAACGTCACTCGCTTTTTCCCACTTAGGGGTAACCTCGAGAAGACAAAAGTGCTTCATTGAAAGTAGGTTTTCCCCGCCATGTACCATAGGTGATTACTAGGTTGGTTTCCCTTTCTATCATGTGTTTCACTTCATGTTGTGTGTTGTGTGTTTCCTTTCTTCATTTTAGTGTGTGTTTGTTATTCTTGTTATCTCTCTCTTGTCAAGTTGTACATGACTCTACAGGGCCCAATGGATAAGGCACTGGTCAATGGAATATATGCTGCAAAGTGGGATTCCAGAGTTCTCATGCCATGTCTTCACTACACTCACCCATAAAATGTCTCCAAGCTAGAGCCATTGTTTTCATGCAAATGTGTAATAGGAAATTGACAATTTTCCAAAGCATGCCAACGATACCCCTGTACCAAAATTTTCAATTCCTATGCTTCCTAAGAATCTCAAGTCCACTTAGTTAGTCCAGTAACCTCCTATATGATGTTCACTCATTCCTCTAAGTGATTTAGGAAATTCAATTCAACCCCCTAGGTAATTTTATGAGTTCATTAAAAATGCAAACTTTGGGAAGATTTGGGAAGGGCTACCACCGGCCTTCCCGGGACAAGTGCACTCCCCACGAAGTAGAAAAAGGGAAAAAAATAACCATGGAAGAGAATTCAAGTGCTAAATTTTTTTGGAATTAATTTAGGAAGATTCAAGAAGGATCCAGAGAAGTTGGGACAATTTCACTAAAATTAGGGTTCACAGGCCTAGGTAGTGCACGAGATCAAAAATAGTTGTAGAACTTCCGAAGGTGATTTTGGGAGCTCTATATGGAGTTAGATAAAAAAATCATCTTCATAAATTTAATTTTTATCCCCACAAGATAGTGAAATTATTTTTTTCTCACCACTTTTACGCAATGGGTTTGAAAGTTGTTTTTCTCATGTATAGGTGGAGTACAAGATCCAAAATACACTTTTTCATGGATAAAATGGAGGAATAAATACCTAAGACCCACACCATTGGATTCAAAATTCCATTTCCATTCAATATAATATACAATTTCATCAAAATATTCCATCGGGAGTTCAAGTTGTCGTCGTTTCAAATTGCCCTCTTGGAGTGAGTTCGAGAGTTAGTTGATTTTTTATGAGGACACGTATTAGCTCCAAGAGCCTGGCACATTTTTGTGTCCCTTACATACCTTAAGATAAGGGAAATCAGGATCAATAAAATTCACCTAGTCCCCATAATCCCTCTCGTACCCCTCATGTGACCCCTCGGATCATTAGTTCAGCTCCCAGTGCTTGTTAGGCTCATTCTCTCGCTCACTTAGATTATGACAAGTAAGTCTTCCGCTCATTATGTAATTTGATGTCCCTCATGTACCTTTGAGGTGATGGAAATCAGTGTTGAAAAAATTATCCCAGCACCTCATGATTCCTCAAGGTTCCTCATGCAACTACTTTACAGGAGAAATATTGAACAAACGAAGGAGAAGAAACGAAGAATGAAGAAGAACAATGGAAATCTCCATTGCCGTAAAATAGAATTTTGAAGAGATCTTACAAACGGATGCATAGATTGACAAAACATATTTTTATATTCATTACTCTATCAAAAACCATCATAAAAACACCTTTATACCCTCCTCCCATGGCATAAAACATTCACAAATGAAGAAATCCTCTTTCCGGCCCAACAGAGAAAAAAGCTTGATTTCCCATCAAATGGTAGTTGGATCGAGCTAAAAACTTGCCCTCAGACTCCAAATGAAAATCCTATCACAATCGAGTTAATTTCATCATGATCAGAGACAAAACTAAACCTACAAATTTTGAGCTCCATTAATGGCTACCATGGTAGCTTCGTGCCTGAAGCCTTTGCCAAGCAAAATTTTAAATTTTATTTCCGAGCATTCTAATGGGTGAAATCAAGTGAAATTTGGAGGATGTGAATATGATGATGAGTCGAGTCCAAAAAAATATGTTCCATTGCAAACCAAGCAGTGGAATTTCACTTTCTAAAAATAGTAAGCTTTCCTATACATACTTGCTATGTTCGGGAAGTCACCATAAAAATTGATTATGGTGAAGGTAGTGTGCGGTGAAGATCACCAAAGAAGCTTGAATGATTGTCCGAGTGGAAATTAGTGAAAATGATCACTTACTAAAAATAGTAAGCTCCTATATGGGTGCTTAATAAAACTAATAAGTCACCCCAAGAAGATGTCAAGGCGAAGGTAGTGTGCACAAGAGTGGATGAGGGATTTCATTGCATCGGGATGGTCAAAAAGAGGTAAAAATCACCTCTTACCAAAAATAATAAGTCTCCCATCCGGCACTCACTATTAATAGTAAGTCACACTCAAAGGGTAGTTTTGGCACAATGGGACATAGAGGGATGATCATTCAAGTCAACATCATCGTTCGGGATCATCATAGACATTTATCACAAGGCATTTGATATCCATCTCAAGGAACTCAAAATTGTTTTTTGACACTCACTACGTGGTTCGGGTCATAGGTATATCATATACAAGGTGGGAGTTATGGTCTTCGGTGGAACAGTTCATTCAACTTGGCAAGTGTCCGTGAGAAAAGATGAAGGATTTTCTCACAGGGAAACATTTTGGAGATGTAGAGTTCATTATAGTGGAGCACTTCCTTAGATCATCTGACAAGGAATTGAGGCACTCCTCCTTAGTTCTTTCTCTCCCATTCTTCTCTCTTCTCTTCCCCCACTTTCTCTCTCCCCATTCTAATTCTTCATTGGGGTTGCAATTTTTCATAATGCCTTTAATTAATTTAAAATGAATTTTTAAAATGTAACAAGTCACCCTTAAGTCATAAAAGGGGACTTAATATTTTCCTAAGAATGTAAAAGGTCATAAGTTGTAATAAGGCATATGAAAAGGAATTGGGGGTAGACAAAGAGTCATCTCTCATTCTATAAATTGTAAATCCATTCCCATTTCAAAGGGTTGGTGATTGATTTTGTAAACTCAAGAGTGCATTGAGAGAATAAAGGAGATAGCTAAATTCTTCCATTCCCCTATTCTCAAATTTCCTCCATTTCTCAACTATGTGCAA
The DNA here is from genome assembly GCA_018340775.1 of Taxus wallichiana var. yunnanensis. Taxonomy (NCBI): domain Eukaryota; kingdom Viridiplantae; phylum Streptophyta; class Pinopsida; order Cupressales; family Taxaceae; genus Taxus; species Taxus wallichiana. The sequence continues at coordinate 27,037,821 of CM031235.1, forward strand.
ATTTTTTGTAGCAATCAATACAAGGAGTTTCTAGCCTTTTTGATCGAGGGATTTATTGATACTTTGCACTAATAAATTCTAATTGGTCTTGTTGCTATTTATAGAGTTGTTTCTTCTCATAAATGCATGTGTTAAAATTTCTAACTAGTGTGTGCAGGATTCTGATTTTCTACTTACAAAATTAGTTCTCCTATCTCATTTCTCACTTCACTTTACTATTTTACGATAAATTCCACTCTAGCAAGAAATTTCTAGCTTTTTGTAGGGTCAGTGGAGTGCCCCTGTTGGATCCCCAGTCGTAATCCCGTAAGGAAAATACACCTTTTTTACTTACGCATGCATATATGGCAGCTACACTGGTTAAGTAGAGGGACTTAGACTCCCAGAGCATTGGTAATAAATCCTCAAATTTGTCCCCTAATAATTTTCTCGCCAATAACATGCAATAGTGTGGTGGCTCTGTCCCTCCACCATTCTCCTTATGTATAAATCGTATAGATATATTTATATGTGAGCCAATACACACCACGCTCACGCATATCTATTAACCTCATCCTCTATCCGATGACATGTGTCATGCATCTTATATAATATGCCTATACCTCCTCCCTCCATAATTATACATGATGCAATCACAACCACTATGAACTTCCACAAGCGTGGAACGCCAGACCACAAAATAGCATCTAAACTAATATGGGCCTCGGTACACACTTGATTCCCCATAACATACCATCTTGTGGATCACATCTTCTACTCCTTAGCCTCCACTAGAACAACCCACACTCTCTCCCCTATAACTAGAAATCACAGTATGTGATATACATCCTCCAGTGTAATAGTCATCTCCCATATAGGTAACCTAAATATGCATGTATCTCACGCATCATCTCTCACATAGTATAGTCAAAATGGGCATATTGTGGGATACATCCCCATATGAGCTATGTGTCATAGGCTAGCATGGTCCATCACATCCCCATCATCATCTGACAGACCCAATCTAAGCAATGTACTCATATGTCACCCGCCATGGAATTCCCTCAAGTGGATATCCCTTAGAACACATTATGCAACCAAATACAATAATTTATCATAGTAGAAAAATTCTCTTCACCATTATCCACCCAATGCACACATTTTAGACTAGGGCGCCTAGATGCAGGACTAGGGCACCCAATAGCAGGACACTAGCACTTAGTTATGGGCACTCCTATCCCAAGGGTCACTAGTGCCCTCATTTATCTTATCCAAGTCCCAAACACCGAGAAAATGAAAAATATCAAATTTTCAAAAAATCAATACAAATGACTACTACACCATGCATTTTGTGAAAATCAAGGCACTTACCAATTTTGTGGTCATACATGACATTATGGCGGTCGCCACCCTCTCAAACCAACTAGGATGCACTTCTCTCACTTGTGGTATTTTCACTCAACTTGTTCACTCTCAAAATCACATACAATAAAAATGAAGTCACTAAACACTTTTTTCACATTACTATTTATAGTTACTTTTTCATCACCTACTTTACTATAGTCATTTTTTCGCACTTATTACCATAACTAATACACACTACACCATTTTTATTATATATTGAGCGTTACTACTCCGATTTACTTCTCGTTTGTAGAATTTTTTTAGAATTCCACCCACCACTATACTGAACACATTCTATGCATGTTATCTCTATTTAACTATGGATTTCATTTGATTTATACACATTTTGTAGATTTTTACCACTTTTTATCTATCTCGTGCTTACTTTCAGCTTAGCGTTCATTCTTTTCATCACCTTCCCTTTTGCCAAAAGTGGGGAATATCATTGGGGTCATCCTATAATTCCCATTATATTACTCGTGATTAATCAACATTACTAATTCACCCTTTGTCAAATATTTACTAATTCATTGCATGATAATTCACCATTAATTCCCCCTAACAACCTAATTTGGGGGCAACAAGCATGCAATTCTTCTAGATGATATTTCATAAATTCCCCTAATGACCTAACTTGGGGAAAATAAGTGATGAAAAATATTTTCACACAAAATTTCACCAATTTATATTTATTTCCCCCTAATGACCTAGCTTGGGGGCAACTTGTGTGAAATCTCTCCACAAGTAACCAATCAATCAATCAATTAACACATTAAAATTTTCTAAAAAATTGATATCATTCAATAAATATGAGTTCAACACAATATCTCTTCCTAATGACTTAACTTAGGAGTTATGCATAGCCTCCCGAGATGACCTAACTTAGGAGATTCCATTCATCACTTTTCCCAGATGACATAACTTGGGAATTTAGTCTACATTTTGTGTTTGCTTCCAGACGACCTAACTTGGAAGCCCTCTCACATTCTACACTTGTTTCCAAATGACCTATCTTAGAATCCTTCATACATTTCATGTTTACTTCTAGATGACATAACTTAGAAGCCATCACATGTCGGTGACACCCATGGGGTGGGGGAAATATTTCCTTCCCTATATCACTCCTATATGGATCAACTGTTTGATCAAAATTATTTAGATCCAAAAACCACAAAATCTGATCTGATTTCATCTATAGCAGCTAAATCTTGAGGATGTAGTTAGAGATTGGAGAATAACACACTTTTCTCCCTACACTCTTCCTCTAGCAGTAGGACACCCAAATCCTCCAGTTTTTCATTCATATATAAGTGTTTGGGTTGGGAAATAATCACTAACTGACCCATCTCACCATCATTGTAGTTCATCCTAATCATCACTTTCATTTAGTGCACTTCATCTCGACATTTAGGCTTTTTTTATGTTACATGGATCAACTCATTGATCCATGGTTCATCACGCTTGTACTACACATCTACGTGTCCTACTACAACATGGGATTATTTGACTTTTCTCGGTACACATATCTATCTACTTTTTGTTATCAAGAATTCTACTCACCAACATAAAGGGGGGCAAATGTAGTCACAAAATCATGCACTTATTATTATATTTATACCGAAAATTATGTTATTTTATATATAGATCTCGTGTAGTAAAATTATTCACTAATGACTCATCCCCTAGTCTCATCATCGCTTAGTCGACTTGCCATCATCATTTGTCTAGTACAGTTGTCATTTGTATGTTTAGTTTTGGTCATCTCTTAGGGATTCTTAGGTGTCATAATTTGATTGATTTTCATCTCCATTCCTTAACTAGGGTAACTAGGGTAGTGTTGGGGCACCCATGGGTGCCCCTAACCGTGATTTTAGGTTCCCTATTCCCGTAACACTTGGGTCTAATTTATCTATTCGATTTCAGTCTTTATCATTTTCCCATTCATTAACCTATGTACTAGTTGGCATATTGGGTCATTAGTGTCAAAATTTTAACAAGAGATCCCTATATAAACATAGCATACTCACTACATTATGGGTGGACTATCATCTATCAAAGGCTAGCTATCTACTAAGGCAAGGGACTACATTTGGGCATCTTCTACATCTGCATCACACAAGCATAGGGGGAAAGGGTTGTATTCTTTCTATTACATCCACCATTTTCATCTTTACATTTAGTTATCTCCCCTACTTCTAAGTCATTGAGGCTAGGGAATCCTAGGCATATAATTACACACATGAGAACATAGAACTACATTGGGTTGGGAATGTAGTATAGTACTTAGTTGTAAGTCCACCCTTGTAGCATCTTAGGTCAATTTGACCTATTCATATTAATTATTTTGTTTTAGGAATTGTATTCTTTGAATAGGGTTTTGTAGGTATATGTTCACATCATATCCATAGATACATAAGTGAAGATATTGCAACAACCATGCGACAAGGATAAAAACATTGTGAAAACCTTGTGACACTTCCGAATTCATATCTTGAGATTTTCTACAAACCACGTGTCTAGAATATAGAGCAGGGGTTCCCATAGGCACCCTAGTACTCTCCCAAGTGCCCCAGGGCCCAGCCAGATCTCCATCTGCATTACACTTCTCATGGTAGTGTTTACATATTTTGTCTCATCCGCACATCATCTGTTTGATCCCGATTACAATCGCAAGGTAAGTTATATTTGGGTTAATATATTATCCCTCTTATTTTAATTATTTCATTTCATTTAAATATTAAATAGAATTATTTAGAATCATTATTTTAGTTTATATCAGTTATTACATTGTTTTATCTTGTTTAAATTAACTATAAATAGATATTATTTCTTTATTTTAGTTAATAATCAATCCTTTTACCTTTAAGTATCCTGAGCCTTGGTTGTTTCAGTCAAATGCTCTTTAGTGATGGCTTCATTGTCAAATTGAGGGCCTAAAAATAAATTGATGACATCCCTAAGAAGGTGATGACAGCTTCTCATGAAAATAGCCCCAATTTTTTTTGCCACCAACACAACTTGTTTTCATCATGCCATTATGGGATAGGTCGAGAAGGATCAAGGATTTGACTAAATGGTTTAGGCATACGCTTTTACAACTCATCCTTGGTTAATGGATTATAGAATTAAGCTGGTTCTTATTATTATTAGCCTTTTGATCAATAGAAAATATATTCCTATTTCCATAAGCCATAAGAGGAAGGGTATCTAAGACCCTTCATCCATAGCATTCTTGTTCTTTGATTTTTAAAGGATTTGTATCTATTTAGTTTTTTGAGTCTTAAGAGGAGCCTTCTCAAAATCCATCATGAGATAATCTTGTCATTTTTCTTATTCAAAATATTTTTCAAGGGAAGTAGGAGAAAAGGACATAACACTGTATTGAAGGCGAGGTTCTAGGACTCGAACGAAGAGTTGAAATAAACTATCATTTGGCATATTGTGTTCTACCTTAATAGATAATGCCTTCCAACACTTAATGAATACTTGATCTGATTCATTCCCATGTTTTTTACTGATTAATCAAAAAATTAATGTCATTTTTAAGGTAAATCATGATGTTGAGACTCATTAAATAAGACCATCACTAAAGATTCTAGCTCCACAATGAAGTAAAGGGGTAAAGTATAATACCAATCCAAGGAATATCTAGTAAGACTCTTAGCTAAGAGTTTAGTGGCAGTATAAGAATTAAATTTTATCCATTATTTATAAAGATTTCCAAAGGCCTTAATGTATAAAGTAGTTTTAGTTGATCCATCATATGAAAATAAGGTGCAATACTTCCAATATCCATACTAGCAACGTAGGGAATTATTGGCTCTTACTAGAATACCTACAAGACCTTGTTTCAGATGAGAGGTTGGGAAATAGCTCCTCCATTATCTCCATTGGGTAAGGAAAAGGGAATTTCACCTCAGAGCCCAGATTAGAACGGTTAACTATTTAGACCAAATTTTCTTGCATTTTAAGGATTTGGGTTGTGGTGGTATTTTTTGTTAACTCATTGTGTAAAATGTAACAAAATGTTACACAAAAAAATCAAGGCATTACTAAAATATGCACATGAGGATCGTAACATCACACCATGCTTCAGTAACCTAGACCCCGGGCTATATTTTCACCGTATAGCGGGACCATGCCCTACCCTATATATGACCCTCAAACAAACACTACAATGTTGGTGTAGCCACCCATGACAGACTTAAACCTGGGTGGTTACTATGATACCAAATGTAATGAACCATTACACCAAAACCTCAAGTCATTAGTTAAATCTGCACATGAGTATCATAACAATCTATGAATTGGAGGATCGATTAGTGGGATCATAACTAGAGGTAATTTCATATAAGACTACCATAGTATCCTTCCCACTATCCATCTTATTATTAAGCTCCTCAAATACAATTTCAAGGAGGTGTTTATTGTTAGGAAAATTATTAGTGCGTACTTATATTATTGTTTTTGTAGTTGTAAAAATATATTTAAATAAGTTTGAGTAGGTTTAGTATGGTTACATTTGTTAGTAACCTCCTCTCGTAATAGGATCGTGTCATCCTATATATTTATATCCACATATGAATGATAATATAGAGAAGGAATTATTATTATTTTTTATTCATGTGTGTATATGATCCATTCTTTTGAGATGAAAAATATAGTCTAAGTACTAAAAATGTAGAACAATCGAGCACACGATATAGGGCATGCGAAAGTATAATCAAACAGGGCACATAAGGGAAAGGTGAGGATTTAAGACTTAGCCATTTTCAAGATAAAGCTAACAATGGAATTTGATTCTAGTGCACATTTTGTATGAAGACTTGAAGAGCACACAAGACTATTTTAGACATATAGAAGATCAAGCACCATGCAGGGTTTTGAGCTATCAATAGGATTAGATTGTTGTATTTTTAGATAATCTATTATTAGTGAGCTTGCATGCTCTTGTATTTATCATGTAGTCTATTTTTGAAGATGCATGGGTGATGAAGGGAAATTCCCCACCCCTATAAATATGTATTGATTTGCACGGTTTAGATAGTTTGATGTTTTGTAGAGTTATGTTGTGAGTTTATGGGCGCATGAATATGGTGATGATATTATGTATGAAGCTTTGGTGTTTTACAGAAATTAATATAATGGATATTTGTGGCTGGATATTGATTATAGACACATATATGAATGGATCTTGTATGGTAAAGTTAATCTTGGTTCTTGTTTAATTGTTCTTGCATATGGTTAAGATCTAGATCTAGTTTATACATTGCAATATAATTGGTTAATTGTTATGGATCTGCAATATCTAGTTTAATCATGCTAACTCCTTGAACAAGCTGACATAAAAGAGGGACATGGTACTCATGTGCACTTCAGGTGAGTTCTTAGTTCAGTCTAAGTGATGTGTCAACGCACCTTGGGCTTTTATGGGTAAAATCTAGGCTACATTTTGGTTCCATTGTCGGGACCTCTTTTTCAGTTGTTTGGCAGGATGTTGCATGATGAAGATGTATTGGTTGACCTTGGCCAATATTGAAGAGTGGTTAGAGATTTGGTAGAAGATTATGCTCGCATATTTAGGATTGGACCTGATTTTAATGCATGTGTGTGGGCTAAACAGAATCTATATCACGAGCTATATGAAATGTTCTTTTTTATTTTCCTATAGATTTTTACGTGTAGTTGGTTGCTTAGGCATCAAAGAGAAATTAGAGGTTTCATACACTTGTTTGGACACATGAATAATTCTAGGCCTTGTATGATGTAGATCTTACGTGGACATGCATTGTGGATCATTAGTTATGTGGTGTTCTGAATAGATATATTCTAGAGTACGTAGTTTCTACTTATTCTTGTCTAGAGTTTGTTGAGTTCTAGTTCATGCACAAACCCATATGATATTATGTTTGCAGACATTCCTTTGGAGATTAAGATCTTTATTGTGACCCTGGATTTGGAAGAGAAACATATGGCTAACTAAACCCCGCCATGCATGGGGACAGGATCAGTGTGGTGAAATATGGCAAACTTAATAGTAGAAAGGAAGAGAGAATAAAGGTGGGTAAATTTTAATGAGGTGCACAAGATGGATTTAGAGAATCAGCAACGTGAAGTTGCGTAACAATGGAATTGTGGAGAGAGATGGCTCATGAAGGATTTAGATCTCACGTAGAGAAAGTAGAGCCACACCATCTGGAACTCCCCATTTGGGAAAGCATGGAAGAGAACCCTCTTCAACCTCAGATGAGAGTGCATTGGTGGAAGCCACATGGGCCGTAGGAATGCATTTGATCCCTCCTGAAACCTAGCCCTTGCGCTTGGTTTTCTAGTTTCTATGATAATTATTAGTAAGAAAGCTAGTATGGGTAGTAAAGTAGCGTAATGAAAATAGAATTGATTTACAATCAATTCCATGAGTTAATTAAGTAGTTTATTCATCCATGGTGGTGCAATCGTCATCTGTATTATTTGGAGTTCCGGCTGGAGGTATCTTTTAAATGTGTCCCAACATAGACAGAACATGGGCATGTAGAACATTGGCATAACATCCGGAAGTAAAAACTTCATGCAAACTATGGGAGTCCAGTTTAGAAAAACTATTGGAGCATAAGGTAACACATTCTATGGTCTGCTACCTACTTTAGGAGGAGGATCAGGAGGATCAAGTGGCTCGGATCTAGTGGATCTAGTGGTTCTGGGGTGGAGGAAACACAAGATAAAATACAGGTTTGAGATCTAGTGGGCACAATCTACACCAACCCCAAAATATTTATATGGAGATGTCTCTTCATCTTCTAGAATACAGAGGGATAGAATATGTAGCTAAGCATGTGCATATGTGTGAGATACTATAGCTTGAAAAGGGATTACAACTCCAGAGAATAAGGCAAGTTAGTTTATAACTACATTTCAAGTGTGTGCGCATAACTTGGTATAGGAAATTTGATCTGACCAGATTGTGTAGATTATACCTCATTGTTGGATGTTTTCTTGAAAGAGTTTAATAGACTTGAATTTGAGTAGAAGATCATCATCCTATTGAAGTACATCAATTAGGGTATAACTAAGAGTGTTTAGGATTATGATGCATGTTTCAAAACCCTTTTATCAAAATTATCTTATGACATTCACCCAAGCCAACATGCTCAATGGTTCTTTTGGAGGACTAATCATGCCTTTCAGAAGGGTGCTCTCACACAAGACTTATATAGATCTAGGAAAATCACTTGAAACAAGTTCTATGTAGGCGTTAGTGGGAAGTGTACACACAGAGTGAGCCTATTTTTGGAGGCTCAAATTGCAGCTATGGAGAAATAGTTAGAGAAATTTTTAGCTAATTCAACGCATGAGACACTCAAGTGGGATTTGGTGCCTAGATTGTGAAGTAGAAGGGCATACTAAGAATAGTTGGCCCCATAAATCGTGTGTCATATTTCTAAACTACAAGATTTTTCACTTGGATCATGATTCAAGTAGGTTCCCATTGCTGCAACACACGATATAAGGAATAACATGTCTTGTTATTACAAGATTTGTAGGTCTACCACTCATGATACTAAAAATTGTAGGTTGATTGATCATATTCATGATTCCATTGATACTAGTGTATGTCATACCAATGTTAAATAATTCTAAGGAAAAGGTGAGCATCATGATCATGATCACAATGAAGGGTGCTCTGATGGAGGCCAAGGTAGAGGTTGAGGATACCATGGAGGATTTAGAGGCCGAGGTTGTGGTGGTGGTAGAAGAAGTGATTTTCCTCATGGAACATGTTATACATGTGGATCCCCTAATCATTACAGTGTGAATTCCCTCAAAACATTGTTTGTTATTTTTATGGGAAGAACCATAACTATGAAGAATGCCCAGATTGTATGAACACCGAGTAAGAAGAATAAATAGGATAAGGGCGTGGGGATGGTGAGAGTATGATGCACCGTGTGGAAGAATAGTGGATGTTGAAGTTAGCACCCGATCCTGAGTTGGCACCTGTGAAGATCACTATACACGTTGAGGCTGCACGTGCTAGGGAAGTTCTAAAGAAAAAGCATTCCATTACAAATAATGAGGTACAAAATGCTAAGTATCCAAACCCTATGCATCAGAAGGAGGTTTATCAAGAAACCATGGAAGTTATTAGAAATTTACAGGTGAGATATAATGTTTGAAAGAGCAGTCACAGAAGTTAGAACATAAGAAAATAATTGAGCTTCCTCAGATGGATGTTGATGATCTACGGGAGGTTTTCAAGATGTTGTGACAAGAAAACATAATTCCTTTATTGGGAGAATGGTTAAGGGAAAGACGCGCGCTAGAGTTGAGCGCGTGAAAGATAGATTTTGCATGCTAACCTACCTCCTCATAGTCTAGATTATGACAAAGAGATCACTCTAAATGTTGTTGTTGATGGATGGCTCTTGAGTAACATTTTGATTGATACATGTGTAGAAGTGAATGTACTCACTTTGGACATGTGGATTCAGATGGGGAGACCACTATTACAACCATCTTCAATGTTTTTTATGGAAAATAGGACTAAAGCCATGCCTATTAGGGTTTTGAAGGATGCATTGATTACTATAAAAGGGACCAAGTTTAATGGGACTTTTAAGTCTTAGCACTTGTAAAGGCTAAAATTTCCTCCATTACTTGGGTGCCCTTGGTGTTATGCAAACAATCGTGATCTGTGATTTAACAATGGATATATAAGTTTTGAGAACAAGGAAGAGCGTGTTATCATTCCTTTGGAAGATGAAAAAGATGCACCTTCTATAGAGCCCTTAAGTGAGGAGGATTTGAACATAATTTATGTGTGCACTATTAGGGATCCAGAAGTGCTTGAGCCATCAAAGGAAGGAGTTCTCTAATGGGATGATGCACAATCCATGAGTGATACTACAAGTGTTGCATGTGATAATTGGGCACATAAAACTTATGAAATGGTTGGGCATGAAGTAAGAAGTGTAGTTACACATGTAAGCAAGCCACATTGTGTTAGGTATTTGGGTAGTAACCAAGTACCAAGGTACATTGCAAAGGAAATCCTGAGGTATTCCTATGTGCTATGGAAGTTCATTGGATAGATTAGGTGGAAAAAGGAATATGCTAGTTTATACTCTGCGGGGACAAGAGCGCATTGGTGGATGGTTCATAGGGATAATATTTTGGAGTGGTGAGAAGTGAGAATCACCTTCTCTACTTTATTTCTCTAGAGTAATGCACCTACTCAAATATGTGAATTCCATGGTAAGCATCTTATTCAACAACATGTTCATTAGTGTGAGAGACTTTGGATAAAGGGGTAAGAATATTTACCACCTTATTTTGGGTGCACAAGCTCTATTACACCTTGTAAGGTTATGCATGTGCATGGTATGTCTATGCAAAATTGAATAGAGAAACTAGAAATTGGCAAGAGCTAACTATAGGTATGATTCAAACCTTTGACTATTTTCCACTAAACCTCCAATGAATGAGGCATTATAGGTTATGAAGCACTTGACTATGGGAGATAGTGTAAAGGTTGAAGAACTTATTCATGAATTACTATGGGAGTCGACCTGAGGCATGTTTTGAAGAGGAAGAGACAAATGCAAAACATCTTAGGTGTGCCTTCCTAGAAAAAGAAAAAGGTAAGATGGTCTATGTCATTGATGATGAAGAAGTGGAGAATCTAGATGTTGAGCATACAGAGGGTACGTGCGAGGTCTTAGATAGTGCAGATGAGAAGGCACCTACCATGAGCCTATGAAAACTAAGAAGGTCAACATTAGAACAAATGTTTAAACCTAAGGAGGCCATCATTGGAGATTATTAGTCTGAGCTTTAGGTTACTAAGATAATTGAGTTGTTGCATGCGACTTTTGGACTTGTTCCCTTCATACTATCATGAATTGAAAGGAGTGTATGAATCTTTGGGTGAGATGAGAATCAAGTTAAAGGAAGGTGCACACCCGGTTAGGAAGAGGCCTACAGATGAATCCTAACTACACATCAAGGTGAAAGAAGAAATTGACAAAATGTTGAATTCTAGAATCATTGAGCCCATTAGAGGAGTCAAAGTGGGTTAGCCCTATGGTGATCAACATAAAGAAAGATGGAAGAATCATAATTTTTGTGGATTATAGGATTTAAATGTTGCATGTGTAATAGATCCCTTTCCCACACCTTTTACTGAAGAAATCTTGGAAGGCGTCGCAGGGCGTGAGATCTACTCCTTCACTAATGGATTTTCTGGATATGATCAGGTGAGGATAGAGAAATAAGATCAAGAGAAGACAACTTTCACCATAGAATGGGGAAGTTTTTCATACACGATTATGCCCTTTGGATTAAATAATGTGCTCGCAGTATTTTGCACATTGTTGTTCAAGCATTCCAAGACTTTATTCATAAGTTCTTGCAGGTCTATCTTGGATGATTGGATAGTCTATGGGTGTATGAAGGATCACTATGATAATTTAAGGCTTATGTTTGAGAGATGTCGGCATTGAGCATCTCTTTAAACATCAAGAAGTGCATTTTTACTACACCCTTTGGGACTTTGTTGGGACATATAATCTACAAGGAAGGTTTGTTAGTGGATCATGCTAAGGTTGATGTCATTTTTGGGCTTTAGAGGAACCTACTAACCAGAGTGAGGTGTGTGGATTCTTGGGGCACACAGGATATTACAAAAGTTTATTAAAGGTTATGCCAAGATTGTTCCCTTAGAGGAATTATTGAAAATTAAAGGCAAGTTCCATTAGGGTGAAGCGCAATAATGCGTGCATTTGAGACATTGAAGGAAAGGCTTACTACAACGCCTATTTTTTGCTTTCCTTCATGGAATAAGCCTTTTCATGTGCATGTGGATGCCTCTGGCATGGCCATTGGCATGCGTATTAGCCCATCCTAGAGAAGGGATTGTTGATCATCCTATTTTCTTTGCAAGCAGGAAGTTAACTCTAGCAGAACAAAATTACACTACTACAAAGTGCGAAAGCCTTGTCCATGATCTACGCACTACATAAATTTTGACAATACTTATTGGAAACACCTTTTATATTTTATACATATCACATGGCATTAAATTACTTGGTGAACAAGCCCATTTTGTAGGGGCACATATGCCATTGGATTTTGTTGTTTCAGGAGTTTGATTTCACAGTGGTGGTTAAGCTAGGCAAGAGTAATTCTAGACCAGATCATTTATCAAGGATTAATACAGGTGAGGATGCACAAAGAATTGAGGACACAATGTCGGATGCACAAATCTATTCATATTGAACCATGTGCCCTCTCGACTTTAGAGGATATTGTTGCTATTTTTTGAACTAGTGTGGTGCGCTTAAGGGATGAAGGCTTTGGAAAAGAAACAACTTTCCATTCTACGCATACCTTACATGTTGATTAGTGGAGACTTATACAAACTAGGTCAAGATGAAGTTTTTCACTAGTGTGTACTTTAGCATGAGTGGGAAGATATTATGGAGGAGGCTCATGAGGATATTACAGGTGGACATTATACATGAGATGCCACCGCGTAAGATTTTATTGGATGGTTTGTGGTGGGAAACATTATATAAGGATGTAAAGAATATTATAAGGACAACCATTTTAGCACCTTGAAAGCCTAGGCATAGAGATGAAATGCCTTTGAGGCCTATTACTAGCGTAGAACCTTTCAAAAATGGGCAAATTGACTTTGTGGGTCCTATTTCCCAACCCGCTCATAGAACTGGTTCACACTACATCATAACTTGTAAATATTATCTTACAAGGTGGGAAGAAGTGGCACCTACAAAGGATTTCACAACAACTACGAAAAAAGGTTTTGTGGGAAAATATTATCAATAGGTATGGATGCCTATTGAGTTTGAAAAGTGATAGGGGTACTCATTTTCTTAATGAGACCATTAGGATACTATTGGTATAATTTATGGTAGCACACCATAAAACAACACCTTATCACCCTCAGGAAAATGGAACTATTGAGGCTTTCAACAAGATATTGAGCCATACCTTGACTAAAATTTGTGATGTTGGAAGGAAGGACTGGGATGATAAAGTCTTTGTTGTACTTTGGGCATACATGACAACCTTATAAGAGGTTAAATAAGGCCACACCCTTTCAATTGGTGTTTGGCATGGAGGTTGTTCTACCAGTGAAATTCATGTTACCTTCCTTATGTATTGTGCACGTAAGAGGTTTAGCTGATGATAAAGCACTTGAAGAGAGCATTGAAAAAATGATGTAGTTGGATGAGAGGCAATGTTATAGCATGATGGAGTCAAAAGATAGAAAAGGCCAGGTAGAAGGCATGGCATGATAAACATATTAAAGATAAGAAGCTTGAATTTAGACATATGGTTCTTCTTTATGACTCTAATTTCTTGCACCACCCTGAAAGCTTAAAGTGCATTGGTTGGGACTATATGTTATAAATTATATACTTGATTTAGGTGCTTTCCAGTTAGAGTGTTGATGGACACAATTTCCCGATTATTTCAAAGGGAGTAGGTTGAAAAGCCCTACTATAAATAATTCTTCTTGGTGTTTGTAATAAGGTAGTATTGCCACTTAGATTATATTTCCTTAATGCATTTCCTTTATATGTGTTTCCTTTCATCATTGCTATGCTTTGTCAATTTAGTTCAAGTGTTTTGTGTAATAAGCATGCTTTCCATGCGGAGAAGCTAAGCTTACTATATAAGTTTTTTCATATGTAGAGGACCACGCATACCCTTAGTGTGGGGTGGAGTATATATAAGGTACATGGACTAGGTTTGGAAGTTTCTTTGAAGATGGGTATGCATAAAGAGGTATTGTGTAGGTGTTTGAAGTAAAGGTGTGGATAGAGAAAGATTGTCTCATGATTGAAAACCACGTATGGATGGATGGACACATAGTGTAACACAGGTAGGTTACAATAGTGGGAACTACTTAGTAAAAGGTGTAGTGGATAAGTACTTTGGTGCATGAGGCACGTGAAAGGAGGTATGTGGCCGAGGAGTAGAAAGTGCACTGAAGGTTATGACTGTGGCGTGGAAAAATCAACATGGAAAAGGAAAGAAATGCCAAGTTAATGCGAAGTATGGTGGTAGGTGGTGAGCAATAAATGTGGAAATTTTTTAAAAACTATATAATAAGGTGGTGTGAAATCATATTTTTACCTTTGTAATTTGGAGCATTCGAGAGAGTTGAAGAAGAGCGATCTAGAAAATGAGTTGTGGAGTGCGAAGAGCTGCAATATGAAGTTGAACCAGTTGAATTTGTCAAATTTATGCATGAGATTGTCTGACGCTCCATTAGAGAGGGTGTTTGAGCTACACAAAGGCATGCGGGAGGAAGAAAGTTGATAGATTAGGGTTTGAACTTTGAGCTAGGGCACGCGATTTTGAGCTAGGGCACATGGATTTCAATTTGTAGAGCTCAAATCAGTTACAAGAACAAGTTTTTAAAGTTGTTATGGCACCAAAAAGAGCACCTAGAGTGGCTACAAGGGGAAAGAAGAAAAAGGAAGTCAAGGTCAAAGTGGAGGATGCCCCTAAAAGCCATTTTTCTAGATGCAATACCCATAAGGGGTTTTTATGGGTCACGACTGGGACTCACACATTCGTCGTTGTAAATTCAGTGACTACAATCATAGAAACAAAGACAATAAGGATGAACTAGACAAGTTGTTGGTTGTGAAGACAACAAAGAGAACAATAATGACATGGCTATGTATGATGACATGGGCAAGAATTTGTTGATAAAGGTGGGAGTTTTGCAGTTATATGAGCTCTCCTATTTTAGAAAACCAAAGAATGTGTACCAGTGGTTAATGAGCAGAGTCCATGAGGAATTTTTCTACTTTTTGGGTGATGCATGAGGCTCACCATGCCCTTGATTAGAAATTTGACAGGGTTGAGGAGTTCGGTACCAAACTTAGCAGTGATTTGACTGATAAGGAGAAGTATAAAAGTGATGAAGAAGGTGTTGGGGTACATGAAAGGAGGGCATGTGATGGATATCCCAAAGTTGCATAAGTATCCATGATCCAGGAAGCAACACACCTCTTGACAAAATTGAACAATCAAGAGCGTTGGTCACAAGTCAACAAGGCCTGGCTGCATATAGCCAAGAAGATGACAGAAGGAGTGGTGTATAACTTGTCTGGTTACATTGTAGAGACCATTATTGAAGAAGCACATGAAGGTGAGAAAATAATTTTTGGATACTTGTCACTTGTTTTTGTTGAAATTGGGGTGCCCGATGGGCTAAAAGATAAAATATGGGAGTACCCAGAGGAGAAGAGATCTCTTGTTGAAAGGTTTGAGAAGTACACATGTGATGGATCCATGAGTGGAACTTTCAAACAGAGAGAAAAATTCGGTATGAGTGTCTACACACTACATTTGAAGAGGAATGGAGGATACCAAAGGAGCTTCCTACAATATTAGGAAATTAGGTACAATTTGCAGTATATCAACACTTCTACATCATGTGCTTTGTATGAAGGATGGAAAGTGGAGCCCCTAGTGCAAGATCTCATATGCCTTCATAGTGAGCTACTTTCAAGTATCTATACTCAAGTTCTTGGATATGTGTTAGTTTTTTTTTAATGTAGATAAGGTAGATTGTGACTACCACACTCTCGGAAAAACATATGTTTATCAAAGTACTTCTACATATATTGAAAAGATGATTTCAGATGATATTAATGTTAAATCTATGAGTCTAGAAATTGGAAATTTGGGTGCACTTTGGTATACATATGCCTTAAGCCCAAGTTAGAAAATGAAAATATGTGGAGAATGAATTCAAGCTCCTTGGGACTACCTAAAGTAAAACACACTGTGGTACACTTGAAGATGAGGAGCCTATTTCACCCTTGTAGGTGAAGAGGAAGAAGAAGAGGGGGAAATAGAGAAGGAAGATAGTGAATGCCTTGTGCATAGAAGGAAACAACCTACTATTGGAGAGAAAAGAGAGCGTGAGGAAACCCCTTCACTACTAGCAAGAAGAAGATGAAGTGTCGAGACCGACGCAAATGGAGGTGGACATAAAAAATACTCTACTAAGGAACCTTAGTTTAAAAGAGTGCTAAGAAAAATGAGAACTCAAGGTGTGGGACCTTCACAACCCCTTAGAAGGTCACCTAGGACTACTCCTGAAGGTGGAACCTAAAAATAAGAAAAATACACAAGTATATCCCTCAGAAGGATGAAGAAGATGAGAAGTTTGATGACAACATGCCTAGGACTCCAAGTATACACTGGGGATACATAAGAGACTATAAGAGGAGAAATGAAGGGTGAAGCAAAGTTAGATAGAGATAAGGGTGAGCCTTCAGGTGTGCCCCATACCACATAGTCAGGTGGGGAACTAGTGTTGGATTCGGAGTGCACACCCCTAAAGGTAAGCACTCAAGGAAAGGAAAGGAGGAAAAAATTATGAAACACCAACATCTAGGTACATAGATGATCTAATAAGATCATACATACATAAGGTTCTAAATCACTTTGGAGCCCAAGGACCTCTATGGTAGGAGTTTATGGATGCAGATATGAAACTGACCACGCACACAAAAACATCTATCTTGGAGCATGCAGACTCATATGGATGAGCCTGAATTTGATGTATGTGAAGAATCATGTGTTTCACGCTAGTTGAAGAAGTCACCACACTTGTGCCATGTGATGGTTAAGCTTCCTGTCAATGTCAAATGAGCAGTAAGCAATGCTTTAACAAATGTATCTACCGAAGTTATGCACAAAAAACATAGACAAAGTGGAAAATATTATATTAGATAAAAAAGGATATATATACTTGAGATAAAGTGTTTAACTATGAGAAGGTGCAAGATGAAGTAAAGGCTGAAGCATTGACAAGTATGGTGGAAGAGTTTTAGATGAAATTTTGGAAAAGAGGCCACACTTTGAGAAGAACTTACCACAAAATTTCCATCATGTGATGCATTATATACGTGCAATTTTTGAATGGTAATGGAAGAAATCCTCGTGTGTATACCTGAAACCAAAGGATGTTGTAGCACAGGTAGAAAGATCCAAGGAAGCTATTACAAGGAAGATTATAGGTTATGAGTCCATTTTGCAGACTCTAAAGGATGAGCTAAAGAAGGCATATATGGCATTGAATATCTGCACGGTGCCTGATGTGATAATCAAGACAAGGACCATGACCGAGGAAGATGAGGTCCTTCAAGTAGTGAAGAATGAAACACTTGGACATGTGGAGAGGCTTACTTTGGTAGAGGCAAAGTGTGATGCAATTGTAAACCACCCAAGACCCACACAAGGAACAAATTAAGGAGATTGGGAAACTCATCACACGAGGATGGATATAATGGAAGGAATGGTTTTGAGCATGGATAATATTCTTAGGGTCTTGTAGAATGAAGGAGAAAATATGACCCTTGACGAATTAGATGTCATGGTTATAGAAATTCTAGATAAAACTAATCAAGCACTAAGTGATTGGAATGAACTAGAGGCACATATCAAAGAAGAATATCCAGAGTTGATTCTTCCTGCAGATGTATAGTGCCAAGTGTTAAATCATTCTTTGTACAATCATTTTTCATTCTTTATTCTTCCTCTTTGAGAGATAAGTTGTGATTACCCATTGTCGAGGGTGGAAATGAAATTAGTGTTGGGTAATGTTGAGATGAAAAAATAACCTAAGTATTGAAAACATAGAAGAATTGAGTGCACATAAATAGGGAACGTAAGGGCATGTGAATTATAATCAATAGGGCACACATGGGAAAGGTGAGGATTTAGGACTTAGTCATTTTCAAGATAAAGATAACTATGGACTTTGCGTGCGTGTGGTCACATTTTGTATGAAGACTTGAAGAGCACAAAGACTATTTTAGACATATATAAGATCAAGCGCCATTATCATGTTTTAGAGCTATCATTAAGATAAACTATTATTAGTGAGCTTAGATAATCTTATATTTATCATGTAAAGGCGCATGGATATTATTAGCATGTAGTCTATTTTTTAAGGTGCATGGGTGGTGAAGGGAAAGTCCCCACCCCTATAAATATGTATTGATTTGCATGGTTTAGATAGTTCTATGTTTTTGTAGTGTTATGTTGCGATTTTGTGAGTGCACATGACTATGGTGATGATATTATGTATGTATGAAGCTTTTGTGTTTTACATCAATTAATATAATGGATATTTGTGGTCGATATTATATGACACATCGGTGAATGGATATTGTATGGTAAAGTTAATCTTGGTTCTTGTTTAATCATTATTGCATATGGTTAAGATCTAGATTTGTTTATACATTGCAATATAATTGGTTAACTGTTATGGATCTAGAATATCTATTTAATCATGCTAACTCCTTGAAAATGCTAACATAAAAGAGGGACTTGGTACCCTTGTGCACTTTAGGTGAGTGTTCAATTCAGGATGAGTGATGTGTCAGTGCGCCTTGGGATTTTGTGGGTAAAATCTGTGATCCATTTATCAACTCTTCCCGATCATGAATTTCTCATATCTTGATTTTCCTTCTATCCAAAGCTCTTCTTCATTCAACATGCCTAGTTGTTAGATCTGCAAGGAAAACGTGATCCAAATACATTTGTGGTTGTAGATCGGATAAACCTATTTTTTTCTCTCAATTTCCTTTCAATGTTATTTTGAGCTCTCCTCAACACCTCGTAACCTCTCAACCTAATTCGTGCATGTGTGGATGATCCGAAAATAATCGATTATTACTACCTGATCTTGGACCCTTGTAGGCTTTAATAATTTACCGACAATTTGCTCCTTTTAAGTAATCAATTTAAAATATTACAAGACAATAATGAAAATTACACACAGATTGATTACGAAGTTCAGAAATTTCCTACTTCTCAAGGGTTCGTGTCGAACTGCTTCCACTAGTCAAAACTTGTAAGTTACAATAGTACTTTCACAAGAAAACCTAATGGAAACTATTTAAACCTTCTTAGAAGAATAACCAGACCTTTGGACGAAAAGGATGAAAAATAGCACCCAACTTCCACCTTCCTGGTGTACAATCTCCTTTGGCTTCGATCGGCCTTCCCGACGCTATCAATGCGATGCTAGCACTCCGGTCGACAATCCAGGATTTGCAAGTAATTGGTGTGGCGCTATGGGCCGACTAGGTAGTTTGAATAACTCCTAGCCACAAATATTTAATTTATTATTGCCTAACAAATAATAGGTCAATAATAATAAAAATAACAATGCCTAAATAATTTAGGTCTTCACACAACAATTTCTCATTCTCCTCTTGGCTCGGACTTCGCCTCCAGCACTCTAGGAATGAGCTTGTCTCCGAGTTTGTGTGTGTCCATTACAATGAATGGGTTCCCTATTTATACAAAATTAGGGCCCTTGAAAAATGTAATTAAAAATTATCCTAAGGCTAATAATAGCCTCATCCCGTAGCATGTGTAATGGGATTAAATCCAAAATAGGGCACTTAGCATTTTAAATGGGTTAAAATCCCCATTGAGCGGCTAAGGTAAGTGGGTATATCCCACATTTTGAGGTGGGATAAAGTTTTAAGGCTTTAAATAGCCTTCCCACGCATATGTTTGAAGTGGTCAAAGGGCCATAAGAGGTATAACCGCCCCCATCTCCACGTGGATTTGGTACCACGCATGGCTTAGCCCAACAACCGCTTCATCCTCCCATCCACGTGGTCATAGCCTATGTTGGCGGTTAATAATACTAATGTATAAACATTAATATGTATATATGTGGCATTTAGAAAGTGGACTTACCAAGATAATATAATTTCAACCCATACAATGTGGCATAGAAATAATTAACTCGGTAAATAGCATATATTCCACTTGTCGTCTCCCGATAGGAAAATCGAGCGAATTCGATGAGTGGTGGCAAGCCATGTGGTGGCTTGTGGACCCACCATGTCGGCGATAATACCATAGTCCACATGGCGGTCGGGCTCCCCTCCGTAATAAAAGTTGAGCCTCTTGTTCCCGTGCACCATTTTTACACTCGTCGAAGACCAGTGATTGAAAACCAACAAACAACTCCCTTTTGCCTTTTCGCCACGTGTCATAGTGCCATTGGTCCAATATTGACCAGTTGACCAGAGTTGACTTTCCCATTGTCTGAACTTTGACCGAACATATCTAGAGCTCCCGATGTCCGTTTGCACGCATTCTCACAGTCATTGGAAAGCTCTTGAGATGATCTTTTGCACTGACACCATTTAGGGATGTTTAGGGAACTTTCAAAAATGATCCCCTGATCAGTGGAAGAACATATATTTGCATTCTTTGATTTTTCTTGTGGAAACATTTTGGATTAGTTTAATTAATGGTTTATATAAAAATTTTAACCATTTTGCATCTATTGGATCGTGGAAGATTGTATTGTAAAGTGGTATGCATGGATGAATTATCATACATCTAGTAATTGGAGGTTTAGTTATCTCATTGAGTATCTAATTCCATCCATGCCCATGTCTTCTTGGCATATTTTGTTCAAGGTTCTTCAAGAATTGTCTAATTGAACGTTTAGAGGTGCTATGACACATGCTAGCTACTTAATTTTAAAAATTGTATATCAAGGGGAACGTGCATGGTAAATACTTTATTTTTATTATAAATTATTAGTTTCATAGTGGGTCAATTCTTATTTGTTTCAGTTTTGTAATATATGCATTTTAGGAAAGTGAGCCTTTCAAAAAATTCAAAAGATAGGTTTAAGTCAATATAAAAATCATCGTATTGTTGTTATATAGTGTCAAAAGGTCAAGTCAAGTAGTTTTTAATGGCAAAAGAATCCAAAATTATTGTGTCAAGTATATAAATTAAAATTCACATTACATGTCATCAAAAGTGTCAAATTTGTAGTTGTCAGTCAAAATTATCAAAAACTTTCCTTACCGACACATTTTCGTTACCCAATGTCCTAGCAACCATTTTTCCTCAAAATATAAATTATTTAAGTTAGTAACATTCACATTCGAGGTTAGAGGATACACAAAGGATGGAGGATAAATAATTTCCTCTTATTAGTCACCATCGATGAGGTTGTGCATACTTGATTTGGTGACGTGTGTGAGTGTGTGTTTATTTCATTTGATTTTAGTGTGGTGTTTTCAGAATAATG
This sequence comes from Taxus wallichiana var. yunnanensis, assembly GCA_018340775.1. NCBI lineage: Eukaryota > Viridiplantae > Streptophyta > Pinopsida > Cupressales > Taxaceae > Taxus > Taxus wallichiana. Next base: position 27,059,335 of record CM031235.1, read on the forward strand.
TGTTATGGAGACTTCACATTGTGGGGAGAAATAACACAATGTTTCAGTTTTTATGAGTTGGATGATATGTTTTGCACTATCATGGATTCTAAAATGTTATCTCAAGATAAAATATGATGAGAGCCGAAGGATGCACTAGCACATCGCAATATGGTTGTAGGTAAACCATTTGAAAACCTTCACCCCTTTTTGATTTATGGTCAACCACTGGAAAAACACCTCACTCTCGTTTTTGGTTAACCGATGGAAAACCAACTTTTGGTTTGTGATAATCCAAAGGAAAATCACATGATCACGAAATTAGGTGCAGTGTAGCATGGACGTTTTCCCCATGTTCACACTAAGGGGGAATGTTAGCAAAATGATTAGTGTATACTTATATTATTATTATTATAGTTGTAACAATGTACTTAAATAAGTTTGAGTAGGTTTAGTAAGGTTACATTTGTTAGTAACCTCCTCCACAATATGATTGTGTCATCATATATATTTATGGCCCCGTATGAATGATAATATAGAGAAGGAATTTATTTTTATGTTTATTCTTGTGTGTATCTGATCCATTCTCCACATTTACGAATGACTGACACAGTTTCCCCTTTGTATTGAGGAAACTTATCAAGGAATTTATGAATCTCATGTGCAATATCAGAGGTATATTCAATCTTAATCTCTTCCTCTTCATCACCTAAGACATTTTTTTGTGATCATATATACTTTTTGTATTATCTCCTACCGTATAATAGTCTTAGTAGAAAGGAAAGATAAATTATGGGTTATTAATTTAGAGTGACTATTCACCAGAGTTAGAGAGCCCTAGGCCAAGATACTCCATGATGGAGTGTTGATTTGACCCAAAAGAATCTAGAAAGAATGGGATACCAACACAATTGGCTATATAAAAATTGATTCACGTGTGCTAAAGGCATCTATGGTGGGATCTAGATGAGACAAACAAGATCGACCCTACACGAAATAACATAGGGGTTTATGGCATCTAGGAAAATTGATTTTTAGGGTTTTTTTAGAATTTTTAAGGACTGAAACAAGATAAAAATGAAAATGGGTGATTTTAATGATTTATTATCAATTAGAAGGAACAAATAAGGATTCATGTCGAGTTCACCAAGGATGTATGGCAGGTAAAAATGTGTCTAAACACTATGCACTCTTATCATCCGTTCAACTAGGGTATCGAGGCAATGAGTGAGGGACACACCAAGACCAACACACAAATGGATAAAATTAAAGGGGGTACAGGGACTACTATGATTGCATACCCCAAGGGAAGTAACCCTTACACTAGGACAACCTAAGGTTTCCAAGGCCCTAGGTCGAAGAAGAGGAAGGAACCCTATCGAGGTATTGGAACTATGGGGATAATAATGAACAAGATAATCATGCAATATCTATGTTAACTGAAGTAAAGAATGTAACATGAAAGGAACTGAAATACAATATGCTAACCTAGCATGTGCATAAAATACTAAGCTAACATATAGTAAATAACAAATGTAGGAAACTATTCTATACAAAATGACAAGTTGGTTAGAGCACTTACCTAATAGGGACTTGTCGCTGATGTATCAATATCCCAAAGGACCGTACACTAAGAGAGAAAAAAATTCATGTGGAGAAGGGGAAACAATCCAGTCAATCTCATAATAGATGACCCAAAAGTGTAAGAAAATCAATCCAAGTAAGAATAATCTCCAAGCCAAGATCCAATATGCAAGAAATCTAGAAGCTAAGTAAGTAGGTGCAAGTTGGCACAAGAGATAAAGAAAATAATGAGTTCCTTTTGATCTGATGTGATGATGATGATGTGAAAATGTTAGTTGGGGTATTTATACCATATACCAAAGCCATTGCCTACGAGCGAAGGCATCAGCCAAGATTTTTAATTTGTACTAACGCACTCGTCTACGGGTGATGGCATCAACCAAAGATGAAAAATACAAGGGGAGTGTGAAAATTTTCATGAAAAGTGAAGATCATGCAAGTAGAAGAAATGGGGTCATAAGAAAGCTAGATGTCGAATAATCGAGACAAACAAGAGGATAAAAATAAAAGAAAAACATAAATGGACCTGGAAACTTCTCTCTCTTAACGTATCATCCCTAACTTAAAGGTTACGTGAATAACCATACAACTATTTCAGAATGAGCCCCTTAATGCACCCATTCCAAAGATAGATGCATTAGCAACCTGTAATATGGAAAGAGAAATTGTTAGTAATATGTATGAAAACAAAAAAGTGTAAAAAATTAAGTGTATACATAAATTAAATTTGAAATTGTATTTGAGTTAAATAAAGAGATACGAAACATGGAAGGAGTACACTTGTTTTCTTTGAAAAGGGATTAATCTCCCTTTATTTTCTTGTACTTAGAGATTTAGAATTATGAACTTTTTTGAAGGATTATTGGTGATTACTCCTAATTGTGCCATGTATATTTCTAAGTATTGGGTATATGGAACCCAACACATGAATTTTAAAGAGAGAGAAGAAGAATGAGGATTTGAAGAACTTCGTGAAGGAATAATGCCACATATAAAATTCATTCAACAACTATGATATCTTCCCCTTAGGTGTAAGAGGAGAGGAAGACCACATATGAAGAAATTTTCTACTTCACTACCTTCCATAACCCCACAAACCACACCACTACGACATGATCTAGGCCCAATTTTGTAAATTAGGACACAATACAAAAGAGAATGGATTGCCACATACTCTCCTCATGTGTCGCACAATTGATTAGGAACTAAAATTTATGAAAATATGGCTAGGTAAAGGAGACTCATGCTCCTAATACCCCATAAACTAGAATTAAAAGTGAGTGTTGTGAATAAGAAGGAATGAAAAATTTTGTGCCCGTGAAACCAATCTGAACTAAGTCATTTGAGTCTAAAACTATACCAAAACATGTACCTATGGGTGAAAATATGAACATGTTGAGAAAATTATTGAAATTGCATCAAGGGGAAAATGTAGGAATGGGTCAAAAATGTTTATATGGTCCTAACCCTACTATACGATTTTGACCCTATTCTTTATTTTCGAGTTTTTATGTTTGATGTTGCTTTTTATTGATTTTTCCTTTTTTATGCTTGTGTATGAATCTAAAAAAATTCCTTTGTATTTTATATGTGCAAAATAACCATTTGAATTCCCCCTCTTTTTAGGCATGTGTGAATCTAAAAAATTCCTTTGTATTTTATATGTGGCTCAAAAGAATATATGTGTAGCCATGTGTAATAAGACCGATAATTTGCATAGAAAACACATGAAGGATTGATTTAGTGGCCACCAAAATCTTGTATCTACAAAGAGGATGCACATGGTGCATAACATGGAACACAACAAGAGAAACAATAGAAACGAGAATAATAATTACAACAATATTAACAAAATAACTAGTAATAATCAACAATAGTAATGCATATGTAAGTGAAAATATAACAGTGTAAATAGTGTCACACAAAATTCTTAACGACTACAAACATGGGACACCCATGGTGTCACAAGACAATCAAGGTCCTTGAGCCTGTAATCAATCAATATTATATAGTAAGACATGCTGCCACAAACATGGGACACCCATTGTGTCATAAGACAAACAAGGCCCTTATGCCATAATCAAAGTAGCAAACAATGAACTATACACATAACTAGCAAGTATGTATGAAAAATTAGATTATGATAATTGGATGAAATGACATAATAAGTGATATAGAAGATTATGTGAAAAACAAATATGTCAAAAACAAACAAGAAACATTTATTAGTCTTGTTAGTTCAAAAGATATAAAATACGCTACATATGTAATCAAATGTATGAGGAACTCAAAGCTACTATAATGAAAAAATAACACCTGGTTTGTGTGGAGGGATGCCCCATAAGAAGTATGTAAAGAACTTTAATAGCTCATATAATCATGTATCAATTTGTATGTCTTGCATCACTCTCAATATTCCTTATGAATGCACGTGTGTAAAGAAGAAAAGTGTTGTCTATCAAACATGAAGGATAAACAACATGTATAATGTAAAACATTAACAATGTATGCTAAATAAATAGGTCCTAAGTTTTATGTTTTGGCATATATGTGAATGTTTTTACTTTTTGTGATTATATCAATGTTTTTGAATTTTCTAGTGCATAGTTATGTATAGGAAGTGGGGATAGCATAAAATATACCATATGAGGACCTCTCAAGGAGGTGTAGGAACTGCCATAGATGATGGATGGCTAAGCCTCATATGTGACTCAATTATCAATGGAACAGTGGTAGTGATATGTACAAAATAGGGCCTAAGAGAAGATTAACTTATAGTAATATGTGGTATGTGAGATCAATATGGTGTACTAGAAGAATTATCATTCCTTGAAGATTGGGCAGATATTTAGAGTGACGTGGTGCACTATAGAATCAAAGTATAATTTGATGATAAGGTAGGCCACTAGATGAAATATGTCTCGATGATGGGCTAGCATGCGGTTGAGGAAGACTAGAGCTTTGTGAATCAACAAGTACAACCACATGCCTAGAAAGAGGACCATAGTTTTATGAATTATTGTTTACATCCAATGACCTATTAGGGGGCCTATGATGATTAGATCTATGTGAAGAAATATTTTCATCCAAGTACATATCATAATACCTAGGAATATTAGATCTATGTGAAGTGGTGTTTGCATATAAGGATCTATCAAAAGACCCGGTAGTATGGTTAGAGGCTAAGGGAGAATGAATAGGCATGATAAGGAAAGACCCTCGAAGGGATGCCTCAAATAGTAACAACCTACTAATAGTGAATGAACTCGAGGCATTGGTGAATAAATGATGGTATAGACTTAAGAACGCATATCCAATGAAGACCAAAGCATAATATACCGAGATCTAAGCAATCAATAATAAAATGGGTGTGTTAAGAGGGCCAACAAAGTGATAGGCGGTGTGATATGATGATAGCGAGGAATATATTCGAATGCAATCTTCAAGTAGATATGTCGAGACTTATAAGAAATGACAACTAATAGACATTATCTTTTTTTATTTAAAAAAACCATGTATAGGTACTTGATGAATAGACATAGGAATAGACAATGTATCGAAATAAATTTTTCATATATATCAGATTTATAGAAAGTGATGCATGGTGTAGAAGGTTATGTAAAATAAATAATACCATCATAGCATCTAAGGGATGGTCATAAGAAGGTTGTGGTGGAACCGCATGATGAGAATTTTTTTGACTGGGAAAAATAACTAAGTAAGAGCCACATGTAGAGGTGCATGTGATAGCAAAAGGAATAAATACCTTGATTACAACACATTGCATGAAGGTGTGCATAAAGGAAAGAATAATAATATGCATAAAGGGTTACATGTAGGAACAATCGAATATGAGATAGAAAGAAAAGAAGAGATCAAATAAAAATAGGAAAATACGGGTTGAAGTGATAAGCAAGATATATCTATAATTGGATAAAGCAATGCTAAAGAAGGATAAAATACATGCAGATCATTGGGTAAACATAGAGTAAACATGGACAGAGACAATTAAATATAGCATGGTGTGAGGAACAAACTAGATATGAATGCTTCCCTTACTTGGGTAGGGTGATACTACGATCAAGGATGATCACGTTGGGTAGATTGGTGTCGATATCGGTGCAAAAAAAACCCAAATCAGTTATGGAACGCAAGGGAATTATCCTCCATCATCTTTGTATTCCTCTCCGAAGAGGGTCATTAAGATATGACGAAAGATTTGGCAAGGAAAAATCAAGGGTTTCAGGGTCTAAGCCTTTCTACCTAGTTATCCCAATATTCCTTGACAATGTCTGATTCTTCATTGAGGGAAATGAGTTGGCCAATAATTGTAGGAGGATTGGGTGTGGCTTTGAAAACTAACCGACACAATTGATCAATATTAATTTGGTTTCTCTCATTGTTTGGTTGTATTTTAAGTGGGTCAAATATTTTGATTTGTTGTTGTGGTGGACCCGGAATGGTCATGTGGGCACCAAGTCAAGAGAAAAGGAAACCAACAAGAAAGCTAGAGTCCGAAGGGACTACGAGTTAGATTCAGGTAGTCTAGGCCGCTAGGGAAATAGAAGTTTTGTTCTTTCCAATCTAAATTACTTTTAGTTCCTATCTTAAATAAACAAAGCAAGTAAACTTGAATTAAATAAAATATGATTGATTTCCTCTTTTAATTAACTAAGTTTGATTTGTAAATATTTAATTAAAGCAAAATAAAACAAGCTATCTAACTATTTTTGTATTTTCAATGAGGCTTTAAAATAAATAAACAAATGAATCTACTTTAATTTCTACTCTACCTTTACTCGTGTTTTTCTGGTTACTAGAAATTAAATAAAACAAAAAATACAGACAAAAACAAAGAAAATAATTTAAATGAAACAATATAATTCTAATAAAAAATAAAACAAACAGGGAATATTTGGATGTATCTATTCCTCTATTGCAGGATGTGAGGCTAAATCTAATTCAAAGAAATATTTATTCTAATTTGTAATTGTGGAAATATAACTTCTTCTAATTGCTTCACCTCATAATCACAGGAAGAAAGAAAGATTCTCAAAATAAATTTCCTCTTTCCCCTGAGACTTATTTGGTAAAACAAATAAATTATGCAGGTAAACTAACAATGAAGAAATAAAATGACAAGCATAGACACAGAAGCTTCCTCAAGCTTATTTCCCTTGCAGATCCACATGGATAAACAGGAAATACTATTTCAATGGAAGTTTTCTCATGCACATACAAATTTGGGGATGAAGAAATGGAAATATATTGATGTTCTAAAAAATAAGTGAAGCAATTGGTGAACACAACATCCCCCAAATTCTATCTTGTAAAAGTTCATAGGATAAGCGAGAATAAAATTTCAATGGAAGATTATTACCGATAACAAATAAACTAGAAATTCTACTTCTTAAAACAAGTGTATTGTTTCTTTTAACAACAATCTTCTAAATGAAATCTTTGAAGAAATTGTAAATATGCCCTCGACCTGGTTATTGTAGCACTATGAAAATTCCAAGTGTGGTGATGATTCTTTTTCTCCTCAACTTCCTTTCCATAGATGAGATTCTAATTGATCTAGAGAATAGTGTTGGCTGATTGTAGAAGAAATCAAGAAGACACTGGAGTAGACTAGTTGCAGGAAAACTAGTCACAAATGCAAGCGGGAAGTAAAAAGCAATGTACTATGTTGTTTTTGTATTTCTTAGTAGGATTTTGGCAGATTAATAGTGCAATTCAAATAAAAATATCCAACCCATGATATGGGTAAAAACTTGGTTTTAATAGAAAAATGGTAGAGAAACTCATCTGCAGCACACTTGCAATCAAGAAGTGCCAAATCATCCTAAAGAGAGGCAATCAACATTTTAATAATAGTAAATAGAGAAGAGAAGTTCAATAAGCATCTAAAAATATAGAAATAATATGAAATGGTCAAGTAACGGGTGAGAAAGACACTCGCAAATTTGAGACACATGTTTAGAACACACAATCAAAACTCTTGGATTAAAGCACACGGAATTGCCAATCTACATAGGATGGTGGTTATGTAACCATTATGGCGGTTACGGGACCACCGCGAAGTTATGCAACCATTGATATCAGCATACCGGCGGTTACGTAACCTCTGTGGTGGTTTCATAATCGCCACGTCGATCGCATGACTTAAAGTCACAACAACCTCGCAATAAGCAAAAGATGACTCACAAAGATAGAAAACTTTGAGACAAGTATAAATAAATCGAAATAATCATGTTAAGAGTAAAGATAAAGGATATATATTTCATCATTTTTCTAGAAAATATATTTTCATCATTGGATAATTTACAGTCTCGTTAATGTAGCACGTATGTAATTTTTGGTACATACAGTCCTTCTTAAGAATAAGGCAGCTCTATTTATTGAAAACAAAGAAATATGTACACTATTATAACCATCAGGGGTTTCCTTTCTACCAAGGATCACATGGGAATACTCCACTAAACCCATGGAAAAGTTATTGTATAAATTACAAGGGAAGATTTGTGTGAGTATGGAGAGATGATAGAAAGTGAGAAGGGGGTTTTACTCAAATAATAACACACTGATTTATTGACATAAAACCATATTATTTCCAAGATATCAAAGAGAAGACATCAATATGAAAAGAAATAAAAATAATACAAAAACACAAAGTTTAATTTCATTATATTCATCAAAAGATACAATCTTTCACTAGTTGTGTAAGATTATCATGCTCTATTGGAGTAGTAATTGAGATGGAGAAGAATACATTAAGAAAGAAATAGAAGAAACACGGTTTTCTAGAGAGGATCAAAAACTAATCCTTTGGAATAGAGAGATAATTACAATATATAGCTTTACAATGTGCCTCTTCACATTCCCATGTGAATTTTCAACTTAAAGTGCAATCCTCAATGAAGAAATAGAACTTTAAGTGACTTAAGTAACTTTTTACAAACTTTCTTCTCAACGAAGAAATAAAATTCTAGAGAGAGAAAGAGATAGAGAAGAGAGATAATATCCAAACTCAAATGAAGAAGGATGAATAATATTGATCATGAATAAAATTTTTTTGATGACCTCTGCGGTGATACTCTAGTGATGAAGAATCGTGATGATGAACGTTGACCCTTTGTACTAAAAAGAAGTCTCATCTTGAATGATCAATAATTATAGCTCATCGATACATTAAGAGAAGAAGTGAGAAGCACTTGATCAAAAGACCACTAAGACAAAGGAATAATTCCCTCATTCACTTGAAATAATCTTCCCAATCCACGAAACACGTCCCGTATCCTTAACCAACTACACATGATGAGAATTTGGAACAATTTCCCACAAAATGAAATCATGACTATCCTTCCACTTTGATCATATTGATAACCAATAAGATTCAATACCATATCCTTTTGACACCGAGGTGGAGGAAGGAGAGAGATTGAATGCACTCATTACTCACTAATCAAGTACTAGCATGAAGTGAAGAAAAATATCCTCCGAGACCAAAATACACTCATGCGTGATTTTTAAATTTCACTCCCACAAGGTAATTTTTTGAGATATGATCACCACATAGTGATAGGTGGATATTTACATGTACTTCCAAAATTGGCATCTTCACTTTGAAACACCTTACACTTACCACATCTAGAAATGTGGGGATTTACTTATAAGCTTGATATTTTACCTTCGTGAACATTACAACCAGAAAGGCATGAAGAGGACGATCATATGTGACAATTTTTATCTCACCTTGATCATTTACTATATTTAGAGAGTCACACGTGGGTGTCCATTCTTAGCAATTTTGCCAATTTTTCCAATTTTGAGTGTTTTGTACTTAAAGGAATGTATTGAGGTACCAGAAACCAAATTTTCTACAAACTTAATATTTTTAGTAATCCATATGGTGGAGACTTACTAAAAATATAAAGTTCTCTTCTCAGGTGTCGGATTGGAATGAAACCAATTATAGAAGTTTCCATTTTTCATTTCAAGGCTCGTTAGGTTTTTCTATATCGAGAAAATGTGATTTTTGGATAGAAAATTTGAGGGGATGAAAACATAAATGATTGAATCAATAGGTTCATGTAAACACTCTTCTTAAATGTGTTTTCATAAGGAATCCATGGTTAAAATATTGAGAAAAACGGAGCTTGGAATCATGAGTTATGAGCAAAACTAGATTTGGATGTTTAGGGCACAAAAGGGGTTTTCTTGTGTTTGAATATTATGAACCAGATTTAAAAGGTGAATTAATGGCTGCCAAGGAAGTGAATTTATTTTTTATGTTTTTTTTTATATTTTATTAGTTGTGAGGAGCATGGGTGAAGGAATTTATAGGGTGGAAGTTGAAGTGGAGAGTGAACATGGGAGATGGAGAAGTGGGGAGAGTGGAGAAGTGGAGTTTGAGTGTCCCATTGCACTTGGGTATAATTTTTGGGTGAAATTACACCTAAAACATACACCCAAGGTGCATGGTGAGATGAAAAGTGTGCCATAGGCATGGGGGATGAAGGAAACCATGGCATGCACATGAGGGAGTGAAGGCTTTTCTTTGTTTTTCACTTGACTTATCATGTATGTATGTCAAAAATATCCACCAATGAGGGAATGACAAAATTTTTAGATGTAATTTCACCTCATAATTGTTTCCAAAGTGTAAATAGAGTTTAAAACTGCAAGCGTCTAGTAGTGAAAATGGGACCCACCACAACTTAAAACACTCTTATAAGTCGAAAGTACACTTTTTGGATTCATGTTATGTTTTTGAGTTGAGAATGATAGAAAATAGGAGTGATGCACACTTATGAGGTGTAATTTCACCTCAAAATTATTCCAAGGGTGCGGGGGACACCAAAATTGCGCCAAAGCACCTAAGTGTTTCATCCAAGCATGATTTGCACTTATAAACCGCTTCTCCTAATGTTTCTTTCGCCCCAAAGTCAAAACTTAATGAAATTTTGCAAAATAATATAATTCATGGAAAAATTCAAATGAATCTAGTGATATTATTTATAATTCTTTAAAATGATATATTCAATGACATTTTCCTACATATCCACTTTTTCTTAGAGCGATGCACTTTGGTGAGTGAGTGGAAAGAATAGTTTTCTATGAAACTGAGCCAAAAAAACTTATGGATCATGGAGACAATTGAAAACATCCTAATTTGATATTTTTCTAGGCTCAAAAATCTTCACGAGGCTCCTGAAAATTTTCAAAAAAATTCTACCTTGTAGAAGGACTCTTGTCAAAGTTGATGATGGATAATTTTCTACATTTTTATGCTCCCAAAATTATTTCTTAATCATTTATTCATGAAGTAAGCTCTATCAAATGTTTGATGCATAATATTTTAGCTTCCAACACTTCACGAGGCTCTTAAAACATTTTGAGCAATGTGACTATCTTTTTAAGAATGTGCATTTCCTAGTGCCTTACCCAAAATGACCTTGTATTGCTTACCTTGTTACTAAACTCAAATTTATTCACATAATATTCCTAAACCACGTAAGAAAAATTCATGGATCTCCCACACAAATCCTTTATGATTCTATTCTTCCCTATAATCCTCTGGAGGATGTTTAACATTGATAAAAAGGACAAAAATAGCCATTGTGAAGCCTCTTCGGGAGCATTGTTCTTTCTTAGATCTCAGTATATTAAAGAAATAAGCTAGTTAAAAAAATTTGCACATGAAACACACTTAAAAAAAATGTTATCATTTTCCTCTTGACCATAATAGGGTGATATAATTGAAAAGGTTTACATTGATCGAGAAAGGGGATTTCAAGTGTGGGTTTGGTTATCATGACCAAAATCTTAAATTTTGCAAGATGGATTTTTAGCATGAAAAAAATGGATATATTAGCTCATAATAATTTGATAGAACTAAAATAATTATCTCAATACATGTTGGTATAAAACCATACAATAGGGTCAGGATTGACATTCTCCAATTCCAATGAAGCCTACGGTTTTGGATATGAATAAAAAAGATATTTTGACTTTACAGGCCTAAGCATGGATGTTTCTACGTATGTTTTTGTGTACTTAAACTTAAAATACTGATGAAAATGAGGTTTGCAAAGATAATTAAGTGTATGAAATGATATTGAGTTGTGCTAAGAAAGAATAAGGAGAGTGCATTTTTCCATGCAAGTGTGTAGTTTTAAAGAATATATTGCCAAATTTGAGTGTCTACAATCATATCATTGGCATAGCTGCATAATAAATATTATCACCAATGTTGATATCAAAGTGTCCACTAAACATTTATTTGTTAATGTAGTGAAAGAATGCACATAATGGGTGGGGAGATCATAGAACCATAGTAATGCAAAATCCATAAGACTCCTAGGTAATAAATTAGTAAGAAAAATTTCATACGAGTAATTATCAATGTAAGCCACATGAAATTATTCTCGATAGGAAAATTAGGTGCAACAAAACCAAGAGGAAAAGAGTAAGAGGCTACCTTATGAGCTAGTGGATTGTGTAAGAATTGGGTTGAGTCCATAGCATGAAGATAAGTAGGCATACCTTGTTGTAGTGATAAGATTTGAGCTTGTAAAAAGTGAACAAGATTTTCACGAGCTTTTTTTTCTTGATGAAGAGGAATGTGAACCATTAGAGATGGGAGGTTTAGTAGTAATATTGGCTACATGAATAGTAATAAAAAAATTTGCATTGGAATGTGAGTTTCCCTTGAGGATGTGGATACCATAGATGAAGGAATTGTAGATGTTGATGTTCAAAGAGATGATTGAGACATTCCTAAAAGAGAATATTCATTAGATGGATGGTCATGAGAAATATTAGTAGAAAGAATAATTTTTATAATAGGTTTAATGTGATGAGGATTCTCATGAAGTTGAGCATGAAAATTAGATAGAAGTGTAACTTGGTCTCAATCCACAATATTGTCATTATCATCATAAAAATTCTCACTATGGGTTCTAATGTCATGTAGTGGGACCTCGTGAGTGATTTTGGGGATAGATGGATTTGCATCAATAAGCATAAAATATGATTCCATGAGGCTATGATGCTTATGAGTAGGATGGGAAATCTCAATAGGTTTATTTTTGAACCAAGCACTATGCCACAAGGGCAGGGGAGGAAGGAATATACAAACTAAAATAAAATGCAAGTATAAAAAAATGATAATAACATAAAGAATAGAAACCTTAGGGAAAAAAAAGCATAATTTTCAATTTTCAGGTCAACTTCACCAAATGTTTTCACCCTTTTAGAGTTTGATTAGGGTTTTTACACTATAATCAAATAAGGAATGAAATAAGAGCTACATGGGGTTATTATGACTAATTAACTTCCAACATTAACCATTCAATATCATAATAACACATTAATACTTGTAAAAATGAATATGATACAATACAAGCTCAAAACTACATGGGACCGAGTACACTTATATGATTATAGGTGATTCTAGGCTGATTTGGGTGATCCAATGCTAGAGCATGGGTTTATTGAGGTGACAAGGTTTTGGAACTAAGACTATGATATGAAGATCTCACGGGGATGACCTTACAATAGGGGTAGTGTTGGAAGAAAAATGGACTAAGAGTTAGGGTGAATTAGTCCTATAAATATTTCAATTAATTTACCATCACATACATTCATTGATTCATTCATCCATAACCATATATGTGTAATAGATGTCTATTAAGAATTCACAACAACATGAAACAAATAAGAAGATACATGAACACCATATTTATGTGGGAACCCCTCAAGGGGAAGAAAACCCACTGAAAATTTAATGATATTATTCACAAAAAAACTAATTTAATGAAGCACGAACTTCACAAGAAGCACTAACCCCTAGTTTTGTAGAGCACCAACCCTACAAGGAGCACCAACCCCTAATTTAATGAGGCACCAACTCCACAAGGAGGTTACAACTAAATAGGATTACCAAGAAAAACTCATACACAATATAATGTTTTATCTCTATTTTTAATGCTGCCACAACTAATGGAGATCACATATTCGGCTCACAAACCCTAGGTCTTCAAACTCACTCTTTCTTCTTATTTCTCAACTATTCTTGCCTCTAAAATATTGAAAACATGTTTTAAAACCTTATTAACCTGAAATACATATGATTTGCATTAAAATGGTGTCTTTGTACATGCAATTCACTCTCCTATGGGTCGCACTATTCACCCATGCAAGACTAACACTCAAATGACCCAAAAAGTGCTTTTATAGCTTCTTCATGATTAAAATTTGAGAGAGATCAGTTTACCTCATTTTTATACCCAATAATCATAAACAAATCCCATATGAATCACCATAATAGTTACATATGACCCAAATAGGTTGGCCTAGCTAAAAACCACTTTCCTTGCACCAAAAATTCTCAAAAGCACCTCATTGGGATGATAAAATTATTTGAATATCAAAAAAAAAATCAAGCTCTAAAAATCACCACACATGTTTAAAATAACATTTAAAAATCATCCATGGTCGTAATTTACATGAACCGATAAAATTATTTCATTTAATGGGCCTAGTGGCTAATTACCTTCACCAAACAGCTGCTTCCAACACCTTGAATCTGACTTTGGGACTCAATACCTCTCAAGATGAACTCAAATATATAATTTTAACACTCTATGGAAATGGAATTACCTGTAAAATACTCCTCAAAAAGTTATAGATCCTAAAACAACCACCGCTCAAACCACAACCACTTTTGTCTTCACCAAAACAAGCTTCCCAAAAACTAGTTTTCAAAAAACAACTAATTGACACCCTTCCCGATACTTTCAAGACCTATAAATAGATTGATTTGATTAAAAATTTATCCTAGTTCACATTAAAGGTGATATAAATCATCACCCAATCCATCTCATCCTCTAACAAACTCAATTCGTCAAAAAAACAATTTTGTCTTAGATAGCCAAAAAAAATCATGTCTACAAAATGACCTAGAAACCATATCAAAACTCATCATCATGAATCAAACCTTATATCACTATAAATATATCTAAATTATCTTTCCAACACAACATGAATCACCTCCAAAATCCTCTTGTAGCTCATGTTATGTATATATTACTAAAGCCTATTTTTTAACTGTCCCAAAAGCGCCCTTTAACCAATCAACCTAAATGAAGCACACTTGACCATGTAACTAAATAAATATGACCTAAAACCTCTTTATACATCAACAAAAACTCACATACATCACATAATATCAATTTAGTTTTCTAATCCTTTTGACAAGCTGTAATTCCTACTAAAACAACCCACTTGAGACCCAAGAACAACCTAGGATTAGTCAGAAAAATTATGGGATAATTTTTTTATTAAAAAGTGTCTGCTACCAGGTTACAAAACAACAGTTGCCACAAGCAAGGTTTTGAGGCCAAATAAAAATATTAGCTCATGATTTTCCCATTACAACAATTATTAAATTTACAGGGTCAAAACTAAGGGTTAGAATAGTTATTAAGATTAAGAGGGCAATTTCTCACTCTCCCACCCCCTGACAGATTAAGAGATTCAACCTAGTTTTTCTCAAAATTAACACACTTGAAATATTTTGAAAACATTCCCATTAGATAGGAAATTTTCTCACCTTTCCAGTGATATAAATAAGTCCTTCTAACTCCCTATAAAACTCAAGTTATGGGTCGGCGGGCCTTGGGAAGAAAATTTTCCCAAAGGGTGGGCTGCGCAGCCTGGAGAAGAAAATTTTCCCAAAAAGGGATTCAGGTTGGCAGGGCTGGGGAGGTAGTTTTGCTTTTGTACTTTTGGAAAAAATATCAAAATTCACCCATGCCTCCGCAAGCCCATGGCAGACTTCGCGCCCCAGAGGAAATTTAAGTTTGAGGTCCGCAAGGGACACGTGTCCAAATTTCTAGCCTAGGCGGAAAAGCAGGACGCCGAGGCAAAATTGAATTTTTGCCTTATATTTTTTTGAAAGGGTGAAAGGGTTCAAAATTACCCACTCCTCTGCCAATGCGTAGAGATGCCACATGTCAGTCCCAGTTTTCCAAGCAGGAAGCGGGTTGGCAGGGCAAACTTAGAAAACTTGACTTTTGCCCAAAACACATTAAGGTTAAGAATCACTTGTGCCTTCATCGACACTCAAGGATGCCACATGTCAATCAATCATTAGTTGTGTCTTTGGAGGGGAAACTTAAGAATTTTACCCCAATTTTTTTTTGAAGCGTTAAGTCAAAAAGGGATCCGCTCCTCCACCGATGCCTTGTGAAGCCATGTGGCAACATTTGATTGGCTACAGGCCGACGGGGCTCTACAAATTTTTCCAAAAATTATTTTTAAAGTGCTAAGGTTTAAAGAGAACCGTGCATCCGACAGCGCCTCATTATGCCACATGGCAGCACCTGATTGGCTGCAGGCCGGCGGGGCGCAGAGAAAAATAGGAAAATTTCCCAAATTTTAATTTTGCAAGCACCAAGGTTAGAAGGAATTCCGTGCCTCAATGGAGCCTCGTTAAGCCATGTGGCAGCACCCAATTGGTTGCGGGCCTACGGGAAAGCGGGGAAAACCTAGAAATTTTTCCCAAATTAATTTTTTTTTTTTTAAACTTAGCTTATTTTGACCAATCAGAAGGTTTGCGGGTCGTGGAGCGGGGGAACTTCATGCCTTAAGTGCTTTTGGGAAAAAAGTGCAAAAGAAAATATTTAGCCCACGGGTCCACCCAAGAATATTTTATTTAAATTTGACAGTTAGATTTTGAAGCCAAGATGAAGTAAAACTTGAAGGCCATAACTTTTGACTGGGAGCTCCATTTTTGGCAAATGAGGACTTTTTGGAAATCTCTCAAGTCCTCTTTGCACAGGAAGCTTATGATTTTAATTTTGATGAATTTTGAGTGGTAATTTTTAAGAAAACATTTTGTCACTTAAAAGTGAACTAGTCTTTTTAAACTTATAAATTTTGTTCAAATTTTCCATTAACTCTTTCTCAACATGCCCAATAGGCATGGAGGATTTTACTTGGAAGATTTTAGGATGGATTGCAAGGTTCAAAAGGTTTGATTGATTAGCAATTCCAAAATTACCAATTTTTATACAACAAAAGTCTAATTTTTTGTCTGAACCCAATTTGAAAGGTTCTATAAAATTTTCATAAGTATTTTAGTTTGTTTGGGCTCGTTTTGATCTTTCTTAGATTGTATTAGTGTTTCAATTGTTTTCCATAGTTTTACAGGGTTTTTATGTATCTTTTGATAAAAATTTGCAAAGTTTACAGTGAAATAAAAATGAAGTTTATACATTTCACAACCAGAGATTAATCTATTTCTTTTGCCATACTATACAAATGTTGATTACATTTCATGCTAGTTTTAACTAGTTATCTTTCCTTCAATCAAAATGTAAAAACAAGAATGCAACTTCTATTTTTCAAATCATGCATTTCAACAAAAACAGTAATATATCTTCTTCATACGTGTTTCTCTCTTTCAAACAAAAATTCCTCAACATATTTCAACATAGATTTTACACAATGCAGTAACTCCATTTGTGGAAAAGAATACAACTTCTATTTATATTTATCACATACAACTTTACAAATTACCACTCTTTCTCTTTTCCTTTCATTCAAATGCACTTTCACGTCTCTTTACACAATATAGATTTTATGTGCATATCTCTTTCTCATTTAAACATAGGATTTCATTTCCAAAATAGAATAACTATCCAATACAAATAATATTACAAGTCATCCACTTGAATTGGGAAAAACTCCTAAAAAGGAAGTCTCGTAAAGGATCGCCAAACTCTGTCTTTTCTTTCTCGGTTCTGAGAATAGCAACATGGAGGTCCTCCATGTTCTTTATTTCAACTTGAACACAATAGAAGGGGAAAGGCAACGCTCTCCACCTAACCAAGACATCCAATAACAAGGAGAAGTCATCCTTCTTCATTGGCCCCCAAGCCCCAACCACAATGCAATAGAAGATGTGTTCCAACTCATGGAAACAACAGGCTTCCACAAACACACATATAAATTTCACATTAAAACACAGTCCAAAACAGAATGTAGTTTTCAACCACATTAAAACATAGAAAATAAAACTCAGGCTCCATCATGCAAGCCAAAGGAGCAAGAAACTATGGAGGATGTTGTTTATGCCTCCCAAAGCGAAATGGGTATCACCACACGAGAACTAATACATATATATATATATACATATATATATATATATATATATATATATATACATATATGTATATATATATATATATATATATATATATGTATATATATATATATATATACATATATACATATATATATACATATATATATATACATATATATATACATATATATATATATACATATATATATATATATATATGTATATATATATGTATATATATATATATATATATATACATATATATATATATATATATATATATATATATGTATATATATATATATATATATATATATATATATATATATATATGTATATATGTATATATATGTATATATATATATGTATCAGTAGGTGATACCCATGGTGATACCCATTTCGCTTTGGGAGGCATAAACAACATCCTCCATAGTTTCTTGCTCCTTTGGCTTGCATGATGGAGCCCGAGTTTTATTTTCTATGTTTTAATGTGGTTGAAAACTACATTCTTTTTTGACTGTGTTTTAATGTGAAATTTATATGTGTGTTTGTGGAAGCTCGTTGTTTCCATGAGTTGAACACATCTTCTATTGTATCATGGTTGGGGCTTGAAGGCCAATGAAGAAGGATGACTTCTCCTTGTTATTGGATGTCTTGGTTAGGTGGAGAGTGTTGCCTTTCCCCTGTTCTATTGTGTTCAAGTTGAAATAAAGAAACATGGAGGACCTCCATGTTGCTGTTCTCCTGAACCGAGAAAGAAGACGAGTTTGGCGCTCCTTACGAGACTTCCTTTTTAGGAGTTTTTCCCAATTCAAGTGGATGACTTGTAATATTATTTGTATTGATAGTTATTCTATTTGGGAAATGAAATCCTATGTTTAAATGAGAAAGAGATATGCACATAAATCAGATCTATATATATATATATATATATATATAGAGATATGTATATATATATATATGTATAAATATGATATATGTATATATATATATATATATATATATATATATATGTATATGTATATATATATCATTTCAAATCCTTGACATGCCCTTATGCCTCCCCCAAGTACCACTTATTCCTCACATTTCCTTATGCCTCCCCAACCTCTTATGGCACCCCATAACGAATAAAGAAATGTAAGCTATTTATTTTTAAGGTAGAACTCAGATCCCAACTCCCTCCACACTTATACCTCCCCAAAACACTTATTCCTCCCACATAAATACCCCATAGTCTTCTCCTACACCATCCCTAGGCTATCTATCAAAAAATACCACACACATGCCAAAACATTCACAACAATAACATTTGCACAATTAAAAGAAGAGCATTTCAAGAGCCAAGATCTTACCTCTCCATAATGGAGTTTGTTCCAAGTTCCAACCAACAATCTTTCCAATACAAAACAACCCAAGATCAACGAAACACAAGCCTATAAAAATTCTACAAACTTTCTCTAAAATCAAGAGCTCCAAACAATAAATGACTTCACCCCAAATGAAGTATGCAAAAGTGAATCAACCCTAAAAAAGCTAAGGAATTCCAATATATGTAGAGGGAAGAGAAGAGGATGAGGTAGATCTAAATGAGATGCCACATCACACATCCTCAACTCCAACTCACGAGTCAACTTCAATCTCCAAGGCATAATAAATAAATAGGTGAATAATATGATAGTTTTACTTACACACTCAAATCTAGCCCATACCCCAAAGGACTAAAATTAATTTCAAGCAAGAAGTGCAATTAAAACATTCATCTTGACTTACAAAAAAACATAATGAAGGCTATATTTAAACTCTCCAACCATAGGTAAGGTTGGTATGCAAATTTAAGAGGTATGGGACAAGTTTAACTTGTCCCACAAGCCTCCAAAATCAGTCTCCAAGGACAATTTCGAATTCCAAAGAAGATGAAGTGTTTCATACTCCAAATTTTACTTACACATATCTTACAACATTTAATACAAGAGTCAACCACTCCAATAATTACTTTCTTATGACCCAATTTGATTAATTTATTTTAACAATATGATTACTCACATTATATACCACAATTTATTTAAATAAAAGGGGTAAACACATCACTTAATAAACACATACAAACATCAATAAAAAGGAACCAAATAAATAAATACACATAACCCTTGGTCACATTTAAAGGTGATCCCCCATGGGAATCCCTAACACAATCAAACACATAAACAAATACAAGTTGCCATGGTGACCTTGTTGAATTCATCGAGAATTCCAATGTGGTTGGTCTCCAATCCCTCGATGTTTGTTGTGATATTTTAAACCTACAAAATACAAATACCTCCTTCAGCCTCGTGGCCATATTAGAACATCCAAATGAATATAAATATAATTTCAAGATCATCGACATATATGTGAATCACAACAAACATCAAGACAATTAGTAGTATCACTTACAATTTCATCCACAACTATATCATTACCAATTTTAATTCAATTCTCATTTTCTAGGTCTACTCAAAATATCCAAATATCACAAGTTCGAACAACATCTATAATGTAACCATGT
Organism: Taxus wallichiana var. yunnanensis; assembly: GCA_018340775.1. Taxonomy (NCBI): domain Eukaryota; kingdom Viridiplantae; phylum Streptophyta; class Pinopsida; order Cupressales; family Taxaceae; genus Taxus; species Taxus wallichiana. The sequence goes on from CM031235.1 coordinate 27,079,602, forward strand.
CAAACAATATATCAACATCAATATCTAAAATGTCTCTAATAATCATCATGCACCATATATGAATCAAATTCCATAATAAACCATGATCTAACATCTAACATCATGCTAAATTAAACTATAACAATGTCCATAATATAGTTAGCAGTATCAGGATCAATATCACAAGGTATCAAAGGAAAGCGGGCACTACATCCCCCTCCCCTTAGGCTCGACTTCCTCCTGGAAGTCACTAGAACAAATGTGGGAACTGAACTCGTAACAAAGTAGCATCCTCCCATACAAATTTGCAGTCTCATCATATTTATCCCACTACACCCGGACCTAATCAATCTCTCTACCTCAAAGGCCCAAGGTCCTGCGATCTATAATGCGAATGGGATCCACCATCACCTACCCCTGATCCTACACCTGTAATGATGTCTAATCTAGCACATGATAAGGATCTACAACATATCTCCTAAGAACTGAAACATGAAACACATCATGTACGTGAGACAAGCTAGGTGGTAATGCTAGATGGTAGGCCAAAGGGCCGATATACTCTAAGATCTCAAAAGGACCCATGAATCTAGGAGCTAACTTAGAACCTTTTCCATAACAGATAGGGCTCTTGTGTGGCCTAACATGAAGGAACACCTTCATGCCCACATCAAAACTACGATCGGTCTTATGCTGGTCGGTGTACTTCTTCTGCATGTCTGTGCCTCCTACGCCTCTTTGACTGATCATAACCACGTGTTGCTCCATGTCTTATAACAAAGCTGGTCCAAGAGAAACCCTATCCTCTAACTTGTCCCAGCTAAGAGGTTTCTTGCACTCTCTACCATATAAGGCCTGGAAAGGAGCCATGCCTATAGAACTTTGAAAAATATTATTGTAGGAAAACTCCACCAAGTACAAGTACTCCTCACATCTCACATGATGATCCATCACATACATCCTAAGCATGTCCTCTAAAATTTGATTCACCCGCTCAGTTTGTCCATCTGTCTCGGGTGATATGTTGTGCTGAAGTTGATCCTTGTCCCAAGGGCATACTACATGGTGGTCCAAAAATGAGAAGTATACAAAGGATCACGGTCATAAATGATCTTCTCATGGAATCCCATGCAACCTGACAATCTCATCAAGATATATCTGTGACCATGATGGCATTGTGGTGGTATCTTGACATCGGTATCCCAACAATGAAGTCCATGGAAATGGTATCCCACTTCCATTCCGGTATAACATGAGGATAAAGAAGGCCTTTACGTTACGGCACTCTAAACAACATGACACAAACTGAGCCACGTCTCTACAAAGTCCTCTCTAATGATAAAATTGTCTCAAGGTGGTGTGCATCTTCTTCACTTTGGGATGGGCTGAATAGGATGCATGATGTGCCTCTACCAAGATGTCCTGCCTCAAGCCTCCATCTCTTGGAACATAAATCGGCCCCTGTGCCTAAGAAGACCATCTGCCTCTAAATAAAAACCATCAAACTTCCCCTCGAGGGATCTCTGAGACTCAATCTCTACTCTGGCTGCAATGTAGAAGCTATCATGAGAAAGCTCTTTGTAGAATCCTACTCCATAAATCTATGCTCCCGAGGTGGTCATAGCCACATGCCTCAATCTTCTAAGAGCATCTACAACCACATTCTCCTTCCCTTTCACATGCTCTATCTCCATATCATACTAAAAAGAAACTCCATCCAACGTCGTTGATGAGCGTTGAGATTAGGATGTGTTAAGAGGTGGTGAAGACTCAAGTTATCTATCCTGAGTGTGAATCTCCAACCAACCAAAAGTTCCTCCATCAAACCAAAGCATGCACAACTGCCACAAGCTCAAGATCATGATTCGGATAATTAAGCTCATAATCTTTGAGTTTGCGAGACTCAAAAGCCACCACTCTACCCTCCTACATCAAAACACCTCCAAGTCCTAGCCAAAGAAGCATCTGTGCATACGAAAAACTCACCCTGTGGATCGGCACTGCAATAATAGGTGTTGTAGTGAGACATTCCTTTAGTGTCCTGAAGGCCTGCTCGCACTTGTCTGACCAAACAAACTTCTTCCCTTTCCACTGAAGGGAAGTGATGGGGTGCACAATCTGAGAGAAATCCTGAATAAATCTCCTGTAGTAACTTGTTAATCCCATGAAGTTGCGCACCTTAGTCACAATAGTGGGTGTTGGCCAATCCATGATAGCTCTAATCTTGGAAGGATCAATGGTGATACCTTCCCCAGAAATGATATGACCCAAATACTGCACCTCCATCTGAAAGAATGCACACTTCTCCAAGTTCCCATAAAGTTGTTGCTCCCGAAGACACTAAAGAACTTGGCAAAGGTGCCCCTTGTGTTCCTCATGTGTACGTGAGTAAATCAAAATTTCATCAAGGAAGATGAGCACGAAGCGATATAAGAAGGTCCTAAATACCCCATTCATCAAACTCATAAACACTGCAGGGGCATTCGTCAAACCAAAAGGTACCACTATGAACTCATAGTGGCCATATCTCGTATGGAAGGTAGTCTTATGAATTTCCACCTCCGAAATCCTTAGCTGATGGTAGCCTAACTTAAGGTCTATCTTAGAGAAAGTTGTGGCTCCCTTCATCTGATCAAACAAATCATCAATGTGTGGAAGGGGATAATGATTCTTGATCGTTACTTTGTTTAGCTGGTGGTAATCAATACACAACCGCAAGGATCCATCCTTCTTATTTACAAAGATCACCGGTGCACCCCAAGGGGATACACTAGGATGAATTAGGCCTTTCTCCAGAAGGCCCTCAAGCTGTAACTTGAGCTCACAGAGTTTAGGGGTAGTCATCTAATAAGGTGCTCGTGAGATAGGCTCTGCTCCTGGAACCAGATCTATATGAAAATCTATCTCCCATGGGGGCGATAACCCTCGGTAGCTCCCTTAGAAAGACATCAAAATAATGTCTCAAAATGGGATGGTCATCTAGCGATGGTCCACTAGACCCATCTTTTAATTGGTCACTAACTATGACAACAAACATCTGACAACCTCATCACACACACCACTTAAGCTGCATAGCAAAGATGGTGCGAATAGAAATGGGTCTCCTGACCCCCGCTATCACTGCCTCAACTCCTAGATCATCTGTACAAGATATGATCTTGTGGTAACAATCCACTCGGATCTGTGTGTAGATAACCAGTCCATGCCCAAAATGACTCCATAAGAGCCCAACAGAAGGATACGAAGATCCAAGGTAGTGGTGAAAGGTCCCAAATCCACTACACACTCCTTAACTAAGGAGTCTATAGAGATCTTGGCTCCAGAAGCCATCTCAACATCCTAACTATGACCCTGCCTAACTGCCACCAGCCTACATCACTCTACTAAAGATGGTGCAATAAAAGAATCAGAAGAACCAAAATCAAACAAAATGGAGGTAGGAATACCACCAATGTTACATGTAGTCTCAATAATCAGTACTTTAATGCTCTACCTGATGGTTCTCAACCACTACATACATCCTATGACTGTGCCCCATGTCACCAATAGTAGGCTCTAAGATCTATGTCTTACCCTTGTTATTAGGGTTCTATGGGCAATCTCTCCAAAATTTCTAGTAACACCACACCCAAAACAACCACCTAATCCTCTCCCCTAAGTAACAGCTCCAGTCGGTACCCTAGAGGGGTGTGTTGTGGACCCTGATGACCCTGTTGTGGATTGCTAAGGTCTCTACTGGTGAGATCCTCTTGACTGAGCTCTAGGTGCTCCCTTTGTCCTAATGGGACCCCTAGGAGGAGGCCCCATACTCTGACCCCTCTGTGCATCAAATCTCCGTGGAGGTCTATATGGTGGGCAAGACTGCTATTGTGGTCTAAAGGATGATTGTGTTAAACCATGTCCATAAGAGGAGGTGGTACTGACCCCCTCAATCTGTTGTCCTGTATCTTCTATAAATGGATCTGGACTCGGTCTCTAGCATGTTGGGTCTTTCCCTGAGTCTCCTCTACTATATAGGCCTTCTCAATGGCCTCAGCCAATGTCTGTGGACAATGGATCCGTACTACACCTCTAATGTCCAGATTCAGGCCCTAGATGAACTTGTGGATCTGTACCCACTCATCCTGCATGTAATCAACATACTGGAGTAGATCAAGAAATCTACTCTCATACTCAGCCACTGTAAGAGATGCCTATTGGAGGTCATGAAACTCATTAATCCTATGTTGTAAAAACCTTTGAGATAAATATCTACTACTCAACCCCTCCTTAAAGAGCTCCTAGGTAAGTGTCTCACAATCAACATGGAGCTTCTACTCCTCTTTCCTCCACCATATACCTACTCCATCCCTTAGAATATGGATCACAACATGAGCTTTTGTGTTGCTAGAGCAAGGGCAAATCTTGAAGCACCCACTCAAGCTCACCAACTAGGCCTCTGCCTAAAATCCACCTATGTCACCGATATGGTCGTAGCTTCATGATCTCCCCGATATGGTTTGTAGTGGTGGTGCCTGTAACCCCTAGGCCTCTCTCGCGCATGATCATCCTAAGCCTAGGGCTCCGAGACCTATCTTTGTGTCCTAAAACCCGGTCTCCCTATCCCCTCTGTGGTGACTCTGCTCTGACTGACTCCTCATGGGAGTTCTCTCCTCTATGCTCCTCGCTATGCCAAGGAGATGCATGCATACTCCTCCTTTAGTGGTGTCATATGCGTCAGTCACGTCATATGCGTCAGTGGCATCATTGATATTCTTTCCTTGTTTAGGCATGGGGGTTACACAACACCCCTATTTGTACTTCCTTTTTTGATCTATGAGAATGAGCAAGACCTGTTTTCTTATTTGCATATTCTTTCCATTGTTTGAATCTTGCTTATTGCATTGGAGCTTGACGTTACCATCGGAGTGCAACTTCATTGTGGTGCATTGTTTTTGACATCGGTTCTCGTGAATCCCTCTTTCATGGTATCAGAGATGGTTTTGGTAAAACGTGCACTCTTCATTTATCAAGTTGTTTATTACTTCTAGTTTCTTCTTATTTCCTCATGTAAGTTTTTTTATTATTATTTTGGAATTGTATTGCTCACCTCGTATTGAGGTTTCAGCAGTTGCAAGTTTGAGGGTTGTTTTGTTTGTTTTTTATTTTCATGTTTTTGAGTTTTGATTTTTGGGTTTTCATGAGCTTCATTTTTTTCTTTGCGTTAACTTTTTAGGTTCATTTTTTTTTCGATGATTTTTGCATGGATTTTTGATACTGTTGCTTATTTGTTAGTTTTTGATCATGCCTTTTTTAAGGTTTGTTTATTGTTTTTTTTTTTTTGAACTTTTTTTCATTGGTGTACATTTGGCTTGCAAGGGTTCATTCTTGTTTTTTGAGTCATTGTTTTTTTGCTTGTGCATTTTGCTTTTTGCATTGTTTCTTTTTGACTCACACCTTTTCATGTGAATCACTATCTTGTGCTCAATCACCACTCTAACTTGTGCCTTTGTTTGAATTTTTTGTCTCTGTTTTGAATGAACTCATGCATTGGTTGAAAGAGCTTTGCTTACTCCATTTTTTCATTGTTTCAAAACTCTTTGCTTTTCTCTTACCTTGACTCGGTTTTCTTTGGAGATCTTTTTTTTATTTGAGCTTGCAGTGTGCATCTTTTGCATTCAACTGTGCTCATTTTTGGTTTTCCTTGGCTTTCTTTGTGTTTTGTTGCCATTCTCTGCACTTGCATTTACTCTTTTGTTTTGCTTTTTTATTGGCTTTGTTCACTTCCATTGCACTTTTTCATCCATCCAACTTTGTCGTTCCACTTGGCTTGAGCTTTGGCCTCTCCTTGGCATCTTTGGATGTTTTCTCTTCTTTTGGGATCTTGCTTCGATGTTGATTTCTGACTTTTCTTTCTTGCATGCACTGCTCGGTTTTTAGCTATTTCACTGGTTTTCATTGCTTGTATCCTCCAACTTGCTTTTTTGCACTCCTTCTCAACATGACACTGGCTTTTCCTCTTTTTTTTGCTTGATCATGTTCTGCACTTGCATCATCTTTACCTTCACTTTTAACCACTACTCTGATTCTCACCATCATTCGGTATTGTTCATTACTGGATCTCACCACTACCTTGACTTGGATTTTCACTTGGCATGTTTTTCATTCTGACCATACTAACTCAGACTCTCTGATGCCTAACTTGGCGGTTTTTTCCTAGACTCCACTTCCCTTACTGGTTTTCTTGAACTTCAGCAACTCAACAACTTAGCCCATTATCCATCCTTTTTAGAATTGATTATTGGTAAATCAATCTCCTTTTAAAATTTTTAAGGTGTAAAAACATTTATTTCATTGGCATTGTAAACCTTATTTGGGTATATTTTGGTTGTTTTATTATCCTTCCTTCGAGTGTCGAAGACGGAGGGTGAGGTCGGTTGGCAGGAGGCTAATCCCCCTCACAATTAAAAAAAACCTATCTAAAATTTGATGTCATTTCCAATGAGCATACATACGACACCCTTTGCATGCATTTAGGGCACTTTTTAATCCATTTGTAGGCTTATTAGCATTTTCCATCAGTTGCGGGAATTGTTTTTTTCTATAACTTTTGACTCGTTGCTCGGTTTTGAGCACTTCTTTAGTCAAAGTTGCATGTTTTTTCACACTCTAGATGATGGGATTATCATTTTTGTAAACACACTATTTTATAAAGTGCCACATTCTGGGGGGTGTCTTTGTATTGCTTAATTTAGCTCATTTTGAATCATCTTGAGCTTTGTTCTATCCCTTTTATTGCTTGTGGACTTGTGAGCATCCACCACAGTCTTACAACAAAGGGATTCTTTCGTGTGATGTGAGATGCTATTTCTCACAAGGCCTTCTCTTCCCCTTCTTTTTTTCACTCATTCTTGTGCTTGCTTACGGTGTCGAACTGTTTGCCCAACAAACCTTGATTGTTGTCTCCACTCTTGCATGTTATTATTACGTTGATTGCAAGGTGAGTGACAGACTAGTTCTCGGCACACAGTCACATCTGATTGTAATCAACACACTAAACTATAAAGTGCCAAACTCGGGGGTGTGATATTGTTCTGGGGTGGTTGTTTCCTTTCTCTCTCCTTCCTTCTTCCTTTGTTGGTTCTATCTCTTCATTATGGATATCTCTAAAGTACCGGTGCTCACACCTTTTAATTTCTTTGAATGGAAATCTAAAATTATATTGGTTTTGTGAAGTAAAGGGTTATACCATGTCACCATGGGGTTAGAGACCAAACCTAATGATGAACCCAAAAATCTAAGTGGTTCAACCATTGTGATGAAGCCTTAGGTCTTCTTTGTATGTCTCATCTCTCTCCGACTTGCTCTTCCACATCAAACTTCCTCGACACCCGATGGAAGCATGGAAAATGCTCGATGATATGTTTGGGAAGCAAGATGACATGAGAGCGCATGAGTTGGAGAATGAAACTACTAGGGTTAAATCCTAGTGACTTTGAAAACCTAGCAGCCTTCTTCTCAAAGTTTGTCCACACTAGACTACTTCTAAAGGAATGTAAAGTGGAAAAGAAAGACTCTCAATTGATCTTGTCGATTCTTTCTAAGTTAGGTCTTGAATACTCTGTCTTCATTTCAACTTTCCATGCCATGAAAAATCCACCTTGGGTAGTGCTTGGAAAATGCCCTCCTTTGACAGTTTTTCATCCCAACTCATTCGAGAACAGGACAAACTCATTCAAATGGGGACTCTAAAATCCAAGTCACATGCCCTTGTGGTGAATAAGGGCAAAAAAAAAAATGAAAAGAAGAAAGAAACAAAGGACCAACCTAAGAAAGAAACCAAGACCAACCAACCCCCAGCTAAGCCCAACACTAACACTTTGACTTCTGAGCCTAAAGAAAGAAGGAAAAGTTTAAATGCTCCTATTGTAAGAATTCTGGCCATGATGAGCATCATTGTTTTGAAACAAATTGATCACTTAACTCATTTTCTTGAGAAGAATAAAATAAGTGTTCCTGAATCCGTTAAACAAAATGCTCAGAAGGGTGAGTCTTCTAAAGCAAAGGAGTCTAAAAATGAAAAGAAGAAAGGTAAGGCCCTCGTAGCTAGATCAGCTCCATCATCAACTTGGATTATCGATTTCGGTGCCTCGCACCACATGGCTTCTTCAGAGGTTGAATTCTCTAGCATTGAACCATGTGGCATGTCCCAAATCACGTTGGGTGATGACACTCATGTGTCGTTTTCGGTAGTGGATCGGTAGAGATAGAAGGTGGAACATTTAACCAAGTGTTGAGTGTTCCCAATCTCTCTACCAATCTCCTATCGGTTTACCAAATCACCCACCTTGGTGAAGGAATGTGAGTGGAATTTGGTCCTAACTCGGTGATCATTCGTGAGCTTAACTCTAACTGCACTTGTGGCTGAGGGAAAGGTGGATCACCATTCACGGTTGTATACCTTTTCCCACTTCTCTTCTGATTTGATGCCCAATGCCTTGCTCACTCATGTAAATGAGGTTAGCAAGCTATGGCATGAGCATTTTGGGCATCTAAATTATCGTTACCTTGAACAATTGAGCCAAAATGAAATGGTCAATGGGTTACCAGTTAAGTTTTCTAAAGGTCTTTGTGAGGGTTGCACCCTCGGAAAAGCACCTGAAAAAAAAATTTGATAAGGGAAAATCTGGAGAGCTACTCATCCCTTGGATCTTGTTCATAGTGATGTTTTTGGCCCCTTTCCATCTCCTTCTTTCACTAGAGCTCTATATATACTAACCTTCATTGATGAATTTTCACGTTATACTTGGGTATATTTTCTTAAGCTTAAGTCTGAAGTCTTTGAGCATTTTCAAAACTTTAAGGCTCTTGTTGAGAAACAAGTGGAATGGTCTATCAAGGTTCTTCAAACCAAAAATGGAGGTGAGTATGTGAGCAATAGGTTTGAGGATTTTTCACTTCTGAGGGGATTGCTTTGCAGCGTATAGATTGCTTATAACCCTTCCCAAAATGGAGTTGCAGAAAGAAAGAACCAAACTCTAAAGGAGATGGCTACTTGTATGGTTCACTCAAAGTCCCTTCCTCCATAGTATTGGGCTGAAGTAGTGAATTGTGCTTGTTACATTCAGAATCATGTTCCACACAAGGTAGTAAGAGGGATGACACCCTTTGAAGCTTGGTTTGGACACAAGCTTGATGTTGAGCACTTTTGAGTCTTCGGATCCAAGGCTATGGCTCGGATTCCCAAGAAGAAATGTAAGGCATTGGATCCACAATCCAAACCTTGTATCTTTTTCGGGTATCCTGATGGCATGAAGGGATATCGATTGTTGAACCCTACTACCCATGAGCTCTATATTGAGAGGAGTGTGAAGTTTGATGAGTCATCCTTGACTTTTACTTCCATTGAGGTTCTTTTTCCCACTGATTCAGATTCTGACTCATCAGATGATGATGTTGTTGAGTGAGTTCCTCCTCTCCTGCTCCTCCCAATCCTCAAACTTTTGAGTCTTCTGATTCTGATAGTAGTGATGATGAGGACTATGTCCCTTCTCACTCGAGTGAAGAATCTTCCGACTCTGAGCTTGAACCTTCGGGACCTCTTTGGGCCAGAAAACTTTACAGAGTGCTTTGGAGATTTAGTTGGAGATCCTTCAGATGAGAGACGTACTCACTCGAGTTTCATTGGACCCCACTCCTTCTTCACCTCTACTTCTAATCCACCATCTTTCCAGGAAGCTTACTGGGATTCTAAGTGGGATTCTACTATGGATGAGGAGTATTCCTCACTCATAAAGAATGACACTTGGGATCTTACCCCTCTTCCAAAAGGAAGAAAAATTCATTCGGTGTAGGTGGATATATCGAACAAAGTATGGAGCCAATGGAGAAGTCGAGAAGTATAAAGCGTGACTTGTAGCTAAGGGTTTCTCCCAGTAGTAGCTGGGGTTGATTACTCGAAAACCTTTTCTCTGGTTGTGAAAGATGACTTCCATTCGACTGACCCTTGCCATCATTCTGCACTAATAGATGGGAAGTCCACCAGATGGACGTTAAGAGTGCCTTCCTTCATGGGGACCTAGAGGAAGAGATCTATATGGAACAACCTCTCGGGTTATGTCCATGATCCATCCCTCATTTGCAAGTTAAAGAAGTCTCTCTACGGCCTTAAACAAGCCCCTCGGGCTTGGTATGCCAAGATGGACTCCTTTTTACTTGCATCAGGGTTCACTCGGTGTCACTCTGACCCAAATGTGTATATTCTGTGGTAGGATGACTCCATGCTTATTCTTGTTCTCTATGTTGATGACTTGTTGATCACGGGTAGCTCTTCCTCTATCATTGATTATGTGAAGATCTCCTTGGCCAACAAGTTCTCCATGTCTGACTTAGGATTGCTTCATTACTTTCTTGGGATCCAGATTTCACAATCTGACTTGGGAATTATGATCTCGTAGCCTAAGTACTCTCTTGATTTTCTTTCTCGGTTTCACATGTCTGATTGCAAGTCCTCACCTACTCCTTTTCTTTTCGGGGTCAAGTTGGTTTCTGATTGCTCTTCCCCCTTGGTTGATGGTACCCTTTATCGGCAGTTGGTGGGGAGCTTGATCTACCTTACTCACACTCGGCCAGATCTTTCATATGTTGTCGGGATCATGTCTAGATTTATGCAGGAGCCTCATGAGCTGCATTTAAAAGTAGCAAAGTGGATCCTTCACTATGTTCATGGCACTCACACAGATGGTATTCATTACTTAGGAGGGACTGAGATTGACTTGGTTGGATTTATAGACTCAGATTGGGCGGTGATCTAGATCATCGAAAGTCTACCTCAGGCTACAGTTTCACTCTTGGTTTAGGTCCTGTCAGTTGGTCCAACAAGAAGCATAGAATGCCATTGCCATATCATCGATAGAAGTAGAATACAAAGGAGTAGTTAACGCTGCCACATAAGTTGTTTGGTTACAGGGTATCTTGATAGAGTTTGGCATCCACTTTTGGTGGCCTACCATTATCTACTTGTGACAACATGAGCACTATCTCAATTTGTAGAAATCTAGTTCAACATCAGTGGATGAAGCACATTGAGATTCACATGCACTTCATATGGGAGCTGATACATGAAAACATCATCGACATACAATATGTTCAAATAGCTGATCAGGTTGCAGACATATTCACCAAGCCCTTCACTGAGGTGAAATTTCTTCACTTGCGGTCTCTTCTTGGGGTGAGGTCTGCTGCAGCCACCCATCTTCTTCGGGCTATATAGTCCTCCTTCTTCTCCTCTTCTTCTTTCCAGAAAGATGTTGTTTGTATATGGGCACCTTATCAGGCCTTTAGTTTTCGGGCCCCATTGACACATCTTTCTTAGTTGTCTAGGGGAGTCTTCTTTTCTATTCTGGCTTACCATGACCTCTTCCTCGGCTTTGATGAAGGGGGGGTGTTGGTGTGTGTGACATGCCTAGTCATCATCCACATCACATGGTGAGTCATCTCACCTTGCGAGAGTCATAGGTCTTAGGAAGTCAAATGACAAGTGTCAGATTCTATCATAGAATCTATCATTGTCATTTGTGTCAGTGCATCATAGGAGTTACATTCCTTATTTGGAATTGTAACTCCTCCTTTAGTGGCATATTTGTATCGATCATTTTGACGTCATATGTCGTCGGTGGCATCATTGATATATTTAGCTTTCCTTGTTTAGGCATTCCATAAGTATTTTAGTTTGTTTGGGCTCATTTTTATATTTCTTAGATTGTCTTAGTGTTTCAATTGTTTTCCATAGTTTTATAGGGTTGTTATGTATCTTTTGATAAAAATTAAGTTTACAGTGAAATAAAAATGAAGTTTATACATTTCACAACCAGAGATTAATCTATTTCTTTTGCCATACTATACAAATGTTGATTACATTTCATGCTAGTTTTAACTAGTTATCTTTCCTTCAATCAAAATGTAAAAACAAGAATGCTTCTATTTTTCAAATCATGCATTTCAACAAAAATAGAGTAATATATCTTCTTCATATGTGTTTCTCTCTTTCAAACAAAAATTCCTCAACATATTTCAACACATGATTTTACATAGTAGTAACTCCATTTGTGGAAAATAATACAACTTCTATTTATATTTATCACATACAACTTTACAAATTACCACTCTTTCTCTTTTCCTTTCATTCAAATGCACTTTCACATCTCTTTACACATAGTATAGATTTCAGTGCATATCTCTTTCTCATTTAAACATAGGATTTCATTTCCAAAACAGAATAACTATCCAATACAAATAATATTACAAGTCATCCACTTGAAGTGGGAAAAAGGCCTACAAAATAAGTCTCGCAAAGGACTGCCAAACTCTATCTTCTTTCTCAGTTCCAGAATAGCAACATGGAGATCCTCCATGTTCTTTATTTCAATTTGATCACAATAGAATAGGGGAAAGGCAATGCTCTCCACCCAACCAAGACATCCAATGAAAAGGAGAATCCATCCTTCTTCATTGGCCCTTGAGCCCCAACCACAATGTAATAAAAGATGTGTTTCAACTCATGGCAACAACAGATTCCACAAACACACATGCAAATTTCACATTAAAACACAGTCCAAAATAGAATGTAGTTTGCAACCACATTAAAACATAGAAAATAAAACTCAAGCTCCATCATGCAAGCCAAAGGAGCAAGAAACTATGGGGGATGATGTTGCTTATGCCTCCCAAAGGGGAAATGGGTATCACCACCTAAGAACAAACCACCAATATATATATATATATATATATATATATATATATATATATCATTTCAGATCCCTGACATGCCCTTATGCCTCCCCCAAGTACCCCTTATTCCTCGCATTTCCTTATGCCTCCCCAACCTCTTATGGCACCCCATAACGAGTAAAGAAATGCAAGCTATTTATTTTTAAGGTGGAACCTAGATCCCAACTCCCTCCACACTTATACCTCCCTCCACACTTATGCCTCCCACAGAAATACCCCATAGTCTTCTCCTACACCATCCCTAGGCCATCTACCCAAACAACCCACACACATGCCAAAACATTCACAACAATAACATTTGCACAATTCTACAAGAAAATTACATTAGCCAAGCTCTTACCTCTCCATAATGGAGTTTGTTCCAAGTTCCAACCAGCAAGCTTTCCAATACAAAACAGCCCAAGATCAACAAAACACGGCCTGTAAAAATTCTGCAAACTTTCTCTAAAAGCAAGAGCTCCAAACAGCAAAAGAATTCACCCCAAATGAAGTATGCAAAAGTGAAGCAACCCAAAAACAAGCTAAGGAATTCCAATATATAGAGAGGGAAGAGAAGAGGATGAGGTGGATCCAAGTGGGATGCCACATCACACATCCTCAACTCCAACTCATGAGTCAACTTCAATCTCCAAGGCACAATAAATAAGTAGGTGAATAATATGACAATTTTACTTACACACTCAAATCAAGCCCATACCCCAAAGGACTGAAATTAATTTCAAGCAAGAAGTGCAATTAAAACATTCAGCTTGACTTACAAAAAAAAACATAATGAAGGCTAGATTTAAACTCTCCAACCATAGGTAAGGTTGGTATGAAAATTTAAGAGGTATGGGACAAGTTTAACTTGTCCCACAAGCCTCCAAAATCAGTCTCCAAGGACAATTTCAAATTCCAAAGAAGATGAAGTGTTTCATACTCCAAATTTTACTTACACATCACTTACACATATCTTACAACATTTAATACAAGAGTCAACCACTCCAATAATTACTTTCTTATGACCCAATTTGATTAATTTATTTTAACAATATGATTACTCACATTATATACCACAATTTATTTAAATAAAAGGGGTAAACACATCACTTAATAAACACATACAAACATCAATAAAAAGGAACCAAATAAATAAATACACATAATCCTTGGTCACATTTAAAGGTGATCCCCCCCATGGGAATCCCTAACACAATCAAACACACAAACAAATACAAGTTTCCATGGTGACCTTATTGAATTCATCTAGAATTCCAATGTGGTTGGTCTCCAATCCCCCGATGTTTGTTGTGATATTTTAAACCTGAAAAATATAAATACCTCCTTCGGCCTTGTGGCCATATTAGAACATCCAAATGAATATAAATATAATTTCAAGATCATCGACATATATGTGAATCACAACAAACATCAAGACAATCAACAATATCACTTACAATTTCATCCACAACTATATCATTACCAATTTTAATTCAATTCTCATTTTCTAGGTCTACTCAAAATATCCAAATATCACAAGTTCGAACAACATCTATAATGTAACCATGTCAAACAATATATCAACATCAATATCTAAAATGTCTCTAATAATCATCATGCACCATATATGAATCAAAGTCCACAATAAACCATGATCTAACATCTAACATCATGCTAAATTAAACTATAACAATGTCCATAATATAGTTAGCAATATCGGGATCAATATCACAAGGTATCGAAGGAAAGCGGGCACTACACAAACTTTTCCCAAACTAAACTTCTTCATAAACTAGAATTTCTAGGTTGTTCCTATATATCACCACATGCTCTATCATACATTTTGTTGGAGTATTTCATTTTTACATGGGTGGTTTCTTGACCTTCTACCTCCACAACTATCTTTTGGGATTCCATTCCTCTACGACATGTATAAATATAGATCTAATATCTGATTTTGTGTATCCACTACAATTTAAGTTTTCTTATTTACAAACATTGGTATCGAGTGATGTGATCTGCGGTATGGCGAGAATAGAAAAGAATCTTGGCTAGAGAAATCATTACTTGGTATGGGAAGATATTTTAGAATCTTTTATTTTTGGTGTTTTCTAACAAAGTGAAACGTTTGGCAGAAGGTTTGTTTTTTCTTTGTTTAGCACTGCAGAATAGCCTAGACATGGAGCATAGATTTTTTCATTGGCTTGAGCACGACATTTCATATTTCTTATAGGAACAAGATTCTCTATTAGCGCCAAGTTTTTCCTTAGTCGGTCTTATATGCTGGAATTTCAAACAGTATACATGTGCCATTTCTCATTAGTTATTGGTGGTACAACCCGGAGCTGATGCGTTGATTTATATTTTGAAGCATTAGAACTGTATAATGTTATTTTGGTCATATTGAATTTTTACAGAGTTGTAATAGTTCGAGAATCATTTTGAAATTGGTGTGGAGGAGCCTCATGAGTATCCAAGTGACTTGCATGGTGCAAATCTTGGTGTGTGACTGTGGAATACCTACGTAGATTTTTTACAAAGGAGATAAAAAGTTTGATATTCCTATTTTGGAAATGCAAGGGATAATAGCTAGTGCAGGATGTATTGGCGTGCAGACCTAAACGAGGACGTATTTGTCACATAAAGACCTGAAAAGCGTTTGAGTTTCATGTCTTCCATAGACTAATAGAAGCCCCCACAACAAAATAGTGGTATTAAAATATGCATCATCTATCTCTCTTCTTTGGAGTGTAATCTACATGGAAGCATTTATTTCTCTTCTTTGGAGCATAATGTGTGTGGTAGTGTTTATCTCTCTTTATCGAGTTATAGAGGCGGTGTTTGGTGATACCATGCATATGAAGTTCCGTGAGCCATCATATTTGGGGAAGAAACTGGTATGCATTTGAATTATCTTGTTATAATTTCTTTCGATAAAAAGGCATATGATCATTGTATTCTCACTATGTTGATATCTAAAAATGGAGAAATAAGTATGTGACACCTATGATTATTTGATAAAATTAATCTGAATGGAGGAGCTTCGCAAAATGGATTTGTTTATAGTGTATAGGAGATCAGAGATGTGTGGAATTTTTTTGAATCTATAAGCCTCAAAGCTATATCTGATTAATTAAGTAGCAACACACTGGAGGATGGAGGTTACATGCAGGTTGGAGGACATTTAGAATCCTCTCGTCGGTCACCTATGACGGGTCGCACATGGATTTGGTGACATTTGTGTTTTTTTTGTGATCGTATTTTCTATTCATAATGTGGCTTTGGTGTGTGTTGTGCGTGTGTTTTTCAATAAATTTGTAGTGAATGTTCTAGTTTGGTACCTCCTAAATGAAGGACATTGTGAGGAGTGAAAAAGCACTAAGTAGCACTTGGTTCTTGTGTAAAGGGTTTGTGGAAATCCGAGAAACCACCAAAGTGTTCAATTGAGGCATTAGGTCACCTCCAGGTTCGTGGTGAGCCTACAATCAAAAAAATCATATGGGTTCATGGTAATCCAAGGAAAACGGAAACCATCAAGGTGTTCTCAAGGTTAGATGTGCTCAAGTCACTTCCAGGTTTGTGGTAATCCTGTGGGGAACAACTAAGGTGTCACCAAGACCAAGAATCCAAAATACTGACATCCCATCTTAAAGGTGAGCAGAGGCTACATGGAGAGTGTGATAAAATATTTACTCTTTTTGGAATAATGGGGGTCCATTATTTGGAAATATGGTGTTTAGAAACAATGTAATAAGGGGGAACGTTAGAGTATTTCATTGTTTACGTGGGTGATCTCTTGACCTTCCACCTCCACCATTTTTCGTTGGGATTCCATTCCCTCTACGAAACATTTATGGAAATTTGGAAGAGTCCTTTACAACATCCAATCATTAATTTTGCGGTACAAGAACTTTTTGCAAGTTGCTCTAGCTAGGGATTAGCTAGGGTTTCAAACCACTTTAGCTTGTTAACGATTATTCATAAAAACGTGACGATCAAACCACCTCATTATTTTTTTAAAATCTTCATAAATGACCTAAGAATACATGCCAAAGATTTAAAGTCCCCATGCAAATCATACAATTCATAATGAGCATCAAAAGGTCCACTTTTTCTATAAAAACACACTGCACATTTAATCGCCACTAAAACTTACATATCTTCAAAAATATTCGAACTTTGACCTGAAACTTGGCATGAAGCATCATGACAACATCTTCTAAGTTCTCAAACCCACCACATAGCCCAAATACATCTCAAAATCTCCAGCCACAATGACTTACCTATGTAATCTTACATGATTCTCACTTCTTACTTCCCAATGACCTCATAGAAACCTTTGAATCATTGAATACAAGCCCGAAACTCACCATACATGCCCTTATACCATCACCATGCTACTACCATGCTTGGAAAAAACTTATTTGCTCCAAAATATCATACATATACCTCATTTTACATACTCTAGGGCTAGAAACAACCTTGGAATGACCTAACTCAATCATGTAATCTCATGAACTCGACAATGATGACCTCATGCAAACCCGTAGACGCCTTTGAAACACACCTCATGGACCATGTATGGCATCGTGACAACCTTTTCCATGAATGGGGGTTGACATCAATGAGAACAAAAACTCACAATGGCCAATAGGTAGGAATGTTTGTATGGTCTGGACCTCTTTGTATAGTTTTGTACCTTCTCATACGTGTGGTCTATGAATTGTTAGGTTTGTCACTTATCTAATTCATTTTTTCATTATTTATCGATCACTATCGATCACACTATGAGGGTATCTGAATACTTTTCTCAATCCTTCAAACCCTAACCATAGATGAATCCCTACAACAAACATTTGTTTTTTTTTTTGGGAACCCTTGTGCACCACCAACATCAAAACTACTCCAAAGAGGCCTCAAACCACATATCATTCTCCACCTAGCATGTGATATCTAGTTGTAGTGCAATCAGATTTGACATCCTTTCTTTGACAATGCATAACTTGATTTTATCTCTTGCCAATCTACTTGAGTGGGCGACTTTGAAAGTTTGCAAATGTGGGAATCAACTCCTAGAACAGTGGTAAGCTTCAAAATTGTAGATAGTTTTCCCTAATGAATGTGCAAAGGTATTTTCGGAGTGCATCGAGCTTTAGGTGCCTTTTATACTATCTTTTGCAATAGGAGTCCATAAGAGTGCTTCCTAATTCAAATGAAGCGAGTTTCACTTGCTTATATATGCTTCTGAAGGTGATTTAAGTTGGAAAGACCGACTAAGAGGAAGTAAGTGACCCAAAGAATAATGTGCAATGGGAAGTTTGGGACCAAAGTGAACTAGGTCAAGACCATACACTAGGGTCAAGACCATACAAACATTCCTACCCCTACTGTACGTTTTTAACCTAAGAGTGACAATCTGCAATGTGAATTTTGGAAGTTGACAAGTGGAGTTTCTTATTGTGTTTCATGCATTCACTTCTCAAAAATTGTCAATAGGTGAGTGTGTAAGATCAAGCAAGCTAGACAAGAGACCTAGGGATGTACCGGATAAGAATAGATAAAGTGTAGTTGTTTGAGCAAGAGAGCAATGCCAAGAATAACAATGTCAAATAGTAGAATTACTAAATTTGAGTCTCTACACCTTATAGACTTTAAAGATTTCTTTTTAATTGTTAAGTGTATATATGTCTAGTGAGCCTCACAACTCAAGTGATATGTTTACACATTAATGCATTGTTATTGGTTGAACCATCTTCCCTAGATTCTCCTACTAGAACCCCCTTCAAATCTAATCGTGTTGTACTCACCTTGTGTTGCACAAGCTAGTAATCTTACCAAACACTCAAGGTCCCACACAAAAATGGAAACTTCATAAAATTTCACGTCCTTTATATGATTTTAGGTCCCATGTTTGAATGAAAAATGGTATCATGAATAGCCATGTAGTAATAACGATTTCCATATTTGTCATTTATTGTTTGAAGGAAGAATGATGGTATGTAAGATATGAACGATTGATCTCAATGTAAACAATTTTTTCTATATGTCCTTCACGTAGTACACACCTCATTTCCCCTTGAAGTAGTTCACATGAATGACATGCGGTCTATATGTGGCTTACCAAGAAAGAAGACGATCATAGATGGCAGAGGAGGGATTTGAACTGTTGGGGGATTTCAAATGGGATGACCATCCCCATTGGATTTGATGGTTGTATTCTCTTCAAATCCACTTGCATTGTGTGTGCCTCACACCACAAGTGATAAGCTTCATTTAAAATACAGTCTGAGGTAATAAATCTCGAGGCATTCGCTGATGAATTTTTCTACATTTATTGGCACAAAAAGTCATTGCTTGATTATTTGATGGATCACCTACGTTCCTTCCAACAATTTTCCTTCCCTTATAATTATCCTCCCTTTATCCCCTTTTTCATCACCCCACTTCATCATGTAATGTTTATCCTTTTCTTCTCCTGTCAACAGTACCTTTTCACGGCTCGCGTGTAATTGCAATCCTTACAATTGATACATGAACGTGAGAAACAAAATTCACATCAATTGAAATACTTATGTAAACCTCACGTAAACCTTTCTTTGAAATCCTCTTGCTCTTTTGTTTCTTATGACAAACCATCTTAGTGGCGCTTTATGTTCCCAAAAAATGCTTGGCCAAAAGAAAGGTGATCAAAACATGAGTTTCACAGAACTGAATAAATAATAAAAACAATGTCAAGTCACGTGTTTAAACGCTAGTGATATTGGTGCTATCACGAGAAAGGTTGGCTTCAACATTGCAAATAGTGACTAACAAGGGCCTACTTTCAAAACTATCTCTAGAGTATGTTGCCTCAAAGATTTGCACCTCATACCCCCTTTCTCCTTTAAGCACTTTATACAAAATAGAGATAGTCCATATTCCTCTTGCAATATGTATATAGTTCAAGTAAACATACATGTGATTGGTAGTAGTGTATGAATATGTTAGTGTATGAATATGTATATAGTTCAAGCAAACATGCGTACACCCAAGTGCCTAAAAGGAGTTGAACTCGGGTCATACTCACTAGAAGCTGCTCCCAATGTCATGATTACAACTACTTGTTATTTATTGCTTACACTAAACGGATTTGATATCATCACATGTTTGACTTGAAGTTTACGGTACCATATTTCACGAAGACTCCATCAAAATTAGCTTTGGCTAATTCTTTGTCCGACAAAGTTCCCCTTCACATGAGGGGCCAATGTACACCTAATCTTGGCATAATTGTCAATACAACTAATCTTATATGAAAACAAGTCAAGGTTCCATCTTAATTTAGTACATCAAATTTGTTTGAATGTGTACGCGCTGCCGTGGCGTAAAGTCATATAACGTGTAAGACTCGGAATCTTATTACTGCGAATTCAGCTCAGTTGGCTGTTTTTATTTTATTTTAGAAAGCCAAATCCATCGTCCCAAATACGATTTCGCCGCGACGACTTTCGTAGGCCTGGATTATCTCCGTTTGATGTGAACGGAATCGGATCCTTTCTGTCTCTTTCCCGCTTCGAGTCTACGACGACTGACCGCATATGCGATAAAATTGACTGGACTTGCCTGCCCTGGAACGTGTCTTGAACCCTTTGACACGTAAACTTGTTTACAATTTGAGTTTCGATGATAAACCGTTTCCGCTTAGATCTATGTTCACAAGCATATAGCCATATCTCAGTTTGTTCACGCAACTGCCTCATCAATGGAAGAAAACAGGGCAACAGTCTTCTTACGCCTTCTCTGTGCCATTACAGTGTTTATCCAGCTGAAGTGGTACAGTGCTGCAATTGTGAGCGGAGATACTCTTTCTCTGGGCGCCTCGCTTACTGGAAATCAGACCATAATTTCAAAGAATGGCACGTTTGAATTGGGATTCTTCAGCCCCACTGGAACCAATAACTGGTATATTGGCATCTGGTATGCCCGATTATCAGAGAAGGCAATCGTTTGGGTGGCTAACAGGGAGACTCCGGTGAGACACACGCCCGGTGCTCTGAATCTCTCCAGAGATGGTAATCTGGGACTGTTTAATGCAGATGGCGAGACTGTTTGGTCAGTCAACGTGACGAAGAAGGCATCCGAGGCTGTAATATTAGATTCTGGTAATTTGTTACTGCTGGGCGATGACAATAAATCTGAGATCGTTTGGCAGAGCTTCGACAATCCCGTAGATACCTGGTTGGCCGGGATGGCGTTCGGTGGAGGGCAAAAGTTAGTTGGTTGGAAGAGTTCTTCAGATCCCGCTCCTGGACTTTATTCTTTTCAGGCGGATCCGTCCGGGGCTAAGCAATTCGTGTTAATGTGGAACAATTCTGTGCAGTATTGGAAAAGCGGAGTTTGGAACGGTAAGATTTTCAGTCAGGTACCAGAAATGTCACAAATGAGCAAAGGCGCTTATAACCTCAGCGTTAACGACTCCGGCTCTGGTTTATATATCACATATAAAATGATGTCTACAGTCAAGGCGGTCTCCCGTTTCGTGTTAGACAAAGCAGGGGCAATTCGACTGTATAGCTTGATTGATGCGGATAAATGGAACATGTTCTGGTCTCAGCCTGCAGATCAATGCACCGTCTATAACCTCTGCGGCGCTTATGGAACATGTAGCCCAAAGAATCTTCAGTTCTGCAGCTGCGCGGAAGGCTTCAAGCCCAGAGACAATCGCGCGTGGGATTTGCAAGACTGGTGGTCCAGCGGTTGTGTCCCGCAGAGGCCGTTGAACTGCGATGTCAAAAATGGCAGCACTGACGGATTCAAAGATTTGAACGTTTCGTTGCCTGAAAATCAGGTTTCCTCGTACCCTGCACAGAGCAAGAAAGAGTGCGAGAAAAGGTGTCTCGGCAATTGTTCGTGCACCGCGTTTAATTACGAGCAGCCTACGGGTACCTGCCGTTTTTGGTTCGGGGATTTGTTAAACATGCAAAATTCTCCATCGAAAAGCAGTTCAGAAGTCTTTATTCGAGTAGCTACCTCTCCAGTTAATATTCACCGATCGTCGTCCTCCAGACGCAAAACAATAGCTATCGTAGGCGCGGTGATTGGTGGGGTTGCTGCAATCGCCATTGTTCTGGGTATCTTTAAATTTTTAGCGTGGCGACGGCAGCCAGGAATAGCACCGCAGAGGGGTGCGGAGTTGTCATATCCATTGCTCAGAACATTTACTTACAAGGAGCTCAAGATTGCAACGAAGAACTTTACGGAAAAATTGGGAGGCGACGAATTCGCCTCTGTATTCAAAGGATCTCTGAGCGATAAAACCATGGCCGCCGTGAAAAGAATCGGGAGCTCCAGGAACGGCGAAAAGCAGTTTCAAAAGGAATTGAGCACGGTGGGGACACTAAAAAATGAGAATCTGACTGCAAGGATTCTGTTCGGAGCGGTCGGAGTACCTGCTGGTGTACGAGTACATGCCCAACGGTTCTCTGGATTCCTTTTTGTTCGACGAGTCGAAAGTGCAATACAAAGTCTTGGACTGGAAAACCCGTTTCCACATAGCTTTGGGGACTGCAAAAGGGGTCACTTATCTGCACCAAAAGGAAATCGTTCACTACGACATAAAGCCCGAAAACATCCTCCTAGATTCACATTTCAACCCCAAAGTTGCAAGGCTTGGTCTGACGAAGATAGCGGGCATGGCTTTCAGCCACGAAGAGATGTTTATACGAGGAACAAGGGGTTACTTAGCGCCCGAGTGGATGTCTGGTCTGCCCATCACTTCAAAGGCCGACGTGTACAGTTTTGGCATGACGCTGCTTGAAATTATTGCGGGGCGGAGGAACGCGGATTTGAGCGTGGAGTCGAGCATCATGTTTTTTCCGACGTGGGCCGCAAAGCAGAGGGAAAGCGGGCATGCTTTGGATTTTGAGGAGGACGAAGACGAGGATGTTGTGAAAGCTGGCGATGCAGAGGCCGAAGAGATCAGGAGAGCTACTATGGTGGGTGGATGGTGTGTTCACGAAAGCGAAGAATCGAGGCCCTCCATGTGGCAGGTTATACAGGTATTGGAAGGTTCCATCGATCATCATACTTCACGAGCCCTGCGGCTCCTTCTGCACCCTCATGGGAAAAACGTCTCCCCGTTAATACGAATTTAGAACTCTCAACTAGTTTCCTGCTTGCAAATCTATAAATTAGCCCTCCTACCCTGTGTTTCATGCTCAGCTTTCGGTGGCGGAGCTTTAAATTAAACTTCTTTTCTTCCCATCTATGATTTCGATTTCCTCTTTTAAGTTATTATTTCGGCTTGTATTTTATGATCGTCAATCAACAAGATTACCTAATATGAATGATGAATTCTGCTTGTTTCTGGTAATGATAATGGTGTCTCTCTCTGTTTTTGCCCATAAAAATAGATTATAACTGTGATTAAGTAATTTTCAAACGTCCATACAACAATCGTGAGTAGTCAAGATATAAAATTAAAAGTTTAACGGTGAAAGTGAAGTGAGCATTAAAAACTATGGAGGTCAAATCTGTGGAAAAATAAATGAGTAAAGCCTAAAAAGGCCGTTTGACTAGAGAGCAAGTTGCTAATGACTGTCAAATAAATGTAGTTTGGTGCGAAGCCTGTTAAAAACTTTGTAATACTTTTCATTTTAAGAATGGAGCTATTTTGAAAACTTATCAGTGTTTTATTTTTTTTTGTTTTTTTTAAATCTAAATGTGCAGTTTTGTCACAAAGACAACCATCCTTATGGAATTCTAGGTTGAAATCTGTGAATGATTATTTAGATGTCTCCCGTCTCTTAAATATTTGTTAGGAAAAAAATTCTTGACTTGCTTTGATCTTGAAACAAAAATTTAATTACTTAGCTTTCACGATATTGATGTTAAATCTTCGTTATTACATGTTTGATGCTGCAAAAAATTATAAATGTTTTGTATATATTGCAAGGAGCCTTAGTTCATGTGAATTTTCCTTTTGTTTCTCCAACAATGGGTTCAAGTTTTATGGTTTCTCCCACATTGTATATGAACCCTCTTACTCCGAGTTCAAGTCCCTCTTAGATTACGAGAGTCATGAGAAGCTTTAGGCTATCTATAAATTTTCAATAGGGTTGATATTATCATTTATCTCTTTACCACATTTTAAATTAGGCAAATACTTACTTTTACTTAAATTACATCAAGTAAAGATTAGATTGTTTGCTGATTGAAGTCCGTCCCTCTGTCTTTTTCTTCTTGTGATTTAACTGTGTTAAAATGTGCAATCACTATAACTTTGGTAGGAGGGGACTTTTGAATCCAATCCAAGACCATATTTAAAGGGATCAACTTATTATTCTTCTACAACAACTATCTCTTAGAAAGTCTAATTTATCCTTCATTAACAAGTGGCTCTTGTAGCACTTGCTAGTTCCATATATAGAAAGTGGTTGTGTAGATTCTCCAATAATATATCACACCAAGGGGCTCCAACAACTCACACGTCATAGAAATTTCAATGATTGTTTCGATCTTATGATCATATGTATTTTTCATTATGTTGTAGTTTGAGTTAGGATTAGCTTAAAATGCAGTTTGACTCTATAAATATGAGGCATTTCATTTGTGTTTTGTAAGCACTGACATTTGTTGAAATTAATATAGAAATCTTAATTTATTGTTTTGTTTGTTTGTGCATATACAATAGTATACTTTCTCTTGCTTCACTTCATTTTTGCATGTACACCCTTAAGAAGGATTGACCCATTTGATCCTTCAAATTAGTATCAAAGCTTAGGCTTTTGGAGTTTCATACCATTCGATCATGACAACCATGAGCAACAACACTCAACCCCGATTCCCTTTACAATGGAAAAAATTATGACTACTAGTCCATTAAAATGAGAACTCTTTTTCTCTTTCAAGATGTATGGGAGCTAGTTGAGATTGGATACATGAGCCTACATATCAAGAAAAAAAAATCTCTTAACTTAGCCGAGAAGAGATTTGTCAAAAGAAATAAAAAGAAAGACCACAAAGCTTTATTCTTAATCCAAATAAGCAATGGATAAATCAATCTTTCCTATAGTTAGAATAAAGGGCTGAGATCCAAACAAGCATGGGAGAGCTTTGAGACTACATACTAAGGTACAAGCAAAGTTAAAAAATTTAAGTTACATATTGTAAGAAGGAATATTGAAATTTTAAGTAGGAAATATTTTTATAGAATATATTTATTTGTTAACCATGTAATAGGTGTTGTAAACTAGATTATATCTTAGGTGAGACACAAGAATACCAAAGAATGGTTGAAAAGATACTTAGAAGTATGCCTAGAAAAATATGACTCCATTGTAGTTCCTATAGAAGAATCTAATGATTTAGCCACATTGTTTATTGATGAGTTGATGTGATCCTTGTTATTCCATGAGCCCGGACTAAATAAGTCAAGTAGTTAATCTCTTGAATATGTGTTCGAGTCCCAAATGTCATTTGTTAGAGGAAAAGGGAGACATAGTTTCAATAGAGGAAGAGATAGAGATAATAAAAGAGGAGGTGGTAGATCCAACACTTGAAATGACAGTGAAAGAACAAACTAAAACTTTCATACTTCTAGTCCAAGAGGAAGAGGCCAAAACCGCAATTATGGTGAGAGATTTGACAAGTTCCAAGTCGAATGTATATAGTGCAAGAAATTTAGATGCTATGTCAATGAATGTAGGAAAAATAGCTTGATTTTAATAATTAGAATGCTAGTTTATAAAGTGAAATTCAATTTGAGAGAAGTAATCAAGGTTTAATGTTCATACCTTATCATGTAGCTCAAGAGAGTAATAGAGATGCATGGTTTTTAGATATTGGTTTCAATAACCATGTGATTGGTTCAATATAAATGTTTACAAAAATAAATAATTTGGTCATATTAGAGGTAAACTTAGGTAATGACAATATAATCGCAATCATAGGAAAGGTAACTATAGACATAAAAACCAAGAATGGTGAAAAGAAGCATATAGTAGATATATATTTCATCCTAGGTTTACAACAAAACCTCATTAGTATTGGAAATCTTGTAAAAAAGGGTACAAGATATATTTTGAGAATAATATTGCATGTCTAATTTTGGATTAAATTCAAAACAACAAAATAATTTTCAATATAAAAAATGACTAAAAAAGAACATTTCCACTAAAGATACAAGGTGACTTCACGGTTGCATATGCTCAAGTACTAGATGGAGCGAGTATTCGAATGAACAAGATCTACCTTTATCAAATCCCAATCTGCCCAAGTACTCACTACCATGGGTTGTCCATGTCAAGATAATTAAAGCACAAATGAATGGTATGGGACATTCAAGTTCATTATGTTGTTTGAGTTCTAAACATATTATTTTTCCTTATTGATAACTCGAGGATAGAGATGTTTTTTTGTAACAATTTCTAGTTGATAGATGTGCTAATCTTAGGGGTTGATAGTACTATGGTGGTAGATAACCTAGTGCATAGAATCACATATGAAGAATGCTAAGAGGGAACACAAGGTAGGTTTTGGATTGACACATAGGTTTTCCTCTTGAATTATCACTTTAGATTATTCATGCTCTAGCATTTTGATGGATTTCAGGGATTAGGTGGGTACCTACTAATATCTGTAGACTTTTGGCCAAAAGAAAAATCATCAGGTTATGATTTTAGGATGTATATTACTTCCTGTTAAGGTCTACCAGTTGATTGGGTAACTACTTACACATGAGACTCTCTCTTTCCTCATTGATTACCACATCTTTCTTCTCGTGAAGGGTAGGGTCACTCTCAAGAATTGAGAGGTGTGCAGGATCCATATGGATCTTGGTTGGGGTTAAAAAACTTTGGTGATGCTCTTTCTCTCGTTGTAGCTGGACAACATAATGGTTCTCTACAACTTATGTCATAGTGTTTTACGAGAAAAATTATATCAACGTATTGCTAGTAGTGAGATTTATGTAAAATTTAAAAGAATGAAGTTGTAAACCTTATTAATGAAAAGTTGATTTCTACATTGTATCTACTACGAAAAGTTCTTATGGTTGTTTTATATGTGAAGCTTGTTTTTCTTAAAAATAATTTATGTCAAATAGGAAGTAAGTTATAAGTGGAAGAATATGTTTAAATTTATGGATGTTAAATATATTGTACTAGAGAACTAGTAATCAAAGTTAAATCATGTGGCTAAAAATTACTATGATGGATTTTCATTATATGGTATATTGAAAATAGATCCCTAGGAGAAGGAATAGATAATTGAACTTAATTTATTTAATCGACACTCCAACTATACTTGATGTTTATGTATGGTGGTATTGGAATAGTATTACAGACTCACATGCTTAGGGTTAAAAGAAATGCTTACGCAGATGAAGTGGATAACTAGATAAATAGAAAATCAATCAAAATTAACACTTACTAATTATACATTTAGTTCACCTATTTTGAATGTAGAGGAAAACTATACCAGTTGATGAGGTACTTATTTTAGTTATTTAAGGTAAAATTTGAATAAATATAAGTAATTATTGACATTGTATGCCTTTTAATGTGAATGAATGAAAACATGAGTATCGTTTTCCTTCCTTATGTGAAAAGGGTGATTATCAAGTCCATTTTTATTAATATGTGTAAAAAGACATGTTGGGCCCCTAAAATATTGGCTAAGTACAAAAAGGTGCATGGGTGCACAAAGCATAGTTAAAGAAGGGCGCACAAGGTGAAAGCATGCATGATAGGGTTCTAGGGAGGGTTTAATAGAACAAGTGGCATGTGCGCAAGGTAGAACAAAGGTTTCAAGACTTAGCCATATTTGATGCATCAGGTAGAACATGAGAAAAGTGTGACCCGACTGTGCATGCGGAGTGGATAAGGTGTCAGCCTGGAAACTTGAGGCCCATGAAAGGAATATACCTCACAATAGAAGATTCCAGAAGACCATCATTGCAAGGAGTGGAGAGCTTGGGCCTGAAGGAGCATGCCCCCATGGAGGACCACATTTGACACTTGGTGACGGATCTGAAGCCACAGAAAGACAAGTTGGCGATTCAAGAAGCCTATATATACAAGTGCCTGTCGAGGAGAAGATATATAGATAGAAAAATATAGATTAGTAGAGAGTGGAGCTCTGCAGATATACTACAAGGAACTCTGTAGGGTTGGGTAGAGATCTATAGGGAAAGGATGTAATAAGGGGTTGGGATTATAAATTTTCTCTCGAGAATTGAGGGGTATAAATCCAACTATGATGTATGACTTCGGTCAGAGTTGTGGTAGTCTGTAATGGATCCAATGGATGTAATGAGGTTACCAAACTTGATTGAATATGATTATTAATGATTTTGGTCCATATTTATAGCTTACAATTCGATTCATGAATGTTTATGGAATAAATATAAATCCTTATGCATTTCCTTTCTGTTTTGGTTCCTATCTATAATCTATTAAGTACCATTCGGTCTAGGATGACTGCATTTGTCTAGAAGCCATTCTGAGTTCTATGATAAATGTATGTCTCGTTTCCACTCACTCTTTTTAATTTCCTATCATAGATGATGTTTCCCACTTAACTCACATAAAAGAGAGACTCAACGCTGCGCACATGCCTCGGGTGAGTGCCCAGCACCCACTGGGTGATAGGCCGACGCGCATGGGATTCCCTTGTTCTTTGGTGGGTGTAAAATTGACTACAAGATATGTTCACATCTAAATTTTTATAGAAGAGAAATGGAAAAGTTGGATCAATTAGGACGTGGCGTATGCAAGAATGATTTAATAAAACAAGATCGGTTTCAAAGTGTGCTCCAATACAAATTTTGTTTAGTATTGTGAAAAATAGGTGGGTTTTATGGTGCATTATTTCAAAGAGTTCAAAAGAAAGACTTTTTTTTACCATAAATCATATGCAATTATCTCTCTTGACACTTTAGGGTTGTCAAAGACAAGACAATCATTAACAAGTTGTGCTTGATAAAAGTCACCGTAGAACATCATGTCAATGCCACCAAAGTATGTTGTTGGCATGTGTTTTATTTATCTAAGCCATTTGTCTGTGAAGTACAACAATTGGCCTCCAACCAAGGATATCTCATCTATAAGAGAAAGTTGTAATTGCTCATAATGTTTTGCCAAACTATCTAAACACTTTGCATTTAGTTGACGAAGTTAAGACCAATTGAAAGGCAATAGAAAAGAAGAAGAAAACGTTGCACTTGCTCTAGGTCAAAAAATTGTCATTTTTTCAATTGTGAACAAAAAAATCATATGAAGAGACACAAAACTACTCAAAAACAATAGAGTTGCCCTGAAAAATAGAACTAAAAAAGATGTTCTCATTGATTTATTCAATGGAAATTATGAAATTCAAGATGGGTTGGTTAATGTCTCTAATGGAAATTTTCAAAGCTTATACAATGATAAAAAAATCGACTTGATATGAATCAAATTCAATGACTCGAACATTGGCTATGCACAAAAAAAAACAAATATACGCACATGCATACAACCCAAACTGAACTTGATTAGGTCTTGAATGTTCATATTGATAGGTCACCCTTGTGTCAAACATCACAACGACAACATTTTTTCTTGTGCCCACATAATACATAGATCCCAAGGGCTTACACTTGAAAAAATTGCATTTTGTACAACTAGAGTGGTTGGACATGGCCTAGCATACACAATCCTTTAACGTGTTAGAAACATCACCAATCTATATTATTATCTCCTTCAACAAAAATAATTTTAGCATTAAACCAAAAAATGTTGCAAAATGACTCGTCATAGCATAAGACAAAGTGGCATCTTGATAATGACTACTCCACAATTGCTCTTTCTCAATGCATTATCATCTCTTCATTAAATACATGCAATCTGCACACTCATAAAGAATACATTCTTCATGACCATGATTTAATATAATCTGACATCACTTGTTTACAAGAAACTCATATCACTTATCATATTCCGACGAGTTCCTTCAAGATTACAAATATTTCTCTACATATCATCCCACGGACTCGCGATTTTTGTAAGACCCATATACCTCTCTTGAAAAAATTAATGTTTCATAATGAAAATGTGGAGATAATTTTTGCAAATATACGATTCTCGACCAATCCATAACAGATTGTAAATATGTATGTCACACCTAATGCAAACTTGAAAAACATATTTACTATTCTTGATGAGGTTTTTTAATAATATCCATGAAAGTCTCCCCCTTTATGTCTTTGGAGACTTCAATATCGACATGCATAAAAAAACAAACAAATCAAAGCTTCTTACAACATATATGCAAAAACATAACCTCCACTTTTGTATTGAGCAAGTAAGCACATTCTTAAAAAACAACATTGACCACATATGGTCAAACTCCAAACTTATTCAGAAAACCTTTGTAAAGTTCTCTCATTGAAGATCTTGGCCGACATAACATGTACTCCCTATTGGTATTATGAAATTGGGAATGATTAATTCTGTAAGGCTTACCATTCGAATTCAAATTGAACTTTTATTTTTCATTTTTTTGTTATGTATTCATTTGAAATTGTGGGTTTCCAATGTTGAATTATCTTGGAGATGACACACTAAGGAAGGGGTTATTACTCTATATTGTTTACGGGAATATGATGTTCTAACAATTTCAAATTATGTGGTATTTGATAATCAACACTTCTTTTTTCTAATGAAATATAGGCAAAATCGGCTCCGACCACATAAATTGTTATTATAGATTATGCACACGAATGTTGGAACACAAACCGATCAATATAAAATAGTGTATATGTCTTCACGCCAAAGTGGCTATATTTTAATTCCATTCAACATCATTTACCATAGAGAACAAAGTTGTTCAAAAATAGTAGCAGTGATTGATCCTCTATTAGTTGCTATAAAATAGGATGGATTAAATTTTAATATTTCAAGACCAAAAATTCGTTTTATACTCTGTCAAAGATTTCAAATCACGACATTGAAATTTATGTTGCAAAATAAACTAATATGGCGATAGATTAGGTTTGAGTTTATTTGCCGTGGTTCGTTTAAGACCCTCCCTCGAAAAATTATTATATAATGGGTGGAAAATCTCGAAATGGAATTTCAAAACAATGGCAAATATCTGAAAAATCGATTCGTAGAAAAGGCGATTTGGTGGTGTCTTTTCAAATTTTTTCAGAGAGTTGGATGGGCCGTATGACTTTGTTGGCCTACCATCTAAGTAGTGGTGGACAACCGTCCCGAAAGTTAGACAATTGTTCATTCCTCATTAGAGGGAACTGTTGGTTGTCTAACCCATATTGGTTAGGCGTCTCTCGTGATATTGGATGGCCGTATTAGTAATATTGGATGTCTATCTCAAATATATTGGGCGAGGTGTATTAGTCGTTCATCCTACTTTTGCGAATGGACGCGACTTTTTGTTTGGATGGTAAATGTCCTTGCAATATTTATTGTTGGACGGTTTAGGGAGTCATCAATCTGCTATCCATTAGACATACCAACCTTCACACGAGTCCCCAAGCACTAGCCTTGAACTTTGCCACCACTCTTTTCACTCTTGGCATAATCTACAAATAACCAATGCTGAATGTCAAATGTGCATGAGAATATCGGATGTCGGGAGCCAAAACGAAGACTTGTAAGCCCAAGAACACCTTCAAGATGCTCAAGATAGATCCGTGTTCTATTTTCCTTGCTTAATGAGCTTCGCAACACCAAAAACCTTATATTCAACGAACTGGTTCGAAGAGGAATTCTAGAGTATTTTCTTTTCGACGTCATTTTCCAGTGAAAATATTTCAAGTTGAGCTAGAAGTCTGGTTACGATGCAGAATGTGAAGACGAGGACGAATTCCCCACGAAGCATCATCGTCTCTTAGCACATGAGTATCAAGAACATCTATGAGATAGTATCTCTCACCAGTGAGTACAGACTGTAATATTTCTTGGCAAACAATAAATAAATAAATAAATATTATTTTATTTTATTACAATGTCTGCTCCAAAGTTGCTTCTTTCTGATGCTCAATTACTTAAAGGGCCAAATTATGTGGCCTAAAACAAATATGTGAACTATCCTTCAGTTTGAAGGATTATGGGGCATCGTCACAGGGTCAGTGATAGTTCCCACTTTGCACCCGATGAGCTCATAAAATATGAGATGGCTAGTGCCAAAGCATTGATGTTGATCATGCTTTGAGTATCACCGATGATGTGCAACCGCATGTTCGGGATGCAGAGAAACCACAAGAATCATGGGATAAACTAGCAACCATCTTTGAGGCAAAGAATTAGACTAAGATACTCCATCTTTAGTCGAAACTGCACACCCTATCTATGGGGTCAGATGAGAAAGTTGAGGAGTTCTTACGTCGGGTGGCTGAGCTGCGAACGAAGTTACTAGCACTCAGTGAAAAGGTAGAAGACAAGATTCTGGTTCGATCACCTTGAGGGCACTCCCTTCTCAATTCAGTGTTCATTACGACACTGAATGTATCCAAATGGAAAGTGATGTTCGAATAACTCGTGAACTTGTTGCAGCAGGAGGAGGCCATCAATTCAGTCCAAGATGAGGCCTAAGACAAAGCCCTTTTCTCAAAGCCCCATCATGGCTAGAAGAATTAGAAAGGTCCCCCAAAGAAGCAAACACAAGCACATCAGCATCAATAACAACAAGCTCAAAAGTCAAAGAGGTGGTGTCAAATCTGCAAAACCAACACTCACGACACGATCACTTTGTTACAATGGCTTGAAACAAGGGTCTTCGAGTCAATCAATCCCATCCGGGTGTGAATATTTTCAAAATTCAAAATGATGTCCCCTCCGAAGAAAGTAGAAGGGACATCTCACAACTCAACAAGATGATGACTCTGATGAGGAGACACCAGAAGGAGCCAATTGTGGTAAGAATCTTGTACTAGTCTCTCAAACTTTGCAACCCATGAAGAGAGTCTGGTTGATAGACTCGGGTACCAGTAAGCATATGTCAGGTGATAAGAAGCTATTTGATTCACTGAATGAACAACCCACTGGAGATCGAGTTCGGATAGCAGATGACAAAGAGTACATTGCAGAAGGAATAGGCCAAGTTACCATTCCTCTGGGACCACAAAATTAATGTACACTTACAAAGGTATTATATGTTCTGGATTGACTAACAACCTCTTATCAGTCATTCAGCTCCTGAATCATCATCTAAAGGTAGAATTTATTGTTCAAAATGGCATCAAATCATGCTTGATCTCAAGACAAGGTACGGTTATTGCTAGAGCTTTTCTAAAAGATAAGTTATTTGCTTTAGATATTGTTTCATCTTCTGCAGTAGCTTTATCTGCCTCAATAGTAGAATCTACTACCCTATGGCATTACTGATATGGTCACTTGTTTGTTGGATCTTTGCACCAGTTGAGTTCACAAGCAATGGTACATGGACTTCCCAAATTGTCTAGTTCCTTTCCTATGTTCCCCAAACCGGCTCATCTTACAGAAAACATCACGGGGATCTCATTTAAGGAGAGCACTGTTGACAAGAAATTACAACACCTCCGAATGGCCTTAGATGTGAGTGGGGCATTCGGTGTAATTTGTGTAACATTGGATCATCTCTCAAGTTGTGGGACTTGCGGGCTTGAGATGATCCTCTAGAGAAGGTTGGTTCCTTCTCCTAAACTACCTGCCACAATCTACTCTAATGTAGGAAAACTATCTAATCCTAATCTAACTTTCCAAGGGACCAGGGAGAGAAAGTGTATGAAAAGAAAACCTACACTAAAGTGGTGATACACCATAAAAGGAGAGTTTTTATCACAATCTCAACTGCCTGAAATGGAGAGAGGTGAGAAATGGAGAGGATAGACAAGATGCATCACAGACCAAAGATAAAGTTCACACAGAACACCACTTCAAACCCATTACACAGCTCCCAAAACCTGCAATAGGCATTAGAGATATGCACAGTATACCCTGTAATGATGAGAGGCAAGAAGAGACAATAAAATAAGCAAAGGATGGACAAAATGCATCATGAAATAGATTTTATTGCTCCATGAGTTCACACAATACATCATTAGTGGGCAAGAGGCAAGAAAATGCCATTACAAAGTAAAGAGAGGAGGCTTAAGCTCCACATTCAACCCTAGGGAAGAAGGAGAGAGGGGGTAGGAGAGAAAAAATGACCAACCTTTTGAAAAAATTCCCCTCCTTACAATATATAGGAAGAATTAGAGAAGGAGATGAGAAGAATTTTGAAATCCTACTCCAACCACCCAAGAAAATGCATTGAATTCTCCTACAACAATGATGGGTTCTATTGTAAAACCCATGCCTCTATGTGTTATTCCTTGTTGGGCAAGAAAGGAAGCCCATACTTCATTATGGTGGTAGGTGAGAAGCCTGACAACCTCGAAAATGGTAGACTGTATTTTACACTTTTTAAGAACTTGGTCTCACCCAAATCAAGATATCCAGTCGAAAGATATGGCCATCTGAAGGTCAGGGTTAGGCGTTCCACGCGGGCTCTCACAATATTTTAAAAGATCTAAGCATTTAAAATTCTTGGTGGGCTTCATGATTCATCTTTCATTGAATTGACCTTCCACCAATATTTTCCAAACTGCTTTGGGTTTGGAGTCTATCCGTGCAAGATCCACGTGGAAGCCCCACACATTCTTAAGATTTTTGCTACCTTTTAGGGTCCTGGGAATGTGACGTGCCGACACTTGGCACCGTCCGTGAACATGTTGCTTCGTTCCCTTGGGTGAGTAAAGGGCCCCACTATATATAATGTCAAAACCCCTTTTTGGGTGGGACCTTTGTAGTTAGCTCCACATGGAAACCCTGCGGGATTCCAAGACTTTATCCCCTCCTTTCACTCTTGAAGTTGTGACGGTTGGACACTTGGCATCGTCTATGAGCCTGCTATGCTTTCTTTGTGTTTTTCCTAAGTCCCTATTTAGGAGCAACTATGTTGGACCCTAGACACGTGGAGGGCCAGTGCACATTTGGGGACCTACCTTTAGATTTTACCTTTGAAGTTGCGGCGATGAGGCATGTGGAGGCTTCCACTGGCTCTTAGACTTTCAACGGCCGGTTCTACCTTTTCCGTGTTCGACCATGTGGAGGGCCTGCGCTCATTTGGGGACTAGCTTTGGATTTTACCTTTGAAGTTGTGCCGATGAGACACATGGAGGCTTCGTTGGCTCTTAGAATTTTCAATGGCCGGTTTTCCTTTTTTGAGCTCTAACCACGTGGAGGGCCTGCGCTCATTTGGAGACTACCTTTGTATTTTACTTTGAAGCTGAGCTGATGAAACACGTGGAGGCTTCCATTGGCCTTTTTATACTTTGCCGATTCAGGCCTCAAGTGAACAAATTATATGTGTTGAGATCCACGTGGGGGTCAAGTGCATCCCTAGGGTCTCTGCTTTTGTTGCACCTTTTGAAAGTGCGTCGAGATGACACGTGGCACCTTTCGCGGCTATGTTGCTTTGCTTCGATTCGACTCGCTCTAGGATCGATTTTGACTTACCGAGTTAGCTTTTCTTCAACATTTCAAATGTCTGATTTCCCAAGATACCTGAAAATGTGAAGTCCAAAACTTCGAGCCTTTCTCCATTTTTTCACTTGAGCTTTTATCTTCTTCAACATTTCCACTGGCCACTCATTTTCCGACCTTGCTTCTCCATTATCGAGCGCACCTACAATTTGATTATTTAGGATCGAATGTAAGCTCGCACAACTGAACCAACCTCTTTATTTCTCTTGTGTAATGTTTTGTTCGATCAATTTTTCCCGAGGGGAAAAATTGGATAGCAATTTGGTGAATCACGGGGACATATGCCTGCTAGATGAAGTGATCAGTGGCCTTGAAGTATCCATTGGGCATGGAGTCATGAATGATAGCCTGACATCGATCTTATTTTTGAAACCATGTTGGTTGGATATTTTGTCAAACCAAAATATGAGGTTCAACCATAGTACATGGGATTAAATCCCTCCTCAAAGATAGGTGAGGCTGCCTATTTATTACTAATCTAAAACACAGTAGAAAATAATATGTACAATATTCACACTAATCTAACCATTGGGGTTGGGATAGAATCCCGAAATCCATATCCACACTAGGTGAAGATGTTGTTGTTTTTATAAATGGAAAGGATTAGAAAGGAAATTATTATTATGGAAGAAACACAATGGAAAGGAAATGAGAGGAACGTATTTTCTTTTGAGTAAACACAAAGCACGAAATAATCATACGAGCTTTAGATAACAAATGTAATGTTTGAAATGATTAGAACAATCAAGATGATAAACAAAGAATAACTTAAGATTATGAACATAAGAACAATATCTTAAGAAAGATACATCTCACAACACAAAGTTTGCAAAATAGCATCAGTTTCTATTCCTCAAATGATTAAAATAAAACACAAAGTCTTTCTTCTTCACAATAGTTCTCAATATTCCAAAAATATCAACCCTTTGGAATGCATAAGCATCCCTTATTTATAATAAAAGGAGTTGAGAGAAAATAGGATAAATCCTAGAAAATAGTCTTTTAAAGAGTCCTATTTTGCTTGACTCTCACGCAGGAGACCAAGTCAAAATTTGCTTCCTACATGACGAAACAAAAATGAAAAAGACATGTCGATTTCAGGATTGAAATGACATGAAACATTATGCCTATTCCATTTCATCATCTTTGTCTTCCTCCAACAAAGCTTGCTTGTCCCAAAATTCTTGGAACTTTCGGATTATGCCCTACATCTCATCTTCATTAGGCACGGTGGAATGATCACTCAGGACTTCACATGTTTCCTAAGTATTGCCCATTACCAGGAATTTTCTTCAGTCTCTTGTTGAGTTTCCTCAGTGTTTCCAAAGAATGTTCAATCTTCATGAACCTATCAATGATTTCCAGGCTAAAGCCATAAGTTGGTTCATGCTGAATTGATTCTTGGATCTGCTTGTAAAGATCACCAATGGGCAGAATACTCGAGCTTTCATTCAACACTTTAGCGCATATCTTGATTAGCTCTTCTTCTATGTCATTTGTGCCATCAACCAATTGATCTCTTGATTCCCTCAATTTACTGCAAGCTTCATTGAGAATATTTATTCTAAATCTAATGGCTTTGGTCAGTTGAAAATGCTTGTCCCCATGTGGAATGATGCCTTCTTCGACCAAGATGTGGGATGGAACCTGTTTCAGTGTATTGAG
The DNA here is from genome assembly GCA_018340775.1 of Taxus wallichiana var. yunnanensis. Taxonomy (NCBI): domain Eukaryota; kingdom Viridiplantae; phylum Streptophyta; class Pinopsida; order Cupressales; family Taxaceae; genus Taxus; species Taxus wallichiana. Next base: position 27,116,537 of record CM031235.1, read on the forward strand.
AGCTTCAAAAGTTAACTCTAGGTTCCCAACTTCTACTGAAAATTCATCATCCATTTTCTCTCCATCCTTCTTTATATCCTCCAAGGATTTGTAGACTTCCACGGTGTCATCAATGACCTCTTTTCCTTGCAGGAGTAGCCTCTGATCCATTCATCGACCATTCTCCCCTTCTCATTAATCTTCTCAATCATGGGTACCGATGAGAAATCAAACCTGATAGGAGTAGAGGATGATGGTGTTGACTCAGGAGGCTTTGAGAGCTTGAGTAGTACTTCATTAGTTTCTCTACTTTCTCTTTTAGCTCATCTCTATTTGCCTTTGTTTCCTTCAGCTTCTGGCACAACACATTCATGGCATCTTGTGCATCTTGTTGTGCTCCCTCCATTGTTACTTTTCCTAGATCAACCCTTGTGATCTGATAATCGGTGACCATTATATCATCCTTGGTTTTGTCAGCCATGGGAGTGGCAATTTCCACAAACTTATGCCCTAAGGCATCCACTAAAATCCTTGAAACTGTTTTGGGTTTCTTGGCAGACTTGGTAGGAGTGACCTTGAGGGAACTAAAATCAAAGGTTAGTAGGGGAACTACCACCTTCCTCTTCCTTGGGTCTGATCTATTAACCATTGAGGCATATTGGAAGAAGTTTCTCCCATTATAGGTGTTATGGTCACATCTTTAGGTGGAGGAAGGTTTGCTTGTGGAGTGGTGGTCACTGCAAGTGTAGTGTCCATGGAAATGGACTCAGGGAATGAAGGCGCAGAAGGAGGAGGCATATCCATGGTTAACTTGGGTCCAGTGGGGAGAGGTGAGAGGCTAGAGAAGATACTGGCCATGGCTGAGGAACTTGGTGAAGAAATCTGAGGCAAAGGAGGTTGAATGGGGGGAGGTAATGATTATGAAATTAGAGCTTGAGAGATAAGAGGAAGACTTACCTCTGATGAACTATCAAGCAAAAGGGGAATGGGAGGTTGACCAACCTCTTCTCCTGAAGGAAGATTTCCTAGTTTTGGTGGTGGAGGTGAATCAAGAACCTCAACCATTTGTGGGAGAGTGGCCACTGATGTGTTCCCTTGCTCTTCTCCCTTTCTAATAAACTTAACCTTTATTGGCCTCTTGGAAGGGTTCTTATCCTTTTCCTTTTTTCCTTGGAGGTTCCACTTCCAAAGTAGCTAGCTTTGAAAAACTCCCTTCTTTATAACTCATTCCCCAAGAAATGAGCCACGCCTTAGTATGGGCAAGAATTTGAGCAGCTCTTCCTGCGATAGAAGCTTTCTCAGCAATGGACCAATCAATGGCTGGGAATACATATTGGTCTTCATTCAACCCATCATACGAGGCATCAAGGACACTCTCATTATCTATAGTGCCTTCTAGGATGTCAGATAGGTCTAACATCTGAATCTCCTCAAGTGTCAACCTCGCTTATTATCCTTTCTTCGGATGGAAAATTCATCCCGAAGATCAACCCAAATGTCTTCTACGTTGGGCACATGTAGATATAAGGTCCCATACGACTTAAGGACTCCTTAGAAATCAAACCCATCTCTATGCTTCATGTGCTTCTTCAACTTGTCTTGTAGCTCATGCACCACGTTCTTGGCTTTAACCACTTTGTTGAGCATGTGTACCTTCCGATGGAAATAGGGAAGGAGATGGCAGCCTTGTGCTTACTCTGTTGGAATTTGTGAAAATCCAACAATTGTCTAACCAACTCCATCAGGATCAGCTTATCACCTGGGAACCTAGGTAAATGGAAAGGATCACCTGGTACATGACCACCAAGGTATGTGAACTTCTTGAATTGCAAGAAGATACAACCCCATTTCGATACTTTGGCCCATGCCTCATCAGAGACTCTTCTTTTCCTTAAATCAGGGTTCAACATGCAGATGTTTTCATAAAAGAAGGTGTCATTCACTCTTTTGAATTGATCCTCGAGACCCCTTCATTGTCAGTTGAGGGAAATACCGATATATATGTTCTATTGACCTACTTCCCTTTGCATCTAATCCTAGGTAATTTCTCATTCCAGCTCTGCATAGGTAACATATGATGACATATAGAACTTGCCAGTAGTCAAGACTTGTCTTCATCTAGGAATCAATCTCATCACTTATAAGACTACTCCAATCGATCCCTTGTTCATTCTTCTTTATAATGACCATGAATTGATACATCCACCCTTGGAAGTCTCTTGACTCGGGAGTCCAAATACTCGACTCAAGACAGGGTGATAATATCACTGATTTCAAGGATGAAATCACTCCTAGGGACAAACTTGGGAAACCTAGAGATGGTTGGCTTGGCCTTGATCAAGAAATTTTTATTCACATGCCTGATGCAGTCTTCTTGATCTTTGTCCTAGGATTTCTATGCTGACTTAAGATCTACATTAACATATTCCTCAAGTTTGGCAATCTTAAGAGGTCATCAAAGTAACCCCCATCCAACTTCACTATGGTTTCTCCTGCTTGATTTTTCACTGAGCGGAATCTGAGTCATAATTGGAAGCACAGGCCAGAATGAACTCGGGGCATTGAGCAGACATTGGGAATCCTGCTTTGTAAGAGGGAGGCCACTACTAGTTATTGACTTCATCCAGGGACTCTGAGAAGAATCCTTGGTTCTGTTCCAAAATTCCTCCATGTCTATGTTACCAAGCTCCGTGTCTCGGATGTCGTAATTGCAATCTATGTAGGAAGGGGACTCCATCTTCTCGGTACTTGTACTTCATCTTTCCCAACCTGTCTGACTTATCCTTAGATGATCCAGATCCGACATGAGAAGTCCTGAAGAAAGAATGCCTAGATAACTTCTAGTTGAACAATCGGGCTTGAAGCTTGTTGAGCAACCCTACAGACCCGCCACACTAACCAGACTTTGAGACCTGTCAAGCACTTCGTGAAACCCGACACACTGTAGTGTATATCGAAAACTAGGTCATTTCGAAACTTCGTGAAACCCGACACAAAGGTGGAAATCAGGTGGTGTCGAACACTCTATGGAACCCGACACAAGCAAAAGTCGGAGGATGTCGGACAATTTATGAAACCCGACACAAGCGGAAGTTGGGAGGTGTTGAGCACTTGGAGAAACCTGATACTCTGCGGAAACCAAAGGATGTCAAACACCCTGTAAAACCCGAAACAAAGACGTCGGGTTTCTGGGATGTCAGAACAAATAAATTTCCACCAAGTTGGTAAGTTAGGTTTTTTTTTAGATTCTTCTCAACAATCTAAAGAGTATACCCCATGGGAAAAATAAGAAAACATCCAAAGGATGAATTTTAAACTAGAGGTTTCATGGGAATACATCAGAAAATGAAGAAAACAACCATAAACCCTAAACCCGGAGGGAAGAAAAAGAAAGAGGAAAAATGCCGAATGAATACTTCAAAAACAACCCCAAAGGCCACAAAATGATAAGAAGAGAAAAATACCTTCAATAAATTTGAAAAATGGTCGAAGATGGATCACAAAATCAATCAAGAGGTTCAGTTGGGTTTGGAGGTCGAAGGAGCATGTATGAAAAATCCACGTAGCGAAAATATGCTAGGTAAAAATGACATGTAAAATTGACCTATTTATAAAGCCCTAGCATTTATTACACCTCCTCCAACACATGTGCCAACTACTAACCACAACTCGACATTAATGCCATGTCATCATGCTTAGCACGTCTCAGAAACCCAATACAAAGGTTTTCTTATCAAATCGGGTTTCGGAACCAACTGACATGAAGCATGCAAAAGACATGTTTGGATGTTATCAAGTTCCAAAACCCGATACAAAGGAAAGGTTCGGGTTTCGGGTTTTGGGAAACAAGCAACATGAAGCATGCTTTTTGAAAGGTATGTTCTGATGCTCTTGAGTTCCGAAAACCTACACACTTTGGAATGTAATCGGGTTTTGGGTTTGAAGACAATTGACATGAAGCATGTAAAAGACATGTTTCCATGCGATGGAAACCCAAAAACCCAAAGATCTCCTTCAAAGGGCATTTTTAGGAGATTTTGTCAAAAAATTTCTATGGTTATCTCAATTTTAGCTGAAATCACTAAAAATGAGATAACAAACCCTAACCCAAGTTTACACTCTCGATCCCGAACTGAACTTAAAAATTTACTTGCACTCTCAATTTTCATGGGAAAAACTTAAAGGTGAGATTTTTGAGAGTAGAAAATTATCTTGACTGAACATTCACTTGCCCACGAAAATGGATCACATTTCACCTTTGAGGCACATTAAACTGCACAATGATTCAACCTAGGAGCAATAATACCTGTAGAAGAACTTAGGAAAACTAAAACCTAAACTACAACAAGAAAAATGTGCATATGAACTTAGAGGAATTTAAAGCCTAGGCTAAAAATAAACCTACCTAGTCTATGCTAACTGGAAGCAAAGTGGACTCAAACAAATCCTGCAATCAAGGCGGGAGAAGTAGCTTCCCTTTCTCAAAATAAGTAGCCATATATATGATTTGGCACTGAACATGGTTGTTATTATGAGTTAAAAATTGACAAGAGGCCGATCCTCCACCCAAATCATCAAGGTATCAACTGGAAACAAGAAAAATACCTCTTTTAGTTGCTCTAGACTTGGGTTGAAGAGGCATTGCAGCTGATCCTTGGTACTTTGATACTCATCCTCATGCCCTGCAGTGGGCATGACTGGTGTTGGATCCTCTCTTGGCTCTAGTGAATCCAAGTACCTGATTAGGCAAGGTCTGATCCGATGGATGTGCCCTTTGCTCTAAAATTAAACTCCAAAAATGGAGTCTTCTGCGGACCTTCATGAAAAAGGAGGTTGTTTGCATGTTGATTTTTGTCTTACATTGGTTATACAAGAAATTAATTCTATGCCTTGATGACTAGTATGAAATGTGTGTCATATTGTTTCCTTCCTCCTCCTGAGAAGAACATGGAAGATTAGGATCCTCCAACCTTTGTTCCAGAGGTCATGTTGAAATGCAAGCCACTTTGCGCACTTGAATGCTCTCTCTCGTGACGAGTAGGTTCATGTGCTCGAAGGTGGATGATGGAGGAGAAAATGATGTGATTTCCATGGGATCCTCTCCATCGAAGCAATCCTCCAAGTCAGACAAATAATCTACCTCCTCGTTGTCCTGCTGCGTGTGCTCGACCTCCTCCATGGTGTCCTTTGATCTACAATTTTATCACCATGGTTCCCCTCATCTTTGAACATGGAGTTTGAAAGCTCAAACTCTTATTCGACATTAGAGCTCGAAGGGGATGAAGTGGGAGGAAGAACTGAAGGTTCTTCCACACCTTATTTATGTTTGAAGCCTCTAAAACTGTATGGTTCTTCTCCACAACTAGAATGCACTCCTCTTCTTTTGGATTTAGAGTAGTTGTTTCTTCCCTTACTTGTGCTACAGCTGAAGCTTCCACCACTTGTGGCTTGACCTCAACCTCCTCCATGGGTTTCTCCATCAAGGGGATTTTATCAATCTTGAATCTAAGAGCCAAGCTCACCAAGCTTCTAATCATTTCTTCTTTTCTTGGCTCTTCTTCTTACTGCTCTCCTTGACTGGATTTTTGAGTCTCTTCCCGACATGGACTTGGGAAAGTAGGAGGAGTGGTGGGTGGGGTCTCCACTAGTTGTTTCTTTATCTTGTGGTGGAGGGGAAGGTATTTATTTTGGCTCTTATGGAGGGGACTTGGATTTGGAAGGGAAAATGGAAGAGCAATTAAGATGGGATGGGAGACTAGAAGATGGAGAAGGGAATTCAACACTAGGGGAAGAAAGTGAGAAACTAGACTCATGACACTCTTCGATGATACTAATTGAGAAATAGGAAAAGAAAAGCTATGAGTTGGTGGACTTACCCATTGAAAAGGTTGTCTGACACCAAGCTCATAGGCCTCTATTTCCTTGGTCCATTGTGCAAGCTGAGGTAGCATTTCAACCATGAATTCAAGCTTCTCCTACGGGCTAAAATGTCTTGGCATAGGGCCAACCCATGGACAAGGTGCCCTATAGCCAATTATAAATGCTTTCATTTGAGCTATGCCCTTGATTGTACCATGCATGCCTCCATTTTTTGAATCTTCTCCTGCAAATCAACATTCTCCATGTAGTTGATTTCATTGCATGCATATCCCTCTTGGCAGGTTCCATAGCCAAACTGATCTTGGTATTGCTCATAGGGGTAGCCATAGTGATTCTGAATCTGATCATAATGCTGACCTAGAGGAGTCGAGAAACTCGTTAGAGGTTGACTACATTATTGTAGGTGTGAATTCCAAGATGGGAATGAAGTCATGACTACACAACTTCATGAATGGTAGAAGATGAAAGATGTGGAAAGAAGAATGGGTGAAAATGGATGGAAGGAACATCTCAAAACTCAGAGAATGGGTTGTTGACCAGATGGAGTCACTAGATGTGCTTGAGAATGCCTCCAAAGGCTGAAATATTCACCAAGAGCACATCGAACCTGATGAATTGAAGTGGTAAGGTGCTTCAAACTTGTCCCACTGGGCATGCCAAAATTGTTGACGTGAAATTACAACACCCCGAATGGCCTTAGATGTGAGTGGGGAATTCAATGTAATTTGTGTAACATTGGATCATCTCTCAAGTTGTGGGACTTATGGGCTTGAGATGATCCTCTAGAGAAGGTTGGTTCTGCTCCTAAACTACCTGCCATAATCTACTCTAATGCGGAAAACTATCTAATCCTAATCTAACTTTCCAAGGGACTAGGGAGAGAAAGTGCATGAAAATAAAACCTACACTAAAGCGGTGATACACCAGAAAAGGAGGGTTTTTATCACAATCTCAACTACCTGAAATGGAGAGAGGTGAGCAATGGAGAGGATGGACAAGATGCATCACAAACCAAAGATAAAGTTCACACAGAACACCACTTCAAACCCATTAAACACAAATCCCAAAACCTATAATAGACATCAGAGATATGCACAATATACCCTACAATGATGAGAGGCAAGAAGAGACAATAAAATAAGCAAAGGATGGAAAAAATGCATCACAAAATATATTTTATTGCTCCATGAGTTCACACAATACATCATTAGTGGGCAAGAGGCAGAAAATGCCATTACAAAGCAAAGAGAGGAGGCTTAAGGTCCACCTTCAACCCTAGGGAAGAAGAAGAGAGGGGGAAAGAGAGAAAAAATGACCAACCATTTAGAAAAATTACCCTCACAATATATATCCATAATATGAGAGGGAAAGGAGAGAAGAAATCAAAACTTGCCTTAACCACCCAAAAGAGCATTGAATTCACCTGCCTCAACCACCCCAAAAGAGCATTAAATTCATCTGCAACAATGATTGGTTCCACTATAAAAATCCCATGCCTAGAATTTTCAACGATTGGTTCTGCATTTTTGGACTCTGACCACGTGGAAAGCCTGCACTCATTTGGGGCCTTCCTTTGGATCTTACCTTTGAATTTGTACCGATGAGACATGTGGAGGCTTCCGCGGTTCCATTTTTCTTTCCCTTTCACTTTTTGGAAATGCGCCGAGCTGACACATGGCACCTTCCAAGAGTTCATTTCTTTGCTTCAAGTTGAATTGTTCTGGGCTCGATTTTGACTTACCGAGTTAGCTTTCTCCATTTCTTCAACCGTTCGTTTCCCCGAGATCCCTAAAAATGTGAATTCTGAAAACTTTGAGCCTTTCTCCATTTTTCTTCCTCTTGAGCTCCGATCTCCTTTGACATTTTTGGCCACTCATTTTCCAACCTTCCATTTCCATGAGGATTTTATCTGCAACATGAATTTCAAAAATCACCTGTGAGCTCGCATGATCAAACAAACCCTTCATTCCTCCCGTGCAAGGTTTTGTTTGATCAATTTTGCTTGAGGGGAAAAATTAGATAACAAGCACCTTCCATGCCAAGAAGCGTTTGGAGGTAGTTCATACCATCCTGGACAGGACCACTTTGCATGCTTCATATTATGGATACAAGTACTTCCAATTGTTTGTGGATGACCACTCTCGAAAGATGTTGGTTTTTTTCTTGAAGAAGAAGAGTGAGGCTCTTCACCATTTTCAGAATTTCTATCAACATGTTGTGAAAGAGACCAGACAACCACTTCTACTCTGCTCAAATCGAGGGGGGGAATTCACATCAAATAAGTTCTTGGCATTCCTAAACCAACAAGACATTAAGCAGAACCTGATTTCTCCCTACACACCCTAACAAAACAGAATTGTAGAGCAGACGCAATCACACAGTGATAGAGATGGCTCGTTGTATGCTATCAACAACAAAACTGGAGAAACAATATTGGGCTGAAGTAGTACAGAAAATAGTATATCTTCTCAACAGGGCACTGACAAAGATTATAAAGGATAAAAATTTAGAATAAGTATGGAGTGGTAAAAATCCATCAATTTCTCATTTACGAGAATTTGGTTGCACAACATATATGCATGTCCCATCTCAGAAGAGAAAGAAGGTTGAGCCAAAGACACTCCCATGCATCCTACTTGGCTATAGCACTACCTTGAAGGAATACCATCTCATGGATCCTAAGAAAAAGAAAATATATGAAAGTTGAGATGTGGTTTGTGATGAGTCATCCTTTGACTCTCCAGTTACAATAAGAACCATTACCAACCACCTCTCATCGACTAGTCTCCGAATCAGATGATCAGCTAGAGGAGACTACTCAAAGAAATGATGTGCTGCAAGGGGAGATATATGTTGACCTTGGAGAACTAGAGAATGTTACTTTGCATCCATCCTCACATCAACAAAATAGTTCTTCACAAAATCAGTCAAGTTCTCGTCTCGAAGTGGGTACAAAGCACCATCAAAGACTCTCATTTGCAAAAACTCCCAGATACTTCATCCGGAGTCAAAATGAGGAGTCGACAAGAAATGAGGTAAATTTTGCACTCATGAGTTCACTGATTAATAGCTCCAAGCTTGATAATGTTCATGAAGCACTCAGTCAACCTCAGTGGAAAGAAGCCATGGATGCAAAATATGACTCACTCATGCAAAATCGGACATGGGAACTTGTCAATATGCCTACAGAAAGAAACCCATAGGCTAGAAATGGGTTTTCAAAACAAAATATAAGGAGGACGGATCCATAGAAAAACATAAAGCACGACTTGTAGCAATAGGATATGATCAGAATGAGGGCATTGATTATGAAGAAACCTTTGCACCCACTGCAAATATCAATACCATCAAAATATGTTGCACACTAGCAACACAGAAAGTATGGAGACTTCAGCAGATGGATGTCAAGAGTGATTTCTTAAATGGTGATCTGAAAGAAGAAGTGTACATGACCCAACTTTAATGATTTTTTAATGAAGAGCATCCTAAAAAGGTATGTCGTCTCATCAAATCATTGTATGGACTGAAGCAAGCTCCAAGGGCATGGTTTATCAAGATAGATGATCACCTTTAGTAGCATGGGTTCACTCGTAGCCCCTCAGATTCAAATTTCTATATAAATGAGATAGAAAAAGAAATTTTCATTCTTGTTGTGTATGTGGATGATCTTGTGATCACTGGAAGTTCAGAAGATCAAGTTGATAATGTGAAGAATGATCTCAAAAGAACCTTCGACATGAAAGATTTGGGGAAACTACATTACTATCTTGGCTTGGAGATATGGAAAAAGAAGCATCACATTTTTTTCTCCCAGATAAAATACACCAAGACACTCTTGGAAAAGTACAAAATGTCGAATTGTAAACCTATATCCACTCTCATGGAAAAAGGTTTGCAACTTTCATGATTTTAGGACTCACCTCAGTTAGATGCTACTCTCTACAGAAATTTTTGGAAAACTCATCTACTTGACATATACCAGACCATAATTATGCTATGTTGTCAACTATCTTTCCAGGTTCATGTAGGAGCCGAAGAAATGTCACTAGACTGCAGCAAAGCACGTTTTGAGGTATGTTTGAGGTACAATTGATTATGGTCTAGAATATAAGAAGAATGATCAATTCTTCTTACAAGGATACATTGACTCGAACCATGTTAAATCTATTGATGACAAGAAGTCAACCACATGATACATTTTTCATCTCGGATATCGACCTATCTCGTGGATAAGTAAGAAACATAATGTTGTTTCTATTTCATCCACAGAGGCAAAATATCATACCACAAAAGGAGTTGTGTGCGAAGCGATATGGTTACATCACATTTTGGATGACATGGGCATTCCTAAAAAAATCACCTATTCTCTATTGTGACAATCAAAGTGTGTTGAAGCTCGTGCAAAATCCTATTTTTCATGAATGAACAAAACATATTGAGATTGATTGTCATTTCATTCAAGAGCATGTCTTGAACCATCACATTTAACTCCATTACTATCCTACAGAAGCACAAGTAGCTGATATTCTCACCAAATCTCTTGGAAAAGTGAAATTTGAACTTTTTAGGGGTTACATTTGCAAGAATAATGTAATAAGGGGGGAATGTTGGCATAATCTACGTAGAAAATAATTATATATTAGGAGTGTTTGTTTCATATCCCATTATTCTCTATCCAATTGTAACCCCCTCCTACTATTATGGGGAATATTGTTAAGCTTCTCTCCTATATAATTTGTAACGTGCTTATGATATTAATTGAATGAATAAGAGATATCTAATCTCTATTTTCTCTCCATTTTTTTCTCCTCTTAGTCACCACGTGTCTAGTACCGTGAACCCGAGCCCTATATATACCACTATGAGGTTCATTTCTTCACTTTTCCCACAAATGTTAGAAATCCACAACTCTCTAAGCTCTCCAATTTTCTACCGAACCAAAGTGCACCTATAGTCTTTTGGTTTCCCCTCCCTCTCCTATAACTTTACACCATATCCAAAGCTTTCAACAATGGCTAGCACGATGGTTACACCTGCCTCCAAATTCCAATATGAAAATATCATGTGACCTCAAATTTCAATACTAATAAAATTAAAAGATACGCCGAAGGAATGAATATAAAAAACAAAATTCATGGGTCTTATACACATGCCCCAATTCGATACAAATACTTCTATCCTTGATTACCTGCTCACTTTTTACAAAGAAAAAAAAAGGGTAGTTTTTTCATTCCCGATGGATCATATAGTTTATTTCACCATGGAGCCTGTAGATGTCCAACGATTAACTGATTTACCTTTCCAAAACTAGCCGCCTATGACTACAAAGGCAGTCCTAACTCGATAAAGACAATTTTTTTGTCTCATTACAATGTGTAGATTGATGGTGAGTTCAATATTTGTTTTTTAAATATTACTTGATTTCCAAACATCTAACATTTCTTGTATCTTGTTGCAGCTCCTATTAATCGTTCCAAAAGAGGCCTTGTTATACAAGGTATTACAAACAAATTCTTTCATGCAGTGATATCACTATTTCAATCCAGAATTGTGTTGCGAGGCGATCCGCAGACATACCGTTTTGGGTGGTTCAGTATATATTATAGACACTAGCAGGGGAAACAATTGATTGGTGCACATATTTGTCCAATCGAATAAAAAAATGTCAACAATGCCCTTGCTAGTATGAATACATCTAATAAATCCAATATTGTGTTCTCTTCTTCTAATTATCTACTTGTTTTCTATCATGAATCTTTCCACCAAATGACAAAATGATTGGTCTCTCACTTGAAGAACAACATGTAATAATTAATTTTCACATTATAACGATTAATTATTTTTGAATGCAATAATAATAGTAATTTTATCTTTTGCAGAGAAGAATTATAGCTGTAATATCTCATAAGGAGGCTATTTCTCGGGGTAAATCCCCTCAAGAGGTCTCTGGTGATTTTGATATGGATTCAACGAAATCAACCCCGATACGAGTTCCTCGTCAAAAATACCTAGGGGTGATAGCTCCACCACTCCTACCTTCTATACCATCACACTACTCTACATGTATAAATTTTATTGTTTATAATTAAGCTACTAGGAGGAACCATAAACAAGCTATCTATTTTGTAAGTGGTACAATATTTTAATATTTCTACATTCTTGTTTTTAGAAAGTTCCAAGTTTGACGATATAGATCAAACTCATTCTCAATGTCAAGATCAAATGGTCACGTCTCCAAGCATGTAAGGTAATGTATAATGTTTAGCATATTTTTTTACTTGCAAACATTTTATTTAGTATTTACAAGGGTATAATGATTAGTTTTCTAATACTTTGTAGTTTTCTTCTTGCAGTTAATAGACCTTCACAATATATTTCAAAAAGGCCTCCAAAGTACCACCAACGCATACCGTATGCACAACAAGAAAATTTGGAGGCAATAATATAAGGTTTCCTATAGATTTTACAGAAAACAGATCATCCAATAACCTCAAAATTTCTTATTTTTCACTAGGTGGTGTCATCAGTACAATGGGCACCTAGATTTTGAACCAGATTGAGCTTGACGATGAGTTTTGGGATTTGATAGTGGTGACGTAGACAAGGGTAACTATTTTGACATGCATGGTATGATACAATCTACTCCACCTCCTCAGCCATAAGCGCAACAAGATGCACATGAAATAATGGACTCTCCTCCTCAAAGTAAAAATCCACTCACGAGATGACCAAAAGACAAATTTTGCCTTTGAAAATGCATCGGTATCAGATAGTATGGGGGCCACAATTTAGGAAGTTTTTATGTTTGATGTGGAATCAATGCGCACTTGGGAGAGAAGGGCCAAAATTTTGATCAAATAAATAAATACCCAATACCATAATCACGCTCAAAGGAATTCATTGTTCACTGCCATAGAGAGCCAACCAACAAGGCTTGACATTTTGCTAAACAAAGCTCAATCAGGCACAATTTTGTATAATAATGATTATGATGATGATATTTTGGACATAATGTTAAATAGGTTGGAGAATCTTAATGTTGAAGCCCAAGTGTACTACAAAAATGGGCTAAAGACAAAACTAATGTTTTAATTGCAAATGCAAAAAAAGAGAAATCTATGGTAGGTCATATTTTACATGCAAAATCATGATATTATGAGCATTACAATATATTATTTAGACTTATCTAATAGACTAATACATTTGTATTTCTATTTTGTAGGAAAAATATGAAAATTTAAAGAAAGAAGTAGTTGTATTTGATGCACATTTGAAGAATGCCCGTAAAAGCTTGAATGCATTTATATAGTTGAAGGAAAAAAATTGTTATTAAATAAACAAAATAATACATTGAAAAGGATAATCAAGGAGCATAAGATGGATCCTAAAATATTACTGAAGGAAAATACAAATGTTGATCCATCACTTTTGTCATCAGGAGATATTTCAATGGAGCAAAGACAATATTCTTCAAAATATCAATCCCACGACCCGGATTTACAAGCATCACGAGTTATAACAGAGAGCACTATACAAACTAAGAAACTTATGCCTCTTGTGCAAGAAAAATATCAAGTTTCCCTTGCAACATAAATTGAAAAAAGTAGTTAGTTTCACCATGTAACAGGTGTGTTTTCACAATTCCAACACTGGCATAGGAATTAAAAGATAGTGGCTAGCTATTTTTTTAATTTTTTATTCTTTGTGGCGAGGCGTAAGGAAAATTGTGATTGTAACATCCCCATTTTAAGATACTAGAACAAGGGAATTTTTTTATTTTTTTAAATAACGTTCTCTGTTATGAATTATAAAATTCAAACACACGTTCAAGTTTTAATAATTGTTCTCTGCCCAAACAACACAGTTTGGAACACACAATTTCCTTTTAAAACTAATGTTCCCTGTTCGCATATTTACAATATGGAACACACATTCAATGCCATTCAATCTTATAACAGATTCTATATGCTACTGTAAATGACTCGAAGAACTACCGATCTCCCATTTTCATGGCTCGGAGTTTCAACGATCTCTCATTTCATGACTCGGCAACAACCGATCCTTCATGTTCGTTCATGCATAGTATATTATATATACCAGTTCTCTTAACCGTTTCCGGTTATCAAAGTGATCCATTTAAGAAGCCTATCTAAATATCTGTTACTGATATTCATCTAACATCCTGCATCTTAAATTAAGTGATTAGGACAATGCAACCAGCACTTGCGATACTTTGGCCAAAGATTTTCACATGCTTTGCATGATCATATTCCTGGATGTGATACACATCAATGGAATACGTCCTTCACTTCACTTCACCTGTTATCTAGAATGGTCTTTCCTAGTTCCTACCAGTCCTCTCAATTTAAGGTCAGATTTAAACTTTCAATTTCCAACTAGCAATATGAACGAATATAGGAAGGCACTCCTGGTAACTAAAGATACGCAGACATACGGTGTCATTCCCCATGACTCCGTGTGTCTAGTTATCTTTAGTACTCTGGAGTCACTCCGTATACGTGATCATACTCCTATCCCCAGCCAAGAACTTCACATTCAGCCTATGTATTCTTGATGTTTTAATTCGGGAGGGCATTGCAATATGTCAGCTATAACATTGTGTCGTCATGAAGACCCCGTCTTCATGAAGACACCTTGCTGTAGCTGGCGTATGTCAATGTCCTACGGAATCCTCCCATCGAGAGTACACATCCTGCTCAAGTGATTTGGATATGATCTTAATATTTAAGATCAACTTTCAGCAACCGTGCTGATCCTTTATCCTCGTTCCCGTTACAGTTGTACGTAGCTAAGAGAGACTAAATCTGTCCTTTAGCTTGCTATGCATCTTCTCCTTCGTACCGAAGGGCTGCATTTCTCTACTTGGTTTTCTTCTTAATCTTCGGATTAAGCAGCCCGTTACCGACGGACGTGATAAGTTTAACCTATTAAACTTAACCAGGATTTTTACAACTGTAACTAAATTCAGAATTCCAGCTTACTAGACGTCATTTAAACGAGGTCTAATTCCCAATAAATGTATTCATTTATTCTCCTTAACATTACATAGTTAAGGTCCATTAGTTATGGATATACTTATCCCATATCCTTTCTTTCTGAATTTAACATACGAGGTCATTAATGGAGTTCGAAAGCGAAGTTCGATTACTCCTAAGTTAATTGATATTCCTTAGCTTCCGAGCTAATCCTGAATACCTATCAGTTATGGGATCATTTTCTTCCTAATCCTTTTTAATGTCAATTAAGAATTCATCTTTACCCAAGTATGAACTAATTGCACATTCCAACTTAAAAGTTGCATTTAGGTAAGAATAGATATCAGTTCCTTTTTAACGTCCATCCAAGGACAATTAAATAAATCCAAATCAAGAAATAACATTATATTTCCAATTTAATCAACAATATCAACTGATATAGTCATTAAAATACCACACTTGTATTTGTATTCATCATCCATTTCATAATCCATACATTTGCCAATCCAACTGATTGGACTTTGTTTATATTAAACATCATTACAACTCATAGTTAGAAGAATGTACTTTCTTCTTTTCACAATTCCTCGTAGAGGAATATTAACTAACAAATACAATTCATCTCCAGACAATCAAAAGAAGCATCAGA
The DNA here is from genome assembly GCA_018340775.1 of Taxus wallichiana var. yunnanensis. NCBI lineage: Eukaryota > Viridiplantae > Streptophyta > Pinopsida > Cupressales > Taxaceae > Taxus > Taxus wallichiana. The sequence goes on from CM031235.1 coordinate 27,132,041, forward strand.
AAACAGCCATGTCTTCATTCTAATCAAATTCCATCTGCAAAATTACTTGCGGGTCGATTGATAGGCCCGAGCATATTAAGCACTTGTCATTAAAATGAGGTGCTTCAATTAACTGTCTCAATAAAAGAACCCTGCTTTTATGTAACGACAGTAAGAACATCAATCAAAAATCAAGCATCAAAGAATGGACAGCATAACAACTGAACCATCAAATACCATCCCAATCAGCCAAAGAACTGTTGTCCTATTTTTCCACATAACCGTTACAAGTTCCAAATTACAATATTTGTAAAGTTTAGGAATACAAGTATCATACTGCTGATATAACATACTGTTATCTTTTCCACTCCTTTCATTAATAATAAATGCAAAGGGTAAAACTAACTGAAACGTAAACCAATTACTTTCCTTTCAGTTCATGCATCATATTAGATTCCAAGCAATCAAGCACAGACGAGGAAGCAAACAGCAATGCATATAGTTGCTCATATCTAAGCACTACAAGATTCGTTATTAACGATTACAGATTTTCAACTGAATGAAAGAAGAAAAGATCATTTTTCCAAGTTATTCATCCACATTCCTATCTCTTTCCTCATGACTGTTCTAAAAATGGAATCCAAACGAGACACAATTCAAGATAACAGTTCAGAGTGAAACTTACAAAATCCATTCGGAATTCACTTTCCGGCAGCAAGAATAATTTCATTCATAATCAGCTTTAAATGAAAACAAGGAAGAATTTATCGTCCTTATCAATACTTCATTTAAATCAGGCTCATATGAATACCCAAAAACAGGTTAGTACAACATCATATTTATCATAGATCAAATAGTATAAGGATGCATTCTTTGTACTTACGGTACTAGAAGAATCCATATTTCTTTCACTGTATTTTTAACCAAATAACAGTTATACAATCACGAAATCAATTATTCGCATGACTTTCTATTTCCATGAACGCATACAGTTCAAAATACAATTTACACATTGTTGTTACCTACAGCAAGACTAAATCTTAAAGCACAGTAAGGCTCTAATACTATTCCCAGAATTCAACAGCAAGAAGAGAAGAATTCATCCCTTTCACCTTTCAATAAGAAAACAACCATTTTCTTCGAACTCAACAAGAATTGTTCAGGTCGGTTTCATTTCTTTTAAATGACTATGTAAAATCGAAGACCGCAAGAAACATTTAAATATTCTAATTGTACAGAAAAACACAGCGACTCAGAAACAATTTAAATGCCACTGTCCTCTATACAGACTGAACTTACAAGTTCAATAAACCATCCAACTACTGATTTTACCAAATCAAAACAACAGAAAGAAGAAGAATTCCTTACCAATAAATGTTTCTACCCGAATCCATTTTTCTGTTCACAATGATGTACAGAACCCAAAATGTGATTTTCATACAATAATACCCTTATTATTAAAAACCCGCATAGGATATCAGATGCACAACAAAGTACAGTCAAAACAGGCCCAACAGCAAGACAATTTCCCAAGCATTTCTTCCTTTGCACAGCAATCCAAAGTAAAGTGCGTTTTCACAACGACAAACTGAGTAGAAGACCAACCGCATCCATAGAACACTATAAAATCAACTTCCCATCTCAGCAAGAAAACAATATAATTCATTTATTGCACAGAAATACAAGTCAAGCTCGTTTTCACGACTACAGTCCAAACTAGAGATCAAACCGCCTCAAATAAGACATAACAAATCAACTTTCCTCCAAGGCAAGAAGAAGTACAATTCATAAATATTCATTCATTGCTCAGAAATGCAAAGCCAGTTTTTTTATCGTGTTCACAGTCCGAATGGTAGACCAAACAACATCAATAAACACAACTAATCATCCTACCTTCTCAGCAAGAAAATAATATAATTCATTATAAGTTCAAGAAAAACTATTTCTTTTCCAACTCCCACGAATACCCAAATCGTATTCGTCTATTTCTTTAAGCAAGAAAAAGGGACAACGCAATAAAATATTACCATTTCTTCCTTCAAATCGAATTCATATGCCCATACAAAACCCATTTGCCATTTCCATCAAAAACCAAAACAGCAGAAGGAAAAGGATCTATTTCCTTTTTCAAAGATTTCAGTAAGAAACAACTTCAACAACTACTGTTTCTATCATTCCAGTTCCTCAACAAAAGAACGATTGATTCATTAAAGATAACAACTCATACAACATGCACAGTTCCATATCACATATGACGAGTTTTCCTCTTACTGTCAAACAAACCAACACAGCATGGAGGTATTCCATTCCAAGAAAATGCAAAGACAGTTTAAACACAACAACCAGAACGATTTTACCTATCATTTCCAAAAATGACAGCAAGAATCGACTAAATCCAAATCGTATCAACACGACAACAATCACATAAACCCAAAACCCAAGAGCAGGGTTGTTTTAATGAGACGCTTAAACAAAGCAAGTATTTTTAAAGAGAAGGGCTTAACATGCCTGTAAATTCTTCCTCAAAACTCGAAGAAAACCGCGTCTACCGAAGGTATTTCCTTCCACGGCGACAGCACGAGCTTCCCAGAATCACCTTTCCTCTTACAGGCTCAGCAACAGCCTCCAATTTTTCCAAAGAAACAGTAATAAAACCCAATGAAACTGGTTCGACTGAACCAAACAAAAAAACCAAATGCAGAGCAACTTCTCAAAATCCGAATCGACACAATAAACAATCAAATTTCCCTCATACACTTTCCAAGGCGAGCTGGTCGCGAGGACCAAAAAAATTTAATGCATTAAAGGCTCTGCCTTTTCCCATTTTCCCACGCCACTGCCAACTTGGGTTGGCGAACTCCTAATTTCGAATTTTGCATGTAAAACCAAATTTAGCTACATGTCCCACTAGATACCTCCGCCACTTACCTGTCCCCGCCAAACTGGCGCTGTCCACGTAAGGACTCCTCATTAATGCCATTAAACACCCTTCATCCTTATCCTCTTCCCCCAAGGGTCTGCGCGTCCCCTTTAGGTTAGGATTAGTTTAGGATTCATATTAGTGTTCGACCTAGGTCATAGCCTAGTCTTTAGGTTAATAGGACTTAGGTCTATGTTAGTCATTTTAGAATTTAAAAATCCACTTAGGATAGTAGTTTAGGATGTAAGGTAGAACTTAGGATTAGCTTAGGATTTAATTCCTTCTAACCACTAACACTAATCAACCTCCAATCCAGTCTTCCAACTGACATTCATGTCAATGCTGTGCAGGACGTTTCGTCCTTTGCTTCACATGCCAGAGCCACCCGTGTCCAGACATTTCCTGCCTCACGAGGTCTTAAGTACGATAGTGCATGGTTCAAGAATCGAACCTTTGTCGTTGGCATTTACGTGCCAGCTGCTCATACCTGCAATCAGGTGCTGCACATTTATATCAACCTCCAGTTCGGTTCAAGAGTAAATCGACAAAACAATCACAAGAAGGCCACAACATACTTTGGATCAATGGAATTGATTCAAGGTGTGCTGTCAATCAGCAAAGAGATTTTAGTAATTATACAACAATTTGTCATCACATCAGTAACATGCAAGCAACAATAATAAGCTTTGCTATCCCATGCAAATAAATTACAGCATGCAAGAATCCAAGTTAACAACACATTCCTTTAAGATCAGAATATATCTTAACATGTTTTCCTTCATTTCAGCAGTTATAACAGTATGAAAAATAATCACCAAGATAACTTACAAAATCAGGGTGTTACAGTGATTCAAAATCATAGGAAGAAAAGATGATTCCCTTGTAATGTGTTCTTATATGACAAAACTTCCTAGAAGCTTTGAAAATCATTTAAAACCCACCATTTTGTAATTGTATTGGCCAACAATGCTTTATGAAAACATGTGTATTCATAAAGTAATCCACCTCTTGATAGAATGAATACAAGAATAATTTTTAATTGGAACTATATTTATTATTGTATCACATTTATTGAAAGTTTTCAACAATTTAATATGCAAACTTGTAATTGGATTTCTACGCTTACTGTGAATTTTTTTATGTTACTATTTAGAGATGTAAATAGTAAAGCATGGTTTAAGATGCTTAGTTTATGTTTGTTTAAAAATATTTATGTTTCATGCAGAGATAAAACATTAATTGATAATCACACGGATCCAAATAAATCACTATCTTTATTTCAATAATAAAACAAAATATAAAAAATTTTACAAGTAAAAAAGTCTATTAAGACAAGTTGATTATCATTAATGAATATGAAATATATCAATATATCAAATCATTGTCAATAACGTCAAGAATGTATACAATAAATTAGAACTCTGGCAATTGAAACAGTCTTGGAGCAACCCGTTCATTTGTGTCTTGGAATTCGCTAAATCATGGAAGCGTGTTTGGTGGATGTGTTCAGATCCCCGAATCAATCAGAATGTTACCAACTCCTCTTCTTTCTATGAGTGAATTCCATAATGCAAGTGCCCTCTCATAAGGAAAAGTTTCCACAGAGTAATCTGAATACATACAATCTCCGAAGAATTTCTAAGTTTCTATCCAATCTATTTCAAAATTTTGAATTTCTAAAGGACAATGCACTGATCACCATCTCATCTTCAACAAAACCCATAATCATTGTTTGAAAAATTTCATATAGTTGAATGTACTCACTCAAATCATCTCGAAAATTAATACTTGAATTAATATTCTTCCAAAGTATTCTAATGGAACCATTTTCATTTGGCTCATCCAAAACCAAAATTACTCTAGCATAGTGGTAGCAAAATCCTGTGACTGAGAACTCAATAATTTTTTTATAAAATACCTTCAACAACAACTCCATTTATCTCTTCACACTTACGAAATGGTCCATTAGACTAGTCATGTATTTGATATATAAAGTACTGATGGATGTTTGAAGTGTGCCTCCAGCTTGTATTCCAAAACTATGGATTGACAACTCCCATTGCTTTGAGTAATTTATCCTTTTTGAATCTTTCACGGATCTCTATAGATAAAGATTGAGAAATATTTTTCAATTTATTTTGAGTGTCACATAGTAATCGTTTCAAATAAATTATGTGTCACTCTTACTTCTTCCATCTCTGACCCAGCCAAATCTACTCTTTTATGAAAAGTATGAAGTGGTATCTCTTTCCCATGTGTTTTTATACACAGATGATCATGTATATTGAATTTCAAGTAGAAACTTGCATTCTTAAGGTCTGTTAATGCATTCCAGCTTTCAAAAACAGGACCCTGAAAACTTCCATCTGACAAATATAAATTATCTAGACTCAAGCACACACGTTTTCTCAGTCTTATGAAATATGTTATGTAGATGCAACACTCTTGTGCATGCTTCGTCAAAACATTTAGCTCCTTCAACATTGGAAAAATACCATAATGTGAGTAAAGTTTCAATGTCTGTTAGATGGTACAACAAATCTTTAGCTTTATCTACATCCTTGCGGTATTTATACATAAAACCTGTCAATGAAGGATATTATTCAAATATTTTATAAGCAGGTTCATACATTGAAATCCATCTGGTATCTACATATTTGAGAAGCTTTTTCCCATCTGTCAATCCAATTAAAAATTTATGAAATTCTAAAAGTCTCTTTAGACTGCTAGAATAATAAGCATGCAAATCACAAATCGGCTCCTCTACTTTGGCAACACTTTCAAATGTGCTCACAATTTTGTAGGCCAGATTCATTTTGTGAGCCATGCAATTAATTGTAATCATATATCGAAACAGATTGTTTGTAGTCATACGTAGATACCATTTCTTCCCTCTACATTACAGTGCCTTTATCAATTCCAACACAAACTAACTTCGTTGCAATGGAAAAATCATCCATACCTATAATATCTTTCAAACTTGACACCACCAATTTGTAAATGTGTTTAGAATTATAATTTTCACTCATTTTATGAACTGCTAAGAGATGGGGATTTCTTACTTCATTTGTAAATGTGTATACATGAATACAAAACCATGAAGTATTGTCCACTATGGTAATCTCATCAATTAAAAGGGAAATAAACATAGATACCATTTCTTCCCTCTACATTACAGCATTCAGTATCACAATTCCAACACAAACTAACTTCATTGCAATGGTGTTGTCCACTCAAAATTCCCTGCTCTAATGAAAGTGAACTTTAAAATTTTTTGAGTTTTAGTGTCTTCTCTGTTGTGCTGAAAATGTTAAAAGTCGTGAAGTCGAGAAAAGTCTGCAGTTTTGGGTCATTTTGTATGTATTTCAGGCCTGTCGGACATTTTTGTCCCGCGTGTCCCAAGTTCCGAAGTGCGCTCTGTTCCCCGATCGGCCGAAATCCCCGAACCGTGTACTTCGGAACTTTTTGTCCCAACTGTCCCAAAACTTATTGTGTGAGCTGTTCCATTTTCGGCCGAAACACCCAAACCGCGTACTTCGCACTTTCGTGTTCCAAATGTCCCAAATCAAATTGTGCAAGCTGTTCCATTTTCACCAAATCCTGAACCACGTACTTGAACTTTTTGTCCCAAATTTCCCAAGTCAAAAAGGGCAAGTTGTTCCATTTTCGGCCGAAACACCCGAACCGCGTACTTCACACTTTCGTGTTCCAAATGTCCCAAATCAAATTGTGCAAACTGTTCCATTTTCGATCGAAACACCCGAACCGCGTGTTTCGCGCATTCCCATCTCACATGTCCCAAGTGAACCAAGTGCCACTCATACTTAGTTTTTCCCGCTCACCCCGAGTACATTGCTTTTCAAACTGATAGATATGAATTTAATGCGCATTGATCACCTTTCTCTCTCCAAACGGCTATATAGCGGGCAGCCTCCTTTTGCATTCCTCACACTGCTTCCTTGCTATCGTTTGCTCGAACCCTTGCAATCTAGTTCCCTGCACGTATATCCCTTTTCTCTGTAATTCCTCCCCAAATTTAGGTTGCGGCTCTGATATTATCAATATGAAGATCAAAGTCTTGGAGGAGGCTTGGGAGAACTGAAGAACAGCTGGCAGAAGGACGAAGTTTTCAAGACACTGGTCATCTCTGTTTTCAAAGACATACACTGTCATCTTCAGGATGAGACTTCTGAGACATAGCTGAGACGTTAAGGAAATTCAAGCAGCGGATTCTGAAGTCGGTGGGTCCCTCTCAGTGACTGGCCACCTGTCTTCTTCTCCTTGTTCTTTTCTCTTCTTCCCTTTCTTTTTCCGTTTTCTTGGTAAGAAGTTAAGGTATTGCGATTGGCGGTCCTTAACTGTTCTTGGTTAAAGAAGCGGTTACGAAGAGTAACTGATTTGTAAGCTATATAATGGCCTTCCTTATGCCATTCTAAAGGGAGGGAAGAACTTGGCTTATTTTCTGAAAAGTGTAAATAGATTATAAAGAAATCAATACAGAAGGACTTTCCATTCTTTGTCTATCTGATCTCCGTTATTCCTAAGCTTTCATTTATTTTCTTTGTGAAGATCATTTGTCTCAAGTTTGTTAGTCTCACCGATTGCATACTCTTCAACTTTGCAAGCCTGGTGATCTTGTATAACCAAGAAGGAACTTTGTGTCCTTGATTAATGAATCTGTGTTATGTTAAGAAACTTTGTGTTCTAAAGCGGATGTTATTTACGAACTTTGTGTCTCTCGAATTCCATCTTATTTATCCAATACAAATGATCTTGTTTCAATTTACTGTGACTTCGCATACATAAAGAATTACTCTGATATCTATAATTCTGCATGTTGCCTTTCTGCTCTTTCCCATACTCTTTTTCCTCAGTCCTTTTGTAATTGATGATCTTCATAGAAAACACTTTCGTAATATCCAAGTTTAACCAACAAATCATGTTTTGTACATTTGTAAATAGGTTCGTTTCTGAATAAGGGAACCTCTCCCATTAAAGAGGAGGGACTTCTTGTCCCCTGACTGTTGCTCTTCTTAAAAGTCCTATTTGACGACCAACAGTTTTTGGCGACTCCGCTGGGGAAAATCATATTCCAGTTCTGTTATTTTTGATCATCTTTTGATCTGGCGACTCCACATTTTACTCGAGGGAGAAGGACCCTTGGTATTGAAGATTCTCACTTCCATATTTTGGAGCAGCAGGGTTTTCCTTTCCCTTCAACAAGAAATAGAAGGACTCGTTCGACAAGCACTCCACCTGCTCAAGACAGAATTCCTACGGGTGGTATTCCTTCAGAGCCAGCTAGCCCTAATCTTCAAGCTTTGATTCTTGCTGGTGTTGCAGTCCCTCTCCAAGCCGTTTTTCCAAGAATGGCGGCGCCATTACCATGGGGTCATCGTGTTGGGCCCCTGGCCCTTACTCAGCCTTTGCATGAGTTACCCAGAGGTAACCGGAAGAACTTCCCCAAATTCAAAGGTGATGGAAAAGTGCATCCTGATGAACACATCGCAGCCTTCGTTGTTGCATGTGGAGTTCTGGGAGTCGAATATGAAGACATCTCCGTAAGGCTGTTCGTTGAGATGTTACAAGATAATGCTGCTGATTGGTTCTACCACCTTCTGGCTGGCGCTATCACCGACTGGGACACAATGAGAACTCAGTTCGAAAACCGTTTCAAGCCGACAGAAGATGTACATGCCTTGTTAGCCCAAATCTCTCAAATAAAGAAATATTCACAAGAGCCCATGAGAGAATTTGTGGCCCGGTTCAACAAATTGATCAATAAAATTCCATGACCTACCCGACATTGTTGATCAAATTCAAAAATGTTTCTTCCTAAATGCTCAATCGCCCAAAGTTAGTTATGCACTAAGAAGGGCTAATCTCGCAACATTGGTTGAGGATCAAACTCTCGTTGTTAGTATCGAGGATGACTTGATCATGTCAGGGAAGTTGAGAAGAGACCCTCCCAAATCTAAGTCTTCTGCTTCTTCCTCTTCCATGGAGAGTAAAGAAGTGCCCCCGGGAGAATTAAAGATGCACAGTAGCTTTTCTTTGCTTTGCTCGAGAAGAAAGTTTTGGCTACCATCCTAGTAGCGAGACATTCCTCCTTCATATGGAATGTTGCTAAGTAGGAACTTCTATAAAGATGTGGGTGGAGAAATTCAAATGGATTGGTCACATGCCCTTGTACTCTGTTAATGGACAAATGAAGAAGGCATTTGCTTGAGAAGCGGTCTCCGAGTATATTGTGCGAAAAGCAGATGACCCTAAAGCACAAATACTCTACGAGGATATGGGGCATGGTAACTACATGATTATGTCCCCGATGAAATCCAACTTCCCAAAATGTCATCTAAAGATCCTAATGGTATTTGGATTTTAGAGTTTGATGGAAGTTGTTCCTCACCGGTTCTGGAGCCGGTGTCCTGCTGGTGTCACCTGAAGGTAGCCTTCATCCTTTTTCATTTAAGTTGCAGTTCAAAAATACAAATAATACAAAGAAGTATGAGGTTCTCATTCTTGGACCACAAGTGGCCAAAGAACAAGGTGTGAAGAATCTTCTGGCTCGTGGTGATGCGACTGAATTGATTGTAAAGCGGTCGAAACCTTTTACAAGTAAAAATGGAAGGTCAAACATTACTAATCAATTTTGGGATTCCATTGAATTCCTTGATGATTTCTCTATCGAAGCAGTTACACTAGGGAAAAGAACAGGCAGGCTGATTCACTAGCTGTCTCAGGGTCGCTACTGATTCCCCATCCTGACTTCTCTCAAGATAAGTTCACTATTGAAATGGTCCATCGGCCTAGTGTACCTGACAACACCAATAACTGGCAGGTTTTCAATGATGATCAACATTTGCTCTCCTTCCTGGAACTCAAGGGTAATTTCGAACAACTGTATTTTGAGGGAAGTAACAACCTACCTCGTGAGAGTGTGCCCTTTGACCAAACAGTCACCCAAGGGGAAGAAACAGATCAAGATGGATGCCTCAATCTCAAAGGAAACAAGATTCCTAAAGGATTGGTAAGCTTAGAGGAACTGTTTGATAAACATGACAGGTATGTGAAGTCTAGAGCTTCCACTGAGCCTCAACAATCAGCTGAGTATGATAAGATTGATATTGGGAGTTCTAATGACCCTAAGCTAGTGAATATTGGAAAATGTTGCACAGCAGATGAGAGGAGAAAAGCAATTGATCTTCTAAGGAGGTATAAGGATGTTCTTGCTTATTCTTATGAAGATTTGAAAGCTTTCAAACCAAAAGATATGCAGCAATCAATTCCTCTCAAACCAGGAATTAAACCTTTTAAGCAGAAACAGAGGCAATATAATCCCAAAATAGCTGACACCATCTTTCAGGAAATTCAGAAGTTGTTGAAAGCTAAAATCATTTTTCCCATTCACCATTCAACATGGATTGCAAATATTGTACCTGTTAGGAAGAAAAATGGTGAGATCCGCATCTGTGTTGATTTTAGGAACCTGAATCAGGCTTCTCTGAAAGATAATTATCCTTTGCCTATGATGGATCAAGTATTGCAAGCAGTAATAGGATCTGAAATGTTATCTATGCTTGATGGATTTTCTGGATATAATCAGGTAGAGGTTGATACTGTAGATCAACACAAAATAGCTTTCACTACTCCTTGGGGCACCTTTGCCTACAAGAGAATGCCTTTTGGGCTTATTAATGCTGGTGCCACTTTCCAGAGGGCTATGGATCTGGCTTTTGGAAGCTTAAAAGGGAAGTGTATTGTCATATACCTTGATGACCTGACAGTGTTTTCCAAGACAAGAGCGGATCATTTTGATCACCTAGAGACAGTTCTGCTGAGATGCAGAGAGCATGGGATCTCTCTGAACCCTAAAAAATCTGTCTTTTGTGTCACTGAGGGAAAGTTATTAGGGCACATCGTTTCCAAGGATGGTATTAAGATTGATCCTGAATGAGTTCAAGCCATCCAGCAAATTCCTCTCCCAACCAGTAAAAAGGGCGTGCACTCCTTCGGTAAGATCAATTTTTTGAGAAGATTCATCCCTGATTTTGTAGAGTTAACTTTGAATATTTCTCAGATGATGAAAGGGAAGCAAACATTTGGTCGGTCTTCTGAAGGAAAGGAATCCTTTGAAGGTATCAAGAGAGCTATCGCTAAAACTCCTGTTTTAGCCTGTCCTGATTTCAGCAAAGATTTCATCATCTATTGCTATGCTACAAATAATACCTTGGCTGCTGTGTTAACTCAAGAAGACTCTAATGAGCATGAACTACCAATCGCGTTCATGAGCTATATTCTGAAAGGTCACGAGTTGAAATACACCATGATGGAGAAGCATGCTTTTGCAAAGTGGTCAAAGTCATTCGCAAGGCTTCGCTTTTATATCCTCAACTCTCACTCCATGGTGTTGGTTCCAGATACAACTGTTAAGTCAATTCTCACACAACAAGAATTTGGATCCAAGAGAGGGAACTGGGTTGCTAAGGTCCAAGAGTATGACATTGACATCAAGCCGACCAAGCTGGTTCGCGGAAAAGGCCTTTGTGAGCTCATTGCTGAAGGAGCTAAGCATGAATTACTGGAGAAAGTTGACCTTCCTACCGTTCTGTTCCTTAGTTCAGTTGATGAATGGTATGCTGACATCGCCCATTTTCTCACCTATGGGGAATGCCCCTCTCATTTAACTGCCAAAGAAAAGAGGACTGTTAAATTGAGGTCAGTGCAATATGTATTATGGGAAAATGCTTTGTTCAAGCGTGGGTTAGATGGGAGATTTTTGAAGTGTGTGGACAAGGAACAACAGAGGAAGTTGCTCTCAGCTTTTCATGATCAGGCATGTGGAGGGCACTATTCATCAACGGTTACAGCTCATAAGATACTCCGTGGAGGATACTACTGGCCTTCCTTGTTCAGAGATGCATCCAAGTGGGTGGATAAATGTGAGGCTTGTCAGACCTTTGTGGGAAGACCTAAATTGGCTTCTTTGCCTCTCGCCGATTGTGATTGAGGAACAATTTCAACAAAGGGGGTTTGGACTTCATTGGTACACTTAATCCTGCTTCTAGTGCTGGTCACACTCATGTGCTAACTGCCACTGACTATTTCACCAAATGGGTAGAAGCTATTCCAGTCAAGAGTACTACTTCTGAAGTGGTGTGCAGCTTCATTAAAGAGAACATCTTGGTAAGGTATGGTGTACCTAATAAGATTGTAACAGATAATGCTTCGAATTTCTCTTCAACTGAGATAATGGATTTCTGCTACGGGTATGGCATCTCCCTGGCTCATTCTTCAGATTATTACCCCCAGGGAAATGGGCAAGCAGAATCCACTAACAAAAATCTGGTGACTATTATAAGGAAGTTGGTCAATGAGTCTCAACGAAACTGGCACAAGAAGCTCTATGATGCTCTTTGGGCAGACAGGATTACACCAAAGAGAGCTATTGGAATGTCTCCTTTTCAAGTGGTATATGGAGTAGAAGCTCAATTGCCAGTGACAGTGGAACTGCCAGCCTTGCACCTAATGAAGGCCATTGAAGATACTAGTTTCAGAGATGCTTTGGACAAGAGAATTATGTACCTGCACAAACTGAATGAGGACAGATTGATGGTTGCTGATAGGATATCTGTTCACCAACAGAAGGTAAAGGTCTTGTTTGACAAGAAAGCCAGGTTCAGAGATTTCCAAGTTGGAGACACTGTGTTGCTATGGGATAAAAGGCATGAACCTCGTGGCAGCCATGGAAAGTTTGATTCCCTTTGGCTCGACCTTTCAAGATCAGACACTTTGCTGGTAAGAATTCTTTCTATCTTGATTACATGGATGGTTCTCCTCTCCCACTTCCTTATAGTGGGCAGTACCTCAAGTTGTTCAAGTGATTAGGAGTCCTTGTATATTCTGCATGTGTGTTTTTGTTTTTCTTTCCTTTCTGCTTTTGGTGTGTTGTCCTCTGTATTGGTCCTTTTGACTCCGTTGCCCAATGGATAAGGTACTGGTCTGCTTCCCCAAGTTTGTCTAAGTTCTTGCCTTGTCTCATTCCTTGAATTTATGCCAAGTCATCCCCGAAATGAGCCACTGTTGTCCACTCAAAATTCCTCGCTCTAATGAAAGTGAACTTTAAATTTTTTTGAGTTTTAGTGTCTTCTCTCACAGTCTTGAAAATGTTAAAAGTCGTGAAGTCGAGAAAATTCTGTAGTTCTCGGGTCATTTTGTATGTATTTCAGGCTGTCGGACATTTTTGTCCCTCGTGTCCCTAGTTCTGAAGTGCGCTCTGTTCCCCGATCGGCCGAAATCCCCGAAGTTGTTCCATTTTCAAGCCCGTCGGAGCTTTTCGTCCCAACTGTCCCGAGTTCAAAATTGCGCTCTGTTCCCAATCAACAAATCCCCAAACCGCGTGACTTCGAACTTTTTGTCCCAAGTGTCCCAAAACTTATTGTGCGAGCTGTTCCATTTTCAGCCGAAACACCCGAATCGCGTACTTCGCACTTTCGTGTTCCAAATGTCCCAAATCAAATTGTGCAAGCTTGTTCCATTTTCAGCCGAAATCCTGAATCACAGACTTGGAACTTTTTTGTCCCAAATGTCCCAAGTCAAAAAGGGCAAGTTGTTCCATTTTCAGCCAAACACCAAGTGCGTACTTCACACTTTCGTGTTCCAAATGTCCCAAATCAAATTGTGCAAGCTGTTCCATTTTCGGCCGAAAAACCCGAACCGCGTGTTTCGTGCATTCGCGTCTCACATGTCCCAAGTGAACCAAGTGCCACTCATACTTAGTTTTTCCCGCTCACCCCGAGTATGTTGCTTTTCAAACTGATAGATATGAATTTAATGCGCATTGATCACCTTTCTCTCTCCAAACGACTATATAGCGGGCAACCTCCTTTTGCATTCCTCACACTGCTTCCTTGCTATCGTTTGCTCGAACCCTTGCAATCTAGTTCCCTGCGCATATATCCCTTTTCTCTATAATTCCTCCCCGAATTTAGGTTGCGGCTCGATATTATTAATATGAAGATCAAATTCTTGGAGGAGGCTTGGGAGAATCAAGAACAACTGCGTGAAGGATGAAGTTTTCAAGACACTTTAGTCATCTCTGTTTTCAAAGACATACACTGTCATCTTCAGGATGAGACTTCTAAGACATAGCTGAGACGTTAAGGAAATTCAAGCAGCAGATTCTAAAGTCGGTGGGTCCCTCTCAGTGACTGGCCACCTGTCTTCTTCTCCTTGTTCTTTTCTCTTCTTCCCTTTCTTTTTCCGTTTTCTTGGTAAGAAGTTAAGGTATTGCGATTGGCGGTCCTTAACTGTTCTTGGTTAAAGAAGCGGTTACGAAGAGTAACTGATTTGTAAGCTATATAATGGCCTTCCTTACGCCATTCTAAAGGGAGGGAAGAACTTGGCTTATTTTCCAAAAAGTGTAAATAGATTATAAAGAAATCAATACAGAAGGACTTTCCATTCTTTGTCTATCTGATCTCCGTTATTCCTAAGCTTTCATTTATTTTCTTTGTGAAGATCATTTGTCTCAAGTTTGTTAGTCTCACCGATTGCATACTCTTCAACTTTGCAAGCCTGGTGATCTTGTATAACCAAGAAGGAACTTTGTGTCCTTGATTAATGAATCTGTGTTATGTTAAGAAACTTTGTGTTCTAGCAGATGTTATTTACAGAACTTTGTGTCTCTGAATTCCATCTTATTTATCCAATACAAATGATCTTGTTTCAATTTACTGTGACTTCGCATACATAAAGAATTACTCTGATATCTATAATTCTGCATGTTGCCTTTCTGCTCTTTCCCATACTCTTTTTCCTCAGTCCTTTTGTAATTGATGATCTTCATAGAAAACACTTTCGTAATATCCAAGTTTAACCAACAAATCATGTTTTGTACATTTGTAAATAGGTTCGTTTCTGAATAAGGGAACCTCTCCCATTAAAGAGGAGGGACTTCTTGTCCCCTGACTGTTGCTCTTCTTAAAAGTCCTATTTGACGACCAACAAATGGAAAAATCATCCATACCTATAATATATTTCAAACATGACATCACCAATTTATAAATGTGTTTAGAATTATAATTTTCACTCATTTTATGAACTGCTAAGAGATGGGGATTTCTTACTTCATTTGTAAATGTGTATACATGAATACAAACCCATGAAGTATTGTCCACTATTGTAATCTCATCAATTGAAAGGGAAATAAACTTTGAATTTTTAATAGCCTCTTTCAAATCCTCCTTTTCCACCATAGCAAGACATTTGGAAATTTCCCAGCCACTAGTATTTGACCGGGCTTTGATTGAGGAACACTTTGTAAGCCAATAACCTGATACAAAATTTTATTTTCTAAGAAATATGAAATTGGTCTTCCCTTTTTCAATATATGGAATACAGTAGAAAATTGAATACTTTTGGCATGCATTTCAATCTTCATAGCTTTGCCTAATTTTGTTACAATTGTGTCACCTTTTTCATTTAGATTTTTCAAATGTTTTTTATATATATATATATTCTTTTGTGTATTTTACATGCAAGTAGTATTTTACTTAATTAATACATTTGTTCTCCACGTATCATATGCGGTTACTCCTTAACCGTGTAACTACCTACCGTGCAACTGTTCCAGCGCCTATATATTTTTGGGCTTGCTATTTTGTTAATATATAGCAATCAATAATAATTTTTTTGGCCATCATTGGTATCAGAGCCGGTTTGCTATGCGTGGAGGAGCAACGACCAAGGAAGTGAAGAATCTGAGGAGGAAGCATTCATGGAGAGTGAAGCGATGTGGGAACAATTTTTTTTGTTTGTTATGCGCTGGAAGAGGCGACCAAGGAAACGGCCTATGTGGAGACTGTAAAGTCCTGGAGAGCCTGAAACCATCCTCTTGCTACGTAGAAGACTAAGAGTGACCTGTTCATTTGCTGTCTTGGCTGGAGTGTCTTGTTGCTGCTCTGTGCGTGAAGACTCACCTGATTTTCTTGATAAACCCAGTACATTGGAAGACCACAAGAACGTGGCATTTTTGCTGTCAAATACTATACAAAAGGTGCAGTGACTAGACCTTGTGTGGTAGCCTGCAGACATCTCATTTGGCATTGGAGGATAAGTGTTGTTGCCGTGAAGATTGGTGCCAGTGTATGTTGTGTGCGTGGAGGAAGAGTGGCGTGGAGAAGGAGAGAAAATTGTCTGTCATGTTGTGCGTGGAAGGAGCCCAAGCCAGTGACTGTCTTTTCTATGCCTGCGTGTAATTGGAGGAAACTTGTTGCGTGTATACTATGCGTGGAAGAAGACCTAGCCAGCAAATGAATCACTGTTTCCTGTAGAACCACGTGGAAGACCATCCAAACCCCTGTACGTGTAAGCAAAGTCAGGCAAATTACAAAATTGTGTGTGCGCGTATGTCTCAAATCTCGATGCACAAAGCACCACGAGCAATGCACCAAATATTTGGGCATTGAGTGACAACGAAGACACCACTGGGTAGTTCTTTTCCTTGGTCAACGAGCTACACAACACTGGAACATTCTCTTTGACGAGATTTTGCACCAAGGACTGTTGGAATATTTTTGGTTTGACGTTCGATGTCAAGCACGGCGGATTCATGCAGAACTTGAATGTGGTTATGATGCAGATGATGAATGTGAAGTAGAACACCCATAGGAGCGTCTGCGTCTCACTGCACGAGCCTATAGAGCCCATCTTCGGACAGATTCCTTCAGTAAGCATTGTAGCCATTTTTGAAAATAAATAAATAAATAAAATACATTTTTTGAGTTTTTGAAAATGTCTGCTCCAAAAATATTGCTATCCGATGCCCAACTCTTGAAAGGGCCAAATTTCACCAGCATGGAAAACCAAGATGCGGATGATTCTTCAGTTCGAAGATCTTTGGGGGATCATTTCTGGCAAAGACGCCCCTCCCACAGACGCTGATCTGTTGGTTAAATATGAAAAGGCTGATGCAAAAGCACTAATGCTTATCACCCTGAGCCTTTCTGATGAGGTGCAACCATACATTCGGGAAGCAACCGCTTCTTCTCAGGCATGGACCGCATTGTGTACCATCTACGAAGCTAAGAATCTGATGACAAAGTTACATCTTCAGAAAAAGCTTCATACGATGAGTATGCATGATGGTGAATCAGTAGAAGCCTTCTTGCAGTGTGTGGCTGAGTTACGTGCAGAACTCTCTGCTCTCGGTGAACCAGTGGATGACAAGTTGCTAGTCCCGCTCACCTTGTGAGCTCTTCCTTCCCGGTTTCAGACACTGATCACCACGTTGACCATCACTCAACAGGAGGTGAGTTTTTCCACCCTGGTGAATTATCTCCAGCAGGAAGAAGCCATGCAAAATGTACAAGAAGCCTTCGAAGACAAGGCTCTCATCACGAGGCAAAAACATAAGCCTCGGAAAGGGCAACACCCCCAGAATCGAAGCAAAGATCCTCAAGCAAGCAGCTCTTCTCTCAAAGACCACCACCACAAATGCCACCCTGTATAGTAAGTAGAACCACAAGGCGGATCGGTGGTGCCACATTTGCTCCACTGGATACGCACACGACTGTGAACTATTATTACAACGGTCACAAGTATGGAAACTCTGGTGAAGAGAGCACTTCAGGCCAAGGATATTCCAAGAAATCCCGATGGCATGCTCGTAATCAGAGGCAGAAGGGCCACATTGCTTGCTCAACAAGATGCCACCTCCGATGAAGAGGTTCCAGACACGACTCATTCTAACATTGTTCTAGTCTCATAGACTTCGCAGCCATCAGAAGATGTCTGGTTGATTGATTCAGGCACCAAAGCAAACACATGACTAGCAATAAGAAGTTGTTCCATACTCTGAGTGACCGGCCCACTGGAGATCGGATCACCATCGCAGAAAATCAGGAGTATATTACGGGCAGGGATTGGTGATGTCATCATTCCTCTTGGAACACGAAGATGTACACTCACGAAGGTGCTATATGTTCCAGGTTTGACCTCAAATCTTTTGTCTATGAGTCAACTTCTTAACCATCGATGCAGGTTGAATTCTTTGTTGAGAAAGGGGTCAAGTCCTGCATCATTTCTCAAGGAGATTCAATAATTGCTCAAGCATTTCTGAAGGGCCACCTATTTGCACTAGATGCGGTCACTTCATCTAGCATTTCTCTCTCTGCTTCAATGGCGGAGTCCACTGCACTATGGCACTTTCGATATGGTCATCTTTCTCGCTGGGGCTCTGCATCAGCTCAGTGCTAAGGAAATGGTAAGAGGGCTTCCTCCACTCTCCCATTCCTTACCTGTTTGCTCGGGATGTCTTATGGGCAAACAACATAGAGGTCCGTTCAAACAGAGCTCTTATCATTCTACAGAGCATCTTCAGGTCATTCACACCGATCTCATGACCCCTGCCAGCTAGCTTCCAAGGTTTTGAGTACTTCCATCTCATCATTGATGATTACTCACGGAAAATGTGGGTATATTTCCTTCTAAGAAGAGTGAGGCACTTGCAAATTTCCAAACCTTCTACCAGCAAGCCACCAGGCAATCTGGGAAGCCTCTTCTTCTCCTCCACTCAGATCGAGGGGGGGAATTTGTGTCAAAGAAGTTCTTAGCATACCTGAAGCAGCATGGCATTCAACAACATTTGACTGCACCCTACACACCCCAATAGAATGGGATTTCGAGCACCACAACAGGACTATCATGGAGATGGCTCATTGTATGCTCTCGACCGCCAAGTTGGAGGATCAGTTTTGGGCAGAAGTAGTCCAGACAGCAGTGTATCTACTCAACCGGCACCCACGAAGATCTTGCAGAACAAGACACCGGAAGAGGTATGGACTGGTCGTAAACCTTCTATTCATCATTTGAGAGTTTTTGGTTATACTGCATATATGCATGTTCCAGATAAGAGAAGGAAGAAGATCGATCCAAAGACACTGCCATGTCTTTTCTTAAGGGTATAGTACTACCTCAAAGGCGTATCGTCTCATGGATCCTGAGACGAAGAAGATCTACGAGAGTCGAGATGTGGTATGTGATGAGTCGTCCTTTGACTCCTTGCCACACAATGGAGATCCAGTACCGACCTCATCACATAGATTGCTCACACATCCAGATGATGGGCAAGATGATTCTTCTCAGAGAGAAGAAGAGCTGAGTGGAGACTTGTTCGTTGATCTTGGCACACTAGAAAACACATCTTCACATCAAGCAGCAAGACCAACGTCCGAAATGGGTCCGAATACTATTAGGATGCACACCAACTCACTTCCCGGTACTTCTACTACGGAGTCGAACACAAGTCAAGCTATACATGAGGTAAATTTTGCACTCATGAGTTCAGTTGTTGAGAGCACCGAACCTGACACTATTCATGAGGCATTAGACCAACCACAGTGGAAACAGGCTATGGATGCTGAATATGATTCCCTAATTCAGAATCAGACATGGGAACTTGTCGATTTGCCTCCAGGTAAGAAATCCATTGGCTGCAAATGGATTTTCAAAACAAAATATAAGGCAGATGGTTCAATCGACAAACACAAAGCACGACTTGTTGCAAAGGGTTATGCTCAACAAGAAGGAATTGACTATGACGAGACCTTTGCACCCACTGCGAAGATCAAAACCATCGAGTTGTTCAGGCACCGGCAAAGACAAAATGGATGGAAACTTCAATGATGGATGTCAAGAGTGCTTTTCTAAATGGTGATCTAAAAGAAGAAGTGTACATGGCCCAACCTGAAGGGTTTGTAGACGAACATCAACCACACAAGGTATGTCATCTGATAAAGTCTCTTTATGGACTCAAACAAGCACCTAGGGCATGGTATATAAAAATTGATGATCACCTATCATAGCATGGATTCACTCGTAGCCCCTCGTATACAAATTTGTATATCAAGAAGGTAGGAATGGATTGTCATTCTGGTTTTGTACGTAGATGATCTTGTGATCACAGGAAGTTCTGACAATCTTGTAGATGATGTAAAGAATGATCTGAAGAAATCCTTCGACATGACCGATTTGGGGCTACTTCACTACTATCTTGGCTTAGAGATATGGTAAAGAAGAATCATATCTTTGTCTCCCGTATGAAATATGCCAAGACACTCCCGAAAAGTATGGAATGTCGATTGTAAACCAATGTCCACACCTATGGAAAAAGGTTTGCAATTATCTAGATTCCAGATTCACCACAGTAGATGGCACTCACTACAAGTAGCTTGTGGGGAGTCTCATTTACTTGACTTATACTGCACTGCATCTTTGCTTTGCAGTGAGCTATCTCGCCGATTTATGCAGAGCCAAAGAAATGTCATTGGATAGCATCAAAGCATGTGTTGAGATATGTCCGAGGTACAATTGACTTTGGTCTCTGAGTATCGAAGAACACTCAGCTTCTTCTTACAGGATATATAAAATCTGACTATGCAGGATCCGTTGATGACAGGAAATCCACTTCAGGATATGTTTTTCATCTCGGATCTGGACCTATCTCATGGATTAGCAAGAAGCAAACTGTTGTTGCTCTCTCATCCACTGAGGCTGAATACCGCACCGCACGAGGAGCTGTGTGCAAAGTAATTTGGTTACGTCGCATTCTTGCAGATATAGGGATTCCTGAAGAGAAACCTCCCATCATTCACTGCGACAATCAAGGTGTGTTGAAGCTTGTGAAGAATCCTGTTTTCCATGAACGAACAAAGCATATTGAGGTCGAATGTCACTACATTCGTGAATGTGTTCAACCACCAAATTCAGCTCCAAAGATCGCCCTACCGATTTTCAGGTTACGATATTCTCACCAAGCCTCTCGGTAAGGTGAAGTTTGATTTGTTTAGGGGTACATTTGTAAGAGAAATGTATTAAGGGGGAAATGTTAGCTTAATTAATACATTTGTTCTCCACATATCATATGCGGTTACTCCTTAACCGTGTAACTATTCTAGCACCTATATATTTTTGGATCGCCTCCCATCCTTTTGCTTTTGGGAAATATATATTTTCCTAGTGTTTTTCAATGGTGTCTAGTTTGAGTTGCATTGTGTGATCTTTCCCTTGTTTCCAACTACATATTTTACATCGACATTGAGTTGGAATATCATTACCATTTTTGGCTCCATGGGTTCAATAAAAGGATATTAATTGACTTCCCACCCAACCCGAAAGTCCTTCTTATTGTCCAGTTGGTCCTCTTTCTTCTTATAGATTTTTTTATTTCCTTCAAATTCAACTTGTGGATATGGGTTCTCAGTAGGAATATCTTGATCCTCACGTCTCCTTTTCTAGAAATAGAAATTAGAGTAGAAGCTTCCTCTGTTGTTGGTGTTGGATGAGAATTTGATGAATCTTCTCCTAGTTCGATGTCATCAAGGGAATAATTTTTTTCATCAATCGAATCATCTTGAAAATTATTAATTTCATTAAAACCAAAAGGATCATCGAGATTTCGAAACACATTAGTTTGTGAAGGTGTTTGAGAAATGTTTGCATATAAAAGTGTTACAGAAATAGTATTAATTATTTATATTATTAATACCACTAAATAAACATAAAACAATAGTGCAAAGAGTATTTGAAACATATAGTATGAAAAATATAATAATATAATTCTGTAAATTAGTAGATAGTACATACCCATATTTTCCACATATCCAGACACAACATTCATTTTTTTGAGTTTCCAAAATAGCCAAACAATGTCTTGTTACTCTTTTTTGAACTAGCAACAACCTTCTTACATTGTTTTCCATAATCCATGGATATGTCGATAAACAAAAACAAATGGGCTTTGGGTTTGACAAATAAGTTGCACGACTGAGGGTGATTGCAGTTGAACGACTCACCAATAGATGGATTGGGGTTTGACGGGTTGAAGTTAGACAAATTACGATTGGATGATTTGATGTCGACTTCTTGCAGCTTGACGGTTGGTTCTACATGACTCATGAATTGGACAAATTTTTGTCGATGCCTCAGTAGTTAGACAATTTGCAGCTACAAGCTACCGGTCGCATAGATTCAAGTTGGAAAGATTGCATTTGGATGGGTTATAGTTGGTCGTTCGGGTTGCGACAAAGCCTCGAGTCCGACCGACAGAGGTTAGGGACGGGTTGGGTTTCGGCCGGTAGCAAAGATTGATAAAAATGTTGGATGGTTGTATATGTATTATACCTAGGGCTATGTATAGTAATATAATTTGATGAATATGTGCACATGTTGATTCAAAACGGTGGCGAATTACATGCATAAGTTCATTTATATGTGTAAATACTAGGAAAACCGACCCATACTAAGGAGTTGTTGGCTGAAATTTTAGGCAAACTAGATGGTAGCCGATGATGCTAAAAATTTTCCATTTCCAATTTTCAAAAACCTAACTATTCACGAGTTTATGAAAATTCACCACTAAAATTTTCCCTATTATTTGTTAAACGAATATTTTTGAATCAATATTAATCTAAAACATTATTTTCGAGTTCATTATAAATAAAGTATGGACTCTTTAATTTCACATCATAATCTTATATTCATAGATTTTTCACATCTACGAGATCATTTTTACAAGGTCAAATATTAACTTCATCTATGGAAAATTATTCTCGTAACTATATGGATCATCTTTCTTTATTCTCTCTCTCTCTCTCTCTCTCTCTCTCTCTGCATATTCTAACATTGGTTTACAACAAACAACGACAAAGAAGGGAAGAATTTCAAGTCATCGCAAGGCCCCGAAAATTGATTTACAACAAATGTTTTGACACCCTAGTCATGCAATTTCAAAAAAATACACCAAACTTCATAGAATACAACCATGCTTCTACTCAAAAAGGGCACAAAAAGGCCCTAACCACAAATTTTAAATTCCTTCGATAGAAAAATGATGAGGTTATCATTTGCGCATGAATCGCATATTTCAAAATTCAATAATGTATATCCTACGAAAAATTAAAATCACAAATACAACTTCCTACCAGCTTTCTTTCTTCCCCTTAATTATATTTGCTTCACAGGATGTGTCATTTCATGGCTTTGTTTATATATGATACCTACTCACTTTTATATCTCCTTGAAGTATTGTATAGAAGTTTATAGTTTTTGTTTTGTATCTCAAGCTTATTTCGTGTATTGTTGAATTCCAAAGAGAGTTTGAGGAAGGTTCTTTTTTATTTGGGTTGGAAATTTTGGTTTGTATGTACCTAGTTGTTTGCGTTTTGGTAATTATAATGGGAACCATTTGAACAAAAAATAGCGGGTCTTCCAAAACGAAAATCCTTAAATGAAAAAGGATAAGAATGATGGCATAGGAATTGTTTGGCTACACATAAATTTGAATTGTTTTGTCTCCCAATATTTTTGAACAACTTGGCATAAAAGTAATTGTATTTTGATTTTAATGTATTTATTTTGGTATAGATAAATTTTATTTTTTAATTGTTTTTAAAATTTGTATGAATTAGATGTACATAATTTTTAGGTTTAGTTGTTAAGGCGTAAGGAGTTTATAGTATGTCAAATTTATTTGGAACACGATTTCAACTTTATCTTTATTATTTTGTATTTTTCAAGATTTACACCTTTTTGGATGGCTAGACAATACTTTTTACATTGTAGTACGCATCATTGAAGTATAACCCACTTAAATAATACAATATATGTAATATATTGTTTTAATTATTATTCACTTATCTTGTTTTTACAAATAATCAAATCATAATGTCAATAGAATTTAAACTTAGTTATTAAAATAAAAAAAATTAAATATTGATACTTTGAGATTATAAAATGCATTTTGATCAATAATATTTCATTATATTTAGTAGATAAGTACTTCCTTTCTTATTTTGGTACCTCATCCTTTCATAAATTTCAATATATTTTGATTATAACCTATTAAATTACAGCTTTCTACTAAATAAATTCCATTCAATGTTAGAAGACACATACTTTGCATAGTCAAATGATTTCGATGTCAAAAGTATATCCCATGAAAATGTTTATATATGTAAAGTTTTTAGGGACTGTCAAATTTATTGCTAACTCTCGACATTTTTACAGAACCTAACACAAAAGTAAATGTATCTTTTGTTTGGTGCAAAGCAGCTACAAATCGTCTCCTGCCTCGACGAAAACCTCTGCAGACCTTATAATTTGTTGTGTATTGGATATGGCCTCCATCTTCCCTTGCAATATTTGCACGACTTGAGCCATGTTTGGCCTCGCATCCTCATCTTCTTCAATACATAACTCGCCCACCACAATCGCTCTCCTCACCTCTTCAATATCCGCGTTATCTGATATCCTCCCATCGACAACACCCACAATGTTCCCCTTCTCAACTTCACTTGCAGCCCACGTCGCAAAATATATCCGGCTCGACTCCACATTCAAATCCAGATTTCTTCGCCCTGATATTATTTCCAGCAGCGTCATGCCAAAACTGTATACGTCCACCTTGGGAGTAATTGGCAGGCCGTTTATCCACTCTGGAGCCAAGTATCCTCTCGTTCCTCTTGCAGTCGTCAGCACGCTACTGAAATCTCTGTCTACTAGCTTTGCCATCCCAAAATCAGCTATTTTTGGACAGAATTCGCCATCCAGGAGAATGTTTTCCGGCTTAATATCGCAGTGAATAATGCGATCTCTGCATTCCTCGTGCAGATAAACTAATCCTCGAGCAGTGCCCAATGCGATCTTAAATCTGGTCTTCCAGTCCATTACTCCATGGAACAAGAAGGAGTCAAGAGAGCCGTTGGGCATGTATTCATAGACCAGTAACCTTCTAGACTTCTCTGCACAAAACCCCGAAGCCTGACCAAATTCACATGCTGTAAGTTACCAATGGTGCTTATTTCCGCTCGGAATTGCTTTTCTGATTGCGCTGAATCCTCTAATTTTTTAACGGCTACGAGTGTATTGTCTGGAAGAGATCCTTTGAACACGGTACCGAATGCTCCGCTCCCCAATTTATGCTTGAAATTCTCCGTGGCAATTCTCAGCTCTTTGTAAGCGAACATTCTGAGCAAGGTTGGAACCTGATCATGGTCCCTGCTTTTCCTGAGCAGACGTCGACGCCTGCACCTAACAAATACTGCGAACAGGGTAGCAAAAACAGCAGCGAAAGCAGCAATGGCAGGAAGTAAAATATTAAGAGCAGGAGCTCTCCTTGCTGGCGTGGATGATGTCTGTGGCAACTCCGAAGCAGGCAGCCTAACGAAGACGGATTGGCCCTCATATGAATCGCGGGCGTTTAGTAAATCCCCAAACCACAATTGACAAATGGGAGGAGAAGAATAGCCGATAGCGAAGGCCGTACAGAAGCAATTTTTGAGGCAGGCATCCCGACATCCTTGTCCCGTTACCTGTTTTGGATACAGAACGGCTTGTTCAACGGGCAATGATTTGTTGGTCACCTGCAGGAAAACGTCGGTGGTGATGCCATTGCCATCAATGGCTGAGCATTGGAATGGGCTTCGCCGAACGCAACCGCTTGACCACCAGTCTTGAGAATCCCAGGCAGTATTGTGTTTGGGGGTGAAGCCGGCATGGAGACAGGTGCAGAACTGAATATTGTTGCTGTTGCATGCTCCGTTCGCACCGCAGACTGCATACGCGTCGCATTGATCTCGAGGTGCCGACCAAACGCAGTTCCACCGACTGTTATCAACCCAAAAACACATCCGCAATTGACCATTCTTGTGCAAAACTAACCGCGCCTTGGCAGTTTGCATTTTCGGATTTAGCATAAATATGAAGTATGTTTTCGAACCAGAATCGCTTCCAAAGGACATGTTAATCATCTTCTGATCTAGCAGCTCAGGAAGATCGCTAAAATGGTCGCCAGCCCACTTTCCACTGTACCAGTATGGAATACTGCTGTTATAAACCAGCAAAATTTGCTTCTTTTGTGTGGATGATTCCATTTGGAAAGAGAAAGGTCCTGGTGCTGGATCCGAAAAACTCTTCCAAGAAATCAGTCGAAGTCCCTCCCATTGCTTAATCCCGGGCAACCAAGTATCCGTCGGATGTCCGAAACTCTCCCAAACAATCTCAGAAGTTTTGTCGTCGCCCAGCATAACGAAATTACCAGAATCTAATATCACTGCACGGGACCCTTTCTGGACGCTATCAGTCCACCAAATCGATCGCCCTTCTCAATCAAACAGTCTGAGATTACCATCTGTAGAAAGATTTAAAATGCCGGGTGTGTTTCTGATAGCAGCGTTCCTGTTAGCTACCCAAACAATGGTCCTCTCTGAGAGTTGGGCATACCAGATGCCGATGTACAAGTTATTCGTTCCAGTGGGACAGAAAAATCCCAATTCGAACGTACCATTCTTTGATATAATGGTGTGATTGCCGTGGAGGGAGGCCCCTAGCTGAAGGGTGTCAACAGCTAAGGAATGGCAATTGTGTAGGAAATAAGGTATAACAAGTGCTAACAACAGCAATCCCATGATGATGTAGTTATTTCAACCAGTAAATGTGAGCGCATCGACTTCTTTTTGTCTTGGAATTTAAATAGCCGCGCAAAGATGCTCCAACTGAAGTCTCATTCAAAAGTCCAAGTCAATGCAGAGTATTAACATCACGGCATTCAATATGGGCCGCTAAAATGTCAGCTTCGCCAACGAACCTCACCTACAATTCCGCAGTTCATAAATGCTAAAAAGACATGCTCATAGTCAACTAGCACTTGCACATGAGTTGCAATTTACACTGGAGAGGATAACAACTCATCTCTCCGACTTAAATTCCATGCAATCCTCTCCCCATATGCTCGGCATCCTCCCCATCGAATATATCGAGTATATGATCTTGGTGCCCCCTACAAATACTGAATTTGCTTCAGCTTCTCGACTCTGCTTTTATAAGAATCGAAGTCTTTGTCAACATTTGCTTGAGGACATGCTTGACATTTGCTAGGTATGCTATCACCATGTTGAACATATCGCTCTAAATCTATATATCTCCCAAACCTGTTGTCCCTCCATGTGAAATCTAGGTCTCCATGTTCCTGCGAAAGCTAGTTTTGTTGGTCCCCCGCTTCCCGTCTTGTAATTTTATTCCTACAGCCCTCTCTTCCCATTAAATAAAGATCTGCACAGAGGAAATGAATTTACTGGCAAAGTGCGGGAATAGATCAAAAGCTCGAGTCCTAAGGTTATCGACTCCAGTCTTCCATTTGACCGATGTTGATGCTTTGATAACTTTCCTAGAAATGGCAACCACTGGACCTAGTCGTAACATAAATCTTTTAAAATAAGAAGTGAAAGGAAGAGCGACCACGTGCACCGTGTAGGATCTATAAAATTACACGCGAAAAATCTAAAATATGGTAGTCTACAACATAACGATGGACACGCAGAATAGATTTTCATTGCGATATGTATCACCGCCACAAATATGGGAAAATTTTAACATAGGAGAATATAGAACCAACCACCAGGTCATATATGCTGTGTCTTAAAAAAGGAATTATGGGTTGTCGTGCAGGAGTTTCTGTTGGTGTCTCGAAAGGAAGAAGCTTATATTCTGTGCATTCAATTCTTATATCAATTTCCCACCACTCATTTGTATCTCATGTGCCTATATAAAATCCGCAATGGGCTCATATTTACACTAAGCCCGGTTAACTGCAGAGACCGTAGAGGGAACCACCTGTCATTGTCGCCCACATCTTCTCCAGAATATTTGGCACTAACCGAGATTCACAAAATAATGGCAAAATGAGCAATTGGGCGAAAGTGCTAATATTGATAGCAACTCTACCATGCCTACTCTTTTCCCTAATACCACACATCGCTTCATAAACCTCTTCCTCTCTTGGCGCTCAACAATTTTGTCATGCAGACAGTTGGTAGGAAGCCAGAAAGTGGACTCTAGGAAGAGCTACTGGAGTGTAGTTTTTTCCTTGGAAGCAGGGGTGCCTGAAATAATTCCGTGAAGAGGCTTGCCGGAATTTGACGCTTTCTAGCAGGGTCATCTTCAAAGGAGACACCTCCGGTGTAATGAGAAAACTCCGTCAACTTGGCCAACTAACATCACCTACAATGCCACAGCTTCATAAATGCTAAAAAGACATGCTCATAGTCAACAAGCTAAAAACTACCAATAAATAGTGACTAGTCATTTCTATGTAACTTACTTAGGCCGTAAACATGTATATGGGCAATGGCATTATTATTATCGGTTCCACTTCTAGCTCTTGTCAAACAAGCAAAACAAGAAGTCAATGAACATTTATTAAATCAAAACAATACAAACTTTAAATCTACAACATTTATTATGCCAAGCGTTCCAAAGTTGGATTGAGGTTGCATTCGATGAGAGCTAATAATGTTGGCGACAAAAATGCATGCCACACATGCGTGGGTGGGACCCACAAATCCCATGCCTTAGATTTTTTTGGGTTTGTGGTATACACACAACATGTGTGTATACCACAAACCACAAAAATACATGGGATTCGAACACATGACCTCTTGGTTGCAAGCACACATGCCTACCAGTCCACCTACAACATGTTGCATGCCAGACATCCTTTTCATTCACATATAATGTGTATACCACAAAAATCCGACAGACTCAGCGGTGGCAGGTCCCACCCCGCGTACACATGGCTTGTATGGTATGTGGGGCATCATGGGGGCATGCGATTTTGTCGCCATCTTAGCCACAAGCGTTGAAGAGTGATATTGGTTTCAAGTAATCTTTTCATTTCCGAAGATGGAAAATGCCCGCGCCACATTATATTAAGGAAGTGATGTTTTTGTTTGATTGTGATCTACTATGGTTTGTGCAGTTTCCCATCACAAGGAAATCATCATGTTTAATTTCAACTAGGTTAGTTCAGCTACAAGCTATCACCCTCCACTCATGATCCAAACTCATGTAGCCACTACAATGTCAAAAGGGATATTTACTTAGCACACTCCATTTTTCCTTGCTTTGTTTTCTAACTTGTCATAAAACCCAATTGAAATATGTCAAACCATTACAATATTTGTAGGGATTGAAACTTTATGCCCAAGATAATTGATGCACAATATGGGCGAGTCATGGATGAGCAAAGGAAGAAAATTTTACATGAATAAAGTTAAAGCAATCAACCTGGTGGACCCCCTGTGGCCTCTAACCCTCAAAGGAAGATTGAATGCACGTCCTTCCACCCTCGATAAAGGTTCTGATTCCCTGAAATGCCTTCCACTTTGTTTACATTCACTTTGGCCCCTGACCTCGTATATCCTTTGCAAACTATAGATGAAAAAAAAAATTAAACAAAGTGAAAAAGAAAAAGGCCCTGCATGAGC
The DNA here is from genome assembly GCA_018340775.1 of Taxus wallichiana var. yunnanensis. Taxonomy (NCBI): domain Eukaryota; kingdom Viridiplantae; phylum Streptophyta; class Pinopsida; order Cupressales; family Taxaceae; genus Taxus; species Taxus wallichiana. The sequence goes on from CM031235.1 coordinate 27,161,261, forward strand.
ATGGCTTATTCATATCAGTAATGGAATATTTGGCATCCAAAGTGTCGGAGCTCGTTGGAAATGCAGTGGGGACGACAAGACCAATAGAATTATCTCCAGACACCTCCTACTTGAGATTGGAAATAGCGAGTTAGGAAACTGGGATGCATGAACATTGCATGGTAGATATTAGTGTAGGTTATTATTTATTCTTTTGGTGTTGGTTGTTTTGGTTCTAGTTTGTTTGGGTATACTTACTGAACACATTTGTAGGTATTGGAATGGTTACACGACCCATACAACGCATATAAAGACTTGGAGGTTGAATTTATAGGCCTTTGAAGATTTTGACAGCTCTCACAAGCGCTTAACAATCCATTACAATTGTGGTCACCATTATTGATATGAGAACACCATTTTCAGTCTTCATTGGGTGCCATATCTTCCTGGAACACCACTCTCACCTTACTAGGCACCATTCTTTGTCTTTGTCATTTTCTAATTTGCATCCCCGAGCATGTTTTTTTGGCTGGGATGCCTTTAGACTGAGGCATCATCATTTTCATTGTCTGGATCTGCATTTAGAGGTGTCTTTTTCCTTTTAATGTCCATTTTTGAAAGCTCTGGTTCGAGTTCCCACTATGGCAACTCATTCCAAGGATTAAAATTCTACCTTTTACATTTAGAGCACCCAAAACTCCCCTTCCATCTTGTACGATGCTAAAACATCATGTTTTTGGCCTTGGGCAACATTGGGATTGCTTGATGCATTTCGTGAGTTACAAGTAGTTTGTAATAATCAATCCAATTTCCATTCCCATTGAGTTCATTAGATGATTTCAATAAGTGGCCATGGGGAAACCTTGAGGTAGGGGTCGAACTTCTCTATATGGACCAAGCGGAACATAGTGGGGCACTTTGAATGTGGATCGCTCAACAGACATTAAGGACCCAAGCCCACCCCCATGTCTCACTTAGAGAAAGTTCTCCTCCACCACTCCAATTCATAACTCTGGTATAACAAAAGTGTTTACCATCCAAAGTTTTTCCAATGGGATCTTGGTTGATTGGTAAAGTCTAGAAATTTATTAAGAGGAGGTCCAAGGTTCAAACCCCATTGGCATGTCCAAGTGTGAGGAGTAATATGACCAGAGTCCTGCGTGCTGACGAAGAAGTCCGATCAATGTCCCTAAGTGTGCGCACTTGTACAAAGGCATTATGAAACCTAAGCTCTAGTTGTACGAAGGAAATATGAAACTTGTGCACTGGTGGTCCCTTCCTCACACTAGGCTAAAGTTTAACAAGGCTAGGAGACTAAGCTTAAGAATGTAAAAATGTAATGACTCCTCATAAAAAAATACATTGGGATTGTCCAAAATTTCCTAGTTCTCTACTATTATGTTGTCCACATCACTAATTGCTCCTTCACATAGTTGTATCGGACCTATGACAACGTCAAAACCACTCAACAACAACAAAAGATAATATTTTTAGGTTTTCTAAACCCTAAAATCAGCTTCTAATGCATTTCATTTGGTGGACCTACCTACGCATAAGGTGAGCAAAACCTTTTATTTTCCATTTTCACTCTTTATTATTCCAAAAAGTTAGCACTTTGTGTTTGGGATGCAAATTAAAATTTTAAAAGGAGGAATTTTATTGTTTAGTTGCTTGTATCTTCGCTTAACGAAGATGAAGGGTGAGGTTCGGGTTGGCAGGAGGCCAATTCCCCCTCACAAAGTAAACTATTATACTTTACATTTCTTGTCGATTCCAACAAGTGGCCTGGAAAGCTTAGTTATTCTTAGCCACAAGCATTTTTATAACTTTAGTGCAAATGTATTTAAAATAGACCTCATTTATAGGAAAGTAATTGCTTAATAACTTTTGATTGGTAGTTCAAAATTGAGTGCTATCTTTTGCAAAATTTCATACTTTTTCATTTCCCAAACATTGAGCCTATTAGCATTGTAAAATGCAATAATTTATAAAGTTCTAAATTTGGGGGTGTTGTTTAATATAGTTTTCAAAGGGGTGTTGTAATCGCATGTAGATGCATTTTTGGCCAAGTCGAACCTCTCACATCTTTGAGTGTGTTCTCGTGCTCATTTATTTTTGCATTCCATGGACATATTTTCTGACAAGTCTAACATCCATGATGCAGCTTAGAATTCAAGTAATTCAAACCAATAAGACCCTAGACACACTTTGGCACATCACTCAACCTAAGTTGAGTACTCACCCGAAGCACGCAAAGGTACCAAGTCCCTCTTTAGGGTTGCTGTTGCAGGAAGTTAGCATGATGAAGACTTAATGCATGCAATTTCATTACTAACACAACATCCTATAGAGCATACCAGATCTATACTTAGGGAAGAACAAAATTAAGTATTAACCATGATGAGATCAAGAACATACTAGATTCAGATACATGCAGAACTAACACTTAGATCTAGCCAATATCCTCCATTGTATTAAACATAATAAGTATACAGAAGCTTCATTACAATAACAATGGTATGCACGCAACATAATCTTTGTATATATCTCCTCTCTCTCTACACACACATAATCACTTACACTTACCCTCTCTCTCTACTACATAGTTTACTACATATATATAAGGGTGGGGACTTTCCCTTCACCGCTTATCCATTCCCAAAATAGGTCACATGTTATTATTAGCCACGCGCCTTTACAAAACTAGCCACACATGCAAGTGTGCTAACAATAGACTACTGGTAGTTAATTGATAGTAATAGATCTATTTTCGGCCTGTGTCCATGCAAAGTGCTTCATATCCAATCCTCTAAGAATAGCCAATGTGTGGCGCACATGTCTTTACCTTGTTTGTGTGCTCTGCATGCCATCTCTAAAAATATACCTTCATGAGTGAAAACGGCTAAGTCCCGAAGACTAAACTTCGCTCGCATGCGTGTTCTCCTTATCAATTCACATCTTTAAATATAACTCCGCTTCCTACACAAACTTCTTGTGTGCTTTCTATCAAGTGTTCTCTGATCAACATTACCCCACACTAATTTCATTATCGCCCCGACAATGGTCATCTCCAAAACTGAAGTAAAGAATTGAAGAATGGAAAGAAGTAAAGAATAGAAGAATGGAAAGAATGTTTTTACTGTGTAGTCTCTTGTTCTGCAACCTGAACAACTAATTCAGGATATTCCTATTTTATTTTGGCCTCCAAGGTTTTCCACTCAGTGAGTGCTTCCTCTGCTCTATCTAGAATATCCACAACAATAGACTCTAGTTCATCTTTCGCAATCTCCCCTTTTTCATTTTGCAAGACCAACACAATGTTGGACATTACAGTCATCCTTCCCTCTAGTAAATCCATCTTTTGCACAATGAGCTTCCCAAGCTCTTCCAACCAATTCTTATGTGGTTCTTGTGCTTCACATCTGTGGCCTCGCGCTTCGTTTAACCAATGCTAATCTTTCTGCGCGCCCAATGTGTCGTCCTTCATCACTTTTTAGACCTCATTGTTCTCCTCCAAGGTTCTTATGTTGATGAGCTCTTCTAGAGCTATACATATGTTCAAGGCTTGGTCTTCTTTCTTCAGTTCTTCTTGCAGTGCTTGCAACAGTCCTTCATATGATGCAATCTTCCGCATCACTAAAGCCTTTTCTCACTTTGCCTCTTGTGTTGGATCCTTTGGCGCTGGCATGCGTAGAGGTTCATCTTCAAGCACTAGGTCCACTAAGGTACTTACATAGTGTATTTCCGAAGGAAACATCTTTGGTACCTTTGGTTCTAGGTGTGGCCTAGCCTTCATAACATTATCACCAATTTCCTCTGCAAGGTTGATAAATACAATATTTTTCTTCTGCGCCAAGTCTCTTTCTTGTGTTAGGCACACTATTTCTCCATCCTTAATTTTAATCTCTTCCCTAAGCACCCTAATTGTGGCAGCCTTGTCCATATTCCGCCTTGCCACCTCTGTTGAGACTTTCACCAATGCATTGCTTACCTATTCATTTGACATGATAATAGGCTTTATTATCATGTGTCTAGCCTGAGGTGTCTTTTTCAACCTCCTTGATATGCATGACTCCTCACACACATCAAAATATATCTCATCCATGTGTGTGTGCATGGACCATGATAATTGCTTCCTTGTGCGCACTGTAGCCATATCTTCATCCATTAATTCCCAGCCATATAAGTCCTTTTGTGACAGTGTGCTCTAGAAACGGGCACAAATAATTTTACCTATGTCCTCTGCATAACCCATGGTTGGTGGAATGTGCTCTCCACTTATTCTTCTAGACCTTGGCTACTTAGGAACTTGAGCCTCTAGATTTGGGACTTGTGCCTCCATATCTTGAGCAGTCTCTGTAACTGTCTCATCTATTCCCTTTTCCTCCTCTTCTCCTTGCTTCATTTCTTCATCTTTATGTTCTTCCACATTCTCTAGAGGTGTAGGAGAATTAGGTGCACTCTTCTTTGACTCTTTCGCCTCCTCATTCAATTTTAGCTTCCTTCATCTTTACGTTGTTGTCTCCTTCTGTGGAGAGATTTTGGGTGATCTGCGCACCGTTTGTGGAGTAGCACCTTGAGTCCTTGTCCTCTTGAATACTCTCTTGAATCTGTGCTCTCCTTGGATTGCATCTAAGTCCTCCTCATCCCCCTCTTGTGGCTGAGGTGGTGTAGTGGCATGCTCAACTTCATCCTTGTTCATAGGATGTCTTCTACCTCTATGCTCCAAACCACCACTATCCTCATGCTCATCCTCTTCATCGTCAACGTGAATAGTTTATGTGGGCTTGGGTGCTGGAATATTTTCCATTGTATGTTGACCCTTTGGTGGTGCTAGAAGTGTGAACTCATCTTCCACATACTTGTTATTCTCCAACTTGGGCTTCAGTTGAAGGTACACCACTACTTTGCTCCGACATCTCCCACAACCAAACTTACTAGTTTAATGTTCAATACATCTGAAATAAGCCTTTCAATATATGCACTCTGCCCTGGATACATATATTTCTTCCTTAGTGTGTGGTAGCCAAAATCTACCTTTTCCACATTGAACATGAGGCGCCGTGCATCTGAGAACCTGTGTACTGATTCCTAGAATTACCTTGCTGTGAAGGCATATGGTAACTTATACCAAGGGCTCCATGCTCCATCCTTCATGGCCAACCACACTATGCAAACAATTTGATATACAACGAACTAAACTGCCTTTCTAACCACCAAAGGTAATTCCTTGGGGATACACCATTATTCTTCAAAGGCTACGTGGAGCCTATCGTACCACTTCTCAACCCTTTTCTTGACATGTTATGTCATGGATCCTTCACACAAGTACTTTTTGAAGTGTTCTACAGGTGACTTGTGCTCCATGGGATACTCCCATATCTTCTCTTTTGGTCCATCAGGTACTCTAATCTCCATGAACACCAGTGACAACAAAACAACTCCAAAGCTGATCTTTCCTCTTGTGCGCACTTCCTCAACGATTGTTTCTGCAATGTAATGTGAAATTTTGTAAACTACCCCTTCAAACATCTTTTTAGCAATGTGCAACCACATGGTATTCACTTGTGACCACCTTTCTTGGTCATTTAGCTTTGTAACGAGGTGTGCGGCTGCTTGTAAAACTGGATATTTCTTAAGTTTATCAATTTCCATGCCACGCGGACCCTTTGTATACCCCAACTCCTTTTTGGTCTCCAATATTGTGGCCTTGTCTGTTAAAAATTCCCTCAAGTCTTCTCCTGTGCCCTTCAATCCCAGTTACCATGGAGATGAGTGCAGCTAAAATTCTGACTCTGCGTCCTGTAAAGTAGAAAAAACCTTCGTGCACTCTACTCATGAGACACTAGTACAAGGGCTCATCTTTCTTGAATTAAGGGAGTTTGTATAGCTGGTAAACTCCAATCTTCTTCAAGATATTCTTGCCAGCATCATCATACACCGGCATGTCTTCCGTCGTGCGTTTATTTGTCTTTGTGTTCAGCGAGGCATTAAGTTCCTTTTTATTCTCTACAAGATGCAAGGTGGTTTACTCACTCACCTTTCTTTTCTTATGTGATAATCCCACTTTGTTGGCCTACGATAACCCCCTCTAGATATTGCATTTTAGAAAAATTACTTTTGGGAGCCATCTCCACTTCTTCTTTCCCTTCACTCCTGCTGTAACTACTTTCTTAGGTACCATTTCTACCTTGCAATCCTTTGTAGATACTAGCCTCTTGAATTCTGCAACATGCGAATCAAACCCTATCTCGATTCAGCGTGCCCTAGTTGAAATCACATGCCCTCATTTCTCTCTTTTGCATTTCTTCACTCAAACCCTTCACCACCAGGGACACAAGCTCTTTCTGCACACAGATCTCTTCATCACGACTAGTTACACACCTCTCCCACCTCGACTCGATCACTCGGCTCTTTGCACTTAGATCTTTTTCAAATAATCTTAATTGCAACAGTAAAAATGAATTCACATCCCATCCTTATATAGATTTTCAAATTTTTGATGCATTCATTGCTCCTTCACCTACCACATATCCTCTCATTAATTGATCAATTTCATCCTTTCCGCGTGTTACATCTTCGCACCCTAGCTATAACCTTCTAGCTTGCCTTCCTACCCTTTGGTCACAGAATTCTCTTCAGCGTGCTTCCTTGCGCTCGAGTACCTTATCATTGCGTTATATTGTCCCTTCATCCATCTCCATCTTTAGTCACTTTTTAGAGCAATCTCCACTTAAATAGCACCCAAGTGGCACCCATAGCAGTTTATTCTTTCCACCTTTTAGTTCCAGCAGTCCTATACCTAGATATCAACAACCACCACCCCACACTAAAAGTATGTGCAATCCTCCGTGTAGAAATATACTTCGGATGGTAATTAGCTCCATGCATGCGCACGCAAGCGCACTTATTACAACACACCAACTAAATTGACAAAGCATAAAGAACAAAGAAAGAAACACATTAAGGAAATACATAATTGGAAACCTAATCTAAATGGTAATACTTCCTTCTTACAAACACCAAGAATACTTATTTATAGTAAGGCTTTAGCCTACTCCTGTTGAAGTAATTGGGTAACCATTTTCCATCAAGGGCCTCTAACTGACAATCACCGGTTTCAAGTATGTGAGTGATAACATACGGCCCCAACCAATGTACCTTGAGCTTTTCTAGATGGCGCAAAAACTTAGAATCATAAAGGAGCACCATTTGTCATATCTCAAGATTTTTATTCTTGATGTGCCTATCATGCCATGCTTTCTGCATGGTCTTTTCTTGCTTTTGACTCCAATGTGCCATGGCTCATCTCTCATCCAAATTGATTAACTTTTCAATCCACTCTTCTAATGCTTGCTCATCAGCAAGACCTCCAGCGTGCACAATACGCAAAGAAGGTAACATAAATTCCATAGGAAGAACGACCTCTGTACCAAACACTAGCTAAAATGGTGTGGATTTCTTCAATCGCTTATATGTTGTCCAATATGCACAAAGTATTGCAGATACTTTGTCATCCCAATCCTTTCTTCCAACATCAAATATTTTTGTTAATGTCTCTGCTCAATTTGTTTTTAAAAGCCTCAATGCAGCTCCATTTGCTGAGGATGATAGGGTGTAATCTTATAGTGTGCAATCATGAACTCATCCAATAAAATTCTGATTGTCTCATTAATAAAATGTGTACCCTTATCACTAGTCAAACTTAAAGGAAATCCATATCTTGCAATAACATTCTTCCATAGAAACACATGTCTGATGTAGCCACCGCACAGCTTCTTTGTAGAGTCTTTATCGCCCACCTTGTCAAATAATTTGTGCATGTTATGATGTAGAGTGATTCATTATGTGCGTAACTTGTGAAATAGGAACCACAAAATCTATAGCCCATTTTTCAAATGGTTCTGAGCTAGTAATAGGTCTCGGAGGAATTTCATCTCACTTACCAGTCTTCCAAGACATTGACAATGGTCACATGCCTTACATAATTCCTTACAATCTTTATAGAGGGTCTCCTACCATAATCTAGTGAGTAGAATCTTACACACCATAACATCACCTACATAGTGGCCACATGTAATTCCACCTGAGATTCTTCCATAATGCACGTGTACTCATGTTCCAATACATAATGGCGTAATACCTCATCGCAGCCCAATTTGTACAAGTTACCACCGATTAACATATAAGGTGCGACAATTATAACAAGTTGTTTCTTCTCCAAGGATTTTATTCCTTCTGGTGTCATCCCTGTATGTAAAAAGAAAATAATTTCCTCTATTTTTTATGGTGCGCATTGTAACCTATATAACTATGCATCGGGAATGGTATCTTCAATCTCCGTGCTTCTTCTCTTGACTATATTCTTAATAGATGGTCTAGTCTAGAATTACTTTTCCCTGGTTTGACCACAACTGTGAATTCAAATTCCTGAAATAAGAGCATCCATCGACATATGTGCCCTTGTAAAACAAGTTTATTTACCAAATACTTCAATGCCATGTGATCTATATAAAATACAAATGGCGTAGCTAGTAGGTACTTGCAAATTTATGTAGTGCATATATCATTGACAAAGCTTCATGCTCTGTAGTTGTGTAATTCTACTCTGCAGAGTCAGCGTTCTACTAGCAAAATAGAGAGGATGATCTATAATGCCTTCTCCAAGTTGAGCTAACAATTCGCTAATGGTCGTGTCAAAGGCATCAACATGTACATGAAATGGTTTATCCCACAAAGGAAAACACGAGAATAGGCACGAAAATGAGTCTCTCCTTTAATGTGTCGAATGCGCGCTATCATAGCTTCTCCCCAATAGAACATACCTCTTCCTTTCAAGTAACTCTTCTAATGGTGCAGCAACTTTGGCATATCCTTTGATAAACTTCCCAGTAATATCCTATACGACCCAAAAATCCATGCACCTCACTTTGACTGGTAGGCTCCCTTAGGTCTATAATGACTGCAACCTTGGTTGGATCAACCAAAAACCTTCCTTGCAGATTATGTGTCCTAAAATTATTCCAAATGGCGTAGAAAATATGTAATTATTTATATTCAAAGAGATACTAAACTATCTACACCACTCAAATATTAAGCGCGGATTATTGCAGCGATCTTTAACTAATCCATACACCATCTAATCATCTAAATATACTTGTAAAAAGTTGTGAATAAATTCCTTGAATGCTTGGACAACTATGCACAAAAAGACAACATGTGCATTCTTCAGACCAAAAGGCATTACAATATAGGTGAAGCTACCCCATTCAGTAGTAAACGTAGTCTTATCCTGATCCTCTTGGGAAATCCGAACCTGATGATACCCAAAGAACCCATCTGTAAACAAATATATTTCGCACCCTACAACTCCTTCTAGGATTTCCTTGGTGACATGAGCATAGAAATGGATCAGTTACACATGCAACATTCAACTCCCTGTAGTCCACAAAAATCCTAATCCATCCATCTTTCTTGATACTAATGACCATTGGACTAACCCATTCTGACTCATCAAGGGGCTTGATAATTCTAGACTTCAACATGTTATCAATCTCTTCTTTGACCTTTTCGCGCAAATTGGGGTTCATTATGTAAGGTCTCTTTCTAATTGGGTGCGCACCCTCTTTAAAATTTATCTTCATCTCCCCTAACAATTCATGCATGCCTTTAAGTTCATGGTACCCCCTAGGAAATAGGTCCTGGTAGTCCCTTAGTAACTCTATGATTTTTTCCACTTTAGAGTCTGACCAATAATCTCCAATTATGGATTCCTTAGGCTCAGTATCCATTCCAATATTCACCCACTTTGTCTTCATAGGTTCATGATAGGCGTGCATGGTCCTATCTACACTATCCAATACCTCACATTCCCTGTTGAATGGCTTATATCTAGATTATCTACTGCTTCGTCATCTACTAAATAGACCATTTTTCCTTTCTCTTTCTCAAGGAAAGCATGTTGAAGTAATGTTGCATTGTTCTCTTGTTCTTCATCGAAACGCACTCCTAAATATTCCTCATCTAATAATTCCTAAAGGATTTCTTCAACCTTGGTGCTGTCCCCCATAGTTAAGCACTTTATGACTTTCAATGATTCTTCCACCGGAGGCTTTGTAGAGAAGAATTCAAATGTTTGGACCATTCCTATAATTAAATTCTGCCAATTTCTAGTTTCTCTATGGAGTTCTACATATACATACCAAACACACGCACAAACTTGTAAAGTGGAATAAAACTTGTGCGCCCATAGCAAAGGTGGTAAAGCTTCATGTCTGGCTATCCAGAGTCTCTCACACTGCTAGATGTGATGTTGAGTAGTTTGATTACCGTGATAATGAAAGATTTGTGTAGATGCATTGCTCCTAAAGAACCTAATAGTAAGAGCAATCCCAATTTCATTCCATTCGACCAGATTATCCTTGTGGACAACCCACCAGTGTGTTGTTGTCCCACATAGTGTATATGCGAGCATATCTCTTCTTTCTAGTGGATCTATCCACTACTCTTCCATGGCGCGCAGGAATACCTTGGGATCCCCTTCTCCTATGTAACTAGGTACCGAGTTGTTGCTTATCCTCCTGACACAACGTGGTTTTATGCCTCGAGGGAGTATGCTCTTTACTTCATGCCCTACCAACTCATAAGTGTTGTGAGCCTAGTTATCACAAGAAATACTTGTAGTATCGCTTTGATAGACTGTGCATCCTCCCACTGAATTAGTCCTTCTTTGGTTGGTTCAATCATCTCTGGATCTCGGATGGTGCGTACATAAATCCTATTTAGATCTTCTTCACTTAAGGGCTCAATATAGGGTGTGGAATTTCCATATATTAAAGGGATAATAACGTTCTCCTCCTTATTTTCAAAGTTGATATAGCCCTTGTTGAACCAAATATCAACATTATTTACATAGCACCAAGGATGCCCTAATAGAACTGGAAAACTATGTGACTCTGCGGTGCTAAAACTTCAAAGTCTCCAAAGAACTTGGCTCCTTGTATAGTAATCGATGCATATTTCAAAACTCTGATGGGAGTGGCCTTAGTCCGATTAGCCATGAACAATATATTAGAGGATGACTGTAATGGGGGTCTTCCCATTTGTACCCATGCATTCAAGGTAAGAACATTGACTTCTGCGCTGTATCAATCAATATATTACTTAATAGCCACCCATCCACAACAACATTTAGTGTAATTTCCTTATCATAATCTAGGCTATGAGGTGGAAGGTTTGCATGCAGAATATGTCGTCCAGTCTCAATACTTACATGTGGAGTGTTTCCTTTTAGCCAATCCCTTAATAATGGAATAATATTTTCCTAGCGCAACATTTTACACACTTCCCTTAAGTCATCTATATCAGTTTGGATTGTCTCTGATGCTTTCTTTTGCTCTATTTTCTGTGATTTCTCTTTTAAGTATTGTATCTCACCCTAAAGATTCCTAAGAACTCCCATGGTTTCCTGATAAACCTCCTTCTGATAGGTAGGATCTAGGTACTATGCATGAAGAACTTATTCTTTAGTGATAGTAGGTTTCTACTGCAATGTGTCCTTGGTGTGTGCCGCCTCAGCGCAGGTCGTGATATTTACTTGCAACTCTTCGACTCTACTGCAATCTTGGGCATCCATTTATTTTCCACAACATGTTGTATCCTAACCATACATGCGCCTTTGATTTTCTTATCTATGTTGCTTATTCAAATGTTCATATAATTATGGGCACTCCTCATAGCTATGGTTCTTTCTCAAAAGAACATGTAATATTTTGAGGACATTTGCACTGTAGTGGTAAGGAGATCCGCATGTATAACATGTTCTGCAAGGGAACTCACTTCTCCCACAACCATGACCTCGTCCACCAAATCCACTGTAGTATCCTCAACCTTTGCCACGACCTCCTTCAAAATTCCCTTCATTTTGATCATAGTGTGTCCGATTGTGATCCCAGTCTTGAAACTCCTATCTATTATACACCAATATATATAACATCATGGATATGTCCAATCAGCCGGAAGTCCTCTGTGTCATGAGTCATGGACCTGTATATTTTACAGTAGCTCAAACATTTTTCCTTATTGCACATTGTAATAATGGGTAGTGGCTAGCATCATGGTTTAAGTGGCATATTTCACAATCCATCAACAATGAGTGTACTATTCTACGAGGGAAACTATCCTTTGTGTGACCTTCTACTTCACAATTTGTGCACCAAATCCATGTGCGTATCTCATGTGCTGAATTTGCTAATAGTTTCTCCAACTATTTCACCATTGCTGCTATTTGTGCTTCTAAAAATGGGCTCACCCCAATATCTATGCTTCCAATTACCTCAGCACGCAAGGCTACTTCAAGTGCTTCACGTGAATCAGTGTATTTTTTATGTGATAATGCCCTTCTAAAGGGTGTAATCAAGCCCCCAACAAACCATTGTTCATGTTGGCTTGTGTGTATGTCATAAGAAAGCTTTGATAACAACATTTTAAACCATGCATCATACTCTCTAACACTTTTAGTAGTGCCTGCTTAATATCCTTGAGTGCACTTATACTCTTTTGCTCAAACTTAGGGATATGAAACTCTTTAAGGAACACATCCTTTAAAGCCATATAATCTACACAAGTCTAATCAGTGGTCAAAATTTATAAACCAGTGTGTGCGCGCCTTATAACGTAGTAGAAAATTGGTTTGCCCTACGTTCGTAAGTTGTGATTCCTAAATTGTGTGCCACAATATTTCACACATGTGCACATGTTCAAACATCTTCTATGCCCCTATACTCTAGAATTCAAAGAGACATTTCCATGTAAATATTCTCAGGGTTGGTGTGGACCTTGCCCACCTAATCCGTAACCTCCCGTGTTTCCCTTACCTCCAAAACCACCGGATCCGCTAGAACTTGAGCTACCTATACCGCCTAATCCACGAACTCCGTGGCTAGTGTTGGACCGAAGACGTACTTCCTTGTGTCCCAATAATAGTACTGAACTATACCCTAACATTCTACGAAGCATTACTACTCTCAGAAGCCATTCCAAAAATCGGTGCGCTTGTATTCTATGCTGATGATAAACCTAAAAAATTACTCTCATATAACAAAGAAGATGTTTGCACTACAATTAATGTACCTATTATAAGACTCTCTTCGATTTCTTTGTTAGAGGAATCCTTGTCATCCTTTAGTTTGAGGCCGAGGAAGGATCCTTGTCATGATTTCTAAGATGGGGGAGTTCTTGATGGTGTGGCTCCACGTCTTCTACGTGAGCTTCAAATCCTTCACGATCCATCTCTCTCCTCAACGCCATACTTCTCCAGCAGATGCACGCCGATTCTCTATCTCCCTCTTGCGCACCTCATTATACTTAAGCTACCTTTCCTCTCTCTCGCTTTCTACCGCTAGGTGTGGCATCTTTCAACAAACCTATTCCTGCCCTCATGCGTGGTGAGGTTTAGTTAGCCACCGGTTTACCCTCCGTGTTCAAAGTTACCATCAAGATCTTGATTGCCGGTGGAATGCCTTACGGGTAAGCTCCTCTTAGATATCATAAGAACTAGAATTTAGTCACTTCTGGGCATGAATAAGTGGAAATTGAGCACTCTAAGATAAACTGTTCAAGACACCATGGAACCACATATCCACAACTTGAGTACAAATCAAATCAGCATCATAAAGGGCTTGAAATTATTCCTATGTCTAGACAAATGCACGATACCTCCAATTCCACTTAGATGCATAAGCAATCATCCACTAGTATAATTCTACTTTTGGAAAGATAGCAAAAACCTCTCATATAAATTGTCATACGGTTTATGTTCTACCCATACGTGTGCATTAAAATTAGATCCAATGATGAACCATTGTGCGTATTCTTCTTCCAGATCATGTATCCACTCTTCAATACTTGCTAAGGTCAACTGGTATGTCTTCATCACAAACCATCCTGAAAACAACTAAAAAAGAGGTCCCAAAGAATCGGAATCAATGATGTAGCCTAGAATTCAGTAATTCAAACCAATAAGACCCTAAACACGCTGACACATCACTTAGCCTAAATTGAGCGCTCACCTGAAGCACACAAAGGTACCAGGTTCCTCTTTAGGGTTGTTGTTGTAGGAAGTTAGCATGATGAAGACTTAATGCATGCAATTTCATTACTAACACAACATCCTACAGAGCATACTAGATCTATACTTAGGGAAGAACATAATTAAGTATTAACCATGATGAGATCAAGAACATACTAGATTCAGATACATGCAGAACTAACACTTAGATCTAGCCAATATCCTCCATTGTATTAAACGTAATAAGTATACATAAGCTTCATTACAATAATAGTGGTATGCGTGCATCATAATATCTGTATATATCTCCTCTCTCTCTACACACACATACTCACTTACACTTACCCTCTCTATCTACTACATAGTTTACTACATATCTATAAGGGTGGGAAATTTCCCTTCACCGCTTACCCATTCCCAAAACAGGTCACATACTATTATTAGCCACACACCTTTACAAAACTAGCCACACATGCAAGTTCTCTACCAATAGACTACTGGTAGTTAACTGATAGTAATAGATCTATTTCCGGCCTATTTCCATGCAAAGTGCTTCGTATCTGATCCCCCATGAATAGCCAATGTGTGGCACACACGTCTCTACCTTTTTTGTGTGCTCTGCACGTCATCTCTAACAATAGACCTTCATGAGCGAAAATGACTAATTCCCGAAGAATGAACTTCTACTCCACGCATGTGTTATCCTTATCCATTCGCACCTTTAAATATAACGTACTTTCCCATGTGGACTTCTTGTGTTCTTTTTGTTAAGTGTTATCTCGATCAACAATCCATCTACGCATGCATTTTTCACCTATGACTCATTTGCATTGATATCTCTTATTTGTGGATGCACAATGGAAGATGTGCTCCATAGACTTATGTTTTGTAGGACCAATACTACATTATAGCCTCCACCTCTTCTCGCTTAGTAGGGATAATTATGAACTCATGGCATTTGAGAATGGAACATTTTCTTACTCAACAAGACCTCTATCCTGTTATTGTATGGACTAATAGCCTCCCCCTAGTGACCCGGATCAACTCCAAGACTAGCTCAACTCATGAAACATGATTCTTGATCACTTGTTGATGTACATATACATGCCTCTCCACCATTATGTGGCACACATGGTGTGTCCTCACAATTTTGGAGCATTCTTCATATCTTACTTGGAGACCCTTTAGAGTTTGTAGTTCACACTCCTTCTTCGACATTGTTTGAACCACCAATTCATGTGATGATAGTTTTTTTGATACAATTTTTCTTGTTCATATTATTGATGATGAGGATTATTCTTCTAGTTATGATGATGTGAGTATTAATGAAGATATATCTCCTCCCTCTCAAGATCATCTTTTGGAGAATATAGAATCTCCTCCTAAATCTCCCACCATCGAAGATCCATCAAACACCAAACATACATGTTCACAATTTCATGGTGTTCCACCCTCTTTCATTGCATTTTTGTTGATGCAAAATCATTATGTGAGCCATATTCTACTCCTACTTCTTGTGTTGATGATGCATTCCTTTCGGTCAGCGCTCTTCTTTTTTCAAGAAACCCTTTTGGGATGAGTTTTTGCAATACCTCATATGTATTTTCACATACCCTACTTCGATTACAATACATGGATATGCTCTTCCATTTGTAGGGCCTTCATACATTTGTATTTCAAAGGATTCATACATCTCTATTGATGGGAGTGCCCTTCTACGATATTAGTCACTTCTACTATTTTTGAGATCATCTTTCATCCTTTGTAGCAGGATCACATATATATTCTAGATTCTCTTCACTTGGAAACATTTCTACCAAACATAGCATCCTTAGTTTTAGAGTCACAAATTCGAATCTAGATAACACCATCGAGGACATTTGTCTTCTCTTTAATACCTCTTACGGATTTTCTCCTACATCTCTAGATGTAATGTGGGTACATGTATAAACCTTCATGATTCCCCTCCTTCATTTTGTGCTTCTACATTACCATCTTCTACAATTAGGCATGGATTTCCTGATTTGACTTTGGCACATTTGAGCACTCACTTGGAGACATTTGAGCATTTTCCATACTTCTACATTCTGATTCCTACCTACATTCCACTTGAGTGGGAATTCAATAGTTTGATTGCTAAGGGTTTCTTTCTTCTAAAAGGAAGAGACATTATTTATTGCAAAGGGACCTACTACATCATTTTTATGCGAAATTCTATGTTTATCTTCACCCTCATCTTTATGAAGACACACACAGGCCCTATCTTGTAGGATACATGGTGGCTACATGTAGTTATAGCTTCTTGTGAGGCTTCTTAGTCCTCAATTTTATTTGTCTCTCTTTTATGGGAGGGAATTTTTTACCATTGAGGTTTTCTCTTTTTCTCCACTTTGTGAGAGATACATTGTACATGGGTCTTGTACGAAAAGAAAATCAATACGTGACCTTCTTCACACTCGAATTCCCAAGGTCATGCCGAGACATCCGGTGTAGAATAGAAATGAATGTGTATGTGTGATGATGGTGGGTAATATAATGAGGCAACCTTATATCTTCAACATGCAATATCGGGATCTGCAAGTCTAGGGAAAAGAATGCTCTCCTAACCTGAAGTGGTGTGATGGATCGATCTGATATGATAGCTTCTCGGAGACTCCAATCAATATCAAGCTCTGTTGAGACTCTATTCACTTTGGTTCTGAACATGTGGAAAGTGACCTACGAGTAACTCGTATGGATTCCTAGAAAAGGTTATGGAAGTGAGAACGAGAGGCATAGTGGAGCCACATGGACTATGGGTAATTTTCTAGTCTAGTCCAGAAAGTATTAGCCTAATCAACTACTATGTTCAATAATGAAAGTTGTGTGATCATATCAAGTGGAAGTGACAAGGATCTAAATACCAATGTACACAAACTAATGTCAATATCCAATTTGTCAGCAGGTTTGTTGGGTTGTGGGACCTGTGGATCACAACCAAAGACTCATGGAGGCTATGGTCCTTGTATGGTCATGCGCGTAATCAAACCCTATTGCCAGGAGTGGTCCAATAATCATAGGCTTAATTAACAGTGATGTTTAGCATGTTTATTTTTTCTATTTTCTCGAGATAACCTAGTAAGTATGCATAATATTTTCAAACGTAAAATTGTATCAATGTGAGTTATTAATTCCGGCCCATTGGGTTGTGGGACCAAAGGATCCCAACCGTACATATTTTCTTATTGTGGACCATTGATGGTCATGTATATTGAGTTGAAGTGATTTTAATAAACAAACAAACTATCAAAGGAAATCTAATCTATGTTTTTGGTGTTTTCACAATATATTAGAACAAAACAATGAAAGTAAACTAATCTAATGAAAGTAAATGTTTTTTATCTTTTCTAGTTTTTAAACAATGCATCTAATCTAATAAACAAACTAAATACAAGTAATCAACTAGATGTAGCTAATTACTTGTGCAAACATGTGAATCTAAATCTAAAACAAATAACCTAATTTAATCAGAAACCCTTCAAACCCTACCTCAGAGGTGAAGAACAAATCATAACCCTAGAAGAGCTATTGTTCCCCATAACTTCCGTAGTAATGTCAAAGAGTAAGCTTTCTTATGATTAGATCTACTTGTAATTGCCTAATCACTTGAAATGAACAATTTTAGTACTCTATTTGATATGTAATTGAAGCTAATGATTTGAAATTGAAAATTTGAAAAATAAGGAAAACAAACACATAATTCCAACTTGGATAAGCAAGAGCTTTGGAAAATCTGGTTGTATCATGTATCTGTTCCCATATTTTATTTGTTTCTTTCTTTGTGTGTTCATATGTGTCCAAGGGATTGGGATTGCAAGAATAATAGTAGAAGAAGACGCTTGAGAAATGGTATCTTGAAGGCGGTTTGGTTCTGATGCAAGTAGAAGAGAGATAACACAAGAGATCGAGCTTGGATATGCAATTCCCATAAGGATTGTGGCAGCAATACTATGCAATATACACAAAAATTCTCAAGCCTTTTTCTTGAGCACAAGCATGGAATATATAAGAATTGGGGCTGGGATGTGCCTTCATGCACAAGGCAATAAGAGGTAGTTATAACTAACTAAAGCACATGCAAAAATAGAAGAGGGAAGGAGAACCAAACAATCAAAACTATTTTTACACCAATTGGCTCACAAACGCATCCTAAAAGTGAAGTTAAGTGAAATGTCGCATGTTAAAAACATGCATGACGGAATATGGAAAAATCGCTCAGGACCGCCGCCAGGTAGGCGGTGGTCCTGGTACTAAAGGCCAAAACATGCAAAAAATGAAGTAGGAATCTGAAAAAAGTGTGGGAAGGCTAGAAGTAAGGATGTCTAGGCTATAAATATACACTGCGAATAGGTTTTGGAGCTCGAACACCTTCAGAAAGTACATGAATCATCACTAGGGATTTTTGTAACCATTTTTTGACAATGTAGCACATGTAATTTTGGGTGAATACATATTTCCCCCTCGGAGAAGTGTCTTAGCCATGAAAATGCATAAAACATAGAGTCTGAGTATGGCATTCCTGAAATGGAGAGTTAGAAGCTATACTTGACATGCTCGTGTGTCGAGAAATCACCATCCAAACTCCCGCTACACTCCGTAAGAGGAAGATAAGACTCAAGTGAAGATAGATGAAATATCAAAAAATAAATAGTAAATCAAAACAACAAGAGGACTTACCATTTGTGCGGGGATATAGAGATATACCTGCACAAATGCTCCAACCCTGTGAACACATACACTCAAAACAAGGTTAAAACGACATATATATATATATATCAAAACAAACCAATTTTTCAATTCATTTGCAAATTTTTTATTTGGTGAATTTGGAAGTCTAGACCCACAAAGACCATTTTCGACTAGAGTACAACCGAAACAATTGTTACGAGATTGTGATCATGCCTCCATGAGCGGGAGATCGACCAATGTGTTCTAAGGTTGGTTTTTTTTTCACTTTTACGTTTTCAAACCTAAAATGTTAAAATGTTAAAAAATTTACCTAGGGGGATCATTTTCAAACTTTATTGTCCTAAATTAGTCTTTAGGGGGCGCTCATAGGGAAGTCTTTTATTTTGTAAAAATGGTCTTTTCTTGTGTTTTTTTAGCATTTTATAGGGTTAAAACGCATTCGGAAAATCAGTTCAGATCGCCGCCTAAAGCAAGGTGGCGGTTCTAAATGCATTGACCAAAATGCATGCTAACTTGATTTTTTTGGGATTTTGATGTTTTCTCATGTTTTTGGTGACTTTATCCTTTGATATATGTTACTAACTTTCTCTTTTTCAATATTTTGGTGAATACGGAAGAAGGGGAGTACATCCGAGAGAGTAACGAGAGGGAGTGTGATTAGCTCCCAAGGATTTTGGATCAGTTTACTCAAGATGAGATGGACACTCTACAAGAGGGAGGGTATTTGGAGGATTGCACGGGTGCCCCATGTCACTCTTGCTAGTCACATAATGTGTGACTTGTTTTCTTAGAGATGCATATCGAAACACTTTCCGGTTTCAAGGTGGTAGGGGTGAGTGGACCATCACCCTGGAGGATGTATACCACATTCTTGGGCTCTGATACTTGGGAGGAGATTGACCCTGAAGACAGTAGGGTCCAAATCTAAGATTTCTCAGTGGGCCACATACATAGGGGATGTTATTATTTCATTTGGCTCAAAGAAGGGAATAAAGGTCTGATCCATTTCCACTACTCCTATTCCTATCATCCATAGAGCCATCATGGGAATCTTTTCCTCATGATTTATCAAGGACAAGGTAGGTGATACTCTCCTCTATTGTTGGGTTCCCATTATTACACGTATCATCAAGGGGCATGGATGCATATACCTCTGGGATCATACATCTTAGGGACTACCTATCATGATTTGTACACCGTAGTCGCTATAGGGACAGATCACTAAGCCATCCCACACTGGTTATGAGCTGGGTTTATGAGTGCATCACTCCTTATGGAAGGGGAATACCAGTGTTGGATCTAGGGGTTGTTCGGGTAGTGAGGTGGACATCGATGTCGGTTCTTCGATGTAAAATTAGCTAGTGGCATCTTGGACTATGATAGACATGGTTGCCCCACCCTATCGTGGATATGGCATGGTTATGGGGGTAGGAGGTGACCACAGTGGTAGCTTTCTCTACCATAGGAAAGTTAGTTGACAGGGCAGGAGAGTCAAGATTCATCCATTTGACTAGGTTCCTCAGTAGTTTGGCCTCCCTTATGTTGACATGCTTCCTCTAGTGGCACCAATATACAGGACTATTCAGGAGGCCCGGAAGGGCCCTAGAGGATATCCTAGATGGATAGTGGTTACCCCAGGTGTGCCTATTGCAGTTAGGCATGTGGTCTATGCCCGATGGGCAACTAGTGCTCCTCGAGCACCTTTACTCTAGATTGCGGCTGCTCCCACTCATAGCGGAGAGGAGGATGAGCCTATTGATGTAGACTTCGACTC
This sequence comes from Taxus wallichiana var. yunnanensis, assembly GCA_018340775.1. NCBI lineage: Eukaryota > Viridiplantae > Streptophyta > Pinopsida > Cupressales > Taxaceae > Taxus > Taxus wallichiana. Next base: position 27,181,810 of record CM031235.1, read on the forward strand.
TGAGGAGTACAAAGAAGATGGAACTAAGGAGGGTTCGGTTAGAGAGGAGGAGATGGAGGATGAGGGGTTAGGTAGTGAGGCTAGTGGGGCAGCCCACATGGAGGAAGAGGAGAGAGATCTCGAGTGGCATGACACTCAGGATATACTGAGAGTGGCACATGAGGAGGTGAGTGCGGAGAGAGAGACCTTGGTCTTGGAGGGATCACTTCCTTGAGATGGAGGGGGAGACGATGAGTTTGTGATAGGACATCATCTCTCCTCCGGCTTTGGGTAGGCCCCGCAACCACCAAGAGTAGAAGTAACAACCACTGACCCTACCTGGATGCCCAGAGATCGGAATATGTTGATACTCTTCTCTCGACTTTGTTAGTTGGTAATTCTTTTGTTTTGTTTTTGTAATTTTATAAGACATCATTTATTCATCTTTTCTTAATTGTAGTAACTACACATGAATGGTGAGAGCTCATTCGATGCATGTGCGTGGACACCCTATTGATCCCTTCGGGAATACCCGAGCTAAGTTGATGGTTGATTCAGAAAACCACTAGCAAAGCGATAGATACACCGATATGTTTACACCTATCTAGAGGATAGTGGAGGTGGTGACCTCCTTCACACTCAAGTGACCACATATGAGACAACCAAGAAATTGATGATGCGGAGCTATTCTCGCAGTGAGACCATGGCAAGTGCTTGCCACCATGAGCACTCACACTATTTGGTTCATTCTCATCGTTGTCATAGCCACGTGAGGAGCCCGGATGTGGTGTGCACCATCCGAGGGATCCCATCGAGATTGAGTGGCCATTGAGCCTCTTATTTCTTTATTTCCATTTTGTCGAGCATTTTTATGATTTTTTTGTATTTTTAGGATCATTGTGATCATTTTGACCATGCCTAGTGTGTGATGGCATTGTATGCAAACTTGACTCACCGTGATATATACATACTCTTCTTTTTAGTTAGGTAAATGTTTAGAATTTATGCTTTACACGCTTTTCGAATGTATGCAAGTGGATGTGAATGATAACAAAATGATTTATTTTTGTATTTTATAATGTTGATATATGATAATGCAAAACAATGTGACACTGAACTTTAGTTTCTTTAAGAAATATATGGTACTTCGTATTGTTTTGGAAAAATGTGGTGATATAGTGATATGATAAGTGAATAAACTTTCCCCACCTCTAACTCCGCGCAACCAATAAGATGCAGGGGCTCAACACCAAGAGCTAGAAAAGGCCACAAGTTGTCGTGATTTGTTGGATGGTAATGATGACAGAAAGAAAAGAAAATAATTTGATAGAACCAAATTGTGACACTACAACCTCACTCTACTCAAGATACTACATAGTTTAGACAAGTGAATTGCTTTCCGGTTTATCTATACTTAGATCCATAGATGGCCACTTGGTTGAAAAAATTTGTTTTTGAGGTTTTAAACTCTTTTGGAATTTGGACATCTTACTCACTTCGTTTTTACTTATGATTTCACAATATTTAAATGAACTATTTCTAACTTTCAAGTTTTGTCAAAGAGACCCCCTACACCTTGTCCCATGCTACCGTAAGGAATTATGGGCTTAACACCATGGAAAAGGCATAGTTGAGTAAGGGAATTTCTCTCCTTTCCTAACCCTACATCTCTAAAAGAGATGTAGGCTCAATGCCAAAGGTTGGTAAGGAAAAGAAATGTATAAAATGATTTTTTTGTGGATTTGCATGACATATTTATCTAGGAAAAATGTTTAGAATTCTCTTATTTCTAAAGATATATATACGGGATAGATGTGACACCATGAAGCTTCTAGAGCAGGACTATAGGACCAAGAATGCAAGCCTCGGTATGGTTACTATTAAAACTTTATCTTCTCATGTTTAGACCGATGAAATGATTGAGAAATAGTTGATGACACCGTGAAGATTTGAAGAGACATGATTTTAAAAAAATTCATTGCTTTTAGAAGTTTTTAGGAATTGCTATAAGAATAAGTCCCTTGATCAAAAATTTTACAAAATGAACTGGCAGATGAAAATGCAATGCAGATGCAATAATGTACATATGAAAATGCTAATAGATCATGCGTAGTACCTCTTTAGGTGAAGAGAGTTTACAGATTCGCTAAACTCCTCACCCTCTAGTGTACATAGGTGAAATGCCCCATTTTTGTAGTCTTCTATCACTCGATATGGACCCAACCACCTAGGTCTGAATTTCCTTCCTTCACTGGTCTTTTTGTCTATCCGGCTATCAAGTCTTAAGACCAAATCTCCCTCATATATTTCACACTCGTAGACTTTCTTGTTGTATTACCGAGCCATCCAATAACGGCGTAAATGGTATGTCATTGTTCAAAGATTGATTCTAGCGTCATCAAGAATTTCTAACTGAGAAAGTTGTGCTTCTTGATAGCCTTCTTCTCCCAAAATTCCTTACAACAATATACGAGACTAGGTATTTTGACTTCAAGTGGTAAAACTACTTTTGAACGCACTAAATACCAAAGAAAATAGGGTTGCCCTTGTCAGTGTTCTTACGATGTCCTGATAGGACCACAAGGCCCGAAAATTCTTTAAATGCCAATCTTGTTTGTTATCCTTGATGGTGTTAAGGAGAATGGATTTTAATGTCTTGTTTGTAGCCTTAGCCTGTCCATAGATTGAGAGTAATAAAGAGAAGCCGTGTGGTAACTTATTTTGAATTTTTCACACAATTCATGTACCTCATCATTTTTGAAAGATGTGCCATTATCTCGAGATAATGACTTGTGGGACCCCGTACCTACAAATGATTTGGTTGTAATGAACTTTGTAATTACCGATCTAGGCATGGTGGTAAGAGGAATGGCTTCTACCCACTTAGTAAAGTATTATGTGGCCATGATTATGAAGTTATGACCATCTCATTGATGAGGGAGAGAATTTCCCTATCAAATCTAGGCCCCATGTGGAAAAGGGCCATGGTGTTGCAATTGGCTGCATAGCTTATGCCGGTATGTGGATCTCATGGGAGAACTCTTGACATTTATGGCATTTACGCACAAACTCTACCACGTCATGTTCTAGCGTGGGCCAATCTGATGTATCTTTTGAGTAGTGGCGTGGCTGCTGAAGTGACCTCCACATACTCCACTATGTGATTCATAAAGAATCTTTTCAGATTCTTCTTCATCAACACATCTTAACAACATTCCATCAAAGGCTCTACGATAGAGCACTTGTTCCAAGATGACATACTTGGTGGTTATTATATGTAACCATCTTCTTTGTTGCGATGTTGCCCCTTCTAGATATGTATGGTCCACTATGAAGTTAATGATGTTAGTGTACCATGGACATACAGAAATGGGAGGCTTAGTTTCAACAAAATACACACACTCATCGAGAAAGTCTAAATTTACTAGATCGCCTCCATCCAATGGGTTGTCAACCAACCAAAAGAATGATCTATCCTTTGATGGATTTTTGATTAACAAATGTTAGCTCAAACTCGTTCATTAGAGTTATGAAGCATCCAAATTTCTTAGATAAGAACCCTTACGTGAGAAATGTCTACAGTGACGTGATTTAACAATAACTCTTGTTTCTTGGTTTAGCATGTAATGTATTAAGTGTTTTGTCACAAAGACTATAACAAGGCATTCCTTCTTTGCTTGCGTATAACATGTCTCGTAATCAAGAAACATCTAAATAATGAAATAGACCACATAATCTCGTTTATCCTCATCTTCTTGAGCTAACATGCAAGCCAATGAGACATCCATAGCTCACGAATATAGGATCAAGGGGCGATCGAACTAAGCGGCATGAGTGTGGGAGGGACAATAACAATTTTTAAATGACTCAAATGCCTCATTTCATTCTTCCTTCCAATGAATGCAACATTCCTTTTTCAAAAATTTGTTGATTGGGTGAATAGTAAAGGTCAAATCCGGGATAAACCTTCAGATTTCACCGAGTTTCCCAAGGTAAGATCTTATGCCAAACTCGTCCGACAGTGGAGTCATTTCTAGTACAACTCAGATTTTTATCGTGCCTACATCAATCCCTCATGAAGATATAATGTATCTCAAATGCTTTCCTCTGTTACACCAAACACGCATTTTTAAGGATTCAACGTGACACCATATCTCGATCAAGTGAGAAAGGATGATACGAAGAACCTATGGTGATCACACTTTGCTTTCTAGTGTTGGCCAAAAGGTCATCCACATATAATTCCATAATCTTATGGATAAGATCTTGGAATATATACGTCATCACTCATTGGATAAGATCTTGGAATATATACGTCATTGCTCTTAATCCCGAATGCAATGAAAACATAACAATAGGTTCCTAAAGGAGTTATGAATGTAGTCTTAGCCTAATTCTCAAAAATTCTAATCTGGTTGCACCCATAAAACCCATCCATGAGAGACAACAACTCAAAACTAGTTGTTATGTTAACAATAACATTGATGGATGGTAATGTGAATTCATCTTTAGGACAAGCCTTGTTGATATCCCAAAAATATATGCAAATGTAGATCTTTCCATTCTTCTTGAGAACATGGACGATATTTGATACCCATTGTGAGTAGTCAACTCGGCTTGATGAACCCTACCTATAGGATTTTCATCACCTCTTCCATCACCATGAGGTCCACCTTTGGCTTCATGAGTCTTGATTTTTATTTAATTGGTTTAGCATTTGGTTTGGTGACAAGGTTGTGGACTGTAATGTGTGGTGCAATTCCTGTCATTTCCTTGTAGCTAAACGTAAAATATTTTTGATGCTATTTGAGGATTTGAGTATGTATTTCTACCTCCTCTGGAGTTAGAGAGGATCCCGTCTTCAATATTTTTGGTAATTATTTCGTCCCGATGTTTATATCGATCATTCCCTCAATTAAGGAGGCATTTACTTCCTAAAACTTAGGTGGGGCTGGAGGTAACTCTAAATCCCCCTCTTTTCCTGCCTCATAAATTTTGAGATCCTTTTCGGGGAAGATTCTATCATGGGATTTCCAAAATAGGAAGAAGAATGTGGGATTAGAGAAAGATCAACCTCGTGATAAGTAAGATGCAATTCTACAAAAGTGTTTAGATATCCTAGAGTTGATTTATCACTATCAACATGGTCTCGCTCATTCTTGGTTTCTATGTATGTCAACATTGGGGTTATTGGTGTTTTACGAACCAAAGGTTCAATGCAAACCAAGACCATGAATTTTGTGTCTTCTAGCTCATTGCTTGGAGTGAAGCTAGAAGCAAAAGTTTTTATAGAGTCCACGAGAAGGCTTTTTCACGTGAAATTACTTCAATTGATATGAATTCAAACCCCTTTGTTAGATTTAGCACTATTGTCTTGTAGAGTTGTAGATGCTCAACTCTAGTCTCATACACCTCAGATATTTGATTTGCGACCAATTGTGAATCACCCAACACCCTAATATTAAGAGCACCCATTATTTTGGCTACAATGAGACAAAGCAAAAGAGCCTCACATTCATCTCCATTATTTGTACATTCAAAGTTTAATTTGAAGGAAAAAGGTAGAATCCTTCCCTCAGGAGAGTAAGGATCATACCCGCCCCAACTCCAAAATTAAACTTGGCTCCATCTAAATGGAGAGTCCAACAGCTTACTCGAAAAATTGGATGTTGGATCATCCTTTTAGCTTCCTACTTTACCTCAATTACCTCAACCATACAAACCTCATCTTTTGGAAGAAAACGAGTCTCGGGTATGTCCCATACCCATAGAATCAAATGGAAGGAGAATAGGTAAATCCTTCTCCAATAGCTCGACAATATTTTTGCGGTTCCTAACGACATTGTCTCTATGATGAAAATTTTATCCTTGACTTCCAGAATGCCTTTGATCAATCCCATGACTTCTAATTCTATTGTAGGAACAAAATTTTCTTCTAGCACTAAGCTTGTAGGTTTGTTTAACTGATTTTTAGGAAGTTCAAATTCAGATTGAACCCCTGGCATCTTCTTCAAGTTAGCTAAATGTATGTTGAAGGGTTTTGGATCACCTTATGCCACAAAGACCTTCCCTAAATGTAGGAACCTAACTTCCTAAAACAAAGTGGAGGGAATTACCTTCATGCAATGAATCCAAGGACGACCAAGGATCATATTATAGTTGGTTTCCCGATCTATAATATAAAATTCAATTAGCACCGTCTTAGGCCCGAGGGTGAGTGGAAACACTATAGTTCCGATTGTTGTTGCTTTAAGGTTTTCATAGCCTCTCAGTGTATTTCGCATTGAAGAGAAATTGGTCTCTCCATAACCTAAATTTTGAAGGAAATAGAAGGGAACTATGTTAACCGCTTCCCCATCATCAATCATCACATTCTTTACATAGTTTTTGTAAATCCAAACTTGTAAAAACAAATCCGGATCACCTCTACGAGCTATTTCAGCATCCGTGGGAATCTTGCTGATGTCGAACACAAATCCAACATCTCTTTCAGGATGTCCTGGAGGATAGACATCAAAGTCCACGTGGTTTATTTTCACTTCTAGAGGAGGGATGGCATTAATAAAATGGCCAAGACCGATTTCTTCTAACAAAGCATCTCTCGTGAATAGGGTAATTCTTTAACAAATCCAAGAAGGAAATGTGAGAGAAGGTCTTGGTTAAATCACTGATCAAGTCATAAGCTCCTACTGGCTTTCCTAGCATATCACGAATGTCATCTGATATAGTTGGGTAGATCTGGAATGACTACAAAGAATAATATTTGGTTCTAGTGGTAGTGTTAATTTGAGGTTCAGTGTCCAACTCCACCAATCCCATAATTTTTGTTTTTGGTGACCATCCAAAGGAGGTGCCACTTGTGGGTTTGACAAAGTTGAGGCTTTGCGATCATGGGTCCCTATTTCAATACCCTTGTTTAAACCATTGAGATCTATTCTAGCCATATTTTGGGTGTGTGGGGAGAGGATCATTAAAGATTTTAAGTGGTGTGTTATGTGGGGATACTTTGGTCCCATGTAGGTTATCTCGAGTTGGCATGGTTGGGTTTTCCAAAACATGTAAACAAATAATTTTCTTTGATCCTTTTTAAATCGTTGTATAAACTTGTTGCAATCGTGACATGTTCTTACATCATACCCGTGAACCCTATGGAAACCGTAATATAAATCAGGATCATAATCTCGAGGCCTTTGATTTGCACCTTTTTTCGGTCCAAAATTATGATTATTGTTCAATTGTTGATTGTTATAGTTAAAATTTGCAAACCCTTTCCCTTGGTTTTGGAATTGGTTCATATACCCACCGGTATTGATCGTCCTTGGAGTGCATCTCTATCTCAATTGTCGAGGTTTTTTTATTGTTGTTGTTGAGGATGATTAAAATCCACAACATTTACTTGAGGGCAAGAAGTTATTATTTCCCTGATTATTACCATTGTTTTGGTTGTTGTTTGTAGTATTTACATTGGGAGAACTAACAACGTTGGGTTTCTTGGGTTGATCAGTTACACCGTCAGTCGTAACCCCACGATTCTTATTAAGGATTTTTGGTCCTTGATTATTGTTCGTGTTGTTGGAGTAACCGGGGTTATTTTGGTTAGGAGTAACTAACTTTCCATTTGCTCCATAAGTTTTATGACCATTGTCAATGGCTGCTTGGTCAATTCAGAGAGCACCCTCTGGCCTCTTCATAACAGCTTAGCTCCTTAGTGGGAAATTTTGAACTTCTTCCTTAGTCTCCCTATTGAGGTAATGGAGGAATAAATTACAAAGTTCTGTCTTATCCATGTTTGGAGCACTTGCAAAGGAGTAAAGGACTTGTCACCACCTTTGAATGAAGTGGGTTGCAGACTCGTTGTGCTCTTGTTTGATATGGAGGAATTCTCTTATTCATGTCCTTACAAGTTTTTTCATATCAAAATCCTTAATCAAATCTGACACAATTTTTTTAAAGGAGTGTATTAAATCCTCTTTTATCCTATAGTACCAGTCGAGAGTAATTCCTTCTAGCATCTTAGGGAAAATCTTTGCAACAACTACATCCCATGGGATAAACTCTCGAATGGCCATTGTGTAAGCTTTAATATGAGCGGTAGGATCTCCCTCCTCTTTGAACTTCAGAATATTGGGAAAGGCTCTTGGGAGCATGAATTTTTAGATGGAGAAGTATAGAGGCTCCTTCAGAAATTTAGAATAGGTCCCCATTGCATATGTTTCAACCATTGAAGATCCTTGTTGGGGAGGTAGAGATTACATACGTTGTTGAAATGGCACAACGTAAACATTTTTTGGGGCATATAACATCCCTTATGGATGACCATAAGGACTTGGGTAGGTGTATTTATCCCCCTGTGGTGATTTAGAGTACATGTGTACATATGGGTTTATTTCCTTGGTATGGAGTTGAAGGCACAAAGCCAAGGAACGTTACATTTCTTGTTGGTATGGCATTTAAGAATGCACTTCTGGCTAGTGCTTATTATAGATATCCATATATGACATGAGGGGGAATACCCAAGGTGCCCGTCCCAGTTATAAAATATCCATGACTTGGAGCACCTGTATAAACTGGAGGATTTTGCGCAGAGGTACTTCTTCATAATTCTGTGGATAATGAGAAGTTCTTGATTTCCCTACGTATGAAATTTGAGCTCTAATTCTTTGTCTTTGTATACTAACACCGAAATGACGTCCCCCATTGATGGGATGGTGTTTTGTTTAGGTACTTGTTGAAATTTTGGAGGTTGTTGAGGAGTGTGGTATCCTACTATGAATTGTTCACTATGTTGTCACCCCTCATTGGCAATGTTTTCCATTGTTGGAGGGGTAGTGTTATTATTTTGAAGTAGGACATCACCATGTCCTTGCAACCTATCAAAATCCCGGTTCATATTTTAGAAGAATTTTTCACTCTTGACATATCTTGATAAGTAATCCTCATCTAGATGCGGGAGCTGGTCTGATTGCATGCTAATGGGTTGTCGAAATAATACCCGAGGAGATGAACTTTCTTCCCCAGTGAAATTCATGTTGTTAGAAATTGATTGTTCATGAGGATATGTCTGTGTGATTTGGTCAAGATCCTCGATACATACAGAGGAACCAACATTGACTCCCTGAAGAAGAGGATTTTGAGCATTTGAATGATTATCTACCCATGTTGAGAGTGAAGGTGATTGTTGTGGTATACTTGTTTGATAATTGTACATGTCATAACCTAGGATGGGTCAACCATATTCATTGTATCCTAACATATTCGGGGGTATAAGAATACCCATATAAAAATGATGGATGAAGAAAGTGGAAACTCTTAGAGACTATCTCTTCATGCCAGGTTCACCAATTTATACGAAATAAAATCAACACATGACCTTCTTCGCACTCGAATTCCCAAGGTCGTGCCAAGATAGCCGATGTAGAATAGAAATGGATGTGTATGTGTGGTGATGATGGGTAAGCTAATGAGGAAACCTTATATCTTTGACACATAATATCGGGATCTATGAGTCTAAGGCAAAGAATGATCTCCTAATCTGAAGTGGTGTGATGGATCGATCTGATATGATAGCTACTTGGAGACTCCATTCAATATAGAGCTCTACTAAGACTCTATTCACTAGTTGTTGAACATGTGGAAAGTGACCTAAGAGCGTCGCGTATGGATTTCAAGACAAGGTCATGGAGGTGAGAATGAGAGGCGTAGTGGAGCCACATAGACTATGGGTGATTTTTTGGTCTAGTCAAGAAAGTCTTAGCTTGATCAGCTGCTATGTTCAATAATGAAAGTTGTGCGATGATATTAGGTGGACGTGGCAAGGATATTAATACCAATGTGTGTAAACTAGTGTCAATATCCAATTGGTCAACGGGTCCATTGGGTTGTGGGACCTAAGGATCATAACCAAAGACTTGTGGAGGTTATGGTCCTTGTATGATCATGCATGTAATCAAACCCTGTTTCCAAGAGAATTCCAATAGTCGTACGCTTGATTAACAACAATGTTTAGCATGTTTATTTGTTCTATTTTCTCAGATAACCTAACAGGTGTGCGTAATCTTAAGCATAAACTTGTATCAATTTCAGTTATCAATTTTTACCCATTGGATTATGGGACCAAAGGATCACAACCATACATATTTTCTTGTTGTGGACCATTGATGGTCATGTATATTGAGATGAAGTGATTTTAATAAGAAAAAAAATTATCAAGGGAAATCTAATCTATGTTTTTGGTGTTTTCACAAAGATATCGAACAAAACAATGAAATCAAATTAATCTAATGAAAGTAAATGTTTTTTTATCTTTTCTAGTTTTTAAACAATGCGTCTAATGTAATAAACAAAGTAAATAGAAGTAATCAACCAAATGTAGCTAATTACTTGTGTGAACATGTGAATCTAAATATAAAACAAATAACCTAATTTAATCGAAACCCTTCAAACCCTACCTCGAGGTGAATAACAAATCATAACCCTAAAAGAGCTATTGTTCCCCACAACTTCCCTAATAATGTCAAAGAGTAAGATTTATTATGATTTGATCCACTTGTAATTGCCTAATCATTTGAAATGAACAATTTTACTACTTTATTTGATATGTAATTGAAAAAAATGATTTGAAATTGACAATTTGACAAATAATGCAAGCAAACACATAATTCCAACCTGGATAAGTAAGTAGAGCTTTGGAAAATTTGGTTATATCTCGTATTTGTCCCCTCAGTTTGTTCCTTTATTTCTTTGTGTGTTCATATGAGTCCAAGGGATTGGGAATGCAAGAAAAACAATAGAAGAAGATGTTTGAGCAATGGTAGCTTGAAGGCAGTCTGGTTGCAATGCAAGTAGAAGAGAGATAACACAAGAGATCTGAGCTTGGCTATACAATTCCTAACAAGATTTTGGCAGCAATAATGTGTAAGATACATAAAAATTATCGGCCTTTTTTCTTGAACACAAGCATGAAATATATAAGAATTTAGGATGGGATGTGCCTTCATGTAAGTAAGCAAGAAGAGGCAGTTCCAACTAACTAAAACACATTCAAAAATATAAGAGGGAAGGAGAACCAAGCAATCAAAACTATTTTTAGACCAATCAGTTCACAAACGCATCCTAAAAGTGAAGTTAAGTGAATCATTGCATGTTAAAAATATACATGATGGAACGTGGAAAAATTTCTCGGACCGCCACCTTGCACAGGCGGTGGTTTCCAACCGCGACCCAAGCAAGGTGGGGGTCATGGCACTAAAGGCCCAAACATGCATAGAATGAAGCGGGAAGCTGAAATTTTTTTGGGAAGGCTAAGTAAGGATGTCTAAGCTACAAATATACACTGCAAATAGGTTTTGGAGCTCGAACACCTTCATAAAGGACATGAATCATCACCGAGGATTTTTGTAACCATTTTTCAACAATGTAGCACATGCGAATTTTGGGTGCGTCATGTACCTCATCAAGCCTTGTTGTCAAGATCCACTTTCTTTTTTTCCCATCTAAGCTATGATTAAGGGGGAGTTAGTGTAGGTCATTATTTATCCTTTTATTTGTTTATTAGGATAATTCTTGCACTTGGGTTATCCCTACACTTGTTGAGTTAGCTTTCTTAGGTGTACTATTCATCCGGAGTTAGTTGAATAGTATCGTGAAGTTAACTTAACTACCAATATCAGTTAGTGAGAGTTGTAGGTATATCCTTAGGCTTCTTCACCACTATTCTAGGTGGTAGTTACACTTCCCTCCTCCTATACATCTTGATTATTAAGTTAATCCATGACATTGGAGTGTGTTGAGTTAGAGCTATTATAATCTTTTGTAAACGTCTCATGTGATTTTCATACTCATATTTTTGTGTGTGCTTAGTATTTATTTTGTGTAATTCATGTCTCAAATATCTCATTGGTGCAATCTATGATCTATTTAATATTTAGTGGCATTTTTAATAGTGGATATTTTCCAAATAATCACTAGCTTCTCCCAAAGAAAACTAACTTCTCGACACATGCTTCTATTAGAAGACATAGATTAATGAAATGTAATTTATTTTCTCCAATCCTGGTCTCACATGGGATTCAAGTAGGGTAACGTGTTTGATTCAAAACCACATGGATATATTACATGGCATTCGGGTATTTATTGTATCATTAAAACTTTTAACTTGAAGTTCACACATCATGCAATGTTATCACCATATCTAACACTATAGAAAGCACATATAACATTAATTTTCATTTGCATTTACTCAATGTAGAAAGAAGTTACAATTAATTAAAAGAATTACCATCATAAAATAATTAAACATAAAAATATTAAATCCCATGGAAATTCCTTTCATCTACGATATCTCAAAAATTATTTCCCAAAAGATTTGCAAACCACACCCCTATTGGGTCATGAAATATTTTCTAAGTACGAAAGGGCATGTGTGCACATGACCAATGAGAAGAAGGTAACTCAGGGAAAGCACACAAGATGAAAGGGTTTAAGAAGGGTTTAAGTGAAACTAGGGTGCACGCAGGAGGAAAAACACAGTTTAAAGGACTTAGCCATATTTGGTGTTCAAAAGGAACTTGAGGAAAAATGTTAGGATCTGACTAGGCATGATGAGTGGATAAGGTGCCAACCTTGAAAATTGGAGGTCAAGAAAAGGATATTCCATGTAGGGTGTATTCCTAGAGACATCTCATTACGAAAGTGGAGGGTTTGAAAAGGGATAATCATTCACCAATGGAGGACCACATTGATACTTTGCACGCGATTTGTAATTAGAGAAGGCATGGCAGTGGATATTGATCTTATATAAAGTAATGCTCAAGACAAAGACATGGATATGGAGACAAAGAAGAAGGTAGGGGGAGATAGACATAGAGAGAATGCGAGAAAAATAAGGAGAGTAGCGAAGTTCTTCCGAAATGCTAAGGGATTAGAGTTCATAATGTTAGGGTTTAGAGCACTTAGTGCTAGAGGGTTATAAGGGATGCCATAAGCCTATGTATGGGTACTGGGATCTATAACAAGGGATCAAATGGGAAAAGTATAGTTAAGGTCTCATATTAGAGAGGCTTATAGGAGTTAAGTCTCTATCATTTATTGTATATGGTCTGAGATGACCCTTTTGACTGTAATGTGGCTACTAGAACTATGTTGAATCAATAAATATATGGGTTTGTTATGTATATCTTGTTTAGGGGTATAAACCCTCATGTTATATGACTATCATGGCTCAAATCTAGTTTATTATGCTTCTTACAATATTATTTAGCTTCTGTAATGCATTAATGTGTGGATATGTTAGTTGCATCTTCTACCTTTTCAAGTAAATGAATGTACTTCTATTTATGCAAATCATCCTCCATTAATGGTGGAACCTTCTCAAAAATATCACATAAAGGAGGGGCTCAGAACTCACACATGCCTCGGGTGAGTGCCTAGTGCCCGCTAGGTGATAGGACAATGTGCTTGGGGTTAGTAAAGGTATTAAGGGTAAATAAATGACTACATCTTAGTTTCGTTGTCGGGACCTCTTTTTGAATCTGTTGTGATAATTAATGACAAAGGTATTGACCTTGGACAATGTTGAAGCATGGCTTAAAAGCATGGAGGATGAGTTTGCTTAGATATTTAGTACTAGACCTGATTTTGATGCATGTAAATAGGTAGAAGAACATCTGTATCATGAGTTGTATGAGACCTTTTGTTGTTTTCCAAAGGAGTTGTACGAATGGCTCTCAATGTATGAATCTAGATCAAGATGGTACTATAGACCTCACATATGGAACCAAGATGAATATCAAAGACTGCATGATGTTGATCTGACTTGGACATGTGTTGTGTATCATTGGTGGGTTAGAGTGTTGATGAGTTACACCTTGGAATACATGATTTATATGTATTCCTGTCTAGAGAATGTTGAGTTTGAGTTCTTAAGGGAACCAAGATGGTCATTCTTGCATGTTATCCATTTAGTTATAAATATCCTAATAATTACGTTGAGTTTGGAAGAATTTATTATTGCTAGATAAGCTTCTTCCGAGTCTTTGGGAGAGGAAGATAGAGTAGAGGAGGATGACAGACCTTACAGATGAAAAGGAAAGGGAGGAGAGAAGACTCAAGTATAAATAAGCTCATAAAAGGGAGTTAGATAGATAAAAAAGTTGCAGGAGTGATGGATTTATGGAGGAAGACGTTGCGGGAAGGAATTGAGGTTCACGCGGAGGATGTGGAACCTGAGTAGTCTATGCTACCCCATCTTGGTAAGTGTGGGAGAGAGAGCCTTTTAGCTTCTAATGAGATATCATCACTTGGAGAAAGGAGAGACATTGGCATGCATCTGAATCCACTTGGTGAATGACCCCTGGCACTTAGTTTTCCAAATCTAGAGATAAGTATTAATAACCCAATCGGTATTGGTGGAAGTAACCGATCAACACCTAGGAGGTATAACTTTTCATTTGGCACATCTATGGTTGCATAGTCATTTCCTGTGTCTGGAGGTATATTTTTTGGAGTGAAATTTAGGAAAAGTATGGGTACTAAAATCATGGGTATCATGTCTAGAAGCAGCACCGAAAACACATCTGGTAGTGGTGCAATATCACAAGTTGTTGGTGCACAGTTCAACACAACAGTGGGGACTTAAGGCATGAGCACTTTAGTACCTTTACCAACTATAGGAGGTGGATCTGGTGGGTTAGGTGGAATAGGAACTAGCGGACCTAGTGGATCTAGAGGATCTAGTGGATCTGGTGGTGGAGGTAACATCGGAGGGAATCCAGGTTTTGGATCAAGAAGATAAGAGCCTCAACCAACTCAATAAGTATGTTTTGAAATGTATTTACATCTACCATATTACAAAGGTGTTGATGATGCTACAAAACATGTACATAAATGTGAGATGTTATGGCATGCAGAGGGGATCACTACCCCGGAATGGAAGGTAAGTCAGTTTGCAACAACATTGCAAGGGTGCATGCATAGTTGGTAGTAGAAGTATGACCCCCACTAGACAATAGTAGATTATACAACATTGTGTAATGCCTTTTAAGATGATTTCCATATTCTTGAGTTTGAATAGAAGAGCATTATTACGCTGAAGAAGATTTAATAAGGTATTGCAGAGAGTGTGTTTGATTATGACGCATGTTTTAAGACTCTCTTATAAAAATTGTCTTATAATATTCATCCTTCTCAACATGCTCAATGGTTCTTTGGAGGACTAATAATGCCTTTCAGAGAGCTTTTGCATAATACTTTCATAGACCCACATGAGGCCATGGAGGCTACCCTACACACCGAAGCTATAGGAAGCATGGATACCAATGTTAGTCCTTTTCTTGAAGCTCAAATTGCTGCAATGGCAAAGAATTTGAAGAAGCTATCTGCGAACTCGGTCTAAGAGACTTGCAATGGCCTATGGTGCACAAATTGTGAGGTAGAGGGGCATACAAAAGGATAGTTGTCCTCGGAGATCGGTACGCATCATGATGGTAAACTGTGAGATTTTCCATGAAGATCATGATGCAAGTAGGTGTTTGCTCTGCAGCGCATGATCCGTAAGAATGCGTCTTGCTATTTCAAAATTTGTACCTCTACTACTCATGAGAGCAATTATTGTAGATTAATTTACTAGATACTTGATGTCATTGATATTGGTGTGCGCTAGACAACCATTGCATAAAATTCCAAGGATGATGGTCATCATTATGATGGATGCACTGATAGAGGAGCTCATGGAAGAATCTTTCGTAGAGGATTTAGAGGCCATGGAAATTATGGAGGTGGAAGAGGTGAATTCCCTCGTGGAACTTTTTATACCTATGGGTCCACAGAGAATTACAAACGTGAATGTCTTGACCTACTATAGTGCTCATTGTATGGGAAGAAGCACAAGTATGAGGAGTACTCAAATCTATTTAAACACATGAGCCAACAACAATAAAAAGACAAGGGTGTCAGGATGGTAAGCATTAAGAAAGTAGACTCGCAGTGGATGCCAAGGGTGGCACGTGATTTAGAATTAGAACATGTATTGGTGACAACGTGAGCTAAGGTTGTGCATGCCAAGGAGATACCAAAGTAGATACCACTAATTACAAGAGAAGAGGTGATATATGGGAAGTATCTAGACCCTACCCATCAAAAGGAAGTCTATCAAGAGACCATGGACGTAATCAAGAGTCTTCAAGGGGAAATTCAATGTCTAAAGGAGAAATCCAAGAAGTTGGGGTAGAAGAAAAGTGTTGAGGTTCCTCAATCAGATATAGATGATGTCAGAGAGGTGTGTAAGATGTTGCACTAAGAGAATATCATTCCTCTATTAGGATAATGGTTGAGGGATAATATATCAAGTGTTGGAGCAGAGCGTGAGAGGCATGTTTTGCATGCTAACCTTCCTCCCCGCATCCTCGACTATGATAAGGAGATTACCTTGAATGAAGTTGTTAATGGATGACTCCTAAGCAATATTCTTATTGACACAACCATGGAATTAAATGTTCTCACCCTAGACACCTAGAATCAAATTGGAAGACCCCCATTACAACCATCTTCAAATTTGTTTTATATGGCCTTTAAAATAAAGGCAATTATCATTGGTGTGTTACAGGATGTTGTTATCACTATCCAAGAGGTGAAGTTCACTGGATACTTTAAAGAAACTTTTCAAAGATTACTTGGTTTCCCTAGTGCTATAAGAACAATGTTGACTTACGTTTAAATAAAGGGTATATAATTTTTAGAACAAAGAGGAACATGTTATCATTTGACAGATGGGAAGTCAACACCCTATATTGAGCCTTTAGGAGAAGAAGACCTAGGAAATAATTTACGTGCGCACTATCTGGGACCCTAAAGTTGTGCAACCGAAAAAGGATGGCATTATTCAGTGGGAAGATGCTCAATATATAATTTATACAACTAGTGTAGCATGTGATTATTTAGCACACGGGACATATGAGTTGGTCAGAAAACAATTAAGAGGATCTGTGATGAGAGTAACAAAGGCATGCTCGACCAAGCACTTAGGAAGAGAGAAGTTGCCAAGTTATTTTGGGGGAGCCAACCCCGATGTTTTCTTGCAAGAAATGGAGACCCAGTGGAGGTTTGAAATAAAAAAGAAAAGGCTTTTAACTATACCTTACTCAGGACCACATCACATTGGTGGGAGAACCATTGTGATAACCTTTTAGAGTGGTGCGAAGTGAGAATCACGTTCTCTATTCAGGTTTTTCGGATCAATGAACGTCTTATCATACAAGATTATCATGGGAAGGAACCCACCTCATTTAACATCAAAGTATGTGAGAAGGCCTACATATAATGTGTGAAAGCCTTTTGCCAACTTATGTATGGGTGCATAAGCTACACTCAACCTTGTAAGGATGTGCATGTGCATGGTACATTTAGTCGAGATGTGCCATCGACAAGAAAATAGAAGGATGTGATGGCTAACCTCCTTCAAGCTTTCGAATATTAGATTACTAAGCCATCGGTGGATGAGGCGTTGCAATTTGTTAAATGCCTAACTATGGGAGATAGTGCCATGGCAGAGGATAGAATACTAGAATTATTGGGTGAACCTGGATTAGAAGCACACTTTGATGAGGAAGAATCAAAGGAGATATAGCTTGAGCATGCATGCATGGAAAAAGAGAAAGGAAAATTGGTCTATGTGATCGATGGTGAAGAAGTGGAAAATTTGGATGTTAACCATACTATGGGTACGCATGAAGTTATGGATAATGCTGATGAGCAAGCACATACCTACCATGAACCCCTGAAAACCAAGAAGGTTAACATTGGTTCGAGAGGCCGAACCTAAGGAGGCTACTATTGGAGATTACTTGAATAGAAAAGGAGGTTTCAAAGATCATTGATCTATTGCATGAGTTTCAGGACTTATTTCGCATGGGTACCATGAGCTTAAAGGAGTTCACCACTCCTTGGGAGAAATGAAGATCAAGTTAAAGGAAGGTGTGCACCCAATTCGGAAGATACCTTATCACATGAATCTGAATCTTCACGTCAAATTTAAGGAGGAGATTGAAAAAATGATTACATCAGGCATCATTGAGGTTGTTGAAGAATCAGAATGGATAAGCCCAATGGTCATTAGCATTAAAAAGGATGGGAGGATAAGGATCTGTGTTGATTATAGGGATTTGAATGTGGTATGTGTCATTGATCCCTTTCCAACCCCTTTCACCGAGGATATCCTGGAAGGAGTAGCTAGGTGCGAGATCTATTCATTCACGAGATGGCTTCTCGGGATATCATCAAGTTAGAATTGCAAAGGAGGACCAAGAAAAGAGAAATTTTCGCCACTGAATGGGGAATATTTTCCTACACAGTCACACATTTTGGAATGTAGAATGCATCTGATGTATTTTCATGCATTGTGGTATAGGAATTTCAAGACTTCATCCATAAATTTCTTCAAGTCTACCTTGATGATTGAACAGTTATATGGATTAGTGAGGGATCATTGTGACAATCTGAGGTTGATGTTTGAAAAATGTTGGTAGTTGAGGATATCCCTCATCATTAAGAAATGTGCTTTCACTACTCCATTTGGAACCCTTTTGGGGCATATCATATGTAAGGAAGGCTTTCTGGTGGATCTTGCCAAATTTACCGTTATTGTGGGATTGGGGGGACCTACCAACCAGAGCGCAATGTGTGGATGCCTTGGGAATGCGGGGTATTACCAAAATTTTATAAGGGGGTATGCAAAAATTACCACGCCACTTGAAGGATTGTTAAAGCATGGATGTACATTCCATTGGGGAGAGGCGCGACAAAAAATGTTTGACACATTGAATAATAAGCTTATTACTACACCCATATTACGTTTTCCATCTTGGGATAACCCATTTCATGTACACGTTGATGCTTCAAGGATGGTTATTGGGGAAATCTTATCACAACCCGAAGAAGGAATTGTTGACCACCCCTTGTGTTTTTCTAGTAGGAAGTTGACACCAGCAGTAGAACTATACTACTACTGAGCATGAAGCATTGTCAATGATCTACACACTTTGCACAAATTCGGTAGTGTCTGTTGACAACACCCTTTATATTCTAATGGACCACAGGACATTGAAGTACTTAGTAAATAACCTTGTTTTACAAGGGCACATATGCATGTGGATCATGTTCTTTCGAGGACTTTGAGTTTACAAATTGTTGTGAAACTAGGTAAGAGTTATTTGGGACTTGACCATTTATAAAGGATTGACTTGGGGAGGACACACGATCATTGAGGATATAATGCCAGATGCAAAACTATTTAGATTGTGGTGCATGCCCTCTAACTTAGAAGATATTGTTGTGTTTCTAAAATGGGTGTGGCACTAAAGGGAATGAAGACTTTGGAAAGGAATCAGTTAGCCATATGCATCGTTCCCTACATGTTAATTAGTGGAGAATTATATAAGTTAGACCGTGATGAGGTTTTATGCCGGTGCGTGTTAGAGCATGAACACATTGCAATCATGGAGGAAGCACATGGTGGGATTGTAGGAGGACACTATGCAGGGAATGCAACCGCACGCAAGATGCTTCTAGCAGGGTTTTGGTGGGAAACAATTTACAAGGATTTTATCAAGTATTGCAAGGCCTATGACTACTACCAAGTGCTTTAGTAAACTAGGGACAAGATATGAAATTCCATTAAGACAGATTGAAATTGTGGAACTATTCACAAAGTGGGAAATTGAATTCAGTAGGCCCTATTTCCCAAACCATGTGAAGGAAAGGTTCGTGATATATCATTACATGCACATATTATCTTACAAGATGGGCGTAAGTGGTGCCTACAATGGATTTCACTACGGGAACAAGACCTAGGTTCTTATGGGAAAACATAATAAGAAGATATGGATGTCCACTTATTTTAACAAGTGATAGGGGTAATCACTTCTTGAATGAGACAGATTAGGATTTTGATGGTGGAATTCATGGTATCCCACCATAAGACTACCCCTTATCACCCACAAGTGATGAGAATGTTGAGGCATTTAACAAAATTTGAAATCACACATTAACCAAGATTTGTGATGTGAGAAGAAAGGATTGGGATGATAAAGTTTCTATTGTGTTATGGTCATACCAAATGAATTATAAAAGACTGAACAAGGCCACACCTTTTCAATTGGTATTTGGCATGGAAGCAGATACCTATTGAATTCATGTTACCATCACTATGTATAACATGCGCAAGAGGATTAGATGATGAACAAGAACTTGAGGAGAGGATTGATAAGTTAATGTAGTTAAATGAGAGGCGGGTTATTGGTCACCTGGATTCGTAAAATAGAAAAATCTAGGCGAAGGAACAACATGATAGAAACATCAAGAAAAAAAAGTTTGAGGTTGGGCAGATGGTTCTATTGTATGATTCCAAGTTTTTGCGCCATCCTAGGAAATTCAAAGTCCATTGGATGGACCCATACATTGTATAAGACATAATTGATTAAGGATCTTGCCAGTTATAAGAACTAGATGGAACATAGTTACAAGGCCATTTCAATGGGAGTAGGTTGAAGCCCTATTATAAATAATTCTTCTTATGTTTGTAAATAAGGCAGTATTTCCAGTTAGCCTAGGTTTTTCTTTGTTGCAGTTTCCTTTCTTTGTGTTTCCATTTCTTGTTGCTTTGTGTTGTGCGCATTTGTGCATTGGTAGCCACTTAAAATTTCAAAAGTTTTTTATATGCAGAGGACCGCACTTCTATTTTTTGTGGGGTGAAGGAATTGTTGTGACAAGTTATGGAAGTTGTATTTTGATGGCCCAGGTTAAAGGATCAAAAGTGCATAGATTGGAAGAGTACGCATAGAAAAGGTGAACATGAGGAGTTTGGTGTTAGAAAGGATTTACAAAAACCATGTACAAGGGTGAGAAGCACAGGAACAACATGAGGTAGGTGATGTCAAAAATTAGGATAAGGACAGAGAAGAAGTGCTTTCGATGCTTTGAAAGCATGCACGTAAAGATCTTCGGTCAGTAAGGGTTTTTGCATGCCAAAAGGTTTGAAGTTTTCACATAGAATCGACGCGGGGGGTAAAATAACTAAAGGTTGACATTAAAAAAATATGCCTTTAATGCAAGAGTACCTTTGGTAGGTGGCATAGAATTTATTACAAATAAAAATAAAAATCTATAAGTAGAAGGTCGTGTGCATTATTATTTACCATTAATTTGTTTTATTGAAGAGCTCTCAGAACTAGGGCATCCTTGAAGAAAATTTGTGTGAAAAAGGGTTGTGAAGATTTGCGTGCATAGCCATTTCGATTAGTGAACTGGAGTGGAAAAATAAGTGCATAGGTGTAAATGGAGAAGGTTAAAGAATCCCACAAGTGATTACGTGCCTTATGGAAAAATATTTTTCTAGGTTAGGGTTCCGTAGCTAGGGCATATGATTGAGGATATTTTCATAGAGGGAGCCATAGAGTTGAGCAGATCCAAGATCAGGGGAAAGGAATAACTTTTAGTGACCTGACAGAGAAATGACACAAAGGAAAGTAAAAACATTTCACCAAAGAAGGACAAGGGCAAGGGGAAACAAGCCATTTCCACCAATTTCAATGAAGAATGGTACGTAGAGATGTAATATCCAGATGATGTATTGCTTGGAAAAGAATGGGTATATCATGTTAGAAAGATGGTCGTGAGTGACTACAACCATCAAATGAGCACCACAGAGAACGAGATGGAATTAGAACTGGTTTTCCCTATAGACAATACTTCCAAGTTAGGGTCAATCGATTCAAAGAGAAAATAAGCTAAGGTTTAACCTTAGCACAAGTGAGGCCAAGATTACCATGCGTTGCATAGAACGTTAATATATCTAATGAATCACGCCTATTTGGAGAATTATGTCTCCCATGATGTACATATGTTGAAGCCAATGAAATTTCCTCATGTTCTTTGGAGGACCGCAACAAGTGTATACACGGTATAAGGCCGAAGTATGAGAAATTATCTTACATTCAAAATGGTGTCTCTATCTTAGAAGAGCCCACCATAAGAAAGAAGGCCACACCAAGGAAAAGGGAGAGAGGAGGCCCTTCATAAAAGATCTCCAAGTACACATACAATGTAGTCTGTAGGCACACAAGATTCAAGCACAAAACCAAACACCTATGCACAGAGGAATAAGTCCAATGTAAAAGAGAGAGAGAGAATACACATGAGGAAGAGGCATTAGAGTAAGAGAAGTCCCCCATGAAATAAAAATCACTTTGGAAATAAAGGAGTCACCGAGGGAAGAAAAGAAAGAAAAGTATCCTATATTGGAATCACTAGTTAGGAAGAAGAAAAGAGTAATAGTAAAGGTGAACTCAGAGGAAACAAAGAGCATGGAGGCTAACAAGGGTGATAAGGATGATGAAGAGAACAGTGAGGCTCGAACCATCCCATGTATTATGTACATGAGTCGAGAGGAAGAGGTATATGAAGAGAAGGATGAGGATGAAGGAGACACTCACGAAAGGGGGAAGTGAAGAAGTAAACATGAAGGATCAAAAGAATCCAAGCTTGACTAAGGAGAAGATAGAGGATGTTGTGGAGAGGGAGGTAGCAAGAATTATAAATGACTTGGTGGATCAAGAGGTAGAGTGCATGTCAAATAAGTACTAAAGGAGACAGAGGAAAGAGAAAGTGTGGGAAAGGAATATAGAAGCATGGGCAGAGACCCCAGCTTGGTAGTAAGCTTCCCAAAGGTAGCACACAAAAGTGGAAATGGCATAGTAATTACACATGAACAAGAAATGACTTACATCAATGATCCAAATAAGGTACTTTTCACACATTTCCAAAGTATCGTGCCTTCAAACCAACTCCTTGCATGGTCTTCTTTTGATGAAGAGGGTGCATACCTACGCACGAGGAAAATGTTATCTTGGGATTTTGAGTCCCATGTTGATGAACCCAAATTCAAGGTCAACCAAGATGCATTAATGAAGATACCATATACCAAGGGATTAAACCCTTTGGTGAATTCCCAATAACTATCTGATGAGAAATTTTGCAATGCGCTCAACAAAGTATCGGTAGAATTTGAGGCAAGGCTCTTCGGGAGAAATGATAAAATAAGGGTCTTAGAGGAAGAGATCGAGAAAAAAAATGAAGAGATCAATGAAAGAGACAAGAAAATAAAACTTAAGGAATTGATCAATGTGTAGTTAAGACACGAGATGAGGGAGGAAAAGGCTAGGGTTCACGAGATCCATAAGAAGATAGATATAATTTTAGATTCCATAATCTTGAAACACCCAAACCTAGCCTCACTCGAGCATAAATACAATTCAACCATGTCGTGCTTGGAATAATTGACCCACATCCTCACTATTGAAAGGTAGTCACTCACATTGGAGTCTCAGGAAGAGGTGATGGTGTGCCGAAGGAGGAAGAAAAACAAAGATTAGGAAGAAAATTACGCCGACAAAGATAGAGTAGTGAGCATATTGGTCATTACGCATGATGTGGATCTGAAGTAGTTTCAAGAGAAGAACAAAGGAAATAGGGCGAGCATGATAAGATCCTAGTTGAGGTTGAGAAAAAGATGGAAGAAATCAAAACCTTGCGGGGTTCGATTAAGAATTGGCTTAAGGAGATATATCCCCAGGTCACTCACAAAATGGACGTGTTGGATGATCTTAACAAGTAGCTAGAAGGCATTGTAGATACACTGAATGTTAAGAGAGACGAATAAGTTTTGATGAAGTGAGCACTCTAGTAGGTGACCTACTTCAGCAGTGCATGGTGAGGTAGATTCCTAGGAAACGATTGAGGCAACCGTGAGGAAGGGATTCCCACTCCTTCTACAACAAAGAAAGATATTCTTGTATTCCTTCATTCTTTTTTCAGATTGTCCCTGTTCCAATATTCTTTATTCTTTGAAGAAGCATGTTGTTTCTGAGGAAGGAAAATAGGCGTAGTATGGGGTGATGTTGGGCCCTGAAATATTAGCTAATTACTAAATGGTATGCACACAAAAGACCCGTGAGAAGAAGGGAACTCAGGGGAAAGCACATAGGACAAAGGGGTTTAAGAAGGGTTTAAGTGAAACCAGGGTGCGTGTGGGAGGTAGAACACGGGTTTAAAGGACTTAGCCATATTTGGCATTCTAGAGGCACTTGAGGAAAAATGTGAGGACCCAAATAGGTGTGATGAGTGGATAAGGTGCCAGCTTGGAACCTTGGAGGTCAAGAAAAGGATATTCCACACAGGGAATATTCCTAGAGACATCATTACAAAAAGTGGAGGGTTTGCAAAGGGATAAGAATTCACCAATGGAGGACCACATCGACACTTGGCATGTAATCTGTGCTTAGAGAAGGAATGGAATTGGGTTCTTATCTTATATAAAGTAATGCTCGAGCCAAATACAAAGATATGGAGATAGAGAAGAAGGTAGGGGAGACAAACACAGAGAGAATGCAAAAAAAGAGAAGGAGAGTAGCGAAGTGTTGTTGTAATGCTAAGGGCTTAGAGTTTGTAATGTTAGGGTTTAGAGCACTTAGTGTTAGAGGGTTGTAAGGGATTCCATAAGCCTATGTATGGGTACTTGGGATATGTAACAAGCGATTAAATGGGAAAATTATAGTTAAGGTCTCCTATCAGAGAGGCTTATAGGAGTTAAATCTCTGTCATTTATTGTATATGGTCCGAGATGACCCTTTTCCCTATAATTTGGTTGACATAACTATGTTGAATCAATAAATATATGGGCTCATTCTATATATCTTGTTTAGGGGTGTAAACCCTTGTGTTATATGACTATCATGGCTCAGATCTAGTTTATTATGCTTCTTACAATATTATATAGATTATGTAATGCATTAATGTGTGGATCTATTAGTTGCATCTTCTACCTTTTCAAGCATATGAATTTACTTTTGTTTCTGAAAATTATCCTTCATCGGTGGTGGAACCTTCTCACAAATCTCACGTAAAGGAGGGGCTAGGTGCTTGTGCGTTCCTTAGGTGATGCCCAATGCCCACTAGGTGATAGATTGACATGCTTGGGGTTAGTAAAGGTATTAAGGGTAAAATAAAATGACTACAACCCCTTTCTCCAACATACGTTTCACAAAACAGACATGCCATTGTATGATACAAACATATCACATTGGTTCATCACAATTTTTACCCAACCCTACAAATTTTCCTCCCTCAAAACCATATTCATCATCTATTTTCATCTTTAGCTAATTAAATCCCTCCATTTTAACTCCTTCAATGCATCCCCTTTGGTGTTTCCATCGTATATTTTTCATGTGTGAAAATATATTTACGATGCCCTTGCTTACATTACGTCTACACGCATCTTTTCAAGAGTAAATGTTTGAAATCTATTTTGTTCTCTTTTATCTTCAACTTTAACCTCGGTAATGAGTCCACTACATACATAAATAACAACAAATTTCTTTAGTTAATTAAATTCAAATCACATTAAAACTAAATGCAATGCAAAACATTATGGGGATTCCTCGCTTATATGTATAGAGATGTTATAGGGTTTTTTTTTCCATTGTGTGAGTCATTGATATTTTTATGCCGAAGGACAAGGACATAGATAACTCGGATTTATAGTGCCTTATGTCCGGTCATTGTTGATGGGTTAAATGTTGGCCAACATTGTTTGGTACTTGCAATGTGGTAAGGCATTATATTTTCCAATGTTCAGTAATGAAAATAGTGTTTGGTGACTTGTCATTGGCAATTCATGGTAAATATCATGCTTACTATGGTTTTCTAAAATATGTGTTGCATATGTGTAACTTAGATGTGAACTTGGTTATCTCTTCCATGAGAATTTAGGAACTTGGTTTCTTACTTGAACCATAACTATGGGATTGGTTGGATCTATTTTTGGCAATAAATTAAGAGAAATTAGAATGACAATATTGGGAGAAATTAGTTTAATAATAATAATAATAATAATAAAATTGATGGAGATGAGAAAAATAGGTAATTATATACATGTGGAACATGACGGTTCCAAGGAGAGGACAAGATGGTTACAAAAAACTGAAACCTATGTGTACCTACATGTCGATTACAACCAAACACATAAACAATGTGATAATTAGCTAAGTTAACATTCCTCCTTATTAAAATTGGTTTACAAATGTACCCTCGAAACAACTCAAATTTTACCTTTCCAAGAGACTTGGTGAGTATATCAGCTACCTGAGAATTTGTTGGGGAATAATGGAGTTGGATGTGGTGGTTTAATATTTGTTCTCGACTGTAATGACATTAGACCTTAGTGTGATTATTTTTTTGTGGAAAACTGGATTCTTCACAAGCTTGAACACACTCCAATTGTAATAATGAATGATAGGTGGATTTTCTTTAGAAATTCCCATATCAACAATAATGCGATGTAATCAAATCACTTTGAACATAACTCCGTATGCTATATGATACTCTTCCTTAGTGGATGAGAGAGAAAAAAACATTTTCATTCTTGATAATCCATGAGATAGGTCCGGATCTAAGATGAAAAACATATCCCATAGTTTATTTCATGTCATCAACATATCCACAATAATCTGAGTCGGTATATCCCCACCATAAGAACTAAGATTTATTTTGATATTCCAGACCATAATCAATTGTACCTCAGACATATCTCAAAACATTCTTCATTACTACCTAGTGAAATTTCTTTGGCTCCTGCATGAATTTGGAAAGATGACTTACAAAAAAGAAAAGGTCTAGTCTATTATTAAAAGTCAAGTAAATGAGACTCCCAACAAGCTTCTGTAGTGAGTAACATCTAATTGAGGTAAATCCTAGAATATAGAAAGTTTCAAACCTTTCTCCATTAGAGTGGACATAGGTTTACAATTAGAAATCCCATACTTTTCCAGAGTGTCTTGGCATATTTCATCTAGGAGATAAAAATATGATGCTTCTTCTTCCATATCTCTAATCCAAAATAGTGGTGAAGTATTCCTAAATCTATCACGTCAAAATATTTCTTCGATCATTCTTAACATCATTGATGAGATTGTCTAGACTCCTATGATATCTTTAGATGACGCACCAAGACATTAGACCTTGAACATGAATAAAATAAACTTATAACATGTGACCCTCTATTACTTATTCCTTGTGATTAGTCAAACTGGATTAATAAACATGCATTATAACATAATCTAACAATTTTAAACAACTCTCAAGTTGTCTTTGATGCCTCTCGAACTAACGTGCAAGAAGAATTTTTAGACCTATTTTCCACTTCTAAACCTCAGTAAACCCTCCCTTATTGTAAAAGGATCTATTTTCATCCTGGAAACATCACTAAAATGTTTGAGGATCACATTTGTGAAGTGGGTTTCCACCATTTCAAAAATGATTTGTTACGAGTAACCTTTTACTATGACTAAACCCTCCTGAATCACCTCAAATTTTATTTCTATAGATCCTAGAAGAATAATTTTATGCATATGGATCATTTTGGCAACAAATATTTTTCTAGTGCTAGCACCACTA
The DNA here is from genome assembly GCA_018340775.1 of Taxus wallichiana var. yunnanensis. Taxonomy (NCBI): domain Eukaryota; kingdom Viridiplantae; phylum Streptophyta; class Pinopsida; order Cupressales; family Taxaceae; genus Taxus; species Taxus wallichiana. The sequence continues at coordinate 27,209,290 of CM031235.1, forward strand.
GTCAAAAAAAGATAGATTGGAGTTCTAAGATTTTTATTTGTTTTTAAATGAAATGTCTTTTACAATGGCCAATTGTTTTTATTCAACAGTTGCATGTATCTATAATACATGTTATTTTCTTATATGTAAGGATGTTTTCCTATTTCAAAACAACTTTTTGGTTGTTTTATGCATTTCATGAGTGAACAAAGGAAAATCATTTTGTATGTCGTACTCTTCATCTAATGTTCACTTTTTTATTATGGCATTATTTAGTTTTACATTTCCAGTTGAAATAGATTTTGAATCATGTAAATATTTTTAATGTCTCCATATTTAGTATTGATATTGTTTATGCAAAATCACGACACACCCCCAAAATCTTGGTTTGAGATGGGGCATTCAATGTGATTTCCAAACATTGAGCTATCCTAAGTGTGGGACCTCCAAATGGGATAGCTCTCCAGAGAAGGCCGGTTCTTGATCCTAATCCTACCTACCAAAAACTACTCCTAATGAAATAAAATAGACTACCAAAACCTATACTAAACTTCCAAGGAAACAGGAGAAGGAAACTTGCATGAAATGAAAATACACTAAGCGCGGTGATACACTAAGAAAAGGAGATGCTAGAGCAGATTCCCAACCCTAAAAATGAAGAAGAATGCACTTGGATAGGGTGGTTATATGCTACTGACCAAGATGCACACATTAAACCATTTCCAAATAAGCAAAAACATTCAAACCTTGCAATGGACATGAGAAAATACACATATCATGTAATCATAATGAGAGGAAAGGAAAAGTAATGATATTAATGCAAGGATTGACAAATGAATCAAAAATACCACTTCTATTACTCCATGAAATTACACAAGTACAATGTTATAGCAAGAAGAGGCATGAAGCCATTACAATGATTTGAGAAAGGCTTGAAGCCCCAAAATAATAGGGGTGCATGGGAAGAGAAGAATGACTTTTTTTTTTTTTTGCAACCCCTTTACAATTTATAGGAGAATATTTTTAGAGAAGAGAAGAAAATTATATTTCTTTCTTTAATCACCTGAAAATTCATCATTACATCTGTATGAGTGATGGGAAAGATTACTAAGCGCATACCCTCTTATACTTTGCCTTGTGGAGGAAGAAAACTTTCCCATACCTTCATTAATGCAGTTCACCTACCCAAGGAAATGTTCATTTTTCATATATTATCAAGTGTCCAAAATTTTTTAAATTCCAAATATGATGTTACCAAGTTTTAAATCGTTCCTCCACCTTTCCAACGGCTAGTTTTTACAAGAAACAGACACTTGGTGCTTAAGCTATGTCATTTTGGAGTCTTGGGTGACTCTGCAATTTTGGGATTTTGGAAACCTCTAAAAATCTCATTGTCATGTCTTCATTATGTCAGATTTCCCTCGGCTCTCCATTGAATGTGATTTTGCATGATTCCAAGCTATAGGGCTTAAGATATGGTATCTTTTGCATTGGTTTTTTGTTTTTTCTAGCTCTGCATGTACTACACTAGCGAGCGGTTTCTTTGAGCCCGAAATGGCTTGGTGAGTTGTTTTCTTTCATCACGAGAGCTCCAAAATTATCCCCTATCTCCTCAACCACTACCTTGCATGGACACCAAATTGCTTTGTTTTCCAATTCGGGATCCTTGGCCTCTTAACCTATTTATTTCATTGGCTAACTCAACCACCTTACACCACTCGTGAACGAGCCACCTACCCCCTTTGAAATCAGCACGCTCCCATGTTTAGGTGATCCCCTTCTTACATGTCGATGAATTCATTTCATATTTTCAATCCCATTGTTTTTTCTTTATGTTTGGATTGGTCCATTGCATTTAGGCCAATGAATTTTCTTTAGTCAATGAGCTTGGCCCTTCCTCCAATGGACCCCTTTGGCTTCCACGTTCACATATTTATTTCATCGAACCCTATGCCTCTGCTTTCCCCAAAACTTCTTACCCATCATGCGAAATATTTAAACTAGCTCACTTCACGTTACATTGGACAAATCGACAATATCTTCATGCTTTACTTGCCACATTGACTCATTTCCAATCGCCTTCAAACATTGTGCCCAACACCCCTTGCATTTCCCTTAGCTAACAAGTTATGCATTGAAGCCAACTCTCTTGCTTCACATTGGTCAACACCAGGGAAAATTTTAGTGGTGAATATTTGTTAATTCATGAATATTCCATTTTTGAAATTTGAAATTGGTAAATATTTAGGGTATAAGCTAGGACCAGTTCGCCAAATTTTTTGGGTATAAGTTAATTTTAGGGGTCAATTCACCATTCCCACGAAATAGAAATTCACAAAATTCACTTGAATAATGTTACTTAGTAGAATATATAGTATGTTGTCATCTAGTAGTATAAAAATGCTACCGACCGAAAATGTTGTTATGCTACCAGCCAACAACATAAGTTATGCATCCGCTAGCCCCATTTCTCCACATCCTGTCCCCGCCACTGCTGTTGTTACCCCTCTGCCGGTCTTCCGGGCTCCATCTTCCATTCCCACCACCACTGCTCCCACCCCCTTCGCTTCCACTTCGACCAGACCTGTTACCAGGTCCTCTAGGAGACTGAACCTTGATACCCCTACTGTGGAGAAGGGTCCTCAAGAGCTTGAAATTTCCCACAACCTCTTGCATATCAGCAGTGCTAGTTCTCAGGATGCACATATGGAGAGCTCTGCAAAAAGGCTGGAAGCCTTAGAAGCTGACATGAAGCTGTTGAAGGAGGAGGTTAAAAACTTGGCAAAACAGAAAGGCAAGAGGAAGAAGGAGGAGGAGGGGGCTATGGATAATAGCCAGATGGAAGATATATACAAGAAACTGAACTCTTTAGACTCCCGTTTAGGGAAGGCCAAAACTCGCCATGACTATAGTATGGCCATTTTTAGTGCAATTGAAGAGTTCATTGAACAACATGTCCACAGTGTTTCCAATCTCAGCGGGGTTCCGACATCGCTTTGGGGCACTGATAAGGAAAGCAAAAGGACCATTGATCAGCTGGATATAACTGACTCTACCCACATGATGACTTTGGGGATGTTCAAATCTTGGCAGAATATCAAATCCAGCATTGACAAAGCTGCCAAGAAGTAATTGTGGGTGCTTCTGCTACTTTTCTTTGTAAATATTGTTGTTTTTTGTCCTTTAGCTACTTTTCTGCTGTGTTTGTACTGGTTTTGTTTTGTTGGGGTAGCTGCTCTCTGGCTACGTTGGACTTCATTGTCATATTTGGATTTTGATCCTTTTTGTTCTGGTTCTCATTGCTATTCTGGCTTTTAGGCCCTCTTTTGTTCTCAAGGGTATAGTCCCTTTCAAAAAACTATTTGCCAATAATAAAAAAACAACAACATAAGTTATGCTATCTCGATGGTAGCATTTTTTATGCTATCGGCTGAAATCATACTATATGAGGTTGTCTCGTAGCATAAAAATATGCTACCGAATGGTAACATAAAAATATGCTCTTGACTGCAGCATATAAAAAGCTACCATCTGGTAGAATTTAATAGTGATGTCATGATGTCTTGATATTCGTCATTCATGTGAAAGCTAATTTTCCCAGATTCACCAAATATTTTCTAGGGTTTTTTTTGGAGGGACCCTTAAAATTTTCCCCTGGTCGACACCATGTGTCCCTCGCTTTTCTTGCCACTTAGACATCTCAACATTACCTCCACCTACCCCCATTGCACGATTTACAAGCTCATGCCTAACTTGTTTTTGGATATTCCGCTATTGGGATTTCAAAACTTTTTCCCCATCGAGCTGTTGCAATGTTCATCACAAAACTAGCTCCAAATTTCCAAAATTGTGAAACCCCGAAGTCTAAATTTTGGACTATGGGTTTCGAATTTGCCTTCCATTTCTCCCTAAAACTATTCATCCGACTTGGGCAATTGAAATATCTCGAAGTTCCGAATGTCCAAAGTTTTAACTTCATACTTTAGAATTCTTCCTTTTCGGACCTTTTTATCTTTCCATTTCTGAACTTTGGCCCATTTTTCTCCAAAATCACGAGGTCATTTTCTCTCGTAGTTGATGTCAATTTTGACCATCAAAGTCGAGACCACCATTTGAAAACTATTCCCGCATTATTTACTTTAATTTTGAATGGGATCAACTGTTGTGATTCCTCTCTCACCAAATTGACACATTCTCCAGGTTGCATGATGTTATTCCATTGGGCTTGTTATCATGTAAATGTGCAACAAGGAAATTAATAATTTCTGAGCATGACAACTATACCCTTGTGTTAATTTTTTCAAGTCTTACCATTCCAAGGCACCCCGAGTCTATCCAGTTAGTCTAAGTGACCTCCCGATTAATTTTATCTCACCCTAGGTGATTTAGGAAATTCCATTCATTCCCCTAGGTAATTTTAGGAGTTCATTAAGAGTTACAAGCTTCAGGAGTTGTGGGAAGGGTTGTCACTGCCTTCCTAGGATTAGAGCAACCCCATGGAGCAGAGAAAAAAATCCAAAATGGATGTGGAGGTGATTCAAATTCCTTGGGACATCATGGAAGTGATTCAAGAAGATTTTGGAAGGACTCATAGAAGTTGGGGTAGTTTCATGAAACTAGGGTTCACAAGCCTAGGCAGTGCATAGGGCAAAAAAACTGTTGAACTTCTGAAGGTTATTCCGGGAGCTCCGGGTGGAGTTAGGAGAAAAACAATACATATTCGGAAAGGGAATTACAAGACCTAAAATATGGTGAAATTATTTTTTCACAACACTTTGGCACATTAGGTTTGTAATTAGTTTTTCACATGCACAAGTGGAGTAGTGTAGTACCCACTTCCCTTTGACACCTTTCAATACCTATTTTGATACTGTGATTACATTATAGACATTATTATGTTTTGATTTAGTATGTTGTTAGACATTGATCATGGATTATTATTGATCTTGATTTGATTATGATGCATGGTGATTATTAGAGACACTCATATGTGGACTATTTGACATGGATGTTTTATGGATGTTGTTCAAACATGTGATTTTGGATATTTTATGCTTTGATGATATAGTTGTTGCTTCGATGTTGTTATGATTCATTTATATAGTTGGTTTTGTGATTTCATTTATATCATGTTGGATGTTTTGATATGGCCACGAGGCCGAAGGAGGTATTTGTATTTTGCAGGTTAAAAATATCACAACAAAACATCGGGGGATCGGAGACCAACCACAATGGAATTCTAGGTGAATTCGACAAGGTCACCATGGCAACTTGTTTTGTGTGTGTGTGTTGTATTTTGTTAGGGATTCCCATGGGGGGATTTCCTTTATATGTGACCATGGGTTTGTGTATTTTATTAATGTGGTTAAATTTTATTTATTGTTGTATGTATTTTATTAGTGATGTGTTCCTTTATTTAATTATATTTTGATAGATTAATGTGAGGAAACATATGATTAAAATTTAAATAAATCAAATTTGGGATATGGGAAAGTAATAATGGAAGTTGTTGGATGTTTGTATTAAATTTTTAAGGGATGTGTAAGTTGTGTAAGAGTTGTGTAAGTCTGATTTTGGAGTATGAAATACTCCACCTCCATGAAAAATTCGAATTTGTCCTTGGGGTTGTTTTGGAGGCTTGTGGGACAAGTAAAACTTGTCCCATGCCTCTAAATTTAATTTACCAACCATACTTATGGTTGGAGAAGTGATTTGTGACTTTTATAATGAATTTTATTAATCATGTTGCTTGTTTTGGGTTTCACTTTCTTACATTTTATTTAATTTTTTGTCCCTTGAGGTGTGGGCTTTTGGAGTGTGCAAGTAACTTGTCATTTTTCACCCACCTCTTTATTGTGCTTGGGAGAATGGATTTTGTCTTTTGTGTTTGAATTGGAGGATGTGTGATGTGGCATCCTACATGGATCCACATCATCCTCTTCTCTCCCTCTTCTATATAATTCAAACTCCTTGCTTGTTTTGGGGTTGTTGAACCTTTTTGCATTCTTCCTTGGGGCGCATTTTTGCTGTTTTGGAGCTCTTGTGGATTGTGGAGGAATTTGGAGATAACTTCATACTTGGCATTGCTTTTTGAACTATGTTTTTGGCATTTGAGAGCTTGTTGTTGGAAACAAAAGCTACCATGGAAAGGTAGGTGTTTATTCCTTCCTTATTGTTGTTATTTTCTTGTTGAGTTGTGTGTATGGAGAATGTTTTATTTTAATTGTTGGCTGGTTGGGTAGACTACCTTAGGGAAGGTGTAGGAGAAGGCTATGTGGAATCCATGTGGGGGTATAAGGAATGCCATTGGCATCATAGTTTTGTGGAGGGAGTTTTGGTTTGGGATCCACCATGGAAAATAAATAGCTTGCATTTCTTACTTTGTGGGGGCATAAGGAAATCTATGGGGGGCATAAGGAGGGATTTGTGGGGGCATAAGGATATGTGTGTGATGAATTATTTTGGTGGTTTGTTACTGGTGGATGCCCAATTCCCAATTGGGAGGCATAAGTAGCTTCCCCCATAGACCTTGCTCCTTTAGCTTGCATGATCAATCCTAAGTTTTGATTGGAATGTTTTTAAATTGCAGTTGTGAACTGTTGTTTTGTGTTGAACTATGTTTTATATTGAATTGTGCATGTTTGAAAGAATGTTGTGTGTTGTGGAAGCCAGTTGTTTCCATGGGTTGAATTGCATCTATTATTGTATTTTGGTTGGGGCTTGGGGGCCAATGATGAAGGAAGGCTTCTCCTTTCATTGGATGTCTTGGTTGGGTGGAGAGCGTTGCCTTTCCCCCTCTTTTGTTGTGATCAACTTGGAGAAAGAGAAAATGTGCATGTTGCTGTCCTGGAGCAAAGGAAAAATGCAGTTTGATAGTCCCTTGTGAAAACATATTTATTTGTAATCCTTTCCCACTTGTTGTGGATGAAATTGTAATATGTATTTTGTGAAGAAATATGTATGTAATTTGATTATGAAGTTAGATATTTGAATTGTGAAAGACATGTATATTCTATTCTAGTTTTTGGAAAGAAAGAATTAGAAATGTGTTATTTGCACCCAAAACATGGAAAGATGTAAAGATTTATAATTGAAGTCAATAAAGAGTTGAAATACCTTTTTGTTTCATATGCATTGTTGGATTGAATTCAATGTTTCATTGTATGAAAAAAGAGATAGTTAGATCTCTGTTTGGAAAGAGGAAATGTACGTGGAAACAATGTTGTATTTCTTGTATTTTGGGAATGTGTATAAATGAAATTTAGTATTTGCTTTGGATTCAGAATGGTTTGTTTAAAAACAACTGATTGTATTAGATTAAAATGGAAATGAAGTGCCTTACTTGCATGATGAAAAGTTAGATGGACCTCTTTAGATTTGATCTCTTGTAAATATTCAAAACTGGCAATTTAAGTTAATAAAAATGTACAGTTCAGACCTACACTTAATAATCAACTTGGATTTGATATAATTTAGAATGCTAAGACATTAAGGAACTCAAATTGACAAAGAACACTTAAGAAAACAAGTTAAATTAATTTAAAATCGATTCAATCCCTCTAACATCGTTTTTCACAATCAATTGTTGGAAAAATGCAACTTGAAATCAATTGAGAAAATTAAATCCCTAAACCACTTTAAATCCTTCCTAGATCAATTCTCCATGTCTTTTTGGCATGTTGAGTGAAGGAGGAGATCCAATTTAATCAAATTTAAAAGTTGGAAATTACTAGTTGGATTTTTAATAGCCTGCAGATCCTTTTTGCAAAATTGACCCCTTAAAATTTACCAAAAAGTAAAATTTATGTTTCCTATGAAAAGATGGCATTGAGAGCTTTCCATAAAGTCCTTGTTTGCCTAAAACTAAGCTTTCTAGCAAAAGTTATGACACTTTGAATTTTTATTCCTTGGCGGGAAACTTTGGGAAAATTTTCCCTGGCGAGCCCACGACCCAAAAAAATTCCCATTTAAAAATCCTTAGATAAATTTTTTGAAAATTTTTGGTTCAAGAAAATTTTCATCTTTTCCTCCACCAGCCCACAGCCAATCAGATGGTGCCACATATCCTCAAGGGGTAGCGGTGGAGGCACGGCATTATTTTGTCCTTAGGACCTTTTTAAAAATTGGAAAATTTTACCTTTTTGCCCCACCGCTCGCGGCCTATCATCATACGCCACGTGGCAAAGCATGGCGTGTTGGCGGAGGGGGTGTTTGGGGTAGAAACCAACATGACCTTTTTCCTTTGAGATTTTTTTGGGAAATTTTCCCTTAAACCTTCTGTGGCCCTACACTCCCACCCTGCCTCGCAGAAGATCCTTCCGTGGGCCGCGCAGACCCACTCGTCAATTTTCTTCCGTTTTTCTCCCCTTTAGCGAAATTCGCTAAATCACCCCACTACTCCACATGTATCCCTTCTCCCTGTAGTGAATTATAGAGTGCCACATGTCCCTAGCGGACTGAGGGTGCATGGAAGCCAAATTGGCTTTTCTCCCCCTTTGGCAAAGTGTCCAATTAACCCCGCCGCTCTGCCCTTTCTTTGTTTTCTCGGTGATGACTTCGAGGCCGCCACATGTCCCCTGGGACTGTGGAGGTGTGGGTGCAAATGGTAATTTTCTCCCATGCAAGGAAAAATTCCAAATGCCACCCTACAACCCGCTGACCCGAAATTTGCTTTTCACCCTTGCTTGACACGTGTCCCCTTGGGGAAAATTTGACCTCCAAAGTCTGCTTTCTCATATCTTGAGTTTCTGAAGGAGTTAGGAGGACTTATTTATATCACCGAAAAGGTGATAAAATTTCCTATCCAATGAAAATGATTTAAGGAATTTTTGAATATGTTAAGTATGAGAAAAATCAAGTTGAAACTCTGATCCTGTTAGAGAGTGGGTATGGGGTAAATTACTCCCTGAACCTAACTGAGACTTCTAACCCTAAAATTTGAACCATGTGAACTTGATATTTGTTAATGAAGGAAAAATATGATTTAGTAATTTTTATAATTGTTTCGGAACCTAATAGGGTCAAATGTTGTCTTACAACTTGGTTGTGGACACTTCTAATCAAAAAAATTATTCCATAATTTTCTAACCCACCGTAGGTTGTTTCGTGGGTCTCAAGTGGGTTGTTTTAAACAGGTATCACAAGTAGTAAATAAAAATATGATTTATCAAGGATAAAATGGAATAATCAAGACATTACACACCCACCATTGGATTAAAAGGTTATTTTCAGTCAAAAGCACTTAAAATTTTATCAAATAAGTCCATCGGGAGCTCAAGTTATCGTCATTTCAAGTTGTCCTTCCGGGAGTGAGTTTGGGAGTTAGTCAAATTTTGGGAGGACACGTGCCAGCTCTAGGAGCCTAGCAGGATTTATTTTCTACCATGTCCCTCAAGATAAGGGAATTCAACCATGGAAAAAATTTCCCAACCCACATATGACCTTTGGATCCTCATGTGACCTCTAGGATTGCTAGTTCAACCCCAGTGCTTGTAGGACCTCAAAGCCTCAATTATCCGATCATTGCCACGTTTCATCACCAGGAGTGTCATGGAATTTAATGTCCCTCACGTACCTCACAATTCATGGATATAATACTTGGAAAAATGTACGCATCCCCTAAGGAGACTCCTGGTCACCCATATGACCTCTTAAAGACTAGTTTTTCGAGACCAGGAACTAGTAAAGCTTTCATTCCCCGTCACGTCGGATCACCACCATATGTCGCCACCTTTCTCAATGTGGAAATTGATGTCCCTCACATCCCTTTGAGGTGAGGGATGTCAGGGACACAAAAATTTACCCATCCCTCTCTATGTGAATAATTTTTTGAATATTTTTTAAATCCCCACCTTCTCGCTTTCTTCCTGCTTCTTCCTTTTTAAACCCGTGCACAATTCTTTCTCCAAACTCCTCTACAACTTCCTACCACCACTCCACCATTGTTGAACCTAGAAATAGATCTATCACAATATTGTTTTCCTCCACTCCATGAAAACATACAAGTCTTAGAAGGAGGTTTGAGCAAACAAGGAAGAAGAAGCGAAGAATGAAGAGAAGAAACAGTGAAAATCTCCATTGCCGTGAAACTAGATTCGTAGAAATATTGCAAACCAATGCACGAAACAACACACCATTTTTTTTATTTTCTCTCTCAAAAAATACCAAAAAATTCCTTCATACTCTCCTATCACATGCCATAAATCATTCACAATGAAGAAATCTTCTTTCCGGATCGACGAAGAAACAAGTTAGACTTCCAATCAAACCGACTGTTGAATTGAAACAAGATTTCACCTGCAGCACAAGAAGAAAAAAACACATATCAAAAAATATTTTTTTTTTGAAAATATAGGAGAAAACCAGACCTACAAATTTTGAGCTCCATTAATGGCTGCCACGTTCGGCAATCGCTGTGCCAGTCGAAAAATCAAAAGTTTAAAATCTCCTAGACTATTGAGCGGGTAGGTCTAAAATTTCAGAGGGTGATATTGGGAAAAACCCATATCATAAAACTTTGTTCCATGTCAATCCAAACTCTAGAAGCCTAATTTCTAAAAATAGCATGTCTTCTACATAGGGGACTACTATTTTGGGAAAGTCATCAATAGAAGAACTTGCGAAGGAGACGGAGACATTAAGATGCATTGCAGCTGAGAATTCATCAGAACGAGCATTTTGAAACTTACTAAAAATAGTAAGTCATCCCATGAGCACTTGCTAAAAATAGAAAGTTGATCCAGAAGGAGAGAGGAATGTAGGGAGAAGAGGAAATCAGAGTCACAACATCTAGTTGAGGTTCGAGGGAGCTACTTTTTCATACTTACTAAAAATAGTAAGTTTCTCTTTCTAAGGAAAACATGAAGCAAAAGTGGACAAGACAAAAGCTGGCACAACCCTTCACCTATGAGTATGAGATAGAAGACAATGATGTCTTGTACATGGACCTGAATGACCTTAGAACTCGCATGGAAGCCAAGGACCGAAATAATATTGAAGATTAAATATTCACAAGTGGCTTGTTTGTTGTCAGTGGGAAACCCAAAGTGTCTGTGCAAATTCTTGAGTTGGTCCTAGCCTACTCTCACCAATATGAGCCCAAAACATGAACCATCCAAGATGAAAATGGTACAATGATGGCGGTCATTAGCCCTAGAACCATCTCACTTTCTCTGTAGATACCAACATCACCCAACATGGTCGTCATCTCAAAAGAAAGAGCCTTACATGATTGGGAAATGATGGATGCCTATGTACAAGGGGTTGTACTTGGTTCATGGTTGAAAATACGAAGAAATCCCTCAAGGATGCCCAAGAACTTTCTAAGGTGTGAGTTCTGAGAAGGATATTCAGATGCCATCACTCTCCTTAGTAGAGTTATGGGTGAAGAAAGCACAAGAGACTTCATGGATGGATGGGTATTTCCATCTTGACATTAACAGAGGGAAAACATAGCATTGGTGGGCGCGATCATCAACGACAACCTCCATTTGCAACTATTCTAGGTACCCATGATGAATAAGTTCCACATGAATTCTTACTTGGTCTATCTCCTCACTAGCTCAAGATCATTCAAAGGATTGACTCTCACACAAAACATTGTTGCCAAGGTGCTTACATTCGAGAAACTTCCACAGTTGGTGATGGAGGAAAGCCATAGGCATTTCACTCACATGAATGATGCGTTCATAATGTATGTGGTCTGAAGCTTAGAAGGAGATCTAGAGGCTAGGATGTCATCACAAGCAGCATCTGTGATCAAGAAATATGGCTCTTATTTCATACAATTCTTGACCTTCTCCTACCTATGAGTTGTTGGCTTCAACCAAGCTCTGCTAAGGTTTCCTAAGTACCTTAGTGACCAAATTATATTGTTTGAGCTTTGCAAATAGATCATTCAAGTGAATAACAAGCTTAGAAGTAAGAGGAAGAAGTTGATTTCATTCCCTATCTCTCTTGAGGTATTCACGTGCAAGAGCTCAAATGATGCATCTCATCTGGAGGCCACTTTCACTCATTTGACTTTACATTCCTACATTATCAAGCCTAATTTTGACATCCGAGAAGATCCCAACTCTTTCTATGTCCCGGAATGCAACGTGAGCCACAAGTCGAGGACTACTGGGCTAATTGCGCTGATGAATTTGAAGTGCATGTAAAGGACCATATGATAATGACGATAAATGAGATGAAGATATTTTACATGATGATGGGACATAGATGTATGGTCCTGAGTATGTAATAGTCAAGATGTCCCCCTTTCCTCTAGTCAACTGGTATGTTCATGAATCAGGGGATATAAAGGAGTGGACTGAGAAAGTGGTAAGGAGAACGAGAAATTGGTTTCATAAGAAGAGAAACATGATCATCCAAATACGAGGAAGATGTTTCCTTGTATGAAGAAAACAATTTCCCCTGACACCCATACTATGCGCATGTGGAAGATCCCGATCTATTAGCAATTGCCTCATTGGCCAAAGAAAAAATATCAAGAAATTTCACCTATACAACCTCACGGTTCTATAGTGGAGAAACAGTAGTCAATACATTGAAGTAGCTCAGCCCAAGGTAATCAGGTCAGTGGATGATATGACATCTGGTCACTATGAAATGAACACAATCCAACTGGGACCGGAAAATCATGAATGGGATTTGCACATGTATCAACAATCTTCTTCTGCTCTCATGGTGGTGAGGAATAAGGAGTATAAGAAGAAGATTGATGAACTAAAAGAGCAGGTGTGAACTCTATCATTCTATGTGAAATATCTAGTTGATCCTAATGCCATGAAAATTCCCACTGAGGATGTTGTACCCATCAATAACTTCAATCTATAATCCATCGGGGACGCACGAGTTCACAATGTAAGGGCAAGTGAATAATGAATGGATTAACTCAATTTCAGAAAAAGGGAAGTTAGTGCTCTAAGAACTGTCAAACTCTTTGCTTATATGTGTGTGACAAAAAATAGAACATAGACACTGAAGGAGCACTTAGAGAAAGAAAGGGACTATTGGGAACCTTTGGGCCTAGTAGTAGATGAAATGAGCAACACTCATCGCTAGGAGTTGATTGACATGAAGATATTTGAAAATACCTTAGAAGACTTGTCACATGTATGGGCGAGGGCCTTAGAAATCAGGTTTAGGGAAATCAATTAGACCATCACAGAGCTAGAGGAAAAAGAGGAACAGTCATACAAATTGTAGGATAGTGTAAATCGGAAAACTCAAAAACTTAGAGTACCTGCAATGGGCAAGGATACAACTGTTGATGAGTTGATTGATCCATTTGAATAATACGTCAAGAAAGAGGTAGGTAACCCATTGTCCTTCACTAAAGATACCCTCGACTTCCTCTCAGAGATTTGGGCTTCTATTATACTTATCGCAAAGAAACATTCATCATGGTTCAGGAAGTGTAAAGACACCAATAGCATGGCTGATGGATGGACATATACCTTGGGTTGCGTTTACATTCCTCGTGCCAACAAAGTCGAACTGTAGTAACTTGTTTCAGCAAGCAACTTGGAGGGACAGAGGCCTTCTCATGAGGGTGAAGTGGAAACAAGTAAGGAAGCGAGATCAAATCCACTGTAGCAACTCATTCTTCCGCATAATTCTTCCTTTCTCTCTCTTCTTTTCTCACCCAATGCTCTCTCTCATCAATGTTATATTTTTTCGTTGAGGTTTGCTCTTTTTAATATAAAATTAAATGACTTTATAAATTTAATGTAAAATTTAAGTCGCCTTGATTTTATAAAAGGGACTTAAATATTTAAGTGGAATATGAACAATCTAAAGTCAAATTAAAGTATTTAAAAAGTCACCGGAATATGAAGAGTTGCCTTGTCTTCTATAAATTGTTATAAGCTTCTTATTTGAGCTTCTTCGTAGAAAACGTATACTACTTCTTATATATTGGAGCTGTTTTTTTGTGAATTCATGAGAGAGACATCCTTGTGAAAAGAGAAAAGAGATAGCAAGTTTATTCCATTTTACCTACCTAAAAATGTCTTCTATTTCTATGTTATGTACAATTTCGCTTGATCTTCAATAAAGGAAGAAGGAATTTTAGCCTTTTTTGACTGAGGAGTTTAGTGGTACTTTGTGCTCATTAAACACTATTTGGTCTTGTTGTTATTACGCAAATTTGATTTCTTCTAAATTCAAGTGCATGTAATGAAATTTCTGGCTGGTGTATGCAAGTCTCTGATTTTCTACTTACAACATTAGTTTCTCTTTTCTAACTTTCTCACTCCCTTTCCCACTTTCCTAACAAATTCCTCTCTTGCAGATATATGCAAGATTTTTCCGTAGGGTCAGTGGAGTGCCCCTATTGGATCCTTGGCCAAAATGCCACCAAGATAAAAATCAGGTTTTACTTGTGCATGCATGTATGATAGTTGCACCGGTTAAGTAGAGGAACTTAGCCTCTTAGAGAATTAGCAATATAACCACTAGTTTATCTCGACAAATTTTATCACCAACAAGGCTCATGAGCTCCCTTTCTTATGCCAAGCTCCTCATTATTAATTTTTCCATGGCTCCAATAGCTTGACCTTCTTCTCATTGCCATGCACGATGTTGAGCTTGTCATTGTTCCTCTCACCATTATCAAGTTGCTCGACATTGTTCTTGGTTCGGCCTACCAAACCCTTGACACATTGCGACATCCCTTACCAAGCCAATTTACCCCTTACTCCTTCCATAGCATGCTCAATCATTGTTTCATTGATCTAGGTTGTGCCGAGCCAACATCCTCGAACTCTCTAGCCAATGTGTTGAGATCTATGATAATGTGTCGAGTCCGCTCGACCTCACCATTGGTCCCACCAACTCCATCTTCTTACTAGCACTATGCCGAGTTGTTCCTTTCCCTACTAACCCATTGAATTTCCATCGATTCACTTCATTGTTTAGGCCAAGCTCAACTACACTATTCTCTCACATCTACCATGACTTGTTTGCTCAATGGTCTAAATCACCTAAGCTTCGTAGTGCCCCCATCTTCCGTTTACTCACAAGCCTTTATTCAACCGAGCTCACTATGAATATGCCTCACTAGATTTCTTTGAGACTAACACCTCCCAAGCTCATCACCGAGCCATCCTACCTACTCACCCCAACTCAAACTCCCCTTATGATCTCTACATCCTTCTTTTCCTACGTCAATGTCTAAGTTTAATGTTGAGCTTGGCTACCACCATTATGATCCACCATTTTCTACATTGTCGAGATCGTTATTTGAGCTATGTCGAGTCCATTTTCTTCACCCATTGTTTGGCCTTTATGGACCTAGTTCTCCACTGAGCTCATCATTATTTCATCCTCCTTTGCCCCATGGGCTAGGCCGAGACCTCCATCTTCATGAGATCAAGCTTCGTAGCTCAATGGATTGTAAGCTTTAACAAATCAGTTAGACACCAAGCTCTTCATTGTGCTAGGCCTTTCCAACATAGTTCATTGTGCAAGCCACTTACAACACCGAGCTACTCTCATATTCAGGCCACCTTCATCATAATTTCTGTGAATCTCTAACTAGGTGCCAAGCTCCTAGCTTGCTACATGTAACTCGCCGCCCCTTCCACACTAACATGACTCACCGAGCTACTCGGTGAGCTCAAACCAACTTGAAGCTCGATATTTACAACTTGCTCGCCAATTAGCTCACCGAGATGGTTGGAAAGTTGTCTTAGCTCGGAGCTAAATTTTACTTAGCACCCCAAAAATTTTGCCCAATTAAATTTATTTTGAATTTCTTGAGCTAATGGGCCATGAGGGATCGAGTGAGGTGCTTTGGGGCCCCTTCCTTTGATTTTTGGTAATTTTGGCTAGATGTGGGCTCTTTGGCCACTTTTCCTCATTTTAAAGTCAATCTTTAGGTCAAAACCATGAAGAGGAAAAATTACTCTTATGTTTTCAACACCCTTGAAATCACTTGAATGTGTAGCCTAGGACCTTGGAAAATGTTTGTAACCTTCATTTCATCCTTAGGTGCAAAGGTCCTGCTACTTCTTGTTGTCTAATTTTTCCCATAGGGAAAAATTAGATAACAATTTGACGACTTGTGGAGACATATGCTTGCTATATATTCTATGCTAGTAGACTCATTATGTCCATTAGTCATAGAGTCACAATTGTTACAGAATCGATATAACCTTGAAACTTTCCCTCGGGATAGCCTACAACATTGTTGATCCCAAACATGTTCCGCCACTTGCACTTCCCAATTTTCATAAGAAAATCTTGAGGTTAAAATTGTGAGAGTAGAAAATTTTCTAAACCTGGGATTTTCACCTTTTCCTTTCTGCAACATTGATCTAATGATTACTCGACATACATAGCTTTGTTGTATAACTTTGAGTAAGGCATTTTCTTATTTTTACATCATAGAACTCTATTAAAATTTGATTTTTTCCTTCTTCTATAATTTCCATCTCCGACCCGCCGCTTCTAACTCCACGGAAGACTCGCATGCAAACCCATAAAGTCTTCAAATGAAATTATTATGCAAGGATTTGAGGTTGATATTCTTCATTTGAAACATGGGGAACCTTGAATGATCGGGGACTACTCTTTTGATTCTGCAAGAGCACTAGAAGCTCAATGATTGACTGAAGGAACTAGAGAATGGAACTTATACAACCCATCCCTCATCATATTTAGTTGTTCAAGATTTGTTTTCTCTTAAAATATGTAAATTTTCCTTATGAATATGAGCTTCTTTCCCGTTGTAAAATAATTTGTAGAGGTTTATTGAAACATAGTGTACTGTTCTGGAGCAACATGAACCAAAAAATATGTACAAAAATACCAAATCATACATGCCCAAGTAGACATGAAGAGTGTGCAAGAGAACTTGTTATGTGGGAAACAATCCTACACCTACCCTAACCTAACCTGGAAAGAGATAATACTTTAAAAAAACCCTCCAACCGGTGATGAGAAGTAGCTTTCCTTCTTATGATAGGAATCCATGCACATAATTTGACATTGGACATAGCTATGTACATGAGTGAAAAATTGAATAGAGACCAATTTTCCACCCAAATCATCAAGGTATCAACTATAGGAAAAACAAATACCTCACTAGAATTATTTACATGAGGCTCCCAATGTACCGCACTGATCCTCAATAATATGAGATTGATCCTCATGTTCGAGATGAACATGACTAATCATGACAACTTTGGCTCTATCTCCTACGAAGTTAGATATCTTATGGGGCATGGCCTCGAACCCCTATATTTTCCCACTACTCGAGTATTAGTAAGAAATCCTTCATGCAAACCTTCATGGAAAAGGTGAATGTCTATGATTGGATTTTCCTTTTCTTGCACATCTACATATAACTTATGTGTCACCTTGGTGGATGGTATGAATGTGATGGTATCGTCATTCCCTTTCTCCTACTTTCCCATTGTGAAATTAGGGAGATTAAATTCCTCCAATCCAAATCCAAGAGAATTCTTATTTGAAGTGGGCATCTCTGGCATAATCTCCTCTGTGGCAGTGAGAAACTATTCCATGACAACATGCAATTCTTTAAGATTTATTACAGCCTCTAATTTAATCATTGTCACTCATTGTAAGTGGTTGAGCTCTATTAATCGCTATTTGGGATTTGGAGTTCCCCCTTTGCCCCTTGAAGGAAATACTGACCAACACATTCATCTCCCTCTTTTAAATTAAATTTTTAAGGGTCACACTCCTCTTTCATTTCTCTTGAGGGCTAGGCTAACTCTGCACATTCATTTCCCTTATCCAAAATGGGTTTTGGGATGTAAAAATCTGTTACTTGATGATTCTAAGGGTTATCATTAACAATAGGGTATTCAATACTCTCCTCCATAGTGGATTCATTAGACAAGTCATCTTTAGAAAAGGACAAAGGAAGAGGGAAATCTAAAATTTCAGTGACACAAGAGAGCAAGAAACTCTCTATGATCTCTTCCTCCTGTAGAACCTCCAGAATTAGTTCACTCACTTCTATGGTGTCTTTTAAGTTTGAAAATTATTCACCACAAGGCTCCTCATCCTAAAAAAAAAACTAGAGAGATCAAACTTATCCCCGAAATAAAAATATGGAGAGGGTTAATTGGGAGAAGGGGTTGAGGTTTCTTGTGTTTCCTACCTTGAAATTGGGTTCCTTGGAATTGTTTTGTTTTCCTCCATGGCAAGAATATGTTCCTCTTCTTTTGGATTTGGAGATTTTATTTCCTCTATGCACTCAACATCTAGTGGTTGATCAAAATTTTATGAGAAGAGAGTGTGCTCGTGGACACTGCATTCTGAACAAACCAACTATTGATCATCTTCTACTTGTTCTTGTTACGATACTTTTGCTGCAAGCTCAGCCTTCACCACCTTTTCTTCCACCTTTTCCTCCTCTGAAGGCTTGACCATTAAGGGAATCTTTTAAATTCCAAATCTTAGGGCCAATCTTAATATTGTTTTCATCATTTCTTCTTTTCTTGGATCTTCTTTTTGTTGTTCTCCATGAATGGTTGTTTGAGTCTCTTCTCGACATGGGTTCGGGATTATGAGAGGAGTGGTGGGTGGGGTATCCACTTATTGTTTCTTTTTGTTGGTGGAAGAGGAGGTTCATTTACTTGTTTATTTGTAGAAGAGGGGTTTTGAAAGGGAAAAGGGAAGAGAAACTAAGATGAGGTGGAAGATTAGAAGATGAAGAAGGGAAATACACACTATGGGAAACAAGTGGGAGACTTGGAAACTAAGGTTCAAGATGGAAGGGCATGGCTTGAGACATAAAGGGGAGGCTGTTAGATGATGAAAAGGTTTCTGTTGAGAGGAATGGATAGCATTACGTCCGAGGCCTACCTCATTTTGATCCATTCTTCAACCCTAAGCACTATATCATTCATCCAAAAGAGCTCTTGCCGAGGGTCCAACTCACATGGTATGAGGCCATTTTAAGGGTACAAAATTATGAAGCCAATCTAGGCTGCATTTTCCATCTCCTTAATCCTGATTTGGTCCATACGATACTCCAACTTCAAACCTTCCTCTACAATTCAATATCTTCAAGTGTTGGATAGCTTCTAAAATTTGTGTGCCCTTGTTCTTGAAAATATCCGTAGTTTGGTGGGTAACCAAACTGATCTACATTCTACTCATAGGGGTATGCCCATTGCTAAATTTCATCATAGTATGATTCCAAAGGTGGTTGATAGCACCCTAAAAATATATGTTGCAAGTGTGGAGGTATATCTGAATGGCGTTGTTGCTGCAAGTGTGTATTTCATTGTAGGAATGAAGTCATGGCTGCACAACTTCATAGAAGAAATGGGATGGAAAGGAATGAAAGAAATGGAAGGAAAATGGATGGAAATGGGTGGAGAAGAGATGATCTACAACTCGAGAGTGGGTTTTGACCAAATGGATTTTTCAATTGTGCTTTGTGCATGCCTCCAAAGGCGGTGATCCACCAAGTGCACAATGAACTTGATGGAACGAATTTGATTGCTAAAATGCACACCTCTAATGGCCCAAAAATGACTACGAGGTTGAACTGGTTCAACTACAAATGATCCTCTGAGATTAAAAATTTGGAACTTGGATCTTATTTTAAACTTCCTTAATTCAAAGTGTAAGACATGGTTGAAGCTCAATTCTAAAGTAGAATAACCCTAAAATCCGAAATGCCAAGCAATCTCCAAAAGTATAAAATGTAAATTCTCTGAAGTCTAAAAACTCGAAACTTAAAGATTCTCAAATCCCAAATTACAAAATTTCTAAAATCCTAAAATTCCCAAAATCCCAAACCTTAAATTAGGAAAAGTCTGAAATTTCAAAAGTTCTAAAATCCCGAAATCTGAAATTCAAAAAAATCCTAAAATTCTGAAAATGAGAATTTTTAAGTTCCAAAGATACCATTTTGATCTTCAAACTCCTATCAATCATCTCAGTGAAAGTTTGAGCCCATTTTTCACATGTTAATTCCTCAAAAATGATTTCAAAACTTTGACCCTACAAAGAAAACCTCCAAAATCTGAAATCTGCAACTTCCAAACTCTAAAGTGCAAGGGAAACTCTAAAATTCCTTGCTCTACCTTGGCTTCAATGTGACTTATATTTGAAATGGATAAAAGTTAAAACTTTTGACTTCAATATTTTCACACCGAGCATGCCAAATCTGTTTATGTGAAATCACAAAACCCCCTTAATGGCTTGGTTTGAGATGGGGCATTCGGTATGATTGCCAAAAATTAATTTATCCTAAGTATGGGACCTGAAAAATGGGATATCTCTCTAGAGAAGGCTGGATCCTTCTCCTAATCCTATCTACCAAAAACTACTTCTAGTGCAATCAAAGAGACTTCTTAAACCTATACTAAAATTCCAAGGAGATGGGGAGAAGGAAACTTTCATGAAATAAACCTACACTAAGAGCGGTGATACACCAAGAAAAACATATGCTAGACAAATTCCCAGCCTTGAAAAATGAAGAATTATTCTCTTGGATAGGTTGGTTATAAAACATAGACCAAGATGCACACATTACACCATTTCCAAATAAGCAAAAACATTCAAACCATGTAATGGACATGAGAAAATACACAGATCCTATAAGCACAATGAGAGGAAAGGAAAAGTAATGAAAATAATGTAAGGATTGACAAATGAATCACAAACACCACTTCTATTACTCCATGAAATTTCATAGTACAATGTTATAGAATGAAGAGGCATGGAGCCATTATAATGGTTTAGAGAAAGGATTGAAGCCCCAAAAGAATAGGGGTGCATGGGAAGAGAAGAATGACTAAATTTTTATTTTTTTAACCCCTTTATAATTTATAGGAGAAGAATTTTAGAGAGGAGAGAATAAAATCAGATTTATTACTTCAATCAACTACAAATTCATCATATCTCCTGCAAGAGTGATGAGAAATCTTTCCAAACCCATACCCTCATGTACTTTGCCTTGTGGAGGAAGAAAACCTGCCCATACCTTTATTAATGCATCTCACCTACCTAGGGCAATCGTTCATTATTCATAGATTTTGGGGTCCAAAACCTCAAAACTTCTAAATCTAATGTTATCCGGCTATAGAACGTTCCTCTACCTTTCTAATAACTAGCTTTTTGCAAAAACAAACACCCGATGCTCAAGTTATGTCATTTCGAGTCTTGGGTGCATCTATAATTTTGGGGTTTTCGAAACCTATGAAAATCTCATTTTCATGTCTTCATTATGTTGGGATTTCCCTCGGCTCTCCAAAAGAACTATGATTTTTCAGATTCCAAGGTATAGGGCTTAAGCTATGGTATCTTTTACATTGGGTTTTTTTTGTGTTTTCTGGATCTGCATGTATTACACTGACAAGTTGTTTTCTTTCATCCTGGGAAAGCTCTAAAATTCTCCCCTATCACCACAAAGATCAATTTTGAGTCCTTGGCCTCTCCACCTAATTCTTTCATTGGTCGACTCATGCACCTTATACTACTCATGAGCGAGCCACCTACCCCCTTCAAAATCGGCGTGCTCCCATATTGGTGTGAGCTCATTCGGGCATGTCTACAAGTTCCTTTCCTATCACCAATCCCAATGTTTTTACTTTATGTTTAGATTTTCTTGTTATGCTTAGGCCAATGAGTTCGATTTATCCGACGAGATCAGTCCTTCCTTCAATGGACCCCTTTGGCTTCCACGTTCTCATATTTCTTTCATCAAAACCTATGCCTCTTCTTTCCCCAAAACTTCTTTCACGTCATGCACTAGATTTCAATTGGCAAAGCTTCACGTTGCATTGGATGAATATTTCCATATCTTCATGATTTTCTCACCACATTGACTCATTTCCAACCGCCTCCAAACATTGTTCTCAACACTGTTGCATTTCCCTTAGTCGGTGAGCTCTGCATCTAAGCCAACTCTCTCACTTTGCATTGAGTCGACACCACATGTCCCTCGCTTCACTCGCCACTTGGACATCTCGGAATTACCACCACATACCCCAATTGCATGACTTACTAGCTCATGCTTGACATGTTTTTCAGATATTCCCCTATCAAGATTTTAGAACTTTTTCCCCATCGATTCATTACAATGTTCATTACAAAACCGGCTCAAGAATTCCTAAATTACAAAAACCTGAAGTCCAAATTTTGGACTTTGGGTTTAGAAATTTTCCTCCCGTTTTGCCTTGACACTATTCATCCGACTTGGGTGAATGAAATCTTTGATGTTCCAAATGTCTAAATTCCAAAGTTTAGACTTTGGAATTTGGCCTTTTCAAACTTTTTTATCTTGTTATTTCAGAACTTTGGCCCATTTTTCTCTCGAAATCATGAGGTAATTTCTCCGTAGTTGACATCAATTTTGACTTCCAATGTCGAGACCACCATTTGCGAACTATTCCCACATTATTTTCTTAAATTATGACTAGGATCATCTATTGTGAGTCATATCTCACCGAATTGACCCATTCGCCACCGCACGATGTTATTCCATTGGGCTCGTTAGATCTCCTTTCATGTGCTAAGCTCCTCATTTATAACTTTTTCATGGCTCTAATAGCTCAACCTTCTTCTTTATTTTCATACACGGCCCCAGAGCTCCTCATTTTTCCTCTATCCACAACCGATTTGCTCAAAAAATTTCTAGGTTCGGCCTACCAAACCCTTGACGCTGTGTGACATTCATGGCCGAGCCTATTTTCCACTTACTCCTTCCATAGCATGCTCGATTGTTATGTCATCGACTGGTTGGCCCAAGCCAACATACTCTAATTCTTTGGCCAATCAACCAATCTCTGTGATCATGTGTTGAGTCAGCTTGACCTCACCATTTCTCCCACTAATTCCATCTGCTTCATGGTGTTATGCCAAGTTGTTCCTTTCCTCGCTAACCCATTGAATTTTCATCGAGTCACTTCATTGTTTAGGCC
This sequence comes from Taxus wallichiana var. yunnanensis, assembly GCA_018340775.1. Classification (NCBI taxonomy): domain Eukaryota; kingdom Viridiplantae; phylum Streptophyta; class Pinopsida; order Cupressales; family Taxaceae; genus Taxus; species Taxus wallichiana. Next base: position 27,232,185 of record CM031235.1, read on the forward strand.
GAGCTTGGATGCACTATTCTCTCACCTCTGCATGACTTGTTCACTCAATGTTATAAATTACCTAAGCTTCATAGTTACCCCATATTCTATTTACTCACAAGCCTTTCTTCAACTAATCTCACCGTGAATCTTCCTCACTAGCTTGCTTTGAGACTTAAGGTCCCCAAGCTCATCACCGAGCCATCCTACCCTCTCGGTCGTGCTCAAACTTCCCTCGTGATCTTTGCATCCTTCTTTTCCTAATCCGATGCCTAAGTTTAATGTTGAGCTTTCCTACCACCGTGATCCACAATTTTATATGTTGTTGAGCTTGTTATTTGAGATATGTTGAGTCTATTTACTTCACCCATTGTTCGGCCTCCATGAAATTAGTTCTCCATTGAGCTCATCATGATTTCATCCTCATTTTCCACATGGGCTAGGATGAGCCCTCCGTTTTCATGAGCCCGATCTTCGCAACTTCATGGATTGTAAGATCTAACAATATAGTCGGAGACTCGAGCTCTCCATTGTGCCAAGTTTTTTAACATAGCTCATTGTGCAAGCCACTTACAACACCTAGCTCCTCTCATATTTGGGCCACCTTCATCATACTTTCTGTGAATCTCCAACCGGGTGCCGAGATCCTAGCTTGCTTCATGAAAATCGTCACCCCTTCCATGTTAACTCGACTCTTTAATCTACTCGACGAGCTCAAACCAACTCAACGCTCGTGACTTATAACTAACTCGCCAATCATCTTGCTAAGATTGTTGGCGAGTTGTCTTCACTCGAGCCAAATTTTTACTTTAGACCCCCAAAAAATTTCCCAATTAAATTTATTTTTAATTTCTCAAGCTAATGAGCCATGAGAGACTGAGTGAGGTGCTTTAGGGCCCCTTCCTATGATTTTTAGTTGTTTTGGTGGATGTGGGCCTACGGGCCCACTTTTCCACATTTTTAAGTCGATCCTTAGGGTCAAAACCCAAAAGAGGAAAAAATCCTCTTATGTTTTCAACACCTCTGAAATCACTTGAATGTGATCCTTGGGACCTCAAAAATGTTTGTAACCTCCATTTCATCCTCAAGTGCCTAGGTCCTCGCTACTTCTTGTTGTTTAATTTTTCTCAGGGGCAAAATTAGATAATAGATATCATAGCAAAAATTTGACTCATTTAGTTGAATGGTTTTGTGATTAAATGTATATGCATCTATCTAAGTTTTGAAGCCATCTTTTAGGGACTCTTCACTATTTCTAAATGACACATAAAGCATGAATCTTTCACGACAATAATTTTCAATGTCTAAATTTTTGTTGTAATTCCAAAGCATGTGACATAAGGATTTATTGTGGGATATTATTTTTTGTTCTTTTTCTATATCTGGAATAAAATTTAGCCAAATACATGTTGTTTATGGAATATGGGTGTGTCATGAAATAGTCCACAATGGATTGGCAATTGGTCATTTTTTTTTGTAGTAGTGCGGGTGGATTTAGGATGAATGTATGGTCTTCCTCGAACTAGAAGTGTTGATGAAAGTACATGTTTGTGAGAAACTATTCAAAGGAATAGACAATACTACTACATGGGATTCTTATTGTGATGACATTTTTGTGTGCTAATAATTACATTTCCAAGGTTTCGAAGCATTTGAATGACATTATGGTGTATTTCCTTATGTTTGGATCAAATTTTTATGAATTCTTTTGTCATGGAATGATCAATTTTTTCATATACAAATAATAAGATGTCGCTACTTCATATGCATTAAGAAAAAACTCCACATTGGTGTTTTCCTGCCATAACAAGGGCATTTCCTTTCAAAATTATTAGTCCATGATTGACTAGCTTTTCTTTTCAAGAATAAGGTTGGTTATTTCGAGTGTTTTTGGATTATTTGCATGTAGATAAGCTCATCCATGCCAATCTCTTCAAGGAACATATCAAATGTAACCCAACTTTCATATTGTCTACTTTCAAGAGCATTAAAGATAGAAGATGTGTTTGTAGTAAGAGCTTCGTGTTCTTCTAAACATGGTTCAAGAATCCTTGTTTGTTTCATTGGTGGTTACGGGAAATTTTATCTACAATGTGGGTGTATTTTGGTTTTACAACTTTGTGTGTGGTGATGTTGTTGCAATCTTTCCATTGTTAGCAAAATAATTAAAATAATACATTGTTTTATTTTTAACTAATTGGTAGTCGAGTTTCTTACCTTTGTGGTATCCTCCCAACCAAATGACACTTCCATAAAAGAAAATATTTGGAGACATGTGTGGTTGTGTCTAGAGAATTTCTCTTTTCCTCTACCTACGTGGACTAAAGTGGCCTGCAAAGTTTGGTTTTGGCATTAGAAATATACTCAACTCTTTAAATGTGGGAATCCTATGTGACAATAAAAGAAGATAAGAAGACCATGTTTGGCATGTTGGAGGAGGACCTATGTGGAAGAGGATGCGGCTTGTTGTTTTTCCATTTTATTTTTGTCTTTAACATCAACCAACGTTGTCATTAAAAGTGTGGAGCTATTTTGGTGTTACGATAAATTAAAGCATGGAATTTTGGAGCAGCCATTAGAGTTAGCAATGACCTATGGAGGAACAGAAAAACAAACATAAAGCAACCAACATAATATTTATTTGGCATTTTGTTCTCCTTGCTTTGGCATGGACGGTCGAGACCCGAAAGATGCGTGGAAATCGCAACACCTCTTGGGTGTGGTACTTTACTATTTTATTTTTTTCTACCTTTTGGAGTCATGGAGCATAAAGTAAAGAAAATAAAATCCAAAGATATGTTATCCTAGTGTTATGTAGTGATTAGAAGGAGAACCATTGGCATGGCGGTGAATGTTGAAGCACGAGACCTACGTGAAGGTGAATACACCTAACTTCTTTGAACATAATAATTTTTTTTATTTGACATCATGTCTACCCCTACCAATGCCCAACTCTCTAAAGGGCTAAATTATGTTGCATGGAAGGCAAAGATGAGAACCATTCTCCTCTTTTAAGATCTTTGGGAGATCGTAATTGGCACACTCACATGTTCCACGATGTAGATGAGCAAACAAAGTATGACAAGGCTGATGCAAAATCCTTGATGTTGATCACTCTAAGCATATCTGATGAGGTGCAACCACACATTTGGAATGTAAAAACATCAAAGAAGGCCTAGGATACTCTGTCCATGATCTACAAAGCAAATAATTTGACAAAAATTTCATCTCTAGTCAAAGCTTCATACCATGAGTATGCAAGAAGGCAAGAAAGTGGAAGAATTCTTGCATCGAGTGGTAGAATTATGAGAAGAGCTTAGCACACTCGGAGAAGTGGTCAAAGATAATTTTCTTGTCCCTCTCACACTATGTGCTCATCCTTCATAGTTCTAAACATTCATCACCACATTGACCATCACATAAAAAGATGTGAGCTTTTCCGAACTAGTGATTTTTTTGCAACAAGAAGAATCCATTCAAATAATATAAGATGAGTTTGAGGACAAAGCGTTGATCTTGAGGTAGAAGAAGATTCAATGGCCTCACAAGGGAAAATAACAAGTAGAATTCTTAGAAGATAAATCGATGGTGTCACATATGTACCACAAATATACATGACACTGCTAAATTGTTGGTACAATAGTCACACACAACGTAATTCTAGAGAAGAGATCACATCTAGCCAAGGTGATTTAAATAAATCTAAGTGATTTCCTACGAGAAAGAAGCGAAAAGGACATGTCCCCCGACCAAATGATGACACAAATGAATATTTCCTAGACTCAGCACATTGAAGTGCACATGAAGATTATTTGGTTCTCATATCCCAAACATCGTAGCCATCAGAGAATGTTTTGTTGATATATTGAGGTGCTAGCAAGCATGTGATGGGTGATAGAGAGCTATCTCGATTCATTGATTAAGCTCGATCCACCGGATATCGTGTTTGAATTACAAAAACAATGAGTATATAGAAGAAGGAATAGGAAATGTGACCATTCCTCTCGGGATGAGAAGATGTACTCTCACAAAGGTGCTCTATGTCCTTGGCTTGACCAAAATCTCCTATCTCGTATCTCAAATGTTGAATCACAAGCTCAAGGTGGAGTTCCTAGTTTAGAATGACATCAAATCATGTCTGATATCTAAATAAGGTATGATACTTGATAGATATTTTTGAAGGATCGTTTATTTGCATTAGATGTAGTTTCATCCTCTACAGTTGCATTATCTACCTCCATGGTGGAATCCAATGCACCCTAGAATTATCAATATGGACATCTTTTTTCATTTCCCTCTATTAGCTCGATTCAAAGTAGATGGTATGAGGACTTCATCCTCTCTCTTAGTCATTACCTCTTTGTCTGGACGCCTTGATGGAAAACAACATCAAGATCCATTTGAGTTGAGTACATTCCATGCCAAGAACCATCTCCAGGTCATGCATACTGATCTTTTTGGACCCTTTCCTACCTCATTTAAGGGGTTTTAGTACTTACAATTGTCATGGAGATGGCTCATTACATGCTTTCCACTGTGAATTTGGAGAACATATTTTGGGAAGAAGCGGTCCAGTTGTTGTATATCTTCTAAACCAAGCACCTACAAATATCTTGAAGGACAAGACACCAGAAGAGGTATGGAGTAATCGTAAACCTTCTATTTCTCATTTGAGAGTATTTGGTTGTACTACATATATGCATGTTTCAGATAAGAAGAGGAAGAAGCTTGATGTAAAAACACACTAGTGCATATTTTTAGGGTACAATACTACCTCAAAAGCATATCATCTCATGGATCCCAGACAAATAAGATATATGAGAGAAGAGATGTTATTTGTGATGAGTCATCATTTGACTCATTTCTATAGATGGAAGATTCAACACCGACCTCCTCTCATAGATTGATCACACATCCAGATGATGAGCATGAGGATTCTTCAGAGAAGAAAGATAAGCTGCAAGGATAATTGTTTGTTGATCTTGGGAATTTGGAAAATAATTCTTCACATCAGCAACAACATCAACGTCTAAAATGGGTCCAAATCACCATGAGATACTCCCACCTAAACACTTTTCTAGACACTCCATCATGAGTTCAAATTAGAAGACAAGCGATAAATGTGGTAAATCTCTCACTCATGATTTCATTGGTTGATAGCACCAAACTTGATTCAGTTCATGAGGCACTTAGTCAACTAGAGTGGAAGAATACCATGGATGTATAATATGACTCCTTGATACAAGATCGTACATGGGAATTTGTCAATCTACCTGCAGTAAGAAGTCCATTAGCTGCAAGTGGATTTTAAAAACAAAATATAGGGTAGATGGATCTATCGACAAGTACAAAACATGGCTAGTTGCAAAGGGTTATACTCATTAGGAAGCAATTGAATATTATGTGACATTTACACCCGCTACGAAGATCAAAACCATCGAGTTGTCTTTACACTGGACAACATAAAATGGATGGAAACTCCAATGCAGATGGACGTAAAAGTTATTTCTTGAACAAAGATCTAAAAGAAGACATATACATGACCTAGCTTGAATGATTTTTCAATGAGTAACATCCTTAGAAAGTATTTCATCTAATTAATTCTCTTTATGGAATGAAAAAGGCACTTAGGGCATTATACATAAAAATCAATGATCACCTATTGCAGCATGTGTTGGGCCCCTAGAATGTTGGCTAAGTACAAAAGGCACGTATATGCGTAGGTCCTAGTTGAAGAGAGGCGTGTAAGGAAAAAGTGCATAGGGCAGGGTTTAAGAAAAGGGTTTAAGGAAGCTCGTGGAGCACGCGGCATGCGCGGACGACGGAACTAAGGGTTTGGGACAAAACATGTGAAAAGCATGACCCGAATGTGCATGTTGTGTGGATAAGGTGCCAACCTAGCGACAGTTGGCCTAAGAAGGAGCATGCCTACGGTAGAAGCTTCTAGAAGCACATCATGGTGAAAAGTGGAAAGCTCAGGCCTAGGAGAGCATGCTCGCATGGAGGACCACATTCAGACACTTAGCATCAGATATGAGGGTCTTTGGAGGATGAGTTGGCAGCCCAGAAAGGCTATAAATACAAGCACCTGTAGAGTAAACAAGAGAAGAACAAAAAGAGGGCGAGCTCTGTAGAAATACTGCAAGAACTTTGTTAGTGGATAATGGTATTTGGGAAAGAATGTATAATGGGTATGGGGATTGTAATTTTTCTTTTGATAGCCTAGCTACATTAGTCCACTTTGTAAAGCATGACTATGGGCCATTTCTCTGTGACATTCTGTAATGGCTCCATGGATGTAATGAGGTTACCAATTATATGAATATGAATATCAATGATTTTTATGCATACGTCTTTCTCATAGGTTCTCTTTCATTTATGTTTATGCTAAGTATGGATGTTTGTATACTTCTTTCTATTATGGTACAAGTTATATAATTTGTTAAGTAATTTTTGTCTGTAATTACTGCAAGGATCTAGAGGCCGTTCTGAGCTCTATGGTTCTTGAATGTCTTAACTCCATTTAAATCTATTAAGCAAAAATCATAGATGATAATATTTTCTGCTAAAATCACATAAAAGAGAGACTCGGCACCCACACGTGCCTTGGGTGAGCACCAAACATCTGTTGGGTGATAGGTCGGTGTGCATGGGGTACCTTTCTTTTGTGATAAGGGTAAAAATGACTAAATATTGGTTCCATTTATGGGACTCTTTTCAAAGTTGTAGTGGGAAATAGCATACAACATGATCTGTGTGATGAGTAATGATAGAACAGTTAACTTTGGAAAGTGTTGGATCCTAGTTCAAGAGCACGGAGGATGAATTTTCTCAGAGATTTAGCACTAGGCCTGATTTTGATGCATGTAAATGGGTAGAAGAGAACATCTACCATGATTTATATGAAACATTTTTATTGTTTCCCAGTATCTCAGTATGAATTGCTCTCGGCATATGCGTCTAGATCAAGTTGTCGTTATGGATCGTGTGTGTGGACCCAAGAAGATTACCAAAGGCTATATGATGTAGATCTGATGTGGACCCGTGTTGTGGATCATTGGTGGAAAGGAGTATTGGCTAGCTACACTCTGGAGTACGCCATTTCCACATATTATTGTCTAGAGGTTGCTGAGTTTGAGTTTCTACGGGAGCCTAGAGGATCATTTCTATGTGCTATCCCTCTGGAAATGAAGATCTTGGTTGTTACTTTGGGTTTAGAGGCATTTCCAATGGCCGGCTAGACCATTCGAGTGTTGGGTGAGGGAGCTAGGGTGGAGGAAGATGACGAGATATTATGACGAGAAGGAAAGGGAGGAGAGATGGCTCAAGTATAGTGAAGCACGTGAAAGGGATATTGTTAGATGATGTGAGGCTATAAGTGTGATGGATCTATGGAGGTAGACGTTGTGGGAAGGAGTCGAGGTTCACGTAGAGGATGTGGAACCTGAGCAGTCTATGCTACCCCATCTTGGAAAGCGTGTAAGAGAGACCCCTTTGACTTGTGGTGAGAGTTATTTATGTGGAGAAATAAGATTCATTGGCATGTATCTAAACCCACCCAGTGACCAAACCATGGCACTTGGTTTTCCAGAACCAGGAAGGAGTATCATTGACCCAGTTGATATCAGTGGAAGTGACAGATCTGTGCCTAGGAGGTACAATTTTTTAGTTCCCACTTCTATGGCTACACATATTCTAGTATTCGGAGGAGTCTTTAGATAAGGAGCTAGTATACAAGCCTTCGGTCTCACATCTAGGAGTGGTGTGGGGTATAATAGTGGTAGTGGGGCACTATCACAAACCATTGGTGCACAATTTAGTGGAACCGTAGGGACACACTTGGCATGACTACTACAGGACTGGTGGGTTAGGGGGCACAGACCTGGTGGACCTAGTGGTTCTAGTGGATCTGGTGGCTCAGGAGGCACAGGACTTGGTGGATCTGGTGGAGGAGGAAACACCAGAGGAACCAAGGCTCTGGCTCAGGAGGACAAGGGCCCTAGCCACCCCCTTAAGTCTTCTTTGAGATGTCATTACACTTGCCAGATTATAAAGGTATTGAGGATGTTGTGGAACATGTTCACAAGTGTGAACTGCTATGGCACGCAAAGGGTATCACAACCCCAGAGCGAAGGCTAATCAGCCAGAACCATGTTGCGAGGCACACACATAGATGGTATAGGAAATATGACCCTCATCAAACAATGGTGGATTATACTACTTTAAAGAACGCAATCTTGGTAGAATTCCACATTCTTGAGTTTGAATAGAAGAGTATCAGTGCTTTAAAGGAGATTCAAAGGAATGGAAAAGAGTGTACGAGAGTATGATGCACACTTTAAAACACTCTTGTCTAAATTATCATATGATATTCACCCTTCACAACATGCTCAGTGATTTTTTGGAGGATTGATCACACCTTTTAAAAGGGCTTTATCTCATAAAACTTTCATAGACCCGCAAAGCATTGGAAGTTGCTCTGCACACCGAGGTTGTTGGTAGTATTGATATTCGTGTTAACTCGTTCCTGAGGCTCAAATTGTTGCTATGGCTAAGCAGCTGGAAAATTTGTTTGCAAACTCAGCCCATGAGACTCGCAGTGGTTTATGGTGCACAAATTGTGAAGTAGAGGGGCATGTCAAGGATAATTGCCCCCAGAGGACAGGATATACCGTGACATGATACTGTGAATTTTTTTGTGGGGAACATGATGCAAGTAGATGCCCCTTATTACAAAGCAGTGCAATCTGGAAGAATGTGTCTTGCTATAGTAATATCTACACCTCTATAACCCATGATACTAAGGACTGTAGGCTCATTAATCAGATCCATGAGGCCATTAATCATGGGGTGCACTGCACCATCATTACCAGGTAGTTCCAAGGGTGATTATCGTTGTTATGAGGAGTGTGCGAGATGGAGGCACGGGCGGAAGGGTTTTTGAGGAGGATTCTGTGGCCATGATAACCATGGGGGAAAATATATTGAGTTCCCACATGGAACATGTTTCAACTGTGGGTCTACAGAGCATTACAAATGAGAGTTCCTAAACTCACATTACGTTGTTCATGGTGTGGAAAGAAGCACAAGTATGAGGAGTACTCGAGTTGTTTGAGCACATGAATCAGCATCACCGAAATACAAGGGTGCTGTAATGGTCGGCATTAAAAGGTAGACACACAAAGGATGCCACAAGTAACATGGGATGTAGGTTTGGAACCAGTTTTGGTAACAACAAGAGTATAATCCACACGCACAAAATAGATACCAAGGCAGAAGAACTTGGTTTCAAGGGAGGAAGTAGTTCATGGAAAGTACCTAGACCTTACGTGTTAAAAGGAGGTATATCAAGACACCATGAATGTCATTCAGATTTTACAAGGGGAGATCCAAATGTCTAAAGAAGCAATCAGGGGGAGAACAAGGAAGGAGAGTCGAGATGCCAATGGATTACCCGGATGAGTTCAAGGAAGTATGTAAAATGCTAAGGTAAGAGAATATTATTCCCTTGCTACGATCATGGTTGAGAGAGAAGGTACCATGCACCAGAAGAGAGCACGAGAGGCAAGTCTTTCATGTAAATCTTCCCCCTCACAACCTTGACTATGACAAGGAGATCACATTGAATGAAGTTGGATGGCTCATTAGTAATATCCTCATTGACACAGTGTGGGAGGTCATGTTTTAACTCTGATGCATGGCATCGATGGGAAGACTGCATTACAGCCATCTTTGAATGTGTTATGTATGGCAAACAAGACTAAGGAAATAACCATCGGTGGCTTAAAGGATACAACTATCACTATCTAGGAGCTAAGTTTACCTTGGGGACTTCAAGTCTTGGCGCTCGAGAGGTAAACCATTTTCTATCACTACTTGGGTGCCCATGGTGTTTTTAGAATAATGTAGACCTTCAGTTCAACAAAGGGTACATCAGCTTTGAAAATAAGGAGGAGTGGGTCATTATACCCTTGGCTGATGGGAAGTTGACGCCCTATACTGAACCTCTGGAGAAGAAGTTCTGGATAGGATATATGTGTGCTCAATCAGGGACCCAGAGATAATCCATCCTACCGACGAGTTATCCAGTTTGAGGATGCTCAATCAATAAGTGACACCACCAACCTAGCATGTGATAATTGGGTGCATGGGACTTATGAATTGATCAAACGCATTTGAGAGGATTGGTAACAAAATTAACAAAGGCACGCATGGTTTGGCGCCTAGGAGGAAAAAAATTACCTAAGTATTCAGGAGGGGCCTTCCCTGAGATCTTTTTATAGGAGATGGAAGCTCAGTGGAAGGAGGAGAAGGAACGGAGAGGGATGTTAAGTTATGTCCTACTCAGTATAATGGCATGATGGTGGGCTACACATCAAGAGAGCCTTTTGGAATGGTGCGAGGTGAGAATTTCTCTCTATAAGATTTTCTAGAAGCAACATGCCCACCATCATCAAGGACTACCATGGTAAGGATCCCACCTCTTTCCATATCCAGGAGTGTGAGAGGATCTAGAGAGAAGGAACAGAGCTTTGCCACCATCCCTTTGGGTACACAAGTTGTATTCTACACTACAAGGTTACACACACATATGGTACATACACTTTGAGACACGCCGCCAAACAGAAATTGGAAAGAGCTAGCAACTAACCTCATTTAAATGTTTGAATATCGAAGTACCAAGCCATCAATTGATAAGGAATTGCAATTTTTTAAGCACCTTACCATGGGGGATAGTGCCATGGCAGAAGATAGGTTGTTGGAACTGCTAGGTGAACCAGGTTTGGAGGTGCGCTTTGAAGAAGAAGTAGAAGAAATAGAAGAGTTACAGCTTGAGTGCACATGTTTGGAAAAAGAGAAAGGGAAGTTGGTGTATGTGATTGATGGGGAGGAAGTAGAAAGATTGGATGTTAGCCATTCTGTAGGGACACGTGAGGTAGTGGACAAGTGTTGATACTCACGTGCACACCTACCATGAGCCCTTAAAGACAAAGAAGGTTAACATCGGCTCAGAAGAGGAACCTAAGGAGGCTATCATTGGAGATTACTGGTCGGAGAAGGAAGTCTCTAAGGTCATAGATCTATTGCATGAATTTGAGGATTTATTCCCATGTGGGTACCATGAGCTCAAAGGTGTCCACCATTCCTTGGGGGAGATGAGGATAAATTTGAAGGATGGTGCATGCCCAGTCAGGAAGAGACCCTACCAAATGAATCCCAATTTGTACATAAGGGTTAAGGAGGAGATAGAAAAAATGATAGCTTCTGGGATCATTGAAGCAGTGGAAGAATCGGAATGGATAAGTCTGATGGTAATCAACATCAAGAAGGATGGGCAGATTAGGATCTGCGTGGATTATAGGGAGTTGAACACAGTTTGTGTCATCGATCCTTTTCCAACCCCCTTCACTGAAGAGATTTTGGAAGGAGTCACTGGGTGCGAAATCTATTCCTTTACAGATGGATTTTTGGGGTACCACCAAGTCCGGATTACAAAGGAAGACCAAGAGAAGACAACTTTCACCACTGAGTGGGGAAGTTTTGCATACACAGTCATGCCCTTTGGTTTGAAGAATGTGCCTACTATTTTTTTATGCATAGTGGTGCAAGCATTCTAGGACTTCATCCATAAGTTTCTTTAGGTCTATTTGGATGATTGGACAATGTATGGGCTAGTAAAAGACCATTGTGACAATTTGAGGTTAATGTTTGAGAGGTGTAGGTAGTTGAGGATATCCCTCAACATTAAGAAGTGTGTATTTACTACACCCTTTGGGACTTTATTGGGGCACATCATATGCAAGGAGGGATTACTAGTGGATCCTACCAAGGTTGTAGTTATTGTGGGATTGGGGGAACCTACTAGCCAAAGCGTAGTGCACAGATTTCTTGGGCATACGGGTTATTACAGAAAATTCATCAAGGGGTATGCCAAGATAGCCGCACCTCTAGAAGAATTGCTTAGACATAAAAGTGCCTTCCATTAGGGAGAGGCACAATAGAAGGTGTTTGACACATTAAAAGATAGGCTTGTCACCATGCCTATATTATGTTTTCCCTCTTGGGACAAGCCCTTCCATGTCCATGTAGATGCCTCAAGAACTCGCCATTGGAGCAGTGCTTGTGTAACCAGTGAAGGAATTGTTGATCACCCTCTATGTTTCACAAGCAAGAAGTTGACACCAGCAGAGTAGAATTACACCATGACTGAGCGCAAAGCATTGTCAATGATCTACACACTTTTCAAATTCAGCAAAGATGTCAAGCAGCAACACCCTTTGTATTTTACACCAACCACATGGCATTAAAGTATTTGGTGAACAAGCCCATTGTTCTACAAGGGCGCATATGTTGGTGGGTATTGTTGTTTCAAGAGTTTGAGTTCACGGTAGTAGTGAAACCTAGGAAGAGTAATTATGGGCCTGATCATCTGTCAAGAATTGATTCAGGGGAGGACGCATAGAGTATTGAGGAGACAATGCCAGATGCACAACTGTTTAGGTTGCATGCATGCACCCTCGATTTGGAGGAGATTGCAGTATTTTTAAAGGAAGGTGTAGCACCGGAAGGAATGAAGGCATTAGAGAAGAAGCAGCTTGTCATACACATCATGCCCTACATGTTGATCAATGGAGACTTATACAAGTTGGGATGTGATGAATTTTACACAAGTTTGTATTAGAGCATGAGTGCCTCGCCATCATGGAGGAAGTGTGGGTGGGAATTATGCAGGTGATGCCACCACGCGTAAGATATTAATGGTAGGATTGTGGTGGGAAACCCTATACAAGGATTGTAAAGACTATTGTAAAGTGTGTGACCATTGTCAACGCATTAGAAAGCTAGGAAAGAGAGATGAAATGCCTTTGCACCCTATACCTAGCGTGAAACCTTTTGAGAAGTGGGAAATAGACTTTGTAGGCCCTATTGCACCAGCGGCCGACGCGTGGGGGTGGGTCATGCTATGTCATCACTTACATAGACTATTTGACAAGGTGGGCAGAGGCAGCTCTAACTAAATATTGCACAACAGCCACAACGGCAAGATTTTTGTGGGAGAACATTATCACAAGGTATGGATGCCCTTTAAGTTTAACTAGCGATAGGGGTACACATTTCTTAAATGAGACCATGAGGATCCTGTTAGTAGAATTCATGGTAGCTCATCACAAGACTACCCCTTATCACCCACAAGCAAATGGGACCACGAAGCATTTAACAAAATACTGAGTCATACCCTGACCAAAATTTGTGATGTCGGAAGACAAGATTGGGATGACAAGGTATCAACCGTATTATGGGCTTATAGGACAACTTATAAAAGGATGAACAAAGCCACACCATTTCAATTAGTGTTTGGCATGGAAGCCATTCTTCCAGTTGAATTCATGTTACCTTCTCTACGAATAGCGCATGCGGAGAGGGTTGGATGATGAGCAAGCACTGGAAGAGAGAATTGATGAGTTAATGAAGTTGGATGAGAGACAATCACTTGCCAGGTGGAGTCAGACAATAGAGAAAGCAAAGCAAAAAGCATGACACGATCACCACATCAGAAACAAGAAGTTTGAGGTTGGGCAAATGGTCTTACTATATGATTCTAAGTTTTACGCACCATCCTGGGAAGTTGAAAGTCCATTGGTTAGGTCCCTACACAATCTCATACATCCTTGATTTGGGTGCATGCCAGTTACAATCACTTGGATGGAACGAAATTGCCTGGACACTTCAATGGGAGTAGGTTGAAGCCCTACTATAAATAAGTCTTCTTGGTGTTTGTAAATAAGGTAGTTTTTCCAGTTAGTTTAGAATTTTCCTTTATGCATTTCTTTTCTTGTATTATCCTTTCATGTTGTTGTTTTGTTTTGCACCTTGGGCATCGGTAACCTTATTACTACTTTTGAGAATTTTTGAGTGCGCAGAGGACCGCGCATCATTTTAGTGTGGGGTGGAGTAATGTGAAGGAGAGCATGGTTAAAATGCCAAGGAATTTTGTGTTGAAAAACCCAGTTGAATGGCCCTGTTGAAAGAGGTGCTTGGAAAGAAAAGATGGAAAAAGGATGGTTGGTGCCAAGATAAAAGCTACTTTCAAATCCCACGTACAAAGAAGGGAAAAGTGCATAAGCAACATGAGGTAGGTGAGAGAAAAAATCAAGATAGAAGAAGTGCCTTCGGCGCTACTGGTTACGCACACACAAGAGTCTCCTGTCATGTTGGATTGGTTGTGTGCCAGAAGGTTGGAGGATTGTCCGCACATGTTTGGGTGCGTGAGGGAAAGCTTCTTTTCGGGATTTGTTTGAAAAAGCCACATTAAATGTTAAAATTATGGTGGTAGGTGAAGGAGCACTTAATGCTTAAAAAGGAAAAACTATAAATAAAGGGGTTGGGGAACTTCATTATTCACTTTGCATATAAAGAGAAAGAAGTGCTTTTTGCACCTTTACAAACTAGGGCTTCCAAAAACTGATCCGTGTGAAGAAACATTTGGAGAAATTGAAGCGTGAGTAACTAGTTCGGATTTGTGAACCAGGAGGAAAGGATTTCATGGGCGTAGGAAAAGTGGGAGAAGGCATCATCTTGTGAAAGGAGTATCCTAGTTAGGGTTTGAAGAACTAGGGCATGGGGTTAAGGAAATTTCTTCACAAGTTCGAGATCTAAGGTTGGAGAGAGTGGAAGAACAGAGTAACATGGAGTGATTGAAGTAGACCTAGAGAATGGCACCCAAGAAACCAGTTAGCACACCCAAGAAGGGCAAGGGAAAGGGCAAGGGTAAGCAACAAGAAATTGACGCATGCACAAATGAGGAGTGGTATGTAGAAATGCAGTACCCAGATGGAGTGTTGTTGGGAAGGAGTGGGAGTCCCATCTAAGGAACATGTCTGTGAATGACTACAATCATCGACAAGCACAATCGAGAAGGAGATGGCACTGGAGTTAGTGCACCCAACAAACAAAAGGACACCAGAGGGTTTGCCCATTTATAATGATGATGTGAAGGTTAAGTTGGAGAAGGAATGGTTATTAAAACTCTTTGAGTTTCCCTACTTCAGGAAACCTGAGCACTTATATCAATGGCTAATGTCGTGCGTGCATGAGGACTACTTCCACTTTATATGGCGCAAGATGTGCTTAACCTCTCATCTCATTTCACATTTCACAAGCCACATTTGTGAAGGAGACGGTTTGGAGGATGAATTGGCCAAAAATAAGGGATTAAGGAAACTATCACCACTTATGCATACAAGAAGGGGTCAAGGTATTATGATGTCACAGACATTAAGGATCTGGTAATGAAGATGGCCGTGCACCTGGTGTCAAAGTTAAATGGCCAGGAGAGATGGACCCAGGTTAATAATCCATGGTTGAATGTTTGTAGGAAAATTTCAGAGGGCACCATCTACAACTTGTCTACATTCATCGCATATGAGATTGTCAGCTACATGAAGGAAGGCAATAGGATCCTTTTTGGAAATGTCCTATTAACCATCATTTTTTCAGAGATTGAGGTACCGGATGCATTGAAAATTTTTGTGTGGGAGTACCCTGCTGAAGACCCCTCACCCGCAAAGAGGTTTGAAAAATACGCTTGTGACACCATGATAACTATGCACAAGGCACGCTTGGAAAAATGGTATATGCGCCTAAGGAATGCGTTCGGGGTGGAATGGAGAATTCCTAAAAAAGCGCAAAGCCACCAAGGGAGAAGGAAAATGTTTTGTATACCAAATTTTGCTTGGGCAGATTCAAACTGTCAGATGAGACATGGATCCCATGGTGCAAGCTCCCCTTTTCCTTCACAGCTCAATACTTCTAAGCGGGAGTAAATAGGTTCAAGGAGTCCAAGAATTTTAAGTTGGACCTTGGTAATCTAGACCAAGACCATAGGGAAATGTGTAAAGGGTTGGTCTACCCCAGCAAGCATGCATACATGGAGCGGTACATGTCACATGAATTTCAAATGAAAAGGCCCATGACTCTGCCCATTGTAGAAGGATCCGCGGTGTGCGTGTACATTTACATAAGACCCAAGTCTGAGAAGGGCACATATCTAGAGAATGAGGTATCTATACCTCAGGATCCAACTAGTAGGAAGAGACCCGTGCCCAAACAGGGAGGAAAAGATCCAGAAAATAAAATACCAAGTGTGGTGGAGACACAAGCAATAGGTTCCCGTGACAAGCACCATAACCCGTATGTATGCACACAAGAAGAAGCCCATAGTAAAAGAGAAGACTCTAGAGCCAGAAAATACATCAGACAAGGAGTCATTAGGAGAGGAAGAAATGAAGTCACCTACACCAATCTTTGGTTAGGAAGAAGTAGAGGGTAGAAGAAGAGACCGTCTCAAAAGAGACTGAGAGTTTGGAAAAGTACATAAGAGAAAAATATGAGAGCGAAGAGGATGAGAGTGGAGAAGAAGTAAGTGGGGAAGAGGACCCGGGAAGGATCAAGGACCACCCATCTTCAATATACATGATTTAGAGGAGGAAGGCGGAGAAGAAGAACAAGGGTTCCTTTTCATATGATGGGAGGATAGCCAGGTAGGAGAAGGCACCCAGGACATGGGAAAAGGTGAGGAAGCTAGCGCATGCAGAAGCAAGAGTCTCTAAGTTCTGTGTAGAAACGGAAACCAAGGTGGCAGAAGGAGAAGAGACCAAGAACATTGAGACCATGGTGGAGGACAAATTGGAACACAACGCTGAGCCAATGTTGAACAAGGAGAAGAAGGAGAGCGTAGAAGAGGAACACGGCAGCACTAGAGGCCCCATTTTGACTGTAAGTATACCTAAGGGTACGCGCACATGAGGAAGTCGCACATAGGGGAGAGAAAAAATATGGGTTATATTGATGACCCCAATAAAGTGTTCCAGTGCATGGTTCCAAAGTACCATTCCAACAAAGGAGCTTGTTGCAATGTCATATTTTGAAAAGGAGGTTGCATATCTGTGGATGAGGAAGATGCTCTCATGGGCAATAGAGTCCCACCTTGATGAGCTAGAGTTTGAGGTAAGCCACGGGCAATAATAACATTGCTAGGACTAAGAGAAGACAACCCAATGGTGGATACCCAGCAACTCTTGAATGAACAACTATGCAACGTGCTCAACAAAGTCTCCATTGAGATCGAAGCTAGACTCTTTGGGTGGAATGATAGGATCAGAGATATAGAAGGGGAGCTAAAGAAGAAAGAGGAAGAGCTAGCTGTAATGACAAAGGAGCTAAGCCAAGAGAAGTTGATTAGCGCCTAGTGGTAGCATGAATTGAAGGATGAAAAGGCTAAGGTATGTGCTTTGTGTATAAGAAGGTGGAATCCATTAATGAGGCTATAGTATTAAAGCATTCGAACCTAGCATCGCCCGTGCAGAAGTATGGATCTACCTTGGGATGCCTAGAGGATTTAACAAGGATCCTCACCATGGAAAGACAGCCACTAGCCTTGGAGTCTCGTAGAAGAAGTTTCCGCGTGCCTAGAGAAAGAGGATAAGTTGAAGATCGTAGCACTCATCATAGAATACAACAAGGTTCTTGCTAATGTAAGGGATGCTTCTTGGACTGCTGAGGCCACGTATGAAAATTTTGTGGATAGAGAGAAAGTGGTAGGCACCTTGGTTGCCACTCATGAAGTAGAACTCAAGGAGAAGAATAAGGGAAATAGGGCGGAAAGGGATAAAATCCTTGCCGAGGTCGAGAAGAAATCTGAAGCCATTGAAACCTTAAGGGGTTCAATCAAAAACTAGTTGAAGGAACTATATCCATGTATTACATGAAGAATGGATGCGTTGGAGGATATAGGCAAGGAGTTGGAGAAAATCACTTGATACCATGAGCGCGCAAGGAGATGGGCTAAATTTTGGGAGGTGAGCACCCTGGTCGGTGACCTCTGGTCGAGAGCACGCAGGGAAGAATTCAATGCCTAGAACAAGTTGGAGGCCGACTTGCAAAAGGATTTTCCTAGCTTGTTGTAGTGATTCCTTCACTCTCCCATTCTTTCTTCTTCCCCATTCTTTCATCCCCTTATTCTTGTTCCAAGGCGTAAGCCTGTTGTATTCTTTCTTTCACTAGAGAAGTGTTCCCGTGGATAGAGAACAGGTGTAGTGTGGGGTGATGTTGGGCCCCTAGAATGTTGGCTAAGTACAAAAGGTGCATATGCACGTAGGTCCTAGTTGAAGAGAGGCACGCAAGGACAAAGCGCGCAGGGTAGGGTTTAAGAAAAGGGTTTAAGGAAGCCCGTGGCACACACAAATAGAACCAAGGGTTCGAGACTTAGCCAAATTGGGTGTTCAAGACAGAACACGTGAAAATCATGACCCGACTGCACATGTTGTGTGGATAAGGTGCCATCCTAGCAATAGGTTGGCCTAGGAAGGAGCATGCATGTGGTAGAAGATTCTAGAAGCACATCATGGTGAAAAGTGGAAAGCTTAGGCCTAGGAGAGCATGCTCACATGGAGGACCACATTTAGACACTTGGCATCGGATCTGAGGGCATTGGAGGATGAGTTGGTAGCCCAAAAAGGCTATAAATACAAACACCTACAGAGTAAATAGAAGGAGAACAAAAAAAGGGCAGAGCTCTGTAGAAATACTGCAAGAACTCGGTTAGTGGATTAAGGTATTTGGGAAAGAATGTATAATGGGTATGGGGATTGTAATTTTTCTTTTGATAGCCTAGCTACATTAGTCCATTGTAAAGCATGACTATGGTCTATTTCTCTGTGACATTCTATAATGGCTCCATGGATGTAATGAGGTTACCAGTTATATGAATATGAATATCAATGATTCTGATGCATACATCTTTCTCATAGGTTCTCTTTCATTTATGTTTATGCTAAGTATGGATGCTTGTATACTTCTTTCTGTTATGGTACAAGTTATATAATGCATAAGTACTTTCCATGTCTGTAATGACTGTAAGGATCTAGAGGTCATTCTGAGCTCTATGGTTCTTGAATGTCTTAACTCCATTTAAATCTCTTAAGCACAAATCATAGATGATGATATTTCCCACTAAACTCACATAAAAGAGAGACTCGGCACCCGTGCGTGCCTCGGGTGAGCACCCAACATCCATTGGGTGATAGGTCGGCACGCATGGGGTACCTTTCTTTTGTGATAAGGGTAAAAATGACTACAACATGGATTCACTTGTAGCCCCTCTAATTCAAATATGTATATCGAAAATATATGCAAAAATATTATCATCTTGGTTTTGTATGTAGATGATCTTGTAATCACAGGGAGTTTTGAAAATATCATCAAAGATGTGAAGAATGATTTAAAGAAATCCTTTAACATAACAGATTTAGGGCTACTTCACTATTTTCTTGGCTTGGAGATATGAAGAAGAAGAATCATATATTTGTCTCTCAAATAAAATATGCCAAGAAACTCCTAGAAAAGTATGGCATGTCAGATTGTAAACCTATGTCCACTCCAATGGAAAAAGGTTTGCAACTTTCAAGATTCCAAGATTCACCTCAAGTAGATGGTACTCTCTATAGAAAAATTGTTGGGAGTCTCATTTACTTGACGTATACTAGACCAAAAATTTGTTTTGCTATGAGATATCTCTCCGATTCATGTAGGATCTAAAGAAATGTCACTGGGTAGTAGAAAAACATGTGTTGAGATATGTCCTACATACAGATTGACTATGGTCCTGAGTATCGAAGTGTTAGAAATTAATTAGTTATTGTATTTGTTAGTAATGTTGTTAATATTAACAACCACGTAAATCTATTTTAATATGTTATGATTTTTTAAAAAAAATTATCAATATTTGTGATTGGTTTCCTATTTTATAGGACATGATTGGTCGTGTGTGTGTGTGTGTGTGTGTGTGTGTGTGTGTGTGTGTGTGTGTGTGTGTGTTGTGTGTATTATGTTTCCACGTGCATAACAATAAGAAATTTTTTTGTGTAAATTAGTTATAGAACTTCACATTTGGTACCAGAGTGAAATGGGAATATGAGGATTGAATTGGACAACTCTAGTATTTGTCTCGATTGCTCATATATGAAATTCATTACTTTGTGAAATAGATTTCTATAAAAAAATTTTGCAATATTAGAATAGGTTTGTTTCATTTCAAGTGGATTTGATAACTTGAGGGATCCACACGTCTAAGATATTTTATACAAGCTATCCATTCAACCAATATATTTGGATCTACCATCTCTCCTTTTGCATAGATATGGATCAAACATTGGATTTATTTCTATTTTGTCTTGACTCATTGTATCAAGTCCGGAATAAGACATAACCGTATTCGGGTGAAATAAATAGATGTTTAATATAGTCTTCTAGATATTTGCATTTGGGAAGAAGCAAATAAATTATGCATCCGTAATAATTACCTCGTGGATGGTTATGCATATAATAGGTCAATGATATCAATCAAACCCATCAACATGTTATGACCGCACATCACATTGGATATATTGACTTGTTCAAAGTTTTATTAATGTGGTGAGTCCACCATTCAGATCTATGTCACCTACCTATATAGTCAATGGTATTCAACCGGTTATTTCGCATTCCTAGAAGAAATTACATTCAACAAAGTGGATAGTTGGTTGTAGTTGCATAAGGATTTGATCTTCTTTAAGGTAATATGGTCTCATGTGCACTATTGACAATGTACACATCCAATTTTACACATGATACATTAATGGAAATGCTTAAAAGTCCCCTATGATGATTATTATATTTTCCAATGATGTTCAAGCCCCTTTCCCTCAGATATAGTTTATATTTGTATCCTAGAATACTTTAATTAGCCATTTCTAGCTTTACTGTTAACTTTCCATGAGTTTTTTTCCTTAGTTTTTGGCCTTAAGTTATGCAACCATTGGTCTACCCTTAGCGGAAGTTTTGCAACTACCCCAGCAAGATTGCACAACCGCCTACCTATATAGACCTGGGCAGTCTATGTGTTTTGATAGAGACTTCCTGTGGAGTGATTTGGACGCATGTTAACTTCTTCCAACTCACCTTTTGTGCATGTTTCTTGGTCAAATTGGTTGTTTGTAGGCTTGATAGATGTGTACCAACTTCCTCTTCTTCCCTTGATGACTAATTGTAGTTAACTTCCCCTTCTTTTTGTGATGTAGCATCCTTTGGTTTCTAAATGGTTTAGACCATATCACATCCTATGTTCTATAAAAACTAGGATTCTTCTCGAAGAATTAGATGGAGATTTTTTATTGTGATTTTCTTTATTCTGTTTTCTTGGTCTTGCTAGAAATTACACAACCAATCACCATTCTCTTGCATTCTTATTATTCTACTTGCATTGATACCAGAATACTAGTAAGCCACCATTGCTCCATCACCTTCTTCTTTACTTCTTCGTATTCCTAGCACAGCTCTCCTGGACTCACGTGAACATTGAAGTTGGAAAATAAACATATGGGACACAAAACTAAACCACAACCGTATTTTCCACAATACTGTAAATTTCGTGTTGGGGATGTACTTGGATTTCCCGAATATTTCTTGAATTCTTTATTTATCTGTATGGACATTATTTACTAGAGTAGCAAACCTTTTTAATTCAAATTGTTGCAATAGTTAGATCATTACTGTAGCTTATATTTCTTCTGTAAAGCTTCTAGTAATAGATATCTTCCCATCTTATCCCTGTGGGTTTGTAAGGGAAGATTCTTTGGAGGAAAGCTTCTACTTTTTTAGGCAATTACAATACATTTCAATTTACAACCTCCATTAAATCCTTCTTTACTTCTACCGGGAAGTTGTAGGGGAAGAAAATCTTCTGAGAATATTTGATTTCTTCCCGTGCTTCTGAGGCAAAAAAAAGGATTCACGTCCACAATTACATTTTGGAAAAGCTTTGCTTACTTAGAATAGCTTAGATTTGTGTCTCATAGCAGATAGATAATCACATCTCGTTATTTATTTGTTTAGATTTTATTAATTAAATTGTAAAATCAATTTCTTCATTCTTTTATTGCTTTTATTGTTTTCTAGAAGTATAAAATCCAAAAACATTAGTTAATTAAACTAGATTTTTGTTTATTGTTTCATTTCTTTGATATAATTAAAAAATGCAAAACATAGACTATATTTGCTTTATTTAATTATTTTTCTTTCTTTCATTAGATTAATTAAGTATACATCTCATATGACCATTCAGGGACCATAACAACCAAAAGATGAGGCATACAATCCTCGAATCCTACATCCTAGTGCAACTTATCTTGAGACTTACATTGATACAGGTCTTTAGAATATGGTCTTCTAATCTTCACCACTTCCATCTATCACCATCGTATACATTCCACGTACTTAACGAAGAATTTGAAAATTTCTATAAATTTTGGTGGAATCACTGGTGGAACTAGTGCCCATATCCCACTCATTTGTCCTTATTCATCCATTTTCTCTAGCATTTCCATACGCTTTTCCTGAAATTTCTACAAGGAAAACGAATGGAAATTTCCACGCATTCCACAACCATTTGAGAGAGTTTCACACATATACATTGATAGACTCTTATGTGTGTGTATCATTCTTGACCGTACCATCACACCCGTTCAGGTTAGAGAGGATTTTAATTCCATAGACAAGTAGATCCCTTTAGTGATCGTATAGGACATTAGATTTCCCTGATAACCTATTGACCATAATCACCCATCTTCAAGTATTTCATCCCACATATCCATCCATTCATTCCACATGAGATGTCCTAGAACGACCTCGAGAGGTCAAGTATACCTGAATGTCATGTGTTGATTTTCATTCGTATAAAAACCTCTCAAAATATGTCAGATCGAACCCTTAAAGCATCCCTCTCCACTAAATAGCCTGACAACAAGCTTGGTTGCGGAGTCTTCGCTGAATTTATCAGTGAAATGAGTTCTGACTTCATTGCTTAGTTCTTGGTCTTAGAAATTTACTGGTTAGTTGTTGATGTCTAATGTCCATAGAAAATTAAAATCTTGTATAGTCTAATAAGTTAGTAGTTGTATGTGAATTTTAAAAGTAATTGATTATTTGTAAAAGGGTTTATTTTGAGTCTATAAAGTTTGAAATCATTTTTATTCTTTTAAAAATTAATTCCTACCTTTAGTTAGGTTTTAAATTAGTGTCATTTTTAATTGTCTTTATAATAGTTTAGTGCGTCTAGCAATGTTTATTGTTCAAATATAACATTTTTATGTCTTCAAAACACAAGTATCCCTTTTTATCAAAATTTATTATTCGTATCGTCAAAAGAGTTAAAATTCATCAAGTCATTTTGAGAGTCAAATTCAAAAATTTGTTAAAATAAAAAAATTATTGCCTTACTTTTCAATAATTGGACGTATTTTTTCTTGTACTTGACATCCATCTTGTGGGGACGAATTGTTTAAAGATCCTCAAATCTAGATCAAGATGAGTTAGAAATTTCAATGGAGGAAGGAGAAATTAGAGGTTGGAAGTTGATCAGTGACCTATCGTTATGCACCAACGAAGGGGCAACATTTTATTGTGGTGACTTTATTGTGGCGTGAGTATTTGCTTTCAATTTTTGAAGTGTGTTTATTTTCAGAGTTCCTGTTTTCTATGGTTCTAGATGCTAGAAAATATTTTTGTTGGAGTGCAAATGAATGTCAATGATCCTATGAATGACATGATCCTATGACATGACATGATCCTCTGACTACCATACTTCATTATAAGATGGTCCACTTATGAATACGCTCACTTGCAATGGTGACCATGTGTAGCAAGATATAACTAGAAAGATTTGGTTAGGTGTATGTCTTCGATAAAGTTTGATTCTCAGTGTTCATGTATGGAAATTTCACATTATGGGGGAACATGAAACCAATGTTCCATTTCCATTCTTCACTTAAAATGACTAAAGTCAAATGAAGCTTCCAGTGGTAGTGGCATTTTCTTATGTTATTCGAGATTGAGTGGTAGAGATCAACAAAAATGGATGCAATTAAGAACATTGAGATTCTTATAGGAAGTAACATGAAATATCTTTCATATATATGTTCTATTGTGAAGTTTTGTAATAAGAAATTTGTGATTCCTATATACTTCTCTGATGTACAAGCATAGTGGTGAACAAAAGCACTAGAGTAAGTCAGTTCATGGATCTTAAAAGGGTTTGTGGGAGGATCTAGAAAACCACACGAGGTGGATAGTTGATGGGGCTTGTTCTCATCAAGGTTTGTGGCAAGCCCGCTGTAAACCATGGAAGAAGAGAACCTTTCTTTTATCAAGATCATGAGTCACATTGTAAGACATGTTTCACATGGGTGATCAAAATGCGAGATGAGTGTGTGGATTTTTTCCATGTTTACATTAAGTGGGGAATGTTAAGAATCAATTAGTTATTTCTCCCATAATATTTTTAGTAATTTTTTTAATATTAACAACCATGTAAATATGGTTTAATATGTTACGAGTTGCTTTAACAACTCATCAATATTTGTGAGTGGTTTCATATTTTATAGGACATGATTGATTGTCAGATATATATATGTATTATGTTGCTGTGCATAACAATAAGAAAGTTGTTTGTGTAAATCAGTAGTAGAAATTCACAAGAATAATTCTCGTTCTTCTTACAGGGATATACAAAATCAGACTATGTTGGATCTGTTGATGATAGGAAATCAACTTCATGTTATATTTTTCATCTCGGCTTTGGACCTATCTTGTGGTTAAGTAAGAAGAAAATTGTTGTTTCTCTCTCATACAATGAGTTAGAGTATCATGTCGCATGAGAAGCTATGTGTGAGTTTATTTGGTTATGTCACATTTTGGAATATGGGAATTCTTGAAGAAAATCCTCCCATCATTCACTGCGACAATCAAGGTGTGTTGAAGCTTGTGAAAAATCTAGTTTTCCATGAGAGAAAAAAACACATTGAGGTCGAATGTCACTACATTCGAGTCAAGTCTTGAACCACCACATCCAGCTCTAATACTACCCAAAGATGCTTAGATTGTAGATATACTCACCAAGTCTCTTGGAAAGGTGAAATTTAAATTTTTCTGGGGTACATTTGTAAAAACAATGTATTAAGGGGGAATTTTGGAAAATTAATTAAAATAATCCATTTTTTAATTTTTAACCGACTAATAGTCGGTTTCTTTCCTTCGTGGCATCCTCACAACCAACCGATAGTTTCATTGAACTATCTTTGGCAATGTATAAATTTTTTTTTGTTATCAATAAAATCATCAAAGTCATTCTTCTCTAATTCTTCATTTAGAAACTATCTTATGAGGAAATAATTCAGTGTTATAGGTTATGTATTTGTCTCTGTGAAGGCCTCGACGGTTTGATTATCACTATCTTCATAGAAAGGAATATTTTTAGTCTATATCAGCCAATGACTCGTTAGTGTTACTTCAATTATGTAATTCAGTTATCTAAAAGTAGTCATTTATTTCTACAAAGAAAGAACTATCTTGACAAAGCAATCATTTCAAGGCATTCAACCTATGTTTGTAGTAATGAGTGCAAGTGATTGTATCATTTTTGACTAAAAATTTGGCATCATGCAAATCAAAAGGTTGAGGTTTAGTCACACAAAGGGAATGATGATAATGATTGTATAGTTTTGTAAGGTCTATAGTAAGTGGTTGCGAACAATGTTCTATACTAGAAAAGGTTGCAAAACAAGTAGGGGGTCCTAGTTTGCGAATCATGGCATATACAGTTTTTCTCATTTAGTGCAAATAGTTAGGTGAACTTCAAATTTTCTTGAAATCTATTCAGCAAAATGTCTAATTTCCTAATTTTTTCTAAGTTGGGCTTGTATTTGACATCTTTTATAGTTAAGGTTTGACCTTTCAATTGCCCTTTCCTAATTCTAACCCAAATGCAACTCCCAACTTGTTCAATAAGTATTTTTATGGCCTTAAATAAAATATTTTTTATGTGATAAGAAAATCTCCAATCAGAATTTAATAACTCCCATTGGGCTATTTTCTGATAAGACATTACTCTTGTTGCATAGTGAGGCTCACCAAAAACAATTTGTAAGAAACTTCATTTCTTCCAAAAATTATGTTGGAAAATTCCAAGTGGGTGGAATCCTTCACTAGAGCTATTTGCACTAACTTGTCTTGTAATGCATGAATAATTACAGGTTCTGTAAAACCATGGATAAGTGTGTCTTTCACATTGTCATCTTCATTGTCCTCATCGTTATAAGAGCTTAGAAGAGGAATCAGTATTGGTTGTCATTGATTGTTTTGACTCCCATTAGACATTGAATCAAGTATTTAATTCCAGCCATAGTTCAATGTTACATTATGCATGTGATACATTGATGTTTTGTATAATTTTTAAGAGCTTTCCTAGTGATGGTGCTTCGCACATTTCCGATACGATAAGGGTTTTTATATTAAAATATTCATTTCAAGACAATAGAAATTATTTTTGTTTCATATATAAAATGTCGTAATGCATGTTGAACAATGTCAAAATTATTCGAACATTTATGATCTCTCCTTCAAAGTGAATTGGGGACATTTGTGAGAGAAGTTCCTAATTTTTGCAAATGCAAGACGTAAAGAAACTAATATTTCATTAATAATGGAAAGAATTGCAATATATGGATGTAAAGGGGCCATTTTGATGTGTTGAATAAATGTGAATTTTGGCAAGGCTCCATGCCACAAGATTTTGAAAAAGAAAAGAAAATTATTTTTTGACAAAGCATTGTTGCACATGAAGTAAATGTAACATAAGTTTTTTGTTTCCTTGGTGAAATGTGTCATGTTAAAGCTGAAATAAATTTGTCTACAAATATGGGGTATGGATTGGTGCATATTTTATTCAAGAACAAAAATGAGCTATACATCAATATGAATTTGATTTTTTTTGTGTTTATGAGTGTAATGTTGATTTTAAAAAATGAAGGGACGATGAGAATGTTTATGCTCTCTTTCGGTTGAAATTTTTGATGTAATTTTTTCATGTTTTCTTCTTGCTTATTGGTCAAGTGAATGGATGTAGTCGACATTTCTTTCTTTCTTATGCATGTTCATCTTCTTTAGAGTTTTTGAAAGAACAAAGTGAATATTTAAGGAAACAAAGTTTGTTGAAAGAATAAGGAAAAAAATCCATGTCGATTATGTTTATAGATGTTGATGTAGGTTTGCAACATAGGATTATTAGTTATGTAACACCTATAGCATAACTAGTACCTATGATGACTTATACTATAGAAGGTACAAATGTTGAAAGGTGATTTTCTCTTAAGACGAAGGAATCTTGAGATATGAAAATCGAGTATATATACCTTCAGAATCTTGAGATATGAAAATTGAGTATATATACCTTCAGAAATGAATTAAGGAGGAATTTTTAACTAAATTTCATAATTCACCTTATTCATGACATCCTGTATCATGAAAATGCTTGATTATTTGAAACAAAAATATTTTTGGAAAGGGATGAAAAATACGTAATTGACTTTGTGACACACTTCTTACAATGTTAGTGTGTTAAGGATGAACATATGCATCCAACTCGTTTAATGTATCCTCATAGAACACCGTAGTATAAATGGAAGTAATTAGCATGGATTTTTTTCAAGGGTTGCTTATGTCAATAAATAAGAATGATGTTATTCTAGTTGTTGTTGATAAACTAACAAAGGTAGCACATTTTATTGCTAGTAATATTAAGGATGATTCGCCTATTTTAGTAAAATATTTGTGCATGAAATTTTTAGATTGTACGGTGTACCTGAATTGATCATATCATATCGAGACTTTAGAATGACATCTATATTTTGGAAAACACTCAATGCAGCCTTAGGAACTAAACTAAATTTTAGTTCAGCATACCATCCGGAAATAGATGGGAAAACTAAAAGAGTTAATCAAGTTTTGGAAGATATGTTACGAATGTACTGCATGGATCAACAATACAAATGGGAAGAGTACCTTCCATTAGTCAAATTTTCTTATAATAATATGTATCACGCCTCTCTAAAAATGGAACCTTTCGAAGCATTATACGGAAGGAAATGTAGAACTCTAGTTAGCTGGGATAACATAGAAGACAAAGAGGTAATTGGACTTGAGATCCTTATTGAAATGGAACAACAAGTTAAAATGATTTGTGAATGTTTGAAGGAAGAAACAAATAGGAAAAAATTTATGCAGACCTAAAAAGGGTTGACAAGAAATTTGAACTTGGTGAGAAGGTATTTTTGTGGGTTAAGCCGAAAAAGAGTTCTATAACCTTTGGAAAGGCTGCCAAGTTATCACCTCGTTATGTGGGACCCTTTGAAATTGTTGAAATAATCAACCCTATAGCTTATTGTTTATCTTTACCACATGCTTTATCATGAATGCATGATGTTTTCCATATTTCTCTACTTAAGAAATACGTTTCAGATTTATCACATGTGTTAAATTGGAATTCCTTGTAGGTCTAAGACCTAAGAATAATCATGGTTAAACCCATTCGAGTGTTGGAAACTCACTAACTGCACTTAAGAAATCATGAAATAAGCCAATGCAAGGTCCAATGGGACCAGTTTAATGAAGAAAGTGCAACATGGGAAAACCTTGAAGATATGAAAACTGATTTTCCACATTTATTTGAATAGAGTTGATTTTGTTGATTGATAAAACTTGAAGATTTTATTCTTATTATATCAATAAATTTGCCAATTTTTGGTAGATACTAAACTTATTAGTATTGAAACTAGTTATATTCTTGATTAAATTTCTTTGACTAAGTTAATCATCGAGATGATGATGCTTTTTAGGAGGGAGGTATGTAATGCTTCTCACATAACTGGTACCTATGATGACTTCTACTATAGAAGGTACAAATGTTGATAGGTGATTTTGTCTTAAGACGATGTACTCTTATGACTTAGGAAATCATGTTTGCAGTAGATAAGAATTTATCTGTTGGGAATAGGTATATTCTATTATTTTTTTGCTTAATTGAAAATGAAGAAATCCATCTCTTTTATGTAGAATAAATTCATTTCTTGGGATTATGAATTTGAGTTTCAGTTTTCATAATTTATGGGGTTTCAAATAGCATTACCTTAGATCAATTCCATTGATCCAAGGTATGCTTCTAATCTTCATGTCTTGTTGTCATGATGTCTAATTTGGATAGATGGAAGGATTATGGACCTTGAATATGCAAAGGTTATGTATGATCCTCTCCATGGATCTTTGCTTTGTATTTGAATTGAGTAATAATTTGGTTCTTCTTTTTCTATTATGGTATGATGAAGTTTTCATAGGGGACCTGGGACCTAACTACACTATGTTCCTTAAATATGTAACCTAGTCCTAAAAAGGGTAATTTAACCTAAGTTACTAAGTTTATTTTCTTTTTAAGTGATTAAATTAACCTAAGACTAAAGACTTACCTATGGACCTATGTTGATTCCTAAATTAGTGTCTAACCTAACTAAGGGAATGGATAACCTAAGGGGGGCAATGAAATGACATGGGGAAAGGGGTAAGTGGGAGGCAACGAATCCAAGGAATTAAAGGCAATTTATTAAGCCCTTATCTCTTTTTGCAGCCAATTTGGCAAAGGCAATTTGAAAATTTAGATGGGTGAGTTGGCATTTTCACCAAAGTTTTGAATGCATGTTTTTGTTTGAAATAATTTTATGCCAAAATTAGAGATGGCAGTGGTGGGAAGGTAGGAAGGACTGACAGTCCTACTCTGCATTTAATATTTTGAAACTAGTGAAACTACCTAGGAAGAAGATAGAGGGTTTGGTTTTGTCGATTCATTCGGTTTGGAGCTTGAGATCTACATGTAGTTGTTTTTTTCAAACCTTCAGTTCAATTTTTGCATGCAATATGGTTGTGCATGATTTTTTCTTCCTTGCATGGCATGGAGGGAAAGAGTTGGCATTGTGAAGCTATAAGGAGGAGTTAGAGAAATTTTTTGTGTTGTTTTACATTTTGAAAGAAGGATTGAGACTCTAATTGGATACTTCTGCAAATTAGTGAAGGTGAAGTGCTATCAGGCATGATAAGCTCTATCCATTAATTTTTATGCTTTTACTTAAATTTTCATAAAAACAACTCTGCTCTTTGGAATAATTAGGTTTTTTCTTTTGGTAAGATTATTTTGCTTGTGGTTTTTGTTTTTTTTGGGAATTATTTATCAACCCCGTTTGAATGATGGAAAGTACAATCTAGGTTTCAGCTTTCTTGTGTGGATAGCTGGGTTATGTTTTAATATTTCTACATGAGCTTGAGATCAAAGCCAAAAACTATATGTGATCTTAGTTGAATCAGTATAAACCTTGTAGGTAACTCCGGTTACTAAAATTTGAGGATATTGTTCGAAATGATCTTGTTTCATCTCTGTTGGAAAACTTTAGTTGATTAAACTGCTGATGAATATCTTGATTGTTGTTTGATCTTACATGATTCTTTTGGGAAGATAAAATTTGGTGACTCTGTCTTAAACATATTCTTCTAGGTACTGATGAAAGGCTCAAAATTAGAGAACTTGTATGGATTCTTATCATTGTCTGTGATTTGTGATTATGGTTATTGCGATTAATTCTTCCTGTTTCAAATTTTTGGCCCCCGTGGTTATGTAATAAGGATAAATTTATTATGGGTTTTCTTCAAAATTGATGGAACGTATTTTAAGACTTGCATGAATTCTTTTGGTTATTTACTGAAGATCTAAATAGGATATCTGGTGTTAGCTCCTTGAAATAAATTATTGTTCTATAGAAGCTTGATTTATGTAGCAAGAAAAAGGATATGAATTACTATTTCTATTCTTCTAGGTTGGTAGGTAACGAATGAATTTGTGGCTCTTGGGGCGTAAAGGGGGAAAAATCTCTTGAGCATTGGTTAAATTGTAACTTGTTTATTGTTGTTAACCATAACGCTTGACTGCTCTATTGACCTTATTTAGATTTTTTGTTTTAGCATGATTCTTATACCCCTCTAATCAATAATCGTGGTTTCAGTTCTTCATAACTTAGGAAATAATTTCTTCATGAAAAATGGAACGTTGGCTCATCTTTGTGGTTATATCGTATTGCTCACTTATTTACCTTTAAGGATCTGAGTTTTAGAAAGTCTGTTGCAGACTTATCCTTCTGTTCATCTCTTTTTTCCTCTCTGAGTCCTTTGGGGGAATGAATTACTTGATGTCTTTATGGATATTGAGGCTATCAATACCATCTCCTTGAATGATGAAAGGTAATGGAATGGTGTTATTTTTCATTTCTTTCCTTTCTTCTAGTTTTTAAGTGTTCAATTAATCTGAGCCCAGAGTATTCTCTGTTGAGATTTTTGTTTGAGACATTAGAGATTGGCCTTTTCAATATAGGTTCTTGGTTACGTAATTCTCTCTTTTAACTAGGCTAAGAACCGTGAGGTAGTAATATGCCCCTCCTTCCTTTAATCGTCTTTCATTTTTGAACTTGGTAAATATGTTGTCCTTCTCAAGTCTGTTACATTTATGCAACTTCTTGACTATTTGATGGGATTGAATGCAGAATGTTTAGGAAATTATAGCTAAATTTGGAAATATTTGGATGGATTATTGTGTTTGGCTAGAAATATTTGGATGGATTAATGAGTTGGTCTAAAGTATAAACTTAACCATTCTACCCACTTAAGGTAATGATAACAATGGTGTATCTTTTTGAGATTGGAGTGTAACTCTTTTTCTTGTTGAAAGTAACCTTACCTCTTTATGAGGTCTGATTTAGCTTGTTTGGTTTTTAACTTGAATTGGTTCCTAGTTCTGAGTTTGAGTATTAGGATACTCTAATCAGGGACACTTAAAATGTTACGATGATTTGGGTTATCCTAACTTATTTCTTATGATATTTAAGTTCAATTCTTGGAAACTTAGATTTTAGGATGAATTTAGGTTAATGAAATATTGAGATGGAAGGTAATGTTTGTAAATGATCTACTGCTGAGCTATGCCTAAAAGATAGATAGGATAGTTACCTTCTTCTATTAAACAAGTTTAACTGAGATAGGAAATATGAAAAGAAATGTATAAAAGTAGTAGTGAGATTTTGATGAAATGTTACTTATCTGAACTTACTATTTAAATTTTTTTGATAAAAAATAAATTAGGATGGAAGGTTGAAGTTGTTATATCTCATGACCTAACCTTGCTTTTGATTTGAAGTATATCTCTTTCTCTATCTTTTATTAGAGTTTTTATCTCCTTTTGGTTGAGTCTTTCTGAATTGCTTTAGGATTGTTTCATAACAACAAAGTTCTTTTTATGAAATAGTTAGCTAAAATCACATCGTTTTAATGATTTAGTGTTTATCATGCTCAATTCAATGAACTAACCCATGCTAGCAATTTTGTAGATGGACTTCGTAAATGATGAAAGGATAAGTTGATCCTTAGAAAGTTACATTTATTTATCAAAGAGGCTGAAACTTTAATATGTTGAGATATGGTTTCATTACTGAAATGTACTTCATGGAAAAGAAAGTTGTATCTGAATTTATTAAGTATGGTTGTTTGATATTTTGTAATATCTACAATGTTGGAATTACAAATGTATAACTTCTCCTTGCTGAATAAAAGGTGTGTGAAACTTGTTTGTACATGATGTAATTCCTTTTGGCATACAATGAATGGAAATGATAAGTATTACTCTATTTTATAGACTATAACATAATTTTATGGTTTGGAATGGAATAAATAGAGATCTAGGGTGTTAGCTTTACTACCCTCTCTAGTAAATATGCAACTTACAAAGTTGAAAATCTTACACAAATATTTAATCATATCATTAAGACTATATTTAAAACAAATGATTGTATGAGAATTAAACTTTGATTATAATATATAATGTATAATGGGATTATAAATGGACATTAACCCTCAATAAGGGAAAGGAAAGACAACTCCCATTAAATGAATCTTAGTCTTGACTTAAGACCTTTTGGAAATGAATCTTGATTGTGATCTCAGTAGTTAGTAAAGGCATTCTTTATCATGAAGACTTCCTTAATCAAAATAGGGATGTCATAAATGAAAATAAAAGGGAATTAGACTTCATTTCAATGATTTCTAACATGGAAAAGGACCCGCTTCGGAAGTTATATGAGTTAGGGTTGTATTAAGTGAGTAAGTAAATAACACTTCCATGTGTGCTAGGCCTTTTATGTAGAACATGATTCAGGATGTTAATAGTATAGATCCTAGTAGGTGAATTGGTTAGGAAGCAAATTTATCTATATAACTACATCTATTGTAGTTTTAACTTGGAACCCTAATGGTTAAGGAACCTAATTGTTCAAGATGTTGTTGTAATTAATTTATAATGAGGGAATTAATAAGATATAATTTTCTATCTAAGGTATGTTATTCCAAAGGTGGAAAAATTAGTTTGATCTTGACACATGCCAACCGTAGTGTAGTACCTACGTGATGACAAGGGTCCTTATGAGGATACTATGTTGCAGTTGACATGTCTCAACACCCTTTAGAGTTTTTTCAACTAGACTAACATAAATTCTGACTTGATCACAATTCTTCCCTAGGTAGGGATAAGGGTCGATCTAGTGTCGAGGTCAACTCACGTTGACTTAGGATAAATAGACATGCCTAATCAATATAAGTCAATTGAGTATGTCTATGTAACCTTAGTCACTTTAAGCAGTCCGCCACACTATGACATGTTGCTATCATATGCTAGGGTTAAAATTTGAATGAGTGGACTGACAAAAGTCGGTGAAGACCATTCTAGATAATTGAGAAAGTATGATGAAGGAATTATTTTTTTACGAGTATTCCATCTAGGAATATAAACATGAAAATTATGTTTAAAATATTTGGACAAAGTATCGCAAGTTGCTTTGGTTGTCAGGCTGTCCTATGTCACCTAGTTTAAGAAGCGGGATTTCAGATGAGTATCGGTAACAAATATTCAAATAGGCCTCTTAAACAGTAACACTTGATACCCCTAAAATGGTAAAGGAACCAAGTATACATATTATACACATTATAAAGTTAACATTAGAGATTGGTATGATCCCGAGTCATGAAATGAGAGATCGGTGTTTCATCGAGTCATCTACAGCTACATATGGTTTTCTATTATGAGATAGATTTGGCTATGGAATGTGTGTTCTAAATTATTTTAATTTAGAATAGAGAACATTATGTGAATTCTTAAAATGGGAATGTTACAAGTTAAGGCCCCATAATGGAAATGTTGTTCATCCAATGGAAAATGAATAATATTATACGTTGATAAATGTGATGATTGAGTGGAATATATTTTAAAATTTGAGGTAGTTTTGGATGCCACAATTGAATTTTGATACCAAGTAGAATGCATAGCCATTGCAAACAAAAAATCATCTTCTTCAATTGTGGAGAGATGGTTTTCCATTGCCATGTTGGAAAACACAAGCACTAAGAGGGGAGGGGTGAATCATTTCTTCTTAAAACTTTGAAAACAATTTTAAACCTCGAAATCCATTTAATCTTGATCTACCTTTATCATGAAGAAACAATCACACTCAATCATAAACAAAAAACAAACAAGCACACATGAAGACAATGGTTAATGTGGGAAACCCTTAAAGGGAGAAAATTTTAATGACATATTTCTCATCGAGATAACCAATAACATACCTTCATGCTTCATCACGGCTTTCCAAATATTTTTGCACATATTTGAAGGAAATTTTGAAGCATTGAAATTAGGGCTTGTGTCAAGATGAATAACAAAAAAATCATATTGAAGGTTAATGACACCTATCGAATAGTCGAATGACCGAGATTAAGTGTGGATTGTTGTTGAAACCTAGAATAATCTAGGAAGCTCATGAAAAACCTAATATATATAAGAATCCACGACATATGTCACATCACGATAAATAATGTATTGGAATTTAGCTCAAGTTTTTAAGGTAGAGATAGAATTAAAATGGATTAAATGCCTTAATTAAAACAAAAAGTACAAACAAGGAATATATTCAAGTAGTTGACTATTGACATGACAAGTTGGTGAACCATCAATAAGTTTGAGATGTCACGAGGGTAGGAATAACTATCAATAATTTATTAATATAATATTTGATAACATTCCCCCCTTTATTTCTCGCAAACATCATATTTCTAGATAGTGGACCCCCTTATTCCAAACACAAGTAAAAAGTTTATTACACTCTCCATGTAGCCTACTCACCTTTGAGGTGGCATGCCATCTTTTTGGCTTCTTGGTCTTGGTGACACTTTGGATTTTCCTCAAGATTACCACAAACATGGAAGTTACATAAGCACATTCATCCTTAAGAACATCCTGGTGGTTTCTGGTTTCCCTGGATTACCATAAACCCATATGGTTTTCCAACTGCAGGTTTACCATGAACTTGGAGGTGACCTGATGTCTCAGTTGTACACTTTAGTGGTTTCTCAAATTTCTAAAAACCCTTTACACAAGAACTAAGCGCTACTCTATTGCTTTTAATCCACAATTTCCTTCATTCAGGAGGTACCAAACTAGAAAACGCTCTGCATCTTTATTGAAAAACACACTAAGCTTAACAAAAACAAAAAATCCCCAAATCCATGCTCCGACCATGTCGTAGGTGACTAACAAGAGGACATAAATCATCCTTTGACCTCCATGTATCCTTTATCCTCAAATATGTTTCTACTTAGAGAAATGACTTTGAGGATCATTATGATTCAAATAATTGTTGTATATATTTACCCCCCCGGGTAAATATAGATAAACGCAAGCAAATCGGGTTTCGGAGGGGGAGAAGCATGGTGCAAGGACATGTCGCAAGGGTTGGAAAACCCGGCAAAGAAGGAAAATTGGGTCTCGCAAGGCGGAGGAACATGGCGGAGAAACACGCAAAAGGAACATGTCGGGGGGTCTCCAAAACCCGACATCAAGGAAAACATGTCGGGGGGTCTTCAAAACCTGACGCAAAAGAAATCGGGTCTCGGCGTCGGGGAAGCACGTCGGGAAAACATGAAAAAGAAGCATGTCGAGCACCCTTCGAACCCGATGCGCATGCAAGTTCATCTTCCGCCCCGACACAAAGGAAAGCTCGGAAATCATGGCGGAAGCGGGTTTCGGGAGAACACAAGCATCAAACACATGTCGAGGCATCCTCCAAACCCGATGCAGATGCAAAGGAGAAACCCGAACCCGACTGGAAACAGACCCTAACGCGGGAAATATTCAGATCTCCGTAACTTTTCACAGGGAGCTCAGATTCACACAAGGTTGGACTTTTCGAAAGCTCTCGGCATCCTCTACCCAACTATGACTGGATATCTTTAATTAGATGAGAAGAAGTTATTCAAAAATGTAAAAAATAGTTCTCCATTTTTGGGTTGTTGGGGGTCTCACCTACCACCATAATGGGATGAGTTAAGGCAGTCTGGAGGTGGTTGGGGTAGTTTTCGAATTCCTCTCTTCTCCCTCTCTTCTTCTCCATATAAAATGTAAGGAGGGGCTTCTTTCAAAAAGGTTTGACATTCTTGTTTTGGCCCCTCCCTTCTTCTCTTTGGCAAGTGGATTTATGGAGCTCAAACCTCCCATTTGGAACTGTAATGCAACCTTTGCCTATTGGCATTTTTGCAGTGTATTGTATCAAACCTTCGGAGCAAATAAATGCATGACTATGGATGTTTCTCAACCCTCTATGTGTTTCATTTTGCATCCTCCTGATATTTCACTGCGAATATGTTTATCCGTGCATGATATTGCATTGCATTTCTATGGTTTGTGTTTATTGGCAAAACATATGTTCTTCATTCCTCGGTGCATCACCTCCGTAGTTTAGGTTTTATTTTTTATGCATTCTCTACCCTGTCTCCTTGGCAAGTTAGATTAGGTTTTTGGTAAACCCTCTGCATTTATTCATGCATCTGAACAGAGGAATAGGAGTCGGCCTTCATCCGGAGAGCTTTTCCGATTTCGCAAGGTCCCACACTTGGGAAAAGCTCCATGTTGTGCAATCGCACTGAGAGTCTCAACCCATCGTGTTGCAGAGTCCCAGGGGTGCTTTGTTTCAACACCAACAATTTTGGCATGCCCGATGGGACCAAGAGGTCATTCCATAAAAAATTTGAAGGAGTTTTCATGAAATTCAGACTGAGAAATTGCAAGTTTTAAAATTTCAGATTTTGCTCATCCAGGCTGAACTCCGAAATCATTTTTCAAGGGTTTATCTTGCTCAAAACAGGTCAAAATTTCAACAGTTGGTAGATCTGAAGGTAATCTTCAAAAGGGTATCTTTAGTTTTTTGATATTTTGATTTCCAAAATTTCAGGTTTTTTGAATTTCGGGTTTTCGGGGTCCGAGAACATCAAAGCAGCAATTCAGGTTTTGGGGGATGCATTGCATGGCCCTATTCCCGACAGCATTCATTTTGGGTTTTGAGAGATGTCGACATGTTCCAAGTTCCAACACATGGCAATTCAGGTTTTGTGAGTTGCATCGCATGACCTGAGTTCCGCCTGTACTTTTCGGGATCCGCAGCTGCACAGCAAGGCCTGAATTCCGAATTGAAGATTGTCTCCTCTGGGCCCTTCAAAGCTTAAATTATATTTTCAATACTGTCAAGTTTGGTGTGTAACTTGGCAAAATCTAGCCTTTTAGAGGCTTGTTATCTAACACATCTGGCGACTCCGAAGGGATAGAGTTCAGTGGTGTAGCAACACAAGTTGCCCAGGCACATGAGAAGAATTCAAACAAGGTCTAATACTCGAGAAGAGGGGCTATTTTTCCACTTGCAACTATCACTAGGAAGAGGAAGGAGAGGAAGAAGACCACAAAGATCACCATCTCCACCTAATAGGACTTTGTCTACACCTCCACCTGGTAGGCCTTTTCTCGCATCAACCAGGGTTCTCAGGCCAATCATAATGGCGCATCTACCACCGAATCCCTTTGTCAATTTCACGGGCAGTAGTCCACTTGCCCTAAATGCTTAGAATCAAATTCCAGTTGCAGCGCTAAAGAATATCCCCTATTTTACAGGAGAAAATCATACTACCCCTATTGATCACATCCAGGATATTGCTAATGCATGTGCAATCCATGAAATAAATGAAATGGATGTTGCAGTTAAGTTGTTGGCTTCATCTTTCAAAGGCAAGGCCTTACAATGGTTTAGGAGCCTTACAGCAGGGTCTATTACGAATTGGAACCAAATTTGTTCAGCTCTTTGCAACCAATTCGGGGAGGGCAGAAAATTTGTCCTTATTGGAACAACTGACAATGAATCAAAAGGGCTCCTAATGAAAAAATGACAGATTTCAACTTCAGATTCCAACGGACATGGGACAGGATTCCAATAGTTGTTAAACCAACCGCCGAAGGAGCATTCCTTTATTTCTTAAAGGCTATAAATTCAGACATAGCCATGATGATCCAATCAATGGGAGGGACAACGCTGTCAGGGGCCTACGACACAGCTATCAGAGTAGAGAACTATTTGATCCAAGCCGGAAAGCTTGCACCAAGGCCACCAATGCCTCTCTATCCAGATATGGGAGTTCCTATAACCACCAAGCACCGAGTGAATCCCATTCCAACTCCTAGAAATCAAAGTAGTAATGAGGCGTCAACTTATTCAAATACTTCAAAGGAATTGCAGGAAGTTATGAAACAACTACAGAACCTTGGAAATGAGCTAGTGACTATCAAAAGACAACAAGCTCAAAGTTCTAGACCATATCAGCCTCAAGCACAGTACCAAGCTAGGCCCTCGTACCAACAAAATAGACCACCAACTCAGGCCGTAAATCAAAACCAAAACCAAGGACAACCTCAAGCTGCCAGGCCATTTCGACCATATGATCCAAATGCAATGACGCCCTCAAGAGCTTTGGTTCCAATACAAAATAACATGGCACATAAGTACGATTGGTGTTACCCTTGTAATCTCCCCCACAATCAGTCAGCATGTTTCAATGGTGCACTGAATCAGGCCTTGATGGTGTAAACCATTGGTGTGCCTCAAGAACCAAGCCAAGAAGGAATCAAGCAGCAAGAAACGTAACAATGAAAGGACCTCCAATAGAAACCACATTGGAAATTGGCAAATGGAAGACTTCGTGGAGTTAACCAACAGCCTTTTCAAGGCGTGGCTGCCAACACACAGTCAAAGAAGAGAAGCATAGAAGAGGGACAACCATCTAATCTAGTTGTTTCCCAGCCCACTCCTACACAACAAGGGGTCAGTAGACCAAACACACCCAAAATGTGCAAAATCAGCCTAAGGTACCTGTTGTAGCAACACATGCACCTATTCAAGCTCTAGAAAAGTTTACACCAAGTAAGGGACAACAAAAGGACAATTCATCCCCCTTCAACATCATCGATCAAATGAAGAAGACACATGTGAACATTTCCATGGGAATCACTCACGATCCTGTGGCAACGAGATTTATTACAAGTCTGCAATGGCTAATTGGTCCGCCACAAATGTATCAAACCAGGGACATGAGAAATTTCTCACTAATGCAAAGGCAACATGATGATGGGGCCGCAAGAAAAAATTTGAAGCCTCCACCATTCTATGTTTTGTTGATTGTTGGAAACCACTTGGTACACAACGCATGATAGACTCGAGGGCAAGTAGTTCGTGATGCCGAAGCAAATAGTGGATCAACTGGGTTTGAAGTATGAGCCAGTGCTGAAAGGAGTAGTACAGCTAGATGGAACGGTAGTGGGAACAGTTGGGGTCATCAAGGGGTTAAGAATAACACTACATTCATGTCCTAATGTTACAGTTCTGCAAGATGTGTCTGTAATTGACCTCCCACCACTCTTTGCGTTGTGTTTATCAAGGGACTTCACTGCAAAGATCGGTGGATATTTATCTGCAGATTGGTCGCACATGATTTTCAGGACAAGGTATGGGGCCAAAGCAACAATCAGATCAAAATCAATTACCAATTTCCATATTGAGCCTTATGTACCAGGTCCTATCAATGCAAATTTCTCAACTTTTGATCAAGAGGAGTGTTCAAGTGATCTAGAAGTAGGTACTAAGGTCGAGGGAATTCCTGATTTAACTTTGGATGAATGGGCAAACAAGAGTCATGAATTTGACCCATATAAGGAAATTGAAGAATCTGAATTGGGTGTGTATTGTGTACACGAAGAAAATTCACCCATTCCCGACATCATTCAACTTGAACAAAAAGATGAAGACAAAGTTTGGAAATTATTCTTCGATGGTTCGAGAAGCAGACAAGGTGTTGGAGGTGGTGCAATGTTGATTTCACCACAAGACATCAAGTATTATTCAGCTTTTCATTTCTAGTTTTCTTGTTCAAACAACACAACTGAATATGAGGCCTTGATTCATGGACTTCATTGGGCCAGAAAAAGGGCATAAAGAACTTGCAGGTGTTTGGAGATAGCGAGCTAATCGTCAACCAAGTTAGGGGACAACATGCTACAAAGAATGACTTGCTAAAGAGCTACAAGAATAGGGTATGGGACCTCATTGAGGATTTCGAAGCTTTCAACATTGTATCCATACCCAGGAAGAAAAATGAAGCCGCAGATAGGCTCGCAGCAGTTGGAGCAACGTTTGATGTGGTTGACAACATCAGAAGAGAAAAAACACAGCCACACATCCATGTGGTTGTGAGGCCAGCAGTTCCAGATAATAACACAAGTTGGCAGGTGTTTGAGAATGATCAACAGATCATCAATTTTTTACAAGAAGAGGCTAAATTCTCAGCTAGAAATCAGGATAGGCTAGAGCAGCAGTATGGGGATCAAATAGTGCAACTGCGGAAAAACAAGCTTCCTAAGGGTTTAGTAACATTGGAGTCTATCTTCAACCCTAACGACCAGTTTCGTAAGGAAAAGGCTAACATACAGGTCAAGAGAGAAGATTCAGAGCCAATTCCGGTTGGGGAAGGCAAAACACTTCAAATTGGTAAAGTGGCCACTAAGCAGGAGAAATCAGATTTCATACAACTTTTCCAAGAATTTCCAGATGTCTTCACTTGGAGCTATGAAGACTTGAGGGGATTCAATCCAAAGTTGGCACAACATACCATAGAATTAGATCCGGATGTTAAACCCATCAGCAGTGAAGCAAAGACCATCAACCTCACATTGAGCCTCTAATGAAGAAAGAGCTAAACAAGCTAATAGAGGCAAGCATTATATTTCCAATTAAGCACTCAAGCTGGGTTGCAAACTTGGTTCCGGTCAGAAAGAAGAGCGGAGAAATCAGGTTGTGTGTAGATTTCCGAGACCTCAACAGGGCATCTCTCAAAGATCATTACCCACTTCCTTCAATGGAACAAATATTGCAAGTAGTATCCGGTTCAGAGAGATTCTCTCTCCTAGATGGCTACTCAGGGTATAATCAGGTGATGGTGAAAGAAGATGACCAATTCAAGACAGCTTTCACCACCAAATGGGGGACATATGCCTACAAGAAGATGCCATTTGGGCTATCAAATGCTGGAGCCACCTTCCAAAGGGAAATGGATATGGCATTCAAGGGGTTGATCAATAAAATAGTTCTAATATATCTTGATGACATCACTGTATTCTCAAAAAATGCAGTGGATCACCTCTTTCATCTAAGGCAGGTATTTCAGAGGTGTAGAAGATTTGGGGTATCATTGAATCCCAAAAAATGCATATTCTTGGCTCACGAGGGAAAGCTTCTAGGCCATATTGTTTCAAAGGAAGGATTGACGATTGACCCAGAGAGAGTCGAAGCAATTCAAGCATTGCCATTGCCAAGTCACAAGAAGGCTCTTCAAAGCTTCTTAGGAAGGATCAATTTCGTCCAGCAGTTTGTTCCAAATTTTGCAGCTCTCGTAAAACCAATAACGCTGATGTTAAAGAAGAGCATGGCATTTAAGTGGACATCTGAAGGCAAGGCAAGTTTCGAGGCAATAAAGGAAGCTATATCTCAAGCTCCGACTCTTGTCAATCCAGACTTCTCCAAAGATTTCATGTTATATGCCTTCGGTGGTGGAGACACAATTTCTGCAATCCTAGTACAACAGAACAAAGAAGGATTAGAACAACCAGTTGCTTTCTTCAGTCAAGGCTTGGAGGAATATGAAACTAGGTACTCTTTCATTGAAAAGCATGTCCTTGCAGTGATTAGGAGCTTAAAGAAATTCAAGCACCTAGTCTCAAACAACAAAATCCAATTGTTGGTCTCTCATGCGGGAGTCAAGGACTTCCTTCTAAACAAGGATCTGAATGAGAAGCGTGCAGGGTGGATCACTCGTGTCATGGAATATGACATCGAGATCAAGGTCACCAAACTAGTACGTGGAAAGGGACTATGCGAATAGCTAGCCTTGAGTCAACAAGTTGAAGCAGGTGATGAAAAAGAGACTGTCTTGGTACTACAGGATGGTCAAGAACATGAAAATGATGATGTGCCTACTCCTTGTTGGACTCAGAATATGATACACTTCCTACAGACAGGACTATGCCCTCCAGAAATGAGCAAAGAAAAGAGGAGATACTTCAGATTACAAGCCATTCCATATGTGCGTGTTGATGGTGTTCTATTCAAGAAGGACAAAGAATGGGGTCCTACTTGAGGTGCATTGAGACAAATCAAATTGAGAGGGTGTTACGAGATTTTCACAATGGAGATTCTCGCGAGGACATTTTGCCCCACGAGTAACAGAACTCTCAAGATAATGAAGGCAGGGTATTATTGGCCCACGGTGTTCAATGACTGCTATATACATGGATAAGAAAGTGTAAGAAATGTGTACTCTTCACAGAAAAGAAAGACTAGCAACGACTTCCATTGCACCCAATTTTGGTTGACCAACCATTTATGCAATGGGGATTGGACTTCATCGGGGTCATCAATCCAAACTCAAGCCAAGGCCACAAGTGGATTCTCACAGCAACGGACTACTTCACCAAGTGGACTGAAGCAGTAGCGCTCAAAGAGGCAAACGAGTCTAATATACTAGAATTTTATGAAGGAATAGTGACCAGGTTCGGTGTGCCGGCCACTATCATATCAGACAATGCATTGGCATTCGTAGGTTCCAAGATTACAGAATGGGCTGTCAAGAATGGAATCTACTTGAGCACCTCTTCCAATTATTACCCACAGGGTAATGGACAGGCAGAGTCCACGAACAAAAATTTGCTAAGAATCATCAGAAGGACTCTGGATGAAAATCAAAGAACATGGCATACTAAGCTAAAATCAGCATTATGGGCTGATAGAATAACACCAAAGAGGTCTACAGGTAATTCCCCTTACAAGTTGGTCTATGGAAAAGAGGCAGTATTGCCTATATCATTAGAACTGCCTGCATTGGAGTTCATGAAGCAGTTGGAGTTGGCTGAGTTCAAACCAATGGAGGCTAGGTATGTAGAGTTGATGGAATTGGAAGAAATTAGAGAACATGCAGTTCAAACAATTGAGAAAAATCAGGCCTTAGTAAAAAGGTGGTTTGATAAGAAAGCAAGAGCAAGGACCTTCCAGGAAGGGGACTTGGTTCTGAAATGGGATGCAGATCGGGCAAAACCAGGAAGGCATTCCAAGTTTGATGCCATTTGGAGTGGCCCCTACATGGTCATGGAATGTAAGAATAGCAATGCCTTCCAATTGTCTACATTGGACGGAGAAGAACTCCCGATTCCGGTCAACGGAATCTATCTTAAACATTGCTACTGAAAAGAAAAAGTTTTACCCTTGTAAATATTAGATTAGGTTTCAATTCCTC
Organism: Taxus wallichiana var. yunnanensis; assembly: GCA_018340775.1. Taxonomy (NCBI): domain Eukaryota; kingdom Viridiplantae; phylum Streptophyta; class Pinopsida; order Cupressales; family Taxaceae; genus Taxus; species Taxus wallichiana. Next base: position 27,275,877 of record CM031235.1, read on the forward strand.
TAAGTGCGTATGCACATTGTCTTGTTGTAGTTAGGTTTCAGTTTCCCTAAGTGCTTTGGCACAGGTTTTGTTGCTCCTAGGTTGGTTTTCTACAATTCAAAGATGCTCTCGGAGGAGTTGCGGTATCGGAGTTCGGATCGGTATCGATCGGTTTCAGGTTATTGCTTATGACTCCATGCCCAATGGATCGCTAAAAGGCCATTGATCTTCTACCTAGCAGGCAGGTAACCCCGTGAGTCACCAAATTGTTGTATATATTTACCCCCTAGGTAAATATAGATAAACGCAAGCAAATCAGGTTTCGGAGGGGGAGAAGCATGGTGCAAGGACATGTCGCAAGGGTTGGAAAACCCGACAGCAAGGAAAATCGGGTCTCGCAAGGCGGAGGAACATGGCGGAGAAACAAGGCGGAGAAACACGCAAAAGGAACATGTCGGGGTCTCCAAAACCCGACATCAAGGAAAACATGTCGGGGTCTTCAAAACCCGACGCAAAAGAAATCGGGTCTCGGCGTCGGGGAAGCACGTCGGGAAAACATGAAAAAGAAGCATGTCGAGCACCCCTTCGAACCCGATGCGCATGCAAGTTCATCTTCCGCCCCGACACAAAGGAAAGCTCGAAATCATGGCGGAAGCGGGTTTCGGGAGAACGCAAGCATCAAACACATGTCGAGGCATCCTCCAAACCCGATGCAGATGCAAAGGAGAAACCCGAACCCGACTGGAAATAGACCCTGACGCGGGAAATATTCAGATCTCCGTAACTTTTCACAGGGAGCTCGGATTCACACAAGGTTGGACTTTTTTAAATATCTCGGCATCTTCTACCCAACTATGACTGGATATCTTTAATTGGATGAGAATAAGTTATTCAAAAATGTAAAAAATAGTTCACCATTTTTTGGTTGTTGGGGGTCTCACCTACCGCCATAATGGGATGAGTTAAGGTAGTCTGGAGGTGGTTGGGGCAGTTTTCGAATTCCTCTCTTCTCCCTCTCTTCTTCTCCATATAAAATGTAAGGAGGGGCTTCTTTCAAAAGGTTGGACATTCTTGTTTTGGCCCCTCCCTTCTTCTCTTTGGCAGGTGGAGTTGTGGAGCTCAAACCTCCCATTTGGAACTGTAATGCAACCTTTGCCTATTGGCATTTTTGCAGTGTATTGTATCAAACCTTCGGAGCAAATAAATGCATGACTGTGGATGTTTCTCAACCCTCTATGTGTTTCATTTTGCATCCTCCTGATCTTTCACTGCGAATATGTTTATCTGTGCATGATATTGCATTGCATTTCTATGGTTTGTGTTTATTGGCAAAACATATGTTCTTCATTCCTCGGTGCATCACCTCCGTAGTTTAGGTTTTATTTTTTATGCATTCTCTACCCTGTCTCCTTGGCAAGTTAGATTAGGTTTTTGGTAAACCCTCTGCGTTTATTCATGCATCTGAACAGAGGAATAGGAGCCGGCCTTCATCCGGAGAGCTTTTCCGATTTCGCAAGGTCCCACACTTGGGAAAAGCTCCATGTTGTGCAATCGCACTGAGAGTCTCAACCCATCGTGTTGTAGAGTCCTGTGGGTGCTTCATTTCAACACCAACAATAATCTCCACACATCTTTTGATGCTTGTATACATGTCGCTTTTGAATGAAACATCCCCATCTCTATTGCCATTTCTGGATCATTTAGAAGCATTAACATTGCAAAAGAAAAGTTTTGAGGTGTTGGCTCACATAGAAAACCAATATTCACCTATCTTGCATTACCAATGGATGAAAGTTGATGATGTAGTAGTACACCTATTCCCTCTAACTCGCTAATATTTTCTCTTTACTGTTCTAGCATATTTGGATGAGAGGATGTCATGTTTAGCCTTTGCATACAATTCTTCCACTACTTCTTCTAGGTAATAAATACATTCTAAAAATGTAGGTCACAAAAAAAGTAGGTCTTCCAATGCGCCATGCTTCCAATTCAAATACCCCACACCAAATGCTCATATTAGGTCACGTATATGAGCTTCACATGCCGACAAAACATGGCATAGTTTTCCCAGGAAAGCGCCAAATCTCTTTGTAGCTGTCTCCATAAGCAGTGCTCATACAGTTCGCATCAAAGAAAAATAGTTTTCTCTAGTGTACAAGTATTCCAAATCATGCCCAAAAAAATTTATGTGCGAGAGGTCATCCAAAATAGCAAGTGTTATCATAAAGAAGATCATTACAATTATGAGAAACATCTACAACTACTCGATACCACAAGGAAGAGATAAAATGAAAATGGATTAAATTCCTTAATTAAAACCAAATACAAATAGGGAATATATAAAATTATTTGACTGTTGGCATACCAGAAGGTGAACCTTTAATCAGTTTGGAGATGCCATGAGGGTAGGAATAATCGCCAATAATGTATTAATCTAATATTTGCTAATAATTTTAGCTCTGAAGTTCATCCCATTTCATATGTCATTATAATGACTACTATTGACTCTTTATGTGAAGCATTTTCAGTAATTAAGGGCCTAAAATTTCTCTCGACACCTAGATGGCTAAGTTTACTACGGTGGAAAACAAATTTGTAGAATTCCATTGGGTGACGGCTGATAAAAAAATTACTTTAGCACCAAGAACAAAACAAATGACTAAGGCACATGTCAATCGAGAAACAATGGAATAATTTATTAGGTCATTTTTACTTAAAGTGAGGAACTTGATAGATGTTGTCATTGCACCTTTTTATGGGTTTTCAACAACTTTTGTGGACCGGTTACTCCCATCTCACACCCAAGAGCCTTTGAAGAAAATTGAAATATAATTTCCTATATTTGGGTATTCTTTTTCAAATAAGAAATGATGGTTTGTGATGTCCTAATCTTATTCAAAAAGAATTTCATGTCAGTAAAAAATGTTTTTCTCCAATGTAACATGATGGAAAAGGTAAGTCTAATTATTCATTACAACCAACAATGAACCCAGATAGTGCAATCGGAGATGCCAATAGGAGGCATTGAAGAAGATAAAGTTAAAGGATTAATGTGAAACATTGAACGAGGGAAAATCATGATAAAGAAGTTCATTGAGGGAGGGGAATTTTTGGGTTTGGGAATATATTGGACATAACATAGGAAAAAAAAATCTTCGAAAAATCACATATGGAACACATGTCACTTTATCTTACCATTACCACATCATCTATTAAATAAAATATTTTTGAACTTTCAATCTATATTTATAGCCAACTTGAAAAACCCTACATTTTATTATATTTGTACCTTCTAGGGATTACCAAAATTACATCTTACATGTTGTAATAACATAAGATTGGAAGGAAGCCAAAAAAAGGTAAACACACAAGAAAAGAAGTTATGTACTCTGCACAGAGCACCAAACCAATGGTCGGACATCCATAACTCCAACAAAAAAGTTGATCGGTTTTGTTGATGTTATGTTTTCTCTTAATAGAGAGGATAAAATAGACTATGATTATGCTTTGAGAGAATGAATGGAAAGGTTAGAAGTGTGCCATACTTAAGCATATACACGCTTCCTTTCAATAGGAAGTGGTGAAGGAGACTTTGCAAAACCTTCAATGTCGGGGAAAATGTGGATGTTAGGGTCAATGGTCTTATAATTTTCCCCTTGGGCATGGGTTGTTGTGGTCCCTTAGTATCATGTGAAGAGATCATATTAAAATTGGGTTATGCATTATGAAATAGTTATGATTTTCAATGCATATTTTTGTGAGATCAATTGCAATGTAGTCTATTTTTCTTACTAAAACCCTATACACGATGGTACATCACTCTAACAGATCTGAGCACTCACTCGAAGAACACAAAGGTACCAGTCACTGTTAGTCTTACCATGGAGTTAACATACATATTCATAATAAACAGATCCCAAAGTAGATAATCCATTCTAACTATTGGATCCATGAACTCAAGTTGGAAACACACATAATAAAGTAAACATAGATACCGATAACACTTAGGATCGATTCACCATATAATCACCGATTACAAGTATATAATTAACCAATATTCAACCATAACAGTCCATTATATTATTCCATCAAAACACAATAGATGAATACATCATAGTTACCATCACAAATTCATGCGCGTAAAATCATACCAACATCATAACTCAGAATAATCTAGTGCACAATATCTCAGACACCAAATTTGTGTCTTACGACCCTCAGTGACCCTCATCGCATTTTGCAACCTAACCTCACCACCTAAACCTTACACAATTATTTATTAATTACCTTATAATTAATAAATCCACATCACCATACCTGCCACCTCATGTCGCCACCTCATCATGACCTAGTCTTAACCCTAAACTAACCTAATTAAGACCTATAACTTGGTCCAATTCCACACCTATGACTAATTACTCCTCATCCGCACCTAAAACCAACTTCATAATGACTTGACCAAGCCCGCTACCAATCCCTCGGAAGAAAAGGAGGGAAAGTTGGCTATTTTACCAAAAATAGCCCGCTTTGACCAAACCGATACTGGTTCCTACTCGACCGCCGTCGGTTGCATAACCGCCATCGGTTCCCCGTAAATGGCCACTTCCGACCAAAAACAAGGATCGGATTTTCATTTGATCAGGAGAAGGAGAAATCATCGAGAGAATCCAGATTTTGCTTGGCCGAGCAGAGACAAGTGAAGAAACAAGAAGAGATTGTAGAGAAGGACATCAAGCCCAAGATTGCAACTGAATAACCAGAGCCCAGTGACACTCAGCTGATCATCGTGAGGGAAGACATCTCATCTTCTGATCGTCAGGACATCCTATCTGAGTTCTACCTTCATCACCACAGTTCTTGGACCTGCATTCTTGTCAATAAACAGTAAGTAGAACCTTGTATGTCTCTTTGTTAACATTTCTTAGACTTTTTGAATCACAGCCGTCATAAGTTTATTCCTAGATCTACTACCAGCTACAACTGCACTTAACCTTCACCCACACACCCTGATATTGCCCAGAAGGCCATTTTACCACACTCTGAGTCTTCCCTATCCTCCCATCATTCCCCTCAGCCATCCACCAATCCTAATAACCCCACAATCACCTTGCAACCAACTTCTATCCAGAAGCACTTAGATTGCTGCCCCTACCGGTATCGTTTATCCTCTACCGGCAGCGGTTCTCTAACCGTGGTCGGTTACCTAGTGACCGCCATCAGTCACTGTGACTTATACCCCAAAACCCTTTTGCTCGCCTATTTTCCACCTAACAGCCCCAAATCCAGCCTGGTTTATCCCTATAACTCACCCTGAACATATCAACGACCAGCAACCGAACAAACAACGTGACGCTTTATTATTGATAGTTTAGTTTCTATTGCTTTGTAACGAGATACCTAAATCGTGATTTTGCAATAGCTTTCTATATTATCATTTGTGTTAAATTGTATTAAAAGGGGAACTGACCACCTTCGAAAGGAAGTTTTTATATTTCCTGGGCCTAAGGCAGATCCCTCATTTGTTGTCTAATTAAAATCTTGTGGTCTTGTATTCTTACTTGCAGGTAATCCTTCCAAGACAAAAAGGAGTTCTTCGCAGTCGATCTGATCTCTCTCTACGGTACGCGCACACCATCTCAACATTCAACAGGTATTCCTCCTAGCCCTAACCCTTATCTATTTCTCAAAGGAATGATAGGATAGAAGCAAGTCTGTTTCGCAGAGCCGAAACATTCCGTGTGCGAAACAATATCTAACCTCCTAAAACTATAAACATGATAAGATACATACATACATACATACATACATACATATACACACACACACATATATATATATATATGGTGTGGTGAATTTCCCTTCACCTCCCATGCACTTCTCAAAATAGGTTGCATGTAAAGAATAGCCATGCGCCACTACAAAAGAAATTAGAAAGGATGCAAGATTCACCTAATAATAGATTACCTATAGTCAACTCTAGTTCTAATCCTATTATTAGCTCCATACGCATGTTCTAACTGCAAGTTCTTTCCTAAAGAATATACTCTTCTTGAATGCCCAATCCTCCTTGTGTGTTGTATACTCCAAGTCTATATTTATCCCCTGTAATCACAAAATCACACATTTACTATTACATTTATACCGACAAGTATGCTAATTTATATATGGATCTTGTGTGATAAAAGTATTCACTAGTGACCCATCTCTAGGTATTTTGGCGATTAGTCGTGTGTCATTGTGTTTTGTTTGGTACAGCTTGTTAGTTGTCTCTACACTTTTGGCCATCTTTCAGTGGTGTCTCGATGTCATAATCTATTCAGCTTTTAATCTTTTGTTCTACAAAGGTGGGGTACCTAGGGTTGAACTGGGGCACCGGAGTGCCCCAATGTGATTTTAGGTGTCTCGTGTCATCGTAATTTTTGTCTTAATTTATTTATTTGTGGTTATTCCTAACGTTTACCCTTGTATTCCCATAGGTCATAGTTAGAATTTTAGGGTCACTAGTGTCTAAATTTGAGCAAAATATCCCAATATAAACAAAGCATACTCACTACATTAGGGGTGGATATCTCACACATCAAGGGAAACTATCTACTAAGGAAATAGATTGCATTTGGGCTTCTTCTACATCTGCATCACACAAGCACAAGGGGAAGGATTGTATTATTTCCATTCCATCCATTATTTTTCACTTTACATCTAGTTATTGCCCCTTATTATCACGTCATTGGTGCTAGGGAATCCTAGGCACAAAATTACACACACACGCACCGTAACTACATTAGGTCTCAGTAATGTAGTGTAGTGCTTGGCAATAAGTCCACTAGTTTTACGACTGAGGATAGTTCGACCCCACTAAACTTTTTTTCTAGGTCATTATTCAGTCCATTTGATGAATCCAATGTAATAGCAAACATGATTTCAGGTCTCCTTGTGACACTACCAAACACAAATCCAAAGATTTTTCATAGTTTCCAAAGTGCCCATAATTCAAATAAGGGCATCCCAAGGCACCCTAATACACTCCCAGTGCCTTAGTGTAGATAAACAAGATAATATTTTGTCCTTCCTGAAATCATTTGGTCATAGTGTTCCTAGTCCACACACCAAATCACTACAGATCTCGCACATAGTGGGGTAAGTTATTTATAGGTTAGTAACATGTCCCTCTTATTTCTATTATTTCAATCCATTCAAATATAAAAGTAAAATATTTATATCTAGCACTTCAATATAGCACTTATTTTCTATGTAGATTAACTTATAAAATAGCTAAAAACCATAAAAACTCTATTTTTAGTTAATCATTTTGGTGAACCCGTCATTTTGAACATTGTTTCTTTTGGTCATATTTCATTAGCATATCTATTATGTTATTATCATGTCACATTTTAGTGTCAACCTATTTTATGATGAGGCTACCATTATTGAGCTTACAACTTTTTATAGTGCTCATATGACCTTTCCTAGTGCCACTCAACAACTCCTCTTGAAAGGTTAAAAACATGTACCAAATAATCTTATTGATTCTCCTATTGGCATATGCCTTGTTGATTACCCCGTTGATTTTACTTGTTGTAGGTCATTCCATCTGGTAGCCTATGATCCTTATTTTTATTCTTCTGATATGCCACCTGATGTTTTACATCCTTCTATCATTTATTATTTGTTAGGCATTGACTCTCAACCTAGTATGCCTTATACATCTCCTCTTGCCACTCCTATCACTACTCCCATGTCTCTTACCGCTTCTCACTGTGTTTCTCCAACATCCCATTCTAGTTCATTAGCACATTCTTATTACCTTGATGATCTTATTGATAGTACTATTCTGCTAACATGGACCATACCACTTCATTTCTCATTCCTAAGGAGTCTCCTTCTTTTTACACTATTGAGAGTGCTTCACCTCTTCCATCTTCCTCATCTTCTCCTAAGATTGCTTCTACCGTAATGCACAAGTCTCTACCTTCTATTGTTTCTTCTCATTATACTCCTACCTTATCTATGCTTCCTTCTTCCACTTCACCCACATCGCATGTTACTTCTAGTACTGTTAGTAAAACTTCCCCTTCATCATCTCATGTGGCTCCTTCGACACACACTCCTCATGCATCCTTAGCTTCGAGCCTACTATCTCACCTCTTGATATACCTATGATCACACACAATGGAAAGCTCCAACCACTTAATACATTATTTCCATCTTCTTCTATTCCATTAAAGGAAATCACATCCCTCATGCATGTTGTAGTTAAAATTCATTCTTAGGTTCACTCTACCACCTTAGAAATTAGGGCTTACTACGCATCTATAGAAAATAATTCCTTGCATGGTAATCATGTTCCCAAAAAAATCCATAACTCCACCTTTCCTAATGATTTCATCATTCCCACATTTACATGCTTTGATGGTACCGGTGACCCTCATGCTCATATTGCACATTATCACACTCTTATGCCCTCTTATTCCAATGAGTGACTCTTACTTAAGGGATTTCAATTTAGTCTAGTTAATGATGCACTTCAATGGTATACACATATCCCTTTTGGTTCTTTTAGAACTTTCTACGACATGGAGGATGCATTCCTTCGTAGGTTCATTATCAATACTAGTCCTAGGGTCACATATGATAAAATTACAACTCTCCATCGAGGATCTTTCGAACCTATCTAGGATTACATCTTACACTTTGATGCCTGCGCATACATCAACTTATATTTCTTCCAAATGACTTGGAAAATAAGTTCCTCTTATTTCATGGTCTTATTGCTCCTCTAATGCAACCCTTACAATGATACTTGTGATTGTTTTATCCTTTTGTGTTACAAGGTTATTTCTCTATAACATGACCTTCTTGATTCTCCTCTAATAGATCCTTCCCACCTTTCTTTGACTACTATGCCCTCTACTCTTCTACCTACACCTTCAGCTATACATGTTCAAAAACATCCACCCTTAGCTAAAACTCAAACAAACTATGTTACTCCTACTCCACCTCTTATAAACAATCCAAAGCAACCCTTATCTCAACCCAACATATAAAGGAAACAACCTCAATCTCTTCCTCCATCTCCTACACATGTCTCTCCACCTCTACGTCCAATTACTACCACTACTACTTCACCTCGCATTGTGAGCCTCTCGTGTTTTTCACCTAATTATCAACATCATGATGTCTTACGTATATTACTTCATGAGCTATTAATTCGGCTTCCTTCCAATTGCCACCACCCTCCACACCATTTACAATGCTAACATGACTAGTATTATTGTAATTATCATTGTATTAGTGTCCATCGTGACAATGATTGTCTTGCTTTATGTGAGAGGTTAAAACATTTAGAGGATACTAATGTCATATCTTTTGCATCTCGTAAGTGACCATTATCTCCTTCACCATGACCGCATAGGCATACACCCCTTGATTATTCTCCACCGGTACTCGGTTTGTTCATCAATCACCACCACCACAAGCATGTTATCCACCAGCTCCATTACGTCCACCTCCATATTCATTACATCTACCTCACTCACACTATCCATCACATCCATCCTATGGGTTTCCACCATTCTTTACATATCCGATGGTCACCGCATATGACATGAACCTTGGTCCATACACTCATGCTCCATCCATTTAATATGCATCTACCTCCACCCGTCATCCCTGGTCATTGGTAGGTGATCATTATCACTTTACCCTCAATGACATACTTGTAATCTTATGGTTCTTACACGACTATTGAGGGATTAATTTTAAGGACCTTTCACCATGCATTCCATCATTCATCTACAACACCTCAATCATTTCCCGATAATACATTTTTGCTTATGTAGCTCATCCTTTACTACTAAGGGGTCTTATCACATGATCCTTACAACTGGGGGCATCTTCAATCTCCTCCCCCCTCCTATTTTCATCATTATATCGTATTACACTTAAATTAAATTCCCACATCTTTCTTATGCTATGCTTATCTATTTTCACATTTATTCTATTATCACCATTACAGTACCTATGCGCTACATACTTTATTCATCTTATCAATCATAGTACATTACTTATCTACATGATCATATTTTATCTACCATTGCTAACATCATCATCCAAATTCATATTCATCACATACACCACAATACACATGCTATAACACTAACCACACAACCATACAATATCCATTACATCACAATAAAAAAACTTCTCAAATATTGATCTCACACGTATATTAAAAATAGGTTTCCATAAATATAGTGTTCATACGATCATCATAAAACAACATGTTTCATCACTAGGGGAAAGGCCCCTACATCACATAAACTCATCAATATCAAATCTCATCATCATTATCACTCTATCACGAAATCCCTAGAACATGAAGCCTCGCCACCGATGCGATGCCACATTTTATGGCCCCAAAACATCTCCACCTATATGCATAACATAGAAATATCCATGTTCTACTCGAGAACCGACATTGCAAATCCACATAAGGGGAGAACATGCTCTGAGCCAAGGGAACACCACCTACCACCTCTCATGCACAAAAATTCTCTTCACATGCCTCATCCCTCTCATAAGTAGCACGATATGTGTCATCATTACTATGGCTATTGACTCAAATAGAAGGGCATGCTCGCCCACAATGTCATCCACATGCTCTAGTATCCCTCTTCCTAGCACATTACAATGCAAATTCCACGTCAATTTGTTGATAGAAGTGTCTACTATCAATGACCAATAGGCATCTCCTACACACACAACATACAACCTCATGTTAGTCAACCACGTAAAAAACACAACATAAACAATTCATTAACCACATTAGCATACAAAAATACTTATGATCTTCCACAACCACCACTACAGGGTTAGGGATGCCTCCCTCACCCACTCCTACTAGTAACTCCATAGCACCCAAAAGTGATGGATATAACAACACCCATTGATGCACTGCCCACCACACTCGATAATCCTCCATACTCCCCACATCATTTTCATCCATAACCACTATCACTAGGTCTACCACATCTAACCTGGTGGTACCAACTGCTCCGTCATGGGCCCTAGCCTAGCAACTTCCCTCCTAGGGGATCTAACAACCCTTAGCCATAAATGTGGTTCTAGGGGCACATCTTGTGCCATCCCTAACTTCCGCGATATTATCTCCACCTCGAAACAGATCCAATACACCTAAAAAGTAGTCCTCTAACTCCATGGTCCTCTGAATACATCGAAATTATGTTACATCCTTAGAGCATCCCCATAATCGTGATATGGCCTCTGTGTCACCGACTTTGATCTTATCTTGTCTATCGTGGGACATGAAGCTATTAGTTTCCATCTTCCCCGTCGTGAATATCCACCCATCGTCAAGAAAATATCTCTGCCAAGCCCACTCCCCTTGTGGCTTTGTAGACTAGCCTCAATACGGCTATATGCTCATATGCCCATACATCTAGCACTATGGTTGCTCCTATACCCCCACCATGCTCATTGTGCGTAAATGAAAACAAGTCCTTGTACATGTGGGCTAACACACACAATACCCACACATATCTTGTCTCATCATCCTCTATACATTGACATGTGTCATACATCTTATATAAGATGCTGACACCCCCTCCATCCACTGCTATACAAGATTTTTTTCACCACCGCAATGAACTTCCAAAACACGTAACCCTCGACTATAATATCATATCCAAACTCTTATGGGCCTCCATAGGAACCTAGGCCTCTAAAAAATATCATCTAGTCAAGTGCATCTATTGCTCCATATCTACTACTGTCATCACCTAGACTCTCTCCCCAACCATCGGAAACCACGATGTGATATACATCCTCCAAACATCACGGTCATCTCTCTTATAGACAACCAAAATTTGCGTGTGTCTCGCACACCATCTCTCTCACAATGTAGTCAACATAGGCATCTTATGGGGCACTTCCCTCATCTGTGATATATGTCGTAAGATGACACAATCCAATACATCCCACTCATCATATGACAAACCAAATCCCAGAGTGTACTAAAGTTTTGACCATCGTGGAACTCCCTTGATTAGATATCCGTCTACACAACACAAAACAACAACAAACAAAAAAATTAGCACAATTTACATGATCAAAAATAACTACTCAACATGTTAGAAACACATTCCATAATATTATCGACAAAACAAAAAAATTCTAGACTAGGCCGCCAAACATCGGGTCTGGGGTACCCTAAAGTAGGACACTAGTGCACTGGATCTAGGTGCTCCAGGTCCGGGGGTCACTAGCGCCCTCACCACTCTTATCCAAGTCTCAAACAACGAGAAATCTCAAAATCTCAAAAATGCAAAAATTCACCTCAACAACCTATTCCACCCTACATTTAAGCAAAATAACACACTTACCAACTCCATAGTAGTACGCGACACTACCACGGTCTCTAATCTCTCAAACCAGGTCGATGTAATGGTCTCACTTGAGGCATACATACTGACTTTGTATACACTCTTACACTCATGCTATAAACAAATGAAGTGATAAGTTACCTTTTCACTTTACTATTTATAAGCCCATTACAATTGCCACCTTTACTATGGTCTACATTTCATGCTTATCACCACAACTAATACACGCAACACCATTTTAGTCATATCTTGAGTATTTTTACTCCAATTTACACCCCATTTGTGGAATTCTTTGCCTGCACAATTATGCATACCACTATACTACACATGTTTCACCCACGTTATACACTGTGCCTTTATTTTATACTCCTTACAACTAAATTTTAATCTCTTTCCATTTATTTTGGCTTAGAGTCTATTCCACCCACCACTCCCTCTATCACCAAAAGAGGGCATATCTTTGGGGTTCCTCCTATAATTCCCCTTATGTCACCATGGGTCCCAATATCATGAATCCAACACCTCACAACTTATACCATGATAATTCACCATCAATCGCCCCTAATGACCTAATATGGGGAAACAATTGCTTAACATTTTCCAAACACCTTCACACATCATAACTTATCAATTCCCCTAATGAACTAACTTTAAGGGAAAAAATGAGTAAAAACATTTTACGCATTATCTCATCGATTTCACAACTTTCCCCTAATGACCTAACCTAGGGGCAATTAGCAAAAACCTCGCCATGAGTAACCAATCAACCAATCAAAATCAACGCATTCAAATCAGACCATTCAAACCCACGAGCAGTCTCCCAGATGACCTAACTTGGGAGTTACATTCACCATTCCATTCCCAGATGACATAACTTGGGATTTTATTCTATACTATGTGTTTTCTTCTAGATGACCTAATATGGAAGCCATCTCATTTTCTATTGCATTCACTTCCAGATGACCTAACTTGGAAGCCATCTCATTCTCTATCATGTCCACTTCCTCATGACCTAACTTGGAAGCCTTTACATTGTAGTGACACCCATGAAGTGGGGGAAAGAGTGCCTTTCCCCTTATCACTCCTATATGGGTCAACTATTTTAACCAAAATCATCTAGATCCAAAATTCACCACTTTTGATCGATTCCATCTCGCAATGGCTAGATCTTGGGGATGTAGTTAAAGCTTGGAGAATAACACACTTTTCTCCCTACACTCTTCCTTTGGTGTCAGGACGCCCAAATCCTCCCATCATTCCATTCATATACAAGTGTTTGGGTTGGGAACTGATCACTCCCTACCCACCTATTCGATATTTAACCACGTTAAAAATCGCTTAATCATCATTTTCACACTTCATTGCGACACTTACACTTTCACTTTTCATAGATCAACTCATTAATCCATAGTTTGGAATGCTTTTATAGTTCTATCAACATAATTCTACTACACATTCGCATGTTTTTCTACACTTGAGCTTCTCCAAATTTTTCTCGGTACACATCTCTATCTACTTTATGTTACCAAGTTTTCTCGCTTACCAACATAAAGTGGGGAGAATGTAGTCACAAAATCACACATTTACTATTACATGTATACCACCGGGTATGTTAATTTATATATGGATCTTGCGTGATAAAAGAATTCACTAGTGACCCATCTCTAGGTCTTGTGGTCACTTAGTTAGGTGTCATTGTGTTTCATCTCGGTTTAGTTGCCAGCTGTCTCTGTAGTTTTGGTCATTTTTCAGGGTGTCTCAGATGTCATAATTTGTTCAGTTGTCATCTTTAGGTCTACACTAGGGTGCCTCAAGGCACCCTAGTCTATGATTTTAGGCGCTTGGGTCATCGTAATTTGTGGTATTCCCTAGGTCATAGTTGGTAGTTTCAGGGTCACTAGTGTCAAAATTTTAGAAATAAACAAAACATACTCACTACATTAAAGGTGGACATCTCACACATCAAGGGAAACTATCTACTAAGGCAAGGGACTGCATTTGGGCTTCTTCTACATCTGCATCACACAATCACAAGGGGAAGGGTTGTATTCTTTCCATTCCATCCATTATTTTTCATTTTACATCTAGTTATTGCCCCTTATTATCACATCATTGGTGCTAGGGCATCCTAGGCAAAAAATTAAACACGTATGCAATAGAACTACATCGGGTTACTGTAATGTAGTGTAGCACTCATCGATATGTCCACTAGTTTGGAGGTGAGAGGAAATTCTAACCCCACTAACATTTTGTTTTGATGGTCATTATTCACCCATTTGGTGAATCCAACATGATAGATTGGCAGGGTTTCAAATCTCCTTGTGACACTGTCAAACACAGATCCCGATTTTTCACGCTTCTTGGTGCCTAGAATTCATATTTGGGAACCCGAGGGAACTCCAATACACTCCCATGTGCCTCGGTGTAGAAAAACAACCAGTTTTTGTCCTTCCTAGAATTCATATTTGGGAACCCGAGGGAACCTAAAGACACAATGAGAGTAATTAATTTACGAGTTAGTATTATATCCTTCTTATTTCTACTATTTCAATCCATTCAAATATAAAAGTAAAATATGTAGATCTAACACTTCAATATAACACCATAAAAACTCTATTTTTAGTTAATCAACCCCATATACCAAAAATTAACTAAGTCTTCTGCCTTTCTCCTATGATCCTTGCACACATCTCCTTCCTCATTCCGTGCGTAATCCATGTCTTCTAATGTTATCATCTCCCATGCATTACTTCGTAGCCCATATGCGCACTTGTGTTTCACTTCATACTTTAATACTTAGACATTTTTTTGTGCCCAACATTACCCCACACTAGGTATGTTGTCCTTAGAAACACTCTACTTGATCACACAAATAATGACAAAGAATTATCTAATAACCAAAGAATGAAAGAATATTTGTACGGCTTGCACCAAATAATGAAATAATCTAAGTGCTAATGTGCAAAAAGGAGGGGGAATTCCTTATTCACTAATGATTCCAATATTTTCCACCCCTCTAACTCACTACTTGCTTGAGTAAAGGCATAACTTATAATGGAAAAAACATCTTCAAATATTAGATCCTCACCCTTAGCCTATAGCTTTTCAAACCGAGTCTCCAACTGTTTTCCTATATCATCTATAACATCCATCCTACGCGTAACTTGTGGGTAGATTTCCTTCAACTTATTTTTAATTGAGGCCCTCAATGAATCAATTTCCTCCCACTTCTGCTCAACTTCTACCAATATTCTTTCTCAATCAGCCTCTATTTCGTTTGTGCTTCACCTGGAATTATTTTAGATCTGCCTCGTCTTTTACAACAAGCAGTCCCACTACATGATCCCTATCTTCACAATTGTCATAGAAAACTTCTTCCATGTGAGTTGCTTCCTTTACTGATTCAATTAATTCATTATATTGTGTAATGGTGGTTTCAATATGTTCTTTTTCCCCGTGCTTTTATCTTGCCAATACATCTTCTCAGTAGATTCCAATGTAAGAGGTGGCTCTTTGAGTTGTGATTATGTGTGTTAAATCCTCCAAACAAGGGAAAGCATATTCATACGTTGTCTTATCAAGGGGTGCCAAGTCTTGGTGCACTAGTAAAATTACATCATCAATGCATTCCGCCTTCTTATACAATGTGTTAGTCTACCTTTTTTCTTCCATGAACTCCTTCTTTAGTTACACAATAATATTTTCCTTCTTTTTCATCTCTTTTTCCTTTTCTATTATCTCTTTATTCATCTCATCTAGATCCTTCTGCATAACCCTTATCTGATTGTTCTGTCAAAAATTTAGACACCCACCTCCACCAATAGCTTATTAAGTGTGTTATAATCCTTCTCATCCATTAATTCTTTGGGAATCAACTATTGGGTACATCTCTAGATATTGTTGAATCACGAGTATCTAGAAATGACTGTGCGTT
Organism: Taxus wallichiana var. yunnanensis; assembly: GCA_018340775.1. Taxonomy (NCBI): domain Eukaryota; kingdom Viridiplantae; phylum Streptophyta; class Pinopsida; order Cupressales; family Taxaceae; genus Taxus; species Taxus wallichiana. The sequence goes on from CM031235.1 coordinate 27,292,191, forward strand.
CACCTCAAACTCTGGCTCCTCGATATGTGACTCAAGCACCCAAGATAACATCTTTCTTGTGCGTGAGAGTGCATTTTCCTTACCGAAAAGTGACCAGTAAAATAATTGATCTGAAGGTATCCATCTCTCGATACAGCACACGCAGAACCTTGTTGGGATCTTAACCATATTGTATTATAGGTCCTGCGGGGATGTACCTTAGAATCCTAATATTTTCTCGAGCACCCTTAGGAAACTTAGAGAAAGGTTTAACTCTCTACCCATGATCCCTTTTTTTCCTTCACTCATCCCTTCCTCTCCATTGTGTGTTGCTTCATGCTCTACTAGGCATTCTATAATCTTTGCGACCTCTTTTTCCACTCTTCTCTCTAGCTCGGGGTCGAAGTACGCCTATCCTCATGCGTTGTAGTTGGTTCTAGGTTCTCCTCTATGATCTATGTATCATCCAAACTGATACTTTACACATTCACATCTATCACATGTGCATACTCATAGTAATTTCCTTATCCCTTTTCATCCGACTCCTTGAAAGTGTACACATGTGGGCTCATCTTCCTCACCTATTCCTTCTCACCTTCAGCTTCTTACTCTTCTTTATGACTCTCCATCTTCTTAGATTCTGAGCTAGGTATTACTTTCTACTTCTTACTCATCATATATCTTCCTTTTATAAGATGCCTTCTCATATACATGCTTTTACCTTCCTCCTTCCGATCTGATGTCTTCCCTATGGGTGCACTTGAAACAAGAGTTTTATCCTTACCTGCCCCTTTGCTTCCACTAACAGGAGTATTGTCATGCCATATTTTCTTTGGTTCAACCTTTTTCCATGTAGAGGGTTCTTCAGGAATACTTACATCATCCTCCATGAACATTACATCAACAAACTAAGGCCTTAGATAGATAGATATTTGTGTTGATCTCACTGAGGCTATTACCAAGGTAACTCATTTAAACAAATGTATACTTTTTTATACATACTTCTCTTCATAGGCACACTTCTTGGGGTAAACAAGTGTTTAAATCATCTCATGGTGCTCCTTATCCACTTCACTTATATCAAATCTCAATTTCCATGACTCTTTAAATATATTCACACTCCTTGAAAGTACTCCACTGTAAAAGGAAACGAGAGTTTACACATTGGAATGTTAGTACCATCAATCAATGTAAACCTCCCAATATAAAATTGTTGATAGACCGTGAACTTAGAAAATCCATCTGCAAGAGCAAGCAACTTAGTTGGAATTATCCACTCTACACCAAACACATCATGTATCCATTAATATCATTTATCCACGCACACCTTATATGTTAGTGTCACTTTGAATCACATGTATACTTGGAAAACCGTTTTGCAGAGGAGGGATCCTCTTCAAGATATTCCCAAATATTTTCCTTTGGCCCATCGGGCACCCCAATCTCAAAAACACTATCAATAATAAGATGTTGATTAACTAAAATTGGGGCTGAATGGGAAGAAGTATTAATCCTATTTAATCTAATTAGGAGGACTAAAATGTTATATAAATGCAAAAATACCAATAAAGTAGATGTAAATAATTATGCTAAATAAAATGAAACCCCAAGTGTGTAAGAAAGGGAAGAGAAAAATCTTAGTTGATTAGAAGTGACTATCGTAGGTTATCACAAATCTGGAAATAAAATCATGAAGTGCAAATGAACACTCAGGGACCCTACGAAGGATAGATCTGGAGGATATGTGATGACAGGGGCACATGGGAGTGTACTGGGGTGCCATGTGGTGCCTTGGTCTACAATATGGGTGCTCTGAACATTGTAAATGCTCAAAATTGGTTCTAGTATGGTCATAAGTTTATTCAAAACCTTTCTTGTCTATCACACTGGATTCACCAATTGAGCTATATAATGACCTGCAATAAAAAAGGAAGTATCAAACCTTAGAAAAAATAAAAGATGCATATGAATGGGTTGGACTGACCTTAGCTACCAAGCTAGTGGACTTATCACTAAGCGTTGCACTACATTTCAGACCCGGATGTAGTTTTGGTGTGTGTGTGCATGTCATGCCCTAGGTTCTCTCGTGTCAGTCGCACTTTGTGAAGTAGCAAGAAATAGTAACTATAGAAAATGTAAATAACATGTGTGCATGGAATATAATAGAATCCCTCCCCCTATGAAGTGTGTGTGATGCAGATCTCCTAGCCTTGATGCATGGCACTATGTGGATGCAAGTGATGCAATGGATGTATCCCTATATGGAGTGATAATAGTGTGTAATGTTATGACATAGGAACCTTATTATGGTCTTATAACTTTATATTTATAGGGCTCTCAAGATTAGTTTCGTAATTAATCCCGAGAAGGTCAAATAACAAAAAGATAAAGATGACCAATAGAAAGAAATGACCAAAAAGGAGTGAAAGGGGTTTGCATAGATCGGGCACCCGCAAAGATGTGCTAGGGTGCCTTGATTTAGGGCTAGAATGTCGGAGCAATTACAAAATGGGTAGATAAGTGCTGGAAAATACATGGGAACTACAAAATAAAATATAAAATAAAGATGACCAAAAGGTGGAATTAATTAGTACTTTATACACTTGAGAATTAATTATGTGTAAAGTGCATAACTTTGTGTCTACATTTTTCCCCACTTTATGTTGGTGAGTGGAAAGCTTAGTAACATAAATTAAATAGATATGTTATAGTCTCTTTTCACCGCTTTCTTTAACAACCAACCCAAAACGTGCCAACATATCATCTAGATTAGTCTCGGAATCTCGTCCGAGGCATGTGTAGGTGTCAAGCCCTCCTTTATGTGAGATTTGTGAGAATGATCACCCTTGGTAAGGGATTGCTTGCATAAAAAAGAATGAGCATACCCATTCTGGGAATTGAGATAAAGAACTAGTCCTAGTCTAATGCATCAGAGCATGGTATAACATGATCAACTAAATGAAAGTAGAATCAAACCATGAATAATATCAAGAAAACTAGTAACACACACATGAACATAAGGGAAATGTACAGATCAAGATCCATCACATGAGTGCTTCAAAACTCTTCATTATATTCATTAATCAAATATAGTAGCCAATATTACATCAAGAAGGGTTCCATCTCTGGGAACGTTCATAATAGCAGAGCTTTTATACATTACAGATCTCACCATTACACATTACATAATACCTCTATATTTTTCTTTCTCTCCTCGTCACATACATCTACACACATACTAACTTATCTCCCTTCTTAACCCTACTAGAAAACCATCTATATGAATAACAATAAGGAATCTTCTCTTAACCGCTCATCCTTACCTAAGAAATCCTAAAGGAATCTTCTCTTAACCGCTCATCCTTACCCAAGAATATGCTAGATGTCATGTGTTTCCCTCAATTGAATTCCTTTAGCATGCATGTTCCAGCTAATCCTTAACAACCTCGACTCCTTATCCTTTTATGATAATTTACGCAACCGAATTTGCACATGCTACATTATCGGGAAAATGGTTATAAAGGTCCCCAATCATGATTCATGTCCTTTCAAAAGATTCTCAAGCTCCAAAACCCATTTGTAGTGTATATTTGTAGCCTAGACATCCTTAGTTAGCCTTTCCATGCTTTCTTCTAGCTTCCCTCTCATTTCTGTGCATTTTTTGGCTTTAGTGATAGGACCGCCTCCTAGGCTTGGGCGGCGGTCCCGAACACTTTTTCCTAATCTTTTCATGCATGTTTTTGACACACAACGCTTCACTTAACTCGACTTTTAGGGTGTGTTTGTGAACCAAATTGCCTAAAAATAGTCTTGTTTGCATGGTATTCCTTCCCTCTTCTATTTTAAATAGATTTAATTGGTTAGAAATCCTCCTTCTTGCCTTATGCATGAAGTAACCTCCTAGCCTTCATTCCTATATATTCCATGCTTGTATTCAAGAAAAAGGCCTGGAATTTTGTGTATCTTGCATTGTATTGCTATTACGATCTTGCTAGGAATTACATAGTCAAGCTCTGTTCTCTTGTGTTATCTCTCTTCTACCTGCATTACATCCAAACTTCCATAGAGTTGTCATTGCTCAAGAACCATCCTCCCATTGTTGTTCTTGCATTCCTAATCCCTTGGACTCATATGAACACTCAAAGAAAGAAAGAGACAAAGTGAGGGGAAAATTACTACACAATTGGATTTACCTCTATTCTATGAATTCGAGGTTGGATGTGTTGTTTTATTTCTATCATTCCTGTAATTTATCATTATTAGAACATATCAAATAGAGTAGAAATCAATTTCCATTCATTTGCAAGTAATTAGTTAATTTCAAGAGGGTCTAAATATTTCATAGAAATCCCTGATGACAGATCCTCTTCTTCACATCCCTGTGGATGTGAAGGAGAGAATATCTATAGGAGGTTGTCTACACATCATATATTATCTGGAAAAGTTTGTTTTTTAAGTTTGTTTAGATTCAATACACACAAGACAAGTGAATAACCACACCAGGTTCTCTCGCTTGTTTTTTTTAGTGTAATGAGATTTAATTATTTAGAATTGAAGCAAATTTTGTTTGTGATTGTAATATTTCAGTTTTGTGATTTGTTTAGATTAGTTTCCTTTCAGTAGTAGCATAGATTTTTAATTTCATTCAGTTTACATGGACACTTCAAACTAGTTTAGCGCTTAGATCCAAGTTAGGTAAACAAACCATAGGGAATTTACGCTACCCATTCATAGCCTCTAAATCTCCCCTTTGTCAACTTAGCTACCAAGAGATCACACTACCAGATCTTAGTCACTAATCCTCCTATAGTTAGCCACACACATTCAACATCGGGGTCGAGTGTGGTTGAAGATCATGTGTTCATTTTCATCCGTAAAAATTGGTGAACCCAACGTGAAGGATTAATTCCTTCTCATTTCCTTTTCCTTCATTGTTATTACCTCACCTCTCCATTTGTTCCCCTATTTTGGTAGGTATTTTATACCTTTTAAAATATGTCTGGAAGAGATTTTGGTGGGCCATTTGGCTCTAATAGATATTACACCAACATGCAACCACAACAATCCCCTTCTCTTTCAAGATGGGGTGACAATTACACAAGTAACATTCAAACCTCCCCTAGTTACACTTCAAACCCCATTAGCTATGTAAGGATGGAGGAGGTGGATCAACCATTAGACATGCAATACGGTCATATAACAAATGGAATAGGTTCTTACCATAGAGTCTTGTCAAGACCTCACATTGCCATGCAATCAATAGAGGATGATCTATTTACATGAATAGCTAATCCTCTTTGTTAGATAGATGAGTATTTGGATAGAATGAAGGCCACAACCTCTGAGATTTCGAATACCTATCCCAAGATTCTTACTTCTGAGGAATACAATAATTATAACACTGAACAATTCATGACAGGGTATCATGAGCCTACTCAATCAAACCCTACGCCACAGGCACCCCAACAAGGGACTCAATCCTCTCCCAACGATCTCATTTATACTTTAGTAGGGAGGATTAGAGAACTAGAAAGTTCCCAGACTTCACAACCAACACATGCAGTAGGGAAGAACATGGGGTATCCAGTTGACGGCAAAGGATACATCCCTTCCAATGAGAAACCAATGCAATATCCTATACAACAAGGTTATCCGATTCATTCAAATCCAGGTGATATTCTCATAGGGTTAGACACACTAGGGATGGGTCCTCATCCTTCTCAAGATTATCCTACGTAAGGGCTGGTCAAGTGCGTTCTCGAATGCCACCATAATAGGCAATGCGATGTTCCCTAGTTTTATGCCTCGCTAGTCCATATCTTGGAGCTATCCCACCTTACATGCATATGTATTCAAAAACTCCCCAGATGGACCCATATACCATTCTTTCTTCTTACATTCCATATCAAGGGACTCCATATGTTCCCATCAACGCTTATAGTGCATCTTATCCAACTCCTCCTCCTCCACCTCCTTATCAAGGATCTTCAACGATGGAATCTTACACAATGGGTACATACATTGAGTATTGAAAGGAGTCTCTTGACTTCACCATACATGTTGTCATGCTTCCACGCCCATTACCGGATCTTCCAAAATTTAAGGGAGAAGGAGACTTGAATGCTCATATCAAGGCCTACGCTATTGCCATCAAGGAATTGCTTCCTTAGGATATTGTAGTGACTAAGACCTTTCCAAAGACTCTCGAAGGAATCATGTTGGATTGGTACTATAGGATACCGAAAGCTTCTATACATTCCTTCAAAAAACTTGTTTCTGAGTTCATCAAAGCATTTTACATGAATAATTTGTTGCATACGACAGGATTAGGGAGTTCCTATATATTAGATAGGAGCAAAATGAATCTTTCACCCATTTCATCCAAATATGGCGCCAAGTTCTCTATTCCTCTGCAAGTGTGCCCAACATGGACCGAGATGGAACTTTGTGATCTTTTCCTTCACTCGCTCAATAGAGAGACTAAGGAAGAGGTCCAAAATTTTCCTTTCCATAATTATGAGGAAGTATTGGAAGGAGCGCTTTGGATTGACCAAGCCTCTATAGACAGTGGGCGTAAGACCTATGGTCCCAATGGGAAATTGGTATCCCCAAATCAAAATAATGAAAATTATCAAAACAATGGTGCTAACAACCAAGGACCTAAGGGTGTGAATCGCAATCATGGTGCTACCACAAATGGTGCTACTAATCAAGCCAAGAACATTGGTTTTCCAAACAACGACAACACTAACAATAACAACAACTTGGGAAATCAAAGAATCCCTAGCACTATGTCTTCTAGTCAACATAGTCGATGTAAATCATCCACTGCAAAAATAAAATCAAACCCAAGGTCCAAACTAGTATCAAAACTCTGGACAAGGGGCAACAAATCATGGTTATAACAATCAATTTCAAAATTACAACCAAGGTTATAATCAATCGTAGAAAAACACTTATCAAAGACCAAGAGATTACGACCCTAACCTATATTGTGGTTTCCATAAGGTTCGGGGTCATGACAATAGGACTTTCCATGATTGCAACAAGTTTCTGCAAAGACTTCCTGAAAACCAAAGGCAACTCTTTGTAGACATGTTCCTAGAAAATCCTAAAACAAACTCACAATCTGACTAATGTGAGCATATTTCAAGATCTTCTCCTACACATCCTAAAAATTTCAAGGTGAATTCACAAAACAAAAACAAAGGCATTCATATAGGAAACAATAACCATGAAGCCTCAACTTCTAATAACTCTCAAGTCACTCCTAACATTGGTTAAAATGATAACACCAAAATCTTGGGATTAATTGAGCTAGAGGTTGAGCATGAAATTAATGCAGCAACCTAGAAAAAAGAGTACACTTCAAAACCCCTACCCAATCTTTCCTTCCCACAGGATGACATTCCTACAATTGCAAAACTAGTAGGAGCCTATGATTTAATTGTTTCGCGCGAAATGTTTCAACTTTTGGGAATAGAGTTGCTTCTATCCTTTCATTCCTTTTAGAAATAGATAAGGGTTAGGGCTAGGAGGAGTACCTGTTGAATGTCAAGATGGTGTGCGCGTACCGTAGAGAAAGATCGGGTTGATTGCGAAGAACTCCTTTTTATCTTGGAAGGACTACTGTAAATAAGAATACAAGACCACAAGATTCTAATTAGACAATAAATGAGGGAACTTACTTGGGCCTGTGAAATATAAAACTTCCTTTTGAAGGTGGTGGTTCCCTGCTAATATGAATTAACACAAAAGATTGTAAAATAACAATTTAATTGCTTCGTTGAAACAAGTAGGGGAAAGGCTGGTTTTGGTTTTGAGTCAAGGTAACCGATACCGTTCTTGCCGCTTCAACCGATATCGGTAGGTTCTATGTTTTAGGGGCTTTTGGTGAGGGTCAGTTGTAGAGTGGTTGTGTCATTTTTAAGGCTAATAAATGAGTAGGATTAGGTAACGGGGTGATGAGAGGGTAGAAGAATGATAGTTAGATGTAATGTGTTGCTGGGTAGTAGATCTGGGAATAGATTTATGACGGATGTGATTCAAAAGTCTAAGAAATGTTATCAAAGAGAACATACAAGATTCTACTTACCATTTATTGACGAGAATGCAGGTCCAAGAACTGTGATGACAAAGGTAGAACTCAGATAGGACGTCCTGACGACCCGAAGATGAGATGTCTTCCCTCACGATGATCAGCTGAGTGTCACAGGGCTCTGGTTGTGTAGTTGCAGTCTTGGGCTTGATGTCCTTCTCTGCAAACTCTTCTTGTTTCTTCACTTGTCTCTGCTTGGCTCAGCAAATCCAGATCCTTTGAATAATCTCTCCTCTTTTTTTCTCAAATGAAAATCCGATCCTTCTTTTTTTGGTTGGAAGTGGTCATTTACAGGGAACCGATGGCGGTTACGCAACCGACGGTCGAGTAGGAACCGGTATCGGTCAGGTCAAAGCGGGCTATTTTTGGTAAAATAGCCAGCTTTCCCTCCTTTTCTTCCGAAGGATTGGTTGCGGGCTTGGTCAAGTCATTATGAAGTTGGTTTTAGGTGCGGGTGAGGAGTAATTAGTCATAGGTGTGGATTTGGACCAAGTTATAGGTCTTAATTAGGTTAGTTTTAGGGTTAAGACTAGGTCATGATGAGGTGGCGATATGAGGTGGCAGGTATGGCGATGTGGATTTATTAATTATAAGGTAATTAATAAATAATTGTGTAAGGTTTAGGTGATGAGGTTAGGTTGCGAAATGGGATGCGGGGCACGAGAGGGGGTCGTAAGACACAAATTTGGTGTCTACATTAATATCGATTTTAATAAGACCTTTTCTCACATTTTGTTCCTAGATTTGTTGAAGAATTCACATGCGCATCGCTCTATGTTTCTCAATGCACTAGGTCTTGGTCATCTAATCCATGTTACACCACCTCCTAGCACTCAAATAAATCATATTGACTTTGACATACATCCTCCAGGATAGAACGATAGGGATACTGGGTTTGTTTTTGATATAGACAAGATGCCATCTGATGTTGAAATTACCCGAAAAGGTGATCCTGCCTTATTTTTACAAGTCTAGGTTTATAACAATTGCATTAAGAGAGCCATGATTGATAATGGGGTTGTTGTAAATGTGGTTCCCTTCTCTTTCTTACAGAAGTTGGGATATGGAGAGACAAATTTTTCCTCTACAAGAAACATGTTATGGGGGTACGATAGTCTTAAAGTGACCTCGATTGGAACCATAGTTCTTCCAGTCACACTTGGTCCAAAAACCATATTGATGGAGTTTTACATTATCGATAGGGAAACAAGTTATAACATGATCCTATGGAGACCTTGGATTCATCGGATGAAGGCTATCCCCTCTACCCTATTCTAGGGAGATTAGATTCCTCCATTTGGGGAAGGTATTCATTGCTCAAGGGGATCATAAGCCCTTCAATATACACTTAGAAAACCTCAAGAAGAAGAAAGGAGTCCATACAGAGTATGAGCTTCCTGCAAATCAATTGAATAAACCACCTCCAACGAAAGAGTTAGTCCCAATCACCCCTGGATGTTCCAAAGGTTGAAGTCATTGACCCAAAAACATTTGAGGTGGAAAAAATAGATAAGGGTAAATCAATATCTATGGAAACAGTGTCCACTAAGACCACAGTGGGAATTATGAAACTCTTAGAGAGTGACAATCCAATCTTCCTCCTGTTTGAACCACAAGGGATGGGTAGTCTTCTTGGTTTAGCATCTCTTCCATCTCGATGACCTAGGTTTAGGTGTAAACATGATAGAATTAATAAACGAAGAAGGGAAATTTGAGATTGAAATGATTCCCATCAAATCCATCTCTGAGGGTTGTTCTATTCTAAACCCCAGTTTTAACCCATGTGTGTCTGAAACTAAGCTTGTCATATCCATGGGGAAAGGCCTCATCATTCAACAAGTGTCACAAGTAAACACAATGCTCTACATAGGAAATAAGGCTGAGCAGCATGGTCATGCTCACCCACACACCATCTCTTGAGAACATGATAATGAGGTGTACGAACACCTCTTTCAGACAAATGATTTTAGTGATTAGACATATACACTTCTGGGAAAGGGTTGTAAGTCTAAACCCAGAATGGTAGGCCCTTGTCAAGAGAACAAAAATTTTGAGGATCATGGTTCTCCATTGTGTACTCTTAGGGGCAAAGAATTTGATATTCATCAACTTTCTTCACCTTAGCTATCATGACATGAAGATTCACCTACATTTCCATATGTACATTATCCGCATCTGCATTTTCATCCGCCAGTTCATTTTGTAAAAAAATTTATCAAGAGATTTATTCTTCCTAAACTCCTAAAAACTTCTAAAAACATTGGCAAAACATTCAAATCATATCTCTTCAAATATTCATAGTATCATCAATTATTTTTGAATCATCTCATCAGTTCAAACAAGATAAGACAAAGTTTTGACCGTGATCATACCAAGGCCTGCATACTTGGTTTTGCTTATAGTTTCTTTCTAGGTTAGGTGTCTTTGCCTATAGTTTGTTCTAGAAGCTTCATGGTGTCACATCTATCCCATGAAAATATCTTTGGAAATAAGAACATACTAAACATTTTTTCTAGATAAGTAAGTCAAATGAAAATCCATAGAAAATTTTATTTTTACACATTTCTTTTCCCTACCAACCTTCGGTGTTGAGCCTGCATCTCTTACTAGTGACGTAAGGTTGGGAAAGGAGGGAAATTCCCTTACTCACCTATTCCTTGTCCTTGGTGATGAGCCCATGCTTCCTACTAGTAGCATGGGGCAAGGCGTAGGGGGTCTCTTTGATAAAATTGAAAGTTACAAATTAGTCAAACATTGTGAAATCATAAATCAAAAACAAAGTGAGTTAGATGTCCAAAATTCCAAGAAGAGTTTAAAACCTCAAAACTAGATTTTGTCAACCAAGTGGCCATCTATGGATCTAAGTCTAGATAAACTGGAAAGCAATTCACATTCTAAACTATGAAGTAACTTGAGTAGAGTAAGGTTGTAGCATCTCAATTTGGTTCTTCCAAACCTTTGTCTTTCTCTCATCACTACCATTCAATAATTTTTCATAACTTGTTCCCTTTCTGACCCTTGGTGTTGAGCCCTCACATCCTACTGGTTGCGTGGGGTCAAGAGTGGGGCAAGTTCATTCACTTATCATATCATTCTTTTACCATGTTTTGCCAAAATAATATGAAGTACCAAAATTTTCTTAGAGAAACTAAAGTTCAACATCACAATGTGATTGCATTATCATATATCAGCATTACAAAGTAAAAAAGAAAAATAAATCATTATGTTATCATTTCACATCCACTACATACATTTTGAAAAGCATAGAAAATCAGAAATTATAAACATCTAAGAGTACACACGTGAATCAAATCATCAATGTAAGCCAACTCTATGCAAGGAATAACTGAGCCAAAAAGAGATATATGTACATATCATGGTGTGTCATAGTTTTGTACAATTCCATCGCACACTAGGTGTGGTCAAAACGCTTGCAATGAGCAAAAAATACCAAAACATCATATATACCTCGCAAAATGGAGGCTAAACAATGAAGGCACTTTGCCTATCCACCTCTTTGAGGCCCCTTATGACCGCTCTAGTTACGAATTTCTTAGGAGTTCTTCTCAAAAGTATTGAAACAACAAAGGGCCAAGCCTAATGCAAAATACCATTCCCAAATCCATTCCAATTCAACCATACTCAAAAACGAAAAATGGTCACCGTGGGTCCAGAGCTCAAAAATCACAAAGTTGATATGTGTAAATGAATTTGAAAATGAGTTTATTTAGATATATATATGTTGTTATAACTTCATTTTGAGTGTATGTGTTCACAGGACTAGAGCACTGGAACAGTATATTTCTACATCCCCGAACAAATGGTAAGTCCTCTTGTTGTTTTGATTTAGTGTTTATTTTTTAATTTTTTGTCTATCTCGCACTTGAGTTTTATATTCCTCTTGTAGGCAACGAGAGCTTGGATGGCGACGTTTCGACACACGGGCGTGTCAAGTATAGCTTCTAACTCCCCATTTTGGGAATGTCATACTCGGACTCTATGTTTTATGCCTTTTCATAGATAAGACACTTCTCTGAGGGGTCAATATATATGCACCCAAAATTGCACATGCTACATTGTCGGAAAATGGTTACAAAGGTCCCCAATGATGATTCATGTCCTTTTAGAAGGTGTTCAAGCTCCAAAACCCATTTTCAATGTATATTTGTAGCCTAGACATCCTTAGTTAACCTTTCCATGCTTTCTTCTAGCTTCCCTCTCATTTCTGTGCATGTTTTGGCTTTAGTGACAGGATGCTGCCTCCCGGTGCTTGGGCGCTGTTCTAGGACCGCGTCCCGGGCTTGGGCGCGATCCTAGGACCTCCTCCATGCGTAGGGCAGCATTTATGAACACTTTTTCCAAAACTCTTCATGCATGTTTTTGACACACGATGCTTCACTTAACTCAAATTTTAGCGTGTGATTGTGAACCAAATTACCTTAAAATAGTCTTGTTTGCATGGTTTTCCTTCCTCTTCTATTTTAAATAGATTTAATTGGTTGTAACTCCTCCTTCTTGATTTATGCAAGAAGTAACCTCCTAGGCTTCATTCCTATATATTCCATGCTTGTATTCAAGCAAAAGCCTAAGAATTTGTGTATCTTGCATTGTATTGTTGTTACGATCTTGCTCTAAATTACATAGCCAAGCTCTATTCTCTTGTGCTATCTCTCTTCTACCTGTATTGCATCTAGACTGCCATCAAGCTACCATTGCTCAAGAACCATCCTCCCACTGTTGCTCTTGCATTCCCAATCCCTTGGACTCATATGAACACTCGTGAGAAAAAAAAGAGACAAAGTGAGGGGAAAATTACTACACAATGGATTTACCTCTATTCTATGAATTCGAGGTTGGATGTGTTGTTTGATTTCTATCATTCCTATAATTTATCATTATTATAACATATCAAATAGAGCAGAAATTAATTTCCATTCATTTGCAAGTAATTAGTTAATTTCAAGAGGGTATAAATATTTCATAGAAATCCCCGATGACAGATCCTCTTCTTCACATCCCCGTGGATGTGAAGGAGAGAATATCTATAGGAGGTTGTCTACACATCACATATTATCTGGAAAAGTTTGTGTTTTAAGTTTTTTTAGATTCAATGCACTTAAGCACAGTGAATAACCACACTTTGGGTTGTCTCACTTGTTTAGTTTTAGTGTAAAAGTAGATTTAATTATTTAGAATAGAAGCAAATTTTGTTTGTGATTGTAATATTTCAGTTTTGTGATTTGTTTAGATTAGTTTCCTTTCAGCAGTAGCATAGATTGTTAATTTGGTTTAGTTTACATGGACACTTCAAACTAGTTTAGTGCTTAGATCCAAGTGAGGTAAACAAATTTTAGGGAATTTACGCTACCTCTTCATATCCTCTAAATCTCTCGTTTGTCAACTCAGTTACTAGGAGATCACACTACCAAATATTATTCACTGATCCTCCTATATTTAGCCACACACATTCAACATTGGCTGCTCCGGAATGACCTCGGGGGGTCGAGTGCAATTGAATATCACACGTTCATTTTCATCCATACGAGATAATCTGTATTTATGCCCCGAAATATACTTTCCTTGAGCCACAAGTCTCCGTAGCTTATCCACATTTGTATTTGGTCATTTTTCCATTCACTCCCTATGCGCATCTTTTCCTCGTTATCCATTACTCATTATGCCCCAAATCCATCTTTCCTAGTCACGAGCCTTTGCATCTCTCCAATAACTAATTCTTTGCATGCCTTTGCACCTTTCTTCCATGTGCCACAAGGCTTCGCGTATCGAGTAATTACTTATTTTAGGGGTCCAACAGATGCATACCTGATATCTATGTAGAGTGTAGAAGAAGAGGTGCTGATGGAATAGAATAGAGTGTGGAATACAAAAATAAAAATGTGGAGCGTGGATTCTAAAGATGAAAAATGTGCATAAAAAGTGATGAGAGAGAACCTATGGTGGAATGCGTGTGTAGTTGTGGTGTGTAATGTACCCGTATGGTTATTAGGGAAAGTATCATTGTGGTGTGTTTTCACTTTGTTGTGGTCATCATCATCATTGTTGTTGCCCCCAATTTGACTGCTTGTTTCTCATACGATGGACTGCAAGGAGAAAATGATCAATTAGTAAAATATGTATGTATGTAAAAATGTTGTGTAAAATATGCATGTGTAAAGTACACAAATGTAAAATATGCTAAAAAAATGAAAATGGAATATGTGCACCTGATCCATGTTGAGAAAAAGGTTGTAGAAGGATATTTTGTACCGTCATGAGTTTTTTGGGCGATCTCACGCCACCCTAGTTGAAGAAGTGTAGGGAGTAAATAATCACTATCCTCCAAATGTAACTTCTTCTCCTAAAATTTTTTGAAGAGATCTCTATACTGTCCTATTTTTTTGGGCAATCCGATGCCACTAGATAAAGAAGTGTAGAGAGGCACACCCACTTTGTAACCCTAATCATGTAACCACTCCGCAAAATTACCAAAGGACACCATGTCCTATTAAGGCCATTATGTATGGAGTTTGTAGACTGGTTTGAAGTCACTCATTATGTCAAAATGGTGTAAATACACTGTGTTAGTAGAAAACCCTCAATGATGCCCCCCTCTTTGGGGGCACATATGATGATCCTAAAAGGAGAATGCAACCCCAAAAGAGGACCAACCGCACTTTGAACTATAGAACTCTGCTATGCAGGGGGAAATGGAAAATGCTTGGTAGATACCATGACGCACACAAAAGGGGATGGCTAGCCAATAAAAGTGTTATTCTGAAAACACATGCATGTAATAAGTGTAAAAGACGTAGAAAATGTAGAAAAACTACTAAGCACAGTAGTGTAAACATGCAAGAAACAACAAGAAGACCACACAAAGTGGGTTACAAACATGGGACATCACCAAGATACTGCAAGACACGTAATGCCATCATGGCCGCAAACAACAAATAAGTGTGCACACAAGCAAAGGAAAAATCCCCATACAATGTCAAAAATGTAGACAAGTAGAAATAAACAAGTAGTCGTGGAAACCTATAATCCTGCAAGAAACAAGTGCTACACATGGAACACATGTAAGCATGTTAGAATGATAACCAATATTTAAAAATGTGTATGAGCAAGTAATATAAGATGCTAAGTACAAAATGAAACAATAGCACCTCGAAAAGATGAAATTGGATGCCCCTAGCGACTAGTATAGGAAGGGTGGAAGGCAAACACACATGCCATGTGTAGAGTCTTGTATCTGTTATCACATTAAACAAAGGCATGAATGTGCATGTGTGTATGATAATGACATGTAAAAAAGAAAACTAGCATGTGAAACACCAAGTAAGCAAGAGTAAATTCCACCAAGACAATGCAAGATGCTGCTATGGATGGAGGGAATGGAATGCAAGATGGAATGATAGGAGTAGCATGGCCCTTGAGTGAATGGAAGTGTATGTAGTGAGGTTCATTTTTTCCCCATTAGCAATCAATAATAAATCGTAAATGAGAGTGCATCATCGAAATGATTGAGTAGTATTGGTTGTGTATAAAAGGCGTCGTGATGTTTGTGTTTGTATAATGGTGATGAAATGTGACATGTTGGGAGATGTGTGTGAACCATATGTCCAAGCATATATCACTACTTTTTTGAATGGAGGAGTGATGATTTTTCCTAAGCGTATATCATGATAGAATGAGTCTATGGTGGTGAGATGAATGGAAAGATGTGTGTGGACCCTATAGCCTAAGCATATACCACGACTTATTGCATGGAAGAGTGATGATGTATAACTAATCTTATATAACTATAAGAAGAATAGATGGGAGTGCATCCTAGAAAGGTGTGCATGGACCCTATAGCGTAAGTATATACCATGATGTGTGGGAGGTGTGAGTGATGATTTAGCCCTAAGCATATATCACTACCTGATGGAAGAAGAAGGTGACTGTTTAGCATATAGTATATGTCACTACGAGATAGGTGATGAATTCGGATGGAGTGTATATGAGTATATAGTGGATAACGAAAGGTGGTGGTTTAGCACTAAGCGTGGACCACTACGTGATGAATAAGAATGAGATGTTGATTTATCCTAAAGCATATACCACTACCCGATGGATAAAATAAAGGATAATTTAATAGAATGACTTAGAATAGGATAATATAATATGTAATGATAGGATGTAAGAGGATAATGATAATTTGACTAAAAGAGTGGTGCTTTAACATAAGGTGTACCACTAGGGTATGTGATGATGAGTGTGTGTGTGACAATATAGCCTAGAGCATTGGTCACTAGTTCGATGAATGTGGTATGATGATGTGTCACATGTATGTAAGGTCCATTTGATTGGTAAACCCTCGGCAGGATTGAGTATGGACTGAGGAACTAGAGTGCATTATAGGTTAATGAGTGTAACGCATAGAAAATGTGGTAGAAATGACCAAGGTATTGAATGTGTGGTGTAGGAAATGCAAAGATAGAATGTGTAATGGGTATGGAATGTGTAATGTGTGAAATGTAACAAGTGTGTAGATAGAAATAGATTTTGTAAGGATGACAGGTAAAACTAGACTCATGTGTAATGGAACCTAGTGTAGCGTGTAGAATAGAGATGATATAGGTATGTAGATGATGTATGTCATGGTGATAGGTGTAGATAGAATATGTAGTGATGATATGTAAAGCTAGACCCATAGATAATGTGACCTAGCATAAATATAGGATGTAAGAACAAGATGCAAAACTAGACGCAGATGAGATGATGACTAGTGTAGTATGTAAAAGATGGAGGATGTATAAATGACTAATAGATGAGGTGTGGAGAGGGTAATGTAGGATGTAGGCTATGTATAGAAATGATAATAGAATGTAAAGGTGTATAACCTAGCGTGTAGTGTGTGGGGTTCAGTGTAATGGTAATCCCTCAACAATATAGTGTGAACCAAAGCACAAGAGTGTGTCATCATATAGTGATGGGGATATAAGTCATGAGATAGAAATGAATATGATACAGATAAAACATATAGTGGAAGATGATATAAGTACATGAGGAAAGAGAGAGGGGAGTGAGTATGTGTTGTGAAATGCTCCCCGACGGTAGTGTGTGTGGGACTAGGTGAACTCATCAAGAAGATTGTCATCCTCTAGATCAAAGTCAAAGGGGTTGGAATTGGAAACTTGGTAGGCTATAGTATGAGGTTGATCACATAACGAGCCAGTGAGAGACAAACAATACATGCCCATAGCGTATTCTTCATCAGTGAATGAGGGATGTGGGAAACCATGTGCGTACCATCAAGTGTAATTAGGTGAATAACCAAGAAAGGAACTATTGCAAATGAATATGACCAAAAGGCATAGGGAATGAAATATCAGTGTGACTAGGGTCTAAGGTACCTCTAATGTAAGTAAGCCAAGAGTCCCCTAATGTGAGTAGAGAAGCACAAGGGGTACGTGGGAGATAGACTAAAAGATCAAAGACACACAAGCCATAAGTGGCAATGATAGTGAAAAAACCATAATATAGATGAGAGGTGTGAGTAGAAGGTTGAAGGTCCTCAAAATTAAATCCAAGACAAGCTAGACTAGTGGGAGAACAAATGGTTTTGTCACATGTGGGTTCAATGGGACATGTTCCCAATAAGAATTATGAATGAAAAGTGTACATGTAAAAAGGGTATGAGCTAATGGTGAAGACGAAGAAGGAAGGATATTGTGTATGGGTGGAACAAACAGCTGATGTGGAAGGATAATGGTAGTAGGAGATAGTGTAGAGGGGATAGCATCTAGCAAACAAATAGTGCCCTCAAGTGGTGGTAAATGAGGTTGATCATCCATAGGTTGAGGTTCATTTGTAGTATCAATGCGAGGAATAGGAATGCTAGTGTGAGGGTCATGGACACAATATTGGAATGGATCATGATCTCGAAAGACAATGTATATTCAACACACTCATGTAATAATTTGACGCAATGGTGGATAGTAGAAGAAACAACTTGCATGGCGTGGAGCCATGGTCTACGTAAAAGAAATTATCTAAGACAGGGAGATCAATGAAAAAAAAACTTAGTAGGGAGGGTATTAGGACCTATAGTTAAAGGCAAGGTAACATGGCCTAGACATGGATGAACATAACCATCATAAGCATGGAGAAAATGGATGAAAGGTTAATGTCACAAGAAAACAAACCCAAGGCTTGGAGAAAGGACATAGGGCACATATTAATCGCAGAACCATTATTGATAAGATTACGCTTGATAGCAACATTGTAGATGCAAGACATGATGTAAAGTGGTGGGTCATTATTAAAGGGGTGAATGTCAGCAGGAGGATTGCCCTAATGTTATATGTTGAGAAGGCCTCGACAAATGTGTCATATAGGGAATCCAGATGCATATCAGTAGAAACATCAGTAGTAGTAAAGAGGGTTTGAACATGGTGAAGCAAATCAGGGTGGGTAAAAAGGTATTCAGTGATAGAGATATTCATGATTATGGAATGAAAGAGCCCTAGAAGGTGGTAAAAAGAGATGTCGGGTTCACCAAAATGATTAACTAAAATTGGGACTGAATGGGAGGAAGTGGTAATCCTAGTTAATCTAATTAGGAGGACTAAAATGTTGTATAAATGTAGTAAATAACAATAAAGTAGATGTAAATAATTATGCTAAATAAAATGAAACCCTAAATGTGCAAGAAAGGGAAGAGAAATAACTTAGCTAGTTGGGTGATCGTGTCAGTTGTCACATATCTAGAAATGAAATCGAATTACAAACGAACACTCAAGGACCCTACGAAGGATAGATCTAAAGGATCTAAGATGACCGGGTGCCCTGGGCACCCTAGTCTACAATCTAGGCATTTTAAACATTTTAAATGCTCAAAACCTAGTTCTGTATGGTCGCAAGTTGATTCGTAACCTTTTCTCGTCTCATTGTACTAGATTTTCAAGCTAAGTCAGTATAATGACCTATAGTAAAAAGGAAGTATCAAACCCTAGAAAAATAAAATATGCTTAAGAATGAGTCGGATTGACCTCACCGCCAAGCTAGTGGACTTATCACCGAGTTTTGGAATACATTTCAGACCTAGATGTAGTTTTGGTGTGTGTGTGTGTGTGTGTGTGTGTGTGTGTGTGTGTGCATGTCATTCCCTAGGTGCTCTTGTGCCAATCACACTTTGTGAAGTAGCAAGCAATAGTAACTATAGAAAATGTAAATAGCATGTGTACATGGAATAAATAGAATCCCTCCCCCTATGAAGTGTGTGTGATACAGATCTCCTAGCCTTGATACATGGCACTATGTGGATGCAAGTGATGCAATGGATGCATCCCTAGATGGAGTGATAGTAGTGTGTAATGTTATGACCTAAGACCCTCATTATGGTCTTATAACTTTATATTTATAGGGATCTCAAGCTTAATTTCGTAATTAATCTCGACAAGGTCGACTGAGAAAAAGATAAAGAGGACCAACTAGAAATGCCACAAACAGGAGCGAAAGGGGATTTGTATAGATCGGGGCACCCTGAATTAGGGATAGAATATCGGAAAGTTGTGATATGGGAGGATAAGTGCTGGAAAATACATTGGAATTATGAAATAAAATAGAAAATAAATATGGCCAAAAGGTGGAATTAATTGGTACTTTTACACTTTAGAACCTTCTAAATAGCAAGATAAGACTAAGCCAAATTATGTGTAAATTACATAATTTTGTGTCTACAGATGTTTCAAAACATAATCTTGTCACCGTTGCATGCAAAATCAGTGATATCCTCTACTATAAAGGAATCAATATTATATATAGTTCCTTCTGATATTTTCTTCCATACATGCAACCATATTTTATTCACTTGTGTCCATCTTTCCTTCCTGATCAACTTTTTGAGAAAACGCATGGCCATCCTAATGACATGATCATCTAACTTAACAATATAAAACATGCAATCCACTGTAGTCTTCTTTACTTTGACATCATTGGATAAGTATTCATCAAATGAGACCCTAGAAATAAGCATTCCAATATACTTTTCAATCAACTTCATAGTAATGTGCATCCTTCTACCTGTAAAATAAAAATAGTCCTCATGGACATGTGACATCAACCATTGATATAATCTCTCAAGATTCCCAAAAATGGAAGCTCACATAGCTGCAATAATCCAACCTTCTCCAATAACCACTTCCCTTTGTCGTAATACATCGGCTTATCATCCGAGGTTCTTTCCTCCGTCGACCGAACAAATTTTGTTGCCATGTCATACACTCGTCAAGTATTTACGATGGTTATAATCACTCATGGACAAGCCTCTAACATGATACACCCACTCCTTTCCCATCAATACTATGTTTGGGTACTGCATTTCTAAGTACCATTCTTCCTAGACTTCTATGGTAGGTGTCGTATTTTCTTTTCCATTGCCCCTCTTCTTCGCTAATGTGGTCACTGCTTTCCTTGGTGCCATTTCAGTCATGTAAACTCAAATTTTCACCTTGTGGCTTGTTCTTCCTTAGTATTCTAATTACTTTTCCACTCACCCTTGGCCCAACACCGTAAGACTTTAGTTTAAACCCTTTTTGTTGTGCCCTAATTCTCAAAACCCTAGCTAGAGAAGTCTTGTTTCCTTCCAAATCCACAACATGCCATCAACCTGCAAGATTCCCTCTAATGGAACTCTCTCTTCACATGGTCATGTCCTCCTTCACACTTTGGTTCAAGATTATTTCACTCAGGCACCTAATTTTTCACCAAATTTCTCAAGTTTTCCCTAGGTCACACACAAGCACTCAAAAATTCAACTCAAGGTAAGGTAAAAATGAGATTACCCCGACATGTTATTTATAGGTTTTCAAATTTTATCCACATTCATTAATTTCCAACTACCACCATACAACTACATTTAATTCATCTTTTCCACTTTTCTTGCCTTTTGCACGGTTTCCATTGCACTTCTATCGTGCTTTCACTTTGCGTTCTAGCCGCAACCTTCAAGTTTACAAACTACTTCCACCACCATAGACCTCCTTTTTGCACTCCATGTGCAAAGTATCTCAACCTCTGTGGCTTATACCAAGTAGTTATCCATGTTGTTGCCTACCTCACGTTACACTGTATACTTATTCACCATACATGGATTTTACTTTGGCATTGTCCTTATTATCACCATTCTCCCTATATTCTAGTAACCAACATCAGCATCGACAAGCGTGCCCCTTTAAAAATCAATATTTCTCAACTCCCTTCTGCATGCCTTTGCTTATAATCCACCCACACTAATTGTATGCATGGTCCTCTATGCATGAAATCACTTAAATAGTAATCAACTACATGTGTGCAAGTGTGCTTATTAAAATGAAAAAAACAATAAATGGAATAGACAAAGCATAATAACGATGAAAGGAAATAAATATAAAGAAAAATGTGTTAGAGGGAATCAACTCTAACTTGCAGTACTTCCTTATTGCAAACACCAAAAATACTTATTTATAGTAGGGATTCATCCTACTGCCATTAAAATAATTGGGAAATAAAGTGTCATCCAATGCCTATAACTAGCAAGCGCTGATTCCAATATCTTTATTACAAAAAGGGTCCTAACAAATGAACTTTCTTCTTTCCAGGGTGGTGCAAAAACTTATAATCATA
Organism: Taxus wallichiana var. yunnanensis; assembly: GCA_018340775.1. NCBI lineage: Eukaryota > Viridiplantae > Streptophyta > Pinopsida > Cupressales > Taxaceae > Taxus > Taxus wallichiana. The sequence goes on from CM031235.1 coordinate 27,313,915, forward strand.
GAGAAGAACCATTTTTCCAAACTCAAATGCCTTATTCTAGATATGTCTGTCATACTATGCTTTCTATCATGCTTTTTTTGTCTTATAAATTCATCGATCAATAGCATGTCATTCATCCAACTGGATTAATTTGTTTATGTGCTCCTCAATAACTTGGTCATCATCCAATCCTCCTAAATGTGCAATACACAAGGTGAAGTCTATAGGAAATACAACCTCCGTGCCAAAAACCAAATGAAATGGTGTGGCTTTATTTAAGAATTTGTAAGTTGTCTCGTATACCTAAAGTACAATAGATACTTTATCATCCCATTCTTTCCTTCCAATATCACAAATATTTGTCAATGTATGTCCCATAATCTTGTTGAAAGACTCAAGCAGTTACCACTATCCTATGGATGATAGGGCATTGTTTTGTGATGTACCACCATAAACTTAGCTAATAATATTATGATAGTCTCATTCAAAAAGTGTGTGCCCCTATCACTTGTCAAGCTCAATGGACATCCATACATGTTGATAATATTTTCCCATAGAAATATTTCTACTATAACTACCATGCAATTAATTGTAGGAAATGCTTCGCCCACCTTATAAGATAGTTTGTACAAGTTATAATGTATTGTGCACCAGTCCTTCACGCTGGTGGGGAAATTGGACCCAAAAAGTCAATTGCCCATTTTTCAAAAGGTTTAACACTTGCAATAGGTCTCAAGGGCATCTCATCTTTGGTTCCTAGCTTCCCAAGGCACTGATAATGATCACACACCTTGACATATTCCTTGGCATCCTTATATAAATTTTTCCACCATAATCCACCCATCAAAATCTTATGCGCGATGGCATCTTCTGCATAATGACCTCTTGTAATTCCACCATGAGCTTCTTCCATAATTTCCTCATGTTCATGCACCACCACAAACCGACACAAAACTTCATCACAAACAATTTTTTATAAGTATCTCGCTTATTAATTGGTAAGGTTTCACATGTATTGCAAGTTAACTCTTTTCTAATGTATTCATTCCCTCATGTGTCCTGTCTTGTGAGAAAAAAAAACTACAATATATTCTAACTTGGTGGGTGCACGATTTAGTCTAAAGAGTTATGCATCCGATATTGTGTCTTCAATGTTATGCGCATCCTTACTTTTTCTTCATTTGACAACAACTATAAATTGAAATTATTGAAATATTAGTATCCACTGTAAATGTTCCTTGTAAAACATGATTGTTCACCAAATACTTAAGCACCATATGATTTGTGAAAAATATAAACAGTGTGTGGCCAATAAGTATTGTATGAACTTGTGCAACATGATTGCTCACTAGTTGTATAATTCTATTCAACGGGTGTCAACTTTCTGCTTGTAAAAAAGAGGGTGGTTTATAACTCCTTCACCACTGGTTATGCTAACACGGCACCAATCGCCATTCCGAAGCATCAATGTGAACATGAAATTGTTTATCCCAATAAGCAAAGTGTAAAATGGGCACATAAGTAAGTCTTTCCTTTAATGTCTCAAACACTAGTTGTTGTGCCTCGTGCAATAGAATTTTCCCTTATATTTCAACAGCTCTTCCAAGGGCACAAAGAATATTTACATAGCCTTTAATGAATTTTCTATAATTACATGAATGACCAGAAATCCATGCACTTAAATTTTATTATTAGGTTCTTCCAATCATTAGATCATAATGACCTTTGATGGATCTACCAACAATCTTTCTTTATAAATAATGTGTCTCAACAAAGTGCCAAAAGGTGTCGAAAAGATACATTTCATAATATTTAAGGAGATGACTAATTTCCCACATCTTTCAAACATAAGTCTCAAATTGTCACAATGATCCTTAACAAGACCATACACTATCCAATCATCAAGATACACTTGTAAAAATTTATGAATAAAGTCCTGAAATGCTTCTACATAAATGCGTGAAAAGACTGTAGGTGCATTCTTTAGTCTAAAGTGCATAACTGTATATGAAAAACTTTCCCATTCAGTTGTGAAATTTGTCTTCACTTGATCCTCCTTTGCTATGTGCACTTGGTGATATCCCAAAAATCCATCAATAAAAGAGTATATCTCATGCCCTACAACTCCTTCCATGATCTCCTCAATAAATGGGGTAGGAAAAGGATCAATAACACATGAAGCATTTAATTCTCTGTATTCCACATAGATCCTTATCCTCCCATCATTTTTAATTCTTATCACCATGGGACTCACCCATTCTGATTCCTCAATGGGCTCAATGATTCCATATTTCAACATCTTATCAATTTCTTCTTTTACCTTAATGTACATATTAGGATTCATCCTATAAGGCCTCTTCCTAATTAGGTGCATACCTTCTTTAAGTTTGATTTGCATCTCACCTAAAGAAGGGTGTACTCCTTTCAATTTGTGATAGCTCCCAAGAATGAGTCCTAAAAGTCATGCATAAGCTAAATAATCTTAGGTACCTATTTTTCGAACAATAGTCACTAATAATTACTTATATAGATTCTGCCTCCATCCTAATGTTAACCTTTTTTTTTCATAGGCTCATGATACATGCATGCCTTCTCATCTATTGTGTCCATTACCTCACGCACCTTTGGTCGCTACCATCTAGGTTTTTTCCTTGTCATCTTCATCATTTATCAAACATATCATCTTACCCTTTTATTTTTTTCCCAAGCATGAACCATTTCTTCTTCTTCAATCTCTTCAAGGTCAAGGTGTGCCTCTAAATCCAGCTCTCCAAACATGTCTAAAAGTAGTTCCTCAACCTTCGTGTTATCTCCCAAAGTAAGGAACTTCATAATCTGTAATGATTCATTAACTCAAGGTTTAGTATAAAAGTAATCAAATGTATGAATCATACCTGAGGTCATATCTCACCAATTGACCGTCTCTCGTGTAAATTTTACATGGACATACCTGCGCGCAGCGTAGCTACCGAGGGTTGTGTAGAAATTATGTACCCAAAGCGATGGTGGAAAGGCCTCCCGCACCTTGGTCCAAAGTTCCTCACACTTCTGAATGTGATGCGAAGAAGAATCATTTTCATGGTATTCACATATCTATGAAGGTACATTTCTCCTTAGAAACCTAGTAGAAAAGGTGATTATCACTTCACATCAATCTAAAAGGTTGTCCTTGTGTGCAGCTCACCAATGTGTTGTTGTCCTATGTAGGGTATAAACCAACATATTTATTCTATCACCAGTATCCTTCCACCGGGATTCCATAGTGCACAAAAATACATCAGGGTTTACTTTGCTAGTGTACCGAGGTACCTGGTTATTACTCAAGTGCCTAACCATGTGTGGTCTAATCATGTGAGTAATTGTATTCTTAACCTCATGCCCAACTACTTCATATGTTTCATGCACCCAGTTTTCACAAGCAATACTTGTAGTATCACTAACTGAATGAGCATCATCCCACTATATTACTCCTTCCTTAGATGGCTCAATCACCTTAGGGTCTCGATTGTATGTGTGTATATCCTATTCAAGTCCTCATTGCTTAACAACTCAACATATGGGGCATCCTTTATATTTTAAAAGTTATAATGACATTCTCTTCCTTGTTCTCAAAGCTAATGTACCCTTTATTGAAGTGCAAATATGCATTATTTGCATAACACCAAGGGCACCCAAGTAATGTTGGGAAACTATCTACCTCTACGAGCTCCAATACTTCAAAGTCCCTAGTGAACTTGGCTCCTTGAATCATAATAGTAGCATCCTTTAACACCCCAATAGGATTATCCCTAGTTATGTTTTCCATATACAACACATTTGAAGAAGGTTGTAATGGTGGTCTACCCATCTGATTCCAAGTGTCCAAAGTGAGTACATTAACTTCCACACCTATATCTATAAGAATATTTCTTAGAATCCACCCATCAATGACCACATTCAATGTAATCTCCTTATCATACTCATGATTATGGGGAGGCAGATTTTCATGAAGGATCTTCCTCTCACGGTCATGCCCTGTGCGTGGTGCATTTTCTCTCAACCACCAGGAAAATTCTAAGAACCCACCCAAAAAAACTTATAGAAATCACAAGTGAATATGGTCGAACCATAGTCACCGGGTTGTGAATCATCTAAAATCAGTGTTCGTGGCATTAGCAAAATATAATATATTTTTGAAGGAAATTATAGATGGAGTGGCGAATGAAGGATAATTCATTGGCATGAAGGATATTTCTTGCAAAAACACATTTTAAGTCCAAATGGAGGTCTACCACATGTTCCCCTAACTATCACTCTACTTCACCTAACTGTGGACCTGAAACTTTATTGAATTAGTTCATTCCACAAGCTTAGAGTCCATGGAATGCCTTTTCCTTGAGGACACCTGGAATTTCACTACATGTCCACCTGATATCCAATTTTGGGCATTGGGGCTAATTTTGCATACCTCTACGCTCAGGTGCACATAATGGCTAACACTTAGCCACTCCTCATGCGTGTCATGGGCTTATCAAAAATTTAGCGGCTTCCTAGGCGGTTAGCGAGTCTTTTAAATTTTTCAGGTCTTATAAAAGTTTAACATCTTCCAATTTAGAGTTGTGTGTGTGTGTGTGTGGAGAATTTAATTAAATTTCAAAAAAATCCTAAACATGTCGGTGAATGAGACAAAATGAACAAGAAGGTTTCATAGATTTCTTTGAAATCTAGAATATTTTAAAACACTCACCCATCTATCACATGACAAGTCAATAATAAATATATGTTGGGATTGGAGATCCATTAGCTATTCACATGGGAAAAATTATTGTTTGTGGAATTTTTGGGTGAAATGTGGTCACTACCATGGTTGTAAAAATAGCCAAATTCATATTCCGAATTCCTACTTTTAGCCAAATTACAAATATTAGCCACTAAAATTTTTCCTTTCAACCACTCTCCGACATAAGGATGATGTTCTCCTGACGTAACATTCTACAAACTTCCTTTGAATCATCTACGTATTTCTACGGGACTTCATCATGCTTAACACATTCCAATATGTGTACTGCTCCTTTAAACTTTGAATTATCCCTACAAATTCATGATAACATCCATAGTATCAAGTAAACTTCTTTTGTATGTTCGGCATTAGGGTACTTTGCATTTATCACTTCTTACTTCATTATAGGTTGCTTGTACTTTGGATTATCTCATACACGTGAAACCTCATCGCATGTTGTAACTAACACAAACTTTAATTTAGAATTCATCCCAACCTTCAGATATCTACTTTTCTCCATCTCGCATTCAATCATAATCTTAGATGTGCCCTTATCTTGCTTATGATATTTTGTCATATGCTCATAAAATTCAGGGCATTCTTGAAACTTAGGTTGTTTCCCACACCAGATCATACCAAATTTTGAGGGCACTTGTGCTAATAATGATCAGGAGATCCACAAGTAAAACAGGTTCCTCTAGGAAATCCTCCTCTGCCACTTGCGCGACCCCGACCTCTCGTATCCCCACGGAAGCCTTTATTTTTACTATCCCCATTAATGCACCCTTCTTTATTTTTTTCTCTTTGTTCCTTAGATCCATTAGTTACACCAATATGATGCACACCAGCTTTTAATGGATTCATATATATGATCAATCACTCTATAGTTAACTGTATCATGAGTATAAGTTTTATAAATATGACAATACATGGATACATTATTATGGATCGTGTGTTGAAAAAGAGGATATATACTTGCATCATGGTCCAAATGACATATCTCATAGTCCAAAGAACATGGCACGTCTTGACTTACGAGGGAAGATATCCTTAGTGTGTCCTTTAACCTCACAATATGTACACAAAATCCCACTGCACATCTCATGAGCTGAATTAGCTGAGTTTTTTCCAATTATTTTTCCATAGATGTAATCTTTACTTCAAGAAATAGGCTCACACTAGTTTCCACACTCCCAATTTCCTTAGCACACAAAGTTTCCTCCAAAGCATCACACGGGTCTACAAAATTATTACGAGATAACACCCTTCGAAAAGGAGTCAATAGCCCTCCAAAAACCATTGTGCGTGTTCGTTAGGATGTATGTCATAAGTCAAATTTGACAGAAAAGTTTTAAAGTGCACGTCATACTCTCAAATGCATTCTCGATAATCCTTGATTAATTTCCTTAAGCGCACTTATACTCTTCTATTCAAACTGAGGGATATGGAACTCACCAAAATTTCATAACACAAAGCATCACAATCGATCACTGCGATGGTGTGGATCATAGTTTATATGCTAGTTATGCACACACCCTTGAAGAGTAGTAGACAACTAAATTTCCTTTCTATTTGGAGTGGTGATTCCCTTAGTGCACCATAGTTACTCACACTTGTGTACATGTTGTGCAACATATTCAATACATATGTATTTTGGAAAGTAAAAAGACATTTCATAAAACACCTATTGGGGTTGCTATGGGGGTTGCTAGGGATGTGGGTTTTATCCTCCATATCTAGAACTAGAACCCCCACCAATATTTCCTCCACCGCATTATCCACTTGATCCCGAGCCTCCTAAACCACCTCCTACTACGGGTGCCGACTAGTGAATGTACTTCCTTATGTTCTAACAATGGTACTAAACTGATCTCCAACATTCTAAGAAGTGGTGGTACTTCTAGACGTGTTCCCAATGTTTTATGCTCCTTAGAATCTAACTTTGACGATGTGCCGAAAAATATTCCACCAATTGGTCCTCTCTAAACAACAAAGATGTTATCCTTGTGATGCCATAGATGTTGTCTAATGCACTTTTGTATTCAACGTAAAATGATAACTACCTAAAACCATTGGATTACCTACACTCGCTTGTTTATCAATAGTTAATTCTAGAAATTGAACACCAAACGTAAGGGCTAGGTAACTAGATGGGATCAGATTTACGCCTACAAACCTTAATCTTTCTTCATCAAATAAACTCTCATCAAAAGTCGAGGGGATATTATACATGCTTTCCTAAATGGGGGAGAGCCTAATGCTCTAGCTCCACATCTTCCACATGAGCTTCAAATCCTTCCCAATACATCATCCTCTGCGCAACTCCACACTCCTTAATATCACATTTCTTCACCAATTCCGTCTCTCACTCCTCATTATACTCAAGCCACCTTTCCTCTCTTCCTTTTTACCGCAAGGTCCTCCATATTTCACCTCACCCACCCCTACCCCCGCATGCGTGGGAGTGTTTAGCTAGCCATAGGAAGGTGCTCTAAGTTCAGCACCACCATTAAAATTTTAATTTCCGGAGGAACTACACAAAGGTAAGATCCTTTTAGTTCACATAAGAATTAAAAATCAACAACTTTTGGACAATATATGTAGACACTACATTCTCTAAAGTATAATTGTGCACAACACCAACCTACCAATGATCTACAATACGCGTCCAAGGTTCATCTGCATCAAACAAATCCTAATACTCTTCCCCGCATTTAAGTCCTCAATCAGAACACCATATTTTATTTAATTCATATGCAGACAACCACTCATACAACTCTATTGGAAATCAAAAAATAATGACTCATAAATCTCATGATAAATATGTTCTTCAAATCGCTTGTGCACATTGAAATCAATTATGGTATTATATCTTTGTGCAAACTAATCTTGTCCATCAATCACCCAATTTTCAATGGAGGCAAGAGTCAACCAATATGCTATCATTATGTAACATTGTGATAAACTATTTGAAAAGAGGTACCGGCAAGGGAACCAAAATTTATTTTGTTTTTCTTACTTAAAGCGTATATGCGTTGGCACATCACTCAAATAAATCTGAGTGCTCATCCAAAGCATGAAAAGGTACTGTGTCCATCTTTGTTATAGTCTTACCACGTTTTTAACATACATGTTCATAAGTAATAGATCCCAAAGTGTATAATCCATTCTAACTATCAAATCCATGAACTCAAGTTGGAAACACACATAATAAAGTAAACATACAGATCACATGAAAATTAGGATCAGATTCACCATATAATCACTAGTAACAAGTACATCAATAACCAATATATAACCATAATGGTCCATTATACTATTCCATAAAAACACAATAATTGAATGCATCATAGTTACCATCACAAATTCATGCGCGCAAAATCATACTAGAACATAGCTCAGAACAATCCAAATCACAATATTTGGCCCCCTAAATTGTGAAAATCAATACATATATATAGGTGGTTGGGACTTTCCCTTCACCTCCCATGCACTTCTCAAAATAGGCTACATGCTAAGAATAGCCATGCACCACTACAAAAGCAACTAGGAAGCATGTAAGCTTCACCTAATAATAGATTACCTATAGTTAACTCTAGTTCTAATCCTATTATTAGCTCCATGCACATGTTCGAACTATAAGTTCTTTCCTCAAAAATAGACTCTTTTTGACTTCCTAATATTGTCGCATACTCCAAGTCTATATTTAGCCCCATATACCAAAAATTCACTAAGTCTTTTGCCTTTCTATCGTGATCATCATTCACATGTCCTTCTATGTTTGGCATGCAAACCCTATCCTCTATCATGCTCATATCCCACACATTCCTTATATAGGTTATACGCGTTCTCGCGTATCACTTCATACTTCAATACTTAGACATTTTTCCATGCCCAACATGTAACTTCCTATGATTTTCTCTAAGATTCTCTAACTATCTTGTCATATAGTATCTTTGTTTCATGTTATATTACATGCTTCTATCAAACCCATTTAGGACCATAACAACCATCCTCCTAACTAGACCAAAATTTGATTTTAGAGAAAGATATAGAAAAAACATCGAATCTTAATGGAAGGTGGATTTTGTAGATGTAGTTGTTAGTATTGGGAATGGAAAGCCCCATGTGCCAATCCTTTTACAATAACTTATTGCTTGCTACAAAATAATAGAATCAAACCCACAATTCACAAATCCTCCATTGTGTTGAAAAATGTAGTTTGTAAAAGAAAACACCATCACTTATATATACACAAAAATATAGGCCAATAATGAATAATCCAAAAACAATACTTTGCATGATACCAATTATTGAATTCGTAACATGTTAGCAAGTAATTATGTTGATGGTCATTTTTTCCAAACTAGACTAATATGAGAAAATTATGATAATTGATCAAATGAATTATAATCTTCAAACTGAAACATTCCCTACTTATAACCTTGGATGAGCTAGAGGATCAAAGGAGGGCTTAGGTGTACACACAAAACATATTTTTTTCTTTTTTTTAATGCCCCGAACATTAATTACACTAATAGGAATTTTTGAATGTGCGTCTTAATGGTTATTCCTAACACTTGTCAAGGAAAATTGAAGGTTGAGGTTTTTTACTTGGTGGTCATTGGCATAATAAATTATCATTACTATTGTGTGGAAACCTTAATGACTACCATAATCTCTAAAGAGAAACCCTAATCTCAAGTGTGCATGACATCAACACATAAGGAACCCTAAATGCAAAGTTTCTATATCTAACACATATAGAGTTCATAATTAAAACATATGCAACTTTCTCTTGGAATTATTCATCATCTAGGCCTAACTCTCTATGATATCTCCAAAGTAAGTTGCATTAATGACTTGCACATCACACCCTCTCTATTTTTCAAATGATTAATAACAATCACATGTGGTTCATTTATTCCTAGTTATAAGAAAGAATAGTTTTTCACCATGGTTCCCCCAACATTTTCCCTATCCATTTACTTATCCTCCTTCAAACCCCTTCCTCACTCGGTGAAAAGTTTAAGGAACCCACCCGAAAAAAAACTTATAGAAATCGTGGCGAATATGGTCGAAACCATATTTCTTTGGGTTGGTGAATTATCTAAAATCAGTGTTCATGGAATTTGTGAAATATAATATAGTTTTTAAAGGAAATTATAGATGGAGTGGTGAATGAAGGATAATTCATTTACATGAAGGATATTTCTTGCACAAAACACATTTTAACTCCAAATGGAGGTCTGCTACATGTTCCCCGATCACACTCGCTTCGCCTAACCATAGACCTAAAAATTTAATGAATTGGTTCATTCCACAGACTTGGAGTCCAAGGAATGCCTTTTCCTTGAGGATGCCTAGAATCTCACCACATGTCTACCCGATATCCAATTCTAGGTGTTGGGGCTAATTTTGCATACCTTTACACTCAAGTGCATAAAATAGATAACACTTCATCACTCCTCCCGCACCGAGGCTTATTGAACATTTTAGCAGCTTCCTAGGTAGTTAACGGAGTCTTTTAAATTTTTGGGGTCTTATAAAGGTTTAACGGATTCCAATTTAGAGCTATGTGTGTGTGCATGGAAAATTTAATCAAATTTTAAAAAAAAACCTAAACATGTCAGTGAATGAGACAAAATGAACAAGAAGGTTCCATAGATTTCTTGGCAATCCAAAAAAATTTAAAACACTCACCCATCTATCACATAGTGAGTCAATAATAAATATATACTAGGATTGGAGATCCATTGGCTATTCACATGGGAAAAATTATTGTTTGTGGAATTTTTGGGCAAAATGTGGTCATTGTCATGGTTGTAAAAATAACCAAATTCATATTCCATAATTCCTACTTTTAGCCAAATTACGAATATTAGCCACTAAAATTTTCCTTGTCCTCATTGTCTTCCATCCTCGTCTAATGTTTCACTCCCTTAAATTTAATTTTGTTGATGCATCCTATTCAAAATTTATATCGTACATTTTAAAATTTTATAAATTAGATTGAGCCTTGAAAATCCTAATATGTAATACAACCTTAATTTAAAAATGGGATTTATTTAGGGATTAATGCACAACCAAATCCCAATTGTCCATTATAAGATGGACTTGGCACATATTTCCTATACTACCAATAATACTTCGACTTGTTGGAAAAGAGTCACATTCCTAGATTAGGTGTGGTTTTGATAGAGATCATCCTAGTGTTAAAAGGTATAGACTTCATGTGTGGTAGAAGTGAGGTCAACTAGATGGTATTTGGTCCTTTCTTTATATAGGTACAATCCACATTTGGTTTTGTTACAAGTTTGGATTATACTTGTGTTCTTACACTCGGTATGCCTCTAATCTCTTCACACTTGCACTTAGCATTACTTTCACCGATCACCTGAACTCTATATTTTCCTCACTATAGTCACCCTTCATTCAAATTTAAAGTTTTGTCTCACCATTATTCTTCTCGTGATATCATACATTTTTATTCATGCTTACATTACTCAAGTCTTCCACATCATTTATAACCAAGGAGAGCTCAACTACCTTCCACCGAGAGTGCTCCAATTTTGAATCTCCAACTTGACTACGTTTGGCTCAGGTTTTGTTTGTGAAAATTTTGGTTTGACATAAATTTTATATGCATTACTTCACATGGCCTTCAGTTGGATCGAAGTGTATGTTCACGTGATAATAATTGACTCGACCTTCAACTTACACTCATAATTTTCCCAACTTGTTGTTTGATTTAGTTTGATCTCATTGAAATATCATCACCTCCTCATCTCTCACGAAATCAAGTGTTTTTTTAATACCTACGTGTTTTTCACCATCCATCTCTACATCAACTAACAAGGGCTACAAGTGAAGCAAAAATACTTTACTGCAAGGTTAATTTCCATAGTGAATGGAAATAGTTTAATGGGATGAGATAAAATGGTGGTGAAGAATATTTACCAATTAAAAAAACAAAAAACTGAATTGGAGATTTATTTCTAAAACATTATAGCAACAAAATATTGAAGATTTAGTAATGTTGGAAAGAGTAATGCTAGAAAGAGGTAGAAACAATTAATAAGTTCTTATTCCAACATAGGTTTGCAACAGCTGCATGGTATTGGTTCTTGCATAACATGCAATGCTCATGGGTGTTGATGGGATTATAATCTCAACTGACTCAATGTTGCTATTGAAACTTCAACACCATTAAAGAAATGGCTATTTGCAAGACTGCCCCTGATATTATAGTTTAGAATTTGGGGAAGAGGAACACCATTCTATTTAGGAACAACTCTATGAGGACATAGATCTCTATTCAAATGAGGTTCGAATATCTTGAGGCAATGGATGCTAACTAATCCATCATTGTTGCCTGCTAATTGACGCCATGATACATCAAAACTTAAGAAGGCTGAAGTAGCATCCTTTTAAGGGTATTCCAATGTGTGGGAAGGAAAACTGCGACAACTTAACACTCTCTAATGTAATCTGAAGGTGTCAGGAGTGTGTCTAGGAAAGAGAGGCTGCTAAATAAAATTTTGAGAAAGACAAGTAGTTTTCTAGGGTGTTGCTATGGCATTAAGCAAAGTTGTCAATATGAATTTTCTATTAGAAATTTTGTTTTGGCTTGGCTTCTAGACTATGTAAAAGCATACACAGAGCACTCATTGTGTTAAACAAAAACTTCAATGAGATGTGGTGTAATAATTGCAATCATGGCAAGATTTGCACATCATGGGATTTTTAAAATAAAATGCAATTTACAGGCATAAAGCCATACTTAGTTGCCTTTGCCAACATTATCCCAGCAGTTGCCAAATTCTGAGCTTGTTAACAAGGGGAAATTGGGGAGGATGTTGCCTCAATGGAAGGAACAAACTTTAATAATATTGATACGAGTAGCAGGTAGTTTATTGTAATTGTCTGTATAGGGCATTCAATCCCTTATGTTGGTGGTGCAATGATAGCCATTTTCTCCACACAAGCAATCTATAATACTCATATTATAGAAAAATGTTGCGATAAAAGGGAAAGTGGCTGACCTATTACAAAAACTATAACCCCGTTTTGAATAAAAAATATGAGAGTAGAGGACACGGAAATAATAGACAGAGAAGGACATTTGGATAAATATTTCATAGTTGTTCTGAAGTAGTTACATGCAGAAAAGTAGGTGGAGAGCAACAACACAATAGAAGTCACTCATGCAAGTACATGGCAAATTGTAAGAGACTAAAAAAACTTTTTAAAAATCGGTGATATATGTGGCTGAAAAAGAGTTAAGTTTGGCAATGAGGAATAACATTGCACCAATCACCGGCTACAAAAATAACTCAAAAATGTTTAGAGTACCATCGATATCCAAAAATTTAAAGCAAACTATAGCTAAATTGTATTTTGCAAGCAGTCCATGTAAATTAATAGAGCAAGGCGAAAACAATAGTATCTTCCTGTAGGTACTAATAAGTTTCAAAGATATACTCACAAGCTTTAGGTTCAAGGCTATTAACTATTCAACAAAATATTTTTCTTACATTGAATCCATCTAATATGGGCATACATGAGTAATGAGATACACATGGACCTTGTTTCGTTGAAAGGTTTCTTCTAATTTAGATTGCACCTTATAAGTATTGACACGTAGTAGAGCTTTGACAATGGGATTTATTTGGCCATTTACATATGGTCAAATTCCAATCTTCCATGTTAGGATTATCACATCATATATTTCCATGGTTCCATAGGGAACCCCATCTTACGTGGGCCCATAATATGACACTACCTCCACTTGTCAAATAAGAGTGATGTGCATAACTTCAAGATGGTTTTGGTGGAGATCATCACAATGTTACAAGCTATAGAATTCAAGCCTAGAAAAAGTGAGGTCAACCTAGTGGTGTTAGCCATCACCAAGATAGGAATTGATTGTGTGGAATGGATGATATAATTAACCCATTTTTACTTGATAGAACTTGTCACTTAGGATGACAAGGAACCTTTCCTCCTTTGTTTCATGCATCATATCTCCACGTTAGCATTCATATGCTTGGCATTTGATAGAGATGCTCATTCTACCATTTTAGAAGTGGTGGAGTTCCAATTTATCATCATAATTACAAATTTTTTCTCACATAAAAACAACCATCTAGAGATAATACAACCATCATGAAAATATTTCCACCTTCTACATCTATTACCCATTTAAAGGTCAATATAACAATATTTTCACCCCATTTTTGTGGTACTTTATAGTTTAGTGCGCTGATTACAATCTGATGCATTCATGTGACATGAAATGGTTGGCCACTCACCTTGCAATTAACATAAAAATGTGCAAGTGTGGAGACCACAATAAGTTCTAAGATTCCTAGTGAAAATTCTCTCGTAATAAACACAAAAAACAATGACGAAAAAAAGTAAGAAGATAAAAATGCGTTCCATGGGAGAAAATCATTTCTCATCGCTAAAAAGAAGATCCCTTGTTGTAAGATTGTGGTAGACGCACTCACTAACTTGTAAGAAAAGGAGTTGAATATAATGAGCTTCAAAAGCTAGAGTAAAATAGCGGACCAAAATCAAGGATATCCAAACCAAATACATCAACTCCAAACCAAAAACAAGGAGCTCTAAACCAAAGGCAAAGAACTCCAAACCAAAGGTATGCAGCTCCGGATGAGAGTCATTAGCTCCAAAAGAGAAGCATTATGGGTGAATTGGATCCAAACGAGGAGTGTTGGCAAGTAAGTTGGCTCTGGACATAAGGAGTAGAGGTTACGATGGCTCTGGACAAGTCATAACTGAGATGAGGTTGAGTTGGTTGTGGAAGAGTCACAACCGAGTGAGGAGCAAGATGGAGACCAATTTCGGTAGTGAATTGTTCGAGGGAGCCGATTTGTGAGTGGTTCAAGATGGTCGGTGAGTGTAAATTGAGCCGAGTGAGTCCAAATTGAAACAGATTCAATGATCACTCCCACATCGCGAACCCAACCTCATATTTGATGTCGAGTTGATAGTCAAGCTATTAGAGATTCGATCGGATGCCCCAGTGCATCATCGGGGGCATAAAGTAGAGTAATGACCTGAAAAAGGAGAGAATTGTTGGAAAGGTAATTTTGAGTGAGATGGGTTAAGGTGAATACCAAGTTCCAATCAATGGAAATGGGGACCTAACTTATAGAGCATGCAAGGAATGTGTCAACAAGATAGTAAGGAACTCGACACAATGAGTTAGCAAGAGGATGACTGAGGTAGGGGAACTAGTGCAAGAAGCTCATGAGAAATCTAAAATAGGGTGAAGCTGAGTCAACACAATGGGAGAAGGGAACAAGTTTCATGATGATGATGGTATATTAGGGATCAAACAAAGCTCGGGAGTGAGTAATCATGTAGGGCGAGGTGGTCGTGTTTGAGTCGAATCTCGACGGAAATAATGTAGGAAGTAACTTGAGCTTGAGTTGACAGAGAGGGGATATGGTAGATGAGTTGAGTGGGAATATAGGTGAGTTGAGCCAGCCCAACTTAGTGGCCATCTCGATGAGCTAGGGTCAAGTTAGGCCCTAAACACATTTGCACCTTCCCAAGTGAACTAAAATCTACACTCGAAACCAAATTTTTCCTACTGTACCTACAAACCTAAACAAAATAAGACAAAAAACCAAGCACAATACCTTTAAGCATAAAAATACCAAAACTAATGTAAATCTAGCATGCTTTCCAAAACATTCCAATACATATACAAAGAGTGAAAAAAAAACATGAAGCAAAGAGTAATCAACAACTTAGAAAAGTGAGTGACATGATTACTAAGATAGATATCTGATACCATGAAAGAGGGTTCCAAGGTCTCATGAAATGGCATGCACATCAAAGGAGTTGATCTTAAATTATATCTTGAATTTCCTCTAAGTAATTAGCAATAAAAACATAAACTCAAGTAAAAGTGAATGCATCAATAAAATGGTAGATATTCATACTCATTGATTAAAAGGGAAGAGTACATATGGGGAGTGATGTGTAACTCCCATGTCTCAGTACATCTAATACTCCCATGATGGAGTGAGGATTTATAATGTTATAATAGCATGTAACTCCTATATGATAATGACATATATGACAAGTATAACCTATTCTATGAAAAAATCATGATATGTCATATAAATCCCTAATAGACCTATGACTCACCTAAGTGAGCCAAATCACCAATTGTGAGGTAGAAAATTCACAATAAAAGAATAAAAGGTAAAAATACACATTTACACTAACGGTGATAGGTTATGTAGGAAGGTGAACCGATGGAGTGGATTGTGGCTAGGAATCTAATCAATGATGAGAGGAGTATAGGTCATAAGCTTATCCTTAGAGTCAAAGTAGGAATAGAGATTGGCATCGCCCATAATATCATTGGCCTTCAAATCGATGGGAGGATATTCTATGGAGATAGTGATGGTACAAATAGTATGACTAAAGCTACGGTGTAAGGTATTATGATAGTGAAGAATTTCCACATTCCTATCTTTGGCATATTCTTCTAAAAAGGGATCATGTAGTGAATAAACATTGTCATAATCAACAAAAGTAGTAACATTGATAACATATAATTTGATGATAGGACTAGGTTGGGAAAGATTCTCTATAATAGGACATTGAGTTTAAGTGATGGTGATAGGGACGCAATCGACATATTTCTTACTTGATCATGGTCATAAGGTTGGAGGTTATTAATAAATAATGACATCAGGAAGATCATACATATACTAATACAGAGGTTAATTTTATTGAACTCATCATCATAGGAATCAAGAAGGTTAGGCAAATTATGGCCCGCAAACTTAGGATGACCACTATAGCCATAAAGAGAATCTACTAGATAGTTGAAGAACTGATATTCATTAAAATGCTATAGTATGAAGTTCTTCAAAGATACGATTTTTAAATGTCCCACGTTGTTGAAATTGGTCAAAGTTTCAAGGATTGGTGTCACCTTGTACTTTACAGATATATTCTAGGTGTGTGAACTTAACACATTAGTAGGTAGATGATGCAACCGCATGTATGTCTAATGTGTCCATATTCATCTTAGGAGGATATTATAGGACAAGGGGAAATTGAATACCATGACTTTGATGTGAATGGTACAATGAGGCACAATGATGGGAAGACAAATACAACCCATAGGAGGAATTTATTTGTGATTGTATCCTTAGCATGTGATTTTGGTGGATTTTAGATTATTTATAGAGTAACCAAGTTTCTCAATGAAGTCAATAGAGGCAATAAAAGTACTAGAACCTTTTTCTATGAGGACTCACATAACTATAGTCTAGCCAATTTGGAATGAGATAAACAGGGGAGGATCATCGACGTGAAATGGAATTTTATTGGGGATCATAAATTCAATAAAAAAATTTAATACATGAGTACAATCAGTGGAAAGGTAAGTGGAAATGGATAACTCTTCGCATTGTCACATAATGCTTTCTTTTGAACTAGGTAGGGCAGGTTGTTACCCCAAATTGGTTGGAAAATGAATTTTTAAGGTGAAAAGTGGAGTCATGATACACGCATGATGTTAGTGTAAAGTATGAAGGAGTTATAAGAATGGAATTTAGATATGAAGGTGGGAAATCTATGTAAGAGGATCCAATTGTAGACACCAAAATTGGGTCACACTTCCTAGGTCCCTCGACATAACCATGGCCCCTTTCACCCCAATCTAATATTAATTTAATTAATTTGATTAAATTAATTTATGATCTCACAAATATCTATTATTTAAATATCCTAATTGGATAATGCCCACACCACCACCTCACCTATACACCTCATCTAGCCACCTCACCCTAAGACATATTCTTAGTATATTGTCATAACTAACTAAGACCTACCTAAACCCTAAAAATCAAAGCCTACATTCCCTCTAACCACATTCCCCCCATTAGAAAGGAAGCTTCCATTCTAATCCACGGAGAAAATGAACGAGATCCTAGAAAATCAAGAGGATCTACCCAGTTTAGTAAACCTAGGGAATCCCACCATAACCGACGCCGAGTTACCTAAACCACCGCTACCAACCTAGAACCGCTGCTGTTGGTTACCATTTAATCCCCAAAACAACCTTATTTTGAGGTTGGCACATTTCGAGAGTAAGAGATGAAACCAAAGCTACATACAAGCAGAATCAACATTCGTACATGCATCAGAGCATCCACAACCAGACTAGAAGCAATCACAGAGCCATTTGCATTCATGGGAGCATCGAGGAAGCACCATCACCACATCAAGTTCTTTCCATCTGATCACCCACCATTTCCCACCAGACATCAAGCTCATACAACAATAAGTGTTTTATTAACCAGCACTTGTCCATTGTCATTTGAGTAGACTCTTTTATTTCTGTTATTAGTTTCTACTCCCATTCCCATTCCCCCACCATCTACCTCCATGCAAACTTGACCATTCCTTCACCCACACCTTTGAACTACCCATACCCAGATTTTAATCACCTCTGAGTATACCTAATACCTACATAGACCTTTCCATTGCCCTTTACATTTCCATTTAGCCTTAGATCTGCCCTCACCTCAAGTTTTTATTGAGTTTCCTGTACCCCAACCATACCATCACCGGTTCACATAAACTGAAATCACCATACCGAATGACGTCGACTTTGTGTTTTTACCCTCATACCAAGAATAGAGCTTTACCCCACCGAATACTCAAAACAACCCAGACTGCACCCTAACCAATACCAAAGACTCGACAAAGACCTTGACCTATAGATTCATCATAGCTTAGCCTTGTTGTGGGCGAATTTTCTTATTGTAGTCGAACGAGATACCTAAATCCTTTTAACTACATTAGGATTTCATTTACTGTTAGCATTGAGTTGTTTTAAATAGTGGATTGACAGCCATCTAGGGATTATCACACTTCCCGGATCTAGTATACATTAGGCATTCCACTGCATATATTATTTAACTTTTATTTGGTGGTCTTGTTTTCTATTTCAGGTGGTTCCTCCTAGCCAAAAGGAAGCTCCCATGATCAGTTTTGGATCAAGAAGTCATACGCGTGTAACACCCTACAACCAGCATTTCAACAGGTATCCCTCCTAGCCCTTTACCCTTATCTGTTTTGTCAACATTCAAAGAAACGATCTAGAATCAGGTGAAACATTTTGGCATGCCGGTGGGACCCATTCGGGGTTCTTTGCATTTCTTCATTTCTAGGTGAAAATTTACATGTTTGTTTCCTTTCTAAAAGGTTCTCACATTAAATTTCTCCCCTAGAACCTTCTCTTCTTTTATTGTCTAAAAGCAATCATATTTTGGTGCTTTAAAATAGACATTTCTTTCCTTTCATTAGTATCGCATTAGTGAAAGAGCATCCCTTCTCCTGTTCATCTTTTGTGTCATCAAATTCAACATTTTGATTTGGGCTTAAAATTAACTACATTTCATTCTGCTTTATTGCATTAGCTCACATTAAATGAGGGAAACCTATATCTTTGGAAGTCATGCCCAGCTAATGGTTGACAAATGAATCGTAGAAAAGCACTTTCTTTCTCTTTCTCTCTCTCTGAGTCTTACCAAACATCACAAAATTAAAAAAATACACACATTCTTAAACAACATCTCACCCGGAAGAAGTTGTAGGTGATCACACAATCATGGTACAGTGGGCCCCCACTGGTTATCTCTTTCTAGTACCCCATCGAGAGATTCCCCACCCCCACCATAACATAACCTAAAACCTCTCCTTGTAGATCTCCTTCTTCATAGGAAGCCATCCTCACCAAAAATTCTATTCTAAAGTTCATGAGTTAGTCCTTAAATAGCATAAGCTAAACAAACATAATAGAAAAAGCACTCTTAGGATCAAATTTTTCTTAGTGTTTCTACTTGGCTTGCATTTTAAGGTGAGAGGACACGTTCTTCATTTTCTTATTTCCCTTACATGCTCCTCATCATAGTTGGTGTATTCCAACTTCATCTGAGTGTGCCTGGACCCTATTCTCATCATTCTCAGAATTCTAGGTTTGATTCCATATTTGATTTTAACTCACAACCACTTTTTCTTCATCTCTATTTCAATTTCACATGGCGGTGTCTCTGTCCAACAACCGTCGTCGGTTACCCTCTCGAGCATCATCAGTTTTACCTAACCAAAGCATCGGTTAAGCTAATCCTTTTGGTTAACCTACCCAAAAGGACACCTACTTCACCTTCTTTGTTGTTCAGAGTCTCTGTCACTCTCATCATATTCACTTTCCAGGTAAATTCTATCAACATCTTGTCTACTTAGTAGCTTGTCAACCTTTTGCCTTGTTTTGACAAACTGTCCATTTTCCACAGTGACCAACCTCGGTTACTCCCAAAGATTGTTAGTTTACCTAACCAAAGAAAGTTAACTTTGTTTAAATTTCTAGCTGACATTTTATACCTAATCCACCTACCACCACCTATTTCACCTATCTCTATTGTATTTCTGCGTCATTTATAGAAATTAGTCCTACCACATCGGTACTTGTTCACATGGTGCTGATGTGTAGCAGACAACGCCCCATATTGATCCAAAACGTGATGTGTATTTTTATCACTTTTATAGTTTCCAAAGATCGTGATTTTCTTAACCAATTTTAATTATTCTTGAATCCACAATTGATTAAATTCTGATTATTTTGCATCCATAGAAGTGCGGAAAACTTGTATAGCAAATAAATAATCAGAAAAACTGAAAATACTCAGATAACAAAAGAGATTGTTTACGGGGTTCGGAATTCCTACGTCCCCGGGTTCAGATTGAACCGATCCATTAATAATATTGAAATGCAAGTACAATAACCCTTACAAACAACCAATAATGAATCAAAACCTGCAAATGAGCTGATCAATGTCCCAAGAACTCTGAAAAATAGCAGAAACTCTCCCAAGAACGATCCGTGGCTCCTACAGTGTTTTCACAATGTGATCTCCCCGCAATGTTTAGAAAAACACCTACAAATGGAGATTTAAAACATTCCATGAAAACAAATCATATGTTTGAGATCAGATCTGAATTCTGAACATTTTTCATGTTTACACCAAGTCACAATTCGGACTAGAAATGCATTGAAATTCGTGTTTTCCAACCGTACCTAATCTTGAAGATCCCTGTTAAAATCTGCATTCAAAGCTTCCAAAAACAGGTTAAAAATCATCAAAAAAGATCAAACCTTATATCGTTGGAATCGTCTCAGAATTCTCTACATTTCATCTTTTTACTCCGAAAGCCCAATCTGAGTGCACGGCCTTCAAAAATGGAGTTCTCTGCAATCTGGTCCTTAAGCTCTCCCTACACAGACCTGCCTGAGTGTTGTTTAAATAACACTGAGCATTGTCTTATCACATCCGGGCTTGTAGCCGACTTGGTTGGGCGGATGGGTCTTTGAGAGGACAGGTCGTGGGTTCAAAACCCAGCGGCCATCTTTTTTGGCGGAGTTGATTTGCATTTGTTTGAAATGGGATTAAATCCCAATTTAGCCACGGCATGCATATTAAAATAGGACTAAATCCCATTAAAGGCGCATTTGATAAGGCATGGGATTAATTCCCAAGTGGAGCAGCGTTGAATATCCCATGTTTGGCGCATTTAAATATAGCTTAGACTTTAAAGCCTTTTCATGCGCATAGAATGGTGGTCAATGACCACGTGAGGCTCAACCGCCCCATCTCCACCTTGTTCGCCACGTGGCATGAAAAACCATGGCATGGGCTTTTGCCATTAAACTTGCTCTCACATTATGCATGCCTTTTAATACTAATGTTTTTAACATTAATATATATTTATATATGTGGCATTTGCAAATATATGGCGCCATTTGGAATGTGGACTTACCAACAATAATATTATTTCGACCCATATAATGTGCCTAGAAATAATCCTGTAGTCCACTTGTCGTCTCCCGATAGGTAAATCGAGTGAATTCGACGAGTGTTGGCAAGCCACGTGTCACAGTGCGATTGGTCCAAATATTGACCAGTTGACCAGAGTTGACTTTCCCGTTGACCGAACTTTGACCGAACATATCTAGAGCTCCCGATGTCCGTTTTTCGCGTTCTCACAGTCGTTGGAAAGCTCTCGAGATGATCTACTGCACTGACACCATTTAGGGATGTTTAGGGAATGTTTTCAAAAATGATCCCCTGATCACATATTCCACTCCACTGCAACCACTCCCACCTAATCCTTTGCCACCTTCTATTTTATCACCCATGGATCCAACCCAACCTATCACTATCACCACAGAGTTCACACAACTCCTTGACTAGAACCATGATGTCTTACAATACTATCTTTCCCACTCATCCACTCAAGATGCCTTAGGTCAGGTTGATATATATGGCATTCCCGTATCTATCCCCCGACACTCACTCCTACTGCTCCAACTCTGCTAGCTCCGCACTTTGCCCACATTTTCCTTACCCCTAGTCATTTCATAGCTAGGCCCCATACCTACTATGACCACTACATCTACCACATCTGTTGCACCCGCCACATCCACTATACCTTCACAACCACCCAAAACATAACCTCATCCGCACCTATTGTCTCACATATACCCGTATCTACACAATCACCCCGGGCCAAATGGTGACCCCTACCCTTTTTAAAAACATTTTCCTTTCTATTCCACAATCCTTAGCCCCCATTGCTACTAGGGTCACCACGACCCTTCCACCTCCATATGCATACTCATCAATAGCCCCGTTACATCTATCATTCATCCTAGGTACATACCCCTATTTCACTTCTTCCTTCTTAGACTACCTATACGACATCACCATATACAAGTATGCCACCTCCATCATATGTCCAACACCAACCTCCTTACACTACACGAGGTACCCAACAATCACAACCTAATCAAGTTAATGATGGACAAGATGCAGAAACTGGAGGCATCAGTTTCTGGAACATGCAATTCTCTCACCTACAATGATATTTGTAATGATCCCATCCACCCATCCATTCTTATTCGTCCATATCTCGTACATTAGGAAATGCCTAAATTTAACCGCTTCAATAGCAAAGACGACCTGCAACAACATTTGCGGTCTTTCAAATATGGGTTTTACCTTATTACCCATGATGATGCTTTGCTCCTGAGAACTTTTCCCATGTCTCTGACCGGGCCCGCGTTAGACTGGTATAGTGGGTTGCCTAGACATTCTATCTTCTCATTTAATTAGGTAGCCCAAGCCTTCTTGGATCACTTCTCCATCAATGTTGTTAAGAAGGTTACCATGACTGACCTCTACTCTACATGTCAATATGATGATGAATCTATCACAGATTTTGTCACTCATTGGTGTAGCCTGATCAATCAACTCACGTTCCAATTACCACAAACCAAACTCATAGATCTCTTCACATGGGCTTGTGCTAGACATATCTTGCCAACCTTGCAGGTGCATACTTTTGAACCTTTGATGAGGCATTCACCATGGCATGAAAGCTAGAGATTCGGGCCATCAAAGAAAAGAAAATCCAACTACGCAATAAAAACTTGGCATTTAAGTCAAATGATACCTCTTCTTCTTCAAAACCATAGAAAAATTATTCAAAATCCAAGGGAACCACTAACGCAGTGGTACTCAAAGCCGGCCCAACTCATCCATCAAATTAGGCTAGCCCCTCATCTAATCTTTCTCCTATCCAGAATTTTCAATTCAGATGGGAACAACAGAAATACACCCCAATTGGGGAACCTTATTCTTCTGTCTTAGAAAATCTCATTAAAGTTGGGGCCATCACCCTTCCTCCCATAAAACCACACACTAGTTTTGACCTGCTCGCCCCACACCCACATGGTACAAAGAACATGACTTTTGTAACTATCATTGGGTAAAAGGTCATAGTGATGGAAATTACATCACTTTCAAAAACATTATCCAAGAAATGCTTGAGAAAGGTGAGTTAACCTTGGATAATCCTAATGCACCTACCAATCAAAACCTACACATCTTCAAGAAACCATTTCCTAATCATGCCCCTTCTTCTAATCAAACCGAAGAGACCTCAACTCATGATAGCCATACCATGCGAGGTCCATGCTATTTTCAGTGATGCACCCGTGGCTTCCCAATTACCTCATATTCCTTCCATAGAGGAAATCTTAGCCCGAAGTCCTCCACCTACACTTGAACCCACTTCACCTACTCCTCCACCCACAAAGGAACACCCTTCGTCTCCTCCCTCACCTGTGAAGGAGTCTTCTGTTAATATCAATACCATTTCACCTTTGGCTTCTCCACCTAGAGATCCGTCACCCGTAGTACCTCTCTGACCCACGGAAGATGCTTTTCTATCTCCTCCACCCATAGAGGAGCACCCATCATCTCCTCCACCTATCAAAGATCCAGTAGAAATGTTGTTTCCTCTAGGTGACCATTCTCCATCAGCTACCCAAGATCCTGTGGACTTACTTTCAATTCTCTTACCCACAGAGGCTAAAGCTAGTGAATTCCCCATTTCTAAGACACATTTTATGAGAATCACCATTAGATCCACATTGACCTCACCTACAATAGTGTCGTTCTCATGCTTAGCCCAACCACTTAGATTATGTGGATAGAGCCTTATTTTGGGGGCATCTTCTACTCCCTGTCTCAACACAAATGTAGATGTCACTCGGTGACACTTCCACTATCTATCCAAAAATATTTCGGCCACTCAATTACAAACACAACCACAACTATTACAAATTCTCCCACGATTCCACTCATGGCTCAACTCACCCCTCTACCCATAACTCAACATGCTTCTACATCCAAACCTACACCTACTTCATCTTCCCTGCCTAAACCTATTACTACCTTAGGGGTCATCCCAACAGCCAACCTTACTCATCCACCCATCAAATTAGACTTAGCCACATCCTCCAAAACTAACACCAAACCTAATCCAGCCCCCAAACAGAAGAACCAATCCCCTATATCTCATACCCCAACCTCACCGATCACATCTTCATCACCTTCACCCCTTCGTCCGTCTTAGGACCTCACCCTTCCAGCATGGTTAAGAAACCTCCACCCTCCGTAAACTAAAAAAACAACAGCCCATTCTTCCCTTGCAGACCTCTAACATACCCAAGCACCCGACACACTTCCACCCACACCTGCAACATCTTTACCATCCATACCTCCAATACCATCGATAACTTCTTCACAACCCATGACACTTCAGTCTCTTTCCCTCACACCTCCTACACGACCCACACCATCCACCTTCACAGCACCTCAGTTATCCCCATGGGTAACTCACCCTCTTCCACCATCCACTTTTCCCTCTAGATCTCATTCACCAAGTATCATCTTTACCCAAGAAGGTGCAACCTAATGATAAAACTTTGTTATCCTCCAATAAGGTAGTCAAACCAACCACACACCCTCTTATTAGTTCATCTATCATACCCCTACCCAAGTAAACATGACTAACACCTAGGACCACACCAACACCTAAAACCATAGTTTGACCTACTCCCCCTCATGCAAATACCCTTCCTCTACAATCAACCACACCTACACCCAAACCCACTTTCACTTCCCATTGTGATCCACTAGCGAGATCCTATGTCAAAATCTCAACCAACCTCCTTGAAACTTATGTCATCACATTACCGCCTCTTATACCTTATGACCCTCTCAAACCCAAACCAAAGGGGTTTGACGACACCAAAATTTATGCCTACCATCGTGTGTTAGGACATGATGTAGAGAACTGTAAGGCTTTAAAACTATTCTTATCCAATAGTGTCCTCCTGAAGAAAAATTTGACGATGATGACCTTCTCGATGAGGACCCCATTTCGCCAACACCCATTTCCACTCTTCCTTCATTGCCTACTCAACAACCAAGACCTCCACCCCACAACTCTTAGAGCCACCCCCAAGATTTGAAATTAACATGGTTCACATCAGATAACTTGCCAAACCACCACCTAAATGTTGTTGCGCCCAACTCACTTCACAAGGATTTTCTCCCCCGGTAGGTTTCTACCGTCATGTCATTATACCACTCATCCTACACCTTCTCCATTTACCAACTCCCCTCAAATCAACATGATCCACATTGCTACCCATGCTCAGAAGGATAAAGGCAAGGAAAAGGCAACCGACCCACCGACCAACCCTATACCCAACATACCATCTGCACCCACACCTAAAATCACTATCTCGTGGCCCCACATATCCTATTTCTAATGGGGTTACACATCGCACGATGCTCAAACAACTACACCAATCCCCCTCAAAATGTCTCTGTATGACCTCATCCAAACCTCATAATCCCATTGCCAAGCTCTCATGGAGGTTCTTCAATCTATTGAGGTCTTACCCAATGACCCTACACCCGTGGCATCCATTATTACACCCCATCATGTAGCCTCTCTCACCAAATTACCACCTTCATCTACACCTCCACCTACTCACCAAGTAGCCGCACTCAGCTTCTCAGATGAAGAGATCACACCACACCAAACCAATGACCCAGATCCATCTCTCTTCATCTTTGTCCACATCGATGATATACATGTACGACATGTTATGATCAATGGGGACACTAGCATTAATATCATCTCTTCCCATGCATTTTCTCAAATGCGCATACCTAATAATTACATGCATAAACATCCCATCATGTTGCATTCATTCAATGATGCTATCACTTCCACACTTGGCACCATCATCCTCCATGTCTCGCATGGGCCCCCTTACTATTCCGAGTTATTTTACGTCTTGGAGGGGGAATTTCAATATAACATGTTGCTTGGTAGACCCTAGATTCATGTCATGGGTTGTGTTCCTTCCACTTTGCATTGTTGTGTAAAGTTTGAGCATGAAGGACACACCTATACCATTCTAGCTGACCCATCACCCTTCAAAACTTGTAACATGCTTTACCGACCCAATGACATGCTTATACCCATTAAAGCATCTACCTCCACAACCACTACCTCTTCACCTACACCTCCACTCACTAGTGTCGCCACTACCTCAACCACACCTACATCCTCCATTCCTACCACTACCACAACCTCCACATACCGAACCGTCAGCCTCCCAATCAGTTGTCTCTACCTCCAATTCAACCTCTAACACATCATCTATCCTAACTACCCGCATATCGACCACCGATCCCTTAGAAGGCATTTTTCAACGCCTCACTCTAGGGGAGTATTGTTTATATAGTGTTAACACATTCCTTACTCCACAAGAGTATGGAAGTCTTCACCAACACCCTCGCTATGATCACCGTATAGGAGAGCACCTCCTTTATGGTCCTCCCCACCTTCGTACCAATCTCACCTATGGGGGACTTGATACTACCACTTATACACCTGAACCACCATCACAAACCCACCCATTTTCTGCTAACCTCTAGTCACTCACCAATCACTATTTTGCCCACACCTTCCTACACCGATGTGCATGGAAGGGTTTTGGTTTTGGTTTTTATGAGCAAGGTCCACCACACTGTTATTCCATGTACTACCCACAAACATAACAACCGTAGTGGTACGCATTATCTTGAACCACCGCCAAGAAGGCCCGCATTGAACTCATTGAGGACATCACCCTTCTCCACCTTCTTCACCACCTTCACCGACAGAGTCGATGGATCCAAAATCCATTCCTCCTAAAAAAAATTCATAAACACCATTTCCTTGGGGCCTCTGACTTATCAACGCAAGGGCGAGGCTCCCTCTTCTCTTCCCTTCCTGTACCCTGAAATGATCGATGATGATACACCTTCGATTAACGTCATTCAATGTCAGGATGATGAATCTATACTCACCTACCTTGGTGCTGAAGACTCATATATTCATCGATTGTTACCATCTGAGACGCAAACCATGTTGAATGAATCGACTATCGAAATCAACATCCATACTCAAGATGACCCACACATTCTAAAGATTGGCCAATCTTTAGATACTACTGAACAAGAAGCCATCACTTCTTTTCTCAAAGATCATAACCACGCTTTTGCTTGGTCTTATGCAGACATGCCCGGTATTGACCCCACCATAGTGGTCCACAATATCAGTAACCATTCCCGATGCCAAACCCGTAAAACAAAAGCTAAGGAAAATGCACCCTCACATTGCTCTTCTGGTCAAAGAATAAATTCAACATCTCATTTTTGTTTCCTTCATGTTACCCATTTATCATCCTTGATGGATTTATAACATTGTCCCTATCACTAAGGCAACAGGGGGACTTCGCATTTGACACAGATTTCCGTGACCTCAACCTAGCTTTCCCGAAAGATGATTTTCCCCCTACCAAGATTGACCAACCGTTGACCTTACTTGTTGGTCATGAGATGCTATCACTCATGGATGGCTTCTTAGGTTATGACCAAATCTTGATTGCCTCGAGGATCAACACACAAAACCGCTTTCATCACCCCTTGGGGACCTTCTTCTATCGATTCATGCCTTTTGGCCTTAAAAACGCTAGTGCCACATATCGTGGCTATTACTTACATCTTCCATGACATCATGTATCACATATTAGAATATTACGTGGACGATCTCCTGACAAATCTAAACGCCGCTCCGAGCACCTCATTGTCCAAAAACTATCTTTGACCGCCTCATTAAGTATTGCTTTCACCTTTAGCCCAAGAAGTGTGTCTTCACAGTTCTCTCGAAAAACTCCTAGGATTTATCATCTCCTTACATGGTATAGAGGTTGACCCTACTAAAGTCAAGGCCATTCTCGAAATTCCTCCACCCACTAACCTTAGGAAACTCCGTAGCCTTTGCAAGGTAAGTTGCAGTCTATTCACCGTTTCATTTCACAATTATCTGATCGGTGTCAACCATTTCATCATCTTCTCAAAAAGGATGTCTCCTTTAAATGGGATGATGACTACCACAAAGATTTTGAGGCCTTAAAACAATACCTTCTCCAACCACCCGTACTCATTCCACCTAAAGATGATCAACCCTTCTACCTATACATCTTAACTACTGATCATTCCTTGGGAGTCATGCTCGCTCATTATGATGAACAACACAGGAGTAGGTGTTTTATTACATAAGTTGTACTCTTTTGGACTATGAACCCTGATACACCTATGCAGAAAAACTTTTCTTAGCCTTAGTTTTTGTCACCACAAAACTTCGTGATTACCTACTCCACCAAAAACCTATGTTATGACCAAAACCGACCCCCTACACTTCATGTACGCCAAACCTTACCAAAATCAACATGTTGCACATTGGATTATGCTTTTGGCTGACCTTGACCTTGAATTTATCCATCAAAATTCCATCAAGGGACAAGCTATCACCGACCAATTGGCCGACGCACCTATTTTCGAGGATCAACCCTCTAACTTTGACTTCCCAGATGAGTCAATTACTACCCTTTCCCTGGACAAACCTACTTACTAAATGACACTCTTCTTCGATGGTTTCAAGTGTCATTGTGGGGGTGGGGCTAGTGTTATCCTCATTCTACTTGATGGTGAACCCATGCCTTTATCTTTCAAACTTGATTTTGATTGTACAAACAATATTTCCAAATACGAAGCACTCATATTAGGTCTCCAAGTTGCCTATGCCTTAGATATTAAGTCAATCAACATCTTTGGTGATTCTCAATTGGTCGTAAACCAAGTCAATGGTATATACCAGTGTCATAATGAGACACTTCAAAAGTATAAACATCATGTGGACATACTTTTGACCACCTTCGACTACTATGACCTTCAAACCGTCCCCGTTCAACCAAAAATTTGCAGATACCATGGCCTACTTAGCCTCTCAAATCCCCACTTCACCCGCCGATTCTAAAATCTTTGTCACCGTAAAAATAATCCAATCACCCTCTTATTTACCTCGTGAAATTTACTCCATCGTAATCTGCTACCACGACCCGAGTGACCTTTGGTATAAACAATATTCAAACTACCTTTCTCTCTCCATCTTGCCTCTCGACCTCACTCATAATGGATAACGTGCCTTTCTTAAAAAGGTCTCTTTTTTACATCATCATGGGTGGCCTCCTCTATAAGTATGGCTTCGATGGCATCCTCTTACGGTGCCTTACGAGTTCTAAAATTCCTTATACCATTAAGGAAGTTCATGATGGCATATGTGGAGGTCACTTTAATGGCCTTGTTGTCGCTAAGTGTATTCTTCGCCTAGGCTATTACTAGCTGACCCTTAACCATGATTTTTGTGACTACGTTAAGTGTTTTGTAAAATTCCAACAATATGCCAACCTTCATCATACACCCAAATCATGCCTTACAGTCGCTTGTGACCTTTGGCCCTTCTCTCAATGGGGTTTGGATCTCGTTGGAGAGATCAAACCCCATTCTTCACAATGACATCAATGGATCATCACTGCTACTGAATATTACACCAAATGGGTTGAAGTCATACCTCTCATCTCCAAAAAACCTGAGAAAATATGTGAGTTCATCAACCATCACATTATTTTTCGCTTTGGTGTTTTGCATCACCTCATCACTGATAACGATAAACAATTCAAAAATAAAACCTTACGAAAACTTTACGCAATGCCTTCGACATCCAGCTTAAGTTTCTCATCACCTTATTACCCACAAACCAATGGCCAAGCCGAATCCACTAATAAAACCTTAAACAAAATTCTCATGAAAGTGGTTAACGATACTGGGAAGGACTGGCATACGCACATTCCTTTCGCCCTATGGGTGTACCACACTAGTATCCACACTTCCACTGCTACCACACCCTTTTCTCTAGTCTATGGTACAGAGGTTGTTCTGCCTCTCGAAGTCCAGATTCCCTCACTTCACATTTCTCTCCATGACATGCTCAATGATGATGAATTTCGCTAGGACCATTTAGCACAACTTGAGTTATTAGATGAACATCATCTTAATGCTCTTAACCATCTTCAAGTTTACCAAAAACATATCAAATGTGCCTATGAAAAATGTGTCCATGAACGAACTTTCCAAGTTAGTGACCTTGTCTGAAAGAAAATCAACATGTAACCAAAGTAGAAAAAAGTAAATGGGGCAAATTTTCTCCTAATTGGCTTGGACCATACATCGTGACTCATGCTTATGGATCGTGCTTATCGTATATATTCACTCGATGGTAAACCCAAACCTGAGCCCCTTAATGCCTTGCATCTTCGACCATTCTACTATTGAATTTTATTCCTACCTCACCTTCTGCCTCTTTCCATGCTCGTCCCTTGAGTGCTATCCACTTCCTACGCCATCACCAATGATTAAACAATAAGTGTACTTTTTTTATCTTCTCTTAAATATGTGTACCCCGACACTGCACATGGCATGATTCTCATGGATAATTTTCATCTACTTTTAGATGAGATCCCATGGTCATTTCACCTTGCTTTCTGAACAAGAATCTAATTCTTCACATTAGTCTTGTCCATGACTCAAAATCCCTCACATGGGAATCAACTCCTTGAGTCAAACTTCCAATAAAAAGATGACTCCCTCAAAAGGACATCTTTCTCTCTACACTGCTACTATAAATAGACTGCTCCCTCGAAGGACAACTATGTAAAGTGCTTTCAAAAAAAAAAAGAGAGAAAATAATCTAAAGCTTCCCACATCGATCAACTTCGCGAAGACCTCAAGGAGTTAATTTCCTCCTCCCATATAGACTTCCCGCATCGATCAGTCTATCTCAAATACACGTCAAACGGAAAACTTTTTCGTCATGGACTTGCCCATCATGATCTTGGATCTCTCGCCAAAAAGCATGCTACCAAATACCATATAACACTAATCACTTTTCCCCTCTTACCATTTGCACTTTCATTTCCTACCACCTCAAGGGACCTGATACTGAAACTGTGACCTCTGGTGATCATGTGACTACTCTTCACCTTTTGAATAATCAATCATGCAATGTCTTTAGGGTCTTACGTTCATCATCCTATCCAAGGTATGACCTACTCATTATGATCCTTACCAATTAGGTGGCTCCCTTGCCTCCTCTTGTCTTTTAACCTTCTTCATTACGTATTGATTACCTTATACAGGACTAGATCCTCGACGCTTATCTTTGGGTACATTTTCCTCTTTCACCATAATCAACTCCAACTCACCCATACCAATGTGCCCACAATTCACCCATACCTAAAATGACCTAGACTCAATCATGCCTATAACCTACCAACCCTTATTCCTACCTCCTCACATTCTTTCCTAGCTTATGGGAGAACTACATCAGCCTGAGGTCCCTTTTCATCAAGACTATGTAGGCAAGCACTCTGAGGGCATGGGGCCCTTGGAGGTTAGCTCGGCCACTCTCTACCCTAACCAATTCACCTTTCATTTTCCTAAATCACAATCTACCCTTGTTAGATTTATTTTTATATCAATAATTGGGAATTAAACCAAACAAACAACAAATTGCTTTCCACATTTTTATCATCATCATACATACATTCATTATGTCTACCATTTCTTTACCATTATCATGCATGTTACTATAAAACATCTCAAACATGACCCATATCATCATTAATTGCACAAATTAATGAATTACAAACTCAACCAATTTTGACTCAATCCATGCCTAGACCACAACCTAACTCCACCATGCCTATGACTTGACTCAATCCATGCCTATGACCTGACTCAACCATGCCTAACACACCTATCATGACTCCATCCATGCCTAGACCACAACCTAACTCCACCATGCTTATGACTTGACTCAATCCATGCCTATGACCTGACTCAACCATGCCTAACACACCTATCCTGACTCCATCCATGCCTAACACACCTATCATGACTTGATCCATGCCTATGACCTGATTCTATCATGCCTACACTACCTAGTTCCCATCATATATACAAATCAAAATAGCAAGATAGCCACAACCATATATACACATAATGACCATAATCATCATCATCTCCATAAATAAAAACATCCAAACATGTGTATCCATATACATAACTCTCAAATATCTTCGGCACGCAGGCGGTGTATATAACAAAATCGTTCAAAACTCTCATATACAGCCTCACCATCTTCAGCACGTAGGCGGTATATGATCAAAATATACAAAAATCTCATATACAACCTCACCATTTTTGGCACGCAAGCCGGTATATGATCAAAAATATATAAAACTCTCGTATACATCCTCACTCCCTTAGGCACGCAGGCCAGTATATATCAAAAATGAATAAAAATACATCAAAATGAAAGGATGTGCATCAGGCATCATCCTTTCAGACATCCTCCATATATGTCTCACCTATCTCTTCCTCCCTCCCAGCTCCTATCTCGGTGGACTGATAACATCTCACTTTGCCTACCATGGGTCGTGGGGTCCCCTCTTGGTACATCACTTGGAGCTGGCCTCCATGAACTGGTGGCCTCACCTTGATCCTATCTCAGAGCTCGATGGCCCCCTATGCTCTCCACGCTGTGGGTATGGGATCTGGTCCTCTCACTCAAGACTTTGTTGTGCCTGTACTCTCCATAGGATAGAAAATCTATCCCCGCCACCATCAACTGATCCTGGTAATATCTAGCCTCACCTAAGGCATCCCATAACCTAGATATGGGTACTATCTGTGGTGGCCCCATTAGCCTCTGACCCTATACCTATCCTGTGGGACCCTGTCCCACCCCTACTTGTGAGTTGGGACCCTGTCCCGGTGCTTATGGAGGTGTCATCGGCCTTGCACCCTGTGCTTGTACCTAAGCATGTAGTGTCTAATCTATGCACGTGAAGTAGCCAATTATCCCTATAAACTTGTAACATGCACCTGTAGGGTGACCACTTGCTCATCATCTCCATCTCCATCTCCACCCTGGGCCATCTGGGCCTGTAGACTAGCCACCTGCGCATGCAATGCGGCCACCTCCACCTCCGAACCTACTAACTACCCCTGTACCATCCCCAATTGTGTAATCAAGGTCACCACCGCCCCTGTAGGGTGTCTCTCTGCACCGTGATACTAGCTAAATCTGGATACCCCCAGGTCTAGCGGTAATTCTCGTAAATGGGCAGCCCACCACTGTCTGTATCTATCTCTGTCACTCGGCATTTTTGATCCACCGGTCTATCACCTGCTCCTCCTACCTTGTAGGCACTGTCAGCTATGGTAGAGGCAATGGCCTCTCCACGTCATCTCTCTGTACTTATGGGAAGGGTGGAGGTATATCTTGTGGTAGCCCAAATTGTCATCTGACCCTGTCAACTAGGATCATCTCGTGCTCCCCTGCATGGCACCCCTCTATCCATCTAAGTAGTTGAAGGCCATCCAACTCATCAGCCATCTGTTTATATGAGGGATAGCCCATATACGGTCTCCAAATAATTTCCACACCGGATAATCCCTCTAGTAACTGCCTGTAATAGGCCACATCATGTCTAGCCCCACCTACTTGCACTCTCCTATCACAGGACCCATCGCCTATACCCCACCCGAATAAAACCAGGCTCAAATGCATCTTCCCGGGGCATACCAATCGGACAAACACAAATAATGTGCTTGTAGCCCCAAAGAGTGTAGGATAAATGTGCAACACATACTTTGAAATTGCGGAGCCTCCCATATGCCCATAGCTCCCTATATAGCTGCACTAAGAATGTTGGTGCCCATGCAAAGTAGGTCCTGTCCATAATCATATCATGTAGTACCCCATCAGTGACTATGGGAATCTCCCACCCTCTGCATCCGGTAGTGTAAAATAGCATACTTCCTCCATCAATAATACTACTAGCCTCGTCTCCTCTGGACGGGCTAGGTACATCTCTCCATAGCTCAGGTTGGTGCTATGGAATGTCATCTCCATCAGTCCCTCACCAAATATTGTCAGCATCAACTCCTCAGATGCCTTTGAGGAGATCGAATATACCTACGTCCCCAATATAGGTAATCACAAGATCCTATACACATCCTCCAGGGTGATGGTCATCTCCCTCATCGGTAGGTGGAACATGTTGGTTGTGGAATCCCATCTATCGATGAGAGTAACCATCAGACTCGGCTATCGGACTACATGCCGGTAGCGCTTGACCCCACTCAGGCCAACATCTATGACATGCCTCCACTCCTCAACTGTCAGTAGGCCCATGAACTGTCACGAGCAGGGGTGGCACCCTATCTTGCATCCTCAACTAATCTCTCACCTACATTCAACAAAAACATCATATTAATATAACTTACTCATAACCACGATCTCACTTGGCACCTCACCTATACCTACCACCCTACCTCTCTTTCCCTAGACCTCCTTACCTTTGTATCACATCTTCTCTCTACCCAACCCACCTCTAACCTACTATCATTCACCCTTACCTATTTTTACCCCTTACCTATGTTAGGATTTTCCCCAAAACATCCCCTATTTCCCACTCCCTACCTCACCCACCCAACCTAGGACACATTTTGGCCCCTTTTTCCCCAAATTACGACTAGTACCTAAGTTACCCATTACGACCCCAGGTCCCCCATAAATTGGCATTGGTCACCTATTTGTGACTGATACTAGTTCTCTATCACCAATGTCGGCTAACCCTCAACCGATGTCGGTCACTATCACCGTAAAACCGCGACGCCCAAACCCCCATTCTTCCTCAAACCTCCCTTTTTCTCCCTTCTACCCACCCAATCCTACCCAAATCCCCACCCTAGCCCTTTACCCTTTACCCTTCCTTCACCCAATCACCTCTCTCATTCATATTTACCCCAATATGCCCTCCCACCAATCCAAAATTCATTTCCCCCCCAACAACCCGTTTCTATCCACCCAACATCTAATTCAATCTAATAAACAAAATAAAGAGTAGGATTGACCCTTACCTCATCACGTTGTCGTCGCTGTGGTGGCACGTCGGGCCGCTACACCGGTGGTCCACCCAATCCCTCTCCTACCTCCGCCATCACCCAATCAACCTCCTCACCTCCAACCAATCGAATCGCTCAATCCGCTCTCATGGACCCGCCTATCCACTTCCCCTCACTTGCTACACACCGCTCGCCAGTTTAACTCTCTATTCTGCATGGGTGCTTTCCACTTTTCTCTCTCTCACTTGTCATTTTCCCTAATTCGGTAAAAGACAAATGATTTGAAAAATACAGAAATTTTTTCTTTTTTATAACCTACCCAACTTGATGGTGACGGTTTTACCTTAACCGACATTGGTCCTATGCCCTAGCTTACCGTGGTCGGTCCCTTGCGACCGGCATCGGTGCCTTCAAACCATCATCGGTTTACCTACTTAGTCTTTTTCCTACCCCCTACCTCTAATTTTTGACCTAAATCCTTTTTACCTCACCCACACCTCACTTGGACACTTCACTTTATCTTCTTGACCTTATCATTGACCCCCTCACCTCATCCTCATTCGAGGACTCGTTATTTTTCCCATCCCTCAGCCCTACCCGTGTCGTGCCCTAGATGCTTAGACCTAGAACATTGCTAGTGACCTGTGACCTCATGTGCTCGCTATACCTTACGGCATCGTTACCTATGTTGATGGACATCCTGACCTTACCTTGCCTCCTGCCATGACTGTTTATCCTGACCCAAACCTTGGTGTACCAGAACATACCTAAATGTTCCCGCACTTGACTTACGCGTCATGTTTCGTGACCAGATCCTATACCTTGATACCAAAATCACCTCAACCTTGTTAGGATAAACCTATCGACCTTAGACAATGTGTAAAATTTTCCTGCTCTTTAGCTTGGTATCATGCTACGCTTAATACGTGTGTATGCATTTGACTGTCACTACCTTTGACCTTGACCCATTACCTAGATTACCCAATTATACCTTTACCCCTTTTTACCCCTATTGCCCACCTTCCTCTTCATCACATTCACCTTTTATCAAACCACTCACCGATTCTACCTTTTGCCTCATCAGTTCTGTATTGAGGGGGATCACCTTCACCCACACATGGGGCAACCACATCTTATTTTTGTCAGTGTCGCTTACCAATACA
The DNA here is from genome assembly GCA_018340775.1 of Taxus wallichiana var. yunnanensis. Lineage (NCBI taxonomy): Eukaryota > Viridiplantae > Streptophyta > Pinopsida > Cupressales > Taxaceae > Taxus > Taxus wallichiana. The sequence goes on from CM031235.1 coordinate 27,350,661, forward strand.
AGCTATGCAACAAAAAGGGGCAAAATGTAGACACCAAAATTGGGTCACACTTCCCTAGGTCCCTCGACAAATAACCAACTCGAATACACTCACCTAACCATGGCCCCTTTCACCCCACTCTAATATTAATTTAATTTATGATCTCACAAATATCTAGTATTTAAATATCCTAATTAGATAATTCCCACACCACCACCTCACCTATACACCTCATCTAGCCACCTCACCCTAAGACCTATTCTTAGTATGTTGCCATAACTAACTAAGACCTACCTAAACCCTAAAAATAAAAGCCTACATTCCCTCTAACCACATTCCCACCCGTTAGAAAGGAAGCTTCCATTCTAATCCGCGGAGCAAACGAACGAGATCCCAAAAAATCAAGAGGATCTGCCCAGTTTAGTAAACCTAGGGAATCCTGCCATAACCGATGTCGGTTACCCTAAACCACCACCGGTCAACCCAAAACCATCGTCGGTTACCATTTAATCCCCAAAATAACCTTATTTCAAGGTTGGCACATTTTTTAGAGCAAGAGACGAAACCAGAGTTGTATGCAAGCAAAATCAACATTCGTACATGCATCAGAGCATCCACAACCAACACCAAAAGCAATCATAGAGCCATTTGCATTCACGGGAGCATCTAGGGAAGCGCCAAGCACCACATCAAGTTCTTTCCATCTGATCACCCACCATTGCCCACCAGACATCAAGCTCATATAACAAGTAAGTGTTTTATTAACCAACACTTGTCCATTGTCATTTTAGTAGACTCTTTTATTTCTATTATTAGTTTCTACTCCCATCCCATTCCCCACCATCTATCTCCATGCAAACTTGATCGTTCCTTCACCCACACCTTTGAACTACCCATACCCAGATTTTAATCACCTCTAAGTATTACTAATACCTACACTGACCTTGTCATTGCCCTTTCCATTTCCATTTAGCCTTAGATCTGCCCTCACCTCAAGTTTTTATTGAGTTTCTTGTACCCCGACCATACCGTAGCCGAGTTCCACATAAACCAACATCGGTCATACCAAACTGACATCGGTCTCTGTGTTTTTACCCTCAGACCAAGAACAGAGCTTAAAACCCCCACCGAATACTCAAAATAGCCTAGAACCAGACCTTGACCAATACCAGTACTCTGACAGAGACCTTGACCTACGATTCAATCATAGCTTAGCCTGTTGTGAATGAATTTTCTTATTATAGTCGAAGGAGATACCTAAATCCTTTTAACTACATTGCTAGTGTGAAATCACAAAGACCCCCAAATGAGTTATGGATCTACTTTTCTAAGGCAGGGTCATTTGGTGTGATTTGCATAACATTGGATTATTCCCCACGCTGTGGGACTTACAAATGGGAATGATCCTCTAGAGAAGGTTGGTTCCTCTTCCTAATCCTAGCGCTAAACTACTTATAGGGAAGTAAATGTGACTATCTACTCCTAATCTAACAATTCCAAGGACCAAGGAGAGAGAGAGAGCATGAAAATAAATAAATCCTACTACAGAGGGATAAGACTGAGAAAAGGGAACTGTTGATCACAAACCCAACTGCCTGAAATGGAGAGGATGGATAGATGCATCATAGACCAAGGATAAAGTTCACACAGAACACCATTTCAAACCCCTAAACATATCTCCCAAAACCTACAATCAACATCGAGAGATATGCATAGTATACCATGCTTATGTTTGTAGTTGGAGCTTCCACCACTTGTTGCTTGACTCATCCTCCTCCATAGGCTTAACTAACAAGGTAACCTTTGAAAACTCAAATTTAACAGCCCAACTCTTCATATTTTCTATGATTTCTTCTCTGTTGAGTTCCTCTATTTGATGTTCTCCTTGGTGGGTTTTTGGAGTCTCTTCCCAACATGGACTTGGGAAGGCAAGAGGAGTGGTGGGTGGGGTCTCCACTAGTTGTTTCCTTGTTTTTGGCGGAGAGGAAGGAATTTCTTTTGGCTCTTGTAGAGGGGAATTGGATTTGGAAGGGAAAAGGGCAAAGAAACTGAGGTGGGATGGAAGACTAGTAGATGGAGAAGAGGAATTAACATTTGGGGCAGCAGATGGGAAGCTTGACTCTTGCCTCAGTCGAAATGATAAAGATTGAGGAGAGAAAATGAAAGGCGGGGAGCCGGTGATTGACTTACCCATTAACAAGGTTGTCCCGCACTTTGCTCATAAGCCCCAATGTCCTCGATCCACTTTGTACAAGTTGGGGCAGCATTACAATCATGAAGTCCACTTCTCCCGAGGGTCAGTAGTGTCTTGGTAAAAGGCCTTCCCATGGACAAGGTGACCTACAACTAATTTTGAAAGCCATCATTTGAGTTGTTGCCCTAAATTGAACCATGCCAGCCTCCATTTTTTGAATCTTCTCTAGTAGACCAGCATCCTCTGCATAACTATCGCCATCATATGTGTCCCCTTGTCCTTGGTAAGCTTCATAGTCAAACTAGTTTTGACACTACTCATATGGGTAAGCATCATGATCCTGGATCTGATTATAATGTTGATCTGGAGGAGTTGGGAAATACATTGGAGGTGGATTATATTGTTGCTGTAAGTTTGATTTCCACAAAGGGAATGAAGTCATGATTGCACAACTTCATGGAATGGGAGATAATGAAAGAGATGGAAGAAGAAAATGGATGAAATGAGTGGAAATGGATGGAAAATTTCTGCAACTTAGAGAATGGATTTTTGACCATATGGAGTTGCCAGATGTGCTTGAAAGTGCCTCCAAAGGCTGAAATATTCACCAAGAGCACATCGAACATGTTGAAGTGAAGTGGTAAGGTGCTTCAAACATGTCCCACCGGGCGTGCCAAAACTGTTAGTGTGAAATCACAAAGACCCCCAAATGAGTTATGGATCTACTTTTTGAAGGCATGGTCATTTGGTGTGATTTGCATAACATTGGATCATTCCCAAGTCAGGGACTTGCAAATGGGAATGATCCTCTAGAGAAGGCTAGTTCCTCTTCCTAATTCTAGCACTAAACTACTTCTAAGGAAGGAAATGTGACTATCTACTCCTAATCTAACAATGCCAAGGGACCAAGGAGAGAGAGAGAGAGAGAGAGAGAGAGAGAGCATGAAAATAAAGAAATCCTACACTACAAAGGTGATGCTAGAATTGGTTTCTATCTTCCGGGCTAGTGTTTTTACTTCTTAGCATTACTTCCTATTTCATGGAAATCAACATAGTGTAGAACTAGCTTAGGATAGCCATAATTTTGAGAATCATTATGATGATATACGAGATGGATCAATTGAAGAGGAAATAGGGTCACCTAACAAGTATTCCATGATGAAGTTAGATTAATTTAGGAACACTTATCGAGAGAATATTTATAGATGAGATTGGTTGTGTATTAAGATTACATAGGGGCCGATAACATATGGGAGGATAAATCTATAGAAAAAGGAAAATTGTCAAATGGGATTGGCCCTATAATAAATTTGGTATAGTGGTTGATGGCGTGGTGACACAGAATATGATTTTATAATGGATCGGTCGTGCAAGTAGGGTTTTGTATAGGGATCGTGTAAGAACCCTGTCTAATTCTTATCCCAATTTATGAGTTTTACTTTATTGAATCTTCATCAAACACTTTTCATGTGACTTCAAGTTCTGAATTTTGATTCTGGTATACTGTTGTTATAAACTTATTGCAAGAGATTTAGGAAAACAAATTGTAAAATAAACATTCCCAATCAACCCACAATGATATTCTAACCGCAAGGATCTTTATTTTCCAAATTAGGAACATTGAGAGCAATAATAATCAGGTCTGATATAAATAAATCAGACTGATGTCTTTTATATCAACAAGTACAAATGTAATTCAAATTAAAGAATTTACCATACAAGCATCACAAAACTTACCCGGAATAGATAGTCCTCTTGTAGATACAATTATGGGTATAATAGGAAACCTCTAAACATTGAAATTAGGTATTAGAACCCTGTTGGTGTAGTTGTTGTAGTTGTCCCAAATGCTGATACAATTCAGACATGTGCATAAAAACCAACATGCAAACATACCCGGGAAACTCCCTACAAATGCCTTCAAACCCTTATGAGATATGGCCAATAGAAGCTCAAAGGAAGAGGTCGATCAACATGCAAGATAACTCCCAACTGAAAATGCAAATCACTGATATGAAAGAATGCGCCTCTAATGGGAAATTGTTGTTCAAGAATGATGTAGCCATTGATATACCAAGTTTTCTCTGGACTCGAAATCATTGTTGCAAGGGTGCGCCTCCAATGTAGCATGCAATCACCACAAACCCTCAAATGTAATAGCCAAAGAGGGAAGAGTTGCATTGGGGTTTATGCCTTCAAAATGGATGCCATGACAAAAGATCCCCCTCCAACATAGGCACTAGCATAAAGAAGTAATCCCTGAATCGTTGTGGTAGAAACTTGAACAATATATCTCCAAATTTGTATTGGAACAATCTCACCAATTTGTCATGAAACCCTCTACCTTCCAATACTCTGAAATCTGCAAAGATAAATCACTGAATCTCCATGAAACTGAACAATGATGTGCAACTATGAATCCTGAGATGAATTCACCAAGTGGGCTGATCTGGGTTTTCGTCCAAATAGCCAAAACCTCTAGGGTTTTCATCCTAGGGTTTCCTAAACCTGCAAGCCAAAACTCTCAAGCTCTTGAGGAAAAGTTCCTTTCAAAATAACAAGTCATGAATGAATCTTCATTGCACTTTTTCTTCCTTTTATAACCCTTTTCCTTTTTGAGAGTAATACTTTATTTTATTTCTTTTTATTCTATTTTCCCTCTCAAAAGTGACTTTACTTTATAATATGTCATTGACATTATTAAAGAGTCACTTTATAAAATAAAGTATGTCCAACAACTAATTAATTAAATATAAGTAATCCCATAGGACTTAGGACTATTTATCATTTAATTAATTAATTAATTCCCTTTTCCAAAGAGCTATAACACTGAGGTGCCCGATAAATTTTTTTATTAAAATGGCAACCTTAATGAATTTAATTAGATATATCTCCACATTACATCCAAATTGTAGAAATGGACAAAAAGCATCGGAATCAATATCCGACAAAGACAAGAGTGACCCCAATGATAAAAGATGATAAACACTCCCTCCAAGAATCTTGGAGCCCAAACCAGAAGCTAGAAATAACATCTAAAAGCGTCATTTAACTCCTCTAAACAAATTGAGTTCATTGGAAATATCAAAACACCCCTCGGATCATGCTGACACAAACCCAAAATGTCAACTACACTACTAGAGAACCCAAAAACGGGGACATTATAGTCCTCCCTTCCCAAAGATTGCTTGTCCTCAAGCAATGCCAACGCAACTCCACAATCATCAAATAGGTCCATACTGTAACCAAGAATGATCCCAGGGTCCCAAACCAAAATAGCGAACCTACTGTATGAGATGAAGAAGTAATCTAATATCAAAGAATCATCATACCAAAGCAAAAGTAGAAGACTCATCTCATAAGGATTACCCAACAAGTAATCATGTTCCCACACACTCCAATGCCTACCAAAAGCTGATGTAGATCTTGAAAAATCGGAAAGTGACATGGAGTTCCAAGTAGGACAGCTATTAACCCATGACAAATCAATGAAGATGAAGTCACCAATCAACAAATAGAGAGCTGCCATATCATAATAAATCAATGACATAACCAAAGATGAGTTATGGATGTCTTCAACACCCATCAAAGACAACTCTTGAGTGGCTGGTCCACTATGAATGTCATCAACAAAATCATCAACTCCATGAAGGACATGATCATCATCAACTAAAAATTCTGAATTATCCTCATCTATCCATGTGTCAAAACCTGTAGGCATTTTCCTATCCTGTTCCTTCACGATTGAAGTATTCACTAAACCATCCAAATGATATGTCTCATCAATCTCATCACTATAAACATATAAACATCGTGAGTTTTCTGATTCATATAAATTTATTTGTTCATTGTGTTTGGCTTTCATAAGAGGTTTGTTTATGACAGGTTCAACCGTATTAACATCATCCCTTGGAAGGAAAAGAGATCTAAGATAAACCCCCTTTGTTGTCTTGCTTGATCTATGCGGTGAACTTGTTCTTTGACTTGTTGTAGATGCTAGTTTGCAAGGGTAGCCACTAACTTAGCCTCCTTGGCCCTTTGTGACCATATATCACACAAAATTTGTGTCTTTTCCACATCCTCCCAAGTCTGATATAAAAAATCAGAATTCTTATGACTTGAATTCATCACACAAAACCCATTTTTAACACCCAATTCTTGAATGCCACCTATAGAAGGCTCCATGGTATTATCATCCTCATGTGAAAGGAGTATTCTCTCATGATGGAGTAAATAAATATGACTGTTGTCATAAAAATCAGAATACCTATCATACTCTTTTGCCATGTCTTCAAGCTTCACAAGTGCATCTTTCAAGGAATTTTCATATCCAACACTTGTACTTTGAGTGCCAACACTTGTAGACTCTTCTTCATTCATTTCTCCATGTGTAAGGGTTGTAATCTCATGAGAGTGAGAAGATAAATTAATGCTGCCCCAAATCAGACTTTTGGGATCCTCCTCCACGCTTTCATTGCAATCATCAAATGCTACCAATTCTTGATTGGTCTCAAGCTCTTCCCAAATCATTAGAGGTGGGAGAGGCTCAAATAAGTCTTCTTCAATAGATTGCACAAGGCTGCACGTTACTACCTTGTGTGGTTCTTCATTTCTTTCTTCAACTTGTCCAACTTCTACATCATTTGCCATGTCATCTTGCACCATGGGAGTAGCTGCTCTATATGACTGATTTTTTGAATTATGCATCAAAAGGAGACAAATATCAGCCATATTTCTATCCTTATCTTTTACCAATTGGGTAGCTATATCTCTATCTCTAACCATTTGTAAATAGTCTTCTTTCATCAATTCCAAAGCCTCTTTGAAAGAGTGCAAATGTGGATGAGAAATTCCATGTCCCATTCCTTTTTGTCTTTCCTCTCTTTGGGCTGTCCAAATGAGGTCTTCTAGGTGTTTGTGAGTGCTATCCATTCTTGACAATGCTTGAGTTATTTTATCTTCCCTCACCACCAAATAGTCTTGCAAGTCTTCCCAAACCAAAGGCTTTTGTTCCAAATATCCTTGGCTGCTATAGTCTGATTTTTCTTCATGTGTAGATGATGTGACATTATTGGATTTAACTATCATATTAGAAGATGCCTTATGATCACCCAACGAATCCATGTCATTGCTATCCAAAACACTAACATGCTCTATGCTAGCCTCTAAAGTAGAAGCTTTTAGTGAAACCTCTTGCAAGGATGATGTAAATAAATCATTACCCAAGGTTGTTCCCATGTCTTCCTGAGTCGAATCAGCATGTCTATCAAATTCATCATATAAATTTTTGCATACCTCATTGGAACTTGAAGACACCAAAGCACTCTCATGAAGAGTTGTATCAACCATATGTGAAGATTCTCTATTCCTTCCATGTATAAACAATTCAGAAGCTATAGTGTGATATTCCTTCCTTGCATGCTCAGTCTTGTGGCCAAGATTTGGGTGCATGTCCATGTAGTCCTTGAAATGAAAATTCTCCTTAACATATTGAGGAAGGATGTTATACTCCTCAAATATGCTAATCACTTCCGCTTCTTTGTCTTGTGGCATTGGACCTTTGTTAATAGAAAGTGATGATGATCCTTTAGAGAGTCCAAACTTTGAAAGTGAATCATCTAAATGCTGCAATTTATGCATGAGTTGATGTTGTGATTGTTCAGGTTTTTTCCACACTTGTTTGTAGCTAGACATCCTTCCCAAGATGACTTATTTCACTGTCCAAACTGCAAACCAATTCCAAACTAACTTGTGCACAACTAATTTCAAAACATTTGAATGCAATTGTTATCTAACATACTTGACAAGATTTTGGATCTAATCAAACAAACCCTCCAGGATGAGAGGATCCCAACTCTTATACCACCGTTTATAACCATGTCTAATTCTGATCCCAATTTATGAGTTTTAGTGTATTGACTCTTCGTCAAACACTTGTCATGCAACTTCAAGTTCTAAATTCTGATTCTGGTATACTGTTGTTATAAACTTATTGCAAGAGATTTAGGCAAACAAATTGTAAAATAAACATTCCCAATTGACCCACAATGATATTCTAACCGCAAGGATCTTTATTTGCCAAATTAGGAACATTGAGAGCAATAATAATCAGGTCTGATATAAATAAATCAGACTGATGTCTTTTATATCAGCAAGTACAAATGTAATTCAAATTAAAGAATTTACCATACAAGCATCACAAAACTTACCTAGAATAGATAGTCCTCTTGTAGATACAATTATGGGTATAATAGGCAACCTCTAAACATTGAAATTAGGTATTAGAACCTTGTTGGTGTAGTTGTTGTAGCTGTCCCAAATGCTGATACAATTCAGACATGTGCATAAAAACCAACATGCAAACATACCCAGGAAAATCCCTACAAATGCCTTCAAACCCTTATGAGATATGGCCGATAGAAGCTCAAAGGAAGAGGCCGATCAACATGCAAGATAACTCCCAACTGAAAATGCAAATCGCTGATATGAAAGAATGCACCTCTAATGGGAAATCGTTGTCCAAGGATGATGTAGCCGCTGATATACCAAGTTTGCTCCACAAGACTGAAATCACTGTTGCAAGGGTGCGCCTCCAATGTAGCATGCAATCACCACAAACCCTCAAATGTAATAGCCAAAGAGGGAAGAGCTGTGCTGGGGTTTATGCCTTCAAAATGGATGCCATGACAAAAGATCCCCCTCCAACATAGGCACTAGCATAAAGAAGTAATCCCTGAATCGTTGTGGTAGAAACTTGAACAATATATCTCCAAATTTGTATTGGAACAATCTCACCAATTTGTCATGAAACTCTCTACCTTCCAATACTCTGAAATCTATAAAGATAAATCACCGAATCTCCATGAAATTGAACAATGATGTGTAACTGTGAATCCTGAGATGAATTCACCAAGTGGGCTGATCTGGGTTTTCATCCAAATAGCCAAAACCTCTAGGGTTTTCGTCCTAGGGTTTCTGAACCTGCAAGCTAAATCTCTCAAGCTCTAGAGGAAAAGTTCCTTTCAAAATAACAAGTCATGAATGAATCTTCATTGCACTATTTCTTCCTTTTATAACCCTTTTCCTTTCCTTAAGAATAATACTTTATTTTATTTCTTTTTTATTGTATTTCCACCGTCAAAAGTGACTTTACATTATAATATGTCAATGATATTATTAAAGAGTTACTTTATCAAATAAAGTATGTCGATAACTAATTAATTAAATATAAGTAATCCCATAGGACTTAGGACTATTTATCATTTAATTAATTAATTATTTCCTTTTTCTAAAGAGCTATAACACTCGAGGTGCTCGATAAATTATTTTAATTAAAATGGCAACCTTAATAAATTTAATTATATATAGCTCCATATTACACCCAACTTGCGGAAATGGCCAAAAAACATCGGAATCAAAATATGACAACACAAGAGTGATCATGATGATAAAAGAGGATAAATGAGCCAGAATGGGTGACTTATTAAAAATAGAGGCTCCCTCAAAGAATCTTGGAGACCAAACCAAAATTTGGAAATAGCACTGAAAGCATCATTTAACTCCTCTAAACAAATTGAGCTCATTAGAAATATCAAAACACCCCTCGGATCATACTGACACAAACCCAAAATGTTAGCAACAACCGCATTTCAAGAGAAACAGAAAAAAACGGGACATCACGGATCGATTACATTAGGAAGAATAGGAAAAATAAAAAGAGAGTGAATTTTACATAGTTTTAAGTAGAGTAAGAATCACGTCAGGCTCACTAGAGTATTTGATGGTTAAAAGAGAGATTCCCTATTAGGTTATCAAATGTAGGGATCCAGATATAAGACCGAAAACACCATGTAGATACAAAGGAACTCAAGGAGTGTAAAAATGTTGGACCTTTTTCATGTGTCATATGTGTTTTCATTGATGTCAAGCTAGATCAGTTGATGTCAAGTTGCATTGATGGAAAAAGGAGTGAATTGGTAAAGTGAGCAAGCTAAAAAGATGAAGGTTGATTGGTAGTGTCAACTCATAAAGGCTCAAGATGACTAAGGATAAGTGCTAAGGGACTTAGTCATTTTTTTTGCACACCGTGTACATGAGGAGATATCCGCCGAAGTATAGTGATAGCCACCAAAGACTTGGAGTAGTCGTCGAAGTTTGCATAAAGCGTAGAGCTCCAAAAGAAATTGTGGAAGATAAGTGAATGCCATAGATAAAGGGATGAAGTCGCCAAAACAAAATGGAGACAAAGGAGAAGCCAAAAGTGTAACTAGTAAGGCCGCGAAGGTGGAGGAAAAGCCACAAAAGTAAGGAAGTCGAAAGCAAGCCACGAACAAAGAGAAAAGTCGTGAAGAACTAAAGAAGATGCTAATGATGGAAGATAGCCACGAAAGACTACAAAGGCCACAAGTAAAAGAGAAAGAATCAGAGACATGGAACAAAGCTGCGGGAAGACAACAGAAAAGAAAAAAAGCTGCAAGACATTGGGAAAGTCGTGAGAAGTATATAAGAGTCACGAGATAGATAAAAAGTTTCCATGAAGGAAGAAATTTTGGAGACAAAGAAAAAAGCCATGATACAAAGAAGAAAGTTAGAGGAGCTAAGGAGAGCCGTGAAATGATGGAATATGGACTAGACAAGGATCGAAGGCAATCAAATTGATTCAAACATGTACAAGTGAGAGTTGGTTCTCCAAAATCAATGGTGATTCGATCGAATGATTGCAGCTAAGTATACAACTTGATCTCCACAAAGACGAAGAAATCCACTATTCTAACTGCTAGCATTTAATGTGTATTAACTTTGTGGAAATGTAGTTACATTCTCTATGAGATCCCGAGCTTCAAGGAAGAATAAAATATTGAAGAACAAAAGGAATCAATTATCCCGGTCATGTTGCAAATTATAAATAGATGGGAAAATCTATTTTTAGGCACAACTAATAAATTTCTCTTACACATACATGGAAAACGGTGAAATCAAGCTGAATATAGAAGAAATAAAAAAACTAGAGTTAGTTATGTACGCATTTAATAGTCTGCATTCTCGGTGACATAGCGGGAAGATACATGGCACACAAATTGAAGGAAAGGAATGGGTTGATTCATAATATAGTTTGAACTTGGAGCCATTTGTGGTTGTTTCTCAAGTAAGAAAAGAAATATTTGAGCTAAGGAAGAGTTGCGAAAAAAATGACTATGATGAAATCAAGCTAAGAGAGAGCTACAAAAAAGAAAAGCGGGAGGGAAGAGGATATCATATCAATTGAGAAAAATTCATCGGATGAAAATAACATCGGGGTGGTAGATTGATAGTGCGGAGAGGGATCAAATCAAATGAGCAGAAGAGAGTGAAAATAAGAACACAGACAAATACAAAAAGGTGATCATAATCTATTGCAAAAGCAATTATTGTAACTAGATGATCAAAATGTATATGTAAATTAATTCTAAGTTATAGCTTAGCATATTCGGGGGTTGGTGCTCCTTGTGAGGTTGGTGCCTTACTAAAAAATATCTTGTGATGTGTAATATTCACTTGAGTCATTTGTTTTTAATATCAGCAAAGGTGTAGGGGTTGGTGCTCCTTGTGGGGTTGGTTCCTCACTAAAAAAATCTTGTAGGATGCATAATATTCTTACAAGTCCTTGCTTTGTGTAATATAAGCAACGGTTTTGGTGGGTTTTTCCCAAAGGGTTTCCCACGATAATATTTGTGTTCTATGTTATTGTGCATGACATATGTGTGATTGAATGCTCATAGTTTAAAGCCGCACATCACTAAAGGTTTTAAAATCTATATTAAGTGAAAAAAATTAATATACATTGATTCACCCCCTCTCATTGCTTTTGATCTCTAACAATTGGTATTAGAGTGATGTTCTTATAACAAAAGATTAACATCTTCAAGGAGATCCTCCTATCACAAGCATAACAACAAATCAGGCACAAGGTGGTTTGTCACTGTCAAGATCACCTCTCTTCACTGGTACAAACTATGCATTCTAGAGAATAAGGATGAAGACATATTTGATGTCACTTGGTTTTGATATCTGGGAATGCATTGAGAAAGGATACAACCCTCCAACCACACCAATTACTACTTCCATGGATAAGGAAGAATATGAATGTAACTCAAGAGAAATGAACGTCATTCTATGTGACTGTGAAACATAATTTGTCAAAGTAATGCACTGCACAACAACAAAGGAGATATGGACCAAGCTATAGAGTATCTATGAAGGTGATGAAAAGGTCAAGCTAGCAAAATTGCAGACCTATAGAGCTCAATTTGAGAATCTAAAGATGAAAGATGATGAGAGCATAGCGGCCTACATGCAAAGAATAGATGAAGTCATAAATATGATCATAGGTCTAGGAGAGAAACTAGAAGAATCTGTCATAGTGTAGAAGATTTTAAGATCTCTAGACTGGTAAGTATGATGTAAAGGTATCAGCTATAGAGGAATCCAAAGACATGAAGACTCTCATGATGGATGAATTATAGAGCACTCTTTCAACATACGAGATGAGGACTATTGGATCCAAAACTTCCAAGAAAGAAGTAGCATTCAAAGTCAAGAAAGAAACTCAGTCCAAGCAAGAAGAAGAAGAAGAATCAGCCTTAGGAGGTGAGTTGGATGATGAAAATATTGAAGCAATGTTCGTGAGAAGACTAAAAAGAGGCTCAGGTAAGTATAAAGGAAAACTTCCCTTTAAGTGTTTTACATGTGGAAAAGTAGGTCATTTTGCTAGAAAGTGTCCAAACAAGAATAAAGATAATCAGTCTAAACATGAAGAGGACATTCATAAACCTGGCAAGAAAGAGATTGGATATACAAAAAAACTAAGAAGAAGTTCTTCAAGAACAAAAGAAACTTCTACTCAAAATAAGAATCAAGTGATTCTGATTCTAGCAACCCAAGAAGTTCTGAGAATGAAAATGATGAAGATCAATCTGAATGCCTATTCATGGCCATGGATGCATCTAAAGAAGGAAGCTCCAAAGGGAAGAATACAACTGATTATGATGAATCTAAGGAAGAAGAAGTGAAGTAAATCTTGAAGCTGAACTAGTATGTGCTCTTGAAGAGTTGAGATTATTTAGAAGAAATAATTAGAAACTAATATGTACATTAAAATATTATGAAGAAAAAATCTGCATCTTTGAAGGAATCCAATCTTAAAGAGAAGAAGAAGAAGAAAATGAGCTCAAGGAATTGGAAAAATATCTGGAAAATATTTTAAACTCCTACAAATCAAAGGAGGATGAGTGCACTAAGTTGGACTCAAAACTGGAGAAAATGAAAGTTGAGATAGAGTAAATGAGAAGCAAGCTAAAGGTATATGAAAAACTTGAAAAGGGCTCAAGTGTTTTGACTAATATACTGAGTAGCCAACGTGATGCACATGACAAGTCTGAAATTGATTTCAAAGAAGAAAGTACAGAAATGGAGCCTGCAAAGAATCAAGAAAACAAGGTTGCATCAAAATCTAACACCTCATTCGCCACAAATAAGAAATTTATCAATGCCATGAAGAGAAGAACTTATGCTCCCAAAATCACATATGCTATGAGGTACACACATTCTTTTTATGGTTACTATTATTCATGTAATCAGTTTGGACATAAAGCCACCAAGTGTAGGAAATTATCTAGAGGCTATAGAAGAAACTTTGGCCCATCTTACACCATATCAAACTATAATGGTGTCCAACACAATTATCATAAGAAGAGTAGTGTGGTTTCAACCAACAAACATGAACCTCCTAAACAAAATAAATGGGTGTATGTTGCAAAGAAAGATGAGAACAAGAGAAAAGATTCATGCTCAATTGTACAAACAACATTCCATGTGCAAAATGAAGATAAAATTTGGTACTTGGATAGTGGATGCTCTAGCCATATGACAGAAAAAAAAGCAAGTTTATTACTCTGTCTAACAATGCATTTGGTGTTGTGATATTTGGTGATAACAACTCAACAAACATAGTTGGAAAAGGAACCTTGAGTTTAGATAATGGAAAAACTATAACTGAAAATGTTTTATATGTTGAAGGTCTTAAACATAATTTCTTTGAGTGTGAGTCAAATGTGCAAAAGGGGATACAATGTTATATTCCATGACAAGGGATGTGATATTATAAATTACAAAATAGGAAAGAAGGTTACAAAGGCCAAGCGGAAAAAGAACAACATGTATGTTCTTAATGAGATAAACAAAGAGAAATGATTCACAAGTAAGATAGATTACAACTGGTTGTGGCACAAAAGATTGGGGCATATGAGTTTTGAAAATATTGTAAAGCTAAGTGCAAAAGGTTGCGTTAGACATATGCCAAACATTGTGAAACCCGTAGATACGTTATGCAAGGCTTGTTTACATGGAAAACAAATAAGGAGATCATTCAAATCAAAGGAGTATTCTACAACCAGACCACTGGAGTTGATTCATATAGACCTCTACGGACCCACACCGTAATCTGAAGGTATAAATGGTGAGGTATATTTTATGCTTCTAATAGATGATTACACTAGAATGACATGGGTAGCATGTTTGAAGAAAAATTTAGAAGCCTTAGATAGATTCAAGAAATTCAAGGCACTGGTAGAAAATGAGAAGAACAAAAATATCAAATGCCTAAGATTAGAAAGAGGTGGAGAATTATGGTCAAATGAGTTCGATGAATTCTGTGAAGAAAATGGAATCAGGAAATAATTCTCATTCACAACGAAACCTCAAAAAAGTGGGGTTGTTGAGAGGAAGAACATGATTATTTAGGAGATGGCAAGAACCATGCTAAATGAATCCAAACTCTCGACAGGTATTAGAGTGAAGCATCTTACACCATGGTTTATCTTTTGAATTGAGATCAACTGAGGATAAACAATGAAAAAACTCCTTATGAATTGTGGAAGAAAATACTAGAAAATGTAAAAAACATAAGATTCTTTGGTAGTAAATGCTATATCAAAAGAGATGAAGAAAATTTGGGAAAAATTGACTCAATATGTGATGAAGGGATGTTCCTTGGTTACTTAGCTATCAGCGTGGCTTATAGGTGTTATAATAAGCGATTGCAAAATAT
The DNA here is from genome assembly GCA_018340775.1 of Taxus wallichiana var. yunnanensis. Taxonomy (NCBI): domain Eukaryota; kingdom Viridiplantae; phylum Streptophyta; class Pinopsida; order Cupressales; family Taxaceae; genus Taxus; species Taxus wallichiana. Next base: position 27,365,918 of record CM031235.1, read on the forward strand.
TATTGAAAGCACTAATGTGAAGGTGGATGAGAAACATTATGCCAAAACTAACACTTAGCATAATGGCGGTCATGCAGAACAAGAAGATGATGAAGAGTTGGAAAGTCCGCGTGAAGAAGCAAATGAAGAGGAAGAAAGGTCGGATACTAAGGAACCTTCCGAGTAAGTCAAAAAGGATCATCATTATAATCAGATCATTGGAAACAAAGATGGTGGCATTCTCACTAGAAGAAAGTTAAGAGAGTAGAATAACCATGAAGACATAACACTCCTGTCAATGATAAAACCCAAGAATGTTGCAGAAGCATACAAGGATCAACATTGGGTAGACGCCATGAATGAAGAACTAGATCAAATTGAAAAGAATGAAACATGGGAACTGGTACCTAGACCGAGAATAAGAATGTGATTGGAACCAAATGGGTATTCAGAAACAAACTGAATGAAAAAGGAGAAGTGACAAGAAACAAGGCAAGGCTAGTGTGTAAAGGATATGCACAAATGGAAGGAATTGATTTTGATGAGACATTTACACCAGTGGCAAGAATGGAAGCATAAGATTGTTCCTAGCTTACACGACATAATAATATCATATTATTCCAGATGGATGTGAAATTAGCCTTCCTAAATGGTTTCTGAATGAAGAGGTATATATTGAAAAACCTGATGAATTTTCACTAACTGAAGATAAGGATTATGTGTGCAGGTTGAAGAAATATTTGTATGTATTAAAACAATCTCCCAAAGTTTGGTACAATAGATTGGATTCATACCTCATTGAGAAAGGATTTATAAAATGTGTTGTGGACATCAATCTCTACATCAAGGAAGAAGGAGAACATCTACTCATTTTCATAGTCTATGTAGATGACATCATATTTGGCGAGAGACCTAGATAAGATGAAATATGACTTTGCTTAACATGATGAAAGAAGAGTTCAAGATGTCAATGCTTGGAGATATTTCATTCTTTCTGGGTTTACAGATCATTCAAATAGATCAAGTTATATTCATATCCTAGACTAAGTATATCAAGGAAATGTTGAAAAGATTCAGAATGGAAGAATGTAAACCAATTGGTACACCAATGGAAGTTGGATGCAAGCTAAGAAGAGATGATGACTCACCTAAGGTAGAAAAAAACTATACAAATCCATGATAAGAATTCTAATTTACTCCACAACATCAAGACCTGATATTATGTAAGTGGTAGGCCTTGTTAGAATATTTCAAGAAGATCCAAGGAAACACACCTCAAGGTGGTCAAGAGAATTCTAAGATATCTCATGGGAACAGTTGAATATGGATTATGGTACCCCAAAAGCAATGATTTTAACATCAAAGCATATACAAATGCAGATTGGGTAGACAACGTTGATGATAGGAAGAGTACGAGCGGCGGAGGATTCTTTGTTGGAAATTTCTTGGTATCTTGGCTAAGCAAGAAACAATCATCAATGACTCTCTCAACATGTGAAGCAAATTATATAGTTTTCAATATGTGTTGCACTCAAGTTCTATGGATGAAGCAAACATTAGAAGACTACAAGGTAAAATATGATAATCCAATTCCTTTGTTGTGTAACAGTACAAGTGTAATAAGTGTCTCTAAGAACCTAGTCTTCCACTAAAATACTAAGCGTATACCTATAAGGTATCATTTATTGAGGAAAAAATGAATAACAAGAAGATCAGTTTAGAATATGTGAGCACTAAAGATAAAATTGCAGACATAATGACCAAGCCGCTACCAAGACTAACATTAGAACACCTAAGTAATGAATTGGGGTTATTCCTAATCCCACCAACAACTAGAGTGTGTGCAAAAAGGAAAGGGAGCATTATCAGGAATTATCATCTCCTAAAAAGTGCCAGAGTAAGTGAGAACTAATATATTAGCTCAAATTTATCAAAGCATACATCACTCAGGGGGAGCATTGTTGCAAACATACTAAGATAGATGTATGAGAAGCATAAGCCTAGGGGATATTCTTAAGGTAAGAACATGTTGTATCTAGCTTACTTAATATTTAGTTTTATGTGACATAGTTGGCCCTTTGTCATTGTTTTCAAAGGGGGAGAAACTGAAGTAAGAAAATCATACTATCAAAGGGGGAAACTGTTATGTAACAACCAAAAGGAAGAAGACAGGGTGTTACAAGAAACCTAAAAGGAACAATACCCAAATCATACCAAGCCAAGAACTTAGATTCTAATCAAACACCATGATCAATAAGATGAAAGCAATTCGCGAGAATAACTTTACATAAAACTTTGCAAACAATTGAGAAACAATATCATATATTATTATGGAACTCAAAATGAAATACAATGAGAATGGGCCTTGTTTATATAGGCAAGGAATAGCAATCTAAGAGCCAAGGTCATAGATCAAGCCATAAATCAAGGAAAGAGCTAGTCATCAAATAACTAGTCAAGACCTGTTGTCCACTCAAAATTCCCTGCTCTGATGAAAGTAAAAAAATTTCAAAATTTTGAGTTTAAGTGTTTTCTCTAATGTACCGAAGTCGTGAAATTGAGAAAAGTCTGCAGTTTTGGGTCATTTTGTATGTATTTCAGGCCTGTCGACATTTTTGTCCCGCGTGTCCCAAGTTCCGAAGTGCGTTCTGTTCCCCGATCGGCCGAAATCCCCGAAGTTGTTCCATTTTCGAACTGTCGCTGTTTTTTTGTCCCACTGTCCCAAGTTCAAAATTGCGCTCTGTTCCCCGATCGGCCGAAATCCCCGAACCGCGTACTTCGCTCTTTCATGTTCCAAGTGTCCCAAACTTTTCGTGCGAGTTGTTCCATTTTCGCCCGAACCGCCTGAGTCGCGTACTTTGGAACTTTTTGTCCCAAATGTCCCAAGTCAAAAAGTGCAAGTTGTTCCATTTTCGGCCGAAACACCCGAACCGCGTACTTCGCTCTTTCATGTCCCAAATGTCCCAAGTTCAAACGGGCCTTTTGTTCCATTTTCAGTCGAAACACCCGAACCGTATACTTATGCGTTTTCGTCCCAAATGTCCCAAAATGCATTTGTGCGTCTTCTCCCTGTTTCGCCTGAATCGGCCGAGCCGCGTGTTTCGCGCATTCGCGTCTCACATGTCCCAAGTGAACCAAGTGTCATTCGTACCAGTTTTTGCCACTCTACCCGAATATCCTGCTTATTCAAATTGGTGGGTATGCATTAAATGCGCATTGATCACCCTTCTCTCTCAGTCAACGGCCAACACGTCAGTCCCTCGTGGCAGAGACATAGCTGAGGCGTTAAGGAAATTCAAGCAGCGGATTCTGAAGTCGGTGGGTCCCTCTCAGTGACTGGCCACCTGTCTTCTTCTCCTTGTTCTTTTCTCTTCTTCCCTTTCTTTTTCCGTTTTCTTTGTAAGAAGTTAAGGTATTGCGATTGGCGGTCCTTAACTGTTCTTGGTTAAAGAAGCGGTTCTGAGAAATAATGATTTGTAAGCTATATAATGGCCTTCTTTACGCCATTCTAAAAAAAAGGAAGAATTTGGCATATTTTCTGAAAGTGTAAATAGATCATAAAGAAATCAATACAGAAGGACTTTCCATTCTTTGTCTATCTGATCTCTGTTACTCCTAAGCTTCCATTTATTTTCTTTGTGAAGATCATTTGTCTCAAGTTCATTAGTCTTGCCGATTGCATACTCTTCGACTTTGCAAGCACGGTGATCTTGTATAACCAAGAAGGAACTTTGTGTCCTTGATTAATGAGTCTGTGTTATGTTAAGAAACTTTGTGTTCTAGCAGATGTTATTTACAGAACTTTGTGTCTTTGAATTCCATCTTATTTATCCGATACAAATGATCTTGTTTCAATTCACTGTGACTTCGCATACATAAAGAATTACTCTGATATCTATAATTCTGCATGTTGCCTTTCTGCTCGTTCTCGTCTTCTCATTCCTCTGTCCTTTTGTACTTGAACATCCTCATTGAAAACACTTTCGTAATATCCAAGTTTAACCAGAAAATAATGTTTTGTACATTTGTAAATAAGTTCGTTTCTGAATAAGGGAACCTCTCCCATTAAAGAGGAGGGACTTCTTGTCCCCTGACTGTTACTCTTCTTAAAAGTCCTATTTGACGACCAACAAGACCATATATTTAAGAGAGAACTAGACATCAAGGATGTAGTCAATACCATAGATCAAGGAAATAATTATACCTAACAAATAGATAATATCCCCTAATATATAAATAAATAAAAAAGAAATATCCATACACATAAGTGGGTGAGGATAAATGAATAAAGGTAAATAAAATACCTAGGTGAACATGAGCTAAGGTAGATACCTACTCTAACACCCCCTCAAGTGAAACTAGGGGCCAAAATAGAAGTGGCATGTCCACGGTATGATTCCCAACAACTAGGGTGATGAGGTACTCATGTACAATATATTCATGAAGAAATCTCGAACCAAAAGAATGAAAGAATCTTTATAAGGAAAGAGAAAGAAGAAGAAGAAGGAAGATGTTCTCACAAACACCCCCAAGAACAACTTCAAAACCCCAATCATTACACGTAACTCAAGGTAGCGAGGTCATGTAAAAGGCTTCATAAAGATGTCGACAACCTACTAAAGTGAGTCGAATGTACTCCAAGAAAAGAACTCCATCCTAAATGTGTTGTCGAATGAAGTGTATGTGTATCTCAATATGCTTTGTCCACTGGTGCTCAACAGATTGCGGGAAATTTGAATTGCACTTTGGCTATCACACCAAAGTACATTCGATGAATCTTGTGGGAATCTAAACTCTGTTAATAATTGTTGAAGCTAAAGAATCACTGACTTGTAATGGTTGTCTGTACTCTTCCTCTAAAGATGAAAGTACAATAGCCTATTACTTTTTTCATGCCTAAACAACTGGAGAATAACCAAGACAAAAAAGATAGCTATAAGTGGAATGCATTTCATCAATATAACCTACCCAATCTAAATTTATATACTCAACCAACCGAGTAGAACCCCGGTGCAGTGTAGGCCAAAATGGGAAGTGTCCTACAAATAGCATAAAATCTTGTTAGTAGCTGCCAAAGGTGACTACTATGAGGAGAATGTGTAAACCGAGATACAAGCCCTAGTGCAAATGAAATATCAGGGTGAGTATGGGTCAAGTACATGAGACTCCCAACCAACTACCTATATAATGTAGGATTACAAAGTGGTGTGGTACATGTGGAAGTAAGAGTAACCCTAGACTAAAAAGGAGATGGAATTGGCTTGCGAATTAGCCATATCAAAGCACCGAAGAAGATCATGAGTGTACCTTTGCTTTGACTCAAATAAATCCTGAATATGTCTGAGAAATCTACAATCTAAGGAAATAATGCAATAACCCAAGATCTGTCATGTCAAATTGGGTAGAAAGATCCTCGAATAGTCTGAATGTGGGAAGAAGCGCTGCTAGTAAGTAACAAATCATCAACATACAAGAAAAGTATCACAATATCCTCACCAACATGCTAAAGATACACTATATGATTGGAGTGGCAATGAACAAAACCAGTATATAGAATAAAAGAATCCATCTTCTCATACCAAGCACGGGGGCTTGTTTGAGACCGTAGAGAGACCTTTGGAGCCTACAAACAAGAGAAGAATCCTAAAAAACTCGGCAGGTTGCTCCATGTATATTTCCTCTTGTAAATATCCATGTAAAAATGCACTATGCACATCCATCGGTATACGGGCCACCCACTCGTGATGCAGCAATAAAAGTACAAGGCGTACAGAATCCATCTTGCAATGGGTGCAAAACGTATCGAGTAATCAATACCTTCAACTTGTGAAAAACCCTTTGCAACAAAGACAAGCCTTGTACTTTTAATGGACCCATCAACTGCGTATTTGGTTTGGTATACCCACTTACACCTAACCATATTTCTTCCTTTAGGAAGAGATACTAAATCCCAAGTATGATTCTTCATCAAAGAAGAATAATCAGCTGTCATCGCATCATCCCACTCATGTATCCCATGAGCCTTTGAAAAATACTATGGATCCTCAAAAACTACTTGACACAAAATTATAGAACCTGTAGAATGTGCGTGATGATGCCTAGTGGGTGGAAGATCCTGTATGAAAGGTGTTGCCTCAGAAACTATAGTACGAGCCCACTTAGGCATAGTGACAACATCAGTGGGAATAGGATCATCAATGACATCTATAACCTCCTCATCAATCTCCTCAAAGAAAGGATCCTCAAGATGAGATGAAGAAGAAGGAGGCACAAAAGAAGATGAAGAATCATGAGGAGTGAAGCGCTCATCAAACTGAACATGTGTTCGAAAAAGAATGTCGGGAGTATCGGAATTTAGAAGTCGGTAAGCTCTCATGTCCTCACATACCCTACAAAGATCAAGGGTTTTTTCTTCTTATCCAAAGCTTTCATTTTCTTCTTTGGCACAAAGGACCAAGCAAGGCTCCTAAAGACTCAAAAAAATGAGACATTTTCCTTAGTGTTGGACCAAGCTTCCTCTGGAGTCAAATGCTCAAGTTCTTTGTGTGGTGTGCAATCCTGAATGTAGTTAGCACAATTAACTGCTTCTGCCCAGTAGATAGGAGGTAAATCTCTAGAATGCATCATACAGCTAGCCATTTCCTTCAAAGTTCTTTTCTTCCATTCTACTAAGCCATTTTGTTGTGGAGTATGAGGAATAAAATTCTGGTGAATAATGCCTTGAGTTACCAAAAAATTAGAAAACTCATTGTTGAAGTACTTCCCCATTATCAATGCGAAGGTTATTTACGCATTAGAAGATTGTTTCTCTACCAAATCCTTAAATACTTTGAAGTGTGAAAAACATCAATTTTGTACTTGAGAAAATAAACCCAAGTACACCTCGAGAAATTACCAATAAAGGTAAGTGCATACTTAGCTCCATTGAAAGAGGGGGTAGGAAAAACCATCAAGTCATTATGCACAAGCTCAAGTGGTGAAGAAAATCTCTTGGAAAAATTCTTAAGAATGGATCTCGGTGTTGTTTCTCTAATGCACACACAGAGAAAACTCCTCAAGACAAGAAACTCTAGGAGAGTCACATTTTTTCAAATGAAACAAAAGAATTTCACTTACAAAAGTTCTATCAAACCCATACACTCATCAAATTTGTCTTGGTACTTGAAATTTTTCTCATATTCTCTAGTGAAAACTGGTTGTCTGAAGAAGTTAAAGCTCATAACCCTTTCTACTTAATTATTGTTTCCATTTGTGGTAATTATGTGTTGTTAATGACTCAACATGATCTATTGTAGAAGTAGATGCCATTATCAAAAATCACCAAAAGAAATGCAAGAACCAAGCAATGCAACAACAAGCCCCCGATTTTGGCACTTTATAATGAGTGCATGTTACAATATGGCACTTTATAATTATAGTGTGATTCTCAAAATAAATATTTCCAATGGAAAGAACACAAAAAAGCACTTCTGTAAAAAACGACACTCAAATCTGAGTTGTCGATCCAATGATACAAGCTTTACAAGTTTACACTCTGTTATTTATTTTAGTTACCACTAAAACAAAATAAAATGCTATTTCCTTCACCACACAAATAAAATGAAAGGGGGCTGGAGTTAAGCACCTACTAGTAGGAATCACGAGCTTTAAGCCCTCATATGACCATACCATATTACTAGGGGCCGAGGATTTCAATGGGTGAAAACCTGTCGCCTCTAGAAATGGTTGAGTTTACATTAGATCTTAGGGTTTTTCTACCTTCACAAATCCCAAATATATGAATATACAAAAAAATTACAAAACAAAAAACTTACAGACGGATGTCATAGCAATCTCTTGTTCTAATACCATAAAAGTAACGATACCCCGATCATACCAAGCCAAGAACTCAAATGTTAATCAAACACCACGATCGATAAGATGAAAGCGATTCACAAAAATAACTTTACATAAACCTTTGAAAACAAATGAAAAGAAATATCATATATTACTATGGAACTCAAAATGAAATAAAATGAGAATGGGCCTTGCTTATATAGGCAAGGAATAACAATCTAAGAACCAGTCAAGGTCGTAGATCAAGTCATAAATCAAGGAAAGAACTAGTCATCAAAGAACTAGTCAAGACCATAGATTTAGGAGAGAACTAGGCATCAAGGATCTAGTCAATACCATAGATCAAGGAAAGAACTATACCTAACAACTAGATAATATCCCCTAATATATAAATGAATAAAAGGAAATATCCATACACATAAGTGGGTGAGAATAAATACAATAAAGGTAAATAAAGTACTAGGTGAACATGAGTTAAAGTAAATACCTACTCTAACAAAACTAGGTATGGAAAACATTTTTCCATCAAAATTTGTAGGTTTTTGATGTGGTATATATTTGTTAAGGTGTTTCCATAAATGAAAAAGGGGGAGATTGTTGGACCTTTTTCATGTGTCATATGTGTTGTCATTGATGTCAAGTTGGATCAATTGATGTCAAGTTGCATTGATGGCAAAAGGAGTGAATTGGTAAAGTGAGCAAGCTGAAAAGATGAAGGTTGATTGGTAGTGTCAGCTCACAGAGGCTCAAGATGACTAAGGATAAGTGTTAAGGGACTTATTCAATGTTTTTTCACACCGCGGACATGAGGATATATCCACCAAATTCTAGAGATAGCCATTGAAGACTTGGAGTAGTCATCGAAGTCTGAAACAACCACGGAGCTCCAGAAGAAACCGCGGAAGGTAAGTGAATGTCGCGAGATAAAGGGATGAAGTCACCAAAATAAAATGGAGCCAAAGGACAAGCCACAAAGTGTAAATAGTAAGGCCGTGGAGTTGAAGGTAAAGCCACAAAAGTAAGGAATTCGAAGTAAGCCACGAAAAAAGAGAAAATCCGCGAAGAACTAAAGAAGCCGCTACGGATGAAAGATAGCCACAAAAGGCTACAAAATCCACAATTAAAAGAGAAAGAGTCGTGGACATGGAACAAAGTCGCGAGAAAGGTAGCGAGATAAGAAAGAAAGCCGCAAGACATTGGGAAAGCCATGAGAATCATAGAAGAGTCGCAGATAACTAAAAATCTGCCGTGAAGGAAGAAATGTCGTAGGGCGGAGAAAAGATCCACGTCTGAAAAAAAAAGTCGGAGGAGCTAAGGAGAGCCACGAAATGATGGAATATGGACTGGACAAGGATCGAAGGCAATCAAATTGATTCAAACATGTACAAGTGAGAGTTAGTTCTCCAAAATCGATGGTGATTCGATTGTCAGGTGATTGTGGCTAAGTATACGACTTGATCTCCACAAAGATGAAGAAATCCACTATTCCAGCTACCAACATTTAATGCGTATTGACTTTGTGGAAATGCGATTCTGATCTCTATGAGATCACGAGATTGAAGTAGAATAAAATATTGAACAAGAAAACGTCTCACTTATCCGGTAACGTTACAAATTCTAAAATGTTGGAATAGATAATAAATTAGTCTTACACATGCATGGAAAATGGTGAAATCAAGTGAATATAGAAGAAATAAAAACTAGAGTTAGTTATACGCATTTAATAGTCCGCATTCTCGGGAGATTGAGCGGAAGATACATGACATGTAAATCGAAGGAAAGGAATGGGTCGATTTAGAATATAGTTTGAACGTGGAGCCATTTGTGGTTGTTGCTCAAGTAAGAAAAGAAATATTCGATTTGAGGAAGAGCTAAAAAAGATAATACAATGCAATGCAAGCTAATAGAGAGCTACAAAAAAAAGAGAGAGGGAAGAGAAGAGCGGATCGACGGAGAAAAAACTCATCAAATGAAAATAGCATCAAGGTGGCAGATTGAAAGCGGCTTTGAGGATCGAATCAAATAAGCGAAGAGAGTGAAATAAGAACACAGACAAATATAGAAAGGTGATCATAATCTATTGTAAAAGCAATTATTGTAACTAGATGATCAAAATGTATATGTAAATTAAGTCTAAGTTGTAGCTTAGCATATTCGGGGTTGGTGCTCCTTGTGAGGTTGGTGCCTTACTAAATAAATATCTTATGATGTGTAATATTCACTTGAGTCCTTTGTTGTGTGTAATATCAACAAAGGTGTAGGGGTTGGTGCTCCTTGTGGGGTTGGTGCCTCACTAAACAAATCTTGTAGGATGTGTAATATTCTTAAAAGTCCTTGTTTTGTGTAATATAAGCAATGATTTTTGGTGGGTTTTTCCCGAAAGGGTTTCCCATGGTAATCTTTGCGTTCTATGTTATTGTCCATGGCATATGTGTGATTGATTGCTCATAGTTTAAAGTTGCACATCACTAAAGGTTTTAAAATCTACATTAAGTGAAAAAAATTAATCTACATTGATTCATCCCCTCTCTCAGTGCTTGTGATCTTTAACACAAAATTCACAAATATAGGTAATAATAACCCTAGCCCTAAGATAACTATACATTTCCAAGGCACATGTAACCAAGATAAAGATAGGTATCCTACTAGGATTTGAAATGAAATAGAGATAACCAAGAGGTGGATAAATCCAAAGGGATTAGCGATAATAGGATAAAGTAATAGATAACATAAAACTTACATCTACTCGATCTATAACAATGAATGACCAACAACGATAAGTGCATACAAAATGAAAGACTAAGTAGGGTTATAAATACAAGTACATGTAGCATGTGCATGACTGATGATGTATAATCCTCTCCTGGAGACAACAACACCGAGATAGAATAAGCGTGGGGAAGCGGGAAATCTCAACACGAAGATCTTGAGGTCCTAACTCACTATGGTGACCCAAATGCAAAAGATGCAAGCTTCAAGACTTTAAAGTGTATTAATAAGTGTGAAGTAGTGCAAAATTTAATGCGAGTAATAAAATGTATGAATTCAAATGATTTCTTATTGGTTCTACTGATAATAAAACATTAAGGTATATATACACGCGTGATCGCTCATGGGTGACGATGCCAACTATGGAAAATCCAAAGCGTCCTATCACCCATGGGAAATGGTATCGTCTTAGGGGAAACCCTAAGGTCAAAGGATGAAAACATGAGAAATGAAGGCTAGGGAATAAATGAGAATCCATGATGAAGGTCCAAAGTGACCGAAAGAAGGGATAATAACATGTAGTAAAATGAAACAAATAGACATGATGTGAGAAGTATACATAATGAGTGCAATATGTGAACAAAAGGAAGAAATGAGGCAAGTATGGGGTGACTAAGACTAATTGCGACATCCCTCAAATGTTGTGGTCTATCCCAAATGAAAAATTCCAATCATGCTCCATTTCCAACATGCCCTTTAAGGCACCCTCTTAGGAGGATAATACATTAACAACCCTTGCATAATAGAAATGGTTAGCAAGTGTCGAGAATATGATGTATACGGTGTGTTCATTTTTGACTAAAACATATCTATTATTTTTTCTACATATTTTTTATACACTCATCTAAATTTCAAAAAACATACATTGACACGATCTATTCTCCATTTTACACACATTCAAAAAATATGATTTTTGATTATTTTTCTCAAAATTAAGGAGTGTACACATGATTGTTTCATTTTCGGGATGTGCCCACTTTGAAAATTAGTAAAAATAATATACTCAATTTAATATATAAAAACATAGCGGGACCTAATACATGATCTTAGATAACTTTCTACTGAAGGGATTTGTCAAATATTTTATGGAACTTAGAAAATAGGCGGGCACACGGTGACACTATGTTATGTGTTTGACACAAAAAAAAGACTATTGACCGTCTTAATCTACAACATTTTAATATAAAAAATTAGTAGTTTAGAAACTAGATTCCGAGAAGCTGCAATTCTTATTCTTATCAAAATGCCAAATTTTGAGCATATGCATGTCAAATCACTTGTGGAAGTTCAGTTTTTGCTGATTTTCATGAAAAAAGTAGCGACTTTAAACCTCCTTTTGGTCCCCCATTCACATGCACATACCCTATGGTAAAATGATCGGGAGTTTGAGGCAAGGAGTCGTCCCCACACTTTGTAGGATCTTTTGAAGATAGTAAATGTATTGTGCAACAAAACATTTCATTGAATATATCAAATTTATTGAAGACCTTGTTGGAAAGTGCAAGTTGTTCAGTCGAAGAAGTCCATATGGTTTGTAAAAACTTAAAAACCTTGGGATGTGGATACAAGATTGAATGTAATTCTTGGACCATATCAAATAAAAGATGTAGTATTTGATTTTGGAAGAACTGTAAATATAATTCCAAGATCCACATGGGTAGCCATGGGTGATCTAACCTTAGCATACAACTATGTAACATTAAGCCTCGTAAACTATGGGAAAGTGGATCCAATCAGATGGTTAGAGGATGTGGAAATTCGGGTAGGAGATCTAAGTATGAAAGGAGATTTTGAAGTCATTGACATGAAAACAAATGAAACACACTATCATATTCTGACCGGAAACAAATGTGACTACAATGGAAACATGAAAATTAATACAGTCACAAACCAAATGGAAGCACACGTAGAGGATTCTATTATTTTCATACACATGAACATAACCGAACAAAAGCCCTACACCATCCCAAAAGAGCCATTATCTCCTTCTGCGTATGATACTGAAAGCTAGTTTAAAGTGAAACATAAGAAAAAACAAACGTTCCACAATCAAGAGAGATAAATGTGGAATTACATCTGCAGATTTATGGAGAAGAGGGGATGAGACCAGATTTGATGGTTGATCCATACTACTAAGGATATTGATGGCACTCCCTCCAAAGAAGGGAGAAGAGGGGATGAGACCAGATTTGATGGTTGATCCATACTACTAAGGATATTGGATGGCACTCCCTCCAAAGAAGGGAGATACCTTGTCAAGAGCTCATCATACATTGCGTACACTCAATTTGCAATTAGTCGACCAAGCGAGTTGTCAATGCGTTGGCATCTAAAAAAGAGGATCGTTAGTGACATAAGAAGAAGGCGCATCCTCGTTTAAAAATACTGTTTTTGATTTGCATCAAGTGCAGGTGAATTGACGGAGTCGTGAACTTGTTGATGGGTTTAAATCTAAACAATGCAAACAAGTCGTTTTGTGAGGTGGACATGGATCAAATGTCATTATCTAATATTGATATTATTATCAAGCCAAGCGACGTTACGACGAAGACGATGGTGACCATGAAAGCACTTGGCATCGCCCCCATCAATTCTCCGTTTTGTTTTTTCCCGTCTATAGCTGGTGGGAACTCAAGCCCGAACGGAGCCCCGTAATATATAGTTTCACGAGTCCCCCTGCGTCTCACATAGTTTTCGTTTTTTATTTCAAATCGAAGATATAAATATTTGCGCAGATATGAAGGGCTACAGCTACATGACTATCGTCTGCGTCAAATTGTTGGTCTTAGCGCTACTTGTTCTCCTCCCCAGCTGCGATTCCTTAGCAGTTGATGGACGAGACACCCTTCGGTTGGGGGCCTCTCTCCTCGGTAATCAGACCATAATTTCAAAGAATGGCACATTTGAGTTGGGATTTTTTAGTCCCAATGGAACCAGTAACTGGTATATTGGCATCTGGTATGCCCAAATCCCAGAGATGACCATCATTTGGGTGGCTAATAGGGAGACTCCGATCAAAAACATGCCCGGCGTTTTGAATCTGTCTGGAGACGACGGTCATCTCAGACTGTTTGATTTAGAAGGGCGACCGGTTTGGTCATCCGATAATATACTCAAAGCGTCGGCGGCATCGATATTGGACGATGGCAATTTCATTATGGCAGGCACCAACAATATCTCTGAGATTGTGTGGGAGAGTTTCGGACATCCGACAGATACTTGGTTGCCCGGGATAAAGCAATGGAAAGGCCTTCAACTAACTTCTTGGATGAGCTCTTCGGATCCAGCGCCTGGACCTTTCTCATTCGAAATGGATCCATCTCCAGGAACGAAGCAGATTTTACTGCTCTATGACTACAGTATTCCATACTGGTACAGTGGAGAGTGGACTGGCGACCATTTTAGCAATCTTCCTGAGCTGTTGGATCAGAAGATGATTGAGATGTCCTTTGTAACCGTCTCTCCTTCGACCATGTACGTGATATTCATATTAAATCCGCAAATACAAATGGCCAAGGCGCGGTTAGTTTTGCACGGGAGCGGGCAATTGCGAATGTACTTCTGGGATGATAGTAATGGTTGGTGGAACTTCGTGTGGTCGGCGCCGCGAGATCAATGCGACGTGTACAACGTGTGCGGCGCATACGGAGCATGCAATAGCAACAACATTCAGTTCTGCACCTGTCTGCAGGGCTTCATCCCCAAACAAGATGATGCCTGGGATTCCCAACAATGGTGGCCCTCAAACGGTTGCGTTCGAAGAAGCCCATTGCAATGCTCTGCTATCAATGGCAGCACCACCGACGCTTTCCTGCAGGTCACCGACAAATCCTTGGCAGTTGAACAAGCTGTTTCTCAAGTTACTGAACAACAGTGTCGCTCTGCCTGTCTAAACAATTGCTCCTGCACCGCCTTCGCTCTCGCTAATTCTACTCCTCCGCTTTGTCAATTGTGGTTTGGAGATTTACTAAACGCCCGCGATTCTTCCGACGGCCAATCCGTTTTCATCAAATTGGCTGCTTCAGAGTTGCGACAGATATTACCAAGGCGCGGCAGAAGCAGAGTCCCTCCTCTTTGTGTTTTACTTCCATCCATCGCTGCTCTCACTGCCGTTTTCGCTCTCTTGATCGTAGCGTTTATTTGGTGGAGACTTTGGTATCCAAGCGGCCTGCTTAATAAGGAGGACAAGCAGAATCACGAGCTGAGGTTGCTCAGAACATTCACCTACAGAGAGCTGCAAACTGCTACCGAGAATTTCAAACATAAGTTAGGGAAGGGAGCATTTGGCACTGTGTTCAAAGGATCTTTAGCAGATAATACACATGTAGCCGTTAAACAATTAGAGGGTTCAGCACAAGGAGAAAAGCAATTCCGCGCGGAAATAAGCACAATTGGAAACATTCAGCATGTGAATTTGGTAAAGCTTTGGGGATTCTGCGCAGAGAAGTCTAGAAGGTTACTGGTATATGAGTACGTGTCCAACGGCTCTTTGAATTCCTTCTTATTCCATGCCAACGGGAAGGTTTTGGACTGGAACACCAGGTTTCAGATAGCACTGGGCACAGCACGAGGACTGGTTTATCTTCACGACGAATGCAGACAGCGGATAATTCACTGCGACATCAAGCCAGAAAACATTCTCCTGGACGACAATTTCTGTCCGAAACTGGCTGATTTTGGCATGGCAAAGGTAATGGGCAGAGATTTCAGCCGCGTGCTGACGACTACAAGAGGAACGAGAGGGTACTTGGCTCCAGAGTGGGTCTACGGCCTCCCCATCACTGCCAAGGCGGACGTTTACAGCTTCGGAATGACGCTGATGGAAATCATATCGGGGCGAAGAAATGTGAATATAAACGTGCAAGCAAGCAAGGTATTCTTTCCCGCGTGGGCAGCAACTCAGCTGGAGAAGGGAAACATCGCGAGTATAGTTGACACAAGGATAGCAGATAAGGCGGATATTGAAGAGGTGAGGAGAGCTGTTGCGGTAGGCGAGTTATGCATTGAAGAAGAGGAGGATGCGAGGCCAAGCATGGCCCAAGTTGTGCAAATATTGCAAGGAAAGATGGAGATCACCACAAACTCTTAACATCTCCGACGGGTCCTGACGTGTTTTCCCGACGACCCATAATTGGACGGAGATGGTAATGATGCTTCTCACTCATATTCTTTCAACAAAAAAATTACGAGCTCACACTTATCACTCATATTCTCACTAGTTTTTGTGATAAAAAAGATTTTATATTACATTAATTCAATACGATATAAGATAACTTTCAACAAAAAAATGGATAGTATAAGAATACACTCCAAATCCAGAAACAAAGCTAAGCCGAGCCTAAAAGAATGAAAAACAAACTAGATTTGACATTATTGATGAGTTATAATTTTTATTTATGTATTACATTTTTTTATTAAAATCCATATATTTCCAAAAATCAAAGATTTTTGCACATCTTCGCAAATGGTGGCCGAGTGGCTATATGGTTAATTTTGCTCCCTTTCAATAACTAGCGGACATTGAAACATTGAATTGAACATAAATCACTTTCCACAATAGATCCAATAACAATAAAACTTGAATAATCTAATGAACGACAAACTGTAAGTAAAACTATTAAAGTTGCATAAAACCGCGCAAATAATTTCCTCACACTAAATTAAGAAAATAAACAATTTTAATTTTCCATTTTATTATATTTAAAAGGGCATCCAATTTAACAAGGGACATGATAAATATAAATAAAAAGAAATACCACAACAGAAACAGAATAATCTGTATAAAACAGACACGTGATAAGGGAGAGAATGATGTTTGGGAAAAGATAGGTTAATAAAAAGCGGAAGAAATAGAGAGTATATAATGCCTGCGGTGCAATAAACTAGTAGTTATGGTGTAATATTTTTAGCCTACAGCTATCCGTGTTATAGGGGACAAATATATATCCATTATTAACTCTTACATCCACACACATATATATATATATATATATTTTATTTTTATTGAAAATCATAATCATATATTAAATAATGAAGTACAATGCTAATCATACAAAAATGGATGTAAAAGATCACACCACGTATGCAGGATCAAAGTAGCCATAAACTATGCATTTCGAAGATTCGATAGTTAAAATATTTATGTTATTATACACAAATTATAGAGATCCCTAAAATAATACTTGTTACGAACTAATTCATGATTAATTAATTGTAAATAAGAGGTAATGTTATAAAACAAGTCATATTAACTTTTAGATTATTTATTAGTCGTGATTAAATATTCGTTAGTTTTTGTTCACCCTATTTTATATAAACTAGTAGTTGCTCCGTTTTTGTGGGGCACAAATATACACCATGAAGATGAGTGCGGGGGTTGTAGACTCTGTGTAGTTCCATTGTTTTGGGTGTAATTCGATAAGGGTAAACGCTGGTGTAGTTGGTAGTATGGCACTAACACGATGACATCCATGGGCCACGTTGCTGTAGGCGATACGTCGACACCCCGATTTGGGGTTTAATTAGTGGATACAATTTTGGAAAACAAGAGATGAAAGAGTAATTTTAGGGATTTCGGTTGCGTCTGATTAGTGGATAATTTTTTCTTGTTGGCTAATGGAGAATAATATGATTGCTTCTAAGTTCTTTGCCAACGAGGGGTACTAGTTCGATCTATAGAGTTGGGAGTAGAAAGAACTGGGGGGAGGGCGGCTATGGCTTCTGTATAGTCAGTTGGCACTCCCCCGCCCTTCTCTCTTTATGGTGGTTAACTTTGGATGCGTGCGCCCCTATATCTTTCCATTTAACATTTCCACATCAAGAAATATATTTATCTTTTGTTTTCTCAAAGTTTGATCTCACCAAGGGCAATTCATATTCTTTGTAACACATGAAAATGTTTAATTGAGTTATAAGGACTCCAAGAGTGACATTATTCCTAACCTCAAATCTCATTTTACTCTTATATTCTTTACTCTTACATCACACTATGGTCTCATTATTAGCATTGTTTTATAACATTTGTAAACAAAATAACACATACTTTTCACTAATGGATTCACTACTACAAGGAGTGTAACCTAGCACGAGACATCCCATTTCTTTGCTCTTATACACTGCAATGTTAAACACATGTTACAACCAAGACATCCACTTGTGTCATTTAAATCCCACCATAGGAATATCATAGGAATACTACCTTTGTTTGGTTTTGGGCCACTCACTAGGGTACAAAAGGGAAGACATGGGGTAATGAGACCCCTTTTTTTGTTTCTACACTTCTCTTAAGTCAACTTATTTTAAATACAATTGAATTTGCTAAGAGTTATGTACAATTTCCACCCATAAGTTAACCCCTTAATCAGCCAAGGTTTGGTTTAATTCCAATTGCACCTAAGGATCTATGCCCCAACTATATATGAGTTTAAGGTGAGAGGACATATTTATGTTAAACAACCTTCATGAAAGACCAAGGTGTTATGTTGTTAGTAACCAAGGTAACACATTTATCTGTAAGGAACTAAAGAGATCATTAACAAGAGTTTAAGTCATAGCACAACTATTTCACTAGCTCCATTTGTGTCGTCTAGATCCCACAAGGAATTCATTCGATCATGAAGTTAATTTCTAAATCTAACTTCGTAAGACTTGGTAGTCCACTAGGATCCTAAGGAAGTGTTAGTTCTTCTTACACCAAAAATATTTTGACCATGTCATTCCTAACTGTCGGGTTTACGAAGATGTCACTAAACTTACCGACTATGACGATAAATTCAAACTAGGGATCTTATTTAGTTAAGATAGAAGGTGTCATCGAGTATATAGGTTTAAGTTCATTCGAAGGTCTCATTTTTCTATGCTAAAAAGAATAACACATGAAGGTTAGTTATGCATGAATTTTGTACTAGGGTTGACTATTTCGTTTAGATTTCTTTATTGCATTTTCAAGGTAAAGAACACAACACACCAATTAATTAATCATCTATTGCACACTGGAAATGCACTACAAGATATTACATTCAAATTCATTTAACATATACATATCCAACCTTTTTACCATATGTAAATCTAAATCGAAATGGTACTATGATTAAATGCACATTTCCCAAGGCATTCCTAAAACTAGCATCTCATACATATTACCAAATTTCAAATATAAATTTCTGTAACATGGCAATACATTATACATATATACATTTTTCAATAACATATATAAATTACAATAATAAACAATGAATTACACCATGCCTTTTCGCCATCTCACTTCCATCCTATAAAACCATGTGAGCATGAAATCAAC
This sequence comes from Taxus wallichiana var. yunnanensis, assembly GCA_018340775.1. NCBI lineage: Eukaryota > Viridiplantae > Streptophyta > Pinopsida > Cupressales > Taxaceae > Taxus > Taxus wallichiana. The sequence continues at coordinate 27,384,801 of CM031235.1, forward strand.
GATAAATCAACTGGCATGGCATCCACCTAATCTAGCATAATTAACATTTTTAGTTTCCCATTTACATAATAATATTAATAATTTGCATTCGAAAGGAGAGGGTTAGAGACACATATTTATTTCATTTCAGTTCACTTCATTTTTAACCAAGGAGAGAGAAAGAAATAGGGAAGAGAGAGAAACACTATTTTTCCAAAAGTTTAATTTCACACAACAAGTCACACGATAGAGTTTCAAACAATTATTTACAAGTGTCAACAAGTTTCCATGATGGTTTGGCAACCCGACAGGGGTCCTACAACTTTATTTTTATGTTTTCCTGCTAGTTACAAAAACGTTCAATTTAGGCTTGGAGGCGAAGAACCCACTTTTGAACGTTGTCTTCTAATGAGAAAACACACCACGAGTAAATTTATGTGTGTTCTCATATACACCAAGAATTCACAGAACTAACGGAATTCAGAACTAGCGAATGGTTTACAATTGGTGGTTAGTTTTCGAGGCCATCGGTCATAATTGACCTAGTTGCAAACGATCAAAAGTTAGCTCGAGGATCAGAAAACCACATCCAAAACTACCATTCGATGGACGAACGCGTAACGATAAATTTCCTACAAGTTCCCCTATATATGGATAATTTTTCGATTCGACGGACCGAGAGTCGTGTCAATCGCTTCAATGGCGGCTGGTTTTTCTGAGCCACCGATCGCAATTAGTCCAATTTGACCCGTCAAACTGCGACCAGAGGCCTACAAAACCTATTTTCCAAACTAAGCATGAATGTGATTATCTTGATTCGAAGGTTCTAGGTAATTTTCTAATAAAAATACTAGAGGTTTGCGAAGGCAAATAATAATTTTGTTGCTCATGGTTCAAACGGAAGTTCAAAACGAAAGCCAACTTTTCACTTTTAGCAACTTCTTACAGTTGCAAAACGGTGTAACATGGATCCTAGAAGAGCATCAAAAAGATCACAAATGATCATCCAAGGATTGAAGTGAATCCTCACATAACAAGGTACATGAAGGAAGCTTAACATCTCCTTTACGGAGTTATGAAGGTTGTTTTACAAGTCTCCAAAAATCACAATTTATTTATTTAAATAAGGAAATGGTCAACATATTTACAAGTAAATCAACTTCAACTTGTCAATAAAAAGGGTACTATAGCAATCTAGTTGGGTCAGAATTTTGCTAGATCATCTCATAGTGAGTGTTTAAGTTCATGGTTGTTTACCAAGGAATATTAAATTCGTAAGTTACGATATAACGTTTTATTGTTTTTTTTTAATTTATTTAAAACAATCAAATGTATGATTATCCTATGGTTTAAAATTTTATTTCATTGCAAATCAAAACCAAAAACAAGAATTATGAAAGATAAGGAGAGATGAACCATGCTGTTTGAGTTGGCGAGTTGCCAAAAAATTAAAAAAAGTGTGTGGTTTGCGGTTGTCTAAGCATTTCATCAAACAGTTGCACGCATCCACCATTCCACTATTTTCCATTTACTTGAAATCTTTCTATTTTCCTAAAATGATCTCCCAGAGGGTCTTATTTATTTTGGTCTGAGTGAAGTCTTTTCCAAGCTCTACTCTAATGGCGACGAACTCCTTGGTCTCTTGAAAACTCCATTGAGGGAATAATGTTTTAGGAAGTGTCCCGATCCAAATAATTTACTACCTTTGCTAGAAACCAAGTAATAAACTATATGTTATTTATCTTTTTCCTCTCTCTCTTCTATTTCATCAATTAAGCTACACGAAGAGATGGTTATCTTGCCTCAAAATTCAATCTCTTTCTAGGGTTGTGCCGTTTTCTCTTTAGTCTTGGCACATCAACCTCCACAATATGCAACAATCATTGGAATATGAGGCTTCAACTTGGACATAAAGGCAAAAAAATCCTACCTTTGATTATGGTAGCTCTATAAAAGGATCTTACATAGATATCAAAAGAACAAAGAATGGCAAGGAAGAATAGCCACGGAAAGTAAAGCACAATTCTAATTAATCGGGCCAAAACATAGAGCTCCAGTGAAAACTCTTGAGCGAAGGGCCACGAATGAGCATTTTAAGTAAAGGTATAATAGATCTAGATCTTTGCATCAGCTATCAAGGTCGCGAATCATGTCATCATTTAAATAACAATGTTTGAAACCCCCAAAAGACCATAACCTAGAAGATAGAATATGATCCCACAAGAAATGCAAAGCATGACCCATTAACTAGTAAGTTAGATATGGATACTCAAACTAAAAGTGAACGAGAATGTCGAAAACAAAGGTGGTACAAAAAACAATTGCTAATGGCCATGGCATATAGAGTATCTAATGCATAGTATAGATGCATAAACAGAGAGCTTTGAACATCGAGTAACCCCAAATGCGCATGTAAAAACTCAAACCATAGCTTCCAACTCTCAATCATGGCAAGAATAAAACAATATCCAACAAAAAGGAAAACCCACATTTAATTAATAAGCCAATAAGGGAAAAATATAAGAGATGATCAACAATGGCCACCATGAAAATCCTCTAGAGTTTCCCTATCAAAGCTTCCATCAGAAGATAGGATGCAAAACACTACACCAATAGAATCACCTTCTACTCCTCAGCTTATTCTTCTCCATTTTTTTCATACAACAAACAAAATAGTGGCAACAGCAGTTTCCTTTTCCCCTTAGAGACAAATGATCCGCTTTAGATGCAAATAAAAATTTTGATCCGATAAATCTATTGTTGTATAAAGCGAGAATGAGTATACATTAGGGATAAAGACTTGTGTCCATACGTAGAGCCGATTTATCTCAAAATGGTACTAAAATTGGAGGGCAACTAGTAGTCGATAGCTCTATTTAACATAGTTACACACAACATTATGGTTTTTCTTATTTTACGTGTCCAACACTTCTTTGTAGGCATCCAATTCTGTTATGTTTTAATGTTAACTTGGGTTTCTGCATGGTTGAGGTGCCTTGATTAGAATAAAGTGGTTGTATTATTATCAAGGATAATGACAGTCTAAATGGGAGGTTGAGCTACCCACATGCTCTACCAAACCCACTTACTCCTCCACTTGTTGCACACCCACCTTGCCCACGCCTTCACCTAACCATCACTTCCCACTTTTTTTTATAGTGTAGTTGTTTTATTTAGCTAACACTACATTTCCCTCCCCTTATAAGAGCATTTTCCTTGATGTGACATAACACCGAACCTCGAAGGGCACGTAAGAAGTAAGTTAATAATGACACATTTCATTTAACAAAACATCTTGTTAGTACAATGTGACCACAAGGAAGAAAAATAATTTTGGCAATACCTTAATTTTAATGTTCTATGAAAATTGGCAGTTCTCTTTTACATTATTACCTATTTTATATTTATTATTTTCCATTAACAATTTTTTTTATTAATCTCAATCTCTTACTATTTCATTGTTTTAAGATTTTTTTAATTTACTTATTTTCATGGGTTCTCAACAATAAATGGCATCATGATACAACATAGGGCCCAAATTCAACACTAACGGTCCTGCAAGACATATAACTACATATTTCCGCGACTGTATCACATCATAAGAAACTCAATTGAACCATGGAAGGAACATACACGATCCACACAACATAGTACTTATTGCACATGCCCCTGACACAATAGTACTCGTAACATAAGCAAACTACAACAACATGGAATTCCTAACACGTACACATACGAAGGTTTTACAAAACTCCAACCATTTTTATAGCTATATAGTGTCAAGATGGAAACAACATCACAAGACACGGCCTAGACTCACAAGAGTACACATAAACCATAATACCAATACCATACACCTCCCAAAACATCACAAAACAACTCCATATACCTCCCAAAGCATCACAAAACAAATACATATACCTCCCAAGAATCACATAACAACTCCATATACCTCCCAAAGCATCAATCACACCCACACAAATCTCTTATGCCTCCCTCAAGTCTCTTATGCCTCCCTCAAGCAATAAAATAAAGATAAATTTTCCTTTTTGCTCCCCAAAAGAGGTCGGTCACCCTATGGCCCTAGGTGCATAGAGTCCAGATACCTCTAACCCAAGTGACATAATAACTCATGGTTTGACAACCCACTAGTTATCTGAAGCTCCTTGGGGCATACCCCCATACAATGAAGCAGGTCCATAGGTTCCACCATTGCATGGTGAATCCCATGACCCTATTCCAACACATTACGACATTAGAACCAACATAACAATCCATTTCAAATGCCAAGTGGCAAAAATGTCAAGCCTTGAGCTAGGCTATAAAATGTTTGTTGGTGCAAATCAGCAGCACCCCTGGATGTGGATTAGACTTCTAGTTGACATTTTGGACATCCAGTGTGATTGCACAACATTGAATCTTTTCCCCAAGTGTGGGACTTGTAAAAATGGGAAAAGAATCTCCAGTTTAGAGGCTAGTTCCTCAACTCCTTTGATCAGGTGTATTACTTGCAAGTTATACAGAGGTTTCAAACTCAAAATCCTACTCTAAATTCCAAGGGGACAAAGATAGAGAATGCAAAAAACTGAAACTAATGCTAATAAGGTGATGCACCAAAGGAGTGGTGAGCATTTTTACTTCTGCAGATTGACACAGATCATAGAAATGTAATAAAACTTCATGCACAAACCGATAAGCAGAATGAAAGGTCGGGATGAATCAAACAACACAAGCCGAGGATTAAATTTCATTCACAGAGCTCGCATTGTCATTTCCATTATCAAAAACACATGCATTACAACATCGAAAGGCGAAAACAGTTACGATCTTGGAAGAGGTCTGATTTTTTCCACAAAATCACCTTCAAGGTGAAAAAGGGAGCCTCGCAATACATGAAAAATGTTCAACCTTTCAAAAATGAGCCAAATCTGGCTTTTACCATACCAGAAACGACCCCAGGAGAGAGAAACGTGGAAAACGTGGGAGAGCTTCAACCACCGACCAAAAATGCAATAAAACAACATGGGCATCCTTACAGTCCATTCCCTGACATTTTTCACCATGCTGGGAGAGAATGCGAGCCATTCTTCATTAAAAATGGTGGTTGAAACGTCATTTCTATTCATTACCACGTGCCCGAGGCGTTTTTAAATTTTCTCTCTCTAAACTCCATCAAAATAAAAATTGACCCGGAATCTTGTAGAGAATTTCACCAGCTTTCCGTTGATATAAAGAACGTGAAAAACCGAGCTTTGGATCAAAAGTTATGGCCATTTGAAATTTTAGGGCAAAACAGGGCCAAAACGGATTGGCGGGTGAAAAATTTGAAATTTTCCACTTTTTGCATTTGGGAAAATTTCCCAAAAATCCCCACACTCTGCCGTTCCGGGTGCCACATTTCCATTGGTTGCGGGCTTTTCCTTCTTTTTCCTGCGGGCTGTCATCTGCATTTTTGCGCCACATGGACACGTGGCACTATCCCATCAAGCTCGCGTTTGGGGGTGGACTTTTCCTTCCGAAATTTCCTTTGTTTTACTTTGGGAAAATTTCCAACTTTTCCCCGCATTCCAAAGCTTCGGTGCCCATGGCGATCCCATTGGCCGCAGGCCATTGGGGCAAACATTTTTTCTTTTGATTTAACCTTTGGGAAAAAATCCCAATCTCTCCCCGTGCTCATTGCTCCGAGTCCCGGGACACGTGGCAAGCTCGACGGCCCAGTCGGCGGGGTGGTGGGCCAAAAATTAACATTGCACCTTTGCCGATCACTTTGCCAAATTTCCAATCTTTCCTCCGCCCTCCGCCGGTCCGATGCCTTAGGACACGTGGCATAACGTGATTGGGCGCGGGCCTTTCCTTGAGATTTTTCCATGGCACCAATCACTTAGTCAAATTTTCTATTTTTACTCCGCCCTCCGCCACCCCCTTTCCTCTAGAGACACGTGGCACAATATGATTTGATGTGGGCCTAGCATCAAAAATTTTGCTTGGATCAACCCTTAGAAAAAATTTCCAATTTCTTTTCCTTGGACATGTGGCGAAGATCTCATTCGTCTTAAGAGCGGGCCTTCGATTGTGAAATATTCCTTTTGAAAACTTGCCAATCACTTAGTAAAAATTCCAATTTTACCTCCGCCCTCTGCCACTCCCGAGGACACGTGGCACGTTATTACTGGCTGCGGGCCTTTCAGGAAAAATTTCCCACAAAAACTCCACCGAGCCATAACTTTAAAAATATATGGAGTTAGGAGGAAAACTTTACCTTTCTAGAAAGTTGAGAAAAATCTCTATCCAATGGTGCCATTTCCAGAAGGTCCCGAGTGCACGAAAAGCACAAAATTATGACTGAGGCACAAGAGAGGGAAGAATGAAGGAAGTTAGCCACAAAATGAGCAAGGGGCTCATTTTGGATAACAATTTTGGTGACTCAGAGGGGTCATCTGCCTACTGGATGAAGTTACCAGTTGCCTGAAACAATCCATTGGGCATGGAGTCATCAAATTCTCTGCTTGGTACCCCAACTGATTAGAACACTACAAGGAGGAAGATGGAAGGTAGGACACCCTCTGATTGGAGCAAGGCCTACAAAACACATTTCCTGGGACAAAGTACGTGCCCAAAGCACTTAGGGAAAGAAAAGCTAATCTACAACAAAACAATGTGCATAAGCACTTGGAGGAATGAAAACCTAAGCTAATATGTACAAGGTGGAGAATTCCCTTCAGTAGCAATGCTTTAGATGGATTCCATTGATTGGAATCTGTAATTCTTCGCCATCCAATGAAGATAATTGGAAAGCATTGATGTCCTTACACTTTATGACCATGTATGGGCCACTCCAAATGGCATCAAATTTTGAATGCCTTTCTGGTTTTTCTCTATCTGCATCCCATTTTAACACTAGATCTCCAACTTGGAAAGATCTATCCTTGGCCTTCATATCAAAGGTCTTCTTGATCGAAGCTTGATCCTTCTCCATTGCTTGGGATGCCTGATCTCTGATTTCTTGAAGCTCCATCAATTCTGCATATCTAACCTCCATGGGCCCAAACTCCAACAACTCCAACTGTTTCATGAGTTCCAATGTTGGCAACTCAAGTGACATGGGAAAAATTGCCTCTTCCATAAACAAGCTTGAATGGAGAATTACCTGTAGATCTCTTGGGAGTTATCCTATCAGCCCATAAGGCTGATTTCAATTTGGTATGCCAAGACCTCTGATTTTCATCAAGAATTCTCCTAATGATCCTTAACAAATTCTTGTTTGTAGATTCAGCTTGGCCATTACCCCGAGGGTAATAATTTGATGAAGTGCTTAGGTAGATCCCATTCTTGATAGCCCATTCGATTACATTGGACCCAATGAATGCCAATGCATTATCGATATTATTGTAGCGGGTATGCCAAATCTGGTTGTTATTCCCTCATAGAAGTCCAGGATGTTAGATTCATTTGCTTCCTTGAGTGCTACTCTTGCTTGACCACTTGGTGAAGTAATGTTCTTTGTTAGAATCCATTTGTGCCCTTGGCTTGAATTTGGATTAATTACTCCAATGAAGTCCAAACCCCATTGCATGAAAGGTGGTTAATCAAAATCGGATGCAATGGAAGGGCAACTAGCCTCTCCTTACCCGTGAAGAATGCACAATTCTTGCACCTCTTGATCAATGCATAACAATCACTGAAAATCTTGGGCCAATAATAGCCACCCTCATGATCTTTAGATCTGTCACTCTCGGTGCAAAATGACCACCAGTTGATCCACCATGGGACTCTTCCAACACCCCGTGAATCGATTTGTACCAATGCATCTCAAGCGGCACTCCATTCACATCCCTTTTGAACAAAACACCATCAACAAGGGCATATGGGACAGCTGCAATCAAGTGTCTTCTTTTGGTCTTGTTCATCTCTGAGAGGGCATAGACCTATGCTTAGGAAGTGCATTATGTCTTGGGTCCAGCAAGGAGTGAGGACACCATTATTTTCCTCTTGAGTGCTTCCTTGTTCATGGTTGTCTTGCAACGCCAAAACAACCTCCTTCTCATTGCATGCTTCCTTGTGTTTCTTCAAGACCATTTGCTCACACAATCCTTTTCCTCCGCTGACTTGGTGACTTTGATCTCAATGTCATACTCCATGACACAAGTAATCCACTGCTCTCTTTTCATTTAGGTCTTTGTTGAGGAGGAAGTCTTTACCTCCCACATGAGAAACCAACAATTGAACCTTGTTGTTTGAAACTAGATGCTTGAATTTCTTCAAGCTCCCGATTCTTAAGGGCATGCTTCTCAATGAAAGAATATCTCACCTCATAGTCCTCCGGCTTTGGTGAAGAAAGCAATTGGCTGCTCATCATTGCCTTTGTTATAACTGTACCAAAATTGCGAGAATAGTATCATCACCCCCAAATGCATAGAGGATGAAATCCTTGGAGAAATCCGGGTTAATGAGAGTTGGGGCTTGTGAGATGGCTTCTTTGATTGTTTCAAAACTTTCCTTTCCTTCTTTGTCCATTTGAAAGCTATGCTTTTCTTTAACATCTTGGTGATAAGCTTGACTAGGGCTAAAAAAATTGGGACAAACCTCCGAACAAAATTTATCCTCCCAAGAAACTTTGAAGGGCCTTCTTGTGGCTTAGTAATGGTAGTGCTCTTATGGCTTCAACTCTTTACGGATCAATTGCTAATCCTTCTTTGGAGACAATGTGGCCAAGGAGCTTTCCTTCGTGGGCTAGAAAAATACACTTTCTAAGATTCAAGGATACTCCAAATCTTTTGCACCTTTGGAACACTTGTCTCAAATGAAAGAGATGGTCTGTTGCATTTTTGAAAAAACAGTGATATCATCAAGATATATCAAAGCACCACGTTGTTAATCAAATCCTTGAACGCCATGTCCATTGCTCTTTGGAAAGTAGCTCCAGGTGTTGGACAACCCAAATGGCATTTTCTGTATGCATAAGTTTCCCATTTGGTTGTAAAGGTTGTCTTAAACTGATCCTCTTCTTTCGCCATAATCTGATTGTACCACTGAATAGCCATCAAGTAATGAAAACCTCTCGAGCCGGCAACAACTTGTAAAATATGCTCCATAGAAAGAAGTGAAAAATGATCCTTGAGAGATGCTCTATTCAAATCTCTCAAGTCAACACACAATCTGATTTCCCGACTCTTCTTTCTAACTGGAACCAAGTTGGCCACCCAACTAGAATGCTTGATAGGGAGTATGATTCTTGACTCTAGCAACTTATTCAATTCTTTTCTCATGAGAAGCTCCATGTGTGGATTGACTGGCCTTTGTTTTTTCTGATGGGTTTAGTACTTGGATCCAATTCAAACGTGTGTTGAGCTAACTCGGGATTGAAACCTTACAAATCTTCATAGCTCTAAACAAACACATCGGGAATTCTTGACAAATCTGTATGAACTCATACCTTTCTTACTTAGTTGTCACTTTACCAACTTGGAGTGATTTTCCTTCTTCCACCAAGATGGACACTTTGAATCTTCTCCTTGACTTCGATGTTTGCTTTCTCCTTCCTAAACTGATCATTAGGATTGAAAATGGACTCCAAAGTAATAAGTCCCTTTGGTAGTTTGTTGGTTTTCAAATTGCACCACTTGGTCACCATATTGCTGCTCCAACTTTTCTGATTTTTAGTGAGAACTCACTTCTTCTTGTAATAAATGGATGATTTATTGATCATTTTCGAACACTTGCCAACTTACATTGTTGTCTAGCATCTTTGAAGGCCTTACATCACATGGATGTTCGGTTGTACCTTTTCTTTTTGATGCTTTCAACAACGTCAAAGGCTGCCCCAATCTGCTGTAAGCTTTGTCGATGAGCTTGGTTCTCTTTTCTAGGAATGGATTTGATGCCAAAACCCTCAAAATCTTTAATGAGGTCCCACACCCTATTTTTGTAACACTGAGCGAGATCATTCTTGGCACATGTCTGCCCCTTAACTTGGTTGACAATCAACTCACTATCACCAAAGACTTGCAAGTTCTTTATTCCTCTCTTGATTGACCAATGCAATCCTTGTATCAAGGCTTCATATTCAGCAGTGTTATTAGAGCATGCAAACTGAAATCTAAAAGTTGAATAATACTTAACTCCTTGAGGTGAAACAAGCATAGCTCCCCCTCCCGCACCGTGTCTGCTCCTTGATCCATCAAAAACAAGCGCCATACCTCATTGTCACCTTTGTGGCTTGGCTTGGCGATGCTAGGAATAGGCTGATTTTCTTCATGCATGCAATAGACTCCTAGCTCAGATTCTTCTATTTCTTGATAAGGATCAAAAGCATGCACCTTGTTTGCCCATTCATCAAGAGTCAGATCTGGGATACTTCCAACCTTAGTGTCAGCTTCATCAGTGCTTGGATAATCTTCTTGATCAAACGCTGAACAATTGGTATTGATTTAGCTTGGAGTGTGAGGCTCAATGTGAAAGTTTGCAATAGGTTCAGATCTGATTGTGGCCTTGGTTCCATATCTTGTTCTAAACAACATGTGTGACCAATTAGCGAGATAAGTAACCTCCAATCTTGGCTATGAAATCCCTTGACAGACATAGGGAAAAGAGTGGTGGAAGATCTATTACTGAGACATCTTGTAAAACAACAATGTTGGGGCATGCATGCAAAGTAAGACTCAAGTTTTTTATCACTCCAACTGTTGTTATTGTTGTCACATCCAATTGCACTACCCCTTTGGATATGACTTCATATTGAAGCCCTAATTGATCAGCTATTTGCTTGGGCATTCTTGAACTACTTGCCACCGAATCAATCATGCGATTGTGTACTAATTGGTTTCCAATGATCAATGAAACATAGAATAGAGGGGCTTCAAAATTTTACCTTCTTGTCCTCCATGATTCCCCTCGGTTTGGCAAAGCATTTATGAGTACCTTCTCTTGCATTTGGACTTGATGATTTGAAGTTGACCAATCCATCATGGCAACTTGTAGCAAATCTCTTTGGCTAGGATGGATAGTGATTCCCACATTGATATGTTTACATTTGTCTTCTTCATTTGATCAATGATGTTGAATGGAGACGAAGCATCTTTATGTTGTCCCTTGGCCTGCACATTCATTCCTTGCACATGGGCCACAACAACTGGCATTTGAGTTGGCCTAGGAGCTATCTTAGGCGATCCTTGCGTGTTTGGAACTGCATTTTGCTTGCCAATAATTTGTGGAGTGATAGAAGATTGTGGATTTCTTGGAGCTAATGGTTGTTCTTCACCCAAATTTCTCCTTTTTGACCTTGTGTTGGCTGCAACACTTTGGGGAATTGTTTGATTCATGCCATAAAAATCTTGACTGCCGGTTTACAAGTATGGTATCATTTGGAGCTGATTGCTTTCTTTGGAATGTTTCTTATTGTTGGTTATTTCCTTGACTACCTTCACCCTCCACTCCAGTTGTAGTCACCATTAATGCTTGATTTAAGGCACCATTGAAACACATAGACTGGTTGTGAGGTTCATTACATGGGAAACACCAATCATACTCTTGAGCTACGTTGTTTTGCATTGGCACTATGGCTTTAGAGCGATGTAACATTGGGATTATAGGGCTGAAATGGTCTATTGGCAGAGGTCTTGCTTGATTTAAATTTGCAGCTAGATTGGGTGGTCTTTGAGGCTAATATGGCTACTGTTAGGTGAGCTTGAGGATGGAAAGAAGGTCTAAAACCTTGGGCTTCTTTGCCTCTTGAGTGTAACCAACTCATTGCCTAAATTTTACAAGCTGCTTCATTACTTTTTGAAGTTCATTTGAGGCACTAGAAGATGAAGTAGAAGCTTCACTTGAATTCTGATTTCTAGGAGTAGGAATAAGAGCTAAACTAGGCACTTGACTAGTATTTGGGCTCTCTAAACTTGGATCTGATGGCATTGGGGGCTTGGGAGCTAGCTTGCCAACTTGAATCAAACAATTTTCAGCTCTAATGGCAATGCTATAAGCAACAGGGATAGTTGTGCCTCCCATGGATTGAATTAACATAGAAATATCAGAATTTAAAGCTTTAAGGTAATATAGAAAAGCACCTTCTTCGTACATTGGGCCTTACACCACTTTGGAATTCTTTCCCAAGTCATTTGAAACCTGAAGTTGAAGTCAGTCAGTTGCTCATTGGGAGCTCTCTTGATGGTTGTCAACTGTTCCAAAAGGGACAAGTTATCTCCCTTTTCTCCAAACTACTCATGGAGGGCTATACATAGCTGGTTCCAATTTTGGATAGAACCTGAGGCAAGACTCCTGAACCATTGCAAATCTTTCCCTTTGAATGAAGATGCCAATAGTTTGACAATAACTTACATCTCATTAATCTCATGGATTGCACAAATATTAGCAATATCCTTAACATGATCACCAGGAGTGGTCTGATTCTCTCCAGTAAAGTATGGAATGTTCTTCAATGCTGCAACTGGGATTGGATTTTGTGCATTGAGAGCAAGTGGGTTCTTTGCCAAGTGAAATTGACATAGGGGTTGTTTGTGCCATTCTGATTGGCCTTAGAACCCTTGTTGATTGAATGAAAGGCCTACCAGGTGGAGGAGTTGATAGAGTTATGTTTGGTGGAGATGGAGACCTTTGAATTCTCCTCCCTCTTTGCCTTCTTCTTGGAGATAACTGCAAATACTCAAACAACACCTCTTCTTCTCCAACTCTTGACCTTGTGGTGATGCTTCTTATGAATTTTCAGTGTCCTGCACCGATAAAACCAGCTGATTCTTCTTCCTTGGAGTTGCCAGATGTGTAATTTAGGGCTCTTTTAAGCAAGAAACTTGCAACAAATGCACATCAATTTGTTGCAATGGAGATGAAGACCTCTAAGGTCCCACCGGGCATGCCAAAACTGTTGGTGCAAATCAGCAGCACCCCTGGATGTGAATTAGACTTCTAGTTGACATTTTGGAGATCTAGTGTGATTGCACAACATTGAATATTTTCCCCAAGTGTGGGACTTGTAAAAATGGGAAAAGAATATCTAGTTTAGAGGCTAGTTCCTTAACTCCTTTGATCAGGTGTATTACTTGCAAGTTACAGAGGTTTCAAACTCAAAATCCTACTCTAGATTCCAAGGGGACAGAGATAGAGAATGCAAAAAATTGAAACTAATGCTAATAAGGTGATGCACCAAAGGAGTGGTGAACATTTTTTATTTCTGTAGATTGACATAGATCATAGAAATGTAATAAAACTTCATGCACAAACTGATAACTATAATGAAAGGTCAAAATGAATCAAACAACACAAACAGAGGATTAAATTTCATTCACAGAGCCTGCATTGTCATTTCCATTATCAAAAACACATGCATTACAACATCTGAGAGGCAGAAAACAGGTTACAGTCTTGGAAGAGGTCTGATTTTTTCCACAAAATCACCTTCAAGGTGAAAAAGGGAGCCTGCAATACATGAAAAATGTTCAACCTTTCAAAAATGAGCCAAATCTGGCTTTTACCATGCCAGAAACGACCCCAGGAGAGAGAAACTGCGGGAAAACGTGGGAGAGCTTCAACCACCGACCAAAAATGCAATAAAATGGCATGGGCATCCTTACAGGTCCATTCCCTGACATTTTTCACCATGCTGGGAGAGAATGCGAGCCATTCTTCATTAAAAATGGTGGTTGAAATGTCATTTCTGTTCATTACCACATGCCCGAGGTGTTTTTCAATTTTATCTCTCCAAACTCCATCAAAATACAAAATTGACCCATAATCTTGTAGAGAATTTCACCAGCTTTCCGTTGATATAAAGAATGCGAAAAACCGAGCTCTGGATCGAAAGTTATGGCCATTTGAAATTTTAGGGCAAAACAGGGCCAAAACGGATTGGCGAGCGAAAAATTTGAAATTTTCCACTTTTTGCATTTGGGAAAATTTCCCAAAAAATCCCCATGCTCCACCTGTTAGGTGCCACGTGGCACGATTCCATTGGTTGCGGGCTTTTCCCTTCTTTTTTCCCTGTGGGCCTGTCATCCGCATTTTTTGCCGCCACATGGACACGTGGTACTATCCCATTGGTTCACATTTGGGGCGGACTTTTCCTTCTGAAATTTCCTTTGTCTTGCTTTGGGAAAATTTCCAACTTTTCCCCACGTTCCAAAGCTTCGGTGCCCATGGCGGGCTCCCATTAGCCGCGGGCCACAGGGGGCCAACATCTTTTATTTTGATTTAACCTTTGGGAAAAAATCCCAATCTCACCCCGCGCTCTGCTTTGTTTCCGAGTCCCGAGGGACACGTGGTGAGCTCGACCGGATCGGCGGGGTGGTGGGCCAAAAAATTAACATTGCGCCTTTGCCGATCACTTTGCCAAATTTTCAATCTTTCCTCCACTCTCCGCCGGTTCGATGCCTTAGGACACGTGGCATAATGTGATTGGGCGCGAACCTTTCCTTGAGATTTTTCCATGGCGCCAATCACTTAGTCAAATTTTCTATTTTTACTCCACCCTCTGCCACCCCCTTTCCTCTAGAGACACGTGGCACAATATGATTCGATGCGGGCCTAGCATCAAAAATTTTGCTTGGATCAACCCTTAGAAAAATTTTCCAATTTCTTTTCCTTGGACACGTGGCAGCATCTCATTCGTCGGCGGGCCTTCGGGGTGAAATATTCCTTTTGAAAACTTGCTTGAATCACTTAGTAAAAATTCCAAGTTTACCTCCGCCCTCCGCCACTCCCGAGGACACGTGGCACATTATTACTGGCTGCGGGCCTTTCAGGGGAAAATTTCCCACAAAAACTCCGCCGAGCCATAACTTTAAAAATACATGGAGTTAGGAGGAAAACTTTACCTTTCTGGAAAGCTGAGAAAAGCTCTATCCAATGGTGCCATTTCCAGAAGGTCCCGAGTGCCTGAAAAGCAAAAAATTATGACTGAGGCACAAGAGAGGGAAGAATGAAGGGAGTTAGCCACAAAATGAGCAAGGGGCTCATTTTGGATAACAACGTTTAAACCCGATATGAAAATTTAAGACTAAGAAAAGCAAATGGCTAATTAGCCATAGTTAGTGCAAAAATCCACATGTTAGTGCAAAAACCAAATAAATGCCCAAAATATAAGAACATGTCAATCAAGAAAACTGTTGGTTCTTGCAAGAAAAGAAAAAATGTTCAATTTACAAATAAAATATGTATAGAGAAATAACACATTACAATAACTATGTGGCCTTATATGACCACCAAAAGGGTACTCAACGAGTTATTAGAACTTGGACATCAAGCCTCATCTCGTAAAATAACATATCAAATAATATAACTATCATCATCTCTATATGAATCATCCCTCCACCACTTCCACAAGGCTCAACATAGTCGTAAATACACATAGGTTGAATCCATACGATAACCATATAAGGAGGGAGAAATGAGTATAGGTCACCATCTACTGAGCCTAAGGTGTATGTGAAACATGATATATATGACACCCGTTGAGTGAGATTGATGACGAGGATGATTAAACAACCACCAAAGTCTTTATCCGCGGTTTTTGGGAAGCCTTACCGTAAATTCATGTTGATATCGTTCAACGAGCCCGATCCCATGAAACTCATTTCATCAATTAATATGTAATTCACATATTTCATCTTCTCTTGGAAGTGGAGTAGTGTTTGGCCCTAAAGCGGTTGTACATCATGGATTGGAATTGAAAGGCTTGCATGGATAGTGGTGCCTTTAATATGGAAAGTTGTGACACCTATTGGGGCTAGGAGTAGTAAGCGGGTGTGGTGTGTAGGGGATAATGATTGTAGAACATATAAGATTTTATTGATTAGATATGATTTACCGGTGTCGACTATACCGATAATAAACCATTTTCAATGGAGGTGTAGTAGGGTTCACGGTGGCATGGCTCTTAATGATTTGTAAAGCGGTTTTTGTTGAATCGAAAGCAAGTACAGGTCGGTATTGGGTAGGGGGTATGCAAAAGTGTGGGTGTTTGAAGTTAGCTTATTTCTTGTGAGACTCTCCCCAATGGTGGGTGGCGTCGAATTCTTGTAGACCAAACATTATTAGGTCATAAATCAGTATAACACCGGGCCGGATGGATGCGGGAAAACAATTCCCACTCTTCCATTTGTTCTGTCTCATAATTATCCATATCAAGGTCAGAGCTGCTACTCGTCTACTAGGATGTTAGTCTCAACGGGTGCTCTTTGAATGTGTCAGGGCTGATAAGAATGTTGAAATAGTTCCCATTATTGGCAGATTTCAGAAGGCATACCACCTATGTCACTTAGAATGTTTGGAACAGCTTTTATAAAATCATCTCACTGAAGCAAAACGCTTCATAGGTTGATGAGTCACGGACTAGAATAACTGAGTAGCAGGGGTAAACACGTCTTATATAGCTACTATGGGCCTTGGGTGCCATTGGTTGGAACACTGTGTACATTGTCAACCAGACTTGCACACTTTTATGAGTGATATGCCTTCTAAGGATGGTGGTCATTGTATGTAGGATTGAATGATTGTTGGGGTTGCGATCGGGCCTGCGGTTGAAGTTATAATGTGCTTGAATAATTTTTTCCCTACTGCCAATGATAGGAAGAGGTGGTTGTAGATGGAAAGGGGTAATTTATGTAACATGTGACATGTTTCTTGGGCCCCAATGTCATGGTCTACTAACATTTATGTTAGAAACTTACTGTAGGCAAGTGTGGCCGAATTGTGTAGGGTGGCATCATCTGAGACTCTAGTTAACATGTGGTGGTAGCTTTTCGGATATTTGCTCCACTTTAGCTGCATATTTTGCTATATAATGCAGTACTGCATGTTGGGAAGTCACTTGGTTGAGAGTTGAGGTTTTTCTCCAAACTTGCAACATTTCGGCATTATGAATGTTGACTCTGTCATCATACATGTCGGTGTGTACGTAGGCTTCCCTTTTCGTTTATAAGTAAGTCGGAAACATCTTACGGGGGCCATGGTGCTTTGTACCGGCATTATAGGTGGGAGCCTATTTTCCGCAGGCATGTGTTTTCGAGCATTTATTGTGCCTTTGAACCCAATTAAGCAGGTCGATGTAATCAACTTTAGCACGGAGTTGGTGAATAGTTGTAGTGTCTAATAAGCAAGGGTCATAAAAACATCGTGATGCATCTTGGGAACATCTTGTAGCCTCGTGTTTCGGTTCCATGTCGTGACGTAGGTGTCAAAGAATGCCTTGGCAACCTATACTTGATTAGGGTTGGTACAATCTAATGCGGCCATGCTTGGTGCATTTTCCAACCACATGAATCTATGTATATGTGGTGACCCTCTATGTTTCCATTCATATCTGCACAAGGAACGTGCCACGAGGTTCGATGTGGAAATTGGAGACAATAATATAATATAATGTTATTATTAGGTTGAATGTGTAAGGGTCTTAAGACTCAATATGATGTTATTATTAGGTTGAATGGCATTAGTTGTGGCACAGACAACAGTTTGTCTGCTAAGAAGAAGGCACAAAATGAAAACCACATTTCTCCAGATAATCTTAACCAAACAAACTTATTCGGTATGTAAACCTTCCTAATCCGTGATTTTGTTTTCTTCATTATGTTAATTCATTTTTTTCTCGAGGATCTGAGAGTGATGTTTGTTAAAAAATCTAGATTACCATGCTCAAGCTCCTTATAGAGAAGCAAGAATGGCTCATGAAGACAAGGAGGTTGATATCAATTCAAATGGAAACCCTACGGAAGAAGATCAACAAGACAGTGCAAACATCGAGAACAAACCTAAAAACATTCTAAATGGAGAGTCTATCACCAAATCAAATTCTTCAAAAAATGACCATGATGGTTATCAGGTTAATTTAAATTTGGAAAAAAATTAGAAAATGCTCAGACCAAAGAATCGCCTTGTAAAATCTCAGTTGATGGTTCCAGATGTGTTCCATTTGAGGACGAGGAAATTCAAGAGAAAGTGCATGAAGTAAGCAAACAAGCAAAAATCATGGTTTTAGGGTAAAAGAAATAAGGGAAACATTGGCTTCATTTCCACAAAAAAGCAATGACAAAAAGACCACTTGAACCCAAGCACGGGTCTCCAAACTTAGCAAAGCGAAAGCATTCATCATGGAGGGAGACCCGATTGGGAAAGGAACTTGGTAAAGGTGCTGATCCACACGATGATTTTCTCGACACTCCCATGGAAACTGCGCTTCAATTAGTGAAGCAAAAATTGGAAGCTTGTGCTAATGTCCCTGAACATATGGCTTCAACTATGCAGGAAAATTGTGCTTACTCCAATGAAGCCCAAACTTGTAAAACGAGTCGAAATAATCCCATTTTGGATGATAACGAAGATAATGATGAAACACAAGGCATAGATCCTGATTGTGCCCAATAGATAACCCATGCAAGATATTTGCAAATTTGGTTTGTAATTCAGGTGGGATGAAATTAGAGAACTCTAACATAGAAGTCTTAATTATTTAGGAAAATCAAAGGAGCAAAACTAGATGCATTCTTAGAAGGGTGACATTAACTACAAGTACATGAGCCTGTAAGGAAGAAAACATATAGGGATGCTTTGAAAGGTGTTGAGTGCAACTAGTACAAGAGATTTTATGATCTTTGTTTAGGTGGGGGATGGTAATGAAATTGGTGACATTCGTTGTGAGCATCATAACGATGTATCATGACATCAATATCGCTATGTTCCTCTTCTTTATACCTAAAGGGTTTTGAAATATTGGCTTTGAATCCGATCTTTGAACTCTCCTAACCATCCTCTCGTGCTCTGCAACCATATTCCTCCCGAAAACGTCCTCTAGCGAAATTTAGGAATCCTTATATGCCACCTCCTAACATTAAATATGCTTTGGCTTTGTCAATGTTAGTATAATAAATGTTATGACATCAATTTTTTTTTGAAAATGTTGAAGGTTGTAATAACATCTTGATTTATAGGCCAATCAAATTATAGATAAATAACATTTTGTAATTATTTTGTTAAAAAATGTGCAACTTTAGTGATATTTATTAATGTGAGAATTGTATATTTGTTTAATGAAAATAATAAGACTCTCTGATTGGTTAATAAGTACAAATAATAACTAGTAGTTAAACAAATATGAAACCTATACTAATAACATAAAACGAAGTATTTGACCTGGAAAATACATCTTGCGATGTTCCCAAGAAGCCCACGGAAAATTGGAACAAGGATTGAAAAAAGTATCCGAACTTCTCCCACGAATGAAAGGAAGGTTAATAGTTAAGAAGCATTGAAATTCTTATCCCCTTCCGAGTGGCCACTGGCGAGTCGACCATGGTAAATGATAGATCACCGCTAGGATCAAGAAGAGAAACAGCCGTCCACGTGCATCGAGTTTTAGGGAAAAATCAAATATCCAGCGAATTGTGATTAATCAACCCCATTTCCTGCTGCCATAAACTCAAAATAATTCCCCGACGACCTCTCTGATCTCTGCTGCCATCCACAAAACAAGATTCGGGTTTCAGAAGGGGGAAAATAATTGAAGAAGAGTTGATTTTCCTCGCAGGCAGAAAAGAATGTCATCTGGCGCCGGTGGAGGAGGAGGAGGTGAGGAGGAACAGAGATACTGGTGCCATGAATGCGAAACGATGGTGCCTCTTCTGCAAGGAGCGGAGGGGGTCTCCTGCGGGGTGTGCCATGGGAGTTTCGTTGAAGAAGTAGAAAACCCTCCACCACCACAAGGGCTGAGCGGCAGAGAAGGAGCGTCGCCGATGGTAAACATCGGAGACGGACGCGTGGGGAGATCATTAATCCCATATTGGAGCGTTACATCGGTGCTGCCGTGGAAGGTCCCGACGCCGCCGGTTTCAATCCAATGATGTTAATGACGGGCGGCAGCAACATTCAAATCGTCTTCAACCATGGAGGAGGTGGCGGTGGCGGAGGAGGAGGAGGAATAAGATTACCTGCTACAATGGGTGACTATTATCTGGGTGGCGGTCTGGAGCAGCTGATCCAGCAATTGGCCGAGAATGATCCCAACCGGTACGGCACGCCGCCGGCGTCCAAGGACTCGGTGGAAGCCATGCCGGCGATTAAAATCACAGAAGATCATCTCAATTCCGACGGCGGGCAGTGCGCAGTGTGTAAAGACACCTTTGAAGAAGGCTCGGAGGCACGTCAGATGCCCTGTAAGCATATATACCATCCATATTGCATTTTACCCTGGCTCGAACTGCACTCTACTTGCCCCGTTTGCCGCTACGAAATGCCTCCGGAAGAGTCTCAAAACCCTAGCCGTGGTTCAAATGCAAGACCTGCCGACGCCACCGCTGGTGGCGCTACCGGCGGCGCTTCTGGCGGGGCCACCGGGGTCGGCGGGCGGAGGTTCACTTTTCAATTTCCCTTGCGGTTTCGTACCGCCGGAGCTCCGCAGCCCGGCGGGAGCAGCTCCGGCCAAGGCAATACTGCACCGGCGCCGAACAATAATGAAGAGGGCAATAATAATGACGGGGATCAGTCAATGTCAGAGGCAAGACATGAAGACTTAGATTGATGATGTGTAAGGTAGCTCAGTATTTCCCTGACGAAATTTTATATCATCGCGAGTTACATATTCTTTGTAATTACATGTCTGGAATTTTGTTATGGTAATGCTTGCTTTTTTTTATCATGTTTGTTTAAACCTGGGGTTACAAATTCTTTGTATTTGCATTTTACAATGTATATGTAAGTTGCTGCAATCATTATGAATATTATTGTTCGACGAATATGTAAGTTGCTGCAAACATTATGATTTTTATAAACACTATGATTTTTATAGTTCAATTTCTTTTAGAAAGGATGATGAAGAAAATTGAAATCATTCCTTGTTTCCGGCACATGAATTTCTTTTTATTCTGCATTTTTTTGAAATCCAGGGTTATGAATTCTTTCCATTTTTTACATTTTACACTGAATCTGCGAGTTGATGCAATCAACAAGACTTTTAATGTTCTTATTTTATTCTACTGAAGGTATTGTAGAAAATTGAATTTATTTCATGCTTCTAGCAAGAGTAAATAATTTGATACTGGCTTTAGTTTCTTTTTTCTTAAAATCCAGGGTGAGAAATTCTTTGTATTGACAGTTTACACTAGATCTGCGAGTTTATGCAAAATCAACAAGACGTTGAATGTTCTGTTTTTTCCTACTGAAGCTTTGTAGAAAATTGAAATTATTCCTTGTTTCAAGCAAAGAGGAAATGTGATTGGTCGTGAGTATCTTTTGTTAAAAATTCCCAGGTTAAAAATTCATTGTATTTACGTTTTGTGCTTAATGTTTGTGTTTACGCAATCAATAGGGTTTCAATTGTGGAAAACTTTTTCTGCTCAAGGAATTGAGAAAATTGAAACTTTTCCATTTTTCAAGCAAGAGGAGATTGGACATCGTTGGGAGTTACTTTTTATTTTCCCCTTAGAAGACGGGGTTAGAAGTTCTTTGCATTTACATTTTACATTGAATCTGTGAGTTGATACAATCAAAAAGATTTCTATTGTTCCAATTTTTTAACTGGGAGGTATCTTGAAAGTTGGATTTATTTCTTGTTTCAACTTTCAACTCAAACAAGGGGTTAATATGGATTGAGAAACATACGAGCCTCTCGCAAAAACAAATTGCAATCAATAGGAATCCATAGGACTGTATCAATTTCTTCTATTTAAAGCATAGGTTAACAACTCACTTGGCAGCTCAAAATTTTGACTTGGACTCTAGACTTGGCAATTACTCATCAATTTTATTGCTACTTTAAAAATATAGAAATTCATAAAATAAGCTTAATAATAGATAAAACACTCTTAAATGACACAAGAAATGAATGTAGAGAAGGCATAAGTATGTTTCCATTTAATTATCAACCACAAAAGAGTACAATGCTCAGTTTTAGACGAGAAAAGAATATAAAGTACAAATTTCAATGCTAATAGAAAGTAAAAACTGGCAAACACCTTGCAGCAATTGAGAAATGCACAAAATTCTGTGGCAGATAAGAAAGAGAGAACAAAAACTGAGTTTTTTGAACGGGACTGTTTTATGCTGAGGTTGCCAAGTCTTGGCAAGTTTTGCTGAGTTTTAAGCTACAAAAATTGCGAGCTTGCGAGTTCTGAGCTGAGATATTTTTTCACAGGCGAGTGGCAAGTACTTGTTATTGCTTACTGAGTTTTAATACTATGATTCATATTATCAAAGAATTTGTTCCTGCTTCATGCCGGAGGCATTGATGGAATGACCTGTTAGGTACTTTTGTTTTTTATTGATGGTAAAAGTAGGGATTTGATGAGGGCCCTAACCCTTATACAAAAAGAATAATGTGGAGGTTTCTACTAGGTACTTACATATTATTAATGTGGAGGTTTTTTGTTCTTTTATCTTGATATGGTTTGCCTTACTGGAATTTTTTTCTTCAGATTGTTTTTATGAATTTTGCTTTCATAGCTTCTTCCATAACTATTGTATTCACCGGTTTGATAACCAATCATGCCTTTTTGCCAGGTATTTGGTAAAAGAAATGACAATGATGGACTTAGCTACCAAGTATTGACATGTGAATAATGTGGAGGTTTTTCTTTCTTTTATCTTGGTATGGTTTATGTGGCTGAATTTAATTCGTTAATCCTTTTTAAGTTGTTTTCATGCCTTCGCTTTTGTAGCTTCTTCCATAACCATTTTATTCACTGATTTGTTTGATAACCAATTGAGCCTTTTTGTCAGGTATTTTGTAAAACAGAAATGACAGTGATTCCAGAAAATCAAATACCTAAAAATGTCGGCTTGTGGAAATTTAGTATAATCTAATTATGGCTCTTTGCAACTTTCAATCAATTCTCAATTATTTGTTTGTTAGTTGAGATATTTGAAGGGGCATGTATTTGTTGCTTTTACATTAGTGGTTTGGACACGGTTCAATCTACTCAAAGTTTGGGCTGCAATATATGTGGCTGAAATCAATCATTTGTAAATATAGACCATAGTAGTCTTTTACACATGTTTATGCATTTAATTATCAGAATAAGCAGTAGACTTCTATATGGTGTTTTGACGTGCTATTTTTATTTGGCACGTAGATGCTGTGAGTTGCAGTGTTGATGAAATTGCTGCAAATTGCTTGTTGAGAAAAAGACTGTTGGGTTATTTGATAGCATTTGGCATACATATATGCTTTAAAACCTCAATACATGTAGTAGACTTCAAAATTTAGTCTTTTGTACATTCTATTATTATTTGAATTGTAGATGCTCGGTTTGAAAACCATGACTGCTGGTGTTGATGCCATTGCTGTAATTCACGTCATGAGCAAGAGACTTTATAAAGTTGTTCGATCCATGGACAGAAGAAAATGTATTTCTATGTAGCCTTGCAGGCCAGAAGGATGGAAGTGATTGCACATGTATGATCACATCCTTATAAATGGTCTTTATGTTGTATGAAGAAGCTTTAGAGGATTGTGACATTATGTCTTTTACATTAAAATGAACTGCGACAACTGTAGGAAATATGGAACCTGTTAGCTGTTGTAGCTCACCGAAGTGGTTCAATATATAATTAAAAAAGCACGTGACTAGATATTTATTCAATGTTTTCATAAAAGATTTGCTTCAAAAAGTTAACTATCATACTCATCTCTAATGCTGCCCTGTAAAGTTCTCTGAACTTTGTTTGATTTGTTATGAGATAACTTGGTCTTGGAAGATTTTGATGGTTTGTGTGCACATATTAGTCTTCTAGGCCATATGTTTTAGCTTATGGTGTTATTTTAGTTTGTAAGGATTTTCTACCTTTTCCATGTTGCCTTGCTAATATGTTGTGCATCTGACGTTGTAATTAGATTTTGATTGTCTGGCGTGCATTATAAATACAATTTTATAGTAGATGTGAATCATAGAATTATTTTGTATCAGTATTTTGGAGAGCTTTTTGGGAGTATGTTATCATTTCATAAAACAACCAAATCAGTTAAGGGACTCTCTGCCTTTTTAACAAATCGAGATGCATAGGAAGCTCTAAGTATGAGGTGCAGAGCTTAGTGAGATAATTTATTGTTAGGGTTTGGACAATAAGTTTTTCCTGCAACTATGTTATTAAGTGAGGTAGTTTCAAGTTTTCATATTATACTTAAAAGTTTGATTCAACCAACTAGGGCTGAGGTTGTAGAAATAATTTTATCTTGGACAAAATGCAAATAACCACAAATTTTTTGTATTTCTTATAATGATCTTTTGTTAATTGCATGGAATTTTAGACCATGTTTTGGAAATTTGAAGAGGTCATGCATTTTTCCTCTTCAAATCTCTAGAAAATCTAGGTTATTTTTAAATTTTGCTGATTAAGTTAACTGTCGAACATATCAATGTTCGGCTGGTGTTATGAATACATTTTCATCTGATCCAAAATCTCAGTGTTTTTGACATCCGCTGTCTCTCTCGAGAGGACCCTTGGAAGATGCAAACTTACAAGTGCTCCAAAAAATGGGCCTAAATTTGGTAAACTTGATTTTCTCAATCATTTGAGGCTGCCGAAATGCTCTTAGAGGAATCCATAGAGTCAACTTACCGCATTATTGCATGAGACAGATTTGCAGCCATAAAGCTTAAAGACCTTGCAAGTTAACATGCGTCCACCATTTTAGACTTTATTCAAACTAAGAGATGACATGTCTAACCGAGTTCAAAGAAAGCAGGATATAGGGTGTCAAGATCTCCTGCCAAAATGACCTATTTAATTTTACAGAAGAAAAATGAACGTGATGTGCAGACTGCCTGCTCTTCAGCTCACTAGCACAAATTGACAAAAGTACGCACCACCTTGTTTTTGAGAAGTTAGTCTTGTCACTCATAGAGATATCTTTAATTAGAAGAGCTTATGGTCAAAGTCTATTGGGCTTGCAGGTATTAGCCTGCTATTACTATTTTTGAAATGTATTTTTGAACTTCATGATGACTTTATTTGACATATGAGGATTGACATTTTCATACAAATTCTCTTTACAAAGGTGATTTAATTTTTTGAATTCTGTAATATTGTAATGAGCTGTTACACCAAAACCTCGAGGTATTAGTGAAATTTGCACATGAGGATCATATCATCCCACCATGCTTCCGCTGAGCCAGACCTCGGGTTGGGTTTGCGCCCGCACTCCCATATGTGTGAGCCTCGCTTCACCGACATTTAGGCGCCCACGGGCTGGACTACATGGCATAACCAACCGAGTGGGATTCAAACATGGTTGGAGGCTCGATACCAAATGTAACAAACCGCTACACCAAAACCACGAGGTGTTAGTGAAATCCAAGGATCATATCACCCCACCATGCTTTCGTAGAGCCTGACCATGGGTTAGGTCTGCGCCCGCACTCCCATACGTGCGAGCCCCGCTTCACCAACGATTAGGCATTCCATAGACCTCGACTACACGACATAACTAACCGAGTGGGGTTCAAACATGGGTGGAGGCTCTAATACCAAACACAACAAACCATTACACCAAACCTCGAGATGTTAGTGAAATCTAGACATGAGGATCATACCAAATATGTTGCACTGACAGGCCTTATATTGATATAGAAATGTGTAGTTTGCGTGATTTCCATTAGCACGATGTCAACTCCCATGAGCAGTATTAAGTATAGCTGGTTTTTTTGAATTGATTACAAACATCCCTTGGTTATGTTATTGAACTGCACAACAAGGCTCTGATTTCTAAAGATTTAGTTTTTGAATTTTTCTTCCTTTCCATGTCCAAAATTCGTTTGCTTTATGCTCATTCACCATCTTAAGTATGTTTCTTGATACAGAGTTTTGATTTTAAATTAATCTCGAACTCAATTTTAAATTAATCTGCATTAGATGCCTTGGATTTTGTCTGTATCCTTCATTTTTTGATTATGAGTTGAATTTCTGAAAGTTGTTGAATGCTTACGTGTATCCTTGATAGTATTAGATATACAACTATAGCATTTCACTAAGAATTGGCAAATGCTTAGATACACTATTTGATTCGGGTTATCTGCCAAACCATAGTGAAGCAATTGTCCTTATAGTATATCAAAAATAATCTGGATTCTTTGGCTGCATGGCGTGACAAGGCGGCAACAGTGAGGGCGTGCTTCAGGTGGTTTATTTTCTTCTATCAATTGCTGCTGACGATCCAACCATCAGACATGAGACAACCCCTTCGAGGAAAATGTGTCCATAGAGAGACCTAGGTCATGCGGTAAGTATCAAACGTTAACAAGTCTTTTCAGAATGTACAAGAAAGTTATTCCTATTGTTTTCCTCTCCATTCTTCCAGTATATCCAAAGGTAATTACGAGGTGTGCATCTCGAGGCCCATTTCTAATTTTCTATTCAATTGTTACTAAAACTTCAATTGTTATGCTATAAATTCTGTTAGTGTTGGGCTCAACATTGGTTTCATTATGGTGAGGATTGGACTTCCAATTTTTATGTTCCAAATGTAATAATTGTTCTGTCCTAAATTCTGGTTTTTGTTCCCCTCCACCATTAGATTATGCGCAAAAAAACCTTTGTTGCCAAATCTTTCTTGCGCATTTCTTGTAGGTGAATATGCAGGTTCACAGTTTTTAATTTAGAATTATGAACAAGAATTAATCGATTGTATTCTCAATTTTTAGCACGATTCAAACTTGATGTAGTTGTTTAGTTTTAAGTTACTGCTTGCACAAAGTTTGCAGTGGTCCACAGGGGAACAACCACAGATATATCCCCATGTATATTACTAGAAAAATTAGTTGTTCATGTGATAAAGAGTTCAGCATTTTCTTGTAGATGTTAAGTGTGTTTCAGTCATACAATGAATAAAGCTTTATTGTTTCCAATCATTTAATGAGTTAACAATTTTTCTTGTTCTGTTGTTTCCAATCATTTAATTAGTCAACATTTTTATAGTTTTGTGGCTTTAAATAAGTTTATTCCAGTAGAAGTCTATGCCTAAGGGATTTATATTTGTTTGATAAATATCCTGTTGTAGTGATACTGATGCCGTCGGCAGCAATGAAATCCTGTAAGGAATTGTGAAGATTGGCAAAACAACTGTAGAAAAATAGACGTTTCCTGCAGTTCTTGACATAAAAGTTTAAAATTGTAGAAAATAGGAGCCATCTGTATAAGAATCCAGACCTTTCCTACTCTACTTTCTAGTCTTTTTAATCTTATTTTGTAATTATTCCAAAACTAAAGTTTAAGCTTTTGTTGCTCTCCAAGAAAGGCCGCATAGTTCCACTTTATTAGAATAAAATCTACTTAATTCTAAGAATGTTACTATTTGATTATCTTCTTAAAAAAACCAAATCAATGGTTCAAAACCAATCGGCCCAAAATTGATCCATTGCATCATTTTTCCTTGATGAAAAATCCTGAATTCCCCAACTCAAAGTTGTCGTATACTTATTTTTCTTATTCCTCAATTGCCCCACGTTGCTATTTTTAGTCAAACATAACATCTTCAACCGCTTCAACATTTTCAATATACTTCATTGTTTACTGGTTGACCTCTTTTGCCGCAATAATATTATGTCTCCTCTAGCAACTATTTCTTTATGCAACACTTATATGTTCTTTTGTATTTCCTATTATGTATGCTTCTTCAATTCCTGTTGTATTCTCTTCATCTCCATTTGCAAGTTCTGGTTCACTCGCCTACAATTGTGCTCATCAACTGCTGTGATGATGCCTTTTTCTGTTGCTGCTAAAATTACCTTCTTTCTCAGCTGCTAATCATTCATTCTCCTCCAAGTAGGTACGTTTCCTCTACAAGAAAATTATTTCCAATTCTCATTAAATCCATTTCAATTTGCCATTCTTCGTCTGCTATAGTGTCAAACGATTTGCCATTCACATGCCTATTGTGAGCTGTTGCGAGGCATTTCTTTACCCCTTTGCTGCATGTCTTATATAATTTTAAAAAAATCTTTTTCTTTGGAGAATCCCTTGCTACACTTCTTTTAGATGCACATTCTAGACCTTCCATGATGTGATTCTTTCTTTATCAAAAATTTCATGATCTTTTTAGTAAAGCTAAAATTTGTTGCTTCTGCCTCATCGGAATGTTTGCTCTTATCTTAATGCCTCATTCTAAACAAACTTCTCCTGAAGTTCATAACAACGACCTACCTCTTCCCTTGTGTTCCACTTCTTTGGGAGGTACTCTTGCAAACAAGAAATTGATAAGATCATTAAATGGTAGAAAGTAAAGAGTGAAACTATGTAATTCCAACAATATATACAAACGCAATTTGAAGAGCTTGAGATGTGAGCTCAAGCCATCAAAAGTAGAAAGACCACGCCAATTGTTGGACACGCAATTTGATCAATGTTTTGGATGGAATTGAACCTTCAAGGCAATAGTATTGTACAGCCTATCAATTTGAAGTGGGCAAGACATGTCTTATCGTATGAGGCATTATACCTTAAAGAATCATTTTAAAAATGGGCTTCAATGACATGTGATGATACCCTCATCATTTGGTTTTAAATTTGTGAGCACGTATGTTCTTTCCTTCTAAGATATATTTTGGACATCTCAGTTGACTTATGGGATGAATAACAAACAATTTGTTTTTGAAACTATAAAATTGTTGTTCACAGTTCTCCATCTCAACATGGTCATTGTGAGTGCCCTAATATTAACATTTTGAATGTTATACGTTGCCACCCATTTTACAAATTCTGATGATGATGTCTACCCTATTGATCATTAGAACATTCAAAAATCCCAAAAATATAAACATTTTCATATCATTCTGTATTTTCATCTCTACGATCTTTGACTTCTAGCCTCTTTCTTGTTATTTTGTCTCACGTGTAACTTGGTAGTCGTACATCTCAAATTCCTATTGAAACTTACATGATGTTATACATTGTCTTTTTAGAGAAGATTTGCGAGTGAGACATATGTTAGAAATTTATGGGAGCAAGTGTGTGTGAGTTTTTGATCCGACATTTCAAGTCACTCTATAGGACATCATCATCGGAAATAGATGAAGCTTGTATAGTGACTTGAACCTTGGATCAAAAACTCACACATAGTTGCTCACGAAAATTTCTAACAATGTCATGCATTGTTGTTCTACACTCTTTTGATAGTTAGTTCTTTCAATTTAGGTGTGCATATCTACCCCTCTTTCTCAAGTGTCATTTTTGTTGTTTTTAATATGTTAGGCTGTTTTGGGTCATAGCTTCGTTAATTTCTTCTAAAATCTTGTCAAATCACTCATTTTCTTTAATATTTCCGTTGGCTTTGGATCGTTTCAAGACTTTATAGGTAGTTTATTCAATATGTTGATTTCTTGTCAGTTTGCTCAAGTTTGATGTCATTTTGAGGTTATCTTTGCAAAAGTCACTTTTGCATTCCAAATACTTAGAAACATTACCAATTAACTCAAAACACCCAAAAACTTACAAAGTGAACTCTAATCGCCCAAAAATCTACGTAGTGATTATTTGATTGCTTCGATGTGATTGTAAATCTTTTAGGGTAAGTACCTAGTTTCAAGTGATGTTTGCAACAACCTAGATTCGGTGCTAATTGCTTTGAGGTTCTTTTCAATTGCTTTTAGCTAACCACTTTTTTCCCTATAAATAAATGTGTAGAATTCAATTGAATGTCCAAAACGTAGCACAATTCAACGAATGATAATTTCTATCATTGAAATGGGCTGCCATCTAAAATGGGCCATCTTGGTTTTATGTGCAATGCTTGCCTTTTCCTATCCACTTTCCACGCGGTTTTGGATTATAAACATTATTCCATAGTTGATTGTACTACTTTATAAGCTGCACATATATTTCCAATATTTTAGTATTTCAGATCGCATTTTAATTCGCATAGCTATATTATAGACAAAAAATTGGATAGGCAGATTTGCATGGTAAGATGTACATAAATTAGGTAGGCCAAGTTGATTAAAGTCATTTTACTATGGCTCCTTTGCTTTATGTTTGTCTAAAGTGGGATCCACGAAATCATTTTAAGGTGTCTCATGTATGTGTTTGGTTCCGAGTAGAATATTTATTTGATGTGCGTCACATTTGGACTCGGTTTTAAAATATGATTTAGTAAAATAAGGGATTAGCTTCTAATTTGTCATTTGTCATTAGCCTTGGAATAGAATAATCTTTTTCTTGCATAATGATTTTTTTGGGCATATCACATTTAGGATGTGCATGGTAGTTAGATTCACGTTTCACTTAAATTGTTTCACTAGTGTCGTACTTATAACCTTATTCTTTCCACGTGTTTTTATGTTTTTTTCATTTACTTAGAAGCATAATTAGTTGACTTCTTACCACTAACACTCAATTAATTTAGCTATTCAATTTTCAATCCTTGTGTTGTTTGGCCTTTGATTTGTTTTGTGCTTTGTATCAATTTTTTACATTTTTATCTTGTATGTTCTTTAGGACTTTGTTTCTTTCTTGTCTTCTTCCATTTCTGCCCTAGTTCATTTTTTTTTTTGCTTAGTTTTCTCTCCCATGTTTTGTCTGTGGTAATGGGCAACTACAAGTTCCACTTTTGTATGGGTATGTCACCAATATTTGTGGGCCCTTCTCCCTTTTGTTTACGATTTCTTCGGTGTTTATGTGCTTTTTTGTTAGCATTTTCCACTAATGTGTTTCTTTGTGTAATAAGATGATCCTAATTTGAATTTTAAAAGTCTATAAATTAATAAATGCATTTTAGACATAATCATAGAGACAAATGAGATAGAAATTAAATATCATTGTGTGATATTGATGTTGTAAGAGAAGATTTTGTTGTTTCTAGGAGTATCCTCATGCCAAGAGTAGTATTCAACCATTTAGAGAGTATTATAGTCTTTATTAGTTGGTTTGCATCAATGGAGAGATAAGGGCCTAGACACTTGTGGCATTGGATTGCTTCTTGTTATGCATTGAGTGTTTCCAAATTGAAACATGGCGTTTAATAGAAATAGAGAGATAATATAGACCCTCATTAACATCGTTTGTTTTTATGGTCATTTAGGGTGTTGAGCCTATATTAGTGTTTGGAACAAGAACTTTTCTCCATTGATTCAAAGCAAATGACATTTATAAAGATCGAAATCAAGTTATCACATCCATGGGATTGATTTCACATTTCTTATGGAGGCCATTTTCATACGCGTATGTTTTTATCGCAACCATTTATGTACTTATACAAAACTTGTCAAGTGTTGTGCAACTATTATCCAAAACTGGTTAGGGTTTGATTTGTCTTGTTATCTGGGCGTGCCTTTTGTTCATTATTGAATGTTGTCTCCAAATTGAGTATTATCTTATGAAGCCTCAATTTTGTCTTTTTTAGGCATTTCACAATTATTCAAAATATTTTATAGAATTTAGTTGTCTGATTTTGTTGATTTCTCGTAGAGTTTACGGAAAAAGAAAGGTGTATGGTATATTTGACATACCATCCAAATTGATTAGATCCAAGACTCCAACTAGAAGTGGCACGAGGTACCATTATAATCTAGTTGATCTTGTATAAATTTCCCTTGATTCTTTGTTGAGGTTTGTTTGAAAAAGAAAATTGCCACTCTTAATGAAACTTATGTTAACCTTGAGGTTGAGATCGTGCCCAAGACAATTTTGATGGAATGGTAACCCCTCAAGACTTGGTAGTTAAATGTAAGAACTCTATGCAACTAATCCTGCAATTTTAGATTTAATAAAAATAAAATAAAATTGTACTAAAAAAATTCTACACTAGTCTTTCATTCCTCAACATTAATTTTTCTTGTGGAAAATAAATCAAATAAAGTTAGTTTAATCTTGAAGCAAAAATAGTTTTCATATATTCTTAGCCAATTTTAAATAATGGGCACACACCGTTATATATGTGTGTGAGGGGAGGGAGGGGGAGGAGAAAGCTAGATGAATAAAGGTTAAAGAAAAAAATTGCTTATTTTAAACAAAGGGCTTATGCAAAAGGTAGAAGCTACATGTACATATATTTGTAGACATTTGAATTTGGTAATTTAACAATTGATATGTCACGATTGATTTAATCTCTTTTGTCATGACTTGTGTGCCTATCATAAGTTCAATTGTTATATTGCGTCTATCCCTAATCCTATTGCAAGGCTTAATCTGCTCATTGCATTGTTAAGCCACTTACATAAATGTTCATATCAGGTCACAAGTAGTTTTTACTCTTGATTATTGTGCATAGAGCTTCATTAGTAGACCAAACTGTTAAACAATTCAATCATGGGTTAAACAATCTTGTCTTGTATCACCTTAACAACCATTATTATAATTCTTTATATCTTTTATGGGTGGACATCTCCATTATGGGTTGGTTGTAATGCAAATTATATTTACGAAACCCTCTATAAGTAAGTTTGAGACATTCATTTATTCACTTGGCACTCACTTTGCATTCCAAAGAACTCTTCAAGTACAAATCTCTCAAAAGACGAGCAAAGCTCTCATAATCTTCCGCAAAGAAAGAGTAGGCATTAAGAGTAGTCCTTACATATGCCCGAAGCACTCTAAACCAAGTCCAAGAGTCGAGCTTTCCAATTCAAGAGCCCACAAAGACAAGACAAACACAAGTAAGCCAAGTCAATACAAAATAATTATCAAATGTTCAAGTTATCAATTATATTTGCATCCTGAAGCATTATGTCGCATCTCTAGGTGAAGAATTATGTGTGGTTTGAGGCCTCTTGAAGTAATGCCAACATAGATGATGTACAAATTGCGCCAACCTATCTATTGATTTTTTTTTTCAAGATGATTACCAACGATCAAGTTTTTGGGTTAAGGTGGTTGATCTCAAAGGGTTTTGCACATGATTGAAACCTTATATTTTATAGTGAGCCATATACCAATTGTTTGCAGAGGCCTTGGAAGTTAAAAGCCCTTATTTGCAACCTAGACCAAGCTATTTGATGAAACCCAATTATTAGCCTTAAATCTTATATTGTGATATGTGATCTATGTTGTTAATACAAGATGAAGAAGGCCACCTGGTGGGGGCAATCAACCTCATCCTCAACAACCTTCTTTTCCTAGTTCTAGATCTAGTACTCCATCAAAGGGTTATGACATGTTGGATCAATTGAGTAATACACCTATTAAGATATCTATTTTGGAATTCCTCAAGTGATCATCTACTTACAAGGACATTCTATACGAGGCATTACAATCTACTATTTCTATCAATACTCAACCATCTTTCCATATGTTTTACGTGTGTAGGTTGTAAGGCTTGAGGGAGTTTGTGCATAATTAGAATTGATTAGAAATATGTTGAAATTTTCATAGCAAACTTGAGGAGCTTGTTTCAAGGTGTACAAGGATTTTTCAATGTACACAGATGCACACAAACACACATATTCTTGCAAGTCTTTATGCATAATGACACTTTTGACATCCATTTGATGTATTTATTTCCCATCCATGTGTTGCTTCCAATGAGAGTATTGTCCGAATGGAATTAATCTTGGCAACTTGAGCAAATGTTTCATGGTAATCAACTCTTTCAACTAGTGATTTTTTTTTTTGTTACAAGTGGGCTTTGTACCATTTAATAGACCCATCTCCATGGCTTTACATTTGTCATTATGAATAAAATGCATAAGCCTTGCTACGACAAACTTAGAAAGTGGAAAATTTGGGTTTAGTATGGGAACAAAAGCCTCCTTTGGCGTCATGTTTTTCTTTATCTAGGGAGACATGTGATTTTGAATATGGTTGTTACAATTGATTGCTTTAGCCTAGATTGTTGAAGTCATGTTCTTAGACTTGGTCATACAATTTTCCATTTCCATTCTATTGAATGTAGGGGACCTATGTGCCGATGTTGAATGGCATGCTCTACAAAAAGTTTTGAAAAGCCTTACTAGCATATTGCCCGCATATTTGTGCATAATTTTTTTTGACAAAAAGCGAGTATTGTTTATCAACAAATGTTTTGAAGGCCTTAAAGTGTTCAAATATGCCACTCTTGTATTTAAGAAAGTACACTCAAGTACTACGTGAAAAGTCATCAATGGTTGTAAGAACATACTCGGCCTTTGAAAATGAGAGTGGGAAAGGACATGACGTCATTTTGCAACATTGTAAGGAAGTTCTAGTATAAAGGCTTTGCCTTGTGGAAAAGGATCGTAATTATGTTCGCCAATACATAAACTCGACAAACACCATTTATACAAAACACCTTAGGTAGATCAAGCACAAAGTTTTGTGAACTTACATAATGCATTATATCTATAATTCAAGTGTCCAAAGTGTTCATGCCAAAATTTCCTTATTGAATTATCACGAGCAATGAGTGAAGTCCTTGAAGAAGATTCAAAACCATTAAAAACGTATAGGTGTGAACTATGAGCAACACTACTAGAAGTAATCACAATTGCTATTTTTTCCAAATCTATGATCAAAACATTGTTATGAGATAATTCTATAGTCTTACATTGCTAGAAATATAATTTTGATAAATTGAAAGAATATTGTTGGATATCTTAGGAACTAAGAGGACATCATTAATGCACCCATCATTCATCTTAATAGTGTCTAAAGATGAAATATGTAGCTTTGCAGAATCCTTAACTATTATCCATGAAGCGTTTAGTTTTTCGTAAAATGAGATGCTTAACTATATGTGTCATGTAATGATTGGCACCTGAATCTAGAATCCAACTATCTATAGATGCAATCAATGCACAAGATGAAAGTGCATGTCCTTTGTTCTTTGAAGAAGCTGAAAATAAGTAGGAAATGTAATAATGTTTTGTTTCAATGTTTCATTGAATGATTTGATTCTAAACCAACACTCTTTTCTCTGTATGATTTGATCTACCATAACAAGTACACTTCTCGCTAGTCTTCTTTTTATTCTTATTGTTGGAAGTGTGAGCACATCATAACTAGTTTAGGATATTTCCTAACTAGTTCTTTTTTTGCTCACACCTAATAAGCTTCATTTTGGGATTCGTAAGATGAGTTGTTAATTTAATCTATTATAAGTGAGTTATTTCACTCACGTTCATATTTGAGGAGCTGTTGAGAATGTGTCTCCTCTCATTGATATGCGGGGATATTATAGTCTCCAACTTTAGGTTGTTGCATCTATTTCGAAGGTGCTTTGATAATCTTTGTTTAGCTTATTTAATCAACTTGTTCTTGGATGAGGAACATATGAGTTTTGTTAAAGAATACTTGATTGCTTTTTTTGTTTTCTAATTGTTGTGTTCACAACCAAAATTTGAGTTTATTGTTTGTAATTGTAAGCAATGAAAACTACAAGCAAAAACAAAAGTAAGCAAATAATGAAAAGCAAACCTCCCTTAAAATCTTTTTGCAAACCTCAAGATGAGATTGCTAAAGTGTTGCATTTGTTGAATCTCTTAGAAGGGTTTGATTGTGGGTGCTCCAAGTTTACTTAGTTTACTCCCAAATGGAGGAGTGCTACGAGCAAGAGTGAACACAATGATGCATTTAGATGGCAAATGAGATGAAGATTTAATTTTATTGTTGTTTTGCTGCAATTGTACAAAGTTTCTAATGATTGTTTATGAAGGATACGTCATGTTCTTTATAAGCAAGGAGAGGCCATGGAGTGGTTGAAAGTTCTTAATGAGATTTGAATGCATTTTCCCAAAATAACTATGGAATTTGGTTATGGTAGTTCAAATGAATTGAATATCCATCGAGTGGCAATGGATTTTTAGTTGACAATAAGTTTGTATCCGGGAAGGTGGTTGTACATGCATTTTTGTTGTTTCCACCTTTGTAGGATTCTAGAAGTGAAGTGGAGTGGAGTGTGAGTAGATAAATAGATTTATTTCTATTTAAATAACTAATTAAGGGATGTGAGTGGGTGAATAACTATTTAATTAAATTAGCCAAAGGATATTGTAGTATGGTTTATAATTAATTTAATTAATTCTAAAGGGATAGACTTAAGCATGATAGAATTAATTTAATTAATTATAAAGGGATGAGAGCATGATATAATTAATGTAATTAATTCTAAAAGAATGTGAATTAGTATATTATATGTTGGATATGAATAAATATGCTAGAAATATGTATGTTTTTAGAGTGTCTACATTTGTCTCTCTTTAAAATGATATTACGAATAGTAGACATATGTAGGTCAATGAACGGATGGCGGGAAATTTTCCTCGGTGAAACATTTAGATGCCCCAATGATTGTGGATGATAAGGGAATACCCCCATAAGCAGATGAGTGACACAACAAAGTAGTGGACAACCACTTGATAGGAAGAAGATGAGGAGTAGGAGGATAAGAAGGATTTTTCTCGTAGCATGAACTGTCATTTAGATAGTGAAAGTTAGAGCAATGTTATTTTGTTGTTGCACAATAGAGTTGTCACCATGATTATTAAGGAATCATGATGTGTAACCCATTATGTGCATAAACAAACACACATAACAAATAAAAGATAAAAATTAAAACAAATCCAATATACATCGTAAAAGTATGCACCATGGCTATGAAGAAGCCAAGATGATAATGAAATACATGTAATTGGTCTAGAAATAATAACAATGCAACACAACTTGAAAGGAAGACAATTAACTATGCCCCTAATGCGTGCCATAATGATAAGTAAGTAGATTTAAATGCCCCCAAACAAGGACACTGAAATGCAAGGGGATTAGGATTAGACCGAAGAGCGGAGTTAAATAAATCCTCATGACACTCTTATTGGACCCGCATTGAAGATTGACATGAGAATAAGAAGGGTCATTGCCCCCAAGCAATGACCCTGAAATGCATGGGAGAGAATGAGAGCCAAGATTGCTCACGATGCACACGAGGGAGATGATTGATTTGACTTGTCCCAAGCAAGGACATTGACATGTAAGGGGAAGATGATTTATCATGATAGTCGTAATATGATTAGAATGATCACTCTTGTAGGAGTTAAAGGCTTGTTTTGATCAAGTTGTATTGATTGGTTGAATTTTTTGATGCGTTTGTAAGTTTATATGATTTTGTGATTATTTGAATGTTTTTGGATTTTTATTATTTTTTGTGATTTTTTAGATAATTTTATTTTACTTTTTTGACTTTTTGGCATTTTCAAAGGGCGAAAAGAGGTTGCAGATGAATGAAATGAGAGCTGCATTATAGGGATTGCATAAGTTGCCCCAACAAAGCATTTAAATTCCTTAGTGAGTTTGAATTAGTTGATTAGGGTGCCACAATGAGTGGGTGACATTGAGACGGAGAAATGGACAACCACGTGATAGAGAGAAGAAATCGCCTAAGATATGGTAAAGAAAAATTAGTGGGTTTTGGTCGGAGGCCAACAATAAGAGAATGAGGGTTAGGAGGGTATAAATAAATGGGTGGGATGGTTAGCAAAAATAACATGTCATTTGTGCTATTAAACCATGTTTGTTATTTGAGTGAGATTTGAGCTCTGATTGTTGAGAGAGATGGCTCGCCGATTAGGCGCAAACATCATGCAGACCGTGTGTGAGAGTTCGGGCTGAGGCTACGTAAGGGTGCCGCAGTAAGTAGCGAAAGAAACTTATTATTTTGACGCATTTAATGCTAGTTAGGTCTAGGAAGAAATGGAATTTGATATTAGCGCATGCGCTTGAGTGCAAAAAATGTGTGTAACTTGAGGAATGTGCTAGCGTACGAGTGTACGGGCTAGTGTTCAACTAAGGGCATGAACGTCTAAGTTGATATGTTAACGTTAGAGTATACATGCTAGCGTATAAGTACATGCGCTAGCATATCAATGGGTGCGCTAGTGTCATTAGGTGATTTTTAGAAGAATTTTTGGAGGTTAGAATAGAAGAAAGATGACCTAATAGTGTTTTTGGATGATTTTCAGGAGAGATTGCTATCATTGGACATGCAAGAGTGTTACGATCGATCATGGTCATTCGAGAGGAGATTTACGCGTAATCAACAGAGACAGTTTCACTTTTAGAGGCGACATGAATGACCTATATAGTGCAACTTCGACACATTATATTGGATCACTGTTTGTTGACCGCATTTGCTTTGAGAGATAACACAATGAGAACCAAACATTTAGGTTTCCTACGGGGAGATGACGATGCCTTTAGATTATGTGCGTTGGATCTTTCAGTGCGATACAAGGCCAACTAGTGTAGTGGATAGTGAGGCCACATGTATACATAGACACATATGGGATTTATTTGCGATGGAGGACATACCTAGAGAGCATGGCGGCACCACTTATATGAATGCATGGATGATGTGACAATGAAACTACTTGTCTACCTTATGGCTCTTATCAACGGCTACTTTACGCCCGATAAAATCGGGAGTCACTTTTAGATGGGCATGATAGAAATTTTTGTAGAGCTAATGGAGGCGTAATGTTTGCATAGGATCGGTGTATTTTAGCACACTTGTACAAGGATTTGCATCTTATAGTATACATTGGGAAAATGAGCCCGAGTCCAGCTACACTACATCGCAAATATGGTCACGGGACCACATAGTGATTTGGATGACCGATGAGTATTCTACGTGCCAATCTACCGGATGAGCCATCATCGTTTGGATGGGAGACAATAGGGGCTGGTTAGAGAGAGAGGACACATGGAGATATATCCTTCTATAGAAGAGCATTTGATGATTTGTAATTACAGATGGTTACATGGAGACCATACTTGACTATATCAACGAATGATAGATGTTATAGAGATTTCCATAGCTAAGGTGGATCACTTTATTATCGTGAATTTAACACCACATACTAGATGTGTATAGAGCGAGATAAGGTGAGGTGACAATTTGGTGTTGTGCGAGGATATACCTAGTGGAGAGAAATGGTATGCGCATGTTGCATGTGAGATAATGAAATTTGGTCCACGGATCGGAGAGAGAGAGATGTCGAGCCAATTTCTTTAGAGTCATTCCACAGGCATGGGATGCTCGTGCACAATTTGTAGATCTAAGCACTACACTTGAGTACGCTACATGATATGTAACGATTATGCCTAGGCGATTACTATTTTGTAGGTAGCTATAGTGGCAATAGCTATGGATTGGCCACAAAGATGAGCTAGGGGTAGATTGGGATAGGCTGAGGTCGAGGCACAATTATAGGCTCATGTATAGGCATCGGGACACGCACAAACACAAGCGCAAGTTCCATTATAGGTGTCACTACAGATCCCAAATGTGTAGATGCATATACCGATACATGTATCTTTACATGTTTTAGGGCAGTACATGGTCCATTACAGTTCTCGTGTAAGTACAAGTACCATTGCAGGGCACCAATATAGGTCCCATTGTCACCACCGAGGCCACCTAGTCCAGTAGTCAAAGCCGTAGGCGAAGGAGGAGATGATGATGGAGGTGGTTTACGAGAGAGAACCTATACTTCATATTGGACCATTAGTGGCACCTTATAGGCGAGAGAGGATACTACGATGATACAAAGAGATGGGTCCAGACAACAAATCTGGGTTGAGAGGGATACTTTGTTATTGTGTAGATCTTATAAAGGCTCCTAGATCGGAGGACCACAAAGAGGGATGGGTCAAGACAACAACTGTAGCATAGGACTAAAAGAGAGATCAAACTGCTAGACATGTTCAAAGAATTAACCATAGAGAGATGCTTCACGCCGCATGGCGAGGGAAGGCGAGATGGGCGATGTGATGTAAGCCATTACGATATATCACGAGTAATGGGGTACTATCGGGTCCTATACAAGGCAACTGTTCTTGTGGATCGAGGCCTCCAAACTATAGTTAGAGAGCAAGTAGCAGATCCATGATTTTGATAGATCACGAGAGGCCGTTGAGGTCGGTTAGATCGAGTGTAGATGCCACCACCGAGAGGTGGGGAGGAGAGACCAGTAGTCCCAAAGGTGTGAGAGAGTCACCTCGACTTATTATATGATATATTGTATATGTTTTTGGATATGCCTCGTGATGAAGGCACATTTTTGCAGATTGATGCCCTTAATGACATGTTGATGTGTATGTGACATTGTTGGATATAGTATTCCCGAACATTGTTTGGATGCATATGCTCTTTTGTGATGTACTCACGACATATGGACTTTGACATGACATATGATGATGACGAGATGTTTGATTTCGTTTGATGTAGTTGTATAAACAATTACATGATGGTATATATTAGACTAGATGATGGTTGTGATTTGATTTGTTATGAATGTGTGATGATGCATCACGGATGTATGATGACTTATCATGGATGTATGATGATTACATGCTTGTGGCTTAGCTTGTATGTTTGTAGCTTAGCTTTTATGTTGTATGTTTGAACTATGCTAATTTTGTTGTATTATTGCACTTTGAGACGTAACACCATGATTAAAAACGCACACAAAACAATAAAAAGACCGCAAAGCAATGATAAGATTAGAAACAAATCCCATATACATGATAATTGATAGGCACCTTGATTATGAATAAGTCTAGATGATTACAAAATACCCGTAATAGGTCAAAAATGAAGACAAAAATCAAGGTAAAATGAGCTAAGATAACCACGAAGAAAAATGATTGATTGACAAAATACAAACAATTTCTTGATACAAAAATGAGGAATGAAACACAAACCCAAAATGCAAAGCAAAATGAATACAACAAAGCTGACAATGAGCCTAGATAGTAACATGATACTAGAAATTGGTCCAAAACAAACATGAAAACAAACCCAATTCAACAAGCAAGGTGAAGACAACAAAGTTAACAACGAGCCTAGTTATCTTGTTACATGTAATTGATCAAAAACATGTTCAAGGCACACACATATTGTAGCACACATGAAAAGCTATATACAAACCATAAATGCTAACAAAATTACCTACTATAAGTTAACATACAATAATGATGCAGCACATTTTACAATAGCTACATCTAACTACATCCCTGTAATGTGTTCCATAGTGAAGAGTATGCAGACGTGAATACCCCAAGGCAACGATCTATGCAAGGGGATTGGATCAGATGAAAGAACGGAGTAACTACTCCTCATGATACTCTTATTAGACTCTGTTGAAGTGTAATATGAAATTGGAGTGGGTCAATTTTCCTGGCAAGGGTATATGCGAGGAAAACTTCAAAAACCGAATCGCCCCAAATGAGGATACACACGAAGGCTTGATTGATGGTTCATTAAAATTTTGCGAAACATTTTCTGAATGTTTTTGTGGTTTTTGATTGTTTGAGATTTTGAATTATTTATTTATTTTTGGTTTATATATATATTTTTGAATTTTTTGCGTGCCAACGAAAAAGGAAAGGTGTCCCCAAACTGTTTTAAGCACGAAACAAAGAAATAAAACCAATGAATATCAAAGGACATAATACAATGGAAGTGGGCAAACATGACTGACGGATCATGAGACTCACATCCTTACTAGGAGGAACACACGACACAAGGTGATTTGGAAAGATGTAAGGAACAAAACATGGCGAGGGTATGGAAGAAGCGATTTGCTTGACATGCCCCCAAAACTAGGGATACTCTTAAGGGATTCAAGAGTATAAATTCTTTAGATGAACCTCATTCATGGAATCTTTAAGAATTTTTCCATATTCTTTGGATATGGTGTCATGTGTTTTTGCGAGGGCAAAATTTAGTGATGAAACATGACAACTAAACCCAACTGTTAGAATTTTTGCTTGTAAACCATCCCAAGCACTCCTCTAGATTAGCTCCCCACCGTGTCGTGGTTATCCCAATCCTCCAAGTGCTCATATGTGTTGTAATGACCTTGCCCATGTGTTGGAAAGATGAAAACAAGTTCATGAAGTTCTTTCGAGGCAGTGCCTCTCAAGGTAGATTTTTCAATAAACTTAGAAATGACTATTTTTAGCATTTCTAAGGTAGGTGTACATCCTACGGACAAAGTTGAAGGCCAAAATTCATCGGGAAGTGGTATTGAGGAGATATATCATATTGAAAGTGATTTAAGAAATTTTAGGGAAGATTTGAAGGTTTAGGGACAAGTTCAGTGAAAGTGGGTTTTGAAGGTGAAGGAGCTTGCAGTTCAAAAAAACACATGAGCTTCGAAAGATGATTCCAGGAGATTTGGAATGAGTTAGAAGTCAAACAAGATACCATTGGAAATCTGATTCAATGCAATAAATGATGGTGCTTTCATTTTTTCACAATACCTAAACACTTCTTTCCATAGTCTATTTTTGGCAGGCACACTCTGCGGTCCCAAAAAAATGACATTTTAGGGAGTTTCAGATAGAATCAAATCATGAGACCCATCCCATCCTTCTCAAAAGGTTGTTGGGAGTAAAAATCATATAAATAAGTTCCCAAAAAGTCCACTTGGAACTCCAAAAATTTCATCTTCAAGGCTCTCCTCAAGGTAAACTTAGGGACTAAGTCATTTCAACATGTGGACACGTGTTAGCATGAGGCCGAGGCACACTTTTTTTGCATCAACTATCATGTCCCGAGGTGAAAATTGGGAAAAAATTCTCCACCATATCCCAACCCTTTCCCAAGTTCCTCACGTGACCTAGTCTCACCCCTTGATGCTTAAGGTGTAAGGAGAAGACAAGTTAAAACAAGTACCTAATTTTCCATGGATGATCCCGGGAGCTCAAATGATTTAAGAGGAAAAAAACACTCATTGGAAATATTGGAGAATTATCTAAATGATTAAATGTTCAAATCCTTCACAAGATATAAGAGCTTCTTTCCACAACTCATTTTTGCGAGACACACCCTACGTTCCCAAGAAATAAGGCTATTTTGAAGGAGTTATAGGAAAAATTAGATCTTGAGATCCATCTAATTGTCTTCATAGGCTCTTGAGAGTCAAAATCATATAAGAGTTCATCCAAATCGTCCTCATGGAGCTCCAACAACTCTGTCTTCAAGGTCCTTTCTAAGGTAAGCCATCAGTACTTAGCCATTTTCTCAAGTGCTACATGTAAGCACGAGGCCAAGGCACACTTTTCTATCCCTTCCATCCCATCCCAAGGGGAAAATGGGAACACAAAAATGTGCCCCATTCCTAGTTAAGCGCTTGGACCCATCACATGACCTTGGGAAACCTCAACAAGCCCTTTTGCCTAGTTTTTAGCACCCACCTCGTACAACCAATGATTGCCACTTGTGATCATAGGTTCAGGGTGTATTTTTCTATCCCATTCGTCCCAAAGAGAGGGACAATGGGAACAAAAAAATTCCCCCACCAAGAGGATAAAAACTAGAACTTGCAAATTTTTCTAACTTCCATTGCTCCTCCTCCATGTGCATGTAAAACCCCAGAAATGTTGCCAATTTTTTTCTAGAAATCCTTCTTCCATCTATCTTCCTTCCATT
Organism: Taxus wallichiana var. yunnanensis; assembly: GCA_018340775.1. Classification (NCBI taxonomy): domain Eukaryota; kingdom Viridiplantae; phylum Streptophyta; class Pinopsida; order Cupressales; family Taxaceae; genus Taxus; species Taxus wallichiana. The sequence goes on from CM031235.1 coordinate 27,428,104, forward strand.
TTTCCTCCATGCCCTCATGATCTCAACTGCAAAAATACCCATGAAATCTGCATTTTTATCTAGACACCATGCCCATTTTTTTTTGAATGACTTCGTGCCTAGAATCAAAAAAATCTCATATTTTTAATGAATAATTTTTTTGCAATCTTCCTCTTTCCTAGATGTCTTCAAGGAGAAAGAAAAAGAAAAATCAAATATACTTTGGATTTGTAATGGCAGAAAACCCTTGTTTTGTGCCCCAGTTTTTGATTTTTAATTTCCAAGCATTCTGGTGGGTGGATTGAGCTAAAATTATTACACAAGATCCAAAAGGAAAACCTATCCTAGTGAATTTTTTTCAATCCAAGGTGGGAAAACACTATCTAAAATACTTAGTGACTCTATCAACGACTTCCATGACACATCGTGAAAGGGCAGTGAGGTACTTCTTCACTTCCCAAGGTTCCAATGGACGAAATCCTCGAAAATTGGAGCATCGCTTGAAATGAATTATGTAAACTTTTGCAAGTGGTTTCGTTCGAATTCGACATCGGGAAGACCAATTTATATTTTTAGTAAGTCCCTACCACATAGATTACTAAAAATAGTAAGTCCAAGGAAAAGTTGGTTTCTGGTTTCTTAAGATACTCCTTCAAGTGTAAAACATTCAAAAGTGGCAAATTTGGCAAAATTGGTAAGAATGGGCACCCATGTGAAACATGCTAAAAATAGTAAGTGGGTGAAATGAGCTAAAAGTGGTCACATTTTAGTCCTTCACACATTCTCAAATGATCTTGGTACTCACAGAGGTCTTGAGGCATCATTTTGGTCACATTTGCAGAATAGAACACCGTAGGGCACAACAATTGTAAATGAGAGGCATTGTGCAGTCAAAGAAGAATTAAAAAGATCCAAGATATCAGTTGAAACTTCAAGCCAAGGTGGTCATTGTAACTTTTCAATCAGGTTAGATCCATCCACATATCCTCATTGAGATGTTTGGGTGAACTTAGTGTGCTATTCAAGGTGAATTGGTTAAGTGAACAAAACAAATGAGTTTGTAAAAGGTGATTCATTTGGATGATATGTTTCCATCGGTATTTGATTTGAGTTCCTTCAAATCTCACACGCTTGTGAGTAAGCATGTGTTCACATCCACTGTAGAGAACTTGTCTCAAGTTTGGATCTGTATCATGGACATGAAATATGCAATGCTCAAGAATGTCATATCCGAGTTAGACTCTTATGGTAAACATGATTTTGATATCTTGAACGAAGTCTACAATTGCATTGAGAGACTTGAGTTCCTTCGCTCACCGATGACTCATCTTCGAAGTGCTCATCATTTCATTCTATGAGCTGGTCAAGAAGGAGGCATGTGACTCTCTTTCCTTCAATGAAGACAATTTAGAGTCCTTGACCAACATCAAAATTTGCATTGCTGCAATTGCAATGGATCATGAAGTATGACTCAATCAATGTAAGAAGATCAGTGATGTTCCCGAAACATGGATCAAGGTGTTGGGATGCGTGTGCATTCTAGATGTAGATAAGTTGACGGTTGCTGATAAATCAGTTCAACAAATAATTCAAGGAACAAGAGTAGGAAGAATGAATCAACAAGTTCTTCATCAAGAGAGCTTGTTTATTAGAAATGTCAACTTCTCCCTTCTTCTCTACTTGTCCCTCTTTCTTATCTCCTCCTCCTCTAATTTTTGTTGGGCGTAATTATTAAATTTTGTCTCATTCACTTAAGTGATTTTATAAAGTTACATTGTAAAAGTCCCTTTAATTTATAAAAAAGGGAACTTGTTTTCACTTCCTAAGAAAGTGTAAAGTCACAAGTGAATGAGATCACAAAGAGTCATGTGGGGGAAGGCGATAGGTCAATTCATATTGCTATAAATTGGGATGGCTTCTCCATTCCAAGGGATAATGAAAGTGCAAGATCTTGATAGCTTCTAATTTGTAGCAATATGTGGATTGTTGTTGTTGAGCTTTGTGTCACCAATGCACATGAAATAAAAGGTACATTTCTTCCATTCCCTTTTTCCTATGTGTTCTTCTATTTCTCTCTTTTATGCACTTTGCAAGCATAGTGATCAAGAAAGAGATGTGTATCTTTGATAAATGAATCTAATAACTGTGTGTCTAGGTTTGTTCTTCTCACTAGATAGCTTCATTGTTGCTTTCCTCTATATTGAATTTTGAACTACTCTGGTTATTGGTGTGAATTATTCTTATGCATACTTACAACAATAACCTTCCTTTGTCTAATTTCTTTCCTTCAACCCTAATCACTACAATTTCCTCCCTTGTACCTAGTACAAGAACTTTGCCACATGTTCATTGGAGTGTTCCTGTGTGATCCCCCTATTAGGCCAACCCACAACATTTAGATAGGAGTAGATTAGTTTACATTCAATAATGGGAGCTACACCATTCAATGCGAGGGGAATATCCCCATGAGCGTTGGTGGAAACACCTAATTTTCCATATCGATAAATTATTTCACCAACATGATAGTTTATATGCTCTTGATCTGAACTTAGCAGTTACAATGTAAGGTCCCAACCAATTTGGTTCGAACTTGCCTTGTTTTTCATGTGCTTTTGTAGTATTATTTTGATTCTCTTTAAGCATAAGGTCGTCAATCTCAAACTATCTTGGTTTGATCCATTTATTATAGCTGCATAGAGCCGGTTCGATATGCTTTCAGTGATTCAAGACACGGTAATTGTCTCTCATCGAGGAGCTCCAAATTTGCAAGGTGTGTTTGATTGTAATCGTCTTCATGCACCCGGTTTTGTAATGATATGCGAAGGGAAGGGATTTAACTTCTATGGGTAATATGGCTTCATAATTGTATACAAGGGAGAAGGGAGTGGTTCCATTGGAGTGCGAGAATGAGGTTTGATAAACCCGGAGGGCGGGTTATAGTTGCATGCACCAATTATGACCATGTTTATCAACGATCTTCACCAATATTGATTTGATCATTTTATCAAAAGCTTCGGATTAGCCATTACACTGTGGTAATACAAAGTTTTCCATTGTAGGTGGATATGGAATTTTTAGCTAACACTATGACATTTTTGTTTTTGAAATATGTGTCGTTGTCCATGTCATAAGATATGTAGAGATTCCAAAACGGAAAATGATGTGGTTAAATATGAATTTTATAATATTTGACCATGTGACACAAGTGAGAGGCATGACCTTTATCCACATGGTGAAATATTCAATAACAGTGATTATGAAGGTGTGACCATCAGAAGATGTAGGCTTTATTTTTATGACTAAGTCGAGCCCCCATCTGGGAAAATACCAGGGTGAAGTGATAGGTTTGAGGGCTTGCGAGGGTGCATGGATTAGATTACCATGTCGTTGACATTCCTAACACTTCTTAAAAACATTGGACGTATACGACTCCATAGTGGGCCAATAATAGCCCACATGCAAGATCTTCTTGCTAAGACCATGTCGCTCACCGTGCACCATAGATATCCAAATGCACTTCGACTAGTGTTTGAGTTGCTTCTTCCTGATTAAGATATATTAAAAGAGTCCCATCATAACCTCTTTTCGCAAAGGGTGTCGCAGCAAGGATGGTGTAAGCGTGAACAACGTTGTCTAAGGATTTTTATGGGTTGAATTCGTATTATCAAGATAGGTTTTATCTTGGATAAATGTATATATGTCTTGGTACAAGGGTTTTAAGACCAACAATTTCACACACCATGGTAGAATCCAGAAGATTGTATGTGGGTACCAAAATATGTTTGACAAGAAACTCATTGTGTATTTGATTTTTATCAAATTCAAGAAGAGATGCAATATAATCCATGACATCGATGCTTTATTTTGTGCGCAAGGAACTGTTTAAATGTTATAAGATGAAAATAACCCTTAAGATTGTCGACCATGCATTTATAGGGAATAATTTTATCATCCTTTACCTGATATTATCTATTTACTTGCTTAATGATTAAAAGGGAGTCCCCAAATACTATCGCTCTTAGAGCTTCCAAGATATAACAAAGCCTAGACCTACTATTAGAGCTTCATACTCTGTGATGTTGTTAGTGCATGGGAAACTAATGCGGTAAGATTTGGGAATAACATCGTTGTCTGGTGTGCATAGTGTAATGCCAGCTATTGCTTCATGAATGTTACAAAAGTCATTAAAAAATAGAGTCCACAAAGGGACTACATCGACGTATAATAAGTCTTTTTCAAGGAATTCAAAATGAAGCGGTTGAGAGCCCGACAAAGGGTGCTACGACCAGTTGATCTGCTAGAGCTTGCTATTTTATAGATTTTTTTGACAAATTATATATCGAACTCACTTAGGAGTATGACTTAACTAGAAATTCATCCTGCTAGGACATGTCTTGAGAGCATATATTTTAAAGGATTTACTTTGACAATAAGCTTTGTTGTATGATTGAGCAGGTAGTGTCGCAACTTGTGAAAAGTGAACGCTACTACCAAGAAAATTTTTCCAACCTGAGAATACTAAAGTTCTTGGGCTATAAGGGTTCTACTCAAATAATAGACTGTTTGTTCTTGTCCTTTGTTGTTGTGTTGCAAAAAAATGCCTCGATGGCATCCTCTATCGTGCATATGTGTATAATAACATTGGATTGTTACGAATAAGCAACATCAAAACCGATGGATTTAATAGGTATTCTTTCAACTTTAGTGAAAGAATCCAGACATTTTTATGTCCATTTGAATTTGACATCCTTCCTGAGAAGTTGGTTAAAATGATGACACTTATCTGTAAGCCGAGAGATGAAACGTTTGATAGATTGAATCTTTCCCTGGAGACCTTGTAGTTGATGAAGGTTCAGTGATGGAGGAATTTCCATGATTTCTTTTACCTTAGTGGGGTCAACTTCAATTCCCATCCTTGAGACTATAAATCCTAGGAGCTTCCCTGAAGTAACACCGAAGACACATTTATTTGGATTAAGGCACACCTTATATTCTCTCAATCTTTAAAATATATGCCACAAAACGACTGGATGATCTATTCTAGTCTTGGACTTAGAAATGATGTTATTGACATAATCCTCCATGATATCATGCAACATGTCATGAAAGATGAATGTCATTTCCCTCTGATAGGTAGTGCCTACATTCTTAAGGCCAAAAGGCATGACCTTGTAAAAATATACCCTAAGGTGTTGTGAATGTTGTCATAACAATTTGAATTTGATTGTAATCCAAAAATCCATCCATTAAAGATAACATCTCATGTTGTCTTTGTAGAATCGACAACCGTGTCGATGTTGGGTAAGGGAAAGTAGTTCTTAGGAAAGAATTTGTTGATATCTCGGAAGTCATTAAAAATTTAGATGTCGATGTATTCTTTACAACAGCACCATATTTGATATCCACTTATAGTAGTCTATAGAACTTATAAATCCTACTTCTAAAGAACTTTTTTATGTTCCACCTTAACTAACAATACAACCATGGGATGCATTTTCCTCAATTTTTGTTTGACGGTTTTGACATTTGGGAGAACCATAAGATTATGTATGACTAGGGAGGGATATAATCCTGACATATCTTTATAACACCATGTGAAGACATCCTAAAATTTTGTAAGGAGTGTTGCCTTGACATTTTATTTTGATAAGTTCGTACCAAGTCAGTAACCGTTTAGGATTATCACTTGTTCTGATATTGATTGTGATGGTCTCTTCTACCGATAATTTGGATGTATCATTATCTTGAAATGACGTTTTCAGTTTGTGTAGGTCATCTGTCTGATCTGACATTGAGTCTCCTCTCTCTGGTGCCTCAGAAAGGTTTTCACCAGGAGATACATCTATTTTTTGCTTGTTTTTTAATTTCTTTTTTTTTTTGGTTCTCAAATAGCGCCTTAATGAGGTTTTCACTATAAGAGATTATATAGTTTTTTTCCGATTTTAATTTTTCTTATTTTTGGTGCACTAGAGCACTCAAATTCCTCGTTAAATTAAAAAAGCGTCGAGGTTTATATAAAACCCTTCTTGTGATATGATAAGAGAATAAGGTCTCGAGTCTCGAGAAACTCTTCGATGGGCCCATCATTCCGAAAGTATTCCATAAAGACGTGATTTTGTTGATGTTGAGCGCACAATATTGTTCTAAGGAGAAGACACACATAGGATTTGGGTGCTTTGGAACATGGCGCATTTGAAGGTGCGAAATGATAGGAAAGGAAACGTGTGCCGAGATAGTCGATTCGGGACTTAGCCATTTTAATGGATACAAGCTATTTTTAGAGATAGTGTGCGAGCACACATCGTGATGGAGACTTGCGCAACACACAAATGGTATTTTGGGAATGAGCAAATGATAAGCGCCATGCATGAGCTTGAGTTAATAATAGGATTACTTCTTCCAGTTAACTATAGGATGTCTATTATTAGCGCACTTGCATGTGTGCATGTTATTGTAAAGGTGCATGACTATTATTAGCATGCAACCTATTTTGAGAAGTGCGTAGGTGATGAAGGGCAAGTCCCCACCCCTATAAGTATGTATTGAACTATGTAGTTTAGCAATAGTGCATTATTGTAGAGTTATCTGCTAAATCTGATGCACGATGACTTATGGTGATACTTTATAATGTAAGAAGCTTCTATGTTTTACAGTATTTAATGTAATGGAGTATGTTGGCTAGATAATGGTGTTAAACATGACTCAGAATCGGTTCTTGTGTGGTTGATCGTATTATAGTTATTCTTTAATTCATGATTCTCTAAGATCTAGATCTAAAATATGCTTTGTGGAATGTTTATGGTTATTTATGGTTATGAATATGCTTTATCTTCATCACACTAACATCCTACACAAGAAACTATAAAGAGGGGCCCAATACCTTTGTGCGCTTCGTGTGAGCTCTCAACTCAGTGGGTGATGTGTCGGCACTCCGAGTTTTATATAGTGGATTCTAGGCTACATCTTTGGTTCCGTTTTCAGACCTCTTTTTAGTTGTTTTCAGGATGGTTCATGATGAAGATGTACTGGTTAACCTTAGCAAGTGTTGAGGAGTGGATAAAAGATATAGAAGAAGAGTACACTTGGAGGTTCAACACTGGATCTGAGTTTGATGCACACGTGTGGGTGGAGTAGAATTTGTATGAATGTTTATATGAGAGATTCTTTGCTATCTTTCTGGTAGAGTTGTACGAGTGGCTAGTTGCTTATGCGTCTAAAAGGAATTGGAGGTATCGCACACTTATCTGGACGCATGAAGAATTTTAGGCCCTCTATGATGCTGATCTGATTTGGACGCGCATTGTGGACACTTGGTTTCATGGTGTTTTGAATAGCTATATTTTGGAGTACTCAATTTCCACTTATTCTTGCCCGGAGGTAGCTGAGTTCCATTTTTTATGTTATCTAAGGGGAACTTATTTGCAAGGCATTCCACTAGTGATCAAAATCTTGATGGTAACCCTGAACTTGGAAGAGAAGCCGATGGCTAGCTAAACCCCACCACGTGCAAAGGCGGGGAGTAGGTTTGGTGAAGGATGGCGGACGTAGCGGAAGAGAGGCAACGAGAAGAAAGGTGGATTAAGAACAATGAGGCTGTGAGAGAGAGATAGAGAAACAACGTGATATTGCAAAGTGGATTTCGTTGTGGAGAGATAACTCGTGAAGGATTTGGAGCTCATGTAGAAGGCATGGAGACAAAGCATTTGGAACTCCTTCATTGGGAAAGTATAATAGGGAACCCTCCTCGACCTCACATGGGAGCATGGCAAAGCAAAGACGACATGGGTCGCGGGTGCGCATCTAAATCTACCTAGAAACCTAGCCCTTATACTTGGTTTTCCAAAGATTCTGTACAACTAGTGGTCAACAAGCTAGTTTGGGAAGTATAAGAGTAGGAGTAATTCGGATAGCAAGTACATCTATGGTCGAGAAAACATATTCTTTATTGTTTGGAGGTACCTTCTTAGGTGCATCGTCAACACGAGAACTCGAGCATGCGAGAATTTTGGACTCACTTTTGGGAGTAGTACCACTTCGCAGATTGTAGGAGTTCAGCTTTAGTACCAACATTGGGAAATAGGGTAGTACATCCACCGGCCTCGCTTCCGGCTATAGGTAAAGGATTAGGGGCACATGTGGCTCTAGTTTTGGTGGATTTGGTGGTTTTGGAAGTAGAGGTAATACAAGAGGTTCTAGATTTGGTGGGCAGGGTCCTCATCAACCCCAAAATATTTACATGGAGATGTCTCTCCATCTTCCAGAGTATAGGGGATTTGGTGGCAAAATGAATTATGGCTTCCTCGAGTGCAAGGCAAGTTAGTTTGTAACTACATTACAAGGACGTGCACATAGTTGGTATAGGAAGTTTGACCCTAATTAGACTTGCATAGATTATGCAACATTAAAGGATGCTTTCCTCAAGGAGTTTCATATCCCTGAGTTTGAGCAGAAGAGTATAAGTGCGCTCAAGGATATTAAGCAGGGCACTACTGAGAGCGTTCGAGAATATGATGTCTATTTCAAGACACTATTGTCTAAACTTTCTTATGATATTCATGCAAGCCAACATGCACAGTGGTTCATTGGGGGATTGATCACACCTTTTAGAAGGGTGTTATCACATAAGACATATACGGACTCGCGCAAGCACTTGAAGTCGCTTTGCATGATGAAGCAATGGGAGTATAGACACTAGAGTGAGCCCATTCCTAGAGGCACAGATTGTAGCTATGGCAAAGCAGTTGGAGAAACTATCGAAAATTCAGCACATGAGACACACACTGGGATTTGGTGTACAAATTGTGAAGTGGAAGGGCACACCAAAGATAGTTGTCCTTGTAGATTAGTGCATTCATTGTTTTGACTATGAGATATGTCATTTAGACCATGATGCAAGCTGCTGCCCATTATTACAACGCATAATAAGAAATAATGTATCTTACTATTGTAATATTTTTGGTCCACGACTCACAATACAAATTTTTTTGGGTTGATTGGTTAGATCTATGATGTCATAGATATTGGTGTGTGATAGAATGGAGTATCAGATAAATCTAAAGGTAAAAGTGAGCACTATGGTCGTGACCATGCTCAAGCGCGCTATGATCAAAACAAAGGGTGCTTTGAAAGAGGTCGTGGCAGAGGTTGAGGATACCATGGTGGATTCAGGGGCCAAGACTGTGGTGGTGGAAGAGGCAAGTTCCCTCGCAGAACATGTTTTACATGCGGATCTCCTGACCACTATAGGCGCAAATGTCCTCAAAATATTACTTGTTCTTTTTGTGGGAAGAATCATAGCTATAAGGAATTCCCGTAACTCGTGTGAGCATCTTAGCAAGCATCTTAAACATGAGAACAAGGGCACATGGATTGTTAGAATACAACGCGTTGTGGAAAATCAGTGGATACCAAAGCTGACACCAGAACATGAGGTATTACATGTGAAGATTACTACACTCGCTAAAGTCATATGCACTGTGCGCACCAGGGAAACATTACAACAGAAGCCTACCATCACTAAGGAGGAAGTTTTACATGTAAGCTACACGGATCATGCACATTAGAAGGAGGTTTATCAGGAGACCATAGAGGTACTCAGAAATATTCAGGGTGAAATACAATGTTTAAAGGAATAGTCATAGAAGTTAGAACAAAATAAGGTGCAAAGACAATCCAATTGGATATTGATGACTTAAAAGAGGTATGCAAGATGTTGCGCCAGGAGAATATCATTCCATTATTAAGGAATTGGATAAAGGGAAACACTCGTGCGCAATTATTGAGAATGGACGGTAGATCTTGCATGTTAATATTCCCCCTCATAGTTTGGATTATGACAAGGAGATCACTCTAAATGTTGTTATGGATGGGTGGATCTTGAGTAATATATTGATTGATATAGGCATGGAAGTGAATGTGCTTACTTTAGATGCATGGGTATAGATGGGAAGACCTCCATTACAGCCATCCTCTAATGTATTGTTTATGGCTAATCGAAATAAGTCCACTCTAATCAAAGTTTTAAAGGATGCATCCATTACTATACAAGGGGCCAAGCTCACTAGAGGACTTTGAGGTCTTAGCACTTGCAGAAGAAGACAACTTTGTAGCTCTACTTGGGTGCCCTTGGTGTTATGCAAATAATGCCGATCTATAGTTCAACAAGGGGTATATAAGTTTTGAGAACAAAGAAAAAAGAGTGATTATCCCTTTGAAAGATGGGAAATCTACACCTTATCTTGAACCTTTGAGTGAGGAAGACCTGAACATAATTTATGTACGCACCATTCGGGACCCGAAGCACTTGAGCCATCTACGGAAGGAATCCTCCAAAGGGGAAGATGCACATTCTATTAGTGATACTACAAGTATTGTTTGTGATAACTGACACACATGACACATATGAGAAGGTTGGGTGTGAAGTAAGAAGCACATTGCACAGAGAAGAAAAACTCGTTGTGTTAGGAGGATAGGTAACTCAGCACTCGGTACACTAGAGAAGGAGACCCTACGGTATTCTTGAACGCCATGGAGAAGTAGTGGATGGATCAAGTGGAAAGAAGAAATATGTTAGTGTATACCCTGCGCAGACAACAATGCACTGGTGGATGGTTCACATGGATAATCTCATGGAATGGAATGAAGTCAGAATTGCTCTAACCACTTGGTTCTTCAAGAGAAATGCACCTACTACAATCTGCATGTATCATGGTAATCAACCTGTTCAACACCACGTTCAGTAGTGTGAGAGACTCTGGATAGAGGGGAAGGAAGCTTTACCACCTTCACTATGGGTGCACAAGCTTTATTCCACTTTACAAGGCTGCACACGCGCTTGGTATGTTTATGCAGAGTTGCATCGGGAGACTGGAAATTTTTAGGAATTGATTCTAGGAATGACCTAGACTTTTGACTACTTCTCTACTAAACCTCCGGTGGAAGAGGCATTAAGGGTCATAAAGCACTTAACTATGGGAGATAGTGCAAAGGCTGAAGAACTCATTCAGGAGTTATTTGGTGAGGTAGAATTATAAGCGCATTTTGATGAAGTAGATGATACATATGCTAAAATATTTACACTCGTTTGCTTTGAAAAGGAGAAAGGAAAGATGGTGTACATAATGGATGATGAGGAAATATAATATATAGATATAGATCATTCAATGTGTGCGCGTGAAGTGTTAGAAAGTGTGGATAAGAATGTGTGTGCCTATCATGAACCTATGAAGACCAAGAAAGTGAACATTGGCACGAGATGCTGAACCTAAGGAGGTAATAATCGAGGATTATTGGTCTGATTATGAAGTGGCAAAGATAATTGAATTACTACGTGATTTCCAGGATTTATTTCCTAGGGGATACCATGAGTTAAAAGGAGTGCATGAGTCATTAGGCGAGATGAAGATTAAACTAAAGGAAGGAGCGCACCTAGTCAGGAAGAGACCTTACAGGATGAACCCGAACTTGTGTGTAAAATTTAAGGAAGAAATTGACAAAATGTTGAAATCTGGCATCATTAAGCCCCTAGAGGAATCATAGTGGGTTAGCCCAATGATAATCAATATCAAGAAAGATGGTTAGATTAGGATTTTTGTGGATTACAAGGAACCGAAATGTTGCATGTGTGATTGATCCTTTTCCTACACCTTTCACAGAGGAAATATTAGAAGGCATTATAGGGCGTGAAGTTTACTCTTTTACAAATGGATTATCTAGGTATCATCAGGTTAGAATTACATAGGAAGATCAAGAGAAGATAACTTTCACCACTGAATGGGGAATTTTTGCATATACTGTGATGCCCTTTGGTTTGAAAAACATGCTTGTTGTATTTTCGTGCATAGTTGTTCAAGCATTATAGGATTTTATTCACAAATTCTTGCAGGTTTACTTGGATGATTGAATGGTATATGGGCTTGTTAAGGATCATTGTGACAATTTATGCTTAATGTTTGAAATATTAAGACAATTAAACATCTCCTTAAACATCAAAAAGTGCATGTTTGCTACACACCTTTTAGAACTCTGTTAGGTAATATCATCTCGCAGAATGTTTGTTAGTAGATCCCACTAAGGTCAGTGCGCTTATTGTAGGCCCGGAGGAGCCTACCACACTCGAGTGAGGTGCGGATTCTTGGGCCACACAGGGTATTATAGAAAATTTATCAAAGGGTATGTAAAGATTTCTGTGCCCCTGGAATAATTATTAAAAGGAAAAGGGACATTTTATTGGGGAGAACCGCAACAACGTGCATTTGAGGCATTGAAGGAGAGACTTACTATAACACCTATTCAGCGTTTTCCCTCATGGAACCAACCATTTCATGTACATGTGGACACCTCTAGACAACGCCATTGGCGCAGTGTTAGCTCAACCTAGAGAAGGTATTATAGATCATCCTATTTGTTTTTCTAGTATAAAGTTGACTCATGCAGAACAAAATTACACAACTACAGAGCGTGAGGCCTTGTCGATGATCTACGCGTTGCATAAATTTAGACAATATTTTCTAGCAACACCCTTTGTATTTTACACTAATCACATGGCATTAAAATAATTGGTAAATAAGCCTATTCTATAGGGGTGCATATGTCGATGGGTGCTCTTATTCCAAGAATTTGACTTTACAATTGTGGTAAAACCAGGTAAAAGTAATTTTGGCCTAGACCACTTATCAAGGATTCAATCAGGGGAGGACACGCAGACAATTGAAGATATAATGTCGGATGCACAATTGTATAGGTTACATTAGACACGTTCATAATTGGAGGATATTGCTATCTTTTTATGCACATGTATGGTTCCAGAAGGAATGGAAGTATTAGAGAAGAAACAACTTGCAATTCACGAGGCACCCTTCATGTTGATCAATGGTGACTTATACAAACTAGGCCAAGACGAAGTATTACGCCAATGTGTACTAGAACATGAGCACACAAATATCATGAAAGAGGCTCATAGTGGTATTGCAGGTGGGAACTATGCAGGTGATGCTACTGTGTGCACAAAATTCTACTCGTTGGATTATGATGGGAAACCCTATATAAATATTGTAAAGAGTATTGTAAGGCATGTGATAACTCACAAATGTCTTGGAAAACCTAGGAAGATAGATGAAATGCCTTTGATGCCTATTACTAGTGCAAAGCCATTTGAGAAATGGGTCAAGACTTTGTGGGCCCTATTTCTCCAAATTACATGAGATAGAACTAGATCACGCTATATCATCACTTCCACAGATTATCTTATTAGGTGGGTAAATGAAATGCTTACAAAGAATTGTACAACAACTACAACAACCATGTTCTTATGGGAAAATATTCTTACTAGGTACGAATGTCCATTGAACTTGACAATTGATAGGGAACACACTTCTTGAATGAGACAATCGTGATATTGTTGATGAATTCATGGTTACACACCACAAGATAACACCTTATCTTCCTCAGAAATGGGATCAACAAGATATTGAGCTAGACCTTGACAAAAATTTGTGATGTTGGAAGGAAAGATTGGGATGATAAAGTTTTTGTTGTGCTTTGGGTGTATAGAACAACCTACAAGAGGTTGAATAAGGCCACACCCTTTCAGTTGGTGTTTGGTGCAGAAGCAATTATTCTAATGGAATTCATGTTACCATCATTACGTATTGTGCGCGTTGGAGGTCTAGCTGATGAGAAAGCATTAGACAAAAGAATTGACAGTTAATACAAGTTGGTTGAGAGGCGCCCATAACACGTTGGATTTAGAAGCAAGAAAAGGCCGGGCATAAGGCATGGTATGACCGACCAAGAAGCTTGAGGTTGGACAGATGGTACTACTTTATGATTCTAAGTTTTTGTGCCATCTAGGAAATCTTAAGGTGTATTGGTTGGGACCATATGTTATCACTCATATACTTGAATCCGACACTTACCAGCTTAGAGGCGCTCGATGCAATACTGGTTACCTAGTTACTTCAACGGGAGTAGGTTGAAGCCCTACTATAAATAAGTCTTCTTGGTGTTTGTAATAAGACAATATTTCCATTTAGTATAGGTTTCCCTTTTTGTATTTCCTTTAATGTATTTCCTTCTTCATCACTATGCTTTGTCAATTTAGTTTTGTGTTTTGTGTAATAAGTGTGTTTGCGCACTAGAAGCTAATTACAATCTGAAGTATTTTTATGTGTAGAGGACTAGCACATACCATTGGTGTGGGGTGGTTGTTATTTTTATTCACAACTGGGTACACATGAGAAAAAATTGTTACATGTGTTATTTAAGTATGGAAAGGATCTGTTTGAAAGGTGATTACTTCTAAAGAAGACCATAGATGGAAATGAATGAATGAACAATATAACGTGAGGTAAGCAGCGGTCATGGGAAACTACTAGAAGAGGGCGTAGTAGTGAGGTACTTTGCACATGGAAGCACACGAAAGAGAATTTTGTAGCCAAAAGGTAGGAAGGCACACTAAAAGGTTATAGCTGGGGCGTGAAGGTGTACCATAAAAATTGGGAAAATGGTCAATTAATGAGAGGATTGTTGGTAGGTGAAGGAGCAATAAATGCACTAAATTTTTGAAAATCTATATAAGGACGTGATGTGGGTTCATTTTTACCTTTATGATCACAAGTATTTAAGCGAGCTAAGTGCGACCGAGCCAAGCGAATCGTATTGAGGTGCAGAGAGCTATGAAACCAGATGTGGAGAGAAGATTTTTGTGTAGAAGTGGCTTGCGTCCCCATTGGTGAAGGGTTTGAGTGTAATATAAGCATTGAGAAGGAGCTAGGGCACATGGTTTCGAGCTAGGGCACACGATTTTGAGCTAGGGTTTAAGTTTACTCAATACAGAAGACAAAAGGCAGGATTTTTATGATGGCACTAAAGAAAGCACCTGCAGCAGGCACAAAGGGAAAGAAAAAGGTGGAGGTTGAGGTTGAAGTTGCACCCGAGAGCAACTTTTTAGAAATGTAGTACCCAAAAGGAGTGATAGTTGGATGGGATTGGGATTCCCACATTCGTCGATGCAAAGTAAGTGATTATAATCACCGCACCACGATAACATGGGAGAATTGGATGCGTTGTTGAACAAGAAGACCAACAAGCGCATGGTGGATGATATGCCAATATATGATGATGTTGGAGAGAAGTTGCTGAAGAAGGCAGTAGCTTATTAGTTATAAAAACTCCCATATTTTGGAAAACTAGAGGCTTTATACCAATGGATTATGAGCAGTTTCCATGAGAAATTTTTGTATTTTGCTAGATGGAGGGTAAGGATCACAACAACCTTGATTTCCACATTAATAGGACTGAAGGGCACATGGAAAGATATTATGAGTGATCTGACTGATAAGGAAGTTGTTATAGCCACTAGAAAGGATTTAGGATACTCTAAAGGTCCACGCAGAATGGACATAAACAAATTGAAGAAGTTTCCTATAGTGTAGGTAGCCACATATCTGCTCACCAAGTTAAATGATCAAGAGAGATGGTCACAGGTAAATACCATGTGGCTACACATTACAAAGAAAATGACAGAGGGAGAAATCTATAACTTGGCTAGCTACATTAGCAGAGACTATTATTGAGGAAGCACGCGTAGGTGAGAAGATAAGTTTTGGTGCTATCCTACTATCCCTTGTTTTTATAGAAATTGGAGTTCCCGATGGGCCAAAGAACAAAATTTGGGAATACCCCACTAAGAAGAAGTCCCTCAGGAAAGGTTTGAGAAATATTTATGTGAAGGATCAATGAGTGGCCCATTCAAGCAAAGGGAAGAACTATGGTATGACTAAATTCACATGGTGTTTGAGGAGTGGCACATTCCGAAGGAGCTACCCGCAGTAGTAGGTAAGGTAGTATAGTTCACGGTGTATCAACATTTTTACATCACGTGGTTTTCCATGAAGGATGGGACATGGAGTCCATGGTGCAAACTACCCTATTCCTTCATAGTGTGCTACTTCCGGCTTCATCTCACATACTTACCGATGCATGCCGACCGAACTTTAATGCAAACAAGGTAGATTTTGACTACCATACCCTCAGGAAAACATATGTATATCCAGGTCGGTCTGCCTACATTGAGAGGCTCATTTTAGATGTCATAAACATAAAGCCAGTAAGCTTGGCTATTAGGGATAGTGGAGCCGTGCTCATATATCTTTAGTTTAAGCCTAGGCTAGAGAATAATAAGTATGTGGAGAATGAGCTCATGCTCCCAGGGCCGCCTAAGGGAAAACATACAATGGAGAATGTGCCAGCTCCAAATCCTGTCGTGACCATACAGATAGACGAGGAAGAAGAAGAACATGAAGATAGTGGAGGCTTGGATCATAGGGGCTAGAGGCATCCCACAAACAGAGTGGAGAGTGAGCATGTAGATACTCTACCACATGCACAAGAAGTAGAAGAGGACTTGAACGTAGATGCAGTCCTTGAAGAGTGCCAGTTCAAGAAGGTATTCGAAGAACCAGACCCAAGGTGCAAGAACACCACAACCTGTAAGGAGATCACCTCAACTCTCCCCTAAAAAAGAAGCACCTGAGAAGAAGAGAAGGAGAAAGTTGACACTTAATGAGGAGGAAGAGAAGTTAGAAGAGAGCACCCTTAGAACTCTAGTGCAACCAAAAGATGTGGAGGATCTCAAGGATGAAGAAATGAAAGATGAAGAAGAAGGGGTGAAAGAAGCAGAAGAAATTGAGCACGAGAAAACCAACGCGCTAGTTACAAATCAGATAAGAGAAGGGCCAACTCCACGCCTTGGAGCTTAGGTTCCTAAGGGGCCAAGGATGTGAAGAAGTGAAGAATATGTTTTTCCAAGTATGGGCTACACCAAGGGTACAAGTAAAATTTTCCAGTGCCCGGTTTCAAAGTACAAAGTGGACCTTAAGGAGTTATATGGGTGGGAGATGATGGAACCAGATATGGCCACTACACACACAAGGAAACAACTATCCTGGTCCATGCAGAATCACATGGACGAACCATATTTTTATGTGTGTGAGGAGTCTTGTGTCTCAAGGAGAGTAAAGAAGGCACCTTAGCACGAGACACATGACCATAAAGCCCACACTTATGTTTGATGAGAAGGTCAAAAATTCCTTAGTCAAGGTACTTACTGAGGTGGCACGAAGAAATATTGATAAGGCCATCACCATTAAAGCATTGATGGAAGATAACAAGGATAAAACATCGGAGATAGAATGCTGAAAGGAAGAGAAATAACAAAGAATGAGGCCTTCATTAACACAACAGAGGAGATTGGTGATTACATTCTCAAAGTAAGGCTTCATCGAGAGCCAAAGGTACCTGAAAATTTTCCTTCTGCAATGCATTATGTGTGCACTTTGGTTGATTTGGTGCTAGAAGACAGACCACTTAGAATTCCCGCACCAAAAGATGCTTGAACAAGAAGTGAGAGAGCACAAGCCTCTATGATCGTGAAAAATTTCAAGGTATGAGGCGTTGCTTCAAAATTTAAAGGATGAGTGAAGAAAGCATACCAAACTCTAAATTTGTGTGCAGCTCCGGAGGTAGTAATAAGGACTAGAACTCACGGTTGAGGATAATGAAGCTTTGGCAATGAAGGATGAGACTTTAGGGTGCACAGAAAGTTTGGCACTAGTGAAACAAATACAAAGCCTCTGCAGAGCTTCCAAGATCCACATAAGGAGAGGATAGATGAGGTTGGGAAGCTTATAACACAGAAGATGGATTTTCTGGAGGGAATGATGTCTGCTATGGCCAATGTTGTCCAAATTTTACAAAATGAGAAGGAAAATATTACTCAGGACGAGTTGGATGCCATCATTATAGAAATTATAGAGAAGACAATGACCACGCTAGATGACTGATTAGACATTGGAGGCTGAGATTAAAAGTGAATATCCGAGTTGATCCTTCCGGTTGAAGAAGAGGAAGTTACAGAGTAAAGACCCATTCTTTTGTACAATGATTCTTTACATTCATTCAATTCTTATTCTTTATTATTTGGGAACATCAGAAAGAATCCCCATTTTTGGACGAAAATGTACTTTAGTGTGGGGTAATGTTGAGTAGACAATATTTTTCTAAGGAGAAGACACACATAGGATTCACGCGAGGGAACAAGGTGCATTTGAAGGTGTTAGGAAATAAGAGATAAAATATGTGGAATAATCCCTTACGAGATCGCACTTTGAGAGAAACTAATATGTAGAAAATATTACAAATCTAAAATAAAAGTGTAGAATAAATAACACAACACGAGAGAGACAAGATTTAACATGGTTCACCCAATTTGGGCTATGTCCACCAAGAATGACTTGCTTAGATTTTATTACAAGCCTCCACTCTCTCAATACAATACCAAGATCTGTTTGGAGCTATGCTCAACAAAATATACAAAATTCACACCCGAATTCAAAGCACATTTGCAATGCATTTTCTTGTATATGTATCATATGCAAAAGACCATATAAATAGACAATTGCTTAAGCAATTTGATACAAAACCATGGGTATCAAAACCATGGGGAAAAAACCATGGGTATCAAAACAATGGGTACTTGAAAACCATGGGCCCAAAATAGCCCATAATGGTTACCCATTACCCATGGGTTAATAAGCCACCCATTAAAATTTGCTTGGGGGCTTCGCCCGAACCCCCTTAACCCGCTCACCGTGAGCGAAACACTATAAAAATATTTGAGTGTAACACATAGAAAGTGTACCACACTCTAACATGAAAACAGGCTCCACAAACATAACAAAAGGCACAAAATGATAGAAGAGGAAACTCGCGCTAGGATAGTCTGATTCGGGACTTAGCCATTTTCATGGATACAAACTATTTTTGGTGATAACGTGCAAAGCACACATCGGATGGAGATTCGCATGACACTTAAATGGTATTTTGGGAACTAGTGATCGATAAGTGTCATGCATGAGCTTGATAAGTGTCATGCATGAGCTTGAGTTAATAATAATAATAATAATAATAATAATATGACAGCTTAACTATAGGATGTCTATTATTAGTACACTTGCATGTGTTCATGTTATTGTAAAGGCACATGGCTATTATCAGCATGCAACCTATTTTGAGAAGTGCGTAGGCAGTGAAGGGAAATTCTCCACCCCTATAAGTATGTATTGAACTATATAGTTTAGCAAAGAGTGAATTGTTGTAGAGTTATGTTTGTTGGATATGATGCACACATAACTTATGGTGATACTTTATAATGTAAGAAGCTTCCATGTTTTACAATGTTTAATGTAATGGAGTATGTTGGATGGATAATGGTGTTAAACATGACTATAATTGGTTCTTGTGTGGTTGATATTATTATAGTTATTGTTTAATTCATGATTCTCTAAGATCTAGATTTGGAATATGCTATGTGGAATGTTTATGGTTATTTATGGTTCTGAATATGCTTTATCTTCATCACACTAACATATTGCACAAGCAACTCTAAAGGGGGCTTGGCAAATACCGTTGCACGCTTTGGGTGAGCGCTCAACTCAGGCTGGGTGATGTGCCAATGCGCCTGAGTTTTATATAGTGGATTCTAAAATCCTCGCCTAAGTAAGCGAAGCGTCAAGGTTTATATAAAAACCCTTCTTGTGATTTGATAAGGGAATAGGGTCCCGAGTCTCAAGAAAATCTTCGATGGCCCCATCATTCTGAAAGTATTTAGAAAGACATGATTTTGTTGATCCCGATGAATAAACAATGTAAAGGGTGTGAATGGATAGGTTTTCAAGGAAGAGGGTGGTTTCAGCTAGGTCTTTGAAGAGGCTATGTGTGGAATTGGTCTCAACTTCGAGTCAAAGTCCTCTTCACTAGTCATTATGTTGAATATTATGGGCCTATTTTCAAAAGTTTCATAACCTAGACCATGGCGATATAGATTTTCTTCATATAAGATATGTTCAAGATGACCTTGTTCTTATGGGCCAAGTCCTTTTCCTTTCCAGTTCATATTTTTCATCATCTTGTGAGATTTGGTGTAGTATATGGATTCGTGGCGCCAACCATCCCATCCTCGTATAACCAAGAACCATTAGAGCCATGAATGTGCTTATCTTCTAAGTATCCATATTGCCTCCAGAGAGTGTTTTCTAGATGGTAGATGTGAGCTTCTTTTAAATGGGGGAATTAGGTCATCCATAACTAAGTGGAGACAACAAAAGCTTTATAACATGAAATTTATTTTCTAAATTATATTCACCAAGACCTTTATGGGAAAAATTGAGTTCAGCGGGTGACTTAGACGTAGATGGTTGCGAACTGGATGCAGAAGGTTGGGATTGGAAAAGTGTGTTAGGGTCAATGTGATTATCAAGAATCGTAATGACACGAGGCTCGGCGGATCTATCCACTAAAGGAAAATGATTTACATTGTTAAACCTTGCTTCCAAATTTTGGAAGCAAAATGAGTAAGAGGGGGCATGAATCAACTCTTTAAATTTTTCATTCAATCAACCATGGACCATCAGTAGACATTTAAGCATCAAGAACATGAAATAATGCATACTCAATCAACCATAAGAGAAATTAACCAAGAGACACAAGATGTATGTGGGAAACCCTCAAGGGAAATAAAAACCATTAAAAATTTGGCATATATTACTCAATACAAAATATTTGTTTAGTGAAGCACCCACTTCACAAGGAGCACCAACCCTCACAAATTTAGTGAGGCGCCAACGCCATAAGGAGCACCAACCCCTATTTAGCAGAGCACCCACTCTACAAAGATGATAAAACCACCCAACATGAACAAATATCCACTTAGCCACCTGAATATGAAGATCATCTGATGTCCTTATTTCTCAAACAACTGATTGTGATCACTTTTTCAACTCCTTCCACTCATACACCTCTCAAACCATGCCTTCTCCTTCTTCTCTCATACATGCACCTACATGTGTTGATTAGGTCATATGAACTTGAATCTTTGTTCCTCTCCTTTTCTCAACCTCTCATGAATCTTATTTTCTCTATTATAGATCCCTCTAACCTCTTCATACACCTCTTCTTGCTCGATTCTCCATACTCTCCACGGCTCAAATGAGAAAATACACCTTGTTTTAAATACATGACTCAACTAAATAAACCATATCGGTTAGAAATATACTATTAGACCATGAAAGTTAGGTCATTTAAAAACATAAATACACACTTTACAAACAAAGAGACTATACAGTCAACATAAGCCTTACAATATAAACTTGCACAACTAGGCCTAAAATACCACCATAGCTCCAATGGTCACAATTTGAATTTTGAAGGCGTAGGACAGATCCATCATGACTCCACATGATTTGAAAACTTCAGCAAAACCTCTCAACAACAACTATATGCTTGAACAAAAGTGCTCCATCCATCTTCGGTATACACCACTCCATTTGACAAACACCTCCTATTAGGTCTTAAACACCTAATTATCACTTTCAAAAGGAAGCAACTTTGCATATAAAACCTCTTTACCAAGGCACATGTGGCACATCAATAGAAAGGTCTTGACCAAAAATATCTCACAAAACTCATAACATTCACTAAATAAGGGCACAAGACCTCAAAACACCTCCATCTCTCGAAACTGCTCAAACTCGATTACGTCTCAATAACTAGTATTGAGCTATATGACCTCTAACAACTTAAACTCCACTTCTATACACTTCCAAAACTTGGAAAACTTCACCAAGGACCTGAAAAATCATCCTCAAGCATTCATAATCATGTCATATGAAGAAAACCACACTTAGATACCTGTTCCAACCACCATTCTTGGAAATCCTAATAGGGTTGATTAGGCCATTAAGGCTTCAACATGAAAAATATTCATCCGATCAAACTAAGGGCACAAAAACCTCATATGGGACCTCAAAAAACTATCCATGCTCAAATAACCTTACTACACCATGCATTTCTATCAAACACCTCTTGACCTTCATGACTGGTTTTGACCTCATTAGGCCATTAGCGATAGGTCAACTTGGAAGAAGGATTTCACCCATTTCTTGCACAAAACTTGTCCAAATATTTTCATGAGCACTTAACACAAATAATAAGCCAAAGAAATAAATTGGTTTCACTTGATGAACTGTGTAACTTATACATATACCTACAAATCTTCACAAAACAAATATTTTTCTATAACTTAACATCACATCCTGGAACATACAAATGCCACCAAACTGGTCTCTAGAGAAATTTCTACATCCCCAAATCTTCATACCATCCTTCCCAAGTCATAACATGGCCACATACTTCATATTTTGTCTATGGCTCGAGACTAGGGTTTTAGGGAGGGTTTATACCTTCTTGGCTTCTTAATAATGGTTCATAAAAGTATGATGACCAAATGAAACCATTCCACTTACATAACATTTTTAGCTCCATGCCCTAACATTCAAAAAATGCCTAGGTCCCCATGCAGAGTACACACATGTGGGTGAGCATTCAAATTTGACCTTCGAGCTGGGAATGACTGTTTTGATATCTTGGTAGAGCCAAAAATAAATTTTCATGCTTTATCATCAAAACCCGACTTCATATTTTGCATAAACCTCTATTGTGACCTCCATTTTGTCAAATCTCATTTGTGATTTCTCACCTCTAAAACTCACCATGCACCTTAGTTTTCCCATGCTTTCTAGCCTTGTCTTCTATGTATTTCTTCAATAGGACCTTGAACATGTACTATACACATGAATTATGGCCTTGTTCACCTTCCACACATACTATGTAACCTTAAAACAATCCTCACATGCTCACACCGACATGGCTTGGCCTGATTTTATTCATACCTCAAGCCATGCTTGCATTAGGTCTAGGAATAGGCCTAGTCGGGCTTGTTTCACCACATGTCTCAAGTAAACTGACATGTTTTCCATCTTATAGAATTATTAACACCTCTAACACATCTCTTTGAACATGTTAGACACCATACCAACCTTTAGAGCTCACTCACTACATCTTACTTTCTTGAACCATGCTATATGTACCAAGACACCATGTCACTTCACCGATGCAATATATCATAACACTAAACTAGGACACCACCAATCAAACTTCATCCTTCTTGATGATAGACACCTCATGCTGACTCTTATGCTCACCAAGACACCCTTTGACATCAATTTTACTTGACATCAATGACAACAACAATGACACATGTCCAACACCAACATTTTACAATATTCAAAAGGTCTTTCATCGGCAAGTAGGGTAAAATAGTTTCCATCATTTGGGAATTTTATGCATTGATGAAACGTGGAAGGCACAACTTGCATCACATGTATTCAAGGTCATCCTAAAAGGAAATTATATTAAGTCTCAATGTCAGCAATATGGTAGATGGTTTTAGCATCCATGAGACCACTTGGATAGGCAAGGTGATTGTTCTAGAGGATTAACATTTGTTGTTGTCACAACCATGAATAGTTATAATGTTATCTCCCAAAATCTGATCCAAAAACGAGTGTTTTATTTTTTCCACTTTTAATCGTTTTCAAGGATCATTAATTTTTAATCAACTTAAAGTCTTTAATAATCCAAAAATTGATTAAATTTTTATTTAGGACTGATTTCAAACTAAAATTTAAATTCCTTTTTATTCAAAACTCACTGTTTGATCAAAGCCCAAAATTCACTATTTCCCAATTTTAATCGATTTTACAAAGTTGTCAAATACTGATTATCATTGCATACACATTATTTTTATGAACTTAAATTATTGTAAATAATCAGAAATTGAAAATCAAAATTAGAAAACAACACCAAATTGTTTACGGGGTTCAGAATTCATGTCCCCGGGTTCGTGGTGAACCAATCCATTAATAATGTTAAAATACAAATATAATAACCTTTACATTTAACCAATAATGAATCAAAAACTTACAAAAATGTGATATCGACCTTCGAAGGACATTAATGGAGCTTAGCCGTTGTCCTTCACCTTCCTGATCCACTTGCAGCTGTGTCTCCCTTGGGTTCTATGCCTTTGTATGACTTTAACAGAAAATAAATCTATCACAAAAGCTCTAAATTGGGAAAATGATCACACCATCGTGATCGTATTGAAATTTTGAACAATTTTCATATATAACTCGAGATCTGGTTTTGAGTGGAAGTGCCTCAAAAATGGTTTTCTGCAAGTAGGTCTATTCTGCCCTCTCACAGACCTGTCACTTGTCTTCTACAAAACCCAATGAGCTCCTTTTATAGCACTTATCCAAAGGTGGTGGGTTGGTAAGTCTACCTATTCTTTTGGTGCAGGTCAAGGGTTCGAATCCCTTTGATTGCATTATCCACTATACATAGCAAATGGAAATCTTTTATCCTTATATGGGAATCAATCCCATAGTCCATGGGAGATAATTTTATCCAAACCCTTTAATAAGGCTAAACCTGTCCTATTTTCATGTGGAATGGCTACGCATAACATTTTGCTACCAAAATTGGAGGTCCATGTGCTCAAATGGAGTGGTGCCACATGTCAACATGTGATTGGTTCACCTTTTGCCATGTCATTTTTTCCCGCAAGTTTGACCCGAACTTTGACTAACCATATCTTTTGCATACGAACTTAGATTTTGTCTATTCAAAATGCGTCGAAAGATCATGAAAATATCTACACAGTAGAAGTGATTTTGTGAGATTCCAAGACAATTAAATTTACATTTTTACAAACTTTGACCACCCATATCTAGAGCTCAGAGTGTCCATTTTTCACATTCTTATAGTTGTCGGGAAATCTTTGAAGGATCTAATGCAGTATCATGGTTTAGGGAATTTTAGGAAACATTTGACACTAAAATTGATCCCCCGATCACTCCTCCCTAATGAGAATGTTTTTGTCTATGAAAAGTCAGTGTATTAACCCACAAAACATGGTATCTCTTCCTACATTGCAAAAAGACATACAAGAACTCGAAATAACATTATATGTTAATAAAATGTAAATAGTTGATTAGCTAATTACATAACCGATTAGATAATAACACCCAATTAAGCTAGTGTTAAATCAAACACTATAACCCCGTTAACTCGCACACAATCGTGAACCGTCATACCCCACCGTAATGCCATCACAAATAATCCGACCAGATAATAACACCCATTATAATACGGAAAGATAGTGTTCAACTATCACTTTGTGATATGGCCGATTACCAAAAATTACAATTTCTTAAACATAGATAAGTATGCTAGACATCTAAATTGCCCAAAATTAAGCTAGTGCGAACTTTCCATTTGAAATCAGAATAACCGCAAATATTATTTATCTAGAATAAATTAGACTATCAACACCCAAAAATAGCTATAGTAAAAAAATTGAATCCACGTGAATCTACCAATTCTATCCATACATAATCAACTATAGAAGGATAGATAACAAACTGTATGCTTACCCAAATCGGTGAACTGCCATAATCTGTAAAAATGATCACCTGGTACAACTTGTAAACTAGTTTGTTAGTGTAATAAATTTACACCCTAATTGCAACCACATCTGATAGTTACAAAAATTAATTTTTTCCCAACATGAGGGTCTTTAAAAAAATTAGTGCAAATAACACATGTGGACACAACAAGTTTTTCTATTTATTACAATATCAAACAGTGCCTAAATGGGTCTTATAAGCATCCATAAATTTGCACAAATGACAACATTATAAAACTACAAGTTTCAAAATTAGACATGTTGATGATGCCCATATCCTTGCATACTGCTTTGTCAGAAATGGAATTTCCAACCAAAATGTGAGAAGACAATATGAGTATGATGAACCTATCACTCAAATATTCCCTACAACTATTTCCATTAAAATTTTCAAAGCTAAATATCAACATAGGAATAAATCCTTTCATCAAACATCATGAATCCCTAAAATATAGCTCTGAAAATGTTTGCATACTATCAATAGTTACTTGTAATGCAAACATAAAATTGAGGAATGTTTTACCCAATCAATTACTTGGATTTCTTTGTTTAGGTGGTTTTACTTCCCCCGTACCAAAATGAGCATCTATATGAGTTAGATCCACCACTGTTGGTTTGACATTATTATTCTTTTTAACAACTTTTGAATGTTGCTTTCTAGCCTTGTCTTCTATGTCTTGCTTCAATAGGACCTTGAACATGCACTATACACCTGAACTATGGCCTTGTACACCTTCCACACATACTCTGTAATCTCAAAGCACTCCTCACATACACACACTAACTTTCCTTGGCCTACTTTTATTCATACCTCATGCCATGCTTGCAATAGGTCTAGGAATAGGCCTAGTTAGGCTTGTATCACCACATGTCTCAAGTAAACTCGACTATTTTCGATCTTCCAAACTTATTAACAAATCGACACATATATTTGAACATATTAGACACCATACCAACCTTTAGAGCTCACTCACTACATCTTGCTTGCTTGAACCATGCATCAAACTATGCTATATACACCAAGACATCATGTCACTTCACCGATGCAATATATCATGACACCGGACTAGGACACTACCAATCAAACTTCATATTTATTGATGATAGACACCTCATGATGACTCATATGCTCACCAAGACACCCTTTGACATCAATTTTACTTGACATCAATGACAATAACAATGACACATCCAACACCAAAAGTTTACAATATTCAAAAGGTTTTTCATCGGCAAGTAGGGTAAAATATTTTCCATCATGGGGGAATTTTATGCATTGATGAAATGTGGAAGGAACAACTTTCATCACATGTATCCAAGGTCATCCTAAAAGGATATTATATGAAGTCTCGACATCAACAACGTGGCGATGGTTTCTAGCATCTATGTGACCACTTGGATAGGGAGGGTGATTGTTCAAGAGGATTACCATTCGTTGTTGTCACAACCATGAATAATTATAACGTTATCTCCCAAAATATCTTCTGTGTGGCCAATAAATCTCATCATTTTCATAGAAAAAAGTTTAAAGTAATTATTTGATCAATAATAACTCTTTTAACCTTATGATTGGTAATGTATGTTTCAATGTACAAAGAGTTCTTTTGTAGGTTTGTATTTAATAAGTTCTAAGGATTGAACAAAAATATAGGGTTGTCGGGTAAAAGGTTAGCAATTAGAGATTGGAATTGTTGAGTATTGAGATTCTCGGAACACGTGCCTCATGGAGAGCATGAGTGAGAATTTCTTGAAATTTAGGTGATGTTTTCAATAAATCCATGAGGGAGATATGTGGGGGTGTTTTCATTAACTACTTAACTAGGTCATATAGATTAAATGCGTAATATTTAGCCTTTAATGTTGGCTTAGGATTGCTTGGAGCCGTAGGATTTGACACTTAAGGTTCATAAGAAGTAGATGATTGCTTCGTTGTGGGAACCCAAACCTTCTTTTATCATGTGGCCATTGCATAGTTAGAAGTTTGGAATTTAAGCGTGATGAAAGTTGGTGTTACGTATCGCTTCAACAAATGAAATGATTGAATTGAATCCAACATCGTTTGAAGATTGGCCCCTTTTAAGATATTTTCCATTCATACCATGCTTGGGCAAGGGATTGGAAAACACCTTTAAATTATTGTTGGGTGTTTTATTGGGTGTTGGGTGTTTGACCCTAATGTCTCCACTATCAATGAGGTTTTGAATATAGTGGCGAAGTCTCATACATTGATTCGTTTGATGACCTCATCAATCGGATGAAATTCGTAATATTCATTAACTTTATACTAAGATGGTTTGGGTTCCCTTCTGGCATGAAGGGTTTTGCAATGGGCTAAGTGACCATATTAGCATTTATTAGTTTTCTTAAGATTCTTGAAAGGTTTTCTCCCAATGATGTAAATTATATTCACTTATTACCTCATGAAGAAACAAATTCTTTACTTGGAATAGTGATGGATTTCTTTGATTTAGATTATTTTTTTATTATTCTCAATGTTATGTACATTGCAATTGTCATTATGCCATCATTAATGACATTGCGATTGCGATTGATGTACCTATTTTTATCTTGATAGTTGGTGTTGTTATTGTTATTATTGTTGTATACATTGTCCTTGGAAGGAGGTTTGATAAAGTCTTTTGCAATGAGGGATTTTTTGATTTGAGTCCCCTTCTTGATAACTTCCTCAAAACTATTGAGACAATGCATCTACATGTGAAAGGAAAATTCATTGTTAAGGTTCGGTATAAAGATACTTACTAGTTGTTTCTCTTGAATTGAACATGGGAATCGACTTGCAATTCCTCTCCATCATTGTAAGAATTGTGAAAATTTTCATTTGTTCGTTGTTTTTAATTACACAAGTCCATCATGGTAATCTCAAAGTCTAGGTTAAAAGATAAATAATTAATGAATTTCTCTGAGAGGTCCATGAAAGTGGTGATTGATCCCTTTGGAAGGTGTAAGAACCAATCCAAATATTTCCCTCCTAAAATTTTAGGAAAGAGGCGCAAGAGAAAGATATCATTATATGCCACTTCTTGACATGCCATGAAGAACTCTTTGATATGCTCTTGTGGATCATTTTTCCCTTATATTTGTCAAATTTGGGCATCTTGAAAGATTTTGGGAAGGGTATACTCAACATGTCCCTATCAAATGGATAAGGACATAGTTCCTCAAAATTAAATTGCTTTCTTTGTTTTTACATTCCCGAGACTGTATCTTTCATAATTTTCCATTCTTGAGCGAATGGTGAATTGTTTTGAGGAATAGCTAAAGTATTATCAAAAATTGGATTGATTTTCTCTTTTTTTTTTAGTATATGTTTTTGATTTGTTTTTCAGTTTTTGTCTTTGTGATTCATGTTGTTAGTGACTTTAGAAGCCATTAGAGATATTTTTTTGGCCATTACATTGATTTGATCTATCAAGGCTTGATTTGGCTCAAGGAAGTACTATATTTTCCTTTGTTGTCATTATTTGTTTCAATTGGTCCGGCCTCATCATGTCTATTCGATTCGGGTTAAATGTTCTTAGTTGGATGAGGTTGACCTCATATATTTTTAAAATTTTCATCTTCAAAGTTCGATGGAAAATTTTCTCCCATTTCGAGGAGCGAAGTAAGATTTGATCTTTATTTTCTCGCAAAAGTCCTTTATCGTTGGCTTGTTCTTCTAATGAAACATAATTTTGTTGATCCTTCTTGTCTGCAAACCATATTTAATTATAGAAAACAAGATGGTGCTTGCATAATTTTATTAATATGAAATCAAGCATTACAAACAAATGAGAGAGTTGCAATATTTATAGATATTGGACAACTTCTATCTCATCCACAATATATGGAAGCAAATCACCTAATCTGAGAAAATATGCAGAAATAACATATTGCCCCTAACTACCCCTATTTCCCCTCATGGAAATCATTTGGGAACAAAATATGCAAGATAAAACATGATCCCACAAACATTGGGATGAGAACACTATCACTTAGTTAACTAACAACTAAGGATAACTAATACCTATTGACATAAGTTTAAAGTATTTAAATTAAATACTTTAACTTATTATATTTATTCAAATATCAACTAATGATGAATTAAGCTAAGTTTTATTCCTAATAATCCTTTAGCCAATCTTCATCCTTTTCATCATAACTAATGTGAAAGTGATTTCGGTCCTTCCAAATGGGTCATAATTTTAGTGCCTAGTTCCCACCATTTTTTCTAAAAGAGGGAGGAATGTGAAAAGGTGTGACGTAATTTATGTTTAGAGTTTGGACAAAGTGAATGTCAATTTACCCAAGACTTATAATTAATAACCAATTGCACTTATACTTGACAAAGTGAATGTCTATGGATGGATAGTTGTAAGTGTTGAGATCGATTGACCTAAACTTGAAAAAGTGAATGTCAAAGTATAAGGTGGAGAAATTAATTGATAGTGCTTAAACTTGACAAAGAGAATGTTGAAGTATAAGAATTACATATTTGAAAGATAACTCTTAAACTCGTGACAAAGTGTATGTTAAAAGGATAAGATGTTGTAATAAATTAAGTGCGATAAGATGAGAATCAAAGGATAATATGAGTATGATTTGGCTTACTCCACTCTTAGAAAAGTGAATGCTAAGATAGAAAAGTTTGGAAATAAAAATGGATTACTCGATTCTTAAGAAAGTGAATGCTAAGATAGAAGAGTTTGGAAATGAAAAAGAATTACTCGACCCTTAGCAAAGTGAATGCTAAGATGGAAGAGGTTGGAAATGAAAGTCTAATTACTCGACCCTTAGCAAAGTGAATGCTAAGATAGAAGATTTTGAAAATGAAAAAGGATTACTCAACCCTTAGAAAAGTGAATGCTAAGATGGAAGAGGTTGAAATGAAATTTAGATTACTTGACCCTTAACAAAGTGAATGCTAAGATAGAATATTTTGAAAATGAAAAAGGATTACTCAATCTCCGTAGGAAAGTGAACGCTAAGATGGAGGAGGCTGGAAATGAAAAAGGATTACTTGACCATTAGAAAAGTGAATGCTAAGATGAAAGCGGTTGAAATGAAAATTCCTAAAAGTTAACAAAGTGAATGTTAAATTTGTAAACGTAGAATGGGTAAGTGCTTAGAGTTTAAAAATGTGAATGTTAAACTAGAAGGCTTAGGAAAATGATTGCACTTGACTATGATAAAGTGAATATCAGGTCAAGACTCAAATGCAAAATGGATGTGCTTAGGTTAGGACATGGGTATCCAAAACTCAAGACTTGAATGTTGATTGAATTTTGAAAGATAAATGGATAGATTTTGTATGATAAGAGTGTGGAACACAAACTTTGTAACATGTAAAGTAAATGAAAATAATGTTGTTAAGGAAGGCCTCTAAGCTTAATTTGGCTTGGTCAAGTGGGGCTTCTTAGAAAAATGGTTCTCTCCCTAAGAACTAAAAATTATCTGAGTGAGCGCGTAACTATTTCTAGTCACTGGCTTTGCTTTACCCTCTTGATAGAATAAGTGGATTTTACCCCACTTAAAGGATCAAACTAAGGTCACCACTATGGATAGTTTTGGCTCTAATTCTCATAAGGTGTACTAATCTGATAGGTGGGGATCCAATTTCATTGGTTAGTTCACTCAAGGCACCAATTACTTTGGGTTCCTTATGGTACTCCTCACAATGATTTTTCAGACCCTAGCTATGTACTTCTCTTAGTTACAAAGTGGATTGGGAATAAACCCGTCTTCGAAAATTTAATTAAGAGAGTTTTAAAAAGTAAAATGAATGGAATGTGACAAGGTTTGATTGATTCCTACAAGAAAGGTAAACTACAATTATTAGTTTTAATGCAATAAAAATATTCGTAAAGATGGTTCTATGAACAAGTTAATAGTTTTCCTAAGGTGAAATCATGATAGAAAACATGAAGGCAAACTCATGTTTCGATTTTCAAGATCAGTTAGAAAAGCGTGAGAAAAGAGCATACACGAGAGTTGGTCACGATTAGATTTAAATGAAATCCAATAGAAAAACAAACACTTAAATTGATTAGTTATAAGAAAACTTGCAAGAAAAGGACTAAAAATAGACCTAAAACAGAGATTAGAAGAATTGTTTACTTATTGGAAAATACATAAAGCTAAAAAAGAACAGATAAGACATGCTAAAGCACGTGCACTTGGATGCTCTAGCGTAAATGACGATGCTATCACGTGTACTTGGACATAAATGTGTGAACTCGAACTATAAACGTGTATTGGCAAAGGCTAGATGTAGACACTGAATCACACACTTTGGGTACATTTCTAGGTCCTAATCACATACTACTATTCATATGATTCCTAAGTGAGAAAACTAGCCATTTAAAGATATATTTGGCCTTTTTTCTATGTTTCATGTCTTCTTTCTGGCCTCTTACACCCTACTACCTAGTCGATACTTTATTGTTTCATCTTTTATCACTCTGGACACCAGAGACCAGCCTAGGACGCTAGTGCCCAGCCCCCATTCTTCTTGGTTCCTCCAACCTATTTGATCTTACTTGCCTCATTTGGGCCTCTTTTTATTTTTTTGGGAATCTTGTTTTCTTATGGGTCAACCTTTTAGTTGTCAATTGCGAAATTCAACCAAGGGAATCATATAAATATAAAGCTATGTGACCATAATAAAGGACTAAGATCTAAGCATCTAATATCATCACCTAAGGTTACATCTAAAGGCATTCTAAGAGCATAAAACAATCCATCTAGCTTCATTCAAAGGACAAGGGACTACATTTTTTGCATACATGCATAAGAGGGAAAGTTCAATTTTTCCATCTTCACATCTATCTACATAGGTATATCTAGCTATCACTCGCTATCAAGTGCATATTGCACAAGAGCTACCTAGGGCACGATTCTTACACACACACAAAAACTACATGGAGTTTGAAATGTAGTGCAACACTCAGTCGTAAGTTTACTCACGGGTGACCACTGGGGCCACCCCGACTCCCCATTTACATCTTTTTCTTTTTAGGATTTGATGTGTTTTGGGGTTTTACAGTTATCTTTCTTTGTAGGTCACATGTGAATTCTATGAGCATAGTACAACCAATAAGAGATAAAAATGAAGGTTAGAAAACATCTCGTGACATAAGAAAAATTAGTTTTGAGGTATTTGGCAAATCATAAGTGCCTGTAAAGCGCTTCAATGCCCAGTGCCTTGGTCCCGCTCATTCGACAGCTCTCACAATTTTCTCTGGATGGTTGTGACAATTTCTTCCTCCTGTTCATCAAATTTTCAGTTCAACATAATTTTGGATTTATTGCAAAATATGTTAAGTCTTTTATTCCCTCTCTTTCACTCCAGGTTTTAAATTTATTAGCTTACTTGTTCAAATCAGTACTTTAGAATTTTATTTATCCTATGTTACTCTACAATTAGGATTTCAAAATTCTATATTTTTTAAATCATTTGGAGAACCCATTGCTTGACTCCAACCTTATTTCTAGGGTTTTCTTCTTATGCCCGTCACCCGTAGTGGTTGTTTTGGGTCTTTTAAGCATCTATTGCTCCCTCCATATACGCATAGGGTTTCTAAATCAATGGATGAATCTGATAACCCTATTGCCACTCTCAAAATGTTCCTCTTCTTGAAATTGAAACATATGATAGTGAGCAATCATATGATAAAGACACTAACATTGATAAAGAGAAATTAGACAAGCTTACCAATTTTTGTCAAGCTTTGCGTGACAATACCACCCATCTTTGGCATATTCTCCATGCCTTGGTTACTACTAAAAACTCTCAAGATGCGTCTTTTACACCCCTTATTAGTTCTTCCTCTCCTGCCATAGCCTCCACTCAACCCCTTCATCTTCCTACTCCCATTCTCACTACTACTGCTCCCATCATTCAACCCAATACTTCTGTTGCATAACCCAACTATTCTTCAAATAATCCCGATTAAACTTTTTTTATATTAGGATTTGTAGACTCAAATTCATCAACTCCAAATGGCTACTTCTCGTGCATCTCTCTCTCTCTCTTGATTCCACTTTACTCCTTCACAATCCTTTCCAACCTTCCATTTTAGCTTATCCACTTCCTCTAATTTTTGTCACCGCTAAGTTGCACACATTAAAAGTCCATGATGACCCTCAAGAGAATCTCCAAGTATTTCATGTTGCATGTGTAGATTATGTGGATGATCACACTTTACTAGAAAATATATTTCTAAGAAGTCTCCAAGATTATGTTATGTATTCATTCTAAGATCTACCTGTCCATTCGGTAACATATTTTACACATTTAGATGATGCTTTTCTCGCACACTTCTCAATCAATATCGGTTCTAAGATATCCTATGCTCAACTCACACAAATTAAACAAAGATCTAATGAGCATCTAGTGGACTATGTTTTACGATATAAGAAAAAATTAGCTAAGATGTCTAATGTAATCGTGGAATCTGAACTTCAATATCTATTTGTCTAAAATCTCTCACCTCATTTGTAGGAGAGTGACATCTTTGAGACCTCTCCATCATTTGATCAACTATGTTATACTCTCAAGCTATATGAAATCAAAACTACTACCTATGGGCAAGCTTAAATATCACGATCAACTCACATCTTCTAGTTGGTTTCAAGGAAAATATAATTTTAAGCCATCTCATACGCCCATTAAAGCCAAAAAAATGTTAACGTTATTTACTACTCCTAAGAAGCTTTAATGTTAGCCTCTAAAGTGTACCTTTACAAAACTTCCTATCACTCCACATCTTCTATTGCAAAAACTTGTTGATAGCAATATTATTACACTCCCTCCCCCTCTGAATCTGGATCCATCTTGACCTAAAAGACACAATTATAAAGAAAATTTTAAATGTGACTATCATCAATGCATTGGGAATTTTATAGTTTGATGTTTCAAAATCTGATATCTTATTCAAGATCTCATCAAAAACAATGTAATCGAGCTCTTTGAGCCTTCGACATCTACACTCGCCAATGAGAACAAAACGCTTCAAAATATTTAATGATCCTCTCCCCTAAGCATGAGAAATAGGCTTTTGATTCTTCAACTAATCACACATATCGTGAAACACCTCCTCCTTCATTGGGGGCTCTTGACTTTCCAGTTGCTAATGTTGATGAATCTCCACCATTTATTACATTCTCTAATCACGATTATCATGCCACATTCACTTCTGATACATTACATATTCATGTTTCTATCAGACCTCATGTTATAAATAATACAATGATCAATCCTTTGATTCATATGAGTGTGTGCTCCATTACACTTCTTATCGCTATCGAATATCCACTCTCTCATATCTCATAACTAGTTCCCAAGTCTTATGGGTTCTTCCATCTTTCGATTCAGATTGGACCTTTCACCATGCTTGTGCCATTCCTTATGACACCTTTAATCAAAGGGCATGACATACTCTTGGGTCATCCTTGGCTCCATACCTCTCAAGCTATCACTTACATGAATCACTTGTGTATAAAGGTCATTCACAACAAACAAGTTATCACCATCAAAGGTGTTCCACCATGCACACTATGGACAAAACCTCCTCTTGAGGTTTCCATTGCACTTGCTTTAGAGAGCATCTAGGTCCCCAAAATATCTCAAATCTAAAGCGTAGTATGATCTTAGATCTCCTATTCGCACATGACCTACTCGGTCTCATCACCCACTCGGTCCATCTCATTAACCTAGGTCCACCACTTGGATGAATCCTTCACATAGGTACACATCACCTCCATGGTCTCCTTCACATATGTTCACATCACCTCCATAGTCTCCTTCACATAGGTGTACATCGCCTCTTCGGTCTCCTTCACATAGGTGTTTATCCCCTCTTAGGTCTCATGTATATACAGATGCACCAATATATCATATGTCTTATACATCATCCATCTTAGACAATGGTCATACACATTTATTGCTATAAGCATCGAGTGGAGGACCCTTTCCCTTCACTTTTTTTGGATAGATTATTCATCATCACACACTTGGGGGCATC
This sequence comes from Taxus wallichiana var. yunnanensis, assembly GCA_018340775.1. NCBI lineage: Eukaryota > Viridiplantae > Streptophyta > Pinopsida > Cupressales > Taxaceae > Taxus > Taxus wallichiana. Next base: position 27,463,531 of record CM031235.1, read on the forward strand.
ATAGCTTCCCCCTTTTTACATTGCTATCAAATGTCTCTATCATTTCATGCACTTGAAGCTCCATGCTTAATGTTTCATATTTCCTCATATACAAACCCTTTAATACACATTTTTTATCATCATTACCCTATGACACATGCTTGTGCTCCAGTTCACACTTGACTATTGAGGGCATACTAAATTCATGAACCTCACCTCTTTTACACTCTTTGCTCTACACTTCATTGATCATAACTTTATAGTATATGATTCAAACCATTTCACGATGACACACTCTTGTTATGTGGTTCATTCTTGATTGTCGAGGGGTCTTTTATAAATGAACCTCATCTCATGCATACTCATACACATTCTCTTGGGGGCACACTACCCTAGCACATTCAATATGAATTTTGTTCCATCTCACTCATTCACAACATACTACATATCTTGGTTGCATTTACTCTTACTTGCTTATATTAGTTACATGTACACTTTGTTTCACATGCTAGAAAAATACATTGTATGTCATTATATTTTCCATATACACATGCACATTCACATATTCTTTAAGTTATCAATGCATATTTCTTCCATATCCTTACATGCAACATAGATGCTTGGAAATGTACCTCTTACCGGTCCCCATCGGGGCTCCCGAGGAGTCTGCTTTTGTTCACACCGTAGGTGCTATTGTTTCATTTTATACTACTCCCTATTTTTAATATCACACTACTTTATCAATATATATATATATATATATATATATATATATATATATATATATATATACATGTTTTGACATACTTTTTATCTTTCTAACATGCTAATGGGTGCTTCATGTGAATATTTGCTTTGCAGAAACTACTTTTTTCCATGGTTGTCGACTCTTTGTTTTCCATTACTTTCTTTTGTATGCCATTGTTTCTAAGCTTTGCCCTATGTATTTCTTGTTAATCACTTCTATTTTTTTGGACTCTTCGGCCTTGATTGTCTTGCGACATTGTGAGCGATGTCCCATGTTTAAAATTAGTTTTTCATGGTTTACATTGTTTTCTTTCTTGATAGATTATGCATCTTCTTCTATATGTGTTTTTGTCTTGTTTGCACTAACACATGTCCTAGCCACTTTATTTACATGTGCCTTAGTTTTTACCATGCATAGTCCCTCCCCATGTAGGGATTCAATTTTAGATCAACATTGGGTCTTCATTTAGGTCACATTATCCTAACAAAGTCGCATGCACCCCAAATGAGGAGGGACATATATTGGGTGAATATGTCACCACATACAACATTTCACAATTACAATACAACATAGTTTAGTGTGAATCAACACAAACTTCAACTTCAAAAACAACCTAGATTCGACTTGGGTCTCCAAATTCAAGTCTAGCATAGACACCAATGCCTAGATATAGACATGAGCACCTAGTGCACCCCTGACCTATTAGAGTAGGTATTTACCTTAGCTCAAGTTCACCTAGGTACTTTATTTACCTTTATTATATTTATCCTCACCCACTTATATGTGTGGATATTACTTTTATCTTACTTAGATATTAAGAGATATTATCTATTTGTAGGTATAGTTCTTTCCTTGATCTATGGTATTGACTAGTTCTTTCCTTGATTTATGGTATTTACTAGATCCTTGATGTCTAGTTCTCTCCTAAATCTATGGTCTTGACTAGTTCTTTGATGACTAGTTATTTTTTTTATTTATGGGTTTATCTACGACCTTGATTGGTTCTTAGATTATTATTCCTTGCCTATTTAAGAAAGGCCCATTCTCAATGTATTGCATTGAGTTCCATAATAATATATGATATTGCTGCTCATTTATTTGCAAAGGTTTTATGTAAAGCTATTTTGGTGAATTTCTTTCATCTTATCGATCATGGTGTTTGATTAGCATCTGTGTTCTTGGCTTGGTACAATTTGGTTATCGTTCCTTTCATGGTATCAAATCGAGATTGCTTTGTTGACATCCGTCGAGAAGTTTTATTTTGTAAATAAATTATTTATGTATTCATATATTTGGGATTTGGTTGTATGTTGTTGTTTCTTGTATTTTTATGCAAGACGAGGCTTCCATTGGATCCGAAGGCATGAAAACTATAAGATTGACTATAAACTCGACCAATTCTAGAGGTAGTCATTTTTGTGGTTTTTTATTTTTGTAGAGAAGCACACAAGTGTGCCTTTGGGATTTGAGCCAAAAAAGTGTGATTTTATTTATTTAGGTTTGTTGGATTTCTCGAGATATGTACTAGTTTTTTTTTGTAGCGTATTTGTCTTGGTTTCATGCACAAAAATATTTTCGATTCTTTTTGTGGCGAGGGTCCACGGATGTCAGTGTACATTTTTACTATTTCAGAAAAATCCGTAAGTTGCTATTTTTGGCAATAAAGGTCACTGTCTACATAGTCCAATAGTAAGTTGTGCAAACACCCATTAAAATCCTTAGGCCTTGGTCATATGGTATGGTCATATGAGGGCTTAAAGCTTATGATTCCTACTAGTAGGTGCTTAACTTCAACCCTTTTAATTTTGTTTGTGTGGTGAAGGCAACAACATTTTATTTTGTTTTAGTGGCACCTAAAATAAATAATGAGCAAATATTAAAAAGCTTGTAACTCTTGATCGGTAATTTGGTTTTGAGTTCCATTTTTGTAAAAGTGTTTGTTTTTTCATGATCTTTCCATTGGAAATATTTATTTTGAGACTTGCACTATAATTATAAAGTGCCAAATATGGAGGAGTGTTGTAATCAATTCATGGACGTAATTTCCGCCAGCCGAATGTCCTAAAATTTTGGGAGTTGCAGCTTTGTACCTATCATGGATTCTCGAGAATGATATGCTTTTCTCTCGAAGTGTGTGGACTTCAAGAGAATATTGTAAAATTTGTGGAAGAAAATAGATCGCTCAAGAAGTGAAATTATCTTCTACAATCATGCATTCACGATAAGGATACAATAATACATTCCTCGAAGAACAAACTTGCTAACCTACAACATCACCATCATATTGTGGACAACCACAACCATGCTCCTAGTCCACTTACAACTATTGTTCATGAACCCACTGACATTGATTTGTTAGTCTTTGAGTCATGCTCTGCTCTTGATGCTTATACACCTATGAAGCTTGTTATCTGCATGCTCTTCCACATCTCTGTATTCTATTACAGTCCACATGTTATGTATCTAACTTCTACTCACCGCATGGATTTTTAAGAAGCATACCATGGCATTCAGTTCTCGCATGCTCCGTTCTATGGGTCTCACTAGTGGAGTCATTGACAGACATTCACAGGGTATTGTTTCCTCTATTCCACATGTTAAGTGGAATTCTCGTTATGACATTAGTTTTCAAGTAGATACTTCATTGGGATCACACATTGACAAAGCTCCTTTTTTGTTCGCTTGACTCTTTATGAGGATCATGAGCAACACATGAGATCTACACCTTCACTCAAGATTGAGAAATCTGAGATTTCAGTTGTTAGACATGATCAACCTGACACACATTCTGATGTTCTTTTGCATGCACCCATTGTGCATTTTGCACCAAGTCATATGCATGCATCTTCTTCATCCATCCATGTTGATTTGGGGTGGATATTTGATCACTCGTGGCGGTGACATAGGCATTCATTGAGAGGACTCTACAGGTGTGGCTCCTCCACCATTCAGCCTCTTGCTCCACTTTCTATACCTTTTGCATTGTGATGCTTCTTGTTTTGAGCATTTTTCTTTAGCAGGTGTAGTGTATCTCTTTTGTTGAGAGATTTTGTATATGTATTTTCGACACTTTTGGCATGTTGATAGTATCTCTTATGGGGGATCTATTCTGGTGAAGTCCAGTGTTATTTTGTCAGTGTTTGAGTAGTTGATTTTGGGCAACTCATACAGATTTGTAGCGTCACTCCACCCATTCAATAGTATGGGAGGGTGTGGTGTTGATCCTACTTCTTCGGGTTTCGTGTCCTTGCCTTGTTACCTTAGCTTTTCTTAGATTATGACACTATGGAGTTTGTGTCCTTGCCTTGTTGCTTTGGTTATTATTCTTGGATCGTGGCACACCTATTTGTAGCAGTTGGTCGAATTATGTTTGGTGTTTTTTTACACTTTCGACATCACTCCGTTGACAGTCTCCTTATATGGAGCTATTCTGGTGAAGCCCAGTGTTAGTTGTTTTTGAGTTCTATGATCGAGCAGTGGATTCAGACCATAGTGCACACCAAAATTCTTCAACATTGTACGATTTTTTTGAGCCGAGCTTCTTGGATGCCTTGGAGCGGGTTTTACTCTCTTTACTTTGTTATTACTAGTTTTGGGTACCTTTCGGTGTTCATTTTTCTCCGCTTATTGTACATGAGTACTCATCGAGGCCTAGTTGTTGGGACTCATACTGTGGACATGCCACTTCTATTTTGGCCCCTAGCTTCACTTGAGGGGGTGTTAGAGTAGGTATTTACCTTAGCTCATGTTCACCTAGGTACTTTATTTACCTTTATTGTATTTATCTTCACCCACTTATGTGTGTGGATATTTCTTTTATTTTATTTAGATATTATGAGATGTTATATAGTTGTTGGGTATAGTTCTTTCCTTGATCTATAGTATTGACTAGATCCTTGATGTCTAGTTCTCTCATAAATCTATGGTTTTGACTAGTTAGTTCTTTGATTTATGGGTTGATCTACGACCTTGACTGGTTCTTAGATTGTTATTCCTTGCCTATTTAAACAAGACCCATTCTCAATGTATTGCATTGAGTTCCATAATAATATATGATATTGCTGCTCATTTATTTGCAAAGGTTTTATGTAAAGCTATTATGGTGAATTGCTTTCATCTTATTGATCATGGTGTTTGATTAGCATTTGTGTTCTTGGCTTGGTACGATCTGGTTATCGTTTCTTTCATGACCCTTCTTAGGCACCTATGAACAGGGGGTAGTTACAATTATTTTCTTAGATTGTCACAATTCTTAGCGCTTCTAGAGAAGTTTACACAGCATAGACACAGTCCTCCAACAATCAGAATGCATTCTATCTCCTTTTTTCTATTTTCCTTGGATTGAACTGGATCAAACAACATCAAAATGGATTAAATATGGAACAAAGAAGGATCACACTATCTGCAGTGGTGTATAAATATTTGGGAAGTAGTCAGGGATGGAGAATAACACTAGACCTTTCTCCCTAACACTTTTCTGCCGTGGCGTGAGATCACCCAAAAAACTAGCACTTGGCATGAGATCGCCAAAAAACTCTCTCTTAGTGTTAGATCACCCAAAAAAATTGTTCTACAACATTTTAGGACACTTTCTATCCTTTTCACTCGTCACGAGATCAAGTGTACATGTTCTTTTTCACATTTTTACATACTTGGATAGAATTTTTCATATACACGAATTTGAATACTATTTTACTCTTCTTTTTGTAGGTCCGTCCTTATAAAAAGTAGTAGTTTTAAGAATAACACAAGAATGACAATGACAATAGGTACAACATGATACACACACTACGCTTTCATCTCTATGGTCACTTCCTCTTTCTTAGCTTCCACATTGAATTTTTTTATCACTCCACACTCTCGGTTGTATCCTTGCACACTTTCGCCATCAATATACATGGTTACCATGTATGTATCTCTTATCTACTTTATGTTATCGAGTATTCACTCAAAAACATAAAGTGGAGGAAAATATAGACACTAAATCACACACTTTGGGTATATTTCTAGGTCCCAATCACATACTACTATTAATAATCGAGAAAACTAGAAATTGAAAACTATCTTTGGCTTTTTATCTATGTTTCATGTCTTCTTTCTAGCCTCTTACACCCTACATCCCAATCGATACTTTACTATTTCATATTTTATCACTTTGGACACTAGCATGTAACCAGGATGCTAGCGCCCATGCGCCCTCGTCTTTCTGGGGTGCCCCTGAACTCTTTGTATCTTACTCACCTCTTTTGGGCCTCTTTTATATTTTGGGCATCTTATTTTCTTATGGGTCGGCCTTTTAGTTTTCAATTGTGAAATTTAACCAAGGGAATCATATAAATATAAAGCTATGTGACCATAATAAATGACCAAGCTCTAAACATCTACTATAATCACTAAGGTTGCATCCAAAGGAATTCTAAGAGAATCAAAGCATCCATATAGCTTCATTCAAGGGACAAAGGAATAAATTTTCTATATAAGCACGAGAGGAGGGAAGTTAATTTTTCCATTGTTGTCCCGTGTTTTTGCAAAGGAAAAATTCACTAGAAAACAGACAACCATACCACAGTGTCGAAAAAATTGAAAGTCATACCTTCCCAAGACACCCCCAGGTCAGTCCATCCTCAACACTAGGTCCTATCCTATCATTCAAATGACCCGTAGTGATTTTCATGTATCCCCTAGGTGATTTAGGAAAAAAATCATTCAAGGAACTTCTGGAGCAAAGTGTTCAACAATGGAGTTTTGAGCCATTTTGGGAAGGGCTATCATCAACCTTCCTATGACTAGTGCATCATCCTCGAGTGGATAAAAAGGCCAAGACTTATCACGGATGAGAATTCAAGAGCTAAAAACATTGAGGAGTTGATTTTGGGAAGTTTCAGAGGTTTTGGAGCCGATTCAACGAAAATGAGTTTTTGGGCATGAACGAGCATGCATCGTAAAAGAGGACCTGGAATTCTAAGAAGGATTTCAGGAGATCAATAGTGATTTGAAATCCAAAAAAGTACCTATGGAAATAATTTTCAATGCTCTACGTGGTGGAAAATACGGACTTCTTGAAATTCCATACATTGTTCTACGTAACTCATTCTTCCAATGCACAATGGTGATCCCCGAGAAAAAGGGGAAATTTTGAGGTATTTCAGTTAGATTCAAATCTTGATACCCTCACCATTCTTCTCATATGATGTTTTTCATGTGAAATAATATAAATAAGTTCCCGAAAACTCATCTAGGAGCTCTAGATATGATCTTCGCAAGTTGGCTCCCAAGGTGCTTTCCAACACTTAACCAATTTTACACCTGACACGTGGAAAGCTATGGTGAAGGTGCATTTTCATGTCCCCTTTGAACCTTTTCAAAGGTACATGAGGTGCAAAAAAATGTGCCCCACCCTCATTTAGTCTCCAGTCACCAATATGACCTTGCACTCACCTTCTAGCCCCCATTGACTAGTTTGACTGCACACCTACCTACTCCTACATGTGCAACACTTGTCCTCCCCAGAGTGAGGCACATTTTATTACACCCTTTTTCCATTTTTCCAAAGGGACATGAGGGACATAAAAATGCACCCCACCCCTTGCATGCCTCTTGGTTCCTCATGTGATCGTCAACCAACCCCAAGTGCTCCCATTTAGCCCCCTCATCTCATTTGCACATCGAATCAACACGTGAAAAATGTCAAGCTAAGGGTGAGGCACATTTTCATGTCCCCTTTGCACATTTTCAAAGGGATGAAAGGGGAATAAAAATGTACCCCACCTTCCCTCCTTCCATTTTCAAATTATAAATAGCGGAGGACTTAGCCATTTTCATTGTTTCTCATCCCCCACACCTCCAGACACTGTCGAAATGTTGGCAAAATTTATTCAGAGATTGAACCCACTATTTTTGCACTCAAAAAATTCCACGAAATCCTCCACAATCTAAAAAAAAAAAAGACAAAAAGAATGAATCCGAATGAAGAAGAAATGAGATTTTTTGTTTGAAAACCTCGAAGTCACTGTGAGGAAAAAATTTCATATCTCCCAAACCGCCAAATGGATCGAGGTGTAATTTTTTTCATCCTTCAAGTTTTCTAGGTGCCTAAAATTTCCAAGAAAAATATTTGACATGCACAAGGCATATTTTTTTGGCAAAAAAAACCCCAGTTTTTCATAGGAAATTTTTTTATTTTGAAAATCTCTCAAATCGGCAACCAAGTGAAGTTGAAAATGTGGAAGAGAACTATTGGACAAAAACCCATTTTAAAAATTTGTTTCATCATGAAGTGAGCACCAAAGACCCACTTTCCAAAAATAGTAAACCTTCCTACACGGGGATTGGCTATTTTTGGTAAGTCAACACCAGAAGTAGTTGCGGCAAAGACCATGTGCATTGAGGAGAATAGAAGATCAAATTGATTGGTTAGTTCGGAAAAAAAAAAAAATTGTCACTTACTAAAAATAGTAAGTCTCCCATATGGACACTTGCCATTTTTAGTAAGTTATCCCAGAAGAGCAATCAGGGAAAGAGCAATGCACATGGGCAATAATACAAGCTAATCTCATTGGTGTAGTCAATTCGGGAAAAATCACCATTTACTAAAAATAGTAAGTTGTCTTTTAGGAACTTACTATTAATAGTAAATCATTCCAAAACAATAGTTCACAGAGTACATAGAGGGATAATCATCCAAGTCAACATCATCAGTTGGGTCCAGAGAGAGGCAAATTCTGACACTTACTAAAAATAGTAAGTTGCCTTTTCAAATATAGTAAGTGTCAAGGAAACATGAAGTTCAAATTCATAGGGGTGAAACTAGTGAAATATCTTTTCATCGAATAATATCTTTGAGGTGGGTGATGTGTGTCACACTTATATGGATCTTGATGATCTTAAGTCACACATGTTAGCTGACCAAAAAGGGAAAATTGAAGACAAAGTGTTCACAAGTGGCTTGTTCGCAACTAGTGGGCATCATGTGTCCATACAAAGCATTGAGTTGGTCTTGGCCTACTCAAATCACTATGAACTTGATACATGGACAATTCGGTAGACAACGACATGACCATGGTGGTCATCTCTCCTAGAGCTATCTCACTTGCATTACAAATTCCCACCTCGACCAATATGGTAGTCATCACAAAAGAAAAGGTCATAAATGAATGGAATAAAACAGATGTATCTACAAGGAATTACATTGGGCTCATGGATGAAGACAAGAAGAAAAGCCTTCCAGATGCCAAAGACTCTCTCAAGGTGTGAATTTCGTGAAGGTTTTTTGGATGCAATCACCTTCTTAGCAAGGTGATGGGAGAAGCTAGAACAAGGGATTTCTAAGATTAGATGGCTCTTCATCTTAACGATGACTGAAGGAGATCAAAAGATCAATTAGGTCCAGATAATAAGTGACAACTTGCATCGTCAATTGCTCCAAGTGCCCATGACAAATAAGTTCTTCATGACTTCCTACTTGGTGTATCTCCTCGCCAACTCCAGGCCATTCAAGGGATTGGCCTCGCTTAGAACATCTTTGTAAAGTCACGACATTCGATAAGTTCCCTCAATTGGTGTTGAGATAAAGTCACCGACATTTCACCCATGTGAATGATGCTTTCACGATGTTCATTGTCAAAAATATGGAGGTTGATTTATACGACAGAAATGTCACCACAGGAAGCATCCTTGATCAAAATATATGGATCCTATTTCATCCAGTTTTCCACCTTCTCCTACATTCGAGTCTCCAACTTTGATCAAGCCCCACTAAGGTTACCCAGGTACCTTAGTGATCAAATAACATTATTTGAAGGTCTACATGCAGAAGCTTGCTCAGGTGAACAACAAACTAAAAAATAGAAATAAGAAACTTGTCTCTTTCCCCATCTCACTTAGGGATTTTCACATGCAAAAATGTCAACGATATATCCCACTTGGAGGCGGCCTTTGCACACATAACTCTGCACCCATACATTCCCATGGCCAACTTTGACATACGGGTGGATCCAAACACATTTCATGTCCCATAGTTGTGCCATGTCCCACAAGTAGAAGATTATTGGGCCAACTTGTGTTGAAAATTCAATGTGCGAGAGAGGGATCATATGAGGATGACGATAGGAGAAATGAGAAAATATCAGTTCCCATGGTACGAAGAGGGTCTATAGGATGATGGAACTAAACTTTATGATCTAGAGTATGAGGCGGTCAAGGCTTCCCCTTTGCCTCAGGTGAATTGGCATGTTTGTAAGTCCGACAACATCATGAAGCGGAAACATGAAAGGTAATCAAGAGAATGAGGGAATGGTTCCAAAAGAGGAAGGTCGTTATCATTTAGTAAAGAATTCTCCCCATAATTCATCAAGAAGGCCTCACAAATCACCATCATCAAAGGTGGTGGAAGTTACTTTGAGTATGGGCCACTCTGGAATGAGCTCAAATGAAAAGTTGTAGAATTGGAAGCTCTTGTCATGAGAAGTCACCAAAGAGAGCCAGAACAGAAGAAGATATAGTTGAAGAGATACAAATTGAGAAAGATGATGCAATTTAGGATCCATTCTTTGATCAGCCATAGAGGTCTCACCCCTATTAACACTACTGCCTCTCCTATCCAGGAGATATCTCTTCCACTTGAGTAGGGAACAATTGATATGCCAATCATAGATCCTAAATATGATGAAATGTTCCCTTGGATGAAGGAGATAATTACACAACACATGTGTATTGTCCAACATGAGGTCATTATCCCCAATCTATCAACAATAACATCATTTGGCTAAATAAATTTTTTCTCATGTGGCCTCATGCTTCTACAGTGGAGAAACAGGTGAATATTACATCGAGGTGGCCCGACCCAAGGTGATCAAGCTAGTGGATGAAATGACACTAATGACTTACGAGTTGAGCATAATTCCACTAGGCCCAACTACCCATGAAGGATATTTACACATGTACCAACAATCTTCCACTCACCTAGTGGTGAGGAACAAAGAGTACAAGAAAAGGATTGAATACCTAGAAGAACAGTACAAAATCTTTCATCATATGTACAACACCTAGTGGATCCAAGTGCTTCAACAATCCCTATCAAGGAAGTTGCACCAATAAGTAGCTTTAATCCAGAATCCATCAAGAAGACACGAGAATTTCACGGTGCAGGGACGGGCTAATGGAGAATGGATAGGTACAATTGTTGAGAAAGGAAAGTCATTGCTTCACGAGGTAGTCAAACTCTTCACATACATGTATGTAATTACTAATAAGGCACATGAAGTGATTAGGGAAGATCTGGAAAAAAAGATCATTGAGATCCTCTTCATTCATTAGTGATAGAAATGGGTGACACTCGCTCTCAACTATTGATTAACAAAATAATTTTTGATGCTCCTTTAGAAGACTTGTCACATGTGTGGGAAAGGGCCTAGTGACTAGGTACGATGATCAATTGAGCCATCACAGAGTTGGATGAAAAATAAGAACATGCATATAAGTTGTAGGATAAACATCAATCATCGAATTCAAAAACTTGGAGTGCCTGTGATCGAAGAGAGCACAATGACAGATGAGTTGATTGGACTATTCGAGGAACATGTCAAGAAAGAGGCTAGAAATCAATTTTCTTTCAATAAGGATACTTTGGAATCTCTAGCTGGAATTCATGCCATCATCACACTCATTACAGAGAAGCATTCATCTTGGTTCGAAAAGTGCAGAGATATCAACAATGTTTTAGATGGTTGGATGAAAAACTCTGAGTTACTTGCGTATTTTTCACGCTGACAAAGTTGCATCTCCTGCGACTTGATTCAATAAGTAATTCAAGGGAGTTGAGATCTTTTCAGTGACACGGGATGAAGATCGGTTGGGAATTGAGATCAAGTCATTAGAGCAACTTCTTCTTTTTAGCATGATTCTTCCTCTTTCTTTCTTTCTCTCTCTCTCTCTCTCTTCTCTCCCTCCCCCAACTTTCTCTCTCTTCAATGTTCTAATTTTGCATTGGGGATGCAATTTTTCATATGTCTTTAATGTAATTAAAAAGTCAACCTTAGGTTTCTAATGTATAAAGTCACCTTTATGTTATAAAAAGGGACTAAATGTTTTTCCTAGGAAGGTGAAAAGTTTAAAGTTGTGTTAAGACATATGAAGAGTCATTGGGGGTAGATGAAGAGTCACCTCTCTTCTTATAAAATGTAAAGGCTTCCCATTTATAAGGGTTACAAATTTGTGAGTTCATGAGAGAGCATGTTCTTGTTTCCTTGTGAAAGAGAAAAGAGTTAGCCAATTTCTTCCACTTCTCCCTCTATATTTCCTCCATTCTCATGTTATGTACAACTCGATTGAGATGCTAATAAAGGAAGAAGTTTTAGTTTTCCAAGGCATATGAATGTGTGCATCTTTGTATGCATGGTTTCCTCTAGCCGGTAGCATCAAATTTTTGTTGTTTTCTTCTCATAAATGTGTGTTGGAATTTCTAACTAGTGTGTGTAGGAATATGATATTCTACTCGCAAAATTTGTTCCCCCTCTTTTTTCTCACTCCCTTTCCCGCTCTCCAGAATAATTCTTCTCTAGCAAGCAATTGATAACTTTGCCATAAGGTTAGTAGAGTGCCCTTCTCAGATCTTTGGCCGAAAGGCCACTAGAAAAATCAATTTCACAACATGCATATGAATATGAAGTTACACCATACAAGTAGATGGACTTTGATTCCCAGAGTGTTGGAAAGAAACCCATAAATTTTCCACTCGAAAAATGTTCTCGCCAATAGCCATCCACACATCTATCTACATCGGTACATCTAGCAATTTCTCACTATCAAGTGCATCTTGCACAAGAGCTATCCAGTCATGATTATTGCACACACACACAAGAACTACATGTAGTCTAAAATGTAGTGTACCACTTGATCGCAAGTTCATTCGATCGGGTGATTTGTATCAGGGTTAGCCTAACTCCCCATTTACATATTTTTATTTTTAATATTTGATGTGTTTTGGGGTTTTGCAGGTCATCTATCTCTTTGCAGGTTATAGGAGAATTGCGACACACGTACAAACAACAATGAAGGTTAGCAAACATCTTGTGACACAAGAAAAATTAGTTTCTGAGGTCTTTCGCAATCACGGGTGCTCAAAAGCAATCTCCAAGTACCTATGTGCCCCCGACGTAGCCAAGGTGTCCTTGTCTGTCTCATCTGATAGTCGCACAATTTTTTGAGCATGATAGTGACAATTTCTTCCTCATGTTCATCAGTTTTCCAGTCCAACATACTTTGGGATTTATTGTGAAATCAACTAAGTATTCTATTCCCTCTCTTGCACTTAGGGTTTTAAATTTATTAGTTTACTTTCTTGTGTCAAATATATACTTTAGAAATTTATTTATCCTACGTTACTTTGCAATTAGGATATCACAAATTCAATATTGTTAAATCATTAGCGCTTGCAAATTTTTTTAGTATAACACTAGCACATATAAGACTATGCTAACACATGCAATACACATGAAATAAAAGAGGTAGACGTAGGTGCGTGCACTTCTACACAAATGCACACGATGTGACGCTAATGTGTGCACTTTCAAGTTAGCGCAAGCTACGTGTAATGCTAGAAAATGCAATCTAGAAGTGGAAAGAATATGGTAAAAATGGTCAAAAACCTAGTTTTTCTATTTTTCTCCTTCTTTGCTACACTTGAAATCCTAAAACTTGGACAATAAGGTTAAAAACAAAGAACACACAAATGAAGTTAGTATAGTAAAAAAACCCGAGAAATGATATTAAAAGTATGGGAGTGTTCCACCGGTGTGCTTGAATGTAAGCAGCGAAAACTACAAGAAAAAAAAAAAGTGAGCAAATAATGAAGTGTTGTACTTATTGAATATCTTAGAAGGGTTTGATTGTGGGTGCTATAAATTTACTACCAAATGTAAGCTGGAATGCTACGAGATAGAGTGAACATGAGGATGCATTCGAATGGAAAATGAGTAGAGGTTTGTTACAATTGCACAAATCTTCCAAGGATTGTTTGTGAAGGATATGACATGTTATTTATAATTGAAGGAGAGGTCATGGAGTGGTTGAAGGTTCTTAATGAGATTATGAATGCATTTTCCCAAAATATCCATGGGATTTGGTTATGGTAGTTCAAATGAATTGAATATCCATTGAGGGGCAAAGGATTTTCATTCTTGCAAATAAGTTTTTATTCGGAAGGTGGTTGTACGCGCATTTTTTCTGCTTCTACCTTTGTGGAATTCTAGAAGTGAAGTGGGATGGAGTGACTAGGATAGTAAAGTGGAGTGTTGTAGTATTGTGGATTAAATTAACAACTAATCTTAAAAATCTAAAAAATAGTAGATTTAATTAAAATAGCCAAAGGATGTTGTAGTATTGTTTATTAACAACTAATCCTAGGATAGTGAAGTGGAGTGACTACACCATAATTTTGGGATTTCTATGATTAGTTGTTAATTTAATCTATTATAAGTGAATTGTTTCACTCACGTTCATATTTGAGGAGCTGTTGAGAATGTGCCTCCTCTTGTTGATATGTGGAGATATTATAGTCTCCAACTTTAGGTTGTCTCACTTATTCCTAATGTGATGATAATATTTATGTAGCCTATTTAATCAACTTGTTCCCAGATGAGGAACATATGGGTTTTGTTAAAGAATACTTGGTTGTTTTTGTTTGTTTTCTAATTGTTGTGTTCACAACCAAATTTTGAGTTTATTGATTGTAATTGTAAGTAATGAAAACTACAAACAAAAGCAAAAGTGAACAAATAATGAAAATTAAACCTCCCTTATAGTATTTTTGCAAACCTCCCTTACAATATTTTTACAAACCTCAAGATGAGATTTTTGAAGTGTTGCACTTGTTAAATCTCTTAGAAGGGTTTTATTGTGGGTGCACCCATTTTACTTATTTTACTTCTAAATGGAGAAGGAATGCTACAAGCAAAAGTGAACACGAGGATGCATTTGAATGACAAATGAGATGAGGATGTAATTTTATTGTTGTTTTGTTGTAATTGTACAAAGTTTCCAATGATTGTTCATGAAGGATATGGCCTGTTATTTATAATTGAAGGAGAGGCCATGGAGTGGTTGAAAATACTTAATGAGATTTGAATGCATTTTCCCAAAATAGCCATGGAATTTGGTTATGGTAGTTCGAATGAATTGAATATCCATCGAGGGGCAATGAATTTTTAGTTGGCAATAAGTTTGTATCTGGGAAGGTGGTTGTACATGCATTTTTTGCTTCCACCTTTGTAGGATTCTACAAGTGAAGTGGAGTAGAGTGACTAGGATAGTGAAGTGGAGTGTGAGTAGATAAATAGATTTATTTCTATTTAAATAACTAATTAAGAGATGTGAGTAGGTGAATAATTCTTTAATTAAATTAGTCAAAGGATGTTGTAGTATGGTTTATAATTAATTTAATTAATGCTAAAGGGATAGACTTCAACATGATAGAATTAATTTAATTAATTCTAAAGGGATGAGAGCACGAAAAAATTAATTTAATTATTTATAAAGGAATGTGAATTATCATATTATGCATTAGATATGAATAAATAGGCTAGAAATAGGTATATATTTTTAAGGTGTCTAATATAATCCATTGATGTATTTGGATGATCCTATATGGAATTAGAGGTAATGAGATTTCTCTGTGTGATGAAATTTCCCGTTTGTTGTAGGTGTATACTTGGGGTTATAGAAGAAGAAATATCAACATTCTTGCCGATTTTGTAGATTTGGGGTTTAGATATACTCAAAAGATTTTATTCTCGTAGAGGTTGTTACTTGGATCTTGGATCTTTGTTATCCCGACTCAACCCTAGCTCATCCATAATCCGACTCAAAATGTGATCTCTCACAAGCCCGGTAACTTAGCTCTTAGTTTGTTATGTCAGTTATGCACTCCCTTTATAGCCGAGCCTCTAATTTCGACACAAAAACAATAAATGGACATTTGAGAATATTTGTTGGGTACATGCGATGAAATCCAATTGTTGGGAGCAAAGAAAATGTTAGGTCTATACTCTCCATGTTCTACTTTGCGGCATGAAAAGTGCTTAACTTGATTGGTGGGTTTTTTTGACATGCGTCTATTTTTCTCGGTCTCTTGTCTTTGTGGAGGGGCCACAACACTTCTTCATTGATCACCTCTGCATTCGGGCGGTCTTATCAAGCAACTTATGATGGTAAAAAGAGTTAGAAGAACATTTTTCTGAAACAAAACCAACCTTATCAACATTATTACAAGAAACAATTTGTACACTGTTTTGCGTAACAATATTTGAGACAAGTGAACCGATGGAAATTGTGCAGAAACGACCAAGGTAGGAATCTGAAATAAAGGCTCCAATGAGCGTCACTAATTTCATTCCTCCGTTGGATATGTTGATATTCATGGCTCCGATGTTTTTTACATTGAATTGCGTGAAGGGAATGCGAGGATCTATGGAAACTGCACCGTCTACGAAACTACAGAATCCTTGGACAGCAATAGAAAATATAATGCAGTGGATTTGAATGATGCAAAACAGGGGAAAAATGAGGAGAAGTTACATAAATTTATAACAACAAAATAACGTAACACTCTTGGCTACAAATAACACAGATCTATGCATCAAATTGCTTCAGCAATACATATATATATTCAAGGAATGAACAACAGCTACAATTGCACACAAAACATTCATTCATATAATAACAACTTAGAAATGAAGTTTTTCTATCAGCAAAAATAGTCCAGACTTGAGCTGGGACTGCGCACTTTTCTTCTTCTCCCAAATCTGGTTTTTCTCCTTCTTTTTCTTCTTCTTTTTCTTTCTCCTTCTTCTTTTTTTTCTCTACTTCTCCCAATAAAACAAGATGCTATTAATAATAAACACCTACATAAAAACTTGCCTTACAAGTCAACACAAAATCTCTGACAAGAGATAATTAGGGAGAATAATCAACCAAAAATAAATGTGCAACAGTCATAATTAAATGCAAATCTGATATGTCAAGGAGCTAAATCTGGAAAAGACAAATATTAGTTGCACAATAAATTCTGACTTGATTTTCCAACACTCCCCCTTAATTATGAACAGCTGCAGATCATGGAAATTTGAATCAAGTTTGTTCAAAACTGTTGTAGCATTTTCGTAGCTAACTGACAGTTTTCCTGGAGCTGCTAACTTGTGCAAAGTCACAAACTCCTAAGCCACTTCGTAAGTACTCAAATGTCTCTTTTTCCAATGCTTTTGTAAATATGTCAACCAATTGATCTTTAGACCTACAAAAATCAAGACAAATTTCTTTGTTGCTTACAAGCTCTCTGATAAAATGATACCTCATATCAATATGCTTAGTTCTCTTGTGAAACACATGATTTTTAGATAATGCTATGGCTGAACTGTTATCACAGAATATTGTAGTGGCTTCCTTTTGATCATGCATCAAATCTTTCAACATCCTTCACATCCAAATAGCTTGACACGCAGCACTAGTGGCTACCACATACTCAGCTTTAGCTGAAGAAAGGGTCACAATGGGTTGTTTCTTTGATGCCCATGACACAACACCTGTACCAAAGTGAAAAGTATACCCAGAAGTACTTTTCCTATCATCTATGCTGCCCCCACAATCACTATCAGTGTACCCAACAAGACTGAAATCATCTGAAGTGGAATACAATATACCAAAATCCTTTGTACCACTTACATACCTCAATATCCTCTTACCGGCCTACCAATGTGAGTCTTTTGGAGACTCCATAAACCTTGAAATCAGACTTACACCGTACATAATATCGACCTTGTGGTTATTAAGTACATAAGGCTTCCAACCAGCCTCTTGAACAATGTAGAATCCACACATAACTTGCTTAAATTCATCCCCTGTCATAATCGGTGTTGGGGATACTGTACGTACCCAAAATTATAAGGTACTGTACTGCTGGAATAACACAACATGTCCCCCAATGATGATACAGTCTCCTCGCAAGTGCTTGGGATCCAAAAATCTCTCCAAGTGTGCGTTAACATCCCGCATGCCCCGCTTAGCCCCGTGTGCTTTGTTTTTCCCTTTCCCCTCTTTTCTTGGCCTTTTGCTCTTTAGTGACGAAACCGCCGCCCTGCCTGGGCGGCGGTCTCGTGACCACCACCCTGAACAGGGTGGCGGTCCTATAACCGCCACCACCGCACGCAGCGAGGTCCTTTACATATTTTCCAGAAAGATCTTTTAACGCGACTCGCGTAAAAATCAATGATTCACCAACTTTTTTTCACCGCCATAAGCTTGCATTTATGATTCTGGTTCCCTGGAATAGTGTTTTACCATTGTTTATAGTTTAAGAGTTCAAATTGGTTTTTACCTTGGGTAAATCCAAATGCTATAAATAGATGGCTTGTGCTCAAGCAAATGGCCCCTCAAATTTACCTCTGATTTTTCTTTGCAATAGATTTAGTTTTCATTTTGCTTAGAATGCTTAGTTTCTTTCATTGCATGCTTAGTTAGCATTGTTTTACTGTTAGTAAGCCACATATCCATCTTGTGCAAGCACTGTTGTTATTTTATCCAATCCATTGGAGTAGAATAGCTTAGGAAGCCATTAAAGTTGCAGGTTTTGTTCTTCAAACAGGATAGTTTCAGGTTCTAGATGCTTTATGTTGCATGACTCGCAATAGATCCTGCTAGGAATTGCATAAGCCAAGCTCTGTACTCTTGCGCTATCCCTCTCCTACTCACATTGTATTCAATCTGTATTCTGAGCTACCTTTGTCCCAATATCTACTTCTGTTGATGCTAGCATTACACGCTTTTCTGGATCCACGTGAACACGAAGGAATGAGGAGATCACACTGAGGGGACAAGATCACACACACCATCAGATTCACCACTGTTCTGTAGAATCCAGGTTCTAGCTTTCAAAGTTTTAGTTAGAATCATATCAAATAGAGTAGTTAATTGCTTTATTTCAGTTAATTCTACTCTCGATATTGCTAGGGAAGCTGTGGGGATTGATAGTTTCTGAGAAACTATGATTCACTCCTCACTTCTGAGGTAGGATCGAGAGTCTTGCAAATAGATTAGATAAGTTATTTCATTGTTTAGAATAGATCTACAAATTGCACAGACAAATAGCTACACTTGGTTATTTTGTTTGTTTTAAGTTGTTATTTTAGCTGTCAATTCTAGATATTTTAAATAGCTACTTTCTTAAATTCATAAAGTTCATCAGAAAACACAAAAATAGGGGAATCATATATGCTATAGATATATTTCACATAGTTAAATTTCATTTTACTGTAGTTCGTTTTACATTGTTGCTTTTTGCATGACAATTACGGGACCTAGAGAGCCCAGGGAATACGTATTCGAGCCAATCATGCCTCAGCCCAATCTCATCACAGCAATAACTGATATAGATCAAAATCTTAGGATCCAAGTCTTCCGAACAACGGTAAGCTTGCAACAAATCAATTCCCAGTTGAGCGGGCTAAACATAGAAGACGACCGAGCGCACATGTTTTGGTCAAATCAACCGAACTACAGATTACCCTAGGCAACATTCATATGACTGTAGAAGGGCTTGAAAGAGAACAAACCTTTGGTTGTGATCCTTTGGTCCCACAACCAGACGCAGGAGACATTCTCACAGACATAGACACTGGCCTACGCACACTAGTATTCAGATCTACCCCACTTCCACCTATCATCATCGAACAGTTATCCTTACTAGATACAGTAGCTAACAAAGCTAGAGAGTTCTGGACTAGGCCAGAGAATCGTCCATAGAGTCGACTATATTTACCATCCACCATATGACCTTATCTGGAGACATACACAAAACTATCCCAGGCCATTTTCCATGTATTCCACAACCCATGGATTGAATCACGCCAAAGCTCGATATTGATTGGAGCCTTCGAGCAGTCATCCTTTCCAATCGATCTATCACACCAGTTCAGGTTAGAAGGGCCTTCTTTGCCTTAGATTCACAAATTCCACTAGTGCGTATTGAAGACATTAGATTACCTAACTAGTTTTTCTGCATCCCATACATATTCCATACCCACTGGCTTTGTCTCGGCACGACCTCGGGAGGTCGGGTGCGAGGAAGAGTTACTTGTAGATTCCCATGCTCGCATGTCACTTTTCCGTCGTACAAAATTGGTGAACCCAACGTGAAATTTCCTACTTTCTAGTTCGGAGTCATATTATTACGTGTTCTTCCAAATTAGTATACTTTTCATCTTTTCCACCTCATTGGCTTTCACCATCACCTTCGCTCCTTCCCATTATTCTGCGGGTATTCATATACCCCCCGAATATGTCGGGATTCGATGCATATGGCAGACCCCTCTTGGGTCTTGAGGCATACTACGCCCAACAGAATAGACAATCATCACCCTCGCTCTCAGTGTGGGGCGACAACTATTCAACTAATCAGTTGTCAACACAAACTCCAAGGATCAGATATAGCTCATCCTTCCAAACAGAGGAGTTGGAACAACTCGCTCAAATGCAACAAACAGAGCCTTCAGGCTCAAACAATATGACGTTCACCGGAGAATCTGGTTCATCTCCTCAGGTACTACTTAGACCACAAATTAGTAGACAATCAGACCCATACCTGGTTTTAGATGATGAACAGTCAATACGTTATCCTAGGAATGAACAACACTCTCGGAGTATGTACCCACCTATAGGAGGTTTACGAACACAACCCGAGGCCTCTTTTCAAGAAAATATTTCCATCCTATTACATATAGGAAATGCCCTTAGGGAAACTTGGCAGGGCAGTGATCAGTTCATAGCGGGGTATCATAGACCTATACAACACCATGATATACAACAAACGCCACCAAGGCAGAATATCGTGACTTCACCAAATGAAGTCATTTCAACTCTAATAGAAAAGGTTAGAGGATTATAAGTTTCCCAAGCAAGTCAAAATTCACAATTCATACAAGCAAGAAGTTCCAATCCTCCACACCATCCTAGCCAATTAGATCTCCTCACAGGAGTAGGCACGTTAGGCATGACTCCTCAGTATTCACAACAAATGCCAACTAGACCCACCATCTCTAACACTGTTCCTCCCGGTCTAGTACAAAACAATCCATTCATGGACAGTACCCCGTCATACTTAAACATGTACTCCAAATCACCACAAGGGGATATGTTCTCCTCTCTGGCATGTTTGCTCAAACATAGGGGCTTCCTTATGCCCCTGCCAACGCATACGCTACGCCATATCAACAACCCATTCCACCGCCACTCCCTCAACAGGCACCATCAATGGTCGAAACATATGCGATAGGGACTTACTCAGAATATTTGAAAGAGCCCTTGGATTTCACCATACGAAGTGTCATGCTTCCAAGACCTCTTCCCGATTTTCCCAAATACAAAGGTGAGGGAGATCCAAACGCACATATCAAATCTTCTAGGCTATAGCCATTCGATAACTACTCCCATGGGATGGGGTTGTTGCTAAGATATTCCCAAAAACTTTGGAGGGCATCGCTCTCGACTGGTATTATAGAATACCTGAGGCTTCCATCCATTCGTTCAAACAACTCATTTCAGAGTTCATTAAGGCCTTTGACATGAATAAACTATTGAGGATAGGAATTAGGGAGTTCTTACACATCAAGTAAGAATACAACGAATCATCGCCCATTTCATCCAAAGGTGGCGTACAGTTCTTTATTCTTCAGCAAGTGCTCCAAACATGGATCAAATGGAACTATGTGATTTATTCCTTCATTCTCTTAGCAGAGAAGTGAAGGAAGAAGTCCAGAAGTTCCCATTAAGAACTTACGATGAAGTACTTGAGAGTGCTCTTCGAATAGATCAAGCGGAAATTGATAGTGGTCGCAAAACATATGGAGAAAACAGGAGGTTAATCACCCCCAACCAGAACACCACAACTTATCCTACTACCATGAACGTCAATCAAGGACCTAAAATCCTTAATAAAAATCGGGGTGTAACAACAGACGGAGTAACCGACCAACCTAAAAAGGTAAATGTTGTCAATACTCCATCACAAATAAACAACCAATGAAACAACAACTTTACCCCGATAATCAATACAGTGGATTTTAACCATCCACAACAACAACAACAACAACAACAATGAAAAAATCCCATACGGGGTCCAAGCCAAAATTCAACTAGGTACCAAAACCAGAATTCAAACCAAAGACAACAAACGCAAAATTTTAATCCTAGTAGACAATGGTTTGATCAAAATTTTGGACCACAATACGCACCAAACCAACAAACTAGGAATTACAATCCTAATTCGTATTGTGGTTTCCACAAAATCGGGGCCATGACACTAGAACGTGTCGTGACTACAATAAATTCCTACGTCACCAACATCAAATAATTTTTCAGGGGTAGTTTCCCCTCAAAACGCACCCCTAAAGATCTTTAATGATCCACTCCCAAATCACGATAACAACAGGCTAAATCTAACTGGGACAAATAAGGGTGTAATGACAGGAAACAATGATCATGAAGCCTCGACCTCGCTAAATCCATTAGTTGCACCACAACTGGGAAGTCAGCCATTACCTAAGGTAGTCGGTTTAGTGGAGTTAGATGCTGAACTACCCATCGAAGCTATAACAAGGACGCGAGAGTATTTCTCTCAGCCAAGTCCAAACCACCTGCCGGAGGCAGAGAACATCCAACAAATCGTAGCAAAACCTATGGGTGCCTATGATTTAATTAACGACCTAACAAAAACCTTCTCGCACATTTCATTTTTAGACTTACTAAAGAACTCTCCTGCTCACAGGCTGCTCTTTTAGAAGCATTAGGTTTAGGTCATTTAATTAACATCACTCCACCTCCTGAAACACATGTAAATCATATAGACTTTGATGTTCATCCTCCAGGGCAGGCAGATAGGGACATTGAATTCATATTCGAGATAAACAAAATGCTTTGACAGATCTGAGATTACACGCCGAGGTGATCTAGCCTTACATTTGCAAGTATGGGTTTATAATAACTATGTAAAGCATGTAATGATAGACGATGGGGCAGCAGTTAACATAGTCCCCTTCTCTTTCCTTCAAAAGCTAGGGTATGGAGAAACCAATTGTTCCACAACTCGAAACACACTAAGGGGCTATGATAGCCTTAAAGCCACCTCTGTTGGGACCATAATATTATCGGTCACCTTAGGACCCAAAACCATCTTGACGAGTTTTATATTATAGATCGGAAACTAACTATAATATGATCCTCACCGACCATGGATACACCGCATGAAGGCAATCCCTTCTATACTATTTCAAGAAGTAAGGTTTTTACACTTAGGAAAGGTATTTTTGGCCAAAGGTGATCCAAAACCATTCGATGTACACCTAGATGACTTAAAGAAAAGACCAGGCGTGCGCTCGAGTTTAAAATCTGTCAAACCAACTTAATAAACCTACTGACGCAAAACCAAAAGAAAAGTTAATACCTACAATAGATCTTGAAGTTATAAGCCCAGCCAAGGCAATCCCAACCCCCAAAGATGAGGCTAACACCATAGAAACGGTATCATTAGGAACTACTGCAAAAATCATTGAATTAATAGAACAAGATCTACCAATGTTCTTACCATTTGACTCTGCAGGCATGGGATGTTCCCTAGGCATTGGCTCTCTTCCAGCAGAGGATCTCTGTATGGTAGAAGTAGAATACGCAAACACAATAGATATCCCAGCGTCCATATTCCCACCAAATATTGGACACTCCATTTTGATGGAGCTAGATGCCGTTACGGAGTGGGGCAGGTATAATCTTTACTTCCCCTGAAGGAAAAGTCTTACCTTTCTCCTTCAAACTAAATTTTGAATGTAAAAACAACGACGCTGAGTACGAAGCCCTCCTCCTTGGCCTCATTTTAGCCAAAAGGATCGGTGTTAATAATATCAGGGTGTTAGGAGACTCACAATTGGTAGCAAACCAAGTCTCTGAGGTATATGAAACCAAAGCCGAGCACTTACAGCTTTACAAAATAGTCTGTATTAGATTTAAGCAAGGAGTTTGACTTTATATCAATTGAAGCAATCCCGCGAGAACACAATCTTCTCACCGATTCTATAGCAACCTCGGCATCACGCTTCACTCCAAACAGTAAGTTAGAGGATACCCATTTTATGGTATCCCTTCGTGATGAACCATTGATAAAAACAATGACAAATTCTCTTTTAAACGGAAATGAATCTACTATCCTAGACCACATTGATAGTGATATGGCCACTCTGAATTACTTAAACGCCTATGCAGCACTACATCTCTCCTATCATATGATAGATTTGTCCTTAATCCCACATTCGTCTTCCTACTTTGGAAATCCCATGATGGATCTTCCCTCGGAAATAGAACCTAGCGTATACACAGTAGAAAATAGGGACGATTTGGACTTACCTCCAGCCCCACCTGAGTTTGAAGAAGGTAATGCCTCTTTAATCGAAGAAATAATTGATGTTAACATCGGAACGGAAGATGAACCAAGGATATTGAAGTTAGGATCCTCGTTAACCCCGGAAGAAGTAGAAATACACACTCGGATCCTCAAAGAACATCAGAAGGCATTTGCATTTAATTATAAGGAAATGACAGGGGTTGCACCCCATATTGTGGTGCACAACCTCGTCACTAAATCAGATGCAAAACCAATTAAACAAAAATCGAGACCAATGAAACCCAAAGTAGCTCTCATGGTGAAAGAGGAGGTAATAAAACTCCTCCAAGTAGGATTTATCAAACCAGTCAATTACTCTCAATGGGTATCTAATATCATTCCCGTTCTCAAGAAGAATGGGAAGATACGCATCTGCATATATTTCCAAGACATTAACAAAGCGTGTCCTAAAGACGACTTCCCGTTACCATCCATTGATGTCATTGTTAATGCAAAAATGGGTTTGAACTTTTGTCCCTCATGGATGGATTCTCGAGATACAATCAAATTAAAATATCTAAACAAGATCAAGCTAAAACCATGTTTATAACTCCTTGGGGAACTTATTGCTACGCTGTTATGCCATTCGGTCTCAAGAATGCTAGCGCTACATACCAGCAAGCTATGACATATATATTTCACGATCTAATTCATAAGATCGTGGAATCCTACGTAGATGACTTGTTGGCTAAGGCCAAGAAGCGTCATGACCATCCGGAAGTACTTCGCATCATTCTTTCACGTTTGATAGAATACGGAGTCACGCTAAATCCAGAAAAATGTGTCTTTGGTGTAATAGGAGGGAAGCTCCTAGGTTACATCATATCGTCACGAGGAATAGATGTCGACCCAACCAAAATTCGGGCTCTTCTCGGAATGGTCCCACCTTCGGATGAATCTGGAATCAGGGCATTTCTTGGAAAACTTGGTGCAATCCAGTGATTCATCCCGGACTTAAGTTTTGCCATTCATCTAATCAAAAATTTACTCAAGAAAGATTATAGCATTGATTGGACTGAAGATTGCAATGAAGCTTTCAATGCAGTTAAGCGTTTCTTGTTGTCACCACCTACGCTAATGCCACCTAAGCTAGATCGCCTGTTAATTTTATACTCACGAGCTACCGATGTCTCGCTTTGTATCTTTGCCGCTCAAGAAGACGATGACAAAGAGAACGTGTAATTTATTTCATTAGCC
Source organism: Taxus wallichiana var. yunnanensis (assembly GCA_018340775.1). NCBI lineage: Eukaryota > Viridiplantae > Streptophyta > Pinopsida > Cupressales > Taxaceae > Taxus > Taxus wallichiana. The sequence continues at coordinate 27,488,928 of CM031235.1, forward strand.
GAACGTTGCTCGACTATGAAACACGTTATACACAAGCGTAACGAGAATGTCTCACCATAGTCTTTGCAACCAAATGTCTAAGACATTATATGCTAAATCAAGAAACAAGGGTCATGGTAAAAACCGACCATTTACAAACTTTTCTCACACAAGGGTCCTTATCTACGAAAATTTGGACGTTTTATAACCTTAATGGGAGAATTCGAATTAACATTTGTAAATCAGAAGTCCGTTAAGGGAAAAATCATCATAGATTGGTTAGCTAATAACCCATTATATGGAGGTGATTTAGTAGATCTGGACTTCCCAGACGAGTGCGTATACTACATCGAAACCCGACCTTCTATCTCTGAGTGTCCCTGGTACATTGATATCATTAATTATATCATAGACCACACGTATCCAGAAGGAGCTACACCGCAACAAAGAAGGCGGCTACGCATTATCATAGCAAAATACGTCATTATAGAGTAAGTGCTCTATCGAAAAGCATTCGATGGAATGCTCCTAAGATGTGTTGACACAGAAGAATCCAAGAAGATTCTCCATGAATCTCACAGTGGAATGTGTGGAAGCCACTTCGGTGGCCATGCCACCACTCATAAAATACATCGAATGGGCTATTTTTGGCCCACTCTAGAACACGACGCAGTAGAGTTTGTACACAGTGTCATAAGTGCCAAGAGTTCTCCCATGAGATCCACATGCCAACACAAGCTCTACAACCAATTACTACTCCATGGCCCTTTTCTACGTGGGGTCTCGACTTGATAGGGAAATTCTCTCCCTCATCTATAGATGGCCATAATTTTATAATCACGGCCACTGAATATTTCACCAAGTGGGTAGAGGCTATGCCTCTTACTACTGTACCGGTTTTGTAATCGCCAAATTCATTTTGAACCAAATCATTTGCAGGTACGGTGTCCCGCAAGTCATTATCTCAAATAATGGGACTTCTTTTAAGAATGATGAAGTTCACGAATTGTGCAATAAATTTAAAATAAGCCATCATATGGCTTCCTTGTATTATCCACAAGCCAACGGACAGGCTGAAGCAACAAATAAAACACTAAAAGCCATTCTCCTTAAAACGGTAAAAGAAAACAAATGAGATTGGCACTTGAAGTTGTATCCGGCCTTATGGGCCCACCGAACCTCAATAAGAACACCAACGGAGTAACTCCTTCTTCACTAGTATTCGGGGCATAGGTAGTTCTCCCACTTGAAGTTGAAATACCGAGTCTCCGTATTTCATTACAAGGGATTCTGGATGAAGACGCTTACAGGGAAGCACGTCTCTCCCAATTAGAAAGCCTAGATGAAGCTAGGTTAGATGCTGAACAACGACACAGAGCCTATGCTGACCGGATGTGCCGGCAGTACAACAAGAAAGTCTATGAATGCGACATATATGAAGGTGATCTAGTTCTAAGGCTAGACAGCCGTATCGACAAAAAGACCGGCGAAGGAAGGAAATTACGACCTAAATGGTTGGGCCCATACCAAGTCATGAAGGACTATGGAAATGGTGCATACCTCTTATGTACTGTGGAAGGTGAGGAATTTGGCGAAACGGTCAATTCCCTACACCTCAAGCGGTTCTATGCGTAAGCAACTAGCACTATTTATAATCATATTTACATTGCATCTTCATATAGATTAAGATCATTTTGTCCGCTTGTTTCGTACACAAATTGTGATCAAGGAATTTTGTTCTCAAAGCAATTCATTACAAACTCATGATGTTGTTGGCATAAAATTTCTAATCATACCTCTCCATTTTCATGATATCATCAAATTATCTCGGAATCATGTCATCAAATAAAGCTAGATATGACAAAGTCTTAACGGTAACCATGCCAAGATCTGCAAGTTTATTCTCACTTTTGGTTTCTTCTTAGGATAGGTGTCTTGCCTATGGTCTGTTCTAGAAGCTTCATGGTGTCACATCTATCCCATATGTATATCTCTTTGGAAATAAACACATACTGACATTTTACTCAAGTAAACAAGTCAAACATTGATCAAACAGAAAATTTTAATTTTACACATTTCCTTGCCCCACCAACCTTTGGTGATGAGCTTGTGTCTCTTACTAGTGACGTAGGGTTGGGAAAGGATGGAAATGCCCTTACTCGCCTATGCTTGGCCCACGGTGATAAACCCACACTTCTTACTAGTAGCATGGGGCAAAGTGTAGGGGGTCCTCTTGACAAACAAATGTAAAAGGTCATACACAAACAATTCAAACCTTGAAGCTTTGAGTTAAAAACAAATGAATCAGATGTTCAAAATTCCAAGAGAGTTAAAATCCTAAAAACCTAGATTTTGTCTACTATGTGGCCATCTAAGGATCTAAGTCTGGATAAACCGCAAAGTAAGTAGCATTCTAAACTATGAAGTCACTCGGGTAGAGTAAGCTTATAGCTTCCCAATTTGGTTCCACCAAAACTTTGTCTATCTTTCATCACTATCGCTTTAGCATTTTTCATAACTTGTGCCCTCTCCAACTCTCGGTGATAAGCCCTCGCATCTTACTAGTTGCGTGGAGTTGGGGTAGGGGGGGTTATCTCTGCTCATCATACAGTTTATATTCATCACTTTGCCACAACAAATATGAGGTATTCAAAATTTCTTACAGAAGCTAAAATTCAAAATCACATTATATCTACATCATCATATATCAGCATCATGAAATACAAAAAGAAATTCAAACACTTGCATCATTTGTTCGCCATTGCATACATTCTAAAAAGCATATAAACATACATCATAGTATACATGAGGAAGCTGGAAAGGGAAAGTAAGCCATGAATGCCAAGGATTTGATCCAGAACAAATATACATATATATAAATGATCAACATTTATGTACAATGCCATCATGCACTAAGCATGGTCAAAATGCTCAAAGATCCCGGGATATACAAAAGAATGTATCATACAAAAATCTATGAGAGCCAAGTGGCTTCTCAATCCCTACGAGACCCCTCTGAAGGTGCACGCCCACACCTAGGACTCCGGCTACACCAGGCGCTCTGAGTGCACGAGGGCTCAGGATCCCGAGGGGCAGCCGCAGTCTCACCATGAGAATGGCTCCTCATCAGCGCTCAGCCGTCCTATACCCCGCTAACTCTGTGCGGAGAGTCGATACCATCCTGGCCACATGCCAGACTGGGGCGAAGACGTCAGTATGTCTACCAGCTGCTGAAGGCTCCCCAGCGTCCACGAGATGCTCTGCGCGGGTCCTCTCCATGGGGATCATCAGGGTATCAGTGCATACCCTGCGAATCAAATCTCGCCACTCATCGGTGGTCTCTGCAAACAAAGGAGAAAACAAATTAGAAACCAAACAAGAAATTAGAAATACAAGATAGCAACTAAGGAGATCCTAACTAAAAACAAACATTAAAAGGGAGAGAGGGTAACTTACTCGGATCACCAGGCCTCCAGGATGGATCTATAGGATCAGCACCTGCCACGGATGCCGCTGCCGACTGAGGGGCTGCTCCTGTGGCTGGAGCAATGTAGCGCCCCGCAACAGACTCATCCTCCCCATGGCCCTGGGAGAGTGGCTCCTCTGAAACCAGAGTCACCCTCTCTGCACTCTACTCAGCCCTCTCCACTGCTGCATGATATCCTGGGTGTCATGCCACTCAGGATCACTGTCCTCGGTATCCTCCTCCTCTGTCTCTCCCCATGTGAACTCCTCAGACTCGGAGTCTATGTCAATGGGGTCATCACTGCTATGGGCAGGACCCGCGGCGATCTGAAGCAAAGGTGCCTGAGGCGCACCGGCTCTCCCTCTAGCACGTACTATCCTCCTGGCCGCAATAGGAATGCCAGGAGTAACCACTGTCCAACCCCAGCCTCTAGGCCCCCCTCTGGCCTCTCAGATTGATCTGTATACTGGCACCACCGGGAAGCATACCCATGTAGGGTAGGCCAAACTGCTGAGGAACTCGGCCAAAGGGGTGTATCTCCACTCACCCCACTCTATCAATAAGCTACCCTATGGTGGAGCAGGAGATCAAAGTAAGAGCCTCCTCACCCCATATGCCTGCCATAGTCTGATATGGTGTGGCCTCCATGTCGGCAGTAGTCAGGGAGGAAACTGGCTGATGAGGTGCTCTAAGCACCGACATGTCTGTCCATCTGGCTACCCTCACAGCTTTGGGGTCTGTCACCTCTACACCTCTGCCATAGGGGATGAAGTGCTCGTAGACCCAACTCATGACCAAGGTCGGGTGGCTCAAGGACTGCCCCTGTAAATAGACTACCCTATATAAGTCGTGGTAGGTGGTACCAAGAATGTCTCGATCCCCGGCATATATCCGACCGTGTCCCTCTATCTGTGCAATAATGGGGGACCAGCAGTATAACAAAGTGTCTCCTCCCTTGTCCCCGATCAGTCTCGAGGCAAGGATCCCCATGATGGCCTGGCGAAGTAAGGGGATGGGCAAAGTAGGAATGGATCAAACTCTAACCCCCTTCTTCGACCCCGTGGAGATGACTGCATCTCCCATATATGTAGCCCACTATGCAATCTAGGCCCGTGAACCTGCTTTGTCTCTAGGGTGAGTCGTCTCCCGATGATCGGGACCCCCAGAATGCGATAGACATCCTCCAATGTAATAGTCCACTCACCGCGGACCCCTGGCAATCGGAAGGTGTTCCGATCTGCATCCCAATATGAGAACAAGTCACAAAGAATGTGACTGGAAGGAGCAACGTGGGGCACGCGTGAAATGCGTAGTATCCTGCCTTTGAAGAGTGTCCTCCTCATCCTGTGAGAGGGCATCTAGTACCCCTGGGAGCCAATCACACTCCCTCTCTCTACTCCACCGGATATACTCCTCTCTCGCCTGCATACACCCAAAAACACACAAAACAGAGCAAGTTAGCATACAAGTAATACTGGAAAAATCATGAAAACATGTAGAAATGCTAGAAAAGTAAAAGCAATGTCAAAGGGATGTTCTTTTTACATTCTGTGCAAAACCGTCGCCCGAGCAGGAGGTGGTTTCGTAGAACCGCCGCCTTAAGGGCGGCGGTCGTCTGCCGCCGCCCGAATAGGGCGGGCGGTCATGTAACCGCCGCCCGGGCAGGTGGCGCTTGTGGTCCGAAAACCCATGCGTGTTTTTAAACTTAAAAAGCCTAAAAAATGCAAAAAAACCATTTTACCTAAAAACAAAACCTACCCAAAGAGGTGCCCCCTAGATGATCCTTTTAACACTAACATTTTCAAAAATTACCCCCCCATGACAAAGATTTTAGCATTTCAAAATTAAGGGGGTAAAAAGGATAAATTGAAGAAAACTAACCTGTGATCTCACAGTCGATGTTCTACACGTGGAGGCATGATCGCTATCTCGTCACGGACATTTTGACTCTACTCACGCAAGAAACCGTCACCGTGGGTCCCAGAGCTCAAAATCAATCAAATCGACTCACGCAAATGAATAGGAAAATGGGCCCACTTTCATATATGTAGCACCTTGATTCATTTTAAATTCCTTTTTCATAGGTTTGGAGTGCTGAGGGAGGTAAGTCCTTATCCCTACACAAATGGTACGTTATCATTTCTTGTTATTTTAGCGTTTATTTTCCAAACTATTGTGTCTATCTGCACTTGATTTCTCTTCTCGTTTTGCAGGTAGAGGGAATTTTGGACGGCGTCATTTCAACACACGGATGTATCAAGTATAACTTCTAAATTCCGATTTCGGGACCGCCATACTCGGACCCACCGTTTTACGCCTCTTCATGGCTAAAACGCTTCTCCGAGGGGGCAATATGTACGTACCCAAAATTGTAAGGTATTGTACTACCAGAATAATGCAACACATCCCCCAATGATGATACAGGTCTCCTCACAAGGTGTTTGAGATCTAGAAAAGCTCTCCAAGTGTGCGTTAACATCCCGCATGCCCCGCTTAACCCTCACGTGCTTTGTTTTCCCTTTCCCCTCTTTTCTTGGCCTTTTGCTCTTTAGTGACAAAACCGCCGCCTTGCCTGGGTGGCGGTCTCATGACCGCCACCCCGAACAGGCGGTGGTCTCAGAATCGCCGCTCCGCTCGTGAGCGGTGGTCCTTTATGCATTTTCAAGAAAGATATTTTAACACGACTTGCGTAAAAATCAACGATTCACCAACTTTTTTTCACCGCCATAAGCTTGCATTTATGATTCTGGTTCCCTGGAATAGTGTTTTGCCATTGTTTATAGTTTAAGAGTTCAAATTGGTTTTACCTTGGGTAAATCCAAATGCTATAAAGAGATGGCTTGTGCTCAAGCAAATGGCCCCTCAAATTTTCCTCTGATTTCTCTTTGCAATAGATTTAGTTTTCATTTTGCTTAGAATGCTTAGTTTCTTTCATTACATGCTTAGTTAGCATTGTTTTACTGTTAGTAAGCCACATATCCATCTTGTGCAAGCACTGCTGTTATTTTATCCAATCCATTGGAGTAGAATAGCTTAGGAAGCCATTAAAGTTATAGGTTTTGTTCTTCAAATAGGATAGTTTCAGGTTCTGGACGCTTTATGTTGCATGACTCGCAATAGATCCCGTTAGGAATTGCATAAGCCAAGCTCTGTACTCTTGCGCTAGCCCTCTCCTACTCGCATTGTATTGATCAGTATTCGAGTTGCCTTTGTCCCAATATCTACTTCTGTTGATGCTAGCATTACACGCTTTTCTAGGATCCACGTGAACACGAAGGAACGAGGAGATCACACTAAGGGGACAAGATCACACACACCATTGGATTCGCCACTATTCTGCAGAATCCAGGTTCTAAATTTCAAAGTTTTAGTTAGAATCATATCAAATAGAGTAGTTAATTGCTTTATTTCGAGTTAATTCTACTCTCAATATTGCCGGGAAGTCAGTAGGATTGATAGTTTCGAGAAACTATGATTCACTCCTCACTTCGAGGTAGGATCGAGAGTCTTTAAAATAGATTAGATAAGTTATTTCATTGTTTAGAATAGATCTACAAATTGCACAGACAAATAGCTACACTCGGTTATTTTGTTTGTTTTAAGTTGTTATTTTAGCTATCAATTCTAGATATTTTAAATAGCTGCTTTCTTAAATTCATAAAGTTCATCAGAAAACACAAAAAAATAGGGGAATCATATATGCTATAGATATATTTCACATAGTTAAATTTCATTTTACTGTAGTTCGTTTTACATTGTTGCTTTTGCATGACAATTACAGGACCTAGAGAGCCCAAGGAATACGTATTCGAGCCAATCGTGCCTCAGCCCAATCTCATCACAACAATAACTGATATAGATCAAAATCTTAGGATCTAAGTCTTCCGAACAATGGTAAGCTTGCAACAAATCAATTCCCAGTTGAGCGGGCTAAACATAGAAGATGACCGAGTGCACACATTTTGGTCGAATCAACCGAACTACAGATTACCCTAGGCAACATTCATATGACTGTAGAAGGGCTTGAAAGAGAACAAACCTTTGGTTGTGATCCTTTGGTCCCACAGCCAGACGCAGGAGACATTCTCACAGACATAGACACTAGCCTACGCACACTAGTATTTAGATCTACCCCACTTCCACCTATCATCATCGAACAATTATCCTTACTAGATACAACAACTAACAAAGCTAGAGAGTTCTGGACTAGGCCAGAGAATTGTCCATAGAGTCAACTATATTTACCATCCACCATATGACCTTATCTGGAGACATACACGAAACTATCCCAGGTCATTTTCCACGTATTCCACAACCCATAAATCAAATCATGCCAGAGCTCGATATTGATTGGAGCCTTCGAGCAGTCATCCTTGCCGATCAATCTATCACACTAGTTCAGGTTAGAAGGGCCTTCTTTGCCTTAGATTCACAAATTCCACTAGTGTGTATTGAAGACATTAGATTGCCTAACTAGTTTGTCTGCATCCCATACATATTTCATACCCACCGGCTGTCTCAAAGACGACCTCGGGAGGTTAGGTGTGAGGAAGAGTTACTTGTAGATTCCCACGCTTTCATGTCACTTTTCCGTCGTGCAGATACCTTGTACCTTGCCATATTAAATATCTTCAAAACTTCATTTTCATATTTAGATTGAGAAATAAATATACCATCATTGGATTGATGGACTTCAATCCCCAAGAAATACCTCATAAGACCCAAATTAGTCATTTCAAATTCATTCTTCATTATTGATTTGAAAGAATCTATGTTTAGATCACCGGTAAAGATTAGATCATCCACATACAAGAAAACAATCAAAATGTTACCTTGCTTGTTGACCTTGATGTACAATGTCGGTTCACAACTGCTCCTTTGGAAACCATTTTGAATGAGATAGGAGTCAATGTGGCTGTACCAAGCTCTTGGAGCTTGCTTCAATCCATAGAGTGCCTTCTTCAACCTATACACCTTGTCTTCATGACCCGGTAGCTCATAGCCTTGTGGCTGTTCCACATACACTTCCTCCTCTAAATAACCATTTAAAAATACAGACTTTACATCCATTTGATATACAAGCCACTTGTTGTGGGCAACAATAGCTAAAACAATCCTAATTGTATCCAACTGAAAATCTAAAGTAAATGTCTCATTGAAGTCTATACTAGGCTATTGTGTAAAGCCCCTTGCAACTAGCCTTTCTTTATGCTTTTGCACTTTCCCATCAACATCTTGTTTAGTCTTATAAATCCATTTGACACTAATTACATCTTTGCCTTTCGGCAAATCAACCAACTCCCATGTTTGGTTCTTTTCAATGGATTCAATCTCCTCATCCATGGATTTTGCCCATATATCACTACTCACAGCCTCTTCAAATGTTAATGGATCATCAATATGAGAAAATAAAGCAAAAATTGAAAATGAATTAGTTGTGTCAACATTATACAACTCACTCAAACTCCTTATTTTTCATGGCATCATGCTTGCTAGAGTTGGATCCGAGAGATGAAGAACTACTTGGAGTGCTAGATGGTGTTGCTCCAAGGGTACCAATTGATGTAGATGCCGGTGTAGATGCTTGTGAAGTTTGCTGTCTTGTTGGTGTGGACAACAGCCTTGAAGATCTCCTTGGTGTGAATGAAGGTGTAGCTTGAGCTGCAACTTGTGGTACCATCCTGGGATTGGAAGGAGCTGTTGTTTGAGTTATATTTGGTGTTGGAAACACTTCATCCACCATATTATCATTTGGGACAGAGCTATAATTCTTACAATCCTCTTTATGCTTCCATCCCATGCTTCATCCTCCACAAACTGAACATCACGACTGATTATAACTTTCCTATTGATAGGATCAAACAACTTATATGCTTTTGTTTCCTCTGAGTAACCAACAAATATACATTTTTGTCCTTTATTATCTAACTTCTTTCTCAACTCATCTGGAACATGCACATATGCAATGCAACCAAATACATTCATATGTGAAACAATATGTTTCCTTCTTGTCCAAGCCTCTTGAGGGACTTTGTTTCTTACACTCTTTGTTGGGCACCTATTCATGATGTAAACAGCAGTTGCCACTGCCTCAACCCAATATTCATTTGGTAGATGTTTGGCTACCATCATACTACGAGCCATCTCCATAATTGTTCGGTTCTTCCTCTCCGCCACACCATTTTGCTAAGGTGTATAACGGGTTGTAAATTGCTTGTGTATGCCATGAGATCTGCAAAAATTTATAAATTCATTAGATATAAATTCACCGCCTCTATCCATCCTTAGAACCTTGATGTAGTGGCCGCTTTGCTTCTCCACAAGTGCCTTGAACTACTGAAATAAGCAAATGCATCAGATTTGTGTTTTAAGAAATAAACCCAAGTTTTTCTTGTGAAATCATCAATAAAAGTAAGAAAATAAGTGCAGCCTCCTATAGATGGTGTTTGCATTTGCCCACAAATATCTGAATGCACAATCTCAAGTGGAGTCTGTAGCTCTATTTGCCTTGCCAACCGAAATGACTCTCTATGTTGTTTTCCCATAATACATCCTTCACAAACTCTTTCTGGTTTCTCAATTAATGGAAAACCTTTTACCATATTCTTCATATGTAGTAATTTCAGCACTCCAAAATATAAATGCCCAAATCTAAAATTCCATAGCCAAGAATCATCCTTTACCACTGATTGAAACGTTGCTTGAGTTTCTACAGAAACATCTTTTTCCTCTTTGGAGTTGTTCTGGCCATTTCCGTAGCTGTCTTGGACATTTCTGTAGCTGTCTTGAACATTTCGTAGCTGTCTTGAACCTTTTTGTGGCTGTTTTGAACATTTCGTAGCTGTTTTGAACTTTTCCGTAGCTGTCTTTGGCTACTGCTGATTTTGTATCTTCTACCTTAAAAGCTGCTCCAGAATTTACAATATGTGTCTCATGAACAACTTGAGTTGTTTTTCCTTTCATAGCCGGCCTTATTTTTAATGGAAACATGTGGTTTATAGTCATTTGTACCTTGGCAATAAGCATATTGCTTGGAAGCTTGTCCAAAATAACACACTCATTGTTTTCCATGTACACTCTATAGCCCTTTTGTATCAACTTGTCCAATGCTCATCAAGTTGTGTTTTAGACTAGCAACATAATATACATTAGGCATAAATTTCAGCTTCCCTTTTTGGTTAGAATATTAACTAGACCTTTACCCAAAACAGTGACTTTGTTGTTGTTACCAAGTGTAACATCAGTTTGAACTGATTCTTCCAAGTTAGAAAACAAATCTTTATTACCTATCATGTGATTACTACAGCCCAAATCTAAATACCATATGTCACATGGGCTTTCTTGTGTTAAGAAATAAGAGATAAAATATGCGTAATAATCCCTCACGAGAATCGCAACAAGAGAAACTAATATGCGAAATTATTACAGATCTGAAATAAAATTTTAGAATAAAATAACACAACACAAGAGACAATATTTAACATGGTTCACCCAATTTGGGCTACGCCCACCAAGAATCACTTGCTCAGATTTTATTATAAGCCACCACTCTCTCAATACAATACCCAGATCTATCTAGAGCTATGCTCAACAAATTCTACAGAATTCATAGCCGAATTCAAAACACATTTGCAATGTTTTTCATACCTCTATCATATGCATAAAACCATATAAATAGACAACTGCTTAAGCAGCTTTACACAAAATCGTGGGTATTAAAACCATGGGAAAACCCGTCCCATAAATCTATGGGTCAAAAAACTCGCCCATATGAGAAGAGCACGTTTCCCGATATGTCGAGTGTATTTTTTCGAGGCCAAAAAAAATTTATGCCTAAATTTTTTTTTTTTTAGGGGCTACGCCCGAACCCCTCGCTTTTGGGCGCCACCCGGACCCTCGCCGAGGCCCAACCCGGCCCCAAACCCCGGCGAGGATACATGAAAAGTGTACAATACTCTTAGTGTATAGTCTTCAACACTTTCACACATGAAAACAAGCTCCACAACCTAATAATCTTCCACTTGGAGACTAGTTTTCCCTTGAGCAAGCTTCTCAACCCTTCACTAGTTTCTGTGAAGACCAACCAAAGCTGAACACAACTTCAGTTTTTCCCTTGTGACCACCTTAGTCATCATGTTTGCAAGATTCTGACTGGTATGAATCTTCTCCAACTTCAACTTCTCTTCCTCCAAAGTTATCCTGATGAAATGGTACCTTAACTATATATGCTTTGTCCTAGAGTGGAAAGCAGAGTTCTTAGCTAGGTGTATAGCACTCTGACTATCACTATGCAACTTTCCTTCCTCTTTCTTATGCCCCAACTCCTCAAGTAATTGTTGTAACCAAATCATTTCCTTGCTTGCCTCTGTGGCAGCAACATACTCAGCCTTCGTGGTTGACAAAGCCACTAACTTCTGTAGTCGTGAAATCCAACTTACTGTTGTTCCACCTACAGTGTAAACATAACCTGTTGTGCTCCTCCTGCTATCTACATCTCTAGCCATATCTGAATCTACATAACCACACAAAATGGTGTTTGATCCACTGTAGCACAAAACTGTCCCCATGGTCCCTCGCAAATACCGAAGGATCCACTTTACTGCCTGCTAGTGATCTCTACCTGGATCACTCATAAATCTACTCACCGCTCCCACTGCATGGGCAATATCAGGCCTAGTGCACACCATGGCATACATCAAACTGCCAACTGCTGATGAGTAAGGTACCTTGGACATTTGGTTTCTCTCCTGCTCTGTCTTGGGACACTGTTCCTTTGATAACTTGAAATGGCCTGCCAAAGGAGTCCCAACCGGTTTAGCATCTTGCATATTAAACCTCTCCAAGACTTTCTTAATGTACTCTTCCTGAGATAAAGTCACCTTCCATTCCTTCCTATCCCGAGATGTCTTCATACCAAGGATTTTTTTGGTTACCCCCAAATCCTTTATAGTAAAGGATTCACTTAGTCAGCTTCTTGAGTACTTTTATGTCTTGCATGTTTTTACCTAAAACCAACATGTCATCCACATACGTAAAAAGGATAATATAACTTCCATCCTCAAATTTCTTTGTATACACGCAATGGTCAGAATGACATCTAATATAACCTTGCTCCATCATGAAGCTATCAAATTTCTTATAGCATTGACGTGGAGCTTGTTTCAAGCCATACAAGCTCTTCTTCGCTTTCACACCATCTCCTCTTTACCTTTGACCTCATAGCCCTCTGGTTGCTATATATAGTTCCTCCTCCAAATCACCATGGAGAAATGTAGTCTTTACATCAAGTTGTTCTAAGTGCAAGTCTTCTACTGCAACTATTCCTAGAACAGTTCTAATAGAAGTCATTTTTACTATAGGAGAAAAATCTCATCAAAATCTATACCTTTTTTCTGTGCAAACCCCTTGACCACCAACCGGGCCTTGTATCTTTTCTTTCCTCCTTCTTCTCTTTGACTCTGAACACCCACTTGTTCTGTAATGCTCTTTTTCCTTTGGGTAGCTTTACCAAATCCCATGTCTGGTTCTCCATGAGAGCCTGATGCTCCTCATCCATGGCTTGCTCCCACTTCTTCCTAGCATCTACTTGCATTGCTTCATCAAAGCTCTCTGGTTCTCCACTATTAGTGAGTAATAAATAATAAAGAGAAGGAGAAAATGTTCAGGTTCTCTTCTTACCCTAGAAGACCTCCTCAATATAGGAGTTTGGGGTTCCTGTTGAGGGGGTTCCTGAACTGATTCATGTGTCACTTTCCCATCCGGAAGATCCTCTACCACTGCATATTCTTTCTTGGATTCTTCCCTATTTTCCTGTAACTGTTGCTTATACATGACTTTCTCATTAAAGACTACATCCCTAGATCGAATTATTTTCTTGTCCTTAATACTCCAACATTTATATCCAAAGTCATCACCACCATAACCAATGAAAGTATATTTTTCTGATTTAGCCTCTAGCTTGGTCCTATCATCCTTGTCTATATGAACAAACACCTCACATCCAAAGACTTTAAGAAATGAATAATAAAATTTCTTACCATACCAAGCCTCCTTAGGTATGCCTCCATCTAAGGAACTTGAGGGTCCTCTCGCTTATCAAGTACACAACAGGTGCTCACCGCTTCGCCCAAAAAGAAAGAGGCAGGGCATCCCGCATGTATCCTCATACTCCTAAAGACGTTCCATTATTGTTATGTTCATCCTTTCGATACCCCATTTTGCTTTGTGGAGTTTTGGAACCGCTCTTTTACTCGCAGATTCCATTCTTAGAACAATAATCATCAAATTCATTGTTGCAATACTCCCCTCCATTATCTGACCTGAGACATTTTAATTTAAGACCTGTTTTATTCTCTACCAAGGCTTTCCATTTAACAAAAGTATCAAATACATCAGATTTGTTTCTAATACAATAAACCCAAACTTTCCTTATTACATCATCAATAAAAGTAACATAATAACTTGAACCCCCAAGAGATGATACCTGAGCCGGCCCCACACATCAGAATGCACCAGCTCTAACTTACTCTCTTTCTTTGTAGGTCCAACCTTGAGAAACCTTACTCGCTTCTGTTTCCCATATATGCAGTCCTCATAGAACTCCAAACCTATTTCTAGTATATCCAGTAAATCCTTCTTTATGATCTCCATGCCCTTATGGCTCATATGACCAAGCCTATAGTGCCACAATGTTGTATCTACTTCTGAAGCCACAAGATTACAAACATTAGTGCTATAAGTGGTTAAATACAAGGTTCCAACCTTCTTACCTCTTGCCACCACAAGAGCACCCTTGGTAACCTTCCAAGAGTCCATTGTAAATATCATAGTACAACCATCACTTCCCAACTACCCTACCGATATCAAATTTTGTCTTAATGTAGGCACATGTCTGACATCCTTCAATAGCCAAGTATTCCCATTCTGCATCTTAACTCAATGAACATTTTCCAACTATGCTGCAAGGCTCATCATCACCAAGAAAAACATGCCCAAAATCTCCTCAACATAATCAACAAAATAATGCCTATGTGGAGAAGCATGGAAAGAAGCCCCTGAATCTAAAACCCAAGATTTAGTAATATTGTGCAAAGAAAGAATCAAAGCATCCTGACATACATTACCCGTTGCCACATTTACCTCCTTGTTTTCTTCTTGTTGTTTCTTCTTATCCCGAAGCTCCCAATAGTCCTTTTTTTGCATGCCCAAAGCTTTCCACAATTCCAAAGATACAATCTTGTTCTTGGATTTTTTTCTTGCCCAATCTTTTGATTTTCCATGGTTTTCTCTATTCTTCTGTCTCCTCTAGTTTCCACTCACAAAGCATTCCCTCAAGTCGAAGATTCCCAGAGCTTTTTCTTCACATTTCCTCGATTAGAATCACCCCTACAACATCCTCAAACTTCAATTTTTGCTAGCTGGAACCGAGTTACTTACCACCATTACTGTGCTATTCCAACTCTCGTAAAGAGTACATAATTAATAAAGCCCTAACTTCTTCATCAAATTCTATCAGAACCAAAGCTAGCATATTCACAACCGTATTGAAATCATTTAAATGATCTCTACATCAACTATTCTCGACATCTTCATATTAAACAAATTTTTCATTAAAAATATCTTGTTAGAGGCAGAGGGTTTTTCATACAACTTCCCTAATGCATCCATTAGATCTTTTGTAGTCTTTTCCTTTGAAACATTAAATAATACTAAAGATGTAAGACACAATCGGATCGTTCCAAGTGCCTTCCGATCCAACAAATCCCATTTTGCATCTTTCATACTTGAGGGTTTGTTCACCTTCTCAAACAATGGAGTATAAAGATCCTTCTGATAAAGGTAATCTTCCATCTGCATCTTCCAAAGACTGAAATTCTGCCCGTTGAATTTATCAACCCTAGATCTTCTATCATCTACTATAGCTCCCACTCAAGCTAAAAACTTTCCCTGTGATTCAACACTTCAAAAAACCAAACCAGCTCTAATACCAATTGTTAGGAAATAAGAGATAAAATATGCGGAATAATCCCTCACAAAATCGCAACAGTAGAAACTAATATGTAGAAATTATTACAGATATGAAATAAAATTGCAGAATAAAATAACACAACACAAGGAGACAATATTTAACATGGTTCACCTAATTTGGGCTATGTCCACCAAGAATCACTTGCTCATATTTTATTACAAGCCACCACTCTCTCAATATAATACCCAGATATGTTTGGAGCTATGCTCAACAAACTCTACAGAATTCACAGCCGAATTCAAAACACATCTGTAATATTTTTCATACCTCTATCATATGCATAAAACCATATAAATAGACAACTGCTTAAGCAGTTTTACAAAACTATGGGTATCAAAACCATGGGAAAAACTCGTCCCATAAACCTATGGGTCAAAAATCTCGCCCATATGAGAAGAGTATGTTTCCCGATATGTTGGGTGCATTTTTTCGAGGCCAAAAAAATTTACGCCTAATTTTTTTTTTTCGGGGGCTGCGCCCCCAAACCCTGGCAAGGATACATGAAAAGTGTACGGACTCTTAGTGTACAGCTTTCAACACTTTCACACATGAAAACAGGCTCCACAACCTAACATCTTGAACAACATTGCACTCAACTGAAGTGTTTGTAGGGATTGCTTCAACAATCTTCGTGCATGCAATGAACATGCTGCCTGAGGGAGTGCTACTTGACTGATTTTGACCTTGCTTGTGTTGATCATATTGTTTTTTCTTGCATTCATAAGCATAATGACCAAACTTTTTACAATAGTGACAGTGAATGTGTGATTTGTCAAATATATGGCCACTTGGGTGACTGAAATTCTGATTTTGACCTCTACCACTAGCATTTGCATGACTGCTACTACGTCCGCTTCTTGGAGAACTTCTCCCTCTACCTCTAGGACTGAAACTCCTCCTTCCTCTTCCACGATTTATAGAAATCTGTGATGAAAATGCAATTTCAACTGAACTATTTGATCTATTCAATCTATATTCATGATTGATAAGAGAGGCATGTAGTTCATCAACACTAAACTAGCTCAAATCTTTGGTTTCCTCTAGAGCCACAACTATAGGATCAAATTTAGTAGGGAGACTTCTAAGTAACTTCTCAACAAACCTTCTATTCTCTATGACTTCTCCATGGGACTTGATTTGATTTATCAGACCAACAACATGAGTAAAGAAAGACTCTATTGAATCTAAGTTTCTCATTGATAAATTTTCAAATTCTTTTCTAAAGAGCTATAATTTAGTAGTTTTAACCTTGTCCATACCTTGATACGCAATTTGGAGTATGTCCCATGCTTCCTTTCCTTGCTTTGCTGCTGCAACTCTTGGGAGTATGCTCTCATACATTGCTTGATGGATATAAAACAGTGCTTTCCCATCCTTCTTCCTTTGTTCCTTCAAGATGTCCTTTTAGGCTTGTGTAAGAGCATTGTATGCTTTATGTCCATCGTTCCACGTAACCGCTTTTCAACCATTTCCCAAATGTCTTGAGATCAAACAAATCTTTCATGGTCAAAGACCAATACTCATAGTTCTTTCCTGTGAAAATCGGAGTTTGCACACTAACCAACTATGTGCTAGACGTAGAAGCCATTAATGGCTGCCAAAACAAAAAACCCAGAAAAATAATAGAAGTAGGGTTTAACCTGGCTTTGATACAAGATGAAGGGAATGCGAGGATCTATGGAAACTGCAGCATCTACGAAAACTACAGAATCTTTGGAAAACAATACAAAATATAATGCAATGGATTTAAATGATGCAAAACAGGGAAAAATGAGGAGAAGCTACATAAATTTATAACAACAAAATAACATAACACTCTTGGCTGCAA
The DNA here is from genome assembly GCA_018340775.1 of Taxus wallichiana var. yunnanensis. Lineage (NCBI taxonomy): Eukaryota > Viridiplantae > Streptophyta > Pinopsida > Cupressales > Taxaceae > Taxus > Taxus wallichiana. The sequence goes on from CM031235.1 coordinate 27,506,229, forward strand.
ATAACACAGATATGGGCATCAAATTGCTTCAACAATACATATATATATTCGAGGAATGAACAGCAGCTACAACTGCACACAAAACTTTCATGCATATAATAACAACATTGAAATGAAGTTTTCTATCAGCAAAAACAGTCCAGACTTGAGCTAGGACTACGCACTTTTTCTTCTTCTCCCAAATCTAGTTTTTCTCCTTCTTCTTTTTTTTTTTCTCTACTTCTCCCAATAAAAACAAGATGCTATTAATAATAAACACCTATATAAAAACTTGCCTTATAAGTCAACACAAAATCTCTGACAAGAGATAATTAGGGAGAATAATCAACCAAAAATAAATGTGCAAAAGAGTCATAATTAAATGTAAATCTGATATGTTAAGGAGCTAAATCTGGAAAAGACAAATATTAGTTGCACAATAAATTCTGACTTGTTTTTTCCAACACCGTGTTGCTAAAAAAATGATTATCTTTGCATGGAAACTCGTGGCTTCGTATAACCGCACATCTCGATCCCTAAAAATCCATAATCGTATAAGTTTGTATAAAACAACAATTTGTAACTTAGGTAAACATAAGCATAAGAAATTAAAGATGTATCGATAATGAAAGGAAACATTTTTCATCCTCCAATCTTCTTGATGTTTTGAGGTGTGGATTGCTCCTCTGAATCTTTCTCCTTCTCCAATACTTGATTGCGGTACTTTCCCTCAAAATTCATCGCCATGTTAAGTTCAATGCATCACTTGTTAAGTACTTACTTATATCTATATTTTACTACCGAATTCTTCTCAAGATGCATTTAATGCATGGGAGGAGGAGGACTCCCGAAAAATACATGGGACAACCATTGTGAGGAATTGACAGGGAAAAGTCCTCAGCCCTTGTAAGGACCTACCAAGCTACCTGCCATTCAATCTCACCATTTTATAACTTGAGATGAGGAGGATAAGTAAGTCTGGATATATTTTGACATACCTTTGTTTGGTTAATCGTATTTTATGTCGAAAATGGTGGGTTATGTGGGGAATTTACAACCATGTGGAAGAATTAGACCGTTAACAAATTTTATTTTATCAAGCACAAATGATTTGAAGTTCTAGGCTATTTTCATATGGCATTTTTTCCAAACATAGATGTCGACGTGGTTTCTGTCGGGATCATTTGTATCTAATTACACAACTACCATCTCATTATTAAGTCTTTTAATGGATGCATTGAATAGCCCCATCCACTTCCTATGGCTCTTGTAACGTGGAGTGCATGCAAAACATTCATCTATTGGGCGTTGCCACATTGCATCCGATCCGTGCCTATCTATCATGTAGGTTCACAGTTAACATGAACCTGCACAAAACTTTGAATGGTGCGGTCTTTCCTTATATCCTATTTTTCGTGCTTCACCATCTTGCTGTGCACTCACGTTTGAAACAATACGGCACCGATTCCTTTTAAAAAACTGCAAACAGAAATTTGATGGAATAGGTAACAACGTAGTACGTTGTTACCTATTCCGTTAAAACTAACGGTGATGCGAAAAACTAACGGTGACATGACGGAAAATACTTTTTCCCTATTGTGTGAACTTGCGTGAGAGATAGGCCTAGCCTATTTCATCATTCAATAGATCTTTCCAAATTTTCACGCCATTATTAATATTTACAATACTCACAAGTGGAGATTAATTTTAATTAAAAAGATTCCAATTTTTATATATATGAAATTATTTTAAAGTGCAATACATGTATATAGATTATTTTATATTTAATTAATGTATTCAACATTAAATATAAGTTTGAAACTTTAGTTAATATCAATTAGGGCCACAAATTTATCTCCATGTGCAAGGCCGATTTAACCCATAAGGGCATTGGTTCTGGGATGGCAATTAGTGAGACCTCCTTTTAGCATGGTTCTCGTGATGTCATGCTAATTCGCAACCACCCTTTTGCATGTATATAGAAAAATATGTAGGCCATCACCTAACTTTCGTGCTGTCCCTCTTGAGATTCATGTTGGACTGGCGCTAGAAAACAAGTTAATGTGTAAATTTAGTTGTAATTGGATAGTTGCAGTAAGTGTAAAGTTCTGACCTCACATCGAAATATTTCGGCATTGGGTAAACGAAACTAAATACATTAGTATTGGACCCTAATCCTTTGAATCTCGTGGTTTGCAATATTCTACACACATATTTTCTTCAAGGACCTCAACTCTATTGGCTACCATTAACAGTTTTTGCACATTCAGTTGCATCTTAACATCTTTTAGTATCTTTTTGATGGCTTCACGGGCCATATTTTTTTCTACTTCTTTGAGGCTATTGAATCAACCAATTTTGTTGGAAAATCAAGAAATTTCTTATGCAGTTTTAGGAGCCTTTAGAATTCATTATAAATAACCATACATGTTATATTTGTGTCAATGTCAACAACATTAAGGAAATTAATGATATTGAGATGTTGAAGATCACAATTTTCAACAAAATTCATCCAATCCAAAACTTCCTGCAAGCTTCAATAGTTTTTCCCACGCAATCGAACCCTTATAAAAAGGAAAGAGTATTATGGTTGTATTCAGGAAGGAGAGTGATGTCATTCTCATGCAGTTTTCATCTAGAGATGGAAATGTTCTGCAACATCCTACAACCATTCGAGTTGATCTACAAACTTTCCACCACCATTGGAATCCTGATATTGAGATCTAATTAGTGTGATTAGATCCTTGCAGTTGCAACCTTTTTTTGTTTTTAGCGAGTGAATCTTTGCTTGCTTCATAGATTCCTCATTGGCTACCCACATATTTTTGATTTTCTCCAGGTAGACATACTTGCTCCAATATTATTGTATTGTAATGATTCATAAATTCTTTTTCCATGCAAAATGACCTGCAACATTTCCTATTTATCATAGGACTAATATTAATGTTTTTGTATATACTAAATACATTTTTGTTCTAATTCATATATCAAAAATTTTAAAGGAAAAAGCATGGTGTTCTACCCCGTAAATTTTAACTTGTTTGTTATGAGAAACTACAGATTAATTTGTTCTGAAATGCATATTTGATAAGGAATAGATGAATCAATTTCTCCATTTCACAACTACCTTATCCTTTGTATTGATTGTGCAGAAAATATTAATAATCTCCACTTCATTTGGGTAATTTATTCTTCCAAAAACCACATTTTATGGTTTCTCTTTTTTTCAATAAAGGTTTGTATGGTGATTTTGCATGTCTTGCTATAACATAGAGGAAGAGTTTTTGTTGCTCTAGCCTCCAACATCCCAAATTCCTAACGATAATGATTTCTTTACATTTGATATTATTTTGAAAATAGAGAGAATTGGATTCAATCACATATTTTTTTGGTGTAATCGACCATCACAACAAATTAATGTTACGCTCTACGGTTGTCCCCATCGCACATTGGAATGCACAAAGCACAAGACTATCACATTCATGTGACCCTGATGATGACCAATTGTTGCGTAAACTTCTACTCTGTATTGGGAAAAAGGTTATGCTGACATCTAACCTCTGGGTTGGGGTAGGCATTGTTGATGGTTCCATTTGGATTTTGGTATTCATCATCTACAATGCAAGTTCAAGTCCACCAAATCTACCTTATTTTGTTATTGTTCAATTTGGAAGATAGACTCAACCTACATGGGACCCTCAAAATACTTTGCACATTCCTATCACACCCATTTATCATGGGTCTCAAAGGAAACTCCAACTGAAGATAGCTTGGGCCCTCGGAGTACATAAATCTCAAGGCATAACTTTAGACAATGTGACTATTGACATTGGAGACACTAAACACCAGTACCTTACATTCATGGTTGCTTCAATAGTGCCACTGCTGCTCAGAGACCTTCATATTTACCCAACTTTTTCTTATCACATTTCCTCCAAGATAGCAATTGACACATACGTGCCCATGCATAAATTAGAAGTACAAATACTACTTCAATGCAAATCTCCTTAAAAATTTAACACCATATATTCTCCCTCCAACCACATTCTTCCTCCCCCTCTTCTCCGCCAAGTTCTCCCATTACTCAATTTTTATTCTTTTACACACTTCGGTTCCTTCTCTTCATGACCTTTAATGTTTCAAAACAATAGTACCCTCCACTATTGGTGTCTCCATTGCACCTTTGCATTGTGATTGCTATTATATGACTTATTCAACACATTTTATATGCAAAGTCAATATAAATCGACCCTCCTCACTCGCCCCTACTCAATCGAAAGACTTGGCTTGGTGTTCTTGGTTTTCCACTCGATTCAAGCTTTGTTCCACTTTCTATCTTAATGGATCAACTCGACCCTTTGGTGTGTGGTCACAAGAAGTTTATTTGGTTCATCATTTCTTTCCTTGCTCCACCATATTGTCTCTACTTAGCTTTAATCTCCTTGATAAGATTAGACTAAAATTTCTTCCTTGATTAATGAGTTTGTGTACCTTGCTCAAACTTGGTTTTCTCAAATTGGCCTTCCTAATTGGGTCTATGTTGTTTTGTATTTTTCTCGGCTTGACTCGGCTCCCTCCGTCTTAGCCTTAGGTCTCTATGACTTGTTCTCATGCAAATACTACTAAATCTACTCGACCTGCTTCACATCTAAATCTACTCGACTGTTTCACATCTAAATCTACTCGCTCATCTCAATCTCTTTACATCATGTTGGGGAGGCATTGTTTTGGCATTTTCTCGAGCTATTATTGTTGGTGGTGTATTTCCTCAAATAGATATAAAAGATGGAGTTTAGGGTTTAAACCTTTATATCTCACTAAGGCTCCATGAGGCCCTTTATTTTAATTTCTTAATCTCAAGAAAATTATAAAACCGATTACCATAATCTCCAATTTAATTTTGGTACATTGGTGAAAGATCTTGGTTGTTATTGACTAGGTCATTGGTTCAAGACACATAAACATCGTACTCATCGTTGAACTTTCCTTCACATCTCCTTGCTTGCCGATTTAAAAAGTTAAGTACTTTTGAAGATTGTTAGATACTTTGGAGAAAAAATTGTTAAGATTTGTTTTGGAGAAATACTTACATGATAAATAAGGTATTTTTGCAAATTTATATTTTTAGGAGGTAATTTTTAATTTGGGTGTGTGTGTGTGATGTTTTTGATTAAGATGTCCATAAAAATGATTCATCATCTATTCTAACCAATATAATATATCTTGTTTTGTTTGAATCTCTAAATTCAATAAACTATCACACTTGGAAGCTAAAAATGAAATAATCACGTAAATATCATGGTATCTAGTGCATTTTCCAAGCTACCATACCAATTTGTTCACGAATAAAAATAATAAGTATGGTTATGCATGCAAGCAAGGCAAATCCTTGGGACTCATTTCATTGAACATTACGAGATAACCTCTAATTTCACATTTCTGATGTTAAGTCTCCATAAGAGGTATGTAAGAAGTTTGAAAACTTATTTGGAAAAATAAATGAATTTAAAATGTTGCAACTTGAAATGGAATTGACCTCTTGTTCACCTTCAAATTTTTCTTCAATCAAGAATTTTTGACGAAATTTAAAGATCTTAGGAGTCAAGTAAAATGCTAGTGGTAGAGTTAAAAAGATGAAGAATGTATCTTCTTGATTTTGTCAAAGTTAAAAGGTCCTTTCAATGTATTTACTTCTACTTTATTTTCCACTATGGATGCCTTGGGAGACTAGTTTAAAATGCCTTCATTTGAGTTGTTATGTGAAAGGCTATCATGTGAACAAACAAAATTAATGTCACTTGATGTCTTACCAAGCTCTAATAAGGCATTGTCAACATTATAAGGGTAGATAGAAACCTAAGAAAAAACTAGGATCTAAATCTACATAATCTCCAAAACCCTCTTTGCCCACCATTGGACCTCCTAAAACCATTGATTTTCCTAAACTTCCTAGTCCCGAATAAGGGAAAAAGTTTTTCAAGAAGAAGGTATATGATATGTGTTCTTATTGTAGAAAGGAAAATCATCTTGAATCTAGATGTTTTCTAAGAATAAAAGCACTAGAGAAGAAATTATAACAACACAAAATTTATATTCCATCACCAACATCTTCTTCAAAAATTAGTAAAGGGAAAGTTCTAACTACACGTGCCTTCTCTCCATTGAAAGATAAGTGGATGTTTGATCTTGGTGCTACACAACATCAAACTCATTCCATAGATTTGTTGAGTTTGGTTTTTGCTTTCAACAATTCACAAATTTTGATGGGAAACTCCTCTTCTCTTGATGTTTTGAGATCTGGTATTGTTGATATGCCAAATGAATGCATACATGATGTTCTCTATGTTCCCAAATTTTCTTCAAATTTTTTGTCTATTTATCAAATTTGTAACTCTGATGATGGGAATATTGTTGAATTCTCACCACATAGTGTTGTAATTAGGGAATTGAATGATCCTAATGATGTTGTAGCTATAGGAGTGGTGGACCCATATTTTTGTTTGAATCTATTTTAGGAATTTGACACTTCGCAAGATCTTCACTTATTGATCACTCTAATTTTTTGAGTAGATCATGGCATGAGAGGCTTAGTCACCTCAACTACGGATATCTATAGAAACTTTCATCACAAAACATAGTTATAGGTTTTTAAAAAGTTTCTTCTAATGATGGTGCTGGTCTAGGTTGCATTCTTGGAAAAAAAATCAAGTTCCCTTTCCCAAGGGACTGACCACTCGAGTTAATGATCCTCTTGAGTTAATATATAGTGACATAATGAATTTTCCTTCATGGTCATTTTCTCAAATGCTAAATATATGCTAGTATTCATTAAAAATTTCGTTAGGAGAATTTGGGTGTATTTCTTACAATATAAAAGTGATGTATTTGATAATTTCAAGGCTTTTAAATCCTTTGTTGAAAAGTAATATGGACTATCACTTAAGTTTTAAAAAAATCACACTAATAATGGGGGAATGTATAAATAATGCATTTACAGAGTTTTTTATTGATCATAACATTTAAAATCAACATACAATGCCTTACACCCCTCAGCAGCATGGTTTTGTAAAGCGCAAGAATTATACACTCAAAGAGATGACTAACTACATGATTTAATGCAAGAACTTAACACCCAAGTTTTGGGTTGAAGTCAGAAATTGTGTTAACTACATTAAAAATATAATTCCAAAAAGAAACTTTACTGGGGTTACTCTTGAGGAAGCATGGTCAAGTGAAAATTCTAATGTATTATATTTTCAAGTTTTTGGAAGTAAATCACGGGCCTTTGTTCCTGACGAAAAGTGAAATTCTATGGAAATGAAGCACACAAATTTTGTATTCATTGGAAATTATAAACATGTGAAGGGAGACCACCTTCATGATCCTGTTACCCATGAGGTTTTTTATTAGATAGATGTTCATGTTGATGAATATAACATTCCTCGTAGATCATGATGCTCCTTCTTATCCACTTCCACCACCTTGCACTAACAAAAAGGGCATGTTTCTTAATTCGATGATGATCTTGATGTAGAAATTGCTCCACATGCTCCACCTTATTCTCTTCCTTTAGACACTAAATTGTGTACTTTGGATACATTTCTATGTCTTAGTCACATACTATTATTCATATGATTCCTAAGCTATAAAACTAGCTATTAACATCTGTCTTTGGCCTTTTTTTATTTGTTCATGTCTTCTTCTTTGTCTATTACACCCTCCAACCTAGTCAATGCTTCACTATTTCATCTTTTATCACTTTGGATACCAGCCTCTGTAGACACCCGTGTTCTTCTAGGCACTGCGTCCTTATGGGTGCCCCGCTCTCCTTGTATCTTGCTCACCCATTTTGGGCCTCTTGTTTTATTATGGGTCGGCCTTTTAGTTGTTAATTATGAAATTCAAATATGGTATTCATATAAATATAAAACTATGCGACCATAATAAAGTACTAAACTTTAAGCATTTACTATCACCACCTAAGGTTACATTCAAAGACCATTCTAAGAGCATCAAAGCATCCATCCAACAATCACTCAAGGGATAAGGGACTGCATTCTTATGCATACACACATAGGAGAGGAAGTTTAGTTTTCTATCCACACATCTCCTTACATTTCTACATCTACCTAGTCGCTCATTATTCAAGTGCGTCGACACAAGAGCTACCTAGGGCACGATTATACAGAGAGAGAGAGAGAGAGAGAGAGAGAGAGAGAGAGAGAGAGAGAGAGAGAGAGAGAGAGAACTACATGGAGTCTAAGATGTAGTGAAATGCTAGGTTGTAAGTTCACTCTGTTGGGTGAAAGTTGGGCTCAGTCAACTCCCCATTTACATATTTTTATTTTTGGATTTGATGTGTTTTGGGCTTTTACAGGTGCTCTTTCTCTTTGTAGGTTACAAACAAATCTTGCGAGGCAAAGTGTGACACACAAGTGATCAACAACGAAGGGTGGCGACATAGAAGTGACTCGAAGAAACCAAATTTGACCATTTTTACAATCACGAGTGCCCAAAAATGGTCTTCAAGACACTCAGTGTTCTGACCTGATCCAGTGCCCTAGACTTGATTTAGGTGCCACAGATCAGCTTATTTTGACACTTCTACATTTTTCTGGGCTTGGTTGTGACAATATGCACTTCGGTTTTATCATTTTTCCATCTCTCAGTACATTTTGAGGATTATTGTGAATCAACTAAGTCTCCATTCCTCTTTCTTGTACTTATGGTGATTATTACTTAGGTCATATCTATACTTAATTGCTTATTATTTCGTTGTGACTCTACAATTAGGGTTTAACATATTTTTACAGTTGTTAAATCATTTGGTGAACTCGTCTCATTTGAAAACCCTTGATCTTCATTTCACCACTTCTTGCATTTTTCTATTTTCTATTTTTAGTTAATTGCTCTTATACTATTATTGCACACAATACTATTTCACCCTTACCATGCATAGACTTCAAATAATAGTTAACTAGAGTTATCTTCCAATCCCTTTTGCACATTGATATTTAATCTGCATAGAATTTTTACATGTTACAACCTCTTGTGCTTCCTCTTTTATTGAATCCCCACATGTCAAAATCTTGATCCCACCTTCCTACCTTTGTGTGTGTGAGTATATCTCCTTGGTTCACATTATGGCCACGCAACAAGATTATATCCTCTCAAAAGTGCATATATATATATATATATATATATATAAGCCTTAAAAATTGGGACTAAACAAAATTTGAATATGTAAATTTATTTTAAGCTTAACTAATGTTTTTCCCTATCTACAACTAATATAAATATATTAAATACATGTATGTATTTTGAAAAATAGCACTAGATATCAATCTCAAGGTTTATAACTTGGATTTTATGTTACCCCAACTCTACCATAAGATGAAATTATTATTATTTTTAATTGACTTCCCAAGTTATTGTTGTCACATGGATCGTGCACCCGTTGAATCTCTAAGTGATCCCGTGCAATGTTGGAACATCCCCAAGGTGTGGGACCTTTTTGCCTTGGGATGAACCTTTGGAGAAGTCCGCTTTCCTTTGAGACTTGGCGCACTTGATATAAAATCAATGTACAAGACTAAAACACTTGACAATAACTCTAATATACTTAGTCTTTTGTGATTAAGGTTAGTGTGATGCCCACTAAAACAACCCACTTAAGACCCAAGAAATAACCTAGGATTAGTTAGGAAAATTATGGAATAATTTTTTGTTTTGTTTAAAGGAGTATAGTACCGGTGTTACAAGGTAGCATTGCCACTAACAAGTTCTAGAATAATTCAAATACAATAGAACATTTTTTTCCTTTATTAACAATTATTAGAGGTCACAAGGTCCAAAATTTAGGGTTAGAAGTTTCAATTAGGTTCAGAGGGTAAAATATCACCATACCCACTCTCTAACATGCTCAAAGTTTTAACTTTATTTTTCTCATACTTAATACATTCAAAAAAATCATAAATCATTCCCATTGGATAGGAAATTTCCTCACCTTTCCAATGATATAAAGAAGTCCTCCTAACTCCTCATAAAACTCAAGTTATGGGCCGATTTGTGAGTCCTTGGGGTGAAAAATTTCTCCCAAAAGTGGGCATGTGGGCCCAGGGATGAAAATTTTCCAAAAAAAAAAAAAAAAAGTTGGTGGTTCGTGGGAAGACTTTGCAAATTTTTCCTGTGCGTGGGGAATCCAATTTATGCCCGCACCCCCGCGGACCACCGGGACACATGTCGAGCTCCAAGCCAAAGCGGGAAAAAAATGAGGGAAGGGTAGGGCAGCGGAGATGTTTGGGGAATTTCACCAAAGGGGGAGATAAGGGGTGAGTTGCATGCATGGACCCATGTGCCCGCGGAAGGGATTTCTCTAAGGCAAGGGTGGGAGTGCAAGGCCGCAAAGGTAAACACAAAAATTTTCCAAAAACAATTTTTTTAAGGATAAAGTTGCATGGGTTTCTCCCCTCCACTATCACCCCATGCTGCCATGTGGCATTTTCATTGGCTATGGGATTGCGGGCCGACGGAGAAAATTAATAAAATTTTCCAAAATTTTTAAAAAGGTTCCAAGGAAGAAATTTATGCCGTGCCTCTGTCGTTGCCTCGTGAGGCCATGTGGCAGCCTCTGATTGGTTGTGGGGCGGTGGGGAAAATGTTAAAAAAATTCCCAAAAATTTTATTAAGTGTTTTAAGGACAAATTCGGGCCATGGGCCCGCCAAGGAGAATTTTTCCCAAAATTTTAATGTCAGTGAAGAAAACTTCATAAGGCCATAACTTTTGATAGAAAGCTCAGTTTTGGGAAAACAAGGACTTTTTGGAAAGCTCTTGATGCCTATTTGCATAGGAGTCATAAATTTTAACTTATAAATTTTGTTCAATTTGATCTTCTCCTTCACTCAACATGCCAAATAGACATGGAGAATTATTCTAAGAAGGATTTAGGATGTATTTGGAGGGTAATTTTGCTTGATTGATTTCCAATTTAAATTTTCCAACAATTGACAAAAAAAGACTGCAAAAGGTTTGGGCCCGATTTTGCAATGTTTAAAATTATTTCCTTAAGTGTTTTTTGTCAAATTGAGTGCATTGATATCATAACATGCTAAATTTTAATGTTTCCATGTTGATTATTGGTTGCAGGTTCGAACTGTTCATTTTAGATGAATTAATTGCCAGTTTTAAATTTAGAACAAAGATCAATTTCTAGAGGATTTGTTTATCATTTTCATCATTCAAGTATGGAAATTTATTCTAATCCTAGTCAAATCCATTTAGTTGATTTACATAAACCATATAATAGCTAAAATGCAAAGTATGATTTCCAATTTTGTCTTATTTTCAAAAGAACAAAGTAATGCAATTCCTTCATACGTATTTCCTTTTTCCATTTTCCAACCAGGGATTTCAAATACAGAATTTAAATATAACAATGCCATTCTGAACAAGGTAAGACAACTTCCATTAATTCAATGAATCTTTTACAACTCCTTTCATATATATATTTTCAAAATACAACATATAGAATACATGTCTTTCTTTTCTAATAACAGAACAAAGTATATAAATCTTTCACATTTCAAATTTACAACTTTCATAGCTCAATACAAATGTCTTTCCATTACAAGATATTTACAAATTTCATCCACTTCAAAGTGGGAAAGGTTACAAAAGATTTTGTTTCTCAAGGTACTGTTAAATTTTCCTCTGCTCCAGAACAACAACATGTAGATTTCCCTTTTCTTCCAATTTGATCACAACAAAAGTGGGGGAAAGGCAACACTCTCCACCCAACCAAGACATCCAATGAAGAGGAGAAGCCATCCTTCTTCATTGGCCCCCAAGCCCTAACCACAATGCAATAAGAAATGTATTTCAACTCATGGCAACAACAGCTTCCACAAACACACAACATTCTTTCAACATGCACATTTCAAATTAAAAACACAATTCAAATGAAACAATTAGCTTTATAATCGCATTGAAACATTAAGACAAAATTCAAGTTTCATCTTGTAAGCCGAAGGAGCAAGAGCTATGGGGGAAGCTACTTATGCCTCCCAATGGGAATTAGGCATCCACTTGTAACAAACTGCCAATATAATTCATCACACATATCCTTATGCCCCCACAATCCCTCCTTATGCCCCCATAGATTTCCTTATGTCCCCCATAAAGTAAGAAATGCAAGCTATTTCTTTTCCATGGTGGATCCCAAACCCAACCTCCCTCCACAATAAAATTGATGCCACTGGCATTCCCTTATGCCCCCCCATGGATTCCCCATAGCCTTCTCCTACACCATTCCTATGGTAGTCTACCCAAATAGCCAATAAACACACAAAACATTCACCATTCACACAAACACAAAAAGAAATAAAAGCATAAATGAAGAGCTAAGATCCTACCTCTCCATGGTATATTTTGTTCCAAAACAACAAGCTTTCAAAGTCAAATTACAGTCCCAAAATCAGCAACCAACAAGCATGCAAAGTTCTCCAATCTCCTTCCAAAAGCAAGAGCTCCAATCAACAAGAAAATTTTCCCCAAGGAAGCATGCAAAATGTTTCAACAACCCAAAACAAAGCAAAGAGTTCAAATTTTATAGAAGAGGGAAGAGGAGAGGATGAGGTGGATCCATGTAGGATGCCACATCACACATCCTCAACTCCAACACAAAATTCAAATTTCATTCTCCAATGCACAATAAAGAGGTGGGTGAATAAATGACAAATAAACTTACACACTCCAAAAAGCCCACACCCCAAAGGACTGAATTTAATAAAATGTAAGAAGAGTGCAATTAAAACATGCAACTTGATTTATAAAAATGCATTATAAAAGTCTAAATTTAACCTTCCAACCATAGGTATGGTTGGTAAATAAAATTAAGAGGCATGGGACAAGTTTTACTTGTCCCACAAGCCTCCAAAAATAGCCTCCAAGGACAAATTTGAATTTCCAAGAAGGTGGAGTGTTTCACACTCCAAAATTTGAGTTACACAACTCTTACACATACTTACACATATCTTACAACCTTTAACACAAGGGTCAACAACTTTAATAATTAATTTCTTATGTCTCAATTTAATTAATTAATTTTTTTATACAATATGATTACTCACATTAATCTACCACAATTTAATTAAATAAAAGAAAGGGACACATCACTAATAAAATACATACAATAAAACAAGGAACCATATGAACAAATACACAAAACCCATGGTCACATTTAAGGAAATCCCCCATGGGAATCCCTAACAAAATGACACACACACACACACACACAAAAACATGTTGCCATGGTGACCTTGTTGAATTCATCTAGAATTCCAATGTGGTTGGTCTCCAATCCCCTGATGTTTGTTGTGATATTTTAACCTGCAAAACACAAATACCTCCTTCAGCCTCATGGCCATATTAGAACATCCAACATGATATAAATATAATCACAAAATCATCTATACATATGAATCACAACAACATCAAGGCAATCAACAATATCACTTACAATTTATATCAACAACTATATCATCATCATATAATGTCCATTTTCTAGGTCTACTCACAATATCCAAAAATCACATGTCCGAACAACATTCATAATATATCCATGTCAAATAGTATATCATCATCCACATATGAAGTGTCTCTAATAATCATCATGCATCATAACTAAATCAAGATCAACAATAATCCATGGTCCAACATCTAACATCATACTAAATCAAAACCATAATAATGTCCATAATGTAATCAACAGTATCAAGATCAGTATCAAAAGGTGTCAAAGGAAAGTGGGCACTACATGTAGAGAAGAATAACTAGAAAAATTTAAATAAAATGATGCACTAAGTTGTAAACCAAATGATAGATTCACCTAAAAACACAATTAACATAACACAACAATCAACTATATGCACATTTCATGTGATATTATCTAATCTTGACTAGTAAATATAATTTACTTTAAGAAAAAAAGGGAATAAATTCTCCACATCTGAAACACAAAGATTTTGTATAACTTTCCTCAAGATTAAAGAAAAAAAATTGATATAAAGGTAGATTGATCAATTCATATTAAGGACTTAAACATTCACAAATTAGAGATTAACCAACTCGAGCACAATACACCATACATTATACGACAAAATATTGTTTTAAGTATTATCAAAAGGCTCAAAGTAGCTTAAAAAATCTTCCAAGATTGAAGAGTATTCTCACCAAATCTAAAATTCATACCAATGCTTAACACATCTAATATATTTATAAGTTCAAGAGGCTAGCCATTACAGCCCTACCTTTAGCTAACTAATTGCTAAAAATATAATGTAATTAAGTTCAAGGAACATGCTCCCATAAAATAGCAAAGTTGTTGCACAAGTTTGACCAAGTCAACCCTCAGTAACTTTGACCAACTCCGAGCTTTGGAGTTGTTCCAACAATGACCGCCCGGCTTAGCTTGGACCTCAACATCTACTTCTTATTCATCTTTCTCTTGATTCTCCTTTCTCGCACCCATATGTTGCTTAAATTACATTAAGTGTTTGATAATCCCTTGTATTTTTTTCTTCTTTCCCGCATGCATAATGATTACACACATCCGTTGTGTCAACCTCTCTCTGCAACCTTGGCTAGAAGTCTTTTCAATTTTTCACCACCTTCTTAAGATGGATTATGAAATTCTGGCATGAAACTAGCCTGTAAATTGAATTAATATTGAAAGACTTGGTTACCTCATCCTCCTCCTTAACTAAACCTTTGAAATTTACTTTAATCTGATTAATTAGAAGGGCATAAATATTTTCATTAAATATTTTACAATTAATATTATCAAACTCTTCTAAAATGTTGTTTATTCCATCCATTAGTTCAACACATTTTTCATCTAATTTCTTGATTAGATCATGTAACACCTTGAGACATGAATTCTATTACCTTTTGAAACTCAAACAACTTAGAGGCATTATCAATTATACCCTCCCGAGAAGTAGATCTGGATATATATATATATATATCTAATTTCCTCCCAAGTAGTCAAATTAAGGTTCAAATTATTACTATCTTCAGAGAGGATTTCATCTAGCCTTCGAATAGAAGATCTTTCTATCTGTAAATAATTATACAGTTCCATAACTGTTTTGATTAAGGGGTTAGTCTCCTAAAACATGCACTCTTTCTACCCATCCACCGATCTTCCCTTCTGACCTATCTTCTCAATTTCATAATATGAAATATCATCCAAGACTCAAGAAACTGCGATTATTTTTAGTTGAAGGATCAGTAGTTGGAGTGGGTTGTGTTACTTTCTTCAAAAGAGCAGTGAGCTACTCAACCTTTATTTTTAACTCATCCTTTGAAGCCTTATCCTTGTCATATTTTTCCAACAAATTTCCCAGAGCCACTTGCACATCTTGTTTTGCCCCTTCGTGTGTTGCTTTTCCTAATGAAAACCTAGAGATTTGATAATCTACTGCAGTAATGGTTTCTTTGGTTTTCCCTTCAGCGGGGTAGCTATCTCCATGAATCTTTATCCTAACTAGCTTATTGATAAGTTAGAGATGATTCTTGCCTGCTTGGCCTGCCTCTTCGGAGTGGGTTCCAACACGCTCAAATCAATCACATATATGAGGGGCACCTTCTTCTTTTTCTTTGGGGTTTGGCGATATAGCCATTCATGTATGACAGATGTGGATGAAGATGTCATAACTGAATTTGAAATCGGGGCACTTTGGATAAAACCATGACACTAGTAGTAGTGGTAGAAGATGGGATGGAGGTGGTAACGATAGAAGACATAGGAGTTAGAATAGCTTCGGGAGTAGATGAAACAAGGTTGGAAATGGAAGGAAATGGAAGATGTTGAGAAATTGGAGTGGAAAGTGGAGACCCAATCATCTCTCCTACCGAGAGAACAAGAAGGGACAAATAAACTGGGCCATTGAGGGAGATGGAGCGAAGAACGGTACATGATAATGGAAGAGGAGAAACCACAAATAGTGACAATGGTAATGAAGGAGTTTTTAACAAATCTTGAGACTCAAAAAAAGAAGAACTAACATCAATAACCTTAGACACTTGTATTTTTGGGAGCACAACTTTAGTAGTAGGAACCTTCATAGGATAATAACCTCCCATTACAAAAGAAATCTTCCTTGGAGTTATGGTGGCCTTTTGAGTGTATCTTTTACTCCTTGAATATGTGGGAAGGCTTAATGTTGTCTGAACTTGAATTGCCTTTATAGGTTGATCCTTAGGTGAAATACCCAGAGTAGCCAACCAATCATATGTCCTTTACAAAATGGGCCCCACCCTTTCCTTTGTGTTAGAACATTCTTCTTGATACCAATCAATCCAAGGTAACAATTGATTAGCAATATTATCACTCCTATAAACTAGGTCAAGTACCTCATCATCATCCTCGATGTCATTTGGAACATCTACAATGCCATATTGTTTAACCTCTTTCAAGTTAATCTTTCAAATTATCATTGTCTAATGATGACTTCATCTCGACAGTGGATCTAGATGTCTTCTAACTGTGGAACATGGGAGATGGCCAACCCTATTTCACTAAATTTTCCCCAATAATCAAAATTGGTCCTAGGATGAAAAGTTCGTAAGGTGACCTCAGACATTTCTCCATCTATGTTCTTTGCTTTATAGATACTAGCACAAGTATATCTTCTGATTGAAATAGGAAAATGGACTCCTGATTTATGTCACTTATTCTAGAATCTTATGATAATCAAGTAATTGGCAAACCAATTCTAACAAGACCCATTTATCAATTGGACATCTCGGTAACTTATTCAAGCACCTAAAAACCCTAGAACCCTGATATATGTAAAAGTCGAAATTGAAGATATATGGCTCCCATTCCCTTACTTCCTACAAGGCTTCATCAAATCTTCTGTGATTGTACAGATCTTTATCAAAATGATATAAAAGAACAAAAAAGAAAGAGTCATTTACCCTTCTAAAATGCTTATTTCCTTCCTCCATAGTGAGCTAAGGATAAAACTCATAGATTTGAGACACGATTCTAACACCTTTTGTCTTCAATCCAAAGATACTCTCCCATAGCAACTACTACGTGAGACAAGGTAAGAAGTCATGAAAAATTCTTTGAAATCAAAACAGTTTCTAATTGATGACATATTGAAGTGTACCAATATGCTCCCTAATCGTATGAACTCTTGATTATTTTTATGGTAGAAATGTATAGGAACATCCACTCGTGAAATTATTTTGCCAAAGGGAGACCTGAAACTCTACTCTAAAAGGATAATAAGGTCATTGATCTCCTAGATAAAATCCGAGCGCAATAATGTCTTAGGAATCTTAGTAAAGACTCCTTAGCTAGGTAGATTTTCACCATGAATTTTATACATGATTCATACTCTTTATCCCAAAGATTCAACTGCAATCTCAGGAGAAATTTTTGCATATTCCTCAACATCTGGAAGTTTGAATAAATATTCGAAGAAATCAACATCCAATCTGATTACAATATTGCCATCATCATCCTTAATAGACTTAGTATCTTTATCAAATGAGATGCCACGCTTAAAAAAACTCGGGCAATGCATGGATGTAGGAAAAATGGCAGCGAGGGCAAGCCCACTTTCAAATATAGATTACATCCAGGTCATTTTCTCGGTAGCTTTTAGTCTTTCGCAAAAAAGTCATCATGTCAACTCGTCCCAAGTTAGTGTCTCCAATCTTTCCCACATCCGATGATAGGCAAGCATGAGAAGAGATTTCTAAGAATGTATAATTCATTTTTTCCTTTCCTTTTGATGAAGAGGTTGACATGAGGGTCGAATCCAATTAAACCTTGAAAATTTTATGAAGTACTCCTAAAGACTCAAACACCGAAGTCCAAAGGTCCAAAAATAGAAACTCCAAAAATACATTAACTCTGAAACGTTGAAGCCCAAAACTCTAAAAATGTGAACTCTCCATAGTTCCAAAACCTGAAAACCTTATACCTTCGAAGCTCAGAAAATCACAACCCCCAAAATGTAGACCTCTAAAACTCCGAAAATGGGCCGGTTTGAAAGCTTGCTAACTCGAGAGCTAAAAGTTTCAAGATCGAAAGAAGGATTTTACAAAATCCTTGTGTTTGAAGAGACTCGGCACCTACTTGCAATATTGGATGAAAGTCTAGACGACATGTTTGAAAAGATTAAGGACAAACAAAAATGACAATCATTTCCATGTTAAGCAATAAGAAAAGAATAGATAGAAAATGACAAAACAAACAAAAACCCTTGATCAATCTTAAACCAAAAAGAATAAATAAACCCAAAAATTACCTTGAAAGAGATGCCTTAAAAGTATGATATGGTGTGGTAAAATCAGGGTGATAGAGCAAAAGCCAGGTGAAAATGATGGGTGAAAAATCTAGGTTTATATAGGTAAGTCCAAAATTAATGACTTCGGCTTACACGTGTGGGGTAGTTGGGAATTAAATGCTCCACGGAGGGTCCAAAGTCTGAAATGTAAGCACAAACGTTTCAATATGAAACCCGAAAATGACACTGAAAGCTTGAGTTTTGAAATTTTGGGGCTTCGGAGTTTCGGACTTGAAGTTAGGAATGAAAGTATATCCGAGTGCGAAGTGAAACTCTAAAACTGAAAGGCCAAGTTTTGAAACTTCGGACTTTTGGAGTTCAAACGAAACACGAAAACAAACAAAATTGGCAAGGAAAACTTTGAAACCATAAAGCCTAAAGTTTCAAAACTTCAAGATTTCGGACTTCAGATCTCCAAGCAAATTTTCCACTTGCAAATGATAAAAAAACCCCAAATAAGAGAACCTCTTAAATCTAAAGTCCAAATTTTGAACCTTCGGCCTTTTGGAAAACTTTGAATTTCTCAAAAAAATAACTTGGGCAAGAAGTTTTCATGGAATGGTAAAAAAATTTAAAATTTTTGAAACCACCTTCCCATTAAAGTAACTTGAAGGTTAATAGTTATTTTAAAAGATTAGTGATGATTAAATGGATGTCAAATTTAATGTACAAAATTTAAAAGTGTACATGCTCACACAATTAAATCTATAAACATAAACATAAACATAAAGATATTAAGTGATTAACTAAAATTGGGAATATGGGGATAGTTAATCTAATCTAGAATGACATGTAAATCCAAAGAAAAATATAGAAATGACCCAAGCAACTAATATAGTGAAAGTAGAAACTCTAATATGCAAGAGAAGTATGGAAAAGACTTAGCTAATTCAGAGGCATATTTGAACTGTGTCGCAGAGGTAACTGGAGAAATAAAGAGTAGAACCAACTATGTAAAGGCCCCAAAAATATGGATCCAAGATATCTAACTAGACTAGAGCACCTGGAGAGGGATTGTGGTGCCTGTGGGTGCTCTGGTATGCAGAATGGGTGCCTTGGTCTGTGTAAAAGATCTGGAACTGTCTCTCACAGATGGCCGGTGGTCTCGAAACCCTCACCGTGCGCGATCAAATCTGCTAAACTATGCCGATGTCGCTTGATAATCCAAGATGTATAGAAGACCTGTAAAAGACCAAAAGAAGTATCAAAACCCAAAAAAGAAGAATGCAAATGAATGGGTCGATCGACCTCAGCTACCACAATAGTGGGCTTACTAACTGAGTGTTGCACTACATTTTGGACCCAAATGTATTTCGGTGTGTGTGTGCATAATGTGCCCTAGGTTCTCTTGTGTTAGTCGCACTTTGTGAAGTAGTGAGCAATAACTATATGTAGAAAATGTAATAGAATGTGTGCATGGAATAGAATAAAATCCCCCTATGCTTGTGTGATGTAGATGAACCATCATTATCCTTGTGATGGAGCTAATGGATGTAAATGATCTCCAAATGGATGCAACTCTAGATGGATGATAGTAGTGACTAGTGTTTGGTCCCTCATTATGGTCTCATAACTTTATATTTATAGGGTTCTCTTGATCTAATTTCGTAATTAACCCCGAAATGGTGACCAAAAAAGATAAGAAACCTAAATGGATAGAAAGTGGCGAGAAAGTTTAAAAGGATCGGTGCACCTGGTGGGGACCAGGCACCCTAATACTTGGCATGGGTTCCAAGTCAAAGCTAACATTATGGAAGATGAATGAAACATGTTAGGCATGTGGGTGTAAAAGGTCGGGAATGATGAGATAAAATAAGAAAATATGGCCAAAAGATGGGGTTAATTAGTAATTTTTTCACTCAAAACCTTCTAAATAGTGTCTAAAGTGCATGAATTTGTGTCTACATTTTCTCTCACTTTATATTGGTGAGCAGAAATCTCGGTAACATAAATTACATAGATATGCATACCTGATGTCCATGAAGATTATAGTAGAAAATGCACCGATGGACTAGAAAAAGTGTGGAATGAAAAAAATATGATGGAGCATGGAAACTAAAGATGAAAATGAGTGAAAAAAGTGATGAGAGTGAACCTAGAGTGGAACCTTGTGTGTAGCTACTGATGTATGTGATGTACATGCATGGTTAGTAAGGTGTGTGTTGTCACGATGTTTTGTTGTTGACGTTGTTATTGTTTTTGCCCCCATTTGACTGCTTGTTTCTCATACGGCTAGACATACAAGGAGAAAATGATCAAGTAGTCAAATATGTATGTATGTAAAAACACAATGTAAAAGACACATGTAAAAGTATGTAAATGTAAAATATGTAAATGAAAAAGTGTAAATGGAACATGTGCACCTAATCCATGTCAAGAAAGAGAGTGTAAAAATATATACTATATTGTCGGGGTTTTTTTGACAAACCGATGTCATAGGTCGAGAGAAGTATAGGAGAAAGTTACGTTATTGTCCAACCTTTAACTACTTTCCTAAATGTGTGTGAAGAGATCTTTGTACATCCTGGTTTTTTTGGCGATCCGACACCACTGACCAAAGTAGTGTAAGGAGGCACAACCACTATAACCTCTGAGTTTGTAATCGCTTCTCAGAATGCTAAGGACATCATGTCTTATAAAATCCACTATGTACAGGTTCGTAGACTAGTCTCGAACCCACTCGCTATACATAACCCACAATGCAAAGGGCAAAAAGTGCACTGAATTGAATCAATGTAAATGCATTGTGTTAGTATGTAAAAACCCCAAATTATGCCCCCTCTTTGGGGGTGCATGCAACGTCGCTGATAGGAGAATGTGACCCCAAAAGAGGGCCAACCGCATGAACTCTAAAATGTTTCCTTGGAGGGGGAAAGGAATGCGCTTGGTAGAAACCAAGGCGCACACAAACAAGAAGGCTAGCCAAAGAAAAGTGTTAGTACAAACAAACATGCATATAGAAATTAGTGTGTAAGCTACGCAAACAGTGTGTAAGTTACCAAACAAAGTGATGTAAACACACAAGAAGACAAATTTAGCTACAAAAAGTGGGTTGCAAACTTGAGACATCACTCACGATGTCACAAGACACACAAAGACCATAATGGCTACATACAAACAAACAAGTGTGCATACCAAACATAGGGCAAGGCTCACATATAAGAACAAATAATAACAGAAAATGTAACAAACAAGCATGGAATCAAATATCCATGCATAAAAATGTTATGAGAGATGGATGTGGGTTCCCCCGTGTTTAGTGTAAGAAGGGTAGAAGGTGAGAATTCATGTTGTGTGTAAGAGACATGTATCTATGAATATAACTAGAAACATACATGAATGCACATGTGTAGAGGATATAGATAAATGACATACAAGGAATCTAACTAGGATGTGTAATAAAGCAACCATGAACAAGCAAAAGTAAAAGAAACCATAAATATGTAGTATGTTGTTGATGAATGTAATGGAATGCAAGATGGAGTGATAGGAGCCACATGCCCCCGAGTGAATGGAAATGTATGCAATGAGGTTCATTTGGTTTTCCCCCTCAACAATCAAGAATGAATTGTAAACAAGAGTACATCATCGAGAAATGGTCAAATAGTGTGTGTTGTGTCTAACGTGCTGTGATGAATGTGTATGTGTGTGTTGATGAGATGTGACCTAGAAATGATGTGTGCGCCAACCCTATATCTGAAGCGTATATGACGACAAGATGAATGAATGAGTGATGATTTATCCTAAAGTGTATATCACTACTAGATGAATAAAGGGAGTGGTGATATAGCTTAAAGCGTATACCACTACAAGATGAATGAATAGGTGAGCATTTAGCCTAAAGCATATGTTACTAACCTAGTAATGTTGGATGATAGAAGGTTGAATGATGAACGTGTAAGAATGATAATGTCCATTTGATTTGGAAACCCTCGATAGTTAATTATGTATGGAAGAACTAAAGTGCATCATATGATGGTGAGAGCAACGTGTAGATGTATGATTAGAATAAACGAACATGTGATGAGTATCTATTATGTGATATGTGTAAGATAAAATTCTAAGTGCATGATCAACCCTTAGTATAGATGTATGTATGTTGAAGACTAATGCAATGTGTATAATGTGTCATGTACAATGTATAAGATTCAATGCAAGATGTGTATGTAGACTAAGAATAATAGGTGTGACGAGTAATAGGTATAATGAGTAGGATGTAATTCTAGAATCATGGACAATAGGGGTGAGACATATGTATGATGAAACACTAGTATGATATGCAGAGTATGTATGATATGTAAATATGTAATGGTCAAAATGATATAGTCTCGAGTGTAGGGTGTATGATGTAGAATGTATGACACAAGATGTGTGAAGACTCACGATGTGTAGTGTCTATGGTGTAGTGTGTGGGGTTCATGTGTAGTATGTATTTGTGATGCCCGTTAAAACAACCCACTTAGGACCCAAGAAACAACCTAGGGTTAGTTAAAAAATTATGGAATAATTTTTTTGATTAGAAGTGTTCACAACCAAGTTGTAAGGAAACAATTGACACTATCAGGTTCTAGAACAAAATCTAAATTATTATAACATAATTTTTCTTTAACACAATTATCATAGGTCACAAGGTTCACATTTTAGGGTTAGAGTTTTTAGTTAGGTTCATGGAGAAATTTACCCCCATACCCACTTTCTAATAGGCTTAGAGTTTCAATATGATTTTTCTCACTCTTAAAGCTTCCAAAATTTCCCTAAATCATTCCCATTGGATAGGAAATTTTCTCACCTTTCAGTGATATAAAGAAGTCCTAACTCCTTATAAAACTCTAGTTATGAGCAAGCGGACTTTAGGGATCAAATTTTCCCCAAGGGGACACGTGTCAAGTAGGGGTGAAGAGAAAATTTTGGTTGGCGGGTCGCGGGGTGGCGTTTGGAATTTTTCCTTGCATGGGAGAAAATTCCCATTTGCACCCGCACCTCCATGGGTCCTCCAAGGACATGTGTCGGGTCCTGATCCAAAGTGGGAAAGGGTGAAGGAAGGGCAGAGCGGCAGAGAGTTTGGGGCATTTCACCCAAGAGGGAGAGAAGTCAAAACAATGCCCACGCACCCGCGGGTCCGCTAGGGACACGTGGCGCTCAACAGGCCATCGTGGGGATGAAGGAGAGGGAAAGGCGGGCGGCGGAGATTATTGGTGAATTTCGTCGAAGGGGGAGATAAGGAAAAGTTAGGTGCGCGGGTCCACGGGAGGATTTCAAAGGGCAAGGGGCAGGTGTGTGGGGTCGCGGAAATTTTAGGAAAAATTTCCAAAATAAATTTCTAAAGGTAAAGTTTGCAAAGTTCCCCCCCACCATGCCAAGTCGCAACTCCCCAGTGATTGGTTGTTTGGCCGACGGGGAAAGTTAAGAAAATTTTCCAAACTTTTCAAAAAGTGCTAAGGAAGAAAAAGTGCCACGCCTCTGCTGCTACCCCATGAGGACACGTGGTAGCCTCTCGATAGGTTGCGAGTTGGCGGAGAAAAATTTAAAATTTTTCCCAAGAAAATTTTTCAAAAAAATTTCTAAGGGTAATTTCGACGGGAAATTTTCGGGCCACGGGCCCGCTAGGGAAAATTTTTCTTTTCCAAGGCATGAAAACTTCAGAGGGTCATAACTTGAGCTAGAAAGCTCAATTTTGGGAAAATGAGGACTTTTTGAAATATCTCGATTCCCTCTTTGCACAAGAATCATAAATTTTACTTTTTGATAAAGTTTAAAGGGTCAATTTTACAAAAACGATCTGCAAGATTTTAAAAAGCCAACTGGTAATTTCCAACTTTCAAATTTGATTAAATTGTATCTCCTCCTTCACTCAACATGCCAAACAGGCATGGATAATTGATCTAGGGAGGGTTTAAAGTGTTTTAGGAAGTAAATTTTCTCAATTGATTTCAAGTTGCATTTTTCCAACAATTGACAAAAAAATGATTATTAGAGGGATTGGATTCAATTTTGCATTAATTTAACTTGTCTTCTTAAGTGTTCTTTGTCAATTTGAGTTCCTTAATATCTTAGCATCCTAAATTAGATCAATTCCAAGTTGATTGTCAAGTGCAGGTCCAAACTGTGCGTTTTATTTAAATCTACCAATTTTAAATTTTGCAGCAGAGATTCACTTCAAGGAAAATTATGTATATCCAATTTATCATTTAAGTGTAATATCTTATTTCTAATCTAGTCTAATACATTTAGTTGTATGTAAGCAATTCATTTCAAAGCTAGATGGTAAATTCTAATTTCCAATTTCATATATTTCCAAAAGAAACAAGCAATAAACTTCCTTCATACGTATTTTCTTTCCTTTGCAACTAAACAGAGATTCCAATCACAATTTGATATTCCAACTCAACCCAACAATGCAATGAGAGATGAACTTGCAATTCTTTATTGATTTCAACAGAATATACATCTTTCAAAGTTTGACTGTAACAACAAAATTCTATTTCTTTCTTTCCAATAACCGAACAAAATATAAATGTCTTTCACAATTCAAATATATAACTTCATAATCAATTTCAACATCATTTCTTTACCAATATACATTACAATTTCATCCACAACAAGTGGGAAAGGATTACAAATAAATATGTTTCTCAAAGGACTATCAAACTACATTTTTCCTTTGCTCCAGGACAACAACATGCACATTTTCTCTTTCTCCAAGTTGATCACAACAAAAGAGGGGGAAAGACAATGCTCTCCACCCAACCATGACATCCAATGAAAGGAGAATCCTTCTTTCATCATTTGCCCCCAAGCCCCAACCAAAATACAATAATAAATACAATTCAACCCATGGCAACAAATCAAGCTTCCACAACACACAACATTCTTTCAAACATGCACATTTCAATATAAAACATATTTCAACACAAACAATAGTTTACAATTGCAATTGAAAACATTCAAATCAAAACTTAGGCTTGATCATGCAAGCTAAAGGAGCAAGGCCTATGGGGAAGCTGCTTATGCCTCCCAATGTAGAATTGGGCATCCACCAAGAACAAACCACAAATAAATTTCACCATACATATCCTTATGCCCCCACAAATCCCTCCTTATGCCCCCTCAAAGTAAGAAATGCAAGCTATTTATTTTCCATGGTGGATCCCAAACCCAAACTCCTCCACAAAATTCTAATGGAAACGGCATTCCCTTATGCCCCCACATGGATTCCCCATAGCCTTCTCGTACACCATCCCTATGGTAGTCTACCCAACCAGCCAATAAATAAAACAAGACATTCTCCATTCATACAAAGACAATAAGAAAATAATAGTATGAAAAGAGAGTTAAATTCATACCTCTCCATGGTAACTTTTGTTTCCTAACAACAAGCTTCAAATGCCAAAAACACAATCCAAAACAGCAATCTCCCAATCATGCAAGGCTTTCTCCAAACTTCCTCCAAAACAAGAGCTCCAACACAAGAAAAATGTGCCCCCAATGAAGTTACAAAATGATTCAACAACCCCAAAACAAGAAGAGAGTTTGAATTATATAGAGGGTAAGAAGAGAGGATGATGTGGATCCATGTAGGATGCCACATCACACATCCTTAAATTCAAACACAAAATAAAAATTCATTCTCCCAAGCACAATAAAGAGGTGGGTGAAAATATGACAAGTTACTTGCACACTCCAAAAGCCCACACCTCAAGGGACAACAAAATTAAATAAAATGTAAGAAAGTGCAATTAAAAACATGCAACATGACTTAATAAAATGCATTATAAAAGTCAAAAATCACTTCTCCAACCATAAGTATGGTTGGTAAATTAAATTTAGAGGCATGGGACAAGTTTTACTTGTCCCACAAGCCTCCAAAAATAGCCCCCAAGGACAAATTCGAATTTGTCATGGAGGTGGAGTATTTCATACTCCAAAACTGACTTACACAAGCTCTTACACAACTTACACATCCCTTACATATTTAATACAAACAACCAACAACTTCCATTATTACTTTCCCATATCCCAATCTAATTTATTTAAATTTTAACCATATGTTTCCTCACATTAATCTATCACAATTTAATTAATTAAAAGAAAGGAACACATCACTAATAAAATACATACAACAATGATGCAAAATTAACCACATTAATAGATACACAATACCCATGGTCACATATAAAGGAAATACCCCCCATGGGAATTCCTAACAAAACAACACACACACAAGACATGTTGCCATGGTGACCTTGTCAAATTCACCTAGAATTCCATGGCGGTTGGTCTCCGATCCCCTGATGTTTTGTTGTGATATTTTTACCTACAAAATAAAAATATCTCATTCGGCCTTATGGCCATCTAAGAACATCCAATATGATACAAATAAAATCACAAAACCATCCAAGTATTTAAATCACAACAACATCAAGTAACTTTAACATTATAACATACAATTCATTCCAACAACTATATCATCATCGTAAAATATCCAAAATCACATGTCCAAACAAAATCCATAAAACATTTATGTCAAATAGTATATCATCATCCACATATGAGTGTCTCTAATAATCATCATGCATCATAACCAAATCAAGATCAACAATAATCCATGATCAAATGGCTAACAACATACTAAATCAAAACATAACAATGTCTCTGATGTAATCACAATATCAAAATAAGCATCAAAGGTGTCAAAGGGAAGTGGGCACTCTATCCCCTTCCCCTTAGACTCGACTTCCTCCTGAAGTCACTGGAACAAATGTGGAAACTAAACTCGTAATGAAGTAGCATCCTCCCATGTAGTTGCAGTCTCATCATATCTGTCCCACTACACCCAAACCTGATCAACCTCTCTACCTCAAAGGCCCAGGGTCCTATAATCTAAGATGCGAACGGGCTCCACCATCACCTTCCCCTGATCCTACACCTACAATGATGTCTAATCTAACACATGAGAAGGATCTGCAATATATCTCCTGAGAACTGAAACATGAAAAACATCATGTATGCGAGATAAGCTGGGTGGCAATGCTAGATGTTAGGCCAAAGGGCCAATACACTCCAAGATCTCAAAAGGACCCATGAATCTTGGAGCTAATTTAGAACCTTTTCCATAATGGATAGGGCTCTTGTGTGGCCTGACATGAAGGAAAACCTTCATGCCCACATCGAAACTACGATCGATCCTATGTTGGTCTGCATATTTCTTCTGTCTTTCCTGTGCCTCATGTAATCTCTACCTGATTAACACCACCTGCTGCTCCATGTCCTATAAAAGAGTTGGTCCAAGAGATACTCTTTCCTCTAACCTGTCCCAGCTAAGGAGTGTCCTGCACTCTCTACCATACAAATCCTGAAAAGGAGCTATGCCTATAGAACTCTGGAAACTATTATTGTAGGAAAACTCCACTAAGTACAGGTAATCCTCCCATTTAGACTGTTGATCCATCACATACATCCTAAGCATATCCTCTAAAATCTGATTCACCCGCTCAGTCTGTCCATCTGTCTCAGGGTGATATGTTGTGCTGAATTTGATTCTCGTCCCAGGACATACTGCATAGTAGTCCATAAATGTGAAGTGTACAAAGGATCGCAGTCACAAATGATCTTCTCGTGAGATCCCGTGCAACCTGACAATCTCATCCAAATATAGTCGAGCCACTACTCTAGCTATATAAGTGGTCTTCACCAGAGAAAAGTGATCCACTTTTGTCAATTTATCAACCGTGACCATGATAGCGTCGTGGTGATATCTCGACATCGGTAGCCCAACAATGAAATCCATGGAAATGGTGTCCCACTTCCATTCTAGTATAGCATGAGGATAAAGAAGGCTCATGGATGCTGATGCTTGGCCTTAACTCTTTGGCACTCCAAACATCATGACACAAACTGGCCACGTCTCGATGAAGTCCTCTCCAATGATACAACTATCTCAAGGTGGCGTGCATCTTCTTCACCCCGGGATGGGCTGAATAGGGTGCACGATGTGCCTCTACCAAGATGTCTTGCCTCAAGCCTCCATCTCTGGGAACATATATCCAGCCTCTGTGCTTGAGAAGACCATCTTCCTCTAAGGAAAAACCATCAAACTTCCCCTCAAGGGGTCTTTGTGACTCGATCTTTGCTTGAACTACAATGTAGAAGTTGTCAAGAGGAAGTTGTTGAAGAATCCTGCTCCGCAAATCTGTGCTCACTGAAGTGGCCATAGCCACATGTCTCCATCTATTGAGAGTGTCTGCTACCACATTCTCCTTCCCCTTCACATGCTCTATCTCCATGTCATACTCACAAAGAAACTCCATCCAATGCCATTGATGAGCATTGAGATTGGGCTGCGTGAAGAGGTGGTGAAGACTCAAATGATCTATCCTAAGTGTGAATCTCCTACCAAGAAGAAAATGTCTCCATCTAACCAAAGCATGCATAACTGCCACAAGCTCAAGATCATGAGTTGGATAATTAAGCTTGTGATCCTTGAGTTTGCAAGACTCAAAAGCCACTACTCTGCCCTCCTGCATCAACACACCTCCAAGGCCTACCAATGAAGCATCTGTGCAAACAAAGAACTCACCCTGTGGATCCGACACTACAAGAATAGGTGTTGTGGTGAGGCATTCCTTCAGTGTCCTGAAGGCCTACTTGCATATATGTCGACCAAAAAACTTCTTCCCTTTCCTCTGAAGGGAAGTGATAGGGTGTGCAATCCGAGAGAAGTCCTGAACAAATATTTGGTAGTAACCTGCTAATCCCATGAAACTGCACACCTCGGTCATTGTAGTGGGTGTTGGCCAATCCATAATGGCTCTAATCTTGGAAGGATTGACTACGATACCTTCCCCAAATGATATGACCCAAATATTGCACCTCTTTCTAAAATAATGCACACTTCTCCAAGTTCCCGTAAAGTTGTTGCTCCCGAAAGACACTGAAGAACTTGGCGAAGGTGTCCTCATGCTCCTCACGTGTACATGAGTATATCAAAATGTCATCTAGGAAGATGAGCATGAAGTGATCTAAGAAGGTCTTGAATACCCCATTCATCAAACTCATGAACACTATGGGGCATTAGTCAAACCAAAAGGCACCATTGTGAACTCATAGTGCCCATATCTCATGCGGAAGGTGGTCTTATGAATGTCTACCTCCGAAATCCTTAGCTAATGGTAGCCTGACTTAAGATCAATCTTAGAGAAAATTGTGGCTCCCTTCATCTGATCAAACAAGTCATCAATACGAGGAAGAGGATAATGATTCTTGATCGTTACCTTGTTCAACTGGTGGTAATCAATACACAACCGCAAGGATCCATCCTTCTTCACAAAGATCACCGGTGCACCCCAAGGGGATACACTAGGATGGATAAGGCCTTTCTCCAAAAGACCCTCAAGCTATAACTTGAGCTCACAGAGCTTTGGGGTGGTCATCCGATAAGGTGCTCGTGAGATAGGCTCTACTCTAGAACTAGATCTATATGAAAATCAATCTCACGTGGGGGTGGTAACCCCAGTAACTTCCCCAGAAAGACATCTGCAAAATCTCTCAAAATGGGATGATCATCTAGCGATGGTCCACTAGACCCATCCTCTGATCTGTCACTAACTGTAACAGCATACATCTGATAACCCCATCGCACACACCGCTTAAGTTGTATATAGCGGAGATGGTGCGAATAGAAACGGGTCTCCTGACCCCTGAAATCACCGACTCAACTCCCAAATCATCTGCACAAGATATAATCTTGTGGTAACAATCCATCCTGGCCCTGTGTGTAGATAACCAATCCATACCCAAAATGACTCCATACGAGCCCAAAGGAAGGATACGAGATTTGAGGTAGTGGTGAAAGGTCCCAAATCCACTACACACTCCTTAACTAAGGAGTCTACAGAGATCTTGGCTCCAGAAGCCATCTCGACATCCCAACTAAGACCCTGCCTAACTGCCACCAACTTCTGCATCGCTCTACTAAAGATGGTGTAATGAAAGAATCAAGAACTAGAATCAAATAATACAGAGGTAGGAATACCACCAATGCTACCTGTGGTCTCAATGACTGTGCTCTGGTGCTCTCTGCCGGTGGTTCTCAACCGCTACATAAATCATGTGGCTGCGTCCCATGTCACCAATAGTCGGCTCTAAAATTTGTGCCTTACCCTTGTTGTTAGGGTTATGTGGGCAATCTCTCCAAAAGTGTCTAGTAACTCCACATCTAAAACATCCTCCTAATCCTCCCCAATGAGTAACACCTCCAATAGGTGTCCTAGAAGCCTGTGGTGTGGACCCTGATGATCCAGCTGTGGTCAGCTGAGGTCTCTGATGGCGACCTCCCACTGACTGAGCTATAGGTCCACCCTGTTTCCTGATGGGACCCCTAGGAGGAGGCACCATACTCTGACCTCTCTGTGCATCATCTCTCTGTGGAGGTCTATGAGGTGGGCAGGACTGCTATTGCTACTACTGTAGCCTAAAGGATGACTGTGTTGTACCCTGGCCACCACGAGGAAGGGGTACGACCCCTCGATCTACCATCCTGCATCTACTGTATGCAGCTCCGGACTCGATCTCTAGCCTACTGGGTCTTTCCCCGAGTCTCCTCTGCAATATAGGCCTTCTCGATGGCCTCTGCTAATGTCTGTGGGCAGTGGATCCGCACTGCACCTCCAATATCTAAATTTAGGCCCCAGATGAACCTATGAATCCGCACCTACTCATCCTACATATACTCTACATACTGGAGTAGATCCAAAATCTACTCTCATACTCTGCTACAGAAAGAGATGCCTGTCGGAGGTCATGGAACTCGTTGATCCTCTGCTATATGAACCTCCATGACAAATACTTTCTCTTGAATCTCTCCTCAAATAGCTCACAAGTCATTGTCTCTAAATCTACATGGAGCTTCTACTCCTCTTTCCTCCACCATACTCCTACTCCATCCCTCAGTAGATGGATCACAACACGAGCTTTTGTGTTGCTAGAACAAGGAAAAAGCTTGAAGCAACTACTCAAGCTCACTAGCTAGGCCTCTTCCTGAAATCCACCCATGTCACTTAAGTAATGTGAGGGCCGAAGCTTCAGGATCTCCCTGATGTGATCCACTGCTTTGTGGTCTAATGGCCTCTAGGTCTCTTTGCACGCTCATCCCTAAGCCTAGGGCTCCGAGACCTCTCTCTATGCTCTGGAACTCTATCACCCTATCTCCTAGGTGGTGACTCTACTCTGCTAACTCCACATGGGATTTCTCTCCTCTATGCTCCTTGTTGGGTCGAGGAGATACCTGACCCTCAATAGAAGGGGCTCTATCATGACTAGCTGCATGTCCTCCTCCTAATCCTCTGCGTAGAGTGACATTAACATCCTGAAGGGTCTGTAGAATATGAGGTAGGATGGCTGCTACTCCCTGATTGGTGGTGGTGGTGGTGGTGAGTCTGAGTCTCTGTGAAGGTTCCTCTCGCTCTGTCTAAGCCTCCTGTACAGACCAAAGTGAGAGTTAGTTTATTTTGCTAAGTTTTTCACAACTTCCATGTTTACTAAAATACTCTTCAAGCTAAGTTGTTTTCTAGGTTTAAAAGTGTGTTAGGTTTAAGTTTCATGTCTCAAGTTTTTAGTGTGCCTAATGGTCCAAGCCTTTGAACCACCGCTCTCGATACCAAGTGTGACGTCTGTTAAAAAACCCACTTGAGACCCAAGAAATAACCTAGGGTTAGTTAGAAAATTATGGAATAATTTTTTTTATTAGAAGTGTTCACAACCAAGTTGCAAGGCAACAGTTGACACTATTAGGTTCTGGAACAAAATCTAAATTACTAGAACAAACTTTCTCTTTAACACAATTATCAAAGGTCATAAGGTTCACATTTTAGGGTTAGAAGTTTTAGTTAGGTTCAGGGAGAAATTTACCCCCATACCCACTCTCTAACAGGCTCAGAGTTTCAACATGAGTTTTCTCACTCTAAAATCTTATAAAATTTCTCTAAATCATTCTCATTGGATAGGAAATTTTCTCACCTTTCCAGTGATATAAAGAAGTCCTAACTCCTTGTAAAACTCTAGTTATGAGCAAGCAGACTTTGGGGATCAAATTTTCTCCAAGGGGACACGTGTCAAGTAGGGGTGAAGAGCAAATTTGGGTTGGTGGGTCACGGGCGGCATTTGGAATTTTTCCTTGTGTGGGAGAAAATTCCCATTTGTGCCCACACCTCTACGGGTCCTCCAAGGACACATGTCAGGTCCTCATCCTAAGCGGGAAAGGGTGAAGGAAGGGCGGAGCAGCGGGAGAGTTTGGGGTATTTCACCTAAGAGGGAGAGAAGTCAAAACAACACCCATGCACCCACGGGTCCATTGGGAACATGTGGAGCTCAAAAGGCCATCGCGGGGACAAAGGAGAGGGAAAGGCAAGTGGTGGAGATTATTGGCGAATTTCGCCAAAGGGGGAGATAAGGGAAAGTTAGGCGCGCGGGTCCGCGCGTGCATGGGAGGATTTCAAAAGGGCAAGGGCGGCAGTGTGGGGTCGTGGGAAATTTTAGGAAAAATATTCAAAACAACTTTCTAAAGGTAAAGTTCATAAATGTTCCGCCCCTCCGCCGTGCCACGTGGTAGCCTGTGATTGGCTGCGGGCCGACGTGGAAAGTTAAGAAAATTTTCCAAAATTTTCAAAAAGTGCTAAGGAAGAAAAAAGTGTCACACCTCCGCCGCTACCCAATGAGGACATGTGGCAGCCTCTAATTGGCTTGGCTACAAGTGGAGAAAATTCAAAATTTTTCCCAAGCAAATTTTTCAAAAAAATTTCTAAGGGTAATTTCGACGGGAAATTTTCGGGCCGTGGGCCCGCCAGGGAAAATTTTCCCAAATTTTCCCGCCAAGGCATGAAAACTTTAGAGGGTCATAACTTGATCTAGAAAGCTCAGTTTTGGAAAAATGAGGACTTTGTGGAAAACTTTTGATGCCCTCTTTGCACAGAAATCATAAATTTTACTTTTTGATAAAGTTTAAAGTGTAAATTTTAAAAAAATAATCTGCAAGCTTTTAAAAAGCCAACTGTAATTTCCAACTTTCAAATTTGATTAAATTGTATCTCCTCCTTCACTCAACATGCCAAACAGACATGGAGAATTGATCTAGGGAGGGTTTAAAGTGTTTTAGGGAAGTAAATTTTCTCAATTGATTTCAAGTTGCATTTTTCCAACAATTGACAGAAAAATGACTATTAGAGGGATTGGATTCAATTTTGCATTAATTTAACTTGTCTTCTTAAGTGTTCTTTGTCAATTTGAGTTCCTTAATATCTTAGCATGCTAAATTATATCAATTCCAAGTTGATTGTTAAGTGCAGGTCCGAACTGTGCATTTTATTTAAATTTACCAGTTTTAAAATTTGCAGCAGAGATTCACTTCAAGGAAAATTATGTATATCCAATTTATCATTTAAGTGTAATATCTTGTTTCTAATCTGGTCTAATACATTTAGTTGCATGTAAGCAATTCATTTCAAAGCTAGATGGTAAAGTCTGATTTCAAATTTCATATATTTCCAAAAGAAACAAGCAATAAACTTCCTTCATACGTATTTTCTTTCCTTTACAACTAAACAGAGATTCCAATCACAATTTGATATTCCAACTCAACCCAACAATGCAATGAGATATGAACTTACAATTCTTTATTGATTTCAATAGAATATACATCTTTCAAAGTTTGATCTGTAACAACAAAATTTTATTTCTTTCTTTCCAATAACCGAACAAAATATAAATGTCTTCCAAAATTCAAATATATAACTTCATAATGAATTTCAACATCATTTCTTTACCAATATACATTACATTTTCATCCACAACAAGTGGGAAAGGATTACAAATAAATATGTTTCTCAAAGGATTGTCAAACTACATTGTCCCTTTTCTCCAGGACAACAACATGCACATTTTCTCTTTCTCTAAGTTGGTCACAACAAAAGAGGGGGAAAGGCAATGCTCTCCACCCAACCAAGACATCCAATGAAAGGAGAAGCCTTCCTTCATCATTGGTCCCTGAGCCCCAACCAAAATACAATAATATATGCAATTCAACCCATGGCAACAATTGGCTTCCACAACACACAACATTTTTTCAAACATGCACATTTCAATATAAAACATATTTCAACACAAACAATGGTTTACAACTGCAATTGAAAATATTCAAATCAAAACTCAGGCTTGATCATGCAATCCAAAGGAGCAAGGACTATGTGGGAAGCTACTTATGCCTCCCAATTGGGAATTGGGCATCCACTAGTAACAAACCGCAAATAAATTTCACCATACATATCCTTATGCCCCCCACAAATCCCTCCTTATGCCCCCCACAGATTTCCTTATGCCCCCACAAAGTAAGAAATGCAAGCTATTTCTTTTCCATGGTGGATCCCAAACCCAAACTCCCTCCACAAAATTCTGATGCCAATGGCATTCCCTTATGCCCTCCCACATGGATTCCCCATAGCCTTCTCCTACACCATCCCTATGGTAGTCTACCCAACCAGCCAATAAATAAAACAAAACATTCTCCATTCATACAACACAACAAGAAAATAACAGCATGAAAAGAGAGTTAAATTCCTACCTCTCCATGGTAACTTTTGTTTCCTAATAGCAAGCTTCAAATGCCAAAAACACACACCAAAACAACAATCTCTCAATCATGCAAGGCTTTCTCCAAACTTCCTCCAAAACAAGAGCTCCAACATAAGAAAAATGCGCCCCCAATAAAGTTGCAAAATGATTCAACAACCCCAAAACAAGAAGAGAGTTTGAATTATATAGAAGAGGGAAGAAGAGAGGATGATGTGGATCCATGTAGGATGCCACATCACACATCCTCAAATTCAAACACAAAAGAAAAATTCATTCTCCCAAGCACAATAAAGAGGTGGGTGAAAATATGACAAGTTACTTGCACACTCCAAAAAGCCCACACCTCAAGGGACAACAAAATTAAATAAAATGTAAGAAAGTGCAATTAAAAACATGTAACATGACTTAATAAAATTATAAAAGTCACAAATCACTTCTCCAACCATAAGTATGGTTGGTAAATTAAATTTAGAGGCATGGGACAAGTTTTACTTGTCCCACAAGCCTCCAAAAACAGCCCCCAAGGACAAATTTGAATTTGTCATGGAGGTGGAGTATTTCATACTCCAAAACTGACTTACACAAGCTCTTACACAACTTACACATCCCTTACATATTTAATACAAATAACCAACAACTTCCATTATTACTTTCCCATATCCCAATCTAATTTATTTAAATTTTAACCATATGTTTCCTCACATTAATCTATCACAATTTAATTAATTAAAAGAAAGGAACACATCACTAATAAAATACATACAACAATGATGCAAAATTAACCACATTAATAAATACACAATACCCATGGTCACATATAAAGGAAATCCCCCCATGGGAATCCCTAACAAAACAACAAACACACACACACAAGATATGTTGCCATGGTGACCTTGTCGAATTCACCTAGAATTCTATTGTGGTTGGTCTCCGATCCCCCGATGTTTTGTTGTGATATTTTTAACCTGTAAAATAAAAATACCTCCTTCGGCCTCGTGGCCATATCAGAACATCCAATATGATATAAATAAAATCACAAAATCATCTAAGTATGTAAATCACAACAACATCAAGGTAGTTTAACATTATAACATACAATTCATCCCAACAACTATATCATCATCGCAAAATATCTAAAATCACATGTCCGAACAACATCCATAAAACATCCATGTCAAATAGTATATCATCATCCACATATGAGTGTCTCTAATAATCATCATGCATCATAACCAAATCAAGATCAACAATAATCCATGATCAAATGTCTAACAACATACTAAATCAAAACATAATAATGTCTCGATGTAATCACGGATCAAAATAAGCATCAAAAGGTGTCAAAGGGAAGTGGGCATTACGGTATCCCCGAACAGTCACATGTGAACCAAAGCACGAGCATGTGTCATCAAGTAATGGCGACGTTATAACGTATGTATGACTATGCAAGATGAGATGATGCTAAGATGAGGTATACGTGAATGTTAAGAGCATGATGTAGTATTATGTAAGGATGATAATGCAAGGATGAGAAATGTGCTTATGATGATAATGTGATGAGGGGGATGTGTGAGATGTTATGCCCCCAAGTGCACATGCAATAAGATCATGTAAATTCATTGAGAAGATTGTCATCCTCTGGGTCAAAGTCATATGGATAAGCATTGGTTACTTAATAAGCAATAATGTCTAGTTGATCATGTAACGAACCATTGAGGCATAAGTTGTACATACCCATGGCATATTCCTCATCGTGAATGGAGGAAGTGGGAAACTATGTGCATACCAATGAGTGAGATTTTGTGAATAGCTAAGAAAAGAACTATTGCAGATAAAAACATGACCAAAGGGCATAAGAAATGAAATTTTTGTATGACTAGGATCTAATGTGCCCCTAATATAAGTAAGCCAATATTCCCCTAATGTGAGTGGAGAAGAATGAGGGGTACGTGATAAGTAGACCGTAAGATGAAATACATGCAAACCATAAGCGGTGGTAATATTGATAAAGCCATAGTAGAGATGAGGATCATGAGTAGGAGGATGAAGGTCCTCAAAAGAAAAACCAATCTGAGCTAGACCATCGTGGAACATATAGTGACATTGCATGTAGGGTAAAATGGAATATGTTCCCAATATGAGTCATTCATGAAGAGGGTGAAAATGAATGGTGGGCATGCTAATGTAAGTGGTATATGTGAGGGTGTAGGAGATAGACTGACATCCATAGACTGGCAGTCCCCTGATAAGGAATCATAGCAGTAGTAGTAGCAGGTGGCACAGAAGAAACTGCATCTATCACACAATTAGTAGCAACTATTACACAATTAGTAACATCAAGCGGTGGTTCTTCGATAGGTTGAGGCTTGTATGTAATATATGTGCGTGGAATAGGAAGACTAGTATTAGGAGCCCGGTCGCAATATTGAAATGGATCGCGGTCATAAAAAATAGTGTACTTGATGCTCTCATGTAAGAATTTTACACAATTATGGATAGTAGAGGTGACAACTTGCATGGCATGAAGCCATGGCCTACCAAGTAGACAGTTGTAGGAAACTGGGAAATCAACAACGAAAAAGATAGTGTGGACAATCTTAGGACCAATAATGATAGACATAATGTAATGTGACCGAAACATGGATGAGACAGAACCATCATAAGCACGCAATGAAACACTAGAGGGACTAATGTCACGAGTGGAAAGACCTAAAGCTTTAAGGAATGACATAGGACACAAGTTAAGTTCATATCCATTATCAATCAAAGTGCGCTTAATAACTACATTATGAATAATGAGATGATATGTAGAGGCGGGTCATTATCAAAAGTGTGAACATCAGTAGGAAGGTTAGATTTGAAAACTAGGTGTGAAGAGAATGCATCAACAAATGCTTGATAAACCAATTTGGATGCATGTCAACATGAATGTGAGTAGTAGCAAGAAAGTGTTGGACTCTATGTAGTAAATCAAGATTTGTAAGCAAATAATCATTGATTGAGATACTCATGATGACCAAACCCTAGGATGACAAGTAATGAATGAAGAACCTAAAAGTGTGAATGATTGAGTCGGGTTCACCAAAATGATTAACTAAAATGTGATATATGTGTAGTTAATCTAACTAAGAACAACAACAAATAACAATACCGAAAGTATGTAAATAACAGCTAAATAAATATAGCAAGTGACCTGAGCAACTAATCTGGTGATACTAGAAACCCTAATGTACCAGAGAAGCATGTAAAAGACTTAGATGATTCGGAGGCAAATCAACTATGTCGTAGAGGTGACTAGAGAAACAAAGAGAAGGAACGAATGTGCAAAGGCCCCAAAAAGGATGGATCCAAGCTATCTAACTGGACTGGAGCGCCTGGAGAGGGATTAGGCGCCTATAGGCGCTACGGTTAGCGAGAATGGGTGCTTTGGTTTGTGCAAAATATCTAGAATCCGAGTCTCACAAGTCCAATAGGTGGTCTCAAACCCTCGCCGTGTGTCGCATCAAACCCGCTGCACTATGCTTTATATGTCATTGATAATCTAATATGTATATAAGATCCGTAAAAGACCAAAAAAAGTATCAAAACCCTAAAAAGGAATGAAAATGAATGGGTCGAACTGACCTCAACTACCATAACAGTGGGCTTACTAATTGAGCGTTGCACTACATTTCAGACCCAAATGTAGTTCTGATGTGTGTGTGTGTGTACATGCGCACATAATGTGCCCCGAGTGCTCTGGTGTCAGTCACACTTTGTGAAGTAGCGAGCAATAATCTGTATGTATAAAATGCATAGAATGTGTGCATGGAATAGAATATAATCCCTCCCCCTATGCTTGTGTGATGCATATGAACCAACCTTGTCCTTGTAATGGAGCTAATGGATGCAAATAATCTCCAAATGAATGCAACTTTAGGTTGATGAAGTAGTGACTAATGCTTGGTCCTTTATTATGGTCTCATAGTTTTATCTTTATAGGGTTCTTTTGATCTAATTTCTTAATTAACCCCAAATGGTGACCACCAAAAGATAAGCAACCGAAATGGCTAGAAAGTGCCCAAAAAGTGACGGAAAGTTTAAAAGGATCGGGCGCCCGATGGGACTAGGGCACCCATGGGCACCATAGTACTAGCTTTGGCGCCCAACCAAGGCTAAAATGGCGGAAGATGACCAAAAGAGACTGGGCATGTGAGTGTAAAAGGTTGGGAATGACAAAATAAAATAAGAGAAGATGGCCAAAAGATAGAGGTTAATTAGTACTTTCTTCACTCAAAAACCTTCTAAATAGTAGTATGAGGGTGGGACTAAATAGTGTCTAAAGTGCATGAATTTGTGTCTACATTAAACTAATTACACACAATATATACAATATTATTTTTATTTATCCTCAAAAACATAAAATTTACAAGATCAATGTTTGCATACACCATATTGATCAATAATGTTTTTAAATTCTCTATATATTTTCCATTGGTATGTAATAATTGAATAAAAGTTCTCACACTCTATTACATGGTCTCTCTCCTCTCTATATATATAACTAAGTATATGTAACTTGACTTATCAATTTTTATTTTTTAAAATAATAATCAAATGAACATCAATATTAATATCGAAAATAAATTTTTCTTAGTCATTTTATTACATAATAAAAATTGCATTTAATTTTACTTACTTAAAAAAGTGTAGCACATTGGAAATTTTACCACTAAAAAGCATACATCATTTACCTCTTGAAAAAACAATTTGTTGAGGAGATAGAAAATGATCTTCCATGTAACCGTACTTCCCTTTCATATATATGGCTTTGCAGGAAGGTTCGATTTTGACTTTGTATAATAAAGTGACGTGTTTTCATGTTCATATGTTTCTTAGTTTGTTTCATATATTTAGCTTGCACCAACTTTAGTGCTTTTTTAAATAATATAATATAATTTATATAGGTAACGTTTTCACTACGCATCACATTATGTGATATGATTCTTTGAAGTTAAGCGTTTTGTTTGAAGTGAATATTTTTCCCTTGATATAATAGTATTTGTGTTTAAGTGTATTTTTATTATGGAGTTAATATCAATCTAGTTTATTTACTTTTTTATTTTATTTGTTAAATTTTGAAAAGTATTATGAGTTATTAATTATTGAATTTTTCTAATTTTTTAAAATTTATTAAGTTGTATTTTTATAGTGTATTGAATTATATGATATAATTTTAAAGATTTACTTGTATAAATTTGAGTCAATTTACATCAACCAACTTTTTATATATTTGTTAAATAATAATTCGAAGAGTCCATTGTAATGAACATAAATAATCAACCTAACACTCATTAAATCTAACTTGTATTTATAAAAGTGAATCATAAAAACTTTGAGGTTACCCTTACTAACACAACTCTCATTAACTATAAAATTATCGTACAATCAAACCCCTAAATAACTATACCACTTACAAAACTTTCTCCACAGTATAAACTCCATAACTCTTTTGAATTCATAAAGTAATGTTTCTCACTAGTGCAAATTTTGTAATAAGATTTTAAAGATTCAATTCTTTACTTTTGAATCAATTTACAATTACCCATATTTCATGGCTTCTACCCAAAATTTATTTAAAAATACAAAAAGATTGTGACAGATTTCATATTAATTTTATGTTTCCACGCAAGTGATGGATATTCCCTTAAAAATCGTAACAATAATTTAAATGTGAGCAAAGTTGCGCATTCAAATTAGATTTCTCTTCCTTGA
The DNA here is from genome assembly GCA_018340775.1 of Taxus wallichiana var. yunnanensis. Taxonomy (NCBI): domain Eukaryota; kingdom Viridiplantae; phylum Streptophyta; class Pinopsida; order Cupressales; family Taxaceae; genus Taxus; species Taxus wallichiana. The sequence continues at coordinate 27,546,948 of CM031235.1, forward strand.
AACGAGACAAAAATACAAATACAAATACTTACCCCACCACAACATACCTAAGTAGGTATATATAGACATTCAAACCATACACGTTGGTTTGTTTTCTAGAGATAATTATAACTAGTCCAATTCAAAATAACAATTAATTATTAGGTGTGAATGGGGCTGTTGTACGCTCGATTCTATTCCAATCTCAACTAGGACTAGATATGGAAAATGATTTTGCACTAATAATACAACACATTAACCATTGCTTTGCAATTAAGTGTAATCACGTGCATAATTGCATTAATAATAATATTGGAGTATTTACATCTTAAGAAAGTTGGAAATAATTAATTAAAGTATTTGAGATAATTAATATTTTTAAAGAATATTTGATTTGTCATGATTTTTTTATTGAGCACTTCTAAGGGTGTTACATTGGGCTTTGGATTACATAGTTTAATGGCATCTCTGCCTAAGTTTTGGAGGAAACATATATATTCAACAATGTAAAGTAAGCGAAGAAATTAAACCAAATAACAATAAAGTAAATCAAAGCTAAAATTTAAAAATTAAACAATAAATATATTTATAAGACTTAAAATTGTACCAATAGAACTTGAATCGTACAAGTACATAATCGTTACATGTTTGCAAATGTGAATGTGAATTGATAGTTTTTATATGTGAAATCCTTGCCTATTTTTTTCTAGAATTCGCTATAGGTTAATGAGAAACTATCCTCCTTCAAAACACTAATCCAACCTCTACGTACATGTAGAATGTGCAAGAGAAAAAAAAATGTTTCAATGCCCATGTTAAAACACATAACCAATGAGCTTCCTTGATATTTATCAGAGCCCAAAATAGTTAATGATCTACCAATCAACATACAAGTATAATACAATTCGACATGGAGTCTAATATCGCTCAAGTGTTCTAATCCTTATCTTTTTCAATGGATGCAAACAACTAAAAAATGTTATATGCTTCTTTACATGCTTGAATTCTATTTTTCGCATGATGATGCTTCAAAATAGAGATATTTCTTACAACTAAAATGTATTCACTTACACTCAATCTATCTCATGTGTGCTTCTCTATCTCTTAAATGCACTAATTCAATTTTGTATTTATAGAATTATCAAATTCAAATGAAAATTTTATTGGTATACATGTTGACACACAATGAGAGGAAAATGAGAAACAAAAAAGGGCCAAAACCTCAAGGCACTTTCATCATGAGTAAAAGGGCACATAACACGAAACCTAGAACTATATAAGTAATATGTAAGAGATCACATAATCATACAAGTATAGTTTTGAAATTTGTCCATAAATATAGAAAAATGAGGAAGAAAGAGAAACCCAGGGAAAGGAAGAAAAAGTAATAGAAAAGGAAAAAACATAAAAGACTAAAGACTCGACAAGAAGAAGACAATGTCACAAATGTTCAATCTGAAGGGTTGAAAGTGATGAATTTTGATTAATATAAAAAAGAAAGAGGTCGAATGTCAAACAACTAAAGTAATGTGTTGTAGAAGCATCTTGGCTCCTAATAAATCCCGCATCACCCAAAAAATTAGAATTAGTGAATAAGGACTTGTGCAATGTCATGCCACTCCCAAGTGTACTACACAAAAAACCAATGCCTTAGCCATTTCTTGTAAAAATTTGTGGAAGCATTTCCAAGTCGCGAAGGCTTAGCCTAAATTATTGGTTGTGCAAAACTTTGAAGCCACGTAACTATGGGTTGCTTCTTTGATGCCAACGAAACCACGAAACCACTTCTATCACATCCTTTCCTTATGGAAGATCTACCAATTCCCATGTCTGATTCTTCTAAATGGAGTCTATATCATCATCCATGGCTTGAGACAAAACTTCATTGTTTATAGCTTCTTCAAAATATACTGGATCTACAGCTTGAGAAAACAATGCAAAAATTGAAAAATAGTTAGTTGTATCAACATCATAAATTTCACTAAGACTCCTTATTTTCCATTGCAGAGGGCTATCGATGATGAACTATTTTTATTGAAGGATTTACTTTGGTGTTCTTTGTTAGGATGAGAAAATGACTAAGTATTAGAACAAGTAGGAATGTGCATGCACACACAAAATTAGAGGTAGCACACGAGAGTATGAATAGGGTTACGTGCATAAATGCATAGGAATACGAGATAGGTTGAGGACTTAGCCATTTCCTAGGGACATGTTAAAAATAGACTTGAAGTGATCATCACGCAAAGGATACCTTGGCAAACAAGTATTGGCTATTTTTGGAGAAAGCACATGCAAACTAAAGATGAAAGCACATGCATGAGTTTATCTATTAATAGGATTAAAGAAGGATATTATTAGGAAATCATTAGGAAATCTATTATTAATTTCTTGTAAAGCATGTATGTAAGTACGTATGGCTATTTTGAGCATGCCTATTATTAGGAAGTGCATGGGCGGTAAAGGGCAAGTCCTCACCCCTATAAATACTTAGTTTTAGATGGTTAATAGAGGACCAACATTGAGATCACATTTTTTTTAGTGATATGTTGTTATGATATAGTTGTGTGCATGACGTTACGAGCACCTATATTGGATATTAGGTATCAACTTCCTACTATGTAGTTGTTTCTGTGAATTAATGGATATATGTGGTTTGATTATGATCATTGATGTGTCTAAATATGGAGATGTGTTCTTGTAGTTGATCTTAGTCATGGTTATCTGATATGTTTCCTTATTATATGTGTTTCCATGCTATGATGAATGAAATAGTTTATTATGTTGAATGGATGCATGATTGAATAATAATAAGGACATGTATACTAACATATTATCAAGCACATACAAAATGAGTGACGTGGTAGTTATGCTTGCTTCGGGGTGAGAAATCGATCCGATCGAATGAGATTTTAGCGCTCATAGCATTTGAGTGAGTAAAGAAAATACTACATTTTTGTTTCATTGCCGAGACCTATTTTCAAACCTGCTATCATCGATGTTGCATATAGATGGCATATCAATTAACTTTGGATAACATTGAAAGTTGGATAGAAGACGAACAATATAAGTTTGCGTAGAGGTATAGCACTAGATCTGATTTCAATGCATGATGGTGGGTGGAAGATAATCTTTATCATGAGCTCTATGAGACGTTCTTCAACTTATTTCCAGTAGAATTGTATGAGTGACTGGTAGCATACGCATTAGGGAAGTGTTGGGGTCTGAGGCCGAAGCTTTGGACGTAGGAGGATTACCAAACTTTGTTTGATGTGGATGTGGAGTGGACTAGAGTTGTAGATCATTGGTGGGATGGAGTATTGCACAATTATACATTGGAGTACACTATTTCTACTTATCGTGTCCGAGGGAAGATGATTTGAAATTCTTGCGTGATCGCAGAGGATTGTATTTGTGAGCTATGCCCTTAGTGATTAAAACATTTATCATAGAACTATATTTAACAATCCTCTCTATGGCTAGCTAAGCCCCCACCACGCGTAGGGCTAGGAGAAAGTGTGGTGAAAGATGGCAGACTTGGTTGCGAATAGATAGAGAGACAAGACTTATCAAGATTGATGAAGCGTGTGAGAGGGAAATGACACGTGTGCACGACATTGAGGAGTCACTCAGGTTGAGGGGAATGATAGCTTGCGAAGGTTTTAAAGCTATCGCGGAAGACAAGAGCCACAACATCGTGTACTCTTGACTTTGGGTAAGCGCGATAAGAGTCCCCTTCGGCTTCGGATGAGAGCATGTCGAGGAGAGAATGAGCACCGTTGGTTGGCATATGATCCCACCCACCACCTAGCCCTTACGCTTGGTGTTCCAAATCCAAAGGTAGTTATTGAGAAGTAGGCTAGTGTAGGTAAGAAATTAGAGACCAGTAGATATCACTTTGTGTTGAATTGAAAGTACATCAAACTACAAATATACCTATGGTAGCGCATCAAATGCCATTGTTTGGAAGTACGCTTAGAGGTTTATTTCAAAGCGTCATCAAGACAGAGTGTGGGTGCGTAGACCATTTAAAGTACTTCTATAGGAGCTACAACCATCCAAATCGTTAATGTTCGAGTTTATTATTACAACTCGGACACGAGGAGTTCTTCAACTGGTCCACAAACCTTGCAGCCAATGGCGTGGGAGGTTCAAGAGGATCCGGTCAACCACCTATAGGGAATACTTGGTGGGATTTATAGTTCGGATTTGGTGGGAAAGGTCCACATCCACAATGCCACCTCAACAACCACAATAGACACCTCGGTCTATTATGAAATGTCTCTCCACTTGCTAGAGTATAGAGGTATTGAAGATGCAACATAACATGTGCACGCTAAGGAAATTACAGCTTTAGATAGGGAGGCAAGTCAATTTTTCACTACTCTTCAAGGGCGCATGCATATTTGGTACAAGAAGTATGACCCAATGATAACACCCTAAACTTTTACAAAGAAAATAGTATGACTAACTAGGAAAGGCTAACACCATTGCCACCTATAGTCAAGCTCTAAGTTTTAGGAATGTAACATCAATGATCAAAGCTTAAAATTATGCTATGAATGTAAACTAAATGGAATTAAACATTAATCTACAAAGCATCCTTACTATGTATTAAATTGCTAAACTAACAAAGACCTAAATAGATCTAAGAGGGAAATCAAATTGGGATTGTTGCTACTCCAAGAAATGTGAAATGGTCTCTCTAAATGACTACAAGATCATATTGGATACCCATCTACTAACCCCATTGAAGACTTTAGGCAAGGATTGAGCTTGGCTATAAATCATATTTCTTATATGAGATGCAAATCAAAGCATGGTGTAAAATTTAAAGGTATGTGGTTAGTCCTTTTTATAGTTTTTCCTTTGAGGAAAAATAGCATCTTGGTGCATGTGGGGCTAAAAGCAAAAATTATATTAAATATTTCTAACCATGATTAAGCTTTTTAATCATAATTAGTGAATTAATAAGCGATTAAGATGTAAAGAGCCTTAATCAACCATTTAGGGTCAATTAAGAAGCTAGGATAAGCTTTTGAAGCTTGTTGAGATGTTGTGGAGGAAAGTGAGGTGATTTTGAGTGGTTGGAAGAAGGGTTTGAGCCAATAGTAGGGTATATTGACCAAAACAAGGGTAAAATAGGCTTAATTAGCTAATAATTGCTAATTATCTATTTGGAAGAGGATTTTGACCTATGATTTGTCGTAAAGAGGCATCCTAAATGAGAAAGGGGATAGGTAATCAACAAAGTGTTGTTAATTGACCAAAATGATAAGGAACATTATTTAATAAGTGGAAATCACTAATTATAATGGAAATGGTAAGAATGAGAGTGATTTGTGTGCTTTTAGCAATAAGATTGCAAAACCAGAATTTAGGTGTCTATATTTGCCCCTGTTTGAGGTGAAGTAAGTAGCTTCTCGTCAAATATAGTAGACAATCATAAACAAGTAAATTTTTGAAGAAAAGTTAGTAGAATGAAGGATACCCCCTCGAGTGTCAAAGCGGTGATAGAAGAAGTCAATCAGCAATCAAAAATATGATTGAAACATATAGAAGAAGTATGGATAGGGATAAACATGGTTGTTTATTGACCCAGGTGATTTGGAAGAAAAATTAGTAGTAATAAGAAATGATAATGGAGAATATAGGACCAACCCAATCTTTGCATCCAATATTTCAATAAGTAACTTTGTTGTATCATTTTGCCCCTATGATCTACATCATCAACCTTTATTGAAATAAACAAAAGTGTAAGATAACATGAAAAACTAAATTATTAACATTTGTTCATTCCTAAAAATACATAACTCTATGCAACATGCCTAATGCAATGCAATACGAGAATGTAAAACGATGCTTAACTCCATGTAACATACATAATGCAATGAAATACGAGAAATTAAACTAGCTAACCTAATAAAGAAATAAGTATAATCACACATGCTTAAACAAACAATGTTCAAGACAATTGCACCAATGTTTTTGTTATCAAGCTTTAGTTCCCGAATGTTCATGTTATAATGAAAAGGGTTAAAAATGGTTCCCCAAGCAAGGACACATGCGAGGGGAATAACAGAGGACACAAGTAATCCCATAGAAAGCATTCATACACTATGACACGCTTCTATGGAAACTCACTTATTGCACGGGAGTATCGACATAGTAAGCAAGGCCAATTTTGTTAATAGAGGTAAATCATGATGATCCGCAAGTCATTTGAGACAAGAACAAGGAAGAACCTAAGAAATATGTTTTTGTAGGAAATTTTTTGATGTTCTAGGACAATGCATTTGATAAAGGCTTCAATCGTGTATGCCATTTATCCATTTTTGAAAAAAATGATTTTTTGCAATTTTTTGATTTTTAACGATTTTACCAATTTTTGGTGTTTTTTTAAAAACATATTTGAATGTTTTATATTTTCAAACATATTTGAATGTTTTTATTTTTAGAAGTTTTATGAAACTATGTACAAGAGAAAAGAAACGTGGATGGCCCAACGACGATATGGGATGTACAAGGGCAAAATGCTACGTGTATGTGTAAGAAAGTGAAGATGTGAAATTGCCCCGACGTTAGATGGTAATACTCACAGGAAAACTCTTCATGCGTAGAAGTCGGATTAAGGCCAATATGGATAGGTTCAATCATGATGATGAACATAACCCAATGATGTGCTAGGAAGGAGCAAAGATGCCCCTAGTGTAAGTTGGCTAAGAAGTACATGATATAAAGAAGTGGAAGATTGTTTTTGTGAAGGGGACAAAGGTTTTTGCAAACATGGTAAAAAGGCAATGTTATACACATGGATGTTCTAAATGAAGTATAATAATAGTGTGAATATTATGAATGTAGCTTATAAGCCTTGCGATGAAGAAGCGATTAGACAAAAGCACACATCGTGAGACAAGATACAAACTAGAGTAAGAGTATGAACAAGGTCCAAAATGACACTTGGTAACATACTAATCATGTTTTCTCATAGAGATCCAGTGTGTGCATGTGGAAATTTATTACCTCTTGGAGGGAAGATTTGATAGACAACAAGTGAAGACATCCTAGCTAATGTGTAGGAATGATTTATTTTTCAAAGTTGATTTATTTTTTGTGAATGGATTGTGGAAGGAGAGACGTACATTGCTCTGCTACCACTAGGCATCTATAGCCCTAGATGGAGATGCATTTGATTCTAATCACAAAATTTCTCTACTTCTAGTCAAGCGTCCATAGCCTTGGTAGAGATTATTGGAAATACCCCAAGAGAGAGTTATATATCAATTTTATTTTGCTTTTAGCTTTGGATTTTTTATTTGATTGATTTTGTTTTACTTTCTAAAAACTTATTTCAGCTCTCTTGTTTGACAAGGGGTTAAGAAAACTAATGGCTTGATGGAAGGAGATAAAATTATTTGTGATGACGACATTTTCTAGTGTTAAAAATATGTCCAAAAGTTCTTCACAACAAGTTTTTTAGATGTTGATTGTGATAGGATCTCTATGAGGTCAATTCGTTCTTTAATTTACCAAGGTGATGAAATACCAAGGACAAATGGATACCATAGAGGTAAATGTCACCAAATGCATGCGAATAGGATAACCAAAATATCATCGAAGGTATAAAAAGGTAGGAAGACTTGCACAAGAAGAGAAAGAAAGGGAAGAAAGAACATCCATGTGTATTCAATACCAAATTGCAATGTTTGATCTTTACCTTTGATATTTTTTGAAATGTTTTTTCATTTTTTTTGTATTTTTGTCTTTTTTTGAAATTTGGGATCGACAAGGTCACTTGACATGATAAGATCCAACAACAATGTTAGGATTTCCTTGATAAGGAAGATTAGGCGTGTTTTCTTATCAAGAGTCATATTATCCCTAATCTCAATGATCGTGGTGAGCTCATACTCAATATATGATTGTGTTTTATTGTGAAACGTGGATGTTACATGCAGGAGATTGAGGTCCCTATCCAGAGGTTTCTACACTTTACATCATACTTGATGGTTGTATTGATGTGCATTTTGAATCACATTTAATTCTGAACTTTAAGATTGTTTAAATTGTTGTGAGCTTTGGAGCTCTTGGAATTTTTAATCTGAGTTTGATGAAGAAACTGTTTGGGTTTCTTGTAAGCTATTACTTGACTTGTCTGATCTCAAGAAGTGGGAGAAGAAAGTGGATGTTTAGACTTGATGTGAGAAATGATGGTGGGATTGCCACAATCATTGATAGAAGGACAATGTGATGGATGTGAAGGGTACGGTCCAAGAATTGAAGAGGATGGGCTACCAGGAGGTGTCCCATAGAATGAAGATAAAGGACTACTAGGATGTGGCCCTAAGATTGAAGATGAGGGACTTCCAGAGGTGTCCCATAGATAGAAGATGATGGGCTACTAGGACGTGGCCCAAGAATCAAAGATGAGGGGTTTTAGGATGTGCCCCAAGTATAGAAGAGGATGGAATGCTAGGAGGTAAAGGGATACCTAGAGGTGTCCCGTATATGGAAGATGATGGGCTACTAGGACATGGCCCAAGAATCGAAGATGAGGGGGGATTAGGATGTGCCCCCAACATAGAAGACGAGGGACTACTAGAACATGGCCCGAGATAGAAGAAAATGGGCTACTAGAAGGTGAGCCACAAATAGATGATGAAGGGATACTTGGAGGTGCCCCACATATAGAAGCAGACGATGGGCTACTAGGTGACGACCCAAAGTGAGATTGTGACGGAGGAATCTTGATAGATAAAGAAATATTGGGTAATGATAAGATAGGTCATGGATCAATACCAGACCCAGGAATTTCATCACACAATGAAGAATGTGAAGACAAAATAATAAGAGGAGGATCAAGTGCAATGATCCTAGGGTCTTCCTCTATGGTCTGATAAACATAATCAACCTCTTCCCCACAATATGTGAACGTATCGAGGTCTAAAGATAATTCTTGCATGTGATCCTCTAGGGGAATGTCATCGTGTGACCCCATGATTTATGTGATTGCTTCTTCATTTTGAAATGAATCGATCGACATGGGTATTTTTTCTTCAACCATGGTAGGTTAAAGAAATGAGTCTAATTAGTGTGGAAGTTTGAGAAGATGATGACTCAAGAGATGAAGTAGATTTAGATCTAGATGTCTTACTAGTAGAAGAAGATGTAGATTTAGAATTGATTGGTATTGGATTTCCTAGAAGGAGAAATATTACCAGAAACAATGAGGATCGTGTAGAAAATAAGCATATGATTGCGACATATGAGTCATCTGAGGTTTTTGTGGCATATGTGTTGACTTAGATGATTGCGACATGGGAGTCAAATTAGATGATTGTGGCGTAGGTGTAAAATTATATGAATGCTACGTGTGTGTTGACTTAGAAGAATTTGGATTCACCCAGATCTTCAATGGAGGAAGAGGTTGTCGAGGTGACGAATAAGGGATGTCCTACAAAGAAAGGGAGGATCGTGGCTCAAGAATTGAATTAGATGTTTGATTAGCGAGACTTGGGGACACATATCTTTAAAGGAAGATTCCATTTAGGTGACTGATAAGGGGAGTCTTGCAAAGAGAGGGAGAACTATGACTTAAGAGTTGAATGAAGTGAAAATATCTCTGATGAGAATATTTAGAAGATTGAGTTGAATCCAAAGAATTAGAAGAGCAATTTGGATTGAAATTAGAAGAAGAGTGGGGGAAATCAAATAATAATTTGGATCAAAAGTGTCCAAACCATACCACCGACTATGAGATGAAGGTGGGGAACAAGGTACCGATCGGGTTCTCTAGTGCAAAGAACCAAACAAGGCTTAGCCGTGATGGGCATCCTTTGATGGGAATGCCAAAACTTTTATTCCTTAGTGTCATACGTATAAGGAACCTCGTGATGGTTGGTCATTGTTGGAATTTGTAGAATAGAAATTTCTAGACCGAGATAGTGCAATTGAAATCCTTTAATTGGAAGGAAGTCCCGTGTCGATTTGGGCAAAGACAACATGAAACTAGCTAGACATTTGGCAAACATGGGCCCTAGGACAAACCAAGCAGCATAACAATGTCAAATCGTTACAGAGAATACCAAAAATAAGTGGTCATAAATCTGAAAGATAAATATAAACCTAAGGACACCAAAGAATAAAGAATGACCTAACCTAACAAGGTAATATATAACAAGAGATATCTAGAACAATATAATGACGTATAATACTCCAAACCAATCAAAACAAAAAGTTTACTCCCTATGTTTATCCGAGATAGGTTTGAAACCGAATAGTGACAACACAATATCACCAGTTAGACCAATTTTGAAACAAACAAGACCTAAATGCTAAGAAAGTGTTGACGTTATCTTCTAACAAGGTATACTAAAAACTAGTTTCTAAATACTAACAAATTCTAAGTTTTGTAAAATGGATGATACAAATGTGAGCAACGTAATAACACTATTTGGACATGTAATCAAGCTTTACAAGAAAGCAAGATTTTAGTATCAAAATGACATTATAGTGATGCTAACAAAGTAACCTCAACACTCACAAAACTCAAGACAAAGCTAGGATGTAAAAACTATGCCTAAGTATATCAAGGAATTAATATGCGTTAAGGCAGGCGTAATAATACAACTTAGAGATTTAGGTCAAGTTTCATAATGGAAACAAGATGTAAATATCACAATTGTATAACTATAATGTGGGCACCATAATTACTCAAAATAATTCAATGATAAGATCATATTAACATAATTTAGCATAGGCATATTTATTGCATTGTCTTTTATTTAATAATGTGCAACATGTGCACTCTAGTCTAGTGACTTGCATTCAATATTGTTATGTTGGATAACATTCAATATTGGTATTAGTAGTAATTACATGTGCATGTGAGATGGGTCTTATCATCTTGTAGTTGGTGCCTGATAGGGTGTCATGTCTATCCATATGAGGCTATCTAATATCTATAAATATTATAGCTCTTACATTGTTATGTAATCTGATTTCATGATCAATAATATTTGTGAGGCTTCCGTCCCTCTTTGGTCATTGCAATCTTATTCTATTCTATCATTTGGTATCAGAGTTATACCATTGTTATCATTTGGTATCAGAGCTATACCATTATTATCATTTGGTATAAGAGCTATACCATTGTTATCATTTGCATCGAGCTATACCATTATTATCAAAGACCACCTAAGTATACATGCTAATAAGTCTCAATATGGGTTTTGAGACAAGAGGGGCTACTAGAACTTGATGACATACCATTCAAAATTTCAATTGTTGCATTCCGGCATTGTAACCTGGTTATGCAAGAAGACTACAAAAGTGGTGGACATGATTATTTCTAGTAGGTATTTGTATATGTTTGTTCTTCTTTTGTCTCAAAATTAGCAACAAGAAAATCAAAGGAATAGACCAAGTGGTGATGAAAAATACTTGGTGTAACTTTGGCAGAGTTTTGCCTTGTCTTAGGACAAGTGAAAAACTAGGACAAAGTAACACTAAATAGATTTCGTGATGAAATGTCACACGGTTTCAACTTTAAGAGATTCTTTCCCTTGTTCGAAAAACAAGAGTTTGAATCCAACAAAGTTGTCACTTTGTGAGAGCTCTCAAGTATAACAACTAAGACAAAATTGACTCCAAGATGGAAATTTTTCCTAGGGCTTCAATCTCTATGTGTCACAAGTTTACTTTTGCAAGCTTAGTTTGGCAAGGTTTCCCAAGGGGTATCTCGATTTACTTTACCCCCTTCTAATACAATGAACAACTAGTGCGTTTAGTTATATTATTACTGGGGTCGCAATGGAAATAACTTTGACTCCAATATTTCAAGGCGTACTTAGTCAATTCAGATTTGGAGGAATTTCCCATTTAGTTCACAAGGTTCCCTCTTGTGTGAACTACTTTGGGGTTCATAGGACCACCCCATTGTTATAGCTTAAGGCTTATGCCAAAGGGGTTATGTCCTAGTTTAAAGAGGATGAGTCATAGCTCTTAACCGAAACCTGCAATATGGTGTTTTGAATGGTGTGTTGGTGTATTTTTTATCTTTTGGATTAAGCAATTTGGTTTAGACCACCGTGGCAACCTACAACACACATGAATGTTAGAATTTGGTTTTAAGAGAGTTATATTTTCTTTGAATAGAGTTAGGTCCTTCACAAAAATGTTTAGTAGTTCAAAAATATCTATAATATCATAGAAAGAGGATCAAATGTTGATTTTGATTTTCAAGATCAAACTAGGTACAAGAGAATATCATACACAATAAGTAACCCAACTAGATGAAAAGATTGTAAATCAACTAACTACCGTAAAACATTACAAATCAAGGTTTATTCCCAATTAGTCCAAGTGCTTCTTAATGAAAGACTAAAATTACTTTTGGTTCCCAAGATCACACTAGGTGCAAGGGAAGAGCATTCAAAAATTTTAGCCTTGATTATTTATCAAGTGAAAAAACTCTTAAACTAAAAGATCAAGTACATGCCAAAATGAAAGTTTATTCCCTTAAACATAGAAATGAATGATGGTTTTTCCTACTTAATCCAAATTAGAAAAAAATTGTTTAGAGTTGCTTTTTATTCTCAGGATCACACAAAGTGCAAGAGAAGAGCATACACAACCCTATTCCAAACTCATACAAAGTATGAAAGTAAAATCATTCATCAAACCCTAAGCCAATTTTAACAAAAATCCCTTATCAAACCCTAAAGCAATTTTGTTAGAAAGATAGAGATCAAAGTTGTTTTTGATTCTCAAGATCACCAAAAGGTGCAAGAGAAGATAATACACAAGCTTTGGTCTACATTAAGTAAAGCATGGAAAACAACATTCATCAAAGTATTTAAATATGTTAAAAAATGACTAGTTTTCTAAAAATGAATACCCTAAATTTTTGGTAACTCTAAAACCCAAATTTATGTTACCATTACATAGTTCACTTCAATACCTTTCCAATGCACAAAAATGGATTTGTTTTGAGGTCGAGAGAAAAATTTATGGCCTCCGAAAGATAGGTTATGCACTCAGTGTAACACAGACGCTTCAAAGATGCACATGCGCATACTTTGATGCACAAGTGCCCCCAACAAATCATAGGTGCATGTTTTGATGCATAGACTTGTCTCTTTCAAGTTTTTCATATTCATTTATGTAAAGGATTTTCTAGAGAGGTGTAAGCGCAAACCGTGATACACAGACGCCCTTTTTGATGCACATGCACAAACTTTGATGCACAGACACAAGCCTTCCTTTAGGTGATCAAAATATGACTTTTGACAAGGAATTTTTGAAAAAGATCAAAACTTTGGCCTTTTGAGGGAATTTTAACAACGCTTCACCTCATTAGATCCTATAAATAACATCAAAATGTAACATCTTCTACTAATCTAATTTTAAACAACTATCAAAATGAAAGTTTATTCCTTTAAGCATAACAATGAATGATGATTTTTCTTACTTTAAATTAGAAAAAGAAGGTTTATAGGTGTTTTTTATTCTCAATATCACACAAAGTTCAAGAGAAGAGCATATCCAACCCTATTCTAAACTCATACAAAACATGAAAACAAAATCACTCATCAACCCTAAGTTAATGTGTTAGAAAATGACTAGTTGTATAAAAATGAAAAACCTAATTTTTAGTAACTCTAAAACCCAAATTTATGTTACCATTACGTAGTTCGCTTCAATACCTTTCCAATGCAAAACAATTAGAGTCATTTTGAGGTCAAGAGTGAAATTTATGGCCTCCATAAGATAGGTTATGCACTCAATGTAACGTAGGCGCACCCCATGAGCACCAACACGTACACGCCCTTGCTTACTCATGCATATGAACACCTCTATCAAATTTACATAGTTCAATCGTGCATAGGTTCCCCCAAAGAGGCATGGGCACAAAACTTCTTGTAGATGGTAAAAATATGACTTTTGACAATTTTTTTGAAAAAGATCAAATCTTTGGCCTTTTGAGGGAATTTTGACAGCACTTCACCTCCTTATATCCTGTAAAGAACATCAAAATGTAACATCTCGCTACTAATATCATTTTAAAAACTATCAAAATTGAAGAATGATCTACAAAACTTTGAAAATTACTCTAAAAAATTGAATGTAATCTAAAATCTTGAGAAACTAATCTAAAAAGCTTGAAAGTAATCTAGAAAACTTGAAACTTAAACTAGAAAACTTGAAATTAAAATAGAAAACTTGAAACCAATCTAGAAATCTTGAAACTAATATAGAAAGATTGAAATAAAAATCTTTGAAACTAAGTTAAAAATATTTAAAAATGAATTTAATGAGGTATGGTCCCATCGGGCGTGCCAAATGATAACACCCCAAACTTTTACAAAGGAAATAATATGACTAACTAGTAAATGCTAACACCATTGCCACCTATAGTCAAGCTCTAAGTTTTAGGAATGTAACCTTAATTATCAAAGCTTAAAAGTATGCTATGAATGTAAAAAAATGGAATTAAACCTTCAATTACAAAGCATCCTTATTATGTATTGAATTGCTAAACTAACAAAGACCTAAATAGATCTAAGAGGGAAATCAAATTGGGATTGTTGCTACTCCAAGAAAGGTGAAATGGTCTCTCCAAATGACTACAAAGATCATATTGGATACCCATCTACTAACCCCATTGAAGACTTTAGGCAAGGATTGAGCTTGGCTATAAATCATATTTCTTATATGATATGCAAATCAAAACATGGTGTAAAATTTAAAGGTATGTGGTTATTCCTTTTTTATAGTTTTTCCTTTGAGGAAAACTAGCATCTTAAAGTGCATGTAGGAATAAAAACACAAATTAGATTAAGGATTTTTAATATTGATTAAACGTTTCTAATCATGATTAATCTTTTCTAATCACAATTAGTGAATTAATAAGTGATTAGGATGTGAGGAGCCTTAATCAACCAGCTTAGGGTCAATTAGGAGGATATGATAAGCTTCAAGCTTGTTGAGATGTCAGTGGAGGGAAGTGGGGTGATTTTGAGTGGTTGGAAGAGGGGTTTGAGCCATTAGTAGGGTATATTGACCAAAACAAGGGTAAAATAGGCTTAATTAGCTAATAATCGCTAATTGTCTGCTGTTTGAAGGGATTTTTACTTACAATTTGTCGTAAAGTGGCATCATGAATGCGAAAGGGGATAGTAATCAACAAAGCCGCTAATTGAAAAAAATGGTAAGGAACGTTAGTTAATTAGTGGAAATCACTAATTATAATGGAAATGGTAAGAATGAGAGTGATTCGTGTGCTTTTAACAAAAAAGATTGCAAAAGTGGAATTTAGGTGTCTACACCCACATTATATTGTAGTGGACTACAATGCTTTGCACACTCGCATTTTGAAAGAATTTCACATTCTAGAATTTGAGAAGCGTGAGCATCAAAGCATGCTCTCGGGGATATTAAGCAGCTTATCCGAAAGCGTGAGGGAATATGACACACATTTTAATAGTCTGATTTCAAAATTATCTTATTACATTCATAAAAGTCAGCATGCACATTGGTTTGTAGGAGGATTACTGACTCCATTATAAAGAGCTCTATCTCATAAGACATATACTTGATCCACACGAGGCTTTGGAAGTATCCCTTCACGCTGAAGTGGTTGTGAGTGTTGATACTAGAGTGAGCCCATTTTTAGAGGAGCATATTGTAACCATTACAAAATAATTAGAGAATATTTTTGCCAATTGAGCACATGAGACATGTAATGGTATGTGGTGTATAGATTGTGAGGTTGAAGGACACACTAAAGATAGTTTCCCATGCAAGTCAGTGTGTGTGTTGTTATTAGATTGTGAAGTCTTTCACCTGAACCATGATGTTCAAGATTTTCCTCTTTTGCAGTGCACTATTCATAAGAAGGTGTCCATGTATTGTAAGATTTTCAAGTCCCATACTCACGACACTGCTGACTACAAATTGATTGATCACATCCACAAAGCCCATTAAACAAGGGTGCACCGGACTAGTGTAGCAAGCGGCACCAAAAGAACAAGAAGGACATGATAATGAAGGGTGCAAAAATGTGGATAACAGGAATGGATGCTTCTGAGGAGGATATTGAGGTTGAGGTTGCGGTGGTGGTAGAGGAAGATTACGTAAGGAGTTTTTTACACTTATGGGTCCCCCGATAATTATTAGAGAGATTATCCTCGAATACAACTTGCTCATGGTGTGGGAAATAACATAAGTTAGAGGAATGCCTAGATTTATATGAACACATGAGTAAAAATAAGAAGGACAAGGGCACAAGGATGATCAAGGTACATTGTGTCGTTATTGATCAATGGATTCCTAAAAATACACTTGATCCCGATTTAACGACAATATTGATTACCACATGTGTTGAGGATGTGCACGCACGCAAGCCATTTAAGGCCAAACCACTCATAACATGGGAGGAAGTGATACATTCTAAGTATCTAGACGTTTCCCATCAAAAGGAGATTTTTCAAGAGACTATGGGAGTCATCAGGGACCTTCAGGGAGAGATACGATTCTTGAAGGAGTAGACGCATGAGTGGGAACGTATAACAAATGTTGAAATCCTACATAAATATGTGGACAACCTAAAGGAGGTGTGTAGGATGTTGCACTAAGAGAATATAATTCCTTTACTAGGGGAATGGCTACAAGAGAAGGTACCACACACTGGGTTGAGCACGAGAGAAAGATACTTCATGTAAATATACCACCTCAGAGCCATGAATTTGACAAGGAGATCACACTTGATGCAATGATTGATGGTTAGCTAGTGAGCAATATTCTGATAGACATAAGTGTGGAGGTGAATGTGTTGACTCTGGATGCATGGAATCAAATGGGTAGACCAACATTGCAGCCATCTTCAAATGTGTTGTATATGGTGAACAAAACTAGGGCTATACCTATTGGGGTATTGAAGGATGCATCCATTACCATTTATGGATCCAAGTTTACTAGAGACTTTGAGGTATTAGAGCTCGCCGAAGCATACAACTTTCCAGCATTACTTAGATGGCCTTGGTGCTATGCGAATAATTTTGATCTACACTTTAAAAGATATACATAAGTTTTGAGAACAAAGATGAGCATGTGATCATACCCTTACATGATAAGAAGGTGAAGCCTTATGTTGAGCCCTTGAGTGAAGAATAAATTAATAGAATTATGCTCACATAGTGCGTGATCGAGAGCATGTAGAACCATCAAAGTGATTAACAAAAATAGATAAAAAGATGGATTTTATTTTTATTTTTATGAGTTAATCTAAATAAAAACAAAATGCTATATTGAAGTATTTTATTTTATTATTTGAATGTATTGGAATAATGGAAATAAGAGGGATATGGTATTAACCTTAATTTTCCTTACCTCAATGTGTGTTGGACTCAAATGGTTGGTGTGCAGATGGGAAATTTGTGACTTAACAACCTTGGGAATGTCGGGAGATGAGTATCTTACTAGACCGAGGTGCCTGGAGGATATCTTGGGGCGCCTTGGGGCACCCTGGTCTATGATATGGGCATTGTAGACTAAAAAAAGCTCGGGATCTAAGTTTGGCAGTGTTGTAATGTCTCTGTAATACCTTCATTCATGTCACACGGGTGTCACAATAATGTCATTGATGTCGCTATAAATGTTGAGTGAAGATCCACCTACAAAACCCTATTCAAATCATCGATTCCTAAGAAATAAAAATGCATATGAATAGGTCAGACTGACCTTATATGCCATAATGGTGGACTTATGACTAAGCACTACACTACATTCTAGACCCCATGTAGTTCTATGTGCGTGTGTGTGCAATTTTGTGCCTAGGATGCCCTAGCGCCAATGACACAGTAGGGGGCAATAACTAGATGTAAAAATGAAAATGGTGGATGGAATAGAAAGAATACAATCATTTCCTCATATAATTATGTGATGCAGATGTAGAAGATGCCCAAATGTAGTCCCTTACCTTAGTAGATAGCTACCCTTGATATTAAGATGTATGCCCCTAATGTAGTGAGTATGTTATGTTTATATAGGGATTTATCGTTGAAATTTTGACACTAGTGACCCGAAACTACCAACTATAACCTAGGGGAATGCACAGGGTAAAAGAAAGACCGACCTCAAACAAAAAAATTACGACCACAAATTAGGAAGACCTAGGTGCCTAAAATCACAGACTCGGGAACACCGGGTGCCCCAAGACAACCCTAGACGCCCCAAGATAGGAATGGAGATGAAAACAGAGAGAAATTACGACACCAAAGACCCCTAAAAGATACCCAAATGTGTGTAGACAAGTGACAATCCGAACCGGACAAATAACAAGACCAAGAGATGGGTCACTAGTGAATAATTTTATTACACAAGATCCATATATAAAATAACATACCCGATGGTATAAATGTAATAGTAAGTGCGTGATTTTGTGAATACATTTTCCCCCACTTCATGTTGCTGAGTGAAAAGCTAGGTAACATAAATTAGATAGAGATGCATACCCGAGGAAGAGTTGAAGAAGCCCATGTTGTAGAAGAACATGTAGATGTGTAGTAGAAGCATGCCAATAGAACTATAAAAGTGTGCCAAACCATGGATCAACGAGTTGATCCATGCAACGTAGAAAAAAGCGTAAATGTCGTGATGAAGTGTGCTAAATGAAAATGATGATTAAGATGTAGGATGATTCTTCAATGTGGTTTAATAATGAATAGGTGGGTAGGGAGTGATCAGTTCCCAACCCGAACACTTGTAAATGAGTGGAATAATCAGAGGATTTGGGCGTCCTACCACCAAAGGAAAATTTTAGGAATAAAGGTGTGTTATTATGCAATCTTTAACTACATCCTCAAGATCTATTCACTACAGATAGACTCGATCAGGTTTTTGATTTTGGATCCAAACTATTTTTATTAAACAATTGACCCATATAAGAGTGATAGGAAAAGACACTCTTTCCCCCACCCCATGGGTGTCACCGCAATGTGAAGGCTTGCATGTTAGGTCATCTAGAAGTGAACATGATATGAAAAGATGTAGCTTCCAAGTTAGGTCATCTAAAAGCGAACACAATATGATCAAGGTGGCTTCCAAATTAGGTCATCTGGAAGAAAAGGTGGAATGAAAGAGGTAACTTCCAAGTTAGGTCATCTAGAAGTAAACATGAATATATATGATAGCTCCCAAGCTAGGTCATGAAGCGAGAACAAAATATAGAATAAAATCCCAAGTTATGTCATATGGGAAAGGAGTTGATCCGGGAGACCGCTTGTAGATTTGAATGCTATGATTTTTGGTTTGAACACATTTATTTTGATTGGTTGATTGATTGTTTCGATTAGGTATTTGTGGAGAAATTTTGTGCTAATTTCCCCCAGGTTAGGTCATTAGGGGAAGTTGATATAAATCGATGAAATGTCACGTAAAAATATTTTTCATCGCTTGTTGCCCCCAAGTTAGGTCATTAGGGGGAATCAATAAAAATTAATGTATGATCAGGTTTAAGAAATTTTAAACATTTGTTGCCCCTAGATTAGGTCATTAGGGGAATTGATGGTGAAATATCATGTTAAATATTGAAAAGTGTTAGATTCTCAATGTTTGGATGCATGGTGATGTAAGGGGGATTATAGGGAGACCCCTAATAATATGCTCCCCTTTTTGTGAAAGAGGGAGTGATGAAAAGAATGAACTCTAAGCTGAAAGTAAAGGCAAGAGGTTTAAAACGTGGATGTAGTGAATAGAAACCAACAAAGGAGGAGATATGATGCACGTTAAATATTTGCAATATGGTGGTAAGCAAAATTCTAAAAAATTGCCACAAATGGGGTGTAAATCAAAGTAAAAATGCTCAAGATATGATTGAAACGATTAGTAGCGTGTATTAGTTGTAGTAAGAGGCACGAAATAGGGACCATAGTAATGGTAGAATTGAAAAGTGACTATAAATAGTAAAGTGAAAAAGTATCTTATCACTTCATTTGTCTTTTCACGAGTGTGAGAGTGTGTACAGAGTGAGTAGAGATGCCTCAAGTGAGAGCATTACATCCTAGTTGGTTTGAGAGAGTGGAAACTGTTGTAGTGTTGTGTATGACTGCGGAGTTGGTAAGTGCATTATTTTTGCAAAAATATAGGGTTTAATAGGCATTTTAGTTGAATTTTTGAAATTTTGGAGTTTTTGACTTTCTCAAGGTTTGGGACCTGAAAAAGAGCGGTGAGGGCGCTAGTGACCCTTAGGACTGGAATGCCCAGAATTGGGCATTGGTGTCCTGCTCTGAGGTGCCCCGGTCTTACATCTAGGCTCCCTAGTCTAGAATTTGTTGATTTACTGGATAATGATAGAAAACATGTTTCTAGTATGTTGAATAAGTTTGTTTGAATGTGTATGGTGTTCTAACTCTGTGTTTGTTGTTGTTTGGTGATGTGCAAAGGGATATCCACTCGAGGGAGTTCCGCGGTGGATGTCACTTGAGTACATTACTTGGATTGGGGTTTTTGGATGATGAGTGGGATGTAATGGATCGTGCTAGCCTGAGACACATAGCATAAATGGGGGATGTGCCCCATAATATGCCTATGTTGACTGTATTATGCGAGAGACTGTGTGAAGACACGTGCACCTTTTTGTTGTTTATGAGGGAGATGAAAGTGACGTTGGAGGATGTATATCACATATTGTGATTTCCAGTTGTTGGGGAGAGGGTACGAGTGACGGAAATAGTGGATATGGATTGGTAGATGTGCTCGGCATGGTGATATTTTACGAGGATTAGGTACCTACCAAGGCCCATATTAGTTTAGATGTGATATTATAGTCTAGGGTTTCATGTTTGTAGGAATTTATCGTAGTGGTGATCACTTCATGTATAGCCATGAAGGGAAGAGGTGTCAACATCTTATATAAGATGCATGACATATGTCAATGGATAGATGAGGGGACACGATATGCATAGGCATGATGTGTTTTAGCCCATTTATATAGATACTTGTATTATTTTATGCGAAGATGATCATGTGGAGATATAGGATCCACCACACTACTGCATGTGTGGGCATATGAGCACATAGTTGTATTGATACGAGTTGCAGGGCCATGAGGAGAGTGGGCTCAGCCTGAGATATATGCTCTACGTTGGGTGGATATTCACAGGTTGGAAGATGGATACCCGACATCTTCGGGGAATTTATAGATAGGATGGGGCCCGAGTCGGTTATATGGACACCATACCTTGACTACGGGGATGGATCGAGGATGCTACAAAGTTGTGATGCATTCAGAGGACTATGTGGTTAGAGGACCAATTTCCAGGTTTGGTAGAGATTTTTCAGTGGAGATATTATTATGGTAGTTTGGTATGGCATAGGATGTGTCCCCATAGCCATACATATGGTTGAGAGATACCAGGGCCCCTAGGAGGGAGGGTGCGAGGCCCGGGCCCACAGAAGAGTAGTTGATATCACCAGGGCTAGATGAGATAGATCCAACGATAGTAGTTGTGGATAGAGATGATGTAGGATGTACTGAGGAGTATCGAGCATGATGGGAAATGCATCAATGGGTATTACTATACCCAATATTTGCGAGTACTATGGAGTTTTCACCGGAGGAGGAGGAGAGGGAGGTGTCCTTGATTCCGTAGCAACATATGTGGTAGAGCGTGAGTATTTGTGTATGCTTATATTGTGTTTAGTGAATTGTCTATGTTATCCATGTATTTGGCTAACATGGGGTCATATGTTGTGTTCATAGGAGATGCCTATTTGTCATCGATAGTGGACTCATTGAGCCGTACATTGACACAGAATGTGCCAAGTGATGTGCTAGGTGGAGGGATATTAGAGCATGATGACCACATTACATATGAGCATGCCCATCTATTCGATCCAATTGCCATAGTAGTGGCGACACAAACGATGCTTGCTAGGTGAGAGGGACGAGGCATGTGAGGAGACTTGACACACCTGAGAGGTAGTAGGTGGTGGTCCCTTGGCCTAGAAATGTTTGCATGGTATGTAGACTTGCAGCGTTAGTTTTCAGAGTAGAGTACATATATTTCTATGCTATGTAGGAAGGTGGAGAAATTTCGGGCCCATGAAATGTAGCATCACGTCGGTGGAGAGGCATTTAATTACAGGGCTCTTGTATTACACGAGATTAATAGTGATGATGAGGTCTGATAGTGATTATTGTATATGATGTGGGGGCCTTGCCCCTAGTTATGAAATATGTTTGAGGGATGATGATTGTATAAACGATATGCATATGGACACTTATTTTTTATATATGTTGATGTTGGAATGTTTTTCTTATAATGTTGTAATAGATATTGTGTGATTCTATGGGTATTTTCCTAGCGTGTATATGTGATGAATATAAATTTGCATGTTGATGTTAGTAATGGTAGATAAAATATTTATGGTGAATGATGACTAGATAACTAATGTAATGTGATTAAAGAAATATTTGATGAATAAGGTATGTAGCGCTTAGGTTATTTAATGTCGGTATTAGAATAAATGTGAAAGTGGATAAATGTATGATAGTGAAATGAGTGTATTGTGTTGATTATGTGAGAATGTAATGTAATCATAATAGGATAGAGTGATGAAAATAAGAGGGGTAGGGGATTAACGATGCCCCCAACATGTGAATGAATAGGCTCATCTAAATAAGGCCCCTCAAAGATCAAGTATGAGTTGTGTAAGAAATGAAATAATTATCTCTATGGCCGGTGATGTGGTGATAATTACAATAGTATTGGTCATGATGACATTGCAAGTGGTGTGGGGTATGATGTTGGTTAGAGGGTCAAAAATTAACTACTCATTGAGTAATATATGTAGCACATCATGTGGTCAAGCGTGAGGAGAGAAATACAAAGGATCTCGTGATGGAGGTGGAGCGGTGGAAGTAGGAGCTTGTTGTGGCGATGAAGAAGTGGGTTGAGCTTGTTTGGAATGCACTTTAGGAAAAGGTGGAGATTGCTTTGGATGATCAACTAGTGGTGGGAGTGGAGGAGTAGTGGATGGAACTGTTGGAGAAACATGTGTGGGGTCATTGATAGGTGAGGAAAGAAGATATTTTTCTAGATCGATAACTCTATAACACAAGAGGATGAATGACTCACAAGTGTCATATTGTAACCTTTTATTAAGTGGAGGAATGAGACCACGACAAAATATGAATTAATTTTCTAAGTCACTAGGTTGGAAGATGAGTTGGTGTATACAAACATTGAACCATAAGATATAGTCTTGGATAGGTTCAGAGGAGCCTTGATGTAAAGTAGGAATGTGGTCATATGTAATCTAAGGGCCATTGTTAAGAATGAAGCAATGTAGGAAAAAATCCTCCATGTCATATAAATTACTAATGGACCCAAAGGGTAAGTGGTTATACCATTGTAGTGCCTCATTAGTAAGACTATAGCGAAAGGCCTTAAGCAATAAACAATCATTAGAGTAATTGACCATAATCTTGTGGTAGTGTAGGATATAAGCATGAGGATCACCAGTGCCATTTAAACATGTGAAAGTAGGCATGGTAAAGTCTTTAGAGAAGGTGTAGTTATGAATTTTTAGGAACATGATTGCTATGTAGAGAATTGTTGTCAATATAGGAATAATAGGCTTTACTTTCTAAAGTAAGAGTATGAACTTGCGATTGAAGTTGTCCTACAACATGCATGAGAGATAAAATATCCTGTGAAGGGATGGAAGGAGATGGAAATAGTGTATTAAGTGGTTGAATTTTTCCATTATGAGTGATCATAGGGATATCAAGAGGTAATACAAAGGGAGTCGATGCGAGAGGAACCGTAGTAGAGGATGATGTATGAGCTATAGTATGGCTAGTATCAACACAATTCCTAGTAGGTGCAATGAGAAAGGAGGAAAAATCTATAGGTGAAGATGTGGGGATAGAAGGAGAAGAAGAAATAGCTAGTGGTGACTCATGCACAATAGTAGATGCAACCTCTGGGGATAACAATAGTTAAATATGAGAGTCACACTTAGTGGTATAGAAAGAAGGAGACCCATGATGATCATTAGTAGGAGATGGGGTTCCAGAATAATGTTGTTTCCATTAATAGGATCATCAATGTAATATGAAGGAGAATGCAAGCTAGAATGAGATGTGGGAGGAGGACTATCATAACAAGTAGAAGACATAGGAGTAACTATAGTAGTAGTTAGAGTAGAGGTATGAGGTACAACTGATTACAAATCAATTCCTAAAAAGTAATCAATGATAGATTCATCTAAACCGGGTTTCATATCAAAGGAAGGGCCACATGAAACCGGGTGGCACGATGTACAAATTGAAAGAAATAAGATCATTAACAAGGAAAATACCCATAGGAGAATCAACAACATTAGTTGGCACTTGTTGTTGGTCTTTTAAGAGGGCATGTTGAGTATCGTTAGAAAAAATGATAGGGGTACTATATAAAGGCTTAAGCTCAGCTATGGAAACCTCATCATAGATAGGATTGATGCTAAAATGAGACATGATGGGAGAAAATAAGAACTATGCTTAACCAATAAAATATTAAAAAGGATCCAAAATAAAAGTGTTTGAAAAGTAGGGTTCACCAAAATGATTAACTAAAAATAGAGAAAGAGATAGATTTTCTTCTTATTTTTATGAGTTAATCTAAATAGAAATAGAATGCTATATTGAAATGCTAGATCTAAATATTTTATTTTATTATTTGAATGTATTGAAATAATGGAAATAAGAGGGATATGGTACTAACCTTAATTTAACTTACCTCAATGTGTGTTGGATTGTAACAAGTTGGTGTGTGAACTGGAAAAGCTATGACTGGAAGGCCTTAGGAAGGGCGTGCTGAGTATCCGGCCCGGACTTAGATGCCTAGGAGGATCTCGGGTCACCCAGGGTGCCCCGGTATGTGATCTAGGTGCTATATACTTGTAGAAAATCTTAGGATATGAGTTCGAAGTATCGCAATGTCTCTGTAATACCTTCATTCCTATCGCATGGGTGTCATAATAATTTCATTTGTGTCGATGTAAATGTTGTGTGAAGATCCACCTACAAAAGCCTATTCATAGCATAAATTCCTAAGAAATAAAAACAAATATGAATAGGTTAGATTGACCTTAGCGGCCACAATGGTGGACTTATGACTAAGCGTTACCGCATTCTAGAATCCATGTAGTTATATTTGTATGTGTGTGCAATTTGTGCCTAGGATTCGCTAGTGCCAATGACATAGAAGTAGGGGGAAATAACTAACTGTAAAAATGCAAATGGTGGATGGAATAGAAAGAATACAATTGCTTTTCCCTATGCTTGTGTGATGTAGATGTAGAAGATTCCCTAATGCAATCCCTTGCCTTAGAAGATAGCTTCCCTTGATAGTAAGATGTACGTCGCCAATGTAGTGAGTATGTTGTGTTTATATAGGGATTTATTGTTCAAATTTCAACACCACCGACCCGAAACTATTGACTATAACCTAGGGGGAATGCACGGGGTAACAAAAAAGACTAACCTTGAATAAATAAAATAGGACCACAAATTATGAAGACCCGGATCCTAGGCACCCAAGTAGAGGACTGGAGATGATAACCGAGGAAATTATGACACCTAAGACCCCCTGAAAGATACCCAAATTTTTATATAAAAGTGATGACTGAACCGGACAAATAACAATGATGAATAACCAAAAACAACAATACCAAGAGATGGATCACTAGGGAATAATTTTACTACGCAAGATCCATATTTAAAATAACATAAAAACATACCCGATGGTAAAATGTACTAGTAAGTGCATGATTTTGTGATTACACAAAGGAAGGCTTCCTTTGGTGGGAAGACATACAGTATATAAGTGACACTACTAGTGTTTCTTGTGATAATTATGCTCATGGAACTTATGAAATGGTTTGGCGCGAATATACGAAAGAGTCACTAAATTTATTAGGCCACACATGGTGAGGTGGTTAGGTTCAACTCAGGTACCAAGGTATACCGAAGAAGGGAATCTTGATATATTATTGCGTGCCATGAAGACTCAGTGGAAGAATGAGGGGGATAGAAGAAAAATGTTGGTCTATAAGTTTCATGGGACAACAACGTGTTGGTGAGAAACACATAGAGATAGCCTTCTAGTATGACAAGAAGTGAGAATCACATTTTCCACTAGGTTTACTCAGAGAAATGTTCATACACAAATATGTGAATTTATGGGAAGTCTCTTGCCTCATTCCACGTCCATAATTGTGAGAAACTATGGGCGCAAGTTAAGGAGGCCTTACTACCATAAATTTGGGTACATAAGTTCTACTCCACACTTTGCACGAGATGAATGTGTGCATGGTATGTCCATGCATAATTGAAAAGGGAGACCATGAATTGGCATGAGATGATTGCAGGTATGATTCAAAATTTTGATTACTTTTCTATTAAGCCTCCATTCCATGAAGCTTTGCAGATCATGATGCACATAACTTTGGGGATAACACGAAGGAAGAAGAGCTCATGTTGGAGCTGTTTGGAGAAATTGATCTTGAGACACGCCTTGATCTTGAGGAGACAGAAGAAGTATAGATGGATTGTACTGGAAGGACAAAGAAAAGGGTAAATTGGTATACATGATTGATGATCAGGAAGTTGAAAAGCTTGATGTTAGCTACACTAAAGGTGCACACAAGGAAATAGAAAATGAAAATGAAAAGGCGTGCATGTACCATGATACTATGAAGACAAAGAAGGTTAACATTGGTATATAGCATGTGCCTAAAGAGGCGATATTGGTGATTATTGGTCGAGAAAAAGAAGTAGTGAATATTATTTAACTCTTGCACGAATTACATGACTTATTCCTATGCTGATATCATGAGTTAAAGGGAGTACACCCTTCTTTAGGCAAGATGAAGATCAAGTTGAAAGAAGGTGCGCGTCTAGTTAGGAAGAGGCCTTATAGGATGAATCCTAATCTGTGCGTAAAGGTGAAGGAGGAGATTGATAAAATACTCAAGTCTATAATTATTCAGTTGATTGAAGAGTCTAAATGGGTTAGCCCCATGGTTATAAGCATTAATAAGGATGGAAGGATTAGGATTTGTGTGGATTATAGAGAGCTCAATGCTTCATGTGTAATAGATCCTTTTCCTACCCCTTTCACAGAATAAATTATTGAAGGAGTTGCTGGGCATGAGATATATTCCTTTATAGATGGAATTTTAGGATATCACCAGTGTGCATCTCAAAAAAGTATCGAGAAGACCATGTTAACAAATGAGTGGGGAAGTTTTACATATACGAGAATTCCTTTTGGATTGAAAAATATTCCAGCAGATATTCTCGCCCATTGTGGTGGAAGCTTTTCAAGATTTTATTCATAAATTCTTGCATGTGTATTTGATGATTATACAGTATATGGTTTAGTCAAGGATCATTGTGATAACCTAAGGCTCATGTTTGAGAGGTGTAAGTAGTTGATCATCTCTCTCAACATTAAGAAGTGTATATTTGTTACACCCTTTAGAACTCTACTTGGGTGGATAATTTACAAGGAAGGATTATTGGTAGACCTAGCCAAGATAGATGTGATATTGGTTTTGGAAGATCCTACCAATCAGAGTGAAGTGTGCCGATTTTTGGGACCCATTGGTTACTACAGGAAGTTTATCAAAGGATATGTAAAGATTTATGTGCCCTTAGAATATTTTCTCAAGGTTAAAGGGAAATGTTATCAGGGTGACATGAAACAACAATCATTTGAAACATTGAAGGAGAGGCTTACTACCATGCCTATTTTTCACTCTCCTTCAAGAGACAACCCCTTTCATGTTTATGTTGATGCCTCTGGCATGGTGATTTGCGCAGTGTTGGAGAAACTATGGGAAGGCATTGTGGATCATCCTATTTTATTTGCAAGCAGGAAGTTGACACCTGCAAAGAAGGATTACATAATTACAGAGCGTAAAGATTTTTCTATGATTTACACGCTGCATAAATTCAGCACAAAGACTTGTTGGAAACTCCATTTATCTTCTATAAAGATCATATGACACCGTAACACTTAGTCAACAAGATAGTTTTGCAAGGGCACATTTGTAGATGGATACTTCTATTTCAAGAGTTTGATTTCACAATTGTTGTGAAACTAGGTAAGAGAAATTCAAGGCTTGATCATTTATCAAGGATTAATTATAGTGAGGATGTACATAACATTAAGGATGTTATTCCAAATGCACAATTGTTTAGGTTGAATTGTGCACCTACGGATTTGGAAGATATTGTAGTGTTTTTGTGCACTAGATAAGCGGCCAAAGGCATGGAGACATTAGAGTAAAAACAATTTTTATATGTAAAACACCTTATCATTTGAATGGTGGATATTTGTACAAGTTGGGCTATGATGAAGTCTTTTGCCGTTGTGTTCTAGAAGATGAGTGCAAAACCATTATAGAGGAGGCTCATGGTGGAATAGTAGGTGGAATTACCCTAGTGATGCTACAACACACAAGATTCTAAAGGCTAGACTTTGGTGGGAGAATTTTACAATGACACTAAGGAATATGTTAAGGCATGTGATCATTTCCAATGCCTTAGGAAGCCTGGAAATAGAGATGAGATGATAATGCAACCTATTACAAGTGCGGAGCCTTTTGAAAAGTGGGCTATTGACTTTATAAGTATTATCGCACCACCCTCATGTAGGACATGCCCACACTAAATTATTATTTGCACAAACTATTTGACATGGTGGGTAGAGGAAACACCTACAAAGGATAGTACAACAACCACAGTAGCAAGGTTATTATGGGAGAATATTATTAGCAGATATGGTTGCCCATTAATCTTGACAAGTGATAGAGGAACTCATTTCTTGAATGAGACAATAAGAATCCTATTGGTAGAGTTTATGGTGGCACACCATAAAACCACTCCTTATCACCCTCAAGATAATGGTACTGTAGAGGCTTTCAACAAGATCTTGGCACAAACACTACGAAAATATGTGATGTTGGAAGAAAATATTGAGATGATAAAATGTCAGTTGTAATTTGGGTATGCAAGACCACTTATACAAGGTTAAATAAGGCCACACCTTTTTAGTTTGTGTTTGGCACGAAAGCGGTACTACCTGTTAATTCATATTACCATCCCTACGTATTGTGCATGCAGGTGGACTATATGATGAGCAAGCTATTGAGGGGTGCATTGATAAACTAATGCAATTGGATGAGTGGTGTACTATTACACGTTGGAGCCGAATACCAAGAAGGAGAGATAGAAGGCCTAACATGATAGGCACATTAAGAATAAGACATTTGAGGTTTTCAAGATGGTAATTCTCTATGACTCCAAGTTTGTGCGCCACCTAGGAAAGTGTAAGGTAGATTGGTTGGGACTTTTTAAGTATCCAAGATACTTGAATCAAGCGCATGTCGATTATAGGCACCGGATGTTCTAATAAGTCATTATTGTCATTTTAGATTAGAATGAACCCTTTCATGTTTTTATTTCTAGTTGTTGTTATTATTTTTTATTGTATTTCTTATTTTGTCGTAATAAGTGCACTTACGGGAGGAAGCTTATTACTATCTATTGAGTTCATGTGCAAAGGACCACACATACTTTTAGTGAAAGGTGAACAACGTAGAAATGTGAACTGAAAAGAGATCTCGTGGGTGCTTGAAGGAAATTTGAAGTGAATGAAGATATGTGCACAATACTAGTAGGATGGTGTCTGGTTGTAGGGTGTGTTTGTAGGAAAAGAGGAAAAAGGTATCGTAAGAAGTGAGAAGGATGGTGATGATAAGGAAATTTCTCAGATGAAAAACACATATGAATAATGATCAAGCAATGTAACACGAGGTAGTAAGTTTACATGTTGAGATACTATTAGGATGTGGAGCCTATTTTCTAAGATAGGTATGCTAGTTACGTTGAGAGACATTCCTACAAAGTGGCATCCAGTATTGTAATGGTGTGAGTCATTCATTTTTTGGGCCGACATAAAAATAATAATAGTGTAAAGATATTAAGGTGTGGATTTACCTAGGTTTATGGGACGGTTTTGGCCCATGGTTTTGATATCCACGATTTTGTAAAAATACTTAAGTAATTATCTACTTATGTGGTTTTGTGCATGTGGTAGGGTTTAATGTAACATTGCAGATGTGTCTAATTCAGTGTGAATTATGTAGAGTTTGTTGAGCATAGCTCCAAACAGATCTGGGTATTGTATTAAGAGAGCAAAGTGGACTGTAATAAAATCGAGCAAGTGATTCTTGGTGGACGTATCCCAAATTGGTTGAACCACGTTAAATACTGTCTCTTTTTGTTGTGTTATTTTTATTATACACTTTTATTTGAGATCCGTAATATTTTTACATATTAGTTTCTACTTTTGTTGCGATTCTTTGAGGGATTGTTCCGCATATTTTATCCCGTATTCCCAAACAATTGGTATCGATCTTGGTTTGGTTTGTTAAAGTTTTGAATCACACGGAAATTTTTAGCTTGAGTGCGAGCTATGATAGATGATGGAAGATCAAGGGTTGATAAATTCAACGGGTAGGATTTCGTCTTTGCAAGATGAAGATGGAAGATTACCTTTATCGAAGGATCTTTATATTCCATTGTCGAGAAGGTGAACAAAACATTTGAGCATGGCGGATGAAGAATGATATTTTCTGGATAGAAAGGCACTTGGGACAATCAAGTTGTGTCTTGCATCTTCAGTATTATTTAATTTTTAAAGGAAAATACTACAAAAGAATTGATGGATGCATTAGGGAAGTTGTATGAAAAACACTCTACCTCTAACAAGATATTTTTAATGAAAAATTTGTTTAATATGAAGATGTATGAGAATAGTGCGATGAATGATCATTTAAATGATTTTATTAAGGTTATAAATATGATAGCTTTGGTTACAATAGAATTTTATGAAGAAGTTAGGGATTTATTAATTTTGTTCTCTTTACCCGAGAGTTTGAATAGCTTGGTAATGGCGGTAAGAAACTCAGTTCTGGCTAAATCAAAGTTTAAGTTTGAGGATGTTATAGGGGTGATTCTAAGTGAGGAAATGTGAAGAAAAAGCTCTGGGAATCTTCTACTTCAGGGAATGCTTTGATAGTGGAAACTAGAGGGAGACAAAAGAATAGAGGAAACCATAGAAAATCAAAAGATCGAGAGAGGTCAAAATCCAAAAGCAAGATAGTATGTTGGCATTGTGGAAAGTCTGGGCATGTAAAGAAGGATTGTTGGGAGCTTTAGGACAAGAAGAAACAACATGAAGAAAAAAAGGAGGAAAATGTGGCAATGGGTAATGTATGTCAGGATGCTTTGATTATTTCTTTGCACAATATTACTAAATCTTGGGTTTTAGATTCGGGGCTTCTTTCCATGCTACTCCACATAGGAATTATTTTGTTGATTATGTTCAAGGAGATTTTGGGCATGTTTTTCTTGGTGATGATGAGCCTTACAACATAGTTGGAAAAGGTTTTGTTTGGGTTAAGATGCAGAATGGGAATACTTGGATATTGAAGGATGTCAGACATGTGCCTATATTAAGATGAAATTTAATATCGGCAGGGTAGTTCGGAAGAGATGGTTGTACTATGATATTTACAATGGACTCTTGGAAGGTTACCAAGGGTTCTCTTGTCGTGGCATCGTAAGAAGTTTGGAACCTTGTATTTAACAACTTATAGCACTAATTTTTGTAATCTTGTGGCTTTAGAAGTAGATACAACATTGTGGCACTATAGGCTTGGTCATATGAGCCATAAGGGCATGGTGATCATAAAGAAGGATTTTCCGAATACACAAAAACAAGTTTGGATTTTTGTGAGGACTGCATATATGGGAAACAAAAGTGAGTAAGGTTTCTCAAGGTTGGACCTACAAAGAAATAGAGTAAGTTAGATCCGTGCATTCGATGTGTGGAGGACACTCAGTATCATCTCTTGGGGTTAAAGTTACTTATGTTACTTTTATTGATGATGCAACAAGGAAAGTTTGGGTTTATTGTATTAGAAACAAATCTGATGTATTTGACACTTTTGTTAAATGGAAAGGCTTAGTAGAGAATGAAACAGGTCTTAAGCTAAAATGTCTTAGGTCAGATAATAGAGGGGAGTATTACAACAATGAATTTGATGATTACTATTCTAAGAATGGAATCCAAAGGTAAAGGATAGTTCCAAGAACTTTGTAGCATAATGGGGTGTCAAAAAGGATGAACAAAACAATAATGGAATGTGCTAGGAGCATGAGGTTACATGCAGGACTACCTCTTTCTTTTTGGGCAGAAGTGGTGAGCACAACTGTGTACTTGATAAACAGAGGACCCTCAAGTGCCTTAGATGGAGGCATACCAGAGGAGTCTTGGTATGGTAAGAAAGTTGATTATTCATTTCTTAGAGTCTTTGAATGTGAGGTGTTTGTCCATATGGACAAGGAGATAGACCAAGCTAGAGGCTAAATCAATAAATGTACTTTCATTGGTAATGGTGGTAATGAATTTGGATATAAATGCTGGAGTATTAAGGATAAGAAAATCATTTGATCTAGGGATGTGGTCTTTAATAAAAATTCATGTATAAGTAAATAAATGATTGCGAAAACATGGAAGAATCTAAGAAAGAATATGCGGTGGTAGAGGATCTTATTAGTGGAAAAGTGACACATGAATCGGTTCGAAACCTCCTCAATAGAACCCCAAACTCCTATATTGAGGAGGTCTTCTAGGGTAAGAAGAGAAACTGAAATTTTTTCTCCATCTCTTTATTATTTATTACTCACCGATAAAGTGGAGAGCCAAAGAGCTTTGATGAAGAAATGCAGGTAGACGCTAGGAAGAAGTGGAAGTAAGCCATGGATGAGGAGCATCATGATCTCATGGAGAACAAGACATGGGAATTGGTGAAGCTACCTGAAGGAAAAATAGCATTACATAATAAGTGGGTGTACAGAGTCAAAGAGGAAGAAAGAGGAAAGAAAATATACAAGGCCTAGTTGGTGGTCAATGGGTTTGCACAAAAAAAGGTATATATTTTGATGAGATTTTTTCTCTTGTAGTAAAAATGACTTCTATTAGAACTGTTCTTGGAATAGTTGCAGCAGAAGACTTGCACTTAGAGAATCTTGACGTAAATACTACATTTATACATGGTGATTTGGAGGAGGATCTATTTATGCATCAGCCATAGGGCTATGAGGTCAAAGGTAAAGAGGAGATGGTGTGTAAACCGAAGAAGAGCTTGTATGACTTGAAACAAGCTCCACGTCAATGGTATAAGAAAATTGATAGATTCATGATGGAGCAAGGTTATATTAGATGTCATTTTGACTACTATGTGTATATAAAGAAATTTGAGGAGGGTAGTTATATTATCCCGTGTTTGTATGTGGATGACATGTTGGTTGCAGGAAAAAACATGCGGAAATAAAAGTACTCACAAAACAACTAAGTGACTCCTTTCTTTATGAAGGATTTGGGGAAGCCAAAAAAACCCTTGGTATGAGGATATATCGGATAGGAAGAAACAGAAGCTGACTTTATCTCAAGAAGAGTACATTAGGAAGGTCTTGGAGAGGTTTAATATGTAGGATGCTAAACCGGTTGGGACTCCTTTGGCAGGCCATTTCAAGTTATCAAAGGAGCAATGTACCAAGACAGATAAAGAGAGAAACCATATGTCAAAGGTACCTTATTCATCAGAGGTTGGTAGTTTGATGTATGCCATGGTATGCACCAGTTGATATTTCCCATGCAAAGTGAAAGTGGTGAGTATATTTATGAGTGATCTAAGTAGAGATCATTGATAGGCAGTAAAGTGGATCCTTCAATATTTGAGAGGGACCATGGGGATAGTTTTGTGCTATAGTGGATTAGACACCACTTTGTGTGGTTATGTAGATTTAGATATGGTTGGAGATGTAGACATCAAGAGGAGCACGACATGTTATATTTGCACTGTAAGTGGGACAACAGTGAGCTGGATTTTATGAGTACAAAAGTTGGTGGCTTTGTCAACCACAGAGGCTGAGTATGTTTCTGCCATAGAGGCAAACAAAGAAATGATTTGGTTACAATAATTGCTTGAGGAGTTAGGGCATAAGAAGGAGGAAGGAAAGCTGCATAGTGATAGTTAGAGTGCTATACACCTAGCTAAGAACTCTTTTCCACTCTAGGACAAAGTATATACAATTTAGGTACCATTTCATCAGAAAACTTTTGAGAAAGAGAAGTTGAAGCTGAGAAGATTCATACTAGTCAATCCAATGTGATGATGACCAAGGTGGTCACAAGGAAAAATCAAGTCATCTTCAACTTTGGTTGGTCTTCATGGAAACTAGTGAAGGGTTGAGAAGCTTGCTCAGAGGAAAACTAATCTCCAAGTGGGAAATTATTAGGTTTTGGAGCATGTTTTCTAAGATAGGTATGCTAGTTACACCGAGAGGCATTCTTATAGTGGCGAAAAATGGGGCTGTAATGGTGTGAGTGGTTCATTTTTTGGGCCAACATAAATTTTTTTAATAATGTAAAGATATTAAGGTGTGGATTTACCTAGGTTTATGGGATGGTTTTGACCCATGGCTTTGATACCAGCGGTTTTGTAAAACTTCTTAAGAAATTGTCTACTTATGTGTTTTTTTTGCATATGGTAGGGTTTAATGTAATATTGTAAATGTGTGTCCGAATTTGGGTGTGAATTTCAGAGAGATTGTTGAGCATAGCTTCAAAAATATTTGGGTATTGTATTGAGAGAGTGGTGGCTTGTAATAAAACCTGAGCAAGTGATTCTTGGTGGAAGTAGCCCAAATTGGGTGAACCACATTAAATACTGTCTCTTTGTGTTGTGCTATTTTTATTTTGCACTTTTATTTGAGATCTGTAATATTTTCTGCATATTAGTTTCTACTATTACGATTCTTTTAGGGATTGTTCCGCATATTTTATCCTTTATTCCCTAATAGTTACTTGGTATAAGGTGTAGAGGATTATGCACCACGACGTAATGAAGTGTATGTGAGGAGGTCTATGGCTTGGATAGTAGTAAGTGTACTAGAAGGTTATGATGGCAAGTGTGTGTGGAAGGAAGAAGTGGAAAAAACATGAAAAATGCCAATTTAAAGCTAGTGTACAGTGGTAGGTGGTGAGCATTTAATGTGGTAAAAATTTAAAAATCTATAAAAGGGCATCAAGGTAAATTAATTTTTACCTTCCTCAGTGAAGAACTTGCGTGTTTTCAAGAGCTAAGTCATGCGAATCCTTGTGAAATCAAACTTACAAATTTAGAAAATTATTTAAACCAAATCACATTAGGGACATGGCCATAGTAGAAGAGATCCTTCAAAAGGAATTTTGAGGATTGGGGTGGTGCGGAAGCTTGTTTGTAGAAGTGGTGTGTTTTCTAGTTAGGGTTTGTAAGTTAGGGAATTAAATTGAGAAAATTGAAATAGGTGAAATGATTTTTCGTGCGAACAATTTGAAGCAAGAAGTTCATGGCACTTAAGGGACATCAAGGTAATAATCTCAAAGTTTGAATTTGTAGGCGGAAGTGGCACCTAGGAAATAAAAACCACATCACCCAAGGGGAAAGGAAAATGCAAGGGTGAGGAGAAGCCTACTCCAGTTGAATATATACAAGAAGAATGGTACTTAGCGATGTAGTACCTAGACAAAGTGTTGATGGGTAAGGAATGGGTTTCTTGTGTGAAAAAATGATGGTCAATGATTACAACCATCATTTTGATGTGAATGCGCGTGATATAGAGGTGGGGCTTGTCCAAAATATGAGGGAGAGGATCACGGATAATAAGCCCATCTATGATGATAAGGGGCATCACATTCTGCAGAAAAAGGGAGTTCTCCAGTTATATGAACTCCCTTATTTTGGCAAGCTTGAGCGGTTATATCAGTGGCTCATGTCGCATGTCCATGAATATTTCTTTTACTTTGTTGGGAAGAGGATGCACCACCACACCATTGATTAAAAATTTACTAGCCTTGAATACATGGGCTGATGAACTTCCAATAGAATTGGAAGATGATGATGAAGTAAAGAAGACCTCCAAGGCATTGATTTATCAAAAAGGAGGATGTGCAATGGATGTTGTTAAGCTTGATAATACTTGTGATCCGATTGGTCATGTGGTTACTCACGACTTTGAATGGACATGAAATATGGGGGCAAGTAAACAAGTGATGGCTCCATGTCACGAAGAAATTTTTTGAAGGCACAATATACAACCTCTCCGCATTCATAGTAGAGGAGATTATTGAACAAGTGCATGTGGGGGATAAAATTACCTTCAGGAATGTCCTCTTAGTTATTTTGTTTTTTGAAATTGGGGTGTCAGATGGGCCCAATGATAAAATATGGGAGTTCCCAAGGAAAGCACATCCCTTGCAAAAATATTTTCTGATTACACATGTGAAACCATCACTCTTGCATACAAGGCTAGAGGAGAAAAATGGTACAAGAGGATGCACGATGCATTCGGGAAGAATGACGCATTCCAAGTGAACTACCTATGCAATTAGAGGGAAAGGTTGAGTCTATTGTTTATCGACATTTCTACATTGGGCACTTTAATTTGAAGGATGGGACCAAAATTCCTTGTTGCAAAATTCCATTTTCCTTCACCAAGCATTACTTTCATAATGTAGTAAATATATTTTTTGAGGCACGCAAACTAAGGTTTCTCATAGAAAAAATATGTTATGAGTACCACACACTATGTAAAACACTAGTTTATCCTAAGAAAAGCTCATATGAAGAAACATTGATATCAAATGATATCAATATGTCCAAATATATTACCTTGGTGATTGCTAATGTGGCGGCTGCAAAGATTTATATCTACTAAAGCCAAGAAGATTTGATGGAAAGTATGTGGAGGATGACTTGACCATCCCAGAAGAGCCTACATGGCGTAAAAATAAGGTGCAAGGATACTCCTCTTATCAGTGAGGAAGAAGAAGGAAGTGAGGATGAACCCCTTATTTAAAGTGCAACCAAAAATAAAATTCATGCATGTAAGGAGTCGAACCTAAGCAAGCACCAAGAAATAGACAATAAATAAGAAGTCTCCAAATCAAGAAGAAATAGAAGGTAGTGTCTAGTGAAGAAACAAAGGATAATGAGAGACGAGAGGAGGAGGTTGAAAGAGATGATGAAGAAGAAGTGGCACGAGATAATTCCACTAGTGCACAATATTGAGGAATCAGATACAAACGAGTGCAATGTGCATCATGAGAAAATCCCAATCATGGAGAAAATGTGTAAGGGTTTTAGGCTTCCATCACTCGGATTCGGAGGAGAAGCAGATCCTACTAAGGAGCATAAGGATGGGAAAACTACTGAGCTAGAATTTGAGTGTGGGATTAAGCAGAGGTTGAGCATATTGTAGAGCACATAATAGAACATGAAATGAAGCATGGATAAAGAGAAAAGAGTGATGATAAAGCGTAAGAAGGTAGCCCAAAGACTACTCTTGCGCTTAGCTTTCTAAAGGGGACACACGAGAAAAATAAAAAATCCAAGATATATACCATAGGGCCCTATGATGCAGTATGATGATGACTGGAGTAAAGTATTATGCTCAAGTTATCAAAGTCTAGTGGCCATAGAGGATCTATTCTATTGGTTGTTCTTCGTGAAGGAAGAGACCTTTTTGTGGACTAGAAAGATTATCTCTTGGGCATTTCAATCACATATGGAAGAGCCGAGTTTTAGGTTACCAATCACTAACAAAGACCCGAATTAACTCTACACCAGGGGAGGTTTATACGATAGTGGATTCCCAAATGCAAACACATGAACAAGCGTGCAATGCACTTAAAAACTATTGAAAGATGTAGGGGTCTAAATTTTTGATAAGGATTGTCAAATAAGTAACTTTTGGAGATAGAGGAAAAGGATAAGGAGATAAGACAGAGAGATAAAGAAATCAAGGAGAAAGATAAGATCATCATGCAACTAAAGCAGGAGGTAAGGGAAGAGAAAGGGTAGATGCACACAACATATAAAAAGGAATAATGCATCGCGGATGCAATTACACTTGCATGCCCGGACTTGATCACTCAAGTTTAGCCTATGTATGAGTCATCCCTACATTCTCTGGAGGACTGACACAAATGATTATGCATGAGAAGGAAAATATTTCCCTAGAATCCATAGAAGATGTATTGGCATGACAAAAGAAGAGTGAAAGAGAGTATTTCAAAGAACACCTCATGTAATACGATGTGCTTGCAAAGAGAGAGCTAAGAAGGCCATGACAAAGGAAAGGTTTGTTTTTTTATCAGTGCCAACATTTTGACCAAGTGGTAAGCATACTTGACTCTAGAGATGAGGTATAATTGATGGAAATCAATGCCAACATGATAAATAACAGGGTGGAAAGGGAGAAATTTCTTGTTGTGGGAGAACAGTAGCGGGATGGTGTAATGATCTTGAAGGACACATATAATGATAGATTGAAGGAAATTTTCCCTCATGTTACACACAGGATGGATGTATTGGATGATGCAACCAAGAAACTGGAGGGCCTTTTTGAATAACTAAAGGGAAGGATTGATGAATTAACCCCGACAGAGGTTCTTGACATAGTTGATGTCATTCTGTCAAGGTGAAAAAGGATTTAGAAGGGTGGAGAGAGATGGAGAAAATATTGGCTAAGGAATTTCCAATCCTACTCCCTCATAAGGAAACTTGATTATTTGATTCTTTGGCGCAAGACATATTCTTTATTCTTCATTATTTTATTCATGGTGAGTGCTCTACTATTATTTTGAGAGACAGACTCTAGTTTTGTTGAGGATGGACAATATACCTAGTGTGGAGTAATGTTGGGATGTGAAAATAACTAAGTATCGTAACATGAAGTAGCACAAGTGCGCACATAAGTAGAGGTGGTGCACGAGAGGATGAACAGGGTTGCATGTGGAACCGGAAGTAAGACAGATGTTGAGGACTTAGCCATTTTCCAAGGACAAGCTAAAAATAGACTTGAAGTGCACATCACACAAAGGATACCTTGGCAAACAAGTATTGGCTATTTTTGGAGAAAGCACATGCAAACTAAAGATGAAAGCTATGCATGAGTTTATCTATTAATATGCTTAAAGAAAGATACTTTGAGGAAATCTATTTTTAGCGAGATGTCTTGTAAATCATACATGTAAGTATGTATGGCTATTTTGAGAACTCCTATTATTAGGAAGTGCACGGGTTGTGAGGGGAAAGTCCCCACCCTATAAATACTTAGTTTTATACTGGTTATTAGAGGACCACCATTTAGATCACCTTTGTGTTAATGTTATGTTGCTTTGATATAGTTGTGTGAATGACGTTTTGAGAACCTAGATTGGATATTATGTATCAGCTTCCTACTATGTAGTTGTTTCTGTGAATTAATGGATAACTGTGGTTGGATTATGATCATTGATGTGTCTAAATATGGAGATGTGTTCTTATAGTTGATCTTAGTCATGGTTATCTGATATGTTTCCTTATTATATGTGTTTCCATGATATGATGAATGCAATGGTTTATTATGCTTGAATGTATGCTAAAATATTGTCAAGCACATACAAAAAGAGGAACCTCGTAATTATGCGTGCTTTGGGAGAGCATTCAGATTTGAATGAATGAGGTGCTAACGTGCATAACATTTGAGTGAGTAAATAAAAGACTACATTATTTCTGGTGTCTCTTGCATGGTTGAAGATGACTGAAATATTTGAGACCTCCTAGCTGTAGATGGAGGTGTATCTTGTGCTACAACATGTGGTGCATGTCCAAGATTCAAATAATATAAAATACCTTGTTGTTCTATAGTTTCATTT
Source organism: Taxus wallichiana var. yunnanensis (assembly GCA_018340775.1). Taxonomy (NCBI): domain Eukaryota; kingdom Viridiplantae; phylum Streptophyta; class Pinopsida; order Cupressales; family Taxaceae; genus Taxus; species Taxus wallichiana. Next base: position 27,586,799 of record CM031235.1, read on the forward strand.
TCCATATCATCATGAGGAATAGTTGTTGTTACAATGATTGTTTTCTCAATACTTCCATCACATGCCTCATTTTAAAAAAAGTTTACATCTCTACTTATGAATTTTCTAGTGATTGGATTAAACAACTTGTAAGTTTTTGTATTCTCTGAATATACAAAAATATGCATTTTTCTCCTTTGTTGTCTATATTTTTCCTTAGATCATTAGGAACATGTGCATATGCCACACAACTGAAGATTCTAAAATGAGAAACATTGTGTTTCCTGTTAGTTCAAGCTTATTGAGGAACCATGTTTCGAACAATTTTTGTTAGACAACTATTTAAAATGTAAACAAGTCGCTACTACTTCTACCCAATATTCATTTGAAAGATGCTTTTCCTTCATCATACTTCTTTCCATTTCCATAATGGTTCTATTCTTCCTCTCTGCCACACCATTTTGTTGTGGTGTATACCTAGTAGTAAACTTCTTGTGTATACCATGATATTTGCAAAAAATTAGAAATGCATTGGAAACATACTCACCTTCTCCATCCTGTCCCTAAAACTTTGATGTAGTACCCACTTTTATTTTCCACTAAGGCCTTGAACTACTAGAAATATACCAAAATCATATGATTTGTGTCTCAAAAAGTACACCCATGTATTCCTTTTATAGTCATCAATGAATGTCATAAAATATGAGTAACCTCTTATAGAAGTTATTTACATAGGCCCCGATAAATATGAGTGAAAAATTTCAAGTAGTACACTTTCTCTTGTTGTTTCTCCAAGTGGGAAGGACTCTTTGTGTTGCTTCCCCAAAATACAACCTTCACAGACTCTCTCTGGTTTCTAAATCAAAGGCAAACCTTTTACCATATTTTTCTATGTAAAAATTCAAACCTCAAAAATTTAAATGACCAAACCTGAGATGCCATAGCCACAATTCATCTTTTTAACCGACTAAAAGATGATTCAATTTCTTTAGCTCCCGACTAATATGTAGTATGATCTCTGGATGTGGTTGGTTTAGTCTTCAAAGGAAACATTTTATGCTTTTCATCTTCAATTTAATAATCATAATCAGCAATAAATTAGGGATCTAGAACAAATTTTGGCAAAGGGGTTCTAGGCGTAACCCGAGCCTAAAATGGTCTCTACCCGAGCCCTAAAATCTCTGAAAGCTACGAACTCTCTACGCAAGGATTCTGAAAATACTCATCGGCCAGGAGATGGAGAGGGAGGCGGCAAGGTTTTGGAGAACATTTATGCGGATTCACACCCGTCCTGGATCGATCTCGCCTTTAATGTGGGATGCTCCATTTCTCAAACTCAATCTCTATCCTAGAGTGGTAGCACAAACCTTAACTATGGATCTGACGGGAAACCAATGCTGGATGGTTCTGCTCTAGGTGGACTTGAACAGGGAGACACAGACATGGAAATACCTAATTTTCTGCCACTGGATATGAGAGAGGGTAGGCGTAACCCTACCGGTATGTCACAAGAGTCTAGCCAAGAAGAAAATCAGTAGCAAGGAGGTCAGCAAGAGGCATCTCTAAGTGAAACTATGCTTGTCAATTGGCAGGCTGAAGATTTCTGTGGGATGAATCAAACACCTTCTCAAAGTGTAGTCAATACACGGTCCAAGAAGAGAAATATTGGAGAAGGACAATCACCAAACTCAGTTAATCCACAATCCTCCATTACTCCACAAGGTATTGGCACTCAAAATTCAACTCCCAATATGTAGAGTCTATCCAAGCCACCTTCCAAATCCACTCAGGTACCGGTTGTAACAACCCATGTGTAAGAGAAAAGTGTGTCAGGAAAGGGCAAAAGGATAGCTCATTAAATATAATTTAGCAAATGAAGAAGTCAAATGTGAACATTTCATTGTGGGAGTCATTGGCCATTCCAGGATAGAGGGATCTATTACAGACTGCCATGGCTAATTGGTCAAGCTCAAATAGACCCCCTAGCCAGCAAGAGAAAGTGTTTGCCAATACAGATCAACCTGAGGGAAACCATGGAGGGAAACAAGGTAAGAATCTGAAGCCTCCTTCATTCTATGTTTTATTGATCATTGGGGACAAATTGGTACATAATTACATGATTGATTTGGGGGCAAGTAGTTCTGTAATGCCAAAGCAAATAGCTGATCAACTGGGTCTTTAATACGAAGTCATCTCCAGAGGGGTAGTGCAATTGGATGGGAAAATAGTGACAACTGTTGGAGTCATGAAATATTTGAGCCTCACACTACATTCCTGCCCTAATGTGACTGTATTGCATAACGTATTAGTCATAGACTTTCCACCACATTTTGCATTGTGTTTATCCAGGACTTCACTACCAAAATTAGAGGCTATTTGTCTACTGATTGGTCACATATGATTTTTAGAACAAGGTATGGAGCTAAGGCCACAATCATATTTGAGCCCATAGCAGATTACCATATTGAGTCTTATGTACCCATCCCGATCAATGCCAATTGTTCACCTTTGATCAAGAGGACCTCCTAAGCACTTGTGAAGAAGATACCAAGGTGGGGTGTATCCTAGACTTGAATCTTGATGAATGGGGAAAAATACATGATTTTGACCCCTATAAGGAGATGGAAGAATATGATCTAGGATTCTACTGTCTACATGAGGAGAATCATCCTCTTCCTGACATCATTAAGCCATAACACAAAGATGACAATGAAGTATGGAAATTGTTCTTTGATGGCTCAAGAAGTAGGCAAGGAGCCAGAGGAGGAGCTATGCTTGTTTCCCCAAAGGTATGAAATACTACTCATCTTTCTATTTCTAATTTTCCTATTCAAAAAATACAGCAGAATATGAGGCTTTGGTTCATGGGTTGCATTGGGCAAGGAAATGAGGAATCAAGTACTTGCAAGTGTTTGGTGACAAAGTGAACTAGTTCTAATCGTGTCCGAGGACAATGCTATCAAGAACAACCTCGTTAAAGAGTTACAAGAACCGGGTATGGGACCTCATTGAGGATTTTGATGCATTTAACATCAACTCCATCCCCAGGAAGAAAAATGAAGAATAAAATAGACTGATAACAGTTGGGGCAGCATTTGACGTTGTGGAGAGTATCAATAATGATAAGCATCGATCCCATATCAAGTTGGTTGTAAGGCCAGCTGTCCCAGACAACAACACAAGTTGGCAAGTCTTTGAAAATGATCAACAAATTGTCAACTTTCTACAAGAAGAAGCTGAGTTCTCCTCCAAGAATCAAGACAGATTAGAGCAGTAGTATGGTGATCAAGTGGTGTAACTGAGGACCAAAAAAATACCAAAGGGTCTTGTCACTTTGGAATCAATATTCAACCCAAATGAACAATTCCAAAAGAAAAGGAAAATATTTAGGTAAAGGGTGAAGATTCAGAACCTATTTTTATAGAAGAAGGAAAAACATTGCAGATTGGTAGAGTAAGCACTCAACAAGAAAAATCTAAATTTTTCAACTCTGTCAAGAATTCCCATATGTCTTTGCCTGGACTTATAAAGATTTAAGAGGTTTCAACCCAAAGCTGGCACAACACACCATCGAGTTGGATCCAGGAGCTAAACCTTTCAGACAAAAACAAAGGCCAATAAATCCCCACATTGAGCCTCTCATGAGAAAAGAATTGAACAAATTAATTGAGGCTAGTATCATCTTTCCCATCAAGCATTCGAGTTGGGTTGCTAACTTGGTTCCTGTGAGGAAGAAAAATGGATAAATTAGGTTGTGTGTGGACTTTCGTGATCTAAACAAAGCATCACTTAAGGATCACTACCAACTCCAATCAATGGAACAAATCTTACAAGTTGCAACTGGGTTCTGAGAGGTTTTCATTGTTGGATGGATACTCAGGTTATAACCAGATAATGGTGAAAGAGGAAGATCAATTCAAGACAACCTTCACCACCAAATGGGGAACCTATGCTTATAAGAAGATGCCATTTGGACTATCAAATGCTGGAGCAACATTTTAGCGAGCTATGGACATGACATTCAAAGGCTTAATTAACAACATAGTCCTAGTGTATCTTGATGATATCACTATTTTCTCCAAGAATGTTACAGATCATCTCTTTCACCTTAGATAGGTATTCTAGAGATGTAGGAGGTTTGGGGTGTCATTAAACCCAAAAAGTGTGTTCCTGGCTCATGAAGGGAAATTTCGGGCCACATTGTCTCAAGGAAGGGATTGACAATTGATCTTGAAAGGGTTGAAGCCATCTGGACACTTCCATTGCCACAACATAAAAGGTCTCTCCAAAGCTTCTTGGGAGGGTAAACTTTGTTTGCAGGTTTATACTTGACTTTGCTACTCTTGTGAAGCCTTTAACAATGATGTTAAAGAAGAGTCTTGCATTTAAATGGACAATAGAAGCCAAAGAGAGTTTTGAGGCCATCAAGCTCGTAATATCATAGGCTCCAACTCTCATTAACCGAAAATTTTCCAAAGATTTCATGTTATATGCTTTTAGAGGGTCAGACACCATCTCAGCCATCTTAGTCCAGCCCAACAACGAAGGTTTAGAGTAACCCATAGCTTTCTTCAGCCAGAGCCTGGAGGACTACAAGGTAAAATACTCTTTCATTGAAAAATAGGTCCTTGATGTTATTAGGAGCTTAAATAAATTCAAACACTTAGTATCAAATAACAAGATTCAATCTTAGTATCTCATGCTCATGTTAAGGAATTCCTTTTAAATAAGGATTTTAATGAGAAAAGGGCGGTTGGATCACCCGGTAATGGAATTTGACATTGAGATGAAGGTGACCAAACTAGTTAGAGGTAAGGAATCAGCGGTGAACAGCTCACCTCTAGAGCAACAGGTTGAGTCAATGGGTGAAAAGGAGGCTGTCCTATTTCTATAGAGTGATCAAGAACAATTAGCTAATGATGCACCTGCTCCATGTTGGACCCAAGATTTGGTGCATTACCTTCAAATAGGTATGTGCCCTCTAGAATGGAACAAGGAAAAGAGAAGATACTTTAGACTACAAGCTATCCCATATGTGCTTGTTGGTGGTGTCTTGTTTAAGAAGGATATCAATGGTATTCTATTGAGGTGCATTGAGATAGGCCAAATTGAGAGAGTGTTGCATGAATTCCATGATGGAGAAGCAGGAGGTCACTTTTCCCCTCAAGCAATAGCTCTCAAGATCATGAGATCTGGTTATTATTGGCCTACATTGTTCAGGGACTGCTACTTGTGGGTCAAGAAGTGTAAAAAATGTGCATTCTTCACAGGAAAGGAGAATCTATCAGCTCTACCCCTTCATCCCATTTCAGTGAACCAACCATTCATGCAATGGGGACTATACTTCATTGGGGTGATTAACCGAAATTCAAGCCAAGGCCATAAGTGGATACTTACCGCAACATATTATTTCACCAAATGGACTAAAGCAAGGGGCACTTAAAGAAGCAAATGAATCCAACATCTTGGATTTTTATGAAGGAATAGCCACCAGGTTTGGAGTCCCTGCCACTATTATATCAGATAATGCATTGGCATTCCTTGGTACAAGGATCACTAAATGGGTAGTTAAGAATGGTGTGTATCTCAACACCTCATCAAATTATTACCCTTAGGGTAATGGCCAAGTAGAGTCCACAAATAAGAACCTATTAATGATTATTAGAAAGACTCGGATGAAAATCAGAGGACTTGGCATACAAGGCTCAAATCAGCTCTATGGGCTGATAGGATCACATCAAAGAGGTCCACAGGTAGCTCACCATACAAACTTGTATATGGAAAGGAGGTAGTATTGCCCATCTCATTGGAGTTTCCTACTTTGGAACTCATGAAATAGTTAGAGCTAGCTGAGTTTGAACCCATGGCAATCAAGTATGTAGAGCTGATGGAGGTAGGAGAGGTAAGAGAGCATGCAATGCAGGTCATGGAAAAGGATCGACATTAATAAAAAATAGTTTTGACAAGAAGGAAAGGATGAGGACCTTTCAAGAAGGGGAATTAGTCCTAAAGTGGGATGCCGATCGAGAAAACCAGAAGACAGGCAGGTCCAAATTTGATGCCATCCGGAGTGGCCCTTACATGATCACATAGTGTAAGAGTAGTAATGCCTTTCATCTGGCTAAATTGGATGGTGAAGAATTACAAATCCCAGTGAATGGGATCCATCTCAAATATTGCTACTGAATGGGAAGTTTCCACCCCTGTAAATATTAGCATAGGATTTTAATTTCCCTAAGTGCATATGCACGTTGTTTTGTTGTAGTGTAGTTGTTGTTTCCCTACATGCTATGGCACAGGTTATTTGTTACTCCGTGTTTCATCGTTACACAACCCAATGTGCCTCTAAGTGGACGTGCTATCCCTTTCAATATTCACAACAGGAAACTCATAGTTGCCTGTAATAGTTGTTATCTTCAAAATAAAACAAATGCAGAGCAACTAAAAATTTGTCTTTGAAACAATCCATTCAAGGACAGATGAAAGCCTCGGTCAAAAAAATTTTCTACTCTCAGAAGCCTTGTTTCAATATTTCTTATGAAAATTGAGAGTGCAAACGGTCGGGCTCATGGATCAGAGGCGGATCGAATCGTGCCATCATTCTTGACTCTATACCCAATGGATATAACAAAGCAACTGGTCCTTTCATCTAGTAGGAAGATACCCCTGTGAGTCATAAAATTGTTATCCATATTCGCCCCAGAGAAATTGGATCAGCCGTGACCTCTTGAGAAGAAACAAGAGAAATCATGTTCAAATATGACAATCGGAAACAAAGGGAATCTACAATGGAGTGGCAGAGCCTGCAAAAGATCAAACGACCCTGTGTAAGAAGAAATTCAAGAAATGGCTCTGTCGAGTGAACCCGTGCTTCAAATCCAGCAAATAGATTATAGGAGGGCTCAAAAATGGAATAGTAGGGTCGGGAAGGAGAAGATAGTATCAAATAAGCTATAGGCTCAAAGGAGAAGGAACAACGAAAGTTTTAAGTCTTCGGCTTTGAAGCAGATTTAGAATGAGCCCAAAAACAACTATGGAGGAGAAAACGGACCCTATCAAATGTCCAAATGGCGCACCTCCAAAGATTGAATCCAAAAGGGGAGACTTGAACAAGTGTCAAGCCCCCACGTGTTCCGTGCCTAAAGCGGGGCGAGTCAACATATAAAATTCAAACGTCGGATAGGGCGAGTTCAAAAAAAGACTAAGTATAGAAGTGCTAGCGGAAGCTGCCATGCATTAGCTCGGTGCATCTCTAAAGGTAAATCCAAAAGTGGAGGCCCAAATGAGCACGGGCTTGCCACGTAGTCCAAGTTGAAAAATGGGACAAAGCGGGCCCAAAATCGACTAAGTATGGAGAACGAGTGCCAACTCGCCATGTGTTCAGGGCCTGAAAAGGTAAGAGTGGCCATTGAAAATTCCAAGAGCATGCAGAGGCTTCCACGTGTCAACCTCGACGCTCCTTCAAAGGAAAAATCCTGAGCGGGTTTTTAAGTGAGCATGGAGCCTCCATGCGTCCGGTTTCATAAAGGGACAGGGTCGGGGTTGAATAGTCAAAACATTAAGATAGGCCAGCGGAGGGTGCCAAGTGTTAGCATGACACTAATTCAAGAGAAAAATTAAGGGAAGGTTTCTAAACAAGTGCTAGGCCTCCGCGTGTCCCCTTGGCCGATATATGACCCCGCCAAGCAAAATACTTAGCCAAAAATATGAAGAGACTGAGCAAGCCGTAGAAGAAGCCATGTGTCAGCCCGACACAACTCCAAAAGTAAAATACAAAGGCTTCCCTCAAACATGCGCCAACCCTCCACGTGTCCAGCCAAAAGGGGGCCTATTTTGGTAATGGCTCTCTGCCATTTTGTACGGACCCGATTAAAATTTCAAATGAGCATATCTTTTGACTCGGTGCTCGAAATCTGAAAAATCTTGCACCATTGGAAATATCTCGGCCTCGTCTACGCCATGGAGATTTGAAAATTTAATTTTAGAGAGGTTATGTGTGGATAAAATGAAGAAACATATTTCATCCATTAATATAGGATCTATTTGCCCTAATAACCGTGATCAGATTTGATCTCGATCCGTCGCTCCTCCTCCTTCGAGGTGTTGAAAAAGTAATCAATGCAAAACATGAAAGATTTGGGGTGGATTTGCAGAGGCATTGATGGCGTGGTGAGCCTCGAACTAGTTTTACCACTTCTCTCCTTCTTCCCTCTATGTTAAATCTATAAAGGAAGGGTCGGGGCTCATTGTAAAGGGTTGGACATTTTTTATTTTGCGCCCTCCCTTCTTCTTTTTTGTTCATAGAAAGATTTGTGAAGCTTTTCTAACCTCTCCATCGGGTTGTAATGCAAGTTTCCTTTTTGGCCACTACAATATATTATATCAACTTCTGAGCAATAAAATATATGTTTGTGGATGATTCTCGACCCTGTCATATATTCGTTGTTGTCTTTCTGATATCTTATTTCTGTCTGGTTATCTATGCATGTCATTTGTATTACATTCTTGTGGTTTATGTTAAACAACAAAATGAGTGTCTAACATCCCTTTGGTGTATCACCTCGTTATCTTAGGTTTATTTTCTTGCATCTCTCTAACCCTCTCTCTCCTTGGTAGATAGAATAGACTTAGGATAGATCCTCTACAATTTGTTTGTGTACAACTAAACAGAGGGAGAGGAAACAACCTTTATCCTGAGAGCTCTCTTAACTCGCAAGGTCCCACACCTTGAGATATGTTCCATGTTGTGCAATCACACTGAGATTCTCAATCCATCTAGTTGTAGACATTTAGGGGTGTTGTGATTCTGCACTAACAGTTCAAATAGAGCATTGCTAACTTCATATTGGTCTTGGAAGCATCGTCTTGAATTTAAGTGTGCTTAGAAGTAATGCAAGGCATCACAAGGAGTAGTGGATGACCTTCATCACTCGAGAGTTGGGTGATTCAAACACATTTTTAGAGAGTTAAATGATTTATAGTGGCTCATAAATCAGGTATCGAGGAGGATCATCGTGAATGATGCTCATGTCCGTCTTGAGCTCACATTGAGAAGTACTGAAATAATGTTTCTCAACACTCATTTTGAGACCCGAGATGCCCGAGAACCATGTAAAATGAGGAAATAAAGTATTTCGATGAGTACAATAGTGTGACTATGTATTAGAATGTCATTAAATATTGTTATCCATCCTAAAACTTTTTTGGAGTGGACTTGAGTGAACAATGCATGTGGTCATCAAAGTTATCATTCAATTTTGTTCTTAAACACTAAGTTTGAGGGTTCGTGAATCATAGATTTTGTGACCATCATTAGAAAAGTGTTCAAAGGTATCCAGATGACAAGTCTTCATTAATTTTATGGGATTATCATGGGTGCATTGTGCAAACAATTGTGTCAAGCCTCCATCCATATGCATAATTGGTCAAAAGAAGTGGAAAATTTTCATGGACTACTCAAAAAGAGTCTCCTCATAGTTCAAAGATTAAAAGATAACATTTCACTAATTCATCAACGGAGAGAAATTGTAGTCATAGATGGAGTGGTCTTCATTGATCTTCCTTTCTCCCTTATCCCTTTTCTTTCTCTCTCTATTCTAAATCATTCATTGAGCATAATCATTGTATTTCATCCTATTCACTTAAGTGACCTATTTTAAATTTGTAAAAGTATTTTCTCAAAATTATAAGAGAAATACTTAATTCATGGAAAACAAAAGGTCACAAGTGGAATACGAAACACGAAGAGTCATGTGAGGGAGGTGAAAGGACAATTGAGATTTCTATAAATTGGGATGGCTTCTCCATTCCAAGGGATTCTAGATTTTGAATATTTTTTTCTTTGTAACAATAGTGGATTGCGGGATGTTGTTAGAATTTGCGTCATCCATATACATGAAATAAAGCTACATTTATGCTACATGCTTTCTTATTTTCCCTATATTTATACAACACGTGTAAATGTCAATCAAGGAATAGAGTTTCTACTTTCCAATATGTATAAATGTGTGTAATTTTGTATGCATGGTTTCCTCTCATCGTTGGTGTGATAAACATATTTTTATAAGAATCTTTTTTTTTCTTCTAATTCTCTCATTTATGCACTTTGCAAACATAGTGATGTAAGAGTTGTGTATCTTCGGTAAGTGAATTTGAAGAATTTTTGTTTTGATTCATAGATCTCGTGAGATTCATTGTGTTTTCCTCTATATTGAATGTTGAACTACTCGTTACTGGGTGTGAGCTATGTAATCTACTCACGGAAATAATCTTCCTCACCTAATTTCTCTCCTTTCCACTCAACACTATAATTTCCTCCCTTGTACCATGTTTAAGCACTTTGCCACGGGTTTGGTGGAGTGATCTGTGTGATCCCTGACCAATTTGGCCACCCACAATAGTTAGATAGGATTAGGATTAGTTACATTCAATAATGGGAGTTGTATCATTCAATGCAGAGGGCATAACCCCGTGAACATTGGTGGAGACACCTAATTTTTCCACCCAAAAATTTTCTCACCAATAAATTTTTGTGACTCCACTGGGGAGAGATTTTCCTAAGTGCACCCAAAAAATCTCTACCCAAAATATCAAAAAATATAAAAATTATATATTCAAAAATAAAAACATCATATTTCAAAGGAAAATCATTTTTGAAGGCAACTTCATCAAGGAATGAATCCTGTCACATTTTTTTCTAGCATCATGAATAAATTTCCAGATTGGAGTGAAGTACCAATGAGTGACATGAAGAAGAAGAAGATATCTGTCCAGAAAAGAAGATCATTGATCAACCATGGTTCTAAACCAGTCCTTACAAAAAGGAAAATTCAAGTACAATAAAATGGTCTCCTACTTCAAGCAATAATCTACAGAAAATAGAACTTGTCGGTGAAGAAGAAGATAAGGAATGGTTGAAAGAGGCATGAAGAAGATACAAGATTTTGTGTGTAACCCAATAAGATCAAAAATATGCCAAAGCTAATGCTCATTAATTATGCCTAATTAAATGAAAAGTTAGGAGCCATGTCTTTCATCACCCTCCCTTGGGATGATTTCCTTGCATATAGGAATGATAAAATGGGAGTCTTAAAACTTGAGTATATGGAAATAATCATGAGCACTATGCAAGGAAATTCAAGTCCCCAAATCTACCTTGAAATGTTGAAATATGTTGAATATTTGCAAGAGATGTATGATCAACTTGAAGCAACCCATAGCAAGGAAGAAGAAGAGGATATTTTTTCTATGGAAGAAGATATTGAAGATCATTCATACTACAAGGTTTTCATCCCCGAAAGTTTTTGAACTCGCCAAAAAGATCTTATCATGCAGCCTTTCGATGAGAATCAAACAAGTCTAATAGAATATGATGAAAGACAAGGTGGTGCAAAATCCACTGAAGAATAATTTTGCAACCTCATGCATCTCACTAAAAATTGAGAACATTATATTTCTTCTTCCGATCAATATATGACTTCCTCACATACGGTGATGAAGAAATGAATACTCAAAAAAGAGAATATGTGGAAAGGCTCCAAATCATAATAGAAGGAAATTCTGACCCTGAGGCCTATCATGAAATTTGGAGGTATGCTTTAGCTTTGTAAAGGAGGTACAAACATATTGAATCACTTCATCAAATGGAGGGAGAAGATGAGATGCACCCTATGGAGGAAGACCCTGATGGCTGCCCATACTATGAAGTGTTCATCCCCAGAATATTCTTGAATGCTCCTGAAGAAGATCCTATCCTTGAACCATCCGATGAGAACCAAAGCAACATCATGGAGGATGAGATAGAAGATATGGAGATGGAACCACCATTCATCAATTCTTTTTAGCTCGAGGCACGACCCATTGGAGGAGAAATAGATTCAAAGGAAGACTCTTATTGCATGATGGATGATTCAATGCTTTTCGAAGACTCCATCAATAATGAGGAAATACAAGATGATAGATTTGAGGTAATCACGGATAAGCTCCTTTCAAACTTTGATCTTTCAATTAATGATGAAATGGAGATATGTGAAGAAGTGCAAGAAATCCACCCAACATCATGGACCAAAAATGATGAATTCAATATGGTCATGGATGATTTGCCCTCCTATTTTGATCTTTCAAGTGATGTAGAGATGTTGCATGAAGAAATGGAAATAGTCAAAGAACCAAATTCTCTTCCCAATTCAACCATGGATGATATGATGGAAGAATCTCACTTCCTTTTCAAAATTAGGTAGAATGAATAGTTCAAACACAATCTCCTCCCACTCAAGGAGCAGAGTGATCATCTCGATGAAGATAGAGCCTTTCATTTTCATACGAGAAAGAAGATTCAATAATGAATGGTCAAGATGTCACTTAAAATTCTTCTCATACTATTTCCCAAACACGGTTCTCTTCTCCCTACCAAGAAGAGGATGATATACATTTGTATCTTGAAGGAGTACGCTTCCCACGAAGCTTGGACCTCTTCTTCTTATCGAGAGATGTCATGAATCAAGTATGCCCGTATTTATAAGAAAGTGAATCTTGGGAAACACAAAGTATGGAAGAGGTGAACGAGAATGTTTCAAATGAATCATGGAATCATATGGATAATATTTTAACCATCTCCTGGAGGCACACCACGAAGATTATTCCAATAAGGATGAAGATGAATCTATGGAAAACTCGGAAGAACTATCGAAAAAAGACATCTTAAAGGCTACAAAAGAAATTGAAGATCCTCAACTCAGTCTTGAACTCTTTTTTTTGGCCCATGGAAATGCAGGACAAGTATGAAGCCATTTGTGCTCCTCTTTTTGATACAAAGAATGTTTGATACTGAGACCAAGCCAATAAATGAAATGGATGACTTCCCAAATTCCTTGGTTGATGAGAATGGATGTGAAAACATGTCTTTTCCTTTCACACAATTTGAAGAGTTTCATCGGTGAAAAGAAGGAAGATTATGGAATCTTATTCAAATATTCTTAATCTTGAAGACAACATCCTCGCCATGGAGGATGATAATAAGGAAAATGTTGAGTTGATTTTCATTGAAGAGAATTGTTCCAAGAAACAAAGTGGGACATCCAAAGAAGTTGGTGAATGGGAAGAAAATCAGTTTGTTCTCTCTCCTTCCGATTGCCTTGCTGATCTAGGAGAAGATTTAAAGTGGATATTCAAAGAGGATGGATATCTTCGCACTCTTGAATACATGGAAGAATGTTGTCTCATGATCACATGGCATCAAGCAGGATCATAAAGGTACAAAAGATTAGATAAGATAACAAAGTGTTCATTAGATGCAAGAATGTTATTTGTGTAGTATGAGTATGAAAATGGAAAAATCTTGGTCAACCTTCTTCTTCTCAAGCCATGCAAAGCCAAAAAAAACATGGTTTGATCAAATAACAATTTTTGTGCTTCAAAGCTTAGACTTCAATCCGTTGTTTCATGATGACATGTAATTCTCTCAACCCATTTCCGAGTATGTGTATAATATTTCCCTGACTCTGTAAATATCTCTCCCCTAACATAGTTTTCTTTTTTCTATTGTGTGACATTTCCTCATTTCATGTGTTTCCTTTCTATTTTTTTGTTTTTGTGTATGTGTGTTCAATAAATCAAGTTGTGTAGTCTATCTTTCTAGTGGCTCTGAAGCCTAATAGATAAGGCATTGATATGTAAATTGAAATTGAGATTCTGGATTTCTCATGTTATTTCCTTGTTGTGCTTGATCCATAACATGTCCCCAAACTAGAGCGAATTATTTTCATGCAAATGCAACAAGGAAATTCATAATTTCGAGCATGAAAACCACACCTTACTCGATTTGTTTTTAATAAAAGGTCATTATGAGCCCTCCTTCATATCACTCTAATCCTTGAGTCAGTTTGTAACACTCAAAATTACAAGAGTTGGAAAATGAGGATTTTTTTTAAATATAAAAACAAATTACACAGCTGCAATCATAAAAATTTATTTAATCAAATTGGTTCTTTTGATCTATCTGATAACATCCATGTAAGCCATGTGTGGCTAAGAAGGGTGTATCTAGATCTCCACGATCTCCCTTCATCACTACTTTGAGTGACAATGCTTACTAGCATTTCGGCTCAACCTTTTAAAGGTCATGGGAACTATGTGAAAGTCCTTGGGTCTACCACGAAGCTAATTTCCCAACTTCGTATTCTAGTATCCAACCATTTTCTACCTCATGTTCAGTGTTCAACTTCCCATGATCAGGTTACAAATAATTTTTATTTTAATTGGAGGACTTAGGTGATCAGACAATGCATAGCCATCAATGCATTACTTTGGCCAAAGTTATCTACCGTGCAGGTTACGGCTAAACTCAAGACAACACACTAGTCTTATGAGTTTTAAGTCTTCCACCACCTCACAACTATCCCTTTCATAGTTATCTAGATCTTTATAGTTTGTTTTTATTTTATTTCTAATTTAACCTATCTTGCAAGATTTTATATTGTGATAGATGCCAAAGGCCAACTAGGATCATTATGAGATAAGTACATTCGTTATGCTGAAATGTAACTATATTAGCATTCCGCATGTACTTATCCCTTAATATGCCTAATGGATCTTTCCATCTATTTACCATCCCATTTAGTTTCTCATTTCCTGATGTTTGATTCTTAACTTTAAATTACCTTTTTATAATGATACTCTTCCATTCTCTATACAACAGGATTTACAATCTTAACATAATAATACCAAGTTTAAGGCTGAATTGAATATGTGTGTGTGTGTGTGTGTGTGTGTGTGTGTGTGTGTGTGTGTGTGTGTGTGTGTGTGTGTGTGTGTGTGTGTGTGTGTGTGTGTGTAAAATTATTCCCTTGATTAGCTATGCCACTAAATAGATATTAAATTAGAAAATTAAAATACAAATGATTGTTACAATAATTGTCCAATTATCGGCTTCATACATTGATTACTATCAAATAAATATATTTAACAATTTGTGAAAAGTAAGATTTCTCAACTCAAGTATTCATCATTTACTCATTTTGAGACATTATTACACACAAAGTAATTATCTCTTTATTAAAATCATAAATTACATATGTCGTTAAGGTAAATTATATAACCGGTATAATAACTCTCACATAGTGAGGTTTAAATATTTACAATGGGTCCAAGATCCCAATAAATTCAGTCAAAATTCTAGGATTTCATCCTTCTACAAATTGAAATCCAAGTATCTCATTTTGATCCATGCTACGATAAAACTTCACAAAACATGAGTTTCCGCACATCCGAAAGTAACGGCTAATGGTCTTGCAAGACTGGAGTAGTGGTATGATGTCAATTCAAAATGAATTGGCATGAATATTAACTCCATTTTCTGATGCAATTAATTAGTAAAATAAGAAAGGATATACATGTTGTTTTATCAACAAGCATATGGTAATACAATTGAAAATGTATTACTACCAGGTTTCTATAAAGGTACAGCTATGGATGCACACAAATAGAACAACCCATTTCTATTTTAGCGATCATGTTCCCTCCAATCACATAGGTCAATACATGCATATTTCAGCTTCAATGAATAAGTATTTGACATTTAAAATTTCTACATAAGTCGTAAAAACAATATGATTAAGAAGATTATTTCTTTCCGCTTATTTTTAATAAGTTACCATCACAATAATAATAATAAAACCATAATCATTCAACCTCCTGAATTCAGATTATGACCACAAGAAAATCATACTTTACTTGGTATAGATTTAAATACTATTTTTCTTACTTTCCAAATCAATGGGCAACTTAACAAAACTGTCTGAAGTCATCATTTCTAAATACCAATTAAACATATTTTCAAGGTGATGAGCAGCTCATCGTATCATCCAAAAACGTCATTAATCAAGTAAAATAAAACTTATTTTCTTTTCAGTCAATGAGCAGCTCTACAATTAGCACAAATATCACCATATTTACATCACTTTAACATGTTCTATCTGTAACGAACAACCCAACAAAACAATATAGTGGCACCATGATTACATCATTTAAACATACTCTTTTTAGTAAAAGAACAACTAATAATTTCTTTCATAAGATATCATTATATTAAACCCAATCATGCCTCCAATTACTCCTTGGTGCATCTAGGTCAAGCTCCTAGATTTTATGCCCTTACCAAGACAAGAAATTTCCTTTTCACAGTCTTACAAGAAACCAAGTCATATTGTCGGGTTGGAAATTACAAGCTAAATGCCTTTTTTTGCAATTATTCACACATGACAACACACCCTCATTTATACATAATGATAAAATTTCTGGAAAATGCAGCCCCATGCAAGAGTTTTGACACCCGCAAATTATCATTCAAAAGATCTCAATAAATTAAAAATCAGACCTACATATAACAAATGCCAAGAAGATAAATACAAAACCTCCAACCGATTGTAAACCCACATTGATTGGGTTACCCAAATTGATTCATTTATGCAAGTCGATTTGTATACCTAAATTTATTTGGGTATAAAATTGACTTGTTTACAGAAAACACACAACCAAATTCCAGTTTAACAAAATGAAAACCCACATGCACAAATCAATTTTAAACACACAAATTCACAAAACATTTTTCCTTCTTCCTATATAGGAAAAACCCAACTCTTTTCCTTTCAGGTACAATTTATCATAATGCAACGAAGGAATTTTTAAACTTTCTTCTACTTTATTTTTGCAGATCAAAACCCAAAACCCCATCTGCATTTTTTCGGGTTTAGTTAAAATCACACAAAGAAACTAAAAAGAATACAAAATCCATCAATTTCCTTTTCAAACTGAATCTTTAAACGATTAACTCAAAATTTGTCCACAAATTCCTTGATTGCCATTAAAAAAGAATGTATATTTCCTAATTTTTTTACCAATAATGCAAAGCAAAGAAAGGAGAAGATATTCATGATTGAAGTAAACCCAGAATCAACAACTTTCTACTCTTCTAGCTCCAACAAGTTGAATCCTTCTTTCCTCCAAAACTCACACAAGTATTCCAGAAGGGGAGAATGAAAAATAGACCAAGGAGAAATAACAGAAAAATATATAATGAAAGAGACTATAGTTGGACAAAGATATTGGAGAAATTTCGGGCTTCCTAATGTTGGTACGTGTACTAGTGCATGCTGCACACTTGTGCCATGTGTAGGTGTTTCACTTTATGAAACCCATAAATTTCAATATCTAATTAAATTTTTTTGGCTTACATGTCAAATCCCTATAAAATATATATACTAATTAATATTTCATACACATTTTTTTTACTTTAGTTGTTACCCAACTTAATGGTTAAGTAAAAATTAACCTTCATAATACAAGTCCACATATCTCCTACAATATATTACCATAATAATTAGTTGATTTCCAAGTTTATATAAAACATTCCAATAATGAAAATCACCAAGTCTGTAAATCATAATTTAAATATTCTCATAAAGCTGGCTTAATATAGCTTAGTCAAATAAAACAGAGGCAATTATCATCGCGGTCATGCAAAATTCGAACAAAACAAAAGACGACCAAACCGAATAAAATAAAGTAACCGAAATACAAATAACCGAAAGATCCACAATCATTTATGAACCGTTTTACCTACGATTAAGGCCTAATCACATTTTAGGAAGGATCATCAAGGTGGGTGTGGGGTTATTTGTTCCACAGTGTCATGCCCCACAACAGAAGCTGTGGGTCATGACATGATGAACCAAATGAATTTTACACACAATGATGATCTCGTCTAATCCTGATTAGACTTATCCGTAGTTAATTTAACTTACAAGAAATTTTTGGGATGTTACATACTCCACCCCTTAGAATAATCATCGTCTCGATGATTTCAGGATAAATAGATAAACTAACCCATTATTCATTTGCTACATAAATATATTTCAAATCATCTTAGAATTTGTAGCAATATTATTTTAGTTGAATCATAAAGGTCACAACAACCCTTGTTCATATAGAAAATCAGTCATATAATCTGCAGACATAACACATTACTTGCCTAAACGACAAATTTTTTGGGTTTATTAACAAAAACTTCAACAATAACTATTAATCAAAAAGTATCTTAGTCCCAATATTCAGTTGTAGGCTTATCTACAGGATTTTCTTATCTACCACTTTACAGAAAAATTAAATTTAGTACTTTAACAAAGCATGTTCATAAAAATCAGTCAAATAGATGCGGAAAAGTAGTCTGGATATCTTCCAGATTCTCCCAAGTGGCACTTTCTTTAGAATATTGGTCCCACTGGACCCTACATTGTAAAACCTCACAGTTCCTCAAGTGTAACTTCCGGGTTTCTAGTATCCTTATAGGATCAACCGCGATTACCCTGGATCTAGAACCTGTAATGAATCCCAATTAAGTACATGTGTTAAATCAGGTACATATTTCTTGAGCAAGGATACATGAAATACATTATGTAGCCTGGATAGAGCGGGAGGCAGTGCTAGCTTGTAAGCTACTGGTCCAACGACCTCTAGGACTTCAAATGGTCCTACAAACCTAGGAGATAGTTTGGCTGACTTGCCAAATGAAATAGAACTCTTTTTAGGTTTGACCCTAAGAAAAACTTTATCTCCCATGTTAAACTTTCTGTCAATTCTTTTTAAATCTGCATAGTTTTTCTGTCTATTTGCTGCTTCTTTCAATATTTCTTGGATTAATTTAACCTATTTTTCCATTTCTGAAAGCATTTATGGTCCAATCAGTACTCTATCTTCAGGATTATCCCAACTTATAGGTTTTCTACACCTACAACCATATAAGGCCTTAAAAGGAGCCATCTGAATGGAAGAATGGTAAGTATTATTATAGGAAAATTCAACCAAGGGAAGATACTCTTCCCATTTGTATTGCTGATCCATGCAATACATTCTTAGTAAATCTTCTAACACTTGATTTACTCTTTCGGTTTGACCATCAGTTTTAGGATGGTAGCAAAACTTATGTTCAGTTTTGTCCCTAAGGCAAAGGTACAAAGTCTGCCAAAATCTAGAAGTTATCCTTGAGTCCCTATTTGAAATTATTACTTTTGGAACTCCATGTAATCGGAAAACTTCTTACACAAATATTTTTGCCAGTATGGGTGAATTATCCATTAAATTACTCTGCTATAAAATGTGCCACTTTAGTTAACTTGTCTACAACTACAAGTATAACATCATGTTTATTTTGGGACATAGGTAGACCTTGGATAAAATCCATACTTATAACTTGCCACTTATATTCTGGCACATTGTGAGGATATAATAATCCTGCTGGATGTAAATGTTCAGCCTTTACTTGCTGACATTCTAGGCATTGTGAGACATAAAGAATCACATCATTTTTCATCTTTTTCTAGAAGTATTGCTTTTTGATGTCTGCCATCATCTTTGTTACTCCTGGGTGTCCCGAGTAGGGAGCATCATGAAATTCTCTCATGACTTTATTTATGAGTTCTTTACCTTCTGGTACATATATTCTGCTATTATAATGCAGAATCCCATCTGTTTCCACCTTGAAACCATCATACCTTTTGTCCCTTGGATCTTTTTCTAGAGTTGTTTTAACATGATTGTAGTAGGGGTCATTGGTTAACTCATTTTTAACCTCATCTTTAAACTGAGTTCTTAATGTAATTATAGCAGCAATATGTTTTCTGCGACTTAAAGCATCAGCCACTCTATTCTCTTTTCCCTTAATGTAATTTATATCAAATTCATAATTTGCTAGGAACTCCAACCATCTTCGTTGCCTTGCATTTAGATTTGGCTGCGTAAAATGTACTTGAGCCCAAGATGATCTATTTTGAGTTCAAATGGTTTCCCTAGCAAATAGTGCCTCCATACCTGCAGCGACATGAACAATCGCAGCAAGCTCAAGATCATGTGGTGCGTAATTTACTTCATGCACCCTCAATTTTCTACTTTCAAAAGCTACCACATGCCCATCTTGTAGTAGTACTCCACCCAAACCTTCCCCTGAAGCATCGGTTACCACCATGAAGTTCCTGTTTGGATCCGAAATCTTCAACACCGGAGCACTTATGAGTCTACCTTTTAACTCATTAAAGGCTTCTTCACACTTATTGTCCCAAACAAATTTCTTACCCTTATTTTGCAAAGAAGTGATAGGTCCTACTAACCTAGAGAAGTCCTTTACAAAATTTTGATAGTAGCTTGCTAGACCCATAAAACTTCTCACTTCATGCACATCCTTTGGTGCTGGCCATTCCATGATGGCACTGATCTTTGAGGGGTCCACTGAGATTCCTTATTTATTTATTAAGTGGCCTAAATATTTTACTTCATATTGATAGAAAGCACACTTAGATAATTTTCCATATAATTTATGTTTTCTAAGAATTCCCAGCACAATCCTTAAATGTTCATCATGTTCTTCCTCATTCTTGGAGTATATTAATATATCATCGAGAAAGATAAGTACAAATTGGTCTAAGTATTCCCTAAACACGATGTTCATCAAGTTCATGAAAGCAACAAGTGCATTTGTTAGACCAAAGGGCAAAATTGTAAACTTGTAATGCCCATACCTTGTTCTAAAAGTGGTTTTATGGATATCTTCATCCTTGATTCGTAGTTGATGATAACCGGATCTAAGATCAATCTTGGAAAACACTTTTGCGCCCCCATTTGATCAAAAAGATCATCGATTCGGGGAACGGGTACCGATTCTTCATTGTTACCTTGTTGAGCATTCGATAATCAATACAAAGTCTGAGGGTCCCATCCTTCTTTTTCATGAAGATAACTGGTGCACCCCATGGTGATATACTTGGTCTAATCAGACCCAAGGACAACAATTCATGTAATTGAGCTTTCAACTCAACTAATTTAGTTGTTGTCATTCTGTACGGTGCCTTGGAGATTGGTTCTGTTGCTGGTTTGACCTCTATGGTGAAGTCAAATTCACACTTAGGTGGAAGTCTGGGAAACTCATTTGGAAACACATCTCTAAATTCCCTTAAGATGGGAAATGCTTCAATTTCAGGCTCAATTTCCGTCCTAAATTTGTTATTTTTACAGCATATAGATGGCAGCCCTTCCGCTTTGCCTTTTTTAGCTGCATGGCAAAAATCTACCTAGTGACAAACTCTCTTTTAACACCCTGAACACTTGCTATTTTCTAGTAGATCATCGCAGCAGGTTACACATTTTCCTAAGCAATCCAAAGTTGCATTATGTTGACTTAACCAATTTATACCTATGACAATATCATAGGATCCAAGAGGTGCCACATACAGTTTAATCTTGTCGTGAACTCAGGTAATTCTAGTGGTGCCTCAAACAAACATTGATTCACTCTATGTATAACATTATTTCCATATTGTACAGTCCAAGTGTGTTCCATGTACCCAACTCTTATCTTGAGTTTATCAGCTACTTTAGATGAAACAAAACATTCTGTTGAACCGGAATCAAATAAAACAAAAACAAGTTCTCTAAAAAGCTTACCTGAAGTTTCTATTGGAGTCGCTTGCTTTTCCACTTGCTTATTATGGACTGTAGCATAAATCTTATGTTGTTGCCCCTCTTTATTTACTACAGTAAACCCCTTCTACTGGTTATTCCATTGTCCTCTTTGCGGACAATTGTTAGCAAAATGATCACCACCGCATTTAAAACATCCACCCAGTGGTCCTTTTCTCTCAATCTTATTCTGGCTGAAACTTGTTCCTTGCCCATTTTTATTATTATTCACAATAGTTCTACCCATTATTCCTCTTTTGTTTATGTAGTACCCACTTTCCTTAGACACTATTCGAATACTAACCCGACACTATTAGTCACATTTTGGATATTATTATGTTTTGATTAGTATGATGGTTAGATGTTAGATCTTGGATTACTATTGATCTAGATTCAGATATTTTGCTTCAGGATCATTGAGACATTTTTATTATTATGTGGATGATGATATACTAGTTGATATGGACAGGTTATTGATGTTAATTTTAGACATGTGACATTGATTATTATGAATAGCTCTAGTATATAAATCTATTGGATGATGATATAGTTACAAATTGAATTTTAATGATAAATATTGAATCTTGATATTGTTGTGATTCGGATTTAATGTTTATATATCATTTGGATGTTTTGATATGGCCACGAGGCCGAAGGAGGTATTTTGCATTTTGCAGTTTAAAAAAATCACAACAATGTCGGGGGACTGGAGACTAACCATATTGGAATTCAGTGTGAAATCAACAAGGTCACCATGGCAACTGTGTTTGATTGTGTGTTTAGTTGTTAGGAGTTCCCATGGGGGGATTTCCATTATTGTGACCATAGGGGCATATGTGTGTTTTTATTATGTGTTCCCTTTTAATTATTGTTGTGTGTATTTTATTTGTAATGTGATTTTGTTTTAATTATTTTTAAAGTGATAGTATTATGTGGGAGTCATATAGTTAAAATTTAATTAAATTAAATGGGATGTGGAATGTGAAATTAAATGTTTTTGCCTTGGTTGAAAATGAAATTTGATTTATATATTTTATAACCTTATGGTAATTAAATAAATCTTATGCCAAAAGGTTGTCATAAATAAATGTCATAGAAGTTAATGCATTTTAGAAGAGTGTGTAAGTTACCAAGTATGGGTTGTGTAAGAGGTTGTAAGGCTGATTTTTGGAAGGTCAAACACTCCTTCCTCTTTGAAATTCGAATTTGGCCTTGAAGGACAAATTTGGAGGCTTGTGGGACAAGTTAAACTTGTCCCACACCTCTCAAAAACCTCCACCAACCATGATTATAATTTTAGAGTCAAAAGCAACTTATTTTATTATGTTTTGACATGATTTTATGAAAGAAGTGATTGCACTTGCCTTACAAATTTTAAATGCATTTTCCTTTTGGGTATGGGTTGAGTTTGTGTATGTAAGTAATTTTGTCATTCACATTCATTGTGATGTATTTGCATTTGATGTGATTTCATTTTGGGATGAGGAAAAATGATGTGGCATCCCACTTGGAATCCACATCATCCTCTTCCATCCTCTCCATTAAAATGGAATTTCTTCCTCATTTGGAGGTTGTTGAAACCTTGCCATTTGCTTCTTGGGGTCAAAATTTTTCTCTTGCATTGGGAGCTTGTTCTTGTGGAAGGAACTTGGACTAATTTGCACGCTTTGAATTTGCGGTTTTGGGACTGATTTGAGCAACAAGAATCTGCTTGTTTGAAAGCAAATCTCCATTATGGAGAGGTAGGCTCTAATTCTTTTAATTTTTTTTTTCCCCTTCTTGCATGCAAAACATTGAATGGTATTGTGTTTGCATTCTTTGAGGGTTGGGTAGAATGCCTAGGACATGGTGTAAAAAGAGAAGACTATGGGGTTTCAAATGGGGGGGCATAAGGAAACTGTCATTGGCATTTGTTCTTTGTGGAGGGAGTGTTGGTTTGGGATCCACCTAGGAAAGGAAATAGCTTGCATTTCCTACTTCTTGGGGGCATAAGGGATAAATTTGGGGGCATAAGGAGGGGTTGGGAGATATAAGGTTTATGGGATTTGATTGAGTTTATGGTGGGTTGCTTTTGGTGGATGTCCAATTCCAACATGGGAGGCATAAGGAGACCCTCATAGATCTCCTTGTTGGCTTGCTTTCTTGGAGAAGGAGCCTTAGTTTGATTGAAATTGCTTGTTGTAGTTGAGAACTACACCTCATTGTTTGTGTTTCTTTGTAATTATGAAAATATATGCTTGTATGTGAAGAAGTCTTGTTGCCATGTGTTGATGTTCATGTTCCATTCTATTATGGTTGGGGCTCGGGGCCAATGGGGAAAGATGGCTTCTCTTTTCCCATTGGATGTCTTGGTTGGGTGGAGAGCGTTGCCTTTCCCCCTTCCTTGTTGTGATTCAAAGATGAATAAAGATGAAGAATTCAGCATGTTCCTGTTTGGAGCTCGAGAAAATAGTTTTGACAAAGAATCCTTTTTGTAAATTTTTAAAAAGAAATCCTTCCCACTTCAAGTGGATGAATGTAATTGTTATTGAGATGTGAAATGCATACCTTGTAATTGGAAGTTGTAAATCAATTTGAGAAATGTTAAGAAGAATCATACTTATCTATTTTATTTGGAAAAGAAAAGGTGAATGAATTTTTGTATCTTGCATGTGAAATGTGAAAACCAAATCAGTAGGAAAGAAGTTCAGTTGTAAGTTTACTTGAATTATCAATCAAGGATAGCATTGATCCTTTTAAATTTGTATTGATGTCAATGAATGAAGATCTGTTGAAAAGGAATAAGAATCTCTGTTTTGGAATGTAAAAAAAGATGCTTATGAAATGAAATTCAACGTTATTCCTTTGCAAAAATCGTCATGTTTAAATTAAAAATCGAGATGTATTTTAATTAGAATTGAATGTTTGAATTGTGAAGAAATGAAATGGATCAATTCATAATCTTATGCTCATCCAAAAGACAAATCACCAAACCAAGAAACTCACTATTTTTAATTTAAAACTCGGTAATGTGCATTTAAATAAAATGAGCATTTCGACTTTATACTCAACAATGAATTATGAAACTTTAAATTTATACTTTGGAAGACTTGAGGAATCCAAATTCACTAAAACAGTGCAAGAATAAATCTCTGAAACTCAAAGAATTTCAATTCGGAGCTTGCAGGGTCGTTTTTCCCATCAATTGTCAGAAAATTGCAAACTTATATAAATGAACAAATTGACTTCACTAAAGCACTCTAAACCTCCCCTAGACTGGTCCTCCATATCCATTTAACATGTTGAGGGAAGGAGGAGTTCAAATTTAACCAAATTGACAGTTGGAAAAACTGCCAGTTTTGAATTTAAAACCTGCAGATCGTTTTCCTAAAATTGACCCTCAAAACTCTATCAAAAATCAAAATTGATGTTTGTTATGCAAAGAGGACTCCGAGAGCTTTCCGGAAAGTCCTTGTTTGCCTAAAATGAAGCTTCCTGTCAAAAGTTATGGCCATTTGAAGTTTTACTTCAAAATGGCCATCCCAAACAAAAAATGAAATAATTCGACCTTAGAAAAATTTAAATTTTGAACTTTGGAAAAATTTCTCAAAAATTTCTGGCCCCGCCACCCTCTCATCTTATCAGAAGTTTCCACGTGGCACCTTGGAGGGGTGGGCCCTTAAAAAAAAAAAAAAAAAAAAACTTGGCTTTTTGAAAATTTTGCCTTGGGAAAATTTTCACAAATTTCCCCGCAACCCCGTGGCCCCCAACCAATCACGTGCTGACACGTGGCAGGGGGTGTGCGCGGATCAAAATGGAAAAACTTAACCCTTTTGCCCTTTGGAAAAATTTCACTTTTTCCTCCGCCTACCCTCATCCCCGTAGCCAATAGGATGTTGACACGTGGCATTTGGGAAAATTTTCCCAATTTTCTCCGTATCCTCGTGGATCTCCAAGGAAAAAGTTTCCCCTAAAAATCCGCCCGGCCATAGCTTGAGTTTTACAAGGAGTTAGGAGGACTTCCTTTTATGGTTGGAAAGGTGAGAAAATTTCCTATCCAATGAGCCTAGTTTATGAGAGTTTTGATAAATATAAGTGTGTGAAAAAAATCAGTTGAAATTCGGGCTTGATAGAGAGCATGCCTGGCGATAAATTTCTCCCTGAACCTTAATAAAACTTGTAACCTCCAAATTGGAACCTAGTAAACTTGTTATAAGATAAAATTGGAAATCTTGTGTTTGGTTAATCATAATTTGTTCCGGAACCTATTTAGTTTTAAACTAGTGTCTTCCAACTTGGTTGTAGACTCTTCCTATAAAAAAATTATTCCATAATTATTCCTAATGTGTTTCTTGGTCTCAAGTGGTAGTTGAAGTGGGCATTACACTTGGTATCAGAGCAAAGGTTCAAAAGCTTGGACTATTGGGCACACTCAAAAAATTGAGACTTGAAACCTAAAACTAGCAAATTGATAATCTAGAAAACAAAACTAATTGAAAATTGAACATGTTAGTAAACTTAGAAAACTGAAGGAAACTCAAGGTAATGAACTAACTCCCACTCTGGTCTATGCAGGGAGCTCAGACGGAGCAGGAGGAACGTTCACAGAGGCTCAGAGTCACCACCACCACCTCCACCACCGCCACCACCACCACTAGACCAGGGTTTAACAACTATCCTACCACAGATTTTACAGACCCTCCAGGATGTTAATGCCGCCTTATGTGGAGGATCAGTAGGAGGGCACTCAGGTAGATAGGACAGAGATACTTCCATTGAGGGACATGCACCTCCTCCACACAGTGAGGAAGATGGAGGAGAGAATTTTCATGGAGAGTTAGCTAGAGCAGAGTCTCCTTTGAGGGGACATGGTGACCATATTTCAGGATAGAGAGAGAGGTCTCGGAGCCCTAGGCTCGGGGACAGGTAGGTAGAGAGGCCCAGAGGCCGTCAAACCACAGCTATAGATCACATTAGGGAGATCCTGAAGCTTAGGCCAACACAAAGATTCTCGTGACACAGTGGGTTTCCCGAGCGCAGAGGCTTGGCTGGTTAGCTTGAGCAGTTGCTTCAAGTGTGTCCTTGTTCTAGCAACACGAAAGCTTATGTTTTGATCCATCTACTGAAGGATGGAGCTGGAGTATGGTGGAGGACAGAGGAGCAAAAGCTCCATATAGATTCAGAGACAGTCACTTAGGATTTATTTGAGGAGAGATTCAGGAGTAGATACTTGCCACGGAGATTCATACAGCAGAGGATCGATGAGTTCCACGACCTTCGACAGCTTCCCTTACAAAGTGGCCAAGTATGACAGTAGGTTCTGGACCTACTACAAGACGTTGATTACATGCAGGATGAGTAGGTACAGATCCACAGGTTCATCTGAGGCCTTAATATAGACATTAGAGGTGCAGTTCGGATCCACCGCCACGACATTAGCAGAGGCCGTTGAGAAGGCCTACATTGCAGAGGAGACTCGGGGTAAAACCCAGCAGGCTAGAGACCGGTCAGGAGCCGTATTCAGCAGTTGCAGGATAGTAGATCGAGGGGGTCAGCTCCTCCTCCTCGTGGTGGTCAGCATTCTTCGTAGTCATCTTTCAGACCACAACAGCAGCAGCAGAGCAGTCCCACCCACTGTTTAGGCCTCCTCAGAGAGCTAATGCACAGAGAGGTCACAGTATGGGGCCTCCTCCTAGGGGACCCACTAGGACACAGGGTGGAGCTAGAGCTCAGTCGGTAGGAGCTCGACCACAGAGGCCACAATAGACTATAGCTGGATCATCAGGATCCACAACACCTACCTCTAGGGCACCTTCTGGCAGTGTCGCTCCTTGGAGAGGTTCAGGGGTTGCTTCAGGTGTGGAGTAGCGGGACACTTTTGGAGAGATTTCCCCCATAACCCTAATAAGGGTAAGGCACCCATCTCAGAGCCTACAGTCGAGACATGGGATAGAGTCACAGGATCTATGCAGCGGTTGAGAACCGCCAGGCCGAGCACCAGAGCACGGTCATTGAGACTACATGTAGCATTGGAGGTGTTCCTACTTCTATATTGTTTGATTTTGGTTCTTCTGATTCATTTATTGCACCATCCTTGGTAGAGCGATGCAGGTTGGTGGCTGTTAGACAGGGTCATAGTTGGGATGTCGAGATGGCTTCAGGAGTCAAAGTCTCTGTAGACTCCTTAGTAAAGGAGTGTGTTGTTAACTTGGGACCTTTCACCACCACTTTAGATCTCTGCGCATACTTCCTTTGGGCTCGTATGGAGTCATTTTAGGCATGGATTGGTTGTCTGCACATAGGGCTAGGATGGATTGCTATCATAAGACTATATCTTGTGTAGACGATCTTGGAGTTGAGTCGGTGATTTCTGGGGTCAGGAGACCTATTTCTATTCACACTATCTCTACTATGCAGCTCAAGCGGTGTGTGCGACGGGGTTGTCAGATGTATGCAGTCATAGTTAGTGACCGAGACAGAGGATGGATCTAGTGGGCCATCACTAGATGACCATCCCATTTTGAGAGAGTATGTAGATGTGTTTCTAGGGGAGCTACCGAGGATGCCACCCCCACGTGAGATTGATTTCCATATTGATCTGGTTCCAGGAGCAGAGCCTATCTCACGAGCTCCTTATCGGATGACCACCCTAGAGCTCTATGAGCTCAAGTTGCAGCTTGGAGGGCCTTTTAGAGAAAGGCCTTATCCATCCTAGTGTATCCCCTTGGGGTGCACCGGTTATATTTGTTAAGAAGAAGGATGGATCCTTATGGTTGTGCATAGACTATCACCAGCTTTGAATAAGGTAACGATCAAGAATCGTTATCCCCTACCACGCATTGATGACTTGTTTGATCAAATGAAGGGAGCCACGGTGTTCTCTAAGATTGATCTCAAGTCTGGGTACCATCAGTTGAGGATTACAGAGGCAGACATCCATAAGACTGCTTTTCGTACGAGGTATGGGCACTATGAGTTCACAGTGGTGCCTTTCGGTTTGACGAATGCCCCCGCAGTGTTTATGAGTTTGATGAATGGGGTATTCAGGACCTTTTTAGATCACTTTGTGCTCATTTTTCTTGATGACATTATGATTTACTCACGTACGCATGAGGAGCACGAGGGGCACCTTCGTCAGGTTCTTCAGTGTCTTTGTGAGCAACAACTTTATGGGAACTTGGAGAAGTGTGCCTTCTTTTAGTCAGAGATTTAGTACTTGGGTCATATCATCTCGGGAAGGTATCGCAGTCGATCCTTCCAAGATTAGAGCCATTATGGATTGGCCAGCACCCACTACAGTGACAGAGGTGCGCAACTTCATGGGGTTAGCAGGTTACTATAGGAGATTTGTTTAGGATTTCTCTCGGATAGCACACCCCATCACTTCCCTTCAGCGGAAAGGGAAGAAGTTTGTTTGGTCAGACAGGTGTGAGTAGGCCTTTAGGACACTGAAGGAATATCTCACTTCAGCACCCATTCTTGCAGTGCCAGATCCACATGGTGAGTTCTTTGTTTGCACAGATGCTTCGTTGGCAGGCCTTGGAGGTGTTCTTATGCAGGAGGGCAGAGTTGTAGCTTTTGAGTCTCGCAAACTCAAGGATCATGAGCTTAATTATCCTACCCATGATCTTGAGCTTGCGCAGCATGCTTTAGTTCGATGGAGACACTTTCTTCTTGGTCGAGATTCACACTCAGGATAGATCATTTGAGTCTTCGCCACCTTTTCACGCAACCCAATCTAAACGCTCATCAGAGACATTGGATGGAGTTTCTTTGTGAGTATGACATGGAGATAGAGCATGTGAAAGGGAAGGAGAATGTGGTTGCAGACACTCTCAGCAGACGGAGGCATTTGAGCATGGCTACTTCAGTGAGCACAGATTTACGGAGCAGGATCCTTCAGCAGCTTCCTCTTGACAGTTTCTACATTGCAACCCGAGCAGAGATTGAGTCCCAGAGACCCCTTGAGGGGAAATTTGATGGTTTCTCACTAGAGGCAGATGGTCTTCTTAGGCACAGAGGTTGGATTTATGTTCCTAGAGATGGAGGCTTGAGGCAGGACATCTTGACAGAGGCACATCGTGCACCCTATTCAGCCCATCCCGGGTGAAGAAGATGCACGCCACCTTGAGATAGTTATATCATTGGAGAGGACTTCGCAGGACGTGGCTCAGTTTGTGTCACGTGTTGTTTAGAGTGCCAGAAAGTGAAGGCCGAGCATCAACATCCAGCTGGCCTTCTCTATCCTCATGCTATACCGAGTGGAAATGGGACACCATTTCCATGGATTTCATTGTTGGGTTACCAATGTCGAGATATCACCACGACGCCATCATGGTCACGGTTGATAAATTGACAAAAGTAGCTCACTTTTCCCCAGTGAAGACCACCTATAAAGCTAGTGCAGTGGCACATGTTTACTTGGATGAGATTTTCAGGTTGCATGGGATTCTGCGGAAGATCATTTGTGACCGCGATCCTTTATACACTTCACATTTCTGGACTACCATGTAGTATGTTCTTGGGATGAAGATTAACTTCAGCACAGCTTATCACCCTGAGACGGATGGACAGACTGAGAGGGTGAATCAGATATTGGAGGATATGCTCAGGATGTACGTGATGGATCAACAGTCTAAGTGGGAGGAGTATCTGTATCTTGTGGAATTTGCCTACAATAATAGTTTCCAAAGTTCTATAGGCATGGCTCCTTTTCAGGCCTTGTATGGTAGGGAGTGCAGGACACCCCTTAATTGGGATAGGTTAGAGGATAGGGTATCTCTTAGACCCACTCTCTTACAGGACATGGAGCAGTAGGTAGTGTTGATCAGGCAGAGATTGCAGGAGGCACAGGATAGGCAGAAGAAGTACGCTGATCAACATAGAACCGAGCGTAATTTTGATGTGGGCATGAAGGTTTTCCTTCATGTTAGGCCACATAAGAGCCCGATCCGTTATGGAAAAGGTTCTAAGTTAGCTCCTCGGTTCGTTGGACCTTTTGAGATCTTGGAGTGTATCGGCCCGTTGGCCTACCATCTAGCATTGCCACCCAGCTTGTCTCGCATACATGATGTGTTTCATGTTTCTATTCTTAGGAGATATATCATAGATCCTTCTCATGTGCTGGATTGGACATCATTGTAGGTGTAGGATCAGGGACAGTTGATGGTGGAGCCCATCTGTATCATAGATCGCAGGACCCTGGGCCTTCGAGGTAGAGAGATTGATCAGGTACGGGTGCAGTGGGACAGATATGATGAGACTGCAGCCACTTGGGAGGATGCTACTGCTTTACGAGTACAGTTTCCACATTTGTTCCAGTGACTTCCAGGAGGAAGTCAAGTCTAAGGGGAGGGGGATGTAGTGCCCACTTTCCTTAGACACTATTCAGATACTGATCCTGACACTATTAGTCACATTTTGGATATTATTATGTTTTGATTAGTATGATGGTTAGATGTTAGATCCTGGATTAATATTGATCTAGATTCAGATATTTTGCTTGAGGATCATTGAGACATTTTTATTATTATGTGGATGATGATATACTAGTTGACATGGACAGGTTATTGATGTTAATTTTAGACATGTGACATTGATTATTATGAATAGCTCTAGTATATAAATCTATTGGATGATGATATAGTTACAAATTGAATTTTAATGATAAATATTGAATCTTGATATTGTTGTGATTCGGATTTAATGTTTATATATCATTTGGATGTTTTGATATGGCCACGAGGCCGAAGGAGGTATTTTGCATTTTGCAGGTTAAAAAAAATCACAACAATGTCGGGGGACTGGAGACTAACCATATTGGAATTCAGTGTGAAATCAACAAGGTCACCATGGCAACTGTGTTTGATTGTGTGTTTAGTTGTTAGGAGTTCCCATGGGGGGATTTCCATTATTGTGACCATAGGGGCATATGTGTGTTTTTATTATGTGTTCCCTTTTTAATTATTGTTGTGTGTATTTTATTTGTAATGTGCTTTTGTTTTAATTATTTTTAAAGTGATAGTATTATGTGGGAGTCATATAGTTAAAATTTAATTAAATTAAATGGGATGTGGAATGTGAAATTAAATGTTTTTGCCTTGGTTGAAAATAAAATTTGATTTATATATTTTATAACCTTATGGTAATTAAATAAATCTTATGCCAAAAGGTTGTCATAAATAAATGTCATAGAAGTTAATGCATTTTAGAAGAGTGTGTAAGTTACCAAGTATGGGTTGTGTAAGAGGTTGTAAGGCTGATTTTGGAAGGTCAAACACTCCTTCCTCTTTGAAATTCGAATTTGGCCTTGAAGGACAAATTTGGAGGCTTGTGGGACAAGTTAAACTTGTCCCACACCTCTCAAAAACCTCCACCAACCATGATTATAATTTTAGAGTCAAAAGCAACTTATTTTATTATGTTTTGACATGATTTTATGAAAGAAGTGATTGCACTTGCCTTACAAATTTTAAATGCATTTTCCTTTTGGGTATGGGTTGAGTTTTTGTATGTAAGTAATTTTGTCATTCACATTCATTGTGATGTATTTGCATTTGATGTGATTTCATTTTGGGATGAGGAAAAATGATGTGGCATCCCACTTGGAATCCACATCATCCTCTTCCATCCTCTCCTTTAAAATGGAATTTCTTCCTCATTTGGAGGTTGTTGAAACCTTGCCATTTGCTTCTTGGGGTCAAAATTTTTCTCTTGCATTGGGAGCTTGTTCTTGTGGAAGGAGCTTGGACTAATTTGCATGCTTTGAATTTGCTGTTTTGGGACTGATTTGAGCAACAAGAATCTGTTGTTTGAAAGCAAATCTCCATTATGGAGAGGTAGGCTCTAATTCTTTTAAATTGTTGTTTTCCCCTTCTTGCATGCAAAACATTGAATGGTATTGTGTTTGCATTCTTTGAGGGCTGGGTAGAATGCCTAGGACATGGTGTAAAAAGAGAAGACTATGGGGTTTCAAATGGGGGGGCATAAGGAAACTGTCATTGGCATTTGTTCTTTGTGGAGGGAGTGTTGGTTTGGGATCCACCTAGGAAAGGAAATAGCTTGCATTTCCTACTTCTTGGGGGCATAAGGGATAAATTTGGGGGGGGCATAAGGAGGGGTTGGGAGATATAAGGTTTATGGGATTTGATTGAGTTTATGGCGGGTTGCTTTTGGTGGATGCCCAATTCCAACATGGGAGGCATAAGGAGACCCTCATAGATCTTGCTCTTGTTGGCTTCCTTGCTTGGAGAAGGAGCCTTAGTTTGATTGAAATTTCTTGTTGTAGTTGAGAACTACACCTCATTGTTTGTGTTTCTTTGTAATTATGAAAATATATGCTTGTATGTGAAGAAGTCTTGTTGCCATGTGTTGATGTTCATGTTCCATTCCATTATGGTTGGGGCTCGGGGGCCAATGGGGAAAGATGGATTCTATTTTCCCATTGGATGTCTTGGTTGGGTGGAGAGCGTTGCCTTTCCCCCTTCCTTGTTGTGATTCAAAGATGAATAAAGATGAAGAATTCAGCATGTTCCTGTTTGGAGCTCGAGAGAAAATAGTTTTGACAGTCATCCTTTTTGTAAATTTTTAAAAAGAAATCCTTCCCACTTCAAGTGGATGAATGTAATTTTTATTGAGATGTGAAATGCATACCTTGTAATTGGAAGTTGTAAATCAATTTGAGAAATGTTAAGAAGAATCATACTTATCTATTTTATTTGGAAAAGAAAAGGTGAATGAATTTTTGTATCTTGCATGTGAAATGTGAAAACCAAATCAGTAGGAAAGAAGCTCAGTTGTAAGTTTACTTGAATTATCAATCAAGGATAGCATTGATCCTTTTAAATTTGTATTGATGTCAATGAATGAAGATTTGTTTGAAAAGGAATAAGAATCTATGTTTTGGAATGAAAAAAAAAAGGGGATGCTTATGAAACGAAATTCAACGTTATTTCCTTTGCAAACTGTCATGTTTAAATTGAAAATCAGAGATGTATTTTAATTAGAATTGAATGTTTGAATTGTGAAGAAATGAAATGGATCAATTCATAATCTTATGCTCACCCAAAAGACAAATCACCAAACCAGTAAACTCACTATTTTAAATTTAAAACTGGTAATGTGCATTTAAATAAAATGAGCAGTTCGACTTTATACTCAACAATGAATTATGAAACTTGAAATTTATACTTAGGAAGACTTGAGGAATCCAAATTCACTAAAACAGGCAAGAATAAATCTCTGAAACTCAAAGAATTTCAATTCGGAGCTTGCAGGGTCGTTTTTCCCGTCAATTGTCAAAAAATTGCAAACTTATATAAATGAACAAATTGACTTCACTAAAGCACTCTAAACCTCCCCTAGACTGGTCCTCCATATCCATTTAACATGTTGAGGGAAGGAGGAGTTCAAATTTAACCAAATTGACAGTTGGAAAAACTGCCAGTTTTGAATTTAAAACCTGCAGATCGTTTTCCTAAAATTGACCCTCAAAACTCTATCAAAAATCAAAATTGATGTTTGAAATGCAAAGAGGACTCCGAGAGCTTTCTGGAAAGTCCTTGTTTGCCTAAAATGAAGCTTCCTGTCAAAAGTTATGGCCATTTGAAGTTTTATTTCAAAATGGCCATCCCAAACAAAAAAATGAAATAATTCGACCTTAGAAAAATTAAAATTTTGAACTTTGGAAAAATTTCTCAAAAATTTCCACAACCCCGCCACCCTCTCATCTTATCAGAAGTTTCCATGTGGCACCTTGGAGGGGTGGGCCCTTAAAAAAAAAAAAAAAAAAAAACTTGGGTTTTTGAAAATTTTGCCTTGGGAAAATTTTCACAAATTTCCTCGCAACCCCGTGGCCCCCAACCAATCCAATCACGTCTTTGACACGTGGCAGGGGGTGTGCACGGATCAAAATGGAAAAACTTAACCCTTTTGCCCTTTTGGAAAAATTTCACTTTTTCCTCCGCCTACCCTCATCCCCGCAGCCAATAGGATGTTGACACGTGGCATTTGGGAAAATTTTCCCAATTTTCTCCCTATCCCCGCGGACCTCCAAGGGAAAAGTTTCCCCTAAAACTCCGCCCGGCCATAACTTGAGTTTTACAAGGAGTTAGGAGGACTTCCTTATATGGTTGGAAAGGTGAGAAAATTTCCTATCCAATGAGCCTAGTTTAGGAGAGTTTTGATAAATATAAGTGTGTGAAAAAAACTAGTTGAAATTCAGGGCTTGATAGAGAGCATGCCTGGCGATAAATTTCTCCCTGAACCTTAATAAAACTTGTAACCTCCAAATTGGAACCTAGTAAACTTGTTATAAGATAAAATTGGAAATCTTGTGTTTGGTTAATCAGAATTTGTTTTGGAACCTATTTAGTTTCAAACTAGTGTCTTGCAACTTGGTTGTAGACTCTTCCTATAAAAAAATTATTCCATAATTATTCCTAATTTGTTTCTTGGTCTCAAGTGGTAGTTGAAGCGGGCATTACAGTTTACAAACCTGAACTTGTTGCTTCCCTTTTTCCATGTTGGTTTACTTGCGTTTGGTGCTTGAAACTTGCTATTTTTCCTTCTATTTTCCTCTTTAGAGGCATAAATACTTTGCAGCTTTTGTTCTTGTTTGATAGCTTTTTCAAACACTGTTTCCATCGAGGTAGGTCCATGAACATCTACCTCACCACCAATACTAGGATTCAATCCCATTATAAATTTTCTCACTCTAAAATTCTCATCCTTTTGATACAAAGGAACATATTTCAACAATCGAGTGAAACGTTCCCAATATTCTATAACTGAGTACTTTCCTTGAGTCAAATTTTGGAATTCTGCCATCTTTTGGAAGTAGGCCTTGAACTGCTCCCATGTGATCATACCAGAATCAATTCCTAGTTCCATTTTTGGTTATCCCACCAGGAAGATGCTTCATGGGACAATTGGTAGGCTCCTATACTGATTTTTATCCTCCGAGAATTCCCTAATCTCAAAATACTTTTCCATTTCAAAGAGCCAAGTTTTAACACCATCCCCAAGAGTTGTACCATCAAATTTAGGTGGGGATATTCTTTTAATGTCCCTTGCTAACTTAGCAGCCAGCCTTGCTTTCTTATTTTCCCTTTCATTCAGGTGCTCGGGTTGATCATCATATTTCTCATCACCTTGATTCTCATCCCTATGATCCTCATTTTCTTCACCACCCTGACCTTGTTGTTCTAAGGCAACAACTCGGTTTTGGGTGTCATTCAAAAGGTTGAGGATTTCTTCTAACTTAGCAGCTCGTATTATTTAGCACGTCATCAATATTTACCCCACTATCACTTGCCATACCAGCTCTTGTTGTCGGCCTAGCCATAGTTTCTGTTTTATAAAAAAGATACTTTTATTAGAACGTGTGTCCCATTAATGTCCAAGTGTCTGAGCCTCTAGCTCTGATACCAAAATGTAACACTCAAAATTACAAGAGCTGGAAAATGAGGATTTTTTTAAACATAAAAACAAATTACACAGTTGCAATCATACAGATTTATTTAATCAAATTCATTAAATCAAATTGGTTCTTTTGATCTATCTGATAACATCCATGTAAGCCATGTGTGGCTGAGAAGGGTGTATCCAGATCTCCACGATCTCCCTTCGTCACTACTTCAAGTGAAAATGCTTACTAGCATTTCGGCTCAACCTTTTAAAGGTCATGGGAACTATGTGAAAGTCCTTGGGTCTACCACGAAAATAATTTCGACTTCGTATTCTGGTATCTGACCATTGTCTACCTCATGTTCAGTGTTCAACTTCCCATGATCAGGTTACAGACAATTTTTATTTTAATTGGAGGACTTAGGTGATTAGACAATGCACAACCATCAATGCATTACTTTGGCCAAAGTTATCCGCCATGCAGGTTACGGCTAAACTCAAGACAACACACTAGTCTTATGAGTTTTAAGTCTTCCGCCACCTCAAAACTATCCCTTTCATAGTTATCTAGATCTTTATAGTTTGTTTTTATTTTATTTCCAATTTAACCTATCTTGCAATATTTTATATTGTGATAGATTCCAAAGGCCAACTAGGATCATTATGAGATAAGTACATTCGTTATGCTGAAATGTAACTATATCAACATTCTACATGTACTTATCCCTTAATATGCCTAATGTATCTTTCCATCTATTTACCATCCCATTTAGTTTCTCATTTCCTAATGTTTGATTCTTTAACTTTAAATTACCTTTTTATAATGATACTCTTCCATTCTCTATACAATAGGATTTACAATCTTAACATAATAATACCAAGTTTACCGAAAGGCTGAATTATATATATATATATATATATATATATATATATATATATATATATATATATATATATATATATATATTCCTTGATTAGCTACGCCACTAAATAGCTATTAAATTTAGAAATTAAAAGACAAATGATTGTTACAATAATTGTCCAATTATCGGCTTCATACATTGATTACTATCAAATAAATATATTTAACAATTTGTGAAAAGTAAGATTTCTCAACTCAAGTATTCATCATTTACTCATTTTGAGACATTATTACACACAAAGTAATTATCTCTTTATTAAAATCATAAATTACATATGTCGTTAAGGTGAATTATATAACCGGTATAATAACTCTCACATAGTGAGGTTTAAATATTTACAATGGGTCCAAGATCCCAATAAATTCAGTCAAAATTCTAGGATTTCATCCTTCTACAAATTGAAATCCAAGTATCTCATTTTGATCCATGCTACGATAAAACATCACAAAACATGAGTTTCCGTACATCCGAAAGTAACGGCTAATGGTCCTGCAAGACTGGAGTAGTGGTATGATGTCAATTCAAAATGAACTAGCATGAATATTAACTCTATTTTCTGATGCAATTAATTAGTAAAATAAGAAAGGATATACATGTTGTTTTATCAACAAGCATATGGTAATACAACTCAAAATGTATTACTAGCAGGTTTCTATAAAGATACAACTATGGATGCACACAAATAGAACAACCCATTTCTATTTCAGTGATCATGTTCCCTCCAATCACACAGGTCAATACATCCGTATTTCAGCTTCAATCAATAAGTATTTGACATTTAAAATTTCTACATAACTCGTAAAAACAATATGATTAAGAAGAGTATTTCTTTCCCCTTATTTTTAATAAGTTACCATCACAAAAATAATAATAAAACCATAATCATTCAACCGCAAGAAAATCATACTTTACTTGGTATAGATTTAAATACTATTTTTCTTACTTTCCAAATCAACAGCAACTTAACAAAACTGTCTGAAGTCATCATTTCTAAATACCAATTAAACATATTCTCTCAAGGTGATGAGCAGCTCATCGTATCATCCAAAAATGTCATTAATCAAGTAAAATAAAAATTATTTTCTTTTCAGTCAATGAGCAGCTCTACAATTAGCACAAATATCACCATATTTACATTACTTTAACGTGTTCTATCTGGTAACCGAACAGCCTAACAAAACAATATAGCGGCACGATGATTACATCATTTAAACATACTCTTTTTAGTAAAAGAACAACTAATGATTTCTTTCATAAGATATCATTATAATAAACCCAATCATGCCTCTAATTAATCATTGGTGCATTTGGGTCAAAATGTCCTAGCTTTTATCCCCTTACTAAGACAAGAAATTTCTTTTTAACATTCTTACAATAAACCAAGTCGTATTGTCAGGCTGGAAATTACAAGCTAAATGCCTTTTTTTTTTAATTATTCACACATGACAACACCCCCATTTATACATAATGATAAAATTTCTGAAAAATGCAGCCCCATGCAAGAGCTTTGACACCCGCAAATTATCATTCAAAAGATCTCAATAAATTAAAAATCAGACCTACATATAACAGCCAAGAAGATAAATACAAAACCTCCAACTGATTGCAAACCCACATTGATTGGGTTACCCAAATCGATTCATTTATGCAAGTCGATTTGTATACCCAAATTGATTTGGGTATCAAATCGATTTGTTTACAGAAAATACACAACCAAATTCTAGTTTAACAAAATGAAAACCCACAAGCACAAATCGATTTTAAACACACAAATTCACAAAACATTTTTCCTTCTTCCTGTACAGGAAAAACCCAACTCTTTTCCTTTCAGGTACAATTTATCATAATGCAACGAAGGAATTTTTAACCTTTCTTCTACTTTATTTTTGCAGATCAAAACCCAAAACCCCATCTGCATTTTTTTTGTGTTTAGTTAAAATCACACAAAGAAACTAAAAAGAATACAAAATCCATCAATTTCCTTTTCAAACTGCATCTCCAAACGATTAAATCAAAAGCTATCCACAAATTCCTTGATTTCCATTAAAAACAGAATGTGTATTTCCTCATTTTTTACCAATAATGCAGCAAAGAAAGGAGAAGATATTCATGCCTGAAGTAAACCCAAAATCAAAAACTTTCTACTCTTCCAACTCCAACAAGTTGAATCCTTCTTTCCTCCAAAACTCACGTAGGTATTCCAGAAGGGGAGAATGAAAAATAGACCAAGGAGAAATAACAGAAAAAATATAATGAAAGAGACTATAGTTGGGCGGCATATTGGAGAATTTTTGGCTTCCCAATGCTGGTACGTGTACTAGTGCATGTCGCACACTTGTGCCATGTGAAGGTGTTTCACTTTATGAAACCCATAAATTTCAATATCTAAATAAAAAACTTTTGGCTTACATGTCAAATCCCTCTAAAATATATATACTAATTAATATTTCATACACATTTTTTTACTTTAGTTGTTACCCAACTTAATGGTTAAGTAAAAATTAACCTTCATAATACAAGTCCACATATCTCCCACAATATATTACCATAATAATTAGTTGAATTTCCAGGTTTATATAAAACATTCCAATAACGAAAATCACCAAGTCCGTAAATCATAATTTAAATATTCTCATAAAGTTGGCTTAATATAGCTTAGTCAAATAAAACAGAGGCAATTATCATCGCGGTCATGCAAAATTCGAACAAAAAAAAGACGACCAATCCGAATTAAATAAAGTAATCAAATACAAAAACCTGAAAGATCCACAATCATTTATGAACTATTTTACCTACGATCAAGGTCTAATCACGTTTTAGGAAGGATCATCAAGGTGGGTGTGGGGTTATTCATTCCACAATGTCATGCCGTGTAGCAGAAGCTGTGGGTCATGACACAACGAACCAAATGAATTTTACACACAATGATGATCTCGTCTAATCCTGATTAGACTTATCCGTAGTTAATTTAACTTAGAAGAAATTGTTGGGATGTTACACACCCCACTTTCTCCTCTCGATTAGTTAAAGGTGTCATGTCAATGTTACCATAGGTGACTTAGGTTTATCCATTCAATTCAAGTTCTTTCATAACAATATTCATCAAGATATGCTTTTTGAAAAGCTTTGGAAATGCCCTTTCCCGATCTTCTTGAAGATGGTGCACACCCACCGGATCAAAATAAAAGGCCTAAATTCATCACGGAAATTTAAATGAGGGCTAAGAACATTTTTAAATCAATTTTGGAATGTTTTGAAAAGTTTCACAAGTTTTGGAGCAAGTTAAGTAAGAGTGAGTCTTGGAGGCCTAAGCAATGCACAGGCCAAAAAAATTGTTGAGCTTCGGGAAGTGATTCTGGGAGCTCGGAAGGATTTAAGAGTCAAACAAGATATATTTGGAAATTTTATTCAGAGATATACAATATGGTGAAATCATATTTTTCACAACATCTTGGTGCATCATGTCCCCATCCTATTTTTCACATACACATCCTCATAGCAAGAAAAAAATCCTAAACTTAATTGGTTAAATGGTATAATAAAGGTATGAAAATGACACGATTGGATTCATAAGGCCATTTTCAATCAAGTTAATATAAAATTTCATCAAAAACTCCACCGAAGCTCCGATATGGTCACGACAAGTTGTTCTCCAAAGAAGCTTAGCCAATTTTTGGGTTATAAATCCAACCAATGGGAGAGTGGCGCACTTTTTTGCACCAAGTGCACAAAATATTTGGTGTAAAAGGTGAAATAAAATTCATCCATACCTCATTTAGACCCATGGACCCTCCACATGACCAAGTTTTAGCTCTTTCTTGCAAGTTAAGCCCTCAGGCTTCATTTCCCACCCCCGCTCCATGCAATTGTGTGCTGCCACTTGTCAAGCCAAGGTGAGGGTGAATTTTTTTGTCCCATGTGCACCAAATACCTAGTGCACTTGGTGCAAAAAAAATCCCCAGCCCTCCCATGTAGTCTCTTGGTCACACATGTACCCTCGGGAGGCACTTAAAGTACAAATTTTAGCCCCTCTCTCATCCCTAACTGCCAATCACACTCATCCAAGTGGTCCAATAGGGTTAGGGCATAATTTTTTGCATGAAATATTTTGTGAAATAGGTGCAAGAAAGTGTGACCCATTCCTAAACACAAAAATATGTAAAAATCTAATCATTAGGTTGCCACTAAATGCTTTCGTTCTTCTCCATCTCACAAAATTTCTTCATTCCTCCATTGTTGTTGCTTCTAAAACCTTTCTAGCATCCCCTCCATCATTCCTCCATCATTCCATGTTGTTTCTATGAAATAAATCCACCCTTCTAAGCAAAATCTATGATCAAGAGCTGCTAAAAACCCTAGGGCACAAAAATGAAGAATTGCTCATAACTAATAAACTAGTGATCGAATCCCAGTGAAACTTGGAGAAAACATTATTAATCCAAACACCTTGAAGCTGGAAAAACCAAACCCATAAAGGATTACCAAATTTCTAATGGCATCCGTTTTAAATTATGTGCCCTAGGGTGTTCTTCCTTCATTTGTCGTCAATCCCGTAACATTCCCATTTTAAAGCTTTAGAAACAAGGGATTTTTTTTTTTCAATAGCATTCTCTATTCTAAATTATCATAATCTAGAACACACATTTCAAGTTTTTAAATAATTTTCTCTGTTCTAAATGATCATGATTTAGAACACATTCCATGCCAATCAATCTCATAACAGATAACCATATACAACTGTAATGACTCGATGAACTACCGATCTCTCATACAAAGACTTAGAGTTTCAATGGTCTCTCATTTCATGACTCGGTATTATACCGATCCTTCATGTTGACTCAATGTACTATATACTAAGTATGCTTGGTTCTCTTACCCTTTTTGGGGCATTGAAGTCTTTCGTTTAAGAGGCCTATCTGAATATTTGTTACCAATATTCATTTGAAATCCTACTTCTTAAACTAGGTGATATAGGACAACACAACTAGCAGCTTGCAATACTTTAGCCAAAGATTTTCACATGCCTTGCATGATCATATTCCTAGATGGCATACTCATCAACAAAATACGTCCTTCACCCCACTTCATCTCATTATCTAGAATAGTCTTCACCGACTCTTGTCATTCCTCTTGTCCAAGGCTTACCATAACCCAGATTAGCAACATAAAAAGGTATATAGCATCACTCATGGTGACTAAGGGTACATAGACATACTCAGTCAACCCAAGTCGATTGCGTGTGTCTAGTTACCTTTAGTCATCGTGAGTTTCCCCCTATACGAAGGCATGTCCCTAACCTGACCTAAGGTAAAACTAAGGTCAAGTCCAAGTTTATGTAGATCTAGATGATCCAATTCGGAAGGGTGTTGTGACGTGTCAGCTGCAACACTATGCCATTATGAAGACCCCGGTCTTCATGATGTCATAGTATTGTAGTTGGTGTGTACTAACATCCTACAGAATCACCTCATCTAGAAGTACATATCTAGTTAAGAAGTTAAACACTTACTTATCTTCTTAATTAAGATTCAATTTCAGCAACCCTACTGAATCCTTAATTTCTTTGTTCATTAAGGTTGCTAACCATTAATGATTGATAGTTACCATGCAGATAAATCATGATCAATCCCTCTTCCTAAAGGTTTGTATTTCATTCCACGGTATCTTATCATAAGATTCAATCTCATAACAGAATTAATATACCACGGTAAGATTATCTTACGTTGCTTAACCAAGTTTAAGCATGATTAATTTTAGATTTTGGTTCCTTGTTAATAGACTTCATTAATATGAAGTCTATTCATTACTTATGTATTTATTTCATTTTGATTTCCATATTCTGATTTGATTTAACCAGAGGGAGTATGTTTTCTCAAAAGGTATTAACAAATGCTTATCCCCTTAGAATAATTGTCTTTCTTTTATCTTTATATTCTTTTAGGGTTCATTGCTGCCATTTACTTTATACAAGAATTATAAATAGATTTCCCTCTTATTTACGTCATCTAGTAAACCTTCATGATCTAGTTATGTTTCCATCTATTTGTGCCAACTTAGAAGTTGCATTCGATAAAGGAATAAAATATCAATTCCCTTCCTATCAATTTCATTTGAGTTCAATTGAAATGATTCAAAATATATAGGTTCACTAGAGAGTAATGACAAGTTTACAAAATTTCCTTTACAATAACCCAAAGTGAATAATACATCAAATACAAACACCAATCAATATTTTTTCCCATTCCTCAAGTAAATTATACATTTTACAAGTCTAAAAATTTAGACT
Organism: Taxus wallichiana var. yunnanensis; assembly: GCA_018340775.1. Taxonomy (NCBI): domain Eukaryota; kingdom Viridiplantae; phylum Streptophyta; class Pinopsida; order Cupressales; family Taxaceae; genus Taxus; species Taxus wallichiana. The sequence continues at coordinate 27,629,873 of CM031235.1, forward strand.
TCATTCCTACCAATCTGCATTGATAAACTCAAACAAGAATATAACTTTTCCCTTTTCAATTATATTACAATAAGAATAATAATTCCTCATAAAAGATGCAGCCTTTAGGTAAACACAAGAGGCATCATAAAAGAACTTGTCTTCTTTTGTCACTTACAGAATCCATCTGCAAAAATTGCTAGCATGGGTCAGTTCATCGAACTGAGCATGATAAACACTAAACGTTAAAACGATGTGCTTTCAACTAACTATCTCATAAAAAGAACTCTGCTTTTATGAAACATTTAGCAATTCAGATAGATATCTCATAAAGGAATGAGGATCCTAACAAGAAGGTCAGAATAAGCAATCCACAATACATTATGTAAGTATCATGATCAAAGCAGCACTCTTCAACCAGTAATTTCACAAGAAGGATTACAACAGATAAGTGATAATACATCTCAATTACTTATCAAACTCATACTATAGATGCATGTAATTCTTTCTTGATTCAAACAAGTGTTCAAGAAGGGTACCACCCTACAATTCTCAGAACTGAACTATTTTAAAGAAGCAATTAATCATAATCCACAACACTAACATAACTCTTCATACAATATCAGAAGCCAAATTCATTCTATCAAAAAGGATGGAATTAGGATGAACCAATTAATATTCTACACAAGAATTCCCTTCTTTCCAACATTGAATCAATATCAATCCAATTCCAATTTATCGATTCAAGGAAATAAGAAGTGCAGGATCCCGCCTAATTACCCATTCAGCCTCAACATGGTTAATATAGAGGAAAGAAAACAACAGTTGAAAAGTAAACAACTTAAGTCATCCTTTAGTGTTCAATGAACAACATGGTATTTAACAATTCAAAGAAGAGAAAGAACCGAATGCAATTCCTTCTTACATTTGAAGAAAAACAATGATGCATACCTAGCTCAAAAATAGAGAGAAGATCCCAATAATCCATCCTATTAAAAGGTTAAACACAGTTGACATCCCAAGAAGACCAGACTGATCCTTACCTAACAACATCTAGATCCAACAAACACTACCACACAAACAACATATTCAAAATTGAATCGATATAAGATAACAACAGAATCAAACAAGGTATGGTCCAAGAAAGGTCTTCTCATCAAGTAAAGAGAACATTCATAGCAACACAAAACTCGATACAAGTTTCCAAGGCAAAAAGCTTAACAACTAATTCCTTAGCTTCATTTCAAGAAGATAACCTCGGTTCGGACATTTCCTTATTTCCCAAATAGAGAGAAAACTACAAGGTATTCCTATGTACTCAAGAAAAATGAATACAAGATACAACCAAGCCATCCATATACCCACCAACAGAATCAAATAAACATTCCATACGTAAGAAAGAAAGAAAGGGATCCATCCTATATTCAAACAAGATGAAGGCAATTCAAAGGGAGGTTCAACCCCAAGTCGGTTCTCAAAATCAAACCCAAAAGAAGGAGAAGAGTAAAATCGAACCCTTCTAACTCATATACTTCAATTAACTAAAATAGAATTAATCCATTCTTTCAACAACTTCTATAGATGTACATCAAAAGATTATTCACAAACTAATTCATACATGGAGGAGAGAGAGAAACATCAATATCCTCGCACAGTCCCAAGAGAAGAAGTTAAATCGTAAATATTTCAAGCAAGGAAGAATCAAACTGAACAAAATCCTCTCTTAACAGTTCCAAAAAGTTCATAAATTCAAAACGTATTAAGCTCAGAAGGTGTCAACATATCACTGTTTCTTTAAAACAAGTTTGAATCCACAAGAAAACAACGAATCCAAAGACCCATTTCAACATAACTTAACAACAGTGATAAAATTCGAAGCCACTTCATATTTTAACTGAAACATCAATTTTTCTTACCTTCTCCTAACAAAGGAAGATATTCCCAATCAAATTTTTAAACCAACATTATTTTTCCTTAAACCATTTTAGCACAGGAGTTCAGAAGTCCACACGACTTAAGCAACCTTCTAGTTTCAAATAAATAAACATGATTTACTCAAACATGCATCAAGAAAAATACCCATTTTGAATCTTTTCCAAACAATAAAATCAAGCGAAGATCTCAAAGCAAAAATACACCAAGGCATTTACACAAAACCATTCATTTTTGTAAGAGCAGAGTTCTTTTAATGAAGACGCTTAATAAAAATCAAAACTATTTAACAAGAAGAGCCTATCATGCCTAATAAAATTTCTTGTTGATTTGCAGAAGATCTCCACCGAGCTTCTCAAGAATATATTCTTTTCAACCAACATCAATAGTCAAATCTCCCAACTTCCTCTATGTTTCCACAAGTTCAGAAACAACCCGAAGATACCCACGATTCCAATGGGTCGAAAAACAAGCTTGCTGGTTCGAAGAACCTAAACTCTCATGCAGAGAAAAAACCAGAAAGATCCAAATGACCAACAACTTTCTCCAATTCCTCCTGCCTAACTCCTAGGTAGTTTCCTCCACTGAGCCCGAGGCTATTGAATGTATTGAATGCATTGAATTCCATTTCCCCCTCTTTCCTTACACCACCGCCACTTCAAATTTGGTGAAACAAAATTCAAAAACTTCATTCATTTTAAATTTAGGAATGATTCCATCTAGGCATCCCACCATCTTCTTATACCTCCACCAATCTTGACGAATTTAAGATGTAAGGAATGAAATCAATTCACATTAATAACTTAAAAATCACTGCTAGTAACCTTCCATTTGCCAAGTGACCCTTTGGTCCCCTTTTCATCTTAGTAATAGTTTAGGTTACATTAGCATTGGTTTGGGTTTTTCCACCTTAGTTCTTAGGTTAGTTCAAGACTTCTAGCCTTATAACATACCTCCTTATGTTAGGTTATCACCTCTTAGATTAGAATTTATATAAGGTAAGAAACACAACCTAGTTTTTGGTATCAACCAAAATAGTTTAGTAATAGGTCCTAGGTAAGTATTATTACCTTAGGTCAAAAAATCCAATAGGGAAACATTATAGTTTGGGTCAGATCCAAATAACAACACGCATTCTGACCAAGGTTAAGGAATTTTCCTTATTAGCCCACAACAGATCCTTAATCTCCTCACACTGATCAACGTTACAAAACATTAATAAAGGAGGTCCAAATTTACAGCTTTACAAAAGATGATGCCGAGTAAGGACACCTGAAGCTAGGTCCTTCACAATTTATAACAAAATATTGCTTGGTTCCATAATATGTTTCATTCAGCATGTCAATTAACAAGATGATAATAAAGAAGAATCAAGCATACCTTGGATCAATGGAATTGATTCAAGGTGTGTTGTTAGCATATGGAAAATGTGAAACAACAATATAGATTTACAACCTATATTTCACATAACATAATGGTTTCACTTCCAAGTAAACAGAATTACAGCTAGCATGAATTCGAACAATAATAACTTATCCATTGCAAACGTGATTTTCAACGTCAAAAGAATACACCTTCCTAAGACAAATCACAAGTCAACATTTGCAATGTCAAAAGTGGAAGTCATCATAGTAACGGTCATGACCAAGATGTTACATACCTTCCTCCTTAAAAGAATCATTGTCTCGATGATTAACTTAATCAAACCATTAAGGTTTTAGGAAAATTTAATTATTTTCCTTTCATTCATATGTCCATAACAGGACTGAATTTGAAAAATTCAAGTTTTCAAAACAATATTTAAAATAGTTGTCAAATTGTTTAGTAACTGCCCAAGCTTGGCAAATTTAACATCAAAATATGGATTAAAATTTTCATATTTTATCAATTTTCAGAATCAATTATGATCAAACAAGTATGGAAAAGCAGATCTCATATCTTTGAGATTTTCCCAGGTTGCACTTTCTTCATTAAACTGGTCCCACTGGACCTTACATTCACTTATTTCACGATTTCTTAAGCACAAATGGCGAGTTTCCAACACTCGAATGGGTTTAACCACGATTATTCCTAGGTCTTGGATATGCAAGGAATTCTAATTCAAAACATGTGATAAATCTGAAATGTATTTCTTAAGCAAAGAAATATGGAAAACATTAGGCATTCGCGATAAAGTAGGAGGTAAAGCTAAACGATAAGCAACAATGGGTTGTTGGTGAGAAAATTTATCGGGTGGACAAACTTGTGGATTTCTTGCCAATGCTCTGGGAATCTAAGTCCCTCTACTTAACCGGTGCAACTGTCATATATGTGCATGCACAAGAAAGTGTGGATTTCTATGGTGGTCTTTCGACCGGGGATCCAACAGGGGCACTCCACTGACCTGCGGAAAATCTAGCAATATCTTGCTAGGGAAGTCTTCGTCTATAGAGTGGAAAAGGGGAGTGAGAAAAGAGGTAGGAGAACTAATGTTTTAGGTAGAAAATTAGATTCCTACACACACACTAGTTAGAAACTTCAACACATGCATTTATCGGAAGAAAAAACTCTGCGAATAGCAACAAGACCAAATAGAATTCACCGATCACCAAGTATCAAGAAACCCCTTAGTCAAAGAAAGCTAGAAACTCCTTCTTGTATTGATTGCTCAAATCAAAGTTGTACATAATGTGGGAATGGAAGAAATTTGAGAGGGGAAGAGAGTAGAATAAAATGGCTATCTCCTTTGCTTTCTCTAGGTACAATGCACTCTTGAGTCTACAAGATCAATTACCAACCCTTTGCAATGGGAATGGCGTTACAATTTATAGAATGAGAGGTGACTTATCGTCTTCCTCATGACCCTCCATATGCCTTAATATGACTTAAGACTATTCATATTCCACTTTAAATATTTAAGTCCCTTTTATAATAGCAAGGTGACTTAATTTACATTATGTTTCTAAAGTCACTTTTAAGTGACTTAAAGGTGAATCAAAAGTGCAAACCCCAACGAAGAATTAGAACATTTGAAAGTGAGAGAAGTTGGGGGGGAAGAGGAGAGAGAAGAGAGAGAGAGAAGAAAAAGAGTAGATGTCACCCGATGAAGTCCGTTGATCCTCGTTGATGGAAAGCTCCAAATGCAGTGAAACTCTGAATCTTCGAACTCCTTGCACATTGTGAAACTCCTCCAAATTAGCTCTCGAATGCTCACCCAGTTGAATGAACTAAGGTGGATCTCGAATTCCCTATGAAAAATGGCTAGGATGCTCCTGAACAATGATGTCCCCCTAAATGATTAGCCTTGTACATCCCATTGTGCCAAAACTTCTCTTTGAGTGTAACTTACTATTTTTAGTAAGTGTGAAAAAGTAACTCCCTCAATCCTTAGCTGAGTGTTGTGACCTTGATTCCCCTTTCTCCCTGCGTTCCTCACTTCTTTGGATCAAATTTATATTTTTAGCAGGTTTTCGAGGGCCCACTTACTATTTTTAGTAAGTGCCAAAAATTTCCATTCTGGTGAATTCTCAGCTATAGTGCACCTCTGATATCTTCATCTCCTTCGCAGGTTCTTTTGTTAATGACTTTCCCGAAATAGCAGTTCCTATGTAGTAGACCTACTATTTTTAGAAATTTGTCCTTTGGGAGTTGGATTGACGTGGAATGAAGTTTTTTTATATGGGTTTTTTCCCAATATCATCCCTTTGAAATTTTGGGCCCGCCCGCTTAATAATCTAGGAGATTTTAAAGTTTTAATTTTTAGACTTAGCAGTGCTTGCTTCCGAGTACAAAGAGCCATTAATGGACCTAAAAATTACAGGTCTGGTTTTCTCCTCCATTTGCAAATAAAATTATATATTTGATTTTGGTTTTTTCTTCTGTGCTTCACGTGTAATCTTAATTCGATCCGCAACCAGTTTGACGGAAATCCCACTTCTTTCTTCGTTGAGCCGAAAAGGAGATTTCTTCATTGTGGATGCTCTATCGCATGTGGGGGGAGTTTGAAGGTGTATTTTTGATGGTCTTGGATAGAGGAATGAACAGCAATAAATGGTTCATTGATTCGTGCACTGGTTTGCAAGCTTTGTTTAGATTTCCATTTTTTAGCTATGGGGATTTTGTTGTTCTCTTCTTTATTGTTCCTCGTTTCTCCTTAGCTTGATGAGGATTCCTTCTGAGACCTATACATCACCATGGGAAATGTATTTCAGTTCCTTTTTTGATCTGGTCTAAGCATTTTCAATGGTGGAGTGATGGTAGAATGTTGCAGAGGAAGAATGGAGGAAAGGAGTGCACATATAACTGTTAGAAGTTAGAAGTGGGAAAAGCGGCACTTGGAAATTTTTCAAAAATATATGCACAGTAGGGCTTGGGTGCATTTTTCCATGCTTTATTTCCCTAACCTTAGGGATGTGAGGGACATCAATTTCCACAATGAGCAAGATGGCGACACGTGGCACTAGATCCAACGACAGGGAATGAAGGAGGAAAAAGCTGATTTGAAGCACTGGGAGCTGAAAGGAGGTCACATGGGTGTCCAAAAGACTCCTCCTAGGGGATGGGAAAATTTTTACATGTCTGATATCCCCCACCTCAGGTACATAAGGGACATCAGTTTCCACGGTGGTCTTGGAGGTGACACGTGGCGCCCGATCCAACGGCAGGGAATGCACGCTCCAAATAAGCACCTAGGGGCTGAACTGCGGTCGCGTGAGTGTCCAGAAGACTCCCTATGGGGGTTGGGAAAATTTTTAAAGGTATGATGTCCCCACCTCAGGTGCATAAGGGACATCAGTTTCCATGGTGGTCCTGGAGCTGACATGTGGCGCCCGATCCAACGGCAGGGGATGAATGCTCCAAGAATGCACCTGGGGCTGAACTGTCAAGTCTGGAGGTCATATGAGGGCCCCATAGGTCACATGGGGGATGGGAAAATTTTCCAAGGTCTTATGTACCTGACCTCAGGGACATCGGGGACATGAAATCCCACCAAGCTCCTGGTGTTGACACGTGTCCTCTCAAAAATGACTAAGTCTTGAACTGTGTTTGAGAGGGTAACTTAGAACAAAGATAACTTGAGCTCCCGGTGGAATTTATTGGTGAAATTTTATATGATCCTGACTGGAAATGGAATTTTGAATCCAATTATGGGAGTTTCATGTCTTTATTTGGCCATATGATCCCTAAAAATCATATTTTTGATCTGGTACTCCACTTGTGCCTGAGAAAAACTGCTTGTCAATCATATGCGCCAAGGTGTTGTGAAAAATATTATTTTACCATAATGTAGGTATTTGAATCCTATTTCCAATGATGTTTTTTTTTACTTATAAATCCATCCGGAGCTCTTGGAATCTTCTTCTGAAGCCCAATAGTTGTTTTAGGCCTGTGTACTGCCTAGGTTTGTGAACCTTGTTTTCACTCAGACTGCTCCAAGTCTTTCTGAACTTCCCAAAGCCTTCCAAAATCATTTACATGATGTTATAATGTCTTCCATTCACCTCTATGTTGAATTTGGCCCTTTTGATCTACTCTAAGGGGTTGATCCAATCCCGAGAAGGCCAACGATAGCCCTTCCCTGTACTGCCAAAAGATAGCATTTTCAATTAACTCCTAAAATCACCTAGGGGGAATGAATGGAATTTCTGAAGCACCTAGGGGACCAATTTTACATCGAATAGGGGGTGAAAAAACTAACATGTTTGGCTTGGGGTGCCTGGGAATGATAAAACATGAAAATTTTGACATCGGGGTATAGTTGTCGTGCTCGGAAATTGTCAATTTCCCTATTGCACATTTTCACGACAACAACTGGCTCTAGCTTGGGGACATGACATGGGAATCTAGAATCTCAATTTTAGACCATATAATTCATTGACCAGTGCCTTATCCATTGGGCCCTACGGAGTCATGCACATCTTCTAGAAAGGAAGATTAGAAGAAGGAAACACACACACACAAAATGATAGAAAGGAAACACACAACACACAATAGGAAGGGAAACACACACAAAAAGGGAAAAACACCTATCAATCACCTATGGTACAAAGCGAGGGACAACCCGCTTTCACTGAAGTAATTTTTATTTCTCAAAATTTACCCCTGAAGAGGCAACACCGAATGATGATGTTCTGAAGCCGTTGATGGGTTCCAGAAAGTATCCTCCCCTCCTCAACTGCTTATGAAAGCCAGGTGCTTTCAAAATTATCTGTGTACTTAGTAGGAGTGAGTCCATGTGGGCTTCTTGATGCACAGGTCCTTGCTTGGAAACTTCATTGTCTTCATGCTCTTTGAAATTGGTTTCATTGTGCCAGTTTCCTTCCATGTTTATCCATATAGCTGATTCTCCATCGAGCATCTCATCGCTGCCCCAATGCTGATTTTTGTTCCAATTCCTTGAACCTTTTGAGTTAATTTCTTTCCCGGGTCTATGCTCATTGAAATATTCTCCATGAGAAACATTTGATTCATCCTTTATCTCTACTCCATTGTGAGGCATTTGAGTACTAAAGGAAGGGATGGAGGAAAACTCATACTTGTGTTGTATGTTCATGACAGAGTGAAGAGATCAAGAATCAACTTGGGGTCTTCTCGCCACTTCTACTGCATCCAAGATTTCTTGCACGAAGTTATGCTTCATCATTTCCTGTAGCTCCTCTTTGTACGCCTTTGAAGAATATTTATTTTGCAGCTCAAGGCAACTACCCGGAGGGATTACCTCATCATTTTGGGAATCGCTGCATTCTATCAATCCTTCATCAAAAATATCTTCATCCTCAGAGGTCTCGAAACTCCTTGATTCACTTTCTTCATCATGGAAAGAGTCTTCATCTTCAAATGGGAAAGAAAATACTTCAACTTCATCATTGTATCCACCAACCATTGGCTCGAGAGGGACATCATATTTCTCATCTTGCCTTATCTCAATATGGCTGACCTTCACATTAGTTAAGGCTTCCAAATCAGCTTCACGCTTATCTTCCATATTCATGGCTTGCATTAAAAGTTCCAGACTAATCTCAGGGTATTTTGTTTCTTCTATGGCTCTTAGCAGTCCTTATATAGACATTTCTTTCAAACCTTTCACGGGCTCATCACAAGCTGATTTTGTCTCTCCATAGATTTCTTGACCGAGATCATCTTCAGCCCCAAATGGGAATGATAATAAATCCTCGTCTTGGAAAAGCTTATAGGCTGATTTTTCTTCTTGAAAATCACCGAGAAACATCTCCTCTTCCTCATGGTCTCGCATCATCCGGTGATTCGGGCTGCCCTCTTGTAACTCGAATCTCCTCAAGGATTCTTCAAAATACGAATCTCTTTGGGAAGGCATGTCTGGGCCTATCAAGATGGGGATATCCTTTTCTTCCTTAGTTTCCATAAAGTGATTCATCTACCTACTACCTTGATACAAGATGTTAGCTTCCGGGCTTCTAGAATTTTGTACTGTGTACCTCATCTTCTTCTCGGGAAGTAATTTCTCCATGTCTCCCTTCATTGGTATGGTTACAAAATACCAATTCATCTAAATTTTCCCTCCCAACTCTTTGCAGAAATTTCTACTCAACAACATTCTGAACGAGGTTGGGACGTCTACTACCAAAATCATTGCTGAAACTTTCTTGACCGGAAATCGCCGAGCCATCTGTGCATCTTTAACCTTCCCTAAAAGTGAGACCTTTTTTATTTCAAAGAGTAACAAGAACCACTAGGTGGAGTCATTGTAAGTTTAAGAGCCTTGGTGACCTTTAAAGGCATCATGTTGTCTAAGGCACCAAAATCTATTATGCAATTGTTCAGTACATATTCTCCAACAAGAAGGGAGATGTAGAAAGGTTCAACTTTATCAGTATTTGATGCACTCAGAGAAAGCATGTTCTGTGAGGGAGGTGTAGGTGAGTTTGGTAGCATGCCTTTGGAACGATGAGCTACATCATTGGGTGTTAGACTACCACTCCTGATGTATTGGATGAACCTCTCAAATTGTTCAGGATGAGTCCGCAAATATTCAGTTTTAGTAATCTACACTTTGGCTTTGTTTGCATATTCTATGAAGTCAAAGGGAGTAGATGTAGACAAGGGGAGTGAAGGGATTGATTTTGGGGTCTGGATAGGCTTAGGAGTAGGATTTGATGTTTGAGGAATGGATGGTATTTTGAAAGGCACACTAGGAGCTTTCAAGGAATTAGATTTTTTAGGAGCAGATTTGGGTTTAGAAATGGAAGAGACATTGGAAGACTTACTTGGGATTTCAGGAGTCTTCTTACTTGCTACGAGATCAAGATCCAACAATGCAGACTTCATGGAAGATGGAAGTGAAGATCCTTGACTGATTATTTCATTTTTTAGAGTGACCACAGGAGGATCATACACCTTCTTTTCTTTTGTAGCAGTGGAGGGAGATGCTCTTTTCTCAGATTGAGAATGAGTGAATACCACGCATGAGAAACTGGGTGCATCTTCTTCATAACCTCCAGAATACTCACAAAACCTGATTTTTGTATCGTTCTCAAACTCATCACTTTCTTGGAAATCACCACCTTCTTGTTCAATCTCTTCTTCACTTTCTTGAAATCTGTAATTTACATTCACGGGTGGGGCCTCCAAGGAAAGTATTTGGGGTGCTCCTACAATCTGATTTCTGTTGCTTCTCTGAGAAGAAACTTGTTCAAATAATTACCTCTTCAAAGAGGCCATCTCATTCACCAACTTTTGCAGTGATGGATTAGTTCTCTCATCTTCAGGATGTTGGGCCTTGCCCTTTGATGGATTCTTGATCTTTCTAGAGAGGATGAGATTGTCATCCAATTTAATGGCCCTCCTTTGTGCTTTTGCAATGTTCCTTAATTGAACTCTTTGTAGGAGAAATCCTACCTCCGGTGATTAAGCGTTTATGAAGAATCTTTTGATATTGTTCTAAGAGGGTGAATCTTCTTCTGTATCCTACGAAAGCAACCATTTGAAACGAGCCATGAAGTCTCTCATCATTTCACTTTCTCCTTTCCTCATTTGAGCCAACTGCACCAAGAGGTCTTGACAATCTTCAGTTGATTTAAATCTTTCCTCAAAGGTAGCCTTGATGTCATCCCAACTAGTGATGGATCGGGAAGGTAGGAGGTAGAACCATTCTGCTGCTTTTTCTTGGAGGGACTCCACGAACAATCTTATAGAAACATCTTCATGTTGGACACCAAGAATTCCACATGATGTTGTGAAAGCAATGAACGTGTTCTTCAGGATGTTATGAGTTATCACCTTTGAAATTTGGAAAGTTCTTACAGAACCCATTGGTAGATCGTGAAGAGGGGGTTTAAGAGCAAGTGGGCCTATATTCCTTCCCCATGGAACAATGGGTTGAGGTCTTTCTTCTTCATCCGCCATCATTTCTTCTACTTCTATTTCAGCTCTTGCTTCTTCAAATTCTTCTTCTTCCGCAAACTTGATGTTCAATGATGGTTGAAAAATTGGAGAATTTGAAGGAGTTTGGATAGGATTGCTAGGAGAACTACTCAAGTGCCAGATGGAGAGGAGGCTTGAGAGAAGTATGGATTATCTCTAATTCGTTCTTGCTGATTTTTCAAAGCTTCAAAATTGGAATCAACAACACCTCTCGACCTACTCAACCTAGTGTATCTTCTTTCAGCCAACTTTTGAAAACTTCTGCAGTGGAACACGAAAGGGCACTGTGGAATGTGAAAAGTCATGTGTAGAAATCAGCAGTGTATCTTTTGGCAACGGAATTTCATGAACTCCTTTTTTTTATTTTTTCAATATTTGATTTTTTTAAAATTTTGGGACCTTGCGGTCATATATTGGGTGTAGATGCTTTGCTAAATCTGCCCCATGGTGGGTGCCAAAACTATTGGTGAGAAAATTTGTCGAGTGGACAAACTTGTGGATTTCTTGCCAACGCTCTAGGAATCTAAGTCCCTCTACTTAACCGGTGCAGCTATCGTATGTGCATTACGGCAGGTTTTCTCTACAATTGATTCAGGAACTCAATTTGTACCAAGTTCCTGAAGGGCTTCAAGATGATAATTCTGACCTGTACTCATATGAGTATGACAATGTGGTCAAACACACTCCCTTGGAGGACTTGGATTGGTTCAAGAAGGAGAAGGATGATTTGGCTGAAATCCTGGCTCCAGTCTTAGTCAGGACCAAGATCTGGTTTGATAGAAAAGTCTCGTGAGCTTAGGAGGCACTCAGGGGAATCCTCCTCCAAGGATGCTTCAACACCAAGGAGGGAAGCATCGACACCTAGATCAGAAGCACCTGTGTAAACCCCTCCTGCCTCGTCAACTCAAGGACCTGCAGTCTCTACTCCTTCCTCATCCACCCAGGTGTATCAGAAGAAATTCAAAGAAGTTAAGAAGGAGCCTGTGGAAAAAGACCCCCTGAGGAAGCATGCAGAATTTCCTTTGGGACCAGAGAACATTATTGTTCTCAGTGAAAGTGAAGAGAGTGAAGTGCCAGCTCCTGCAAGCACCCCTGAAGTTCCAATGGATAAGGATAAAGAAGTCCAGAGCACTGAACTTCCAAGCACTGTTGACTCCTCTGCACCAGGAGCCCCAAGCACTCCACTCATATCTCAACTCGAGGCAACAACAGTACAAACCTTGGGCACCATGAGTTCTCTATCTCTTGGTCCTCTTGCCCCACCTGCTTCTTCCTCCTCCTCTTTCGCATGGGTGTAGCCTCTTGTCGACAGTAGGAAGAGAAATTCTTCCTCCCGAATCTTAGGACTAAATTTTGATGTTGTGGCGGCCTTGTTAGGCACTACTCCTCCTTCTCGCGCCAAAAATTCAGAACTACCTCCCGTGATAGTGTCTCGACACTCGTGGCCAGCAATTCCTGGAGATAGCCAAGCCTAAGGTAGACAAGCCAGAACAATATTTGCAAGCGTCTGATCTTGAGCTCTCAAGAATTCCCATGGGAGAATCTACCCCTGAAGGTGAGATCCACAATCTTCAGAAATATTCACCACACTATCATTGGGAGGGTAGAGAAAGGGCGAGAAACCATATAACAGTTGGAAAAACAAGCCCAGATTCTTACAAGTTTCATCAAATCCCTTTTGTCCAAGGACAAATTTTTGGACCCTACCCCATTGACTACTCTTCCACCACTTGTAATTTTGAGCCAAGATGAAGTACAAAGTATCAAAGATATGCACAAGTATTCAAAACACTAGTTATATCTGCCTTTAAAGATATACATTGCCATCTTCATGATGAGACTTCTGGTGTGCCTCTCACTTTACAAGAAATCAAAGCTCAATTCAGAGCTTTTGTCAAAGGGGATCTATTCAAGGAAAGCTCCATTTCCAAGGAAAAAATGAAGGAGATATGTTCTCTTCAATCTGCCATAAAAGAAGCCAATAAAGATTATCATACTCATGTCGAGTTCGATAAGGAAATGGAGAAGTGCCTCGATTTTGGACTCAGTCTACCACCAACACATCAGTCCCACGTGGCAGAGACATAGCCGAGGCATTGAAGAGATTCAGACAACAGATCCTTAAATCAGTGGGTCCCTCCCAATCTTGAACGCTTGTCTTCTTCTCCTGATTCTTCTCCTTCTTCTCTTCTTCATCATGAATTTATTGTATTTAGTTGGGGTATTGCGATTTGCAACCCTTTAACTAATCATTAGTTAAAAGAAGTAGTTACCGGGAGTAACTAATTTGTAAACTATATAATGGCCTCTCCTCGCCATTTTGAAGGAGGAAGAACTTGGCTTATTTCTGAAAGTGTAAATAAATCTTGAAGAAATCAATACAGAAGGATTTTTCATTCTTTGTCTATCTGGTTTCCTTTATTCCTAAGCTATTCATTTAATCTTGTTAGATCATTTGTCTGTATTATGCTGAGAAGCTTTGTATTCTTGCAGATGTTATTTACAGAACTTTGTGTCTTTTCAAATTTCATCTTATTAATGTGATACAAATGATCTTATTCCAATTCGTTGTACCCTCGCATGCATAAGGAATTACTCTATCATCTATAATTCTGAATGGTGCCTTTCTGCTCGTTCTCACATTTTCATTCCTCAGTCCTTTTGTGATTGATGATCCTTATAGAAAACACTTTCATAATATCCAAGTTCCACAAGAAATCATGCTTTGTATATGTGTAAATAAGTTCGTTTCTGAATAAGGGAACCTCTCCCATTAAAGAGGAGGGACTTCTTGTCCCCTGACTATTGCTCTTCTTGAAGTCCTTTTTGACGACCAACAATTTTTGGCGACTCACTGGGAATCATATTCCAGTTCTATAATCATTTATTGATCATCTTTTGATCTGGCGACTCCACGTTTTACTCGAGGGAGAAGGGCCCTTGGTATTGAAGATTCTCAGTTTCAACTTTTGGAACAACAGGGTTTTCCTCTCCCTTCAACAAGAAGAAATAGAAAGGCTCGTTCAACAAGCACTCCACCTGTCCAAGATAGAATCCCTATGGGTGGTATTCCTTCAGAGCAAATCAGTCCTAATCTTCGAGCTCTGATTCTTGCTGGTGTTTCAGTTCCTCTTCAAGCCATTTTTCCAAGAATGGCGGTACCATTGCCTTGGGGCCATCGTGTTGGGCCTCTTGCCCTTCCTCAGCCTTTGCATGAGTTACCTAGAGGTAACTAGAAGAACTTTCCTAAATTCAAAGGTGATGGTAAAGTACATCCTGATGAACACATCGCAGCCTTCATAGTTACATGCGGAGTTCTGGGAGTTGAACATGAAGATGTCTCCGTAAGGATTTTTGTTGAGACTTTACAAGATAATGTTGCTGATTGGTTCTATCACCTTCTGGCCGGAGCTATCACTAGCTGGAACACAATGAGAACTAGGTTTGAAAACCGTTTCAAACCAGTGGAAGACGTGCATGCTTTGCTAGCCCAAATTTCTCAAATAAAGAAGGAATCACAAGAGCCCATGAGAGAATTTGTGGCTCGATTCAACAGGTTGATTAACAAAATTCCACCAAATACTCAACCTGTAGACCAAATCCAAAAATGCTTCTTCCTAAACACCCAATTGCCTGAAGTTAGTTATGCACTGAGAAGGGCTAATCTCGCAACATTGGCCGAGGATCAAACTCTTGCTGTTAGTGTTGAAGATGATTTAATCATGTCAGGGAAGTTGAGGAGAGACCCTTCTAAATCTAAGTCTGCTTCTTCCTCCTCTTCCACTCCTGGACCTAATACTGATCCATTGGTACAAAAACTTGCAAATGATCTCATCGCCATTAAGAAATAATTGGCTCAGCATACTCCATATGTAGACGTTCCAAGGAGGAATTTTCAGCCTAGAAATCGTTTTCCTGCTTCTCAAACAAGGCTAGCGCTTGAAGGACCTCCTATTAAAGTTCCTGTCAATGCAACCTGTGAAGTTGAGGAACCAGAGGATGAGGAGGTTAATGAATATTGTGAGGAATTTGTTGAAGAGGTTGATGATGAAACGAATGAACTTGAGGGATCTCAAGTTAATTTCTTCACCACCAAGGCATTAATGAAGGGGATTATTATGACGAAGTAGTAGCAAACATGAATAGAGAATCATATGCTGTCATGACTCGAGAGAAGACAAATCAGAGGGAGAAAGTGATACAGCCCACCAAGAAATCTAAGGAGCAGATTACAACTATCCCTTTAATTGTAAAAAGAGGATCCCATATCCCCATTTCATCTACACCGAAGGTGAGTCCACATCACATTATGCTACTAAAGTTACTTCTTTTTCCCCTAAAATTGATAAACCTAGGATCTCAAGCGATGATAACCCGTCCACTTCTGGGTCTTTTGATATTATTGACCACCTGAAAAAGACTAAGGTTCAAATCTCAGAGGCTGAATATTATCAAACCCATCCCAAGGCTTTTGCTAAAATGATTCACTTTGTCAATTCCCATTCTAAAACTACCTCTAAAGGTATTTTTCCCACTCCTTCTTTTGCACCACAGCCTAATCTGGTAGCCTTACTGTCACCTCACCCAATGACAAAATCAAACCATTCTATGTAACACTCCTTATAGCTGGCCATAGGCTCGAAGAATCGCGTCATAGACTCAGGAGCATCGACAAATGTAATGCCTGCCAAAGTAGCTCATGCCTTAGGCTTGACTCTCACACACACTTACGGATCTTGTTATTCCATGGAGAGTAAGGAAGTGCCCTTGGTCGGAAGAATTAAGGATGCACAAGTGGCTTTTGCCACTTTGCCAGAGAAGAAAGTTTTGGCTACTATTCTAGTAGCAGACATTCCTCCTTCATATGGGATGTTGCTAAGCATAAAACTTCTGTAAGGATGTGGGTGGAGAAATTCAAATGGATTGGTCACATGCCCTCATACCTGTTAATGGGCAAATGAAGAAGTTACTGCCTGAGAAGCAGTCTGAGTATATTGTACAAAAAATTGATGATCCCAAAGCACAAATACTCTATGAGGATATGGGTCATGGCAACTACATGATTATGTCTCCAGAAGAAATCCAACTCCCCAAAGTGTCACCTAAAGATCCTAATGGTGTTTGGATATTAGATTTTGATGGAAGTTGTTCTTCAGCTAGTTCTGGAGCTGGTGTCATATTGGTGTCGCCTGAAGGAAGCATTCATCCTTTCTCATTCAAGTTGCAATTTGAAAATACCAATAATACAAAGATAGTATGAAGCTCTCATTCTTGGACTCCATGTGGTAAAAGAACAGGGTGTGAAGAATCTTCTAGCTCGTGGGGATGTGGAATTGATTGTCAAGCAAGTTAGAAACCTCTTCCAGGTAAAGAATGGAAGGTTGAAACATTACAGGAATCAGGTTTGGGACTCCATTGAATTTCTTGACGCCTTCTCCATCGAAGCAATGCCTAGGGAGAAGAATACCAGGGCTGATTCTCTAGCAGTCTCAGGG
The DNA here is from genome assembly GCA_018340775.1 of Taxus wallichiana var. yunnanensis. Lineage (NCBI taxonomy): Eukaryota > Viridiplantae > Streptophyta > Pinopsida > Cupressales > Taxaceae > Taxus > Taxus wallichiana. The sequence goes on from CM031235.1 coordinate 27,646,657, forward strand.
TCATTGCTTATTCCTCATCCTGATTTTTCTCAAAATAAGTTCACCATCGAGATGATCCATAGACCTAGTGTACCTGATAATACAAGTAATGGCAAGTTTTCAATGACGATCAACACTTGCTATCTTTTTTAGAACTCAATGATAATTTTGAACAGTTGTACTTTGAAGGAAGTGATAATTTTCCTCGTGAGAGTGTGCCCTTTGACAAAGAAGCCACCCAAGAAGAAGAAGCGGATCAAGATGGATGTATCAAACTCAAAGGAAACAAGATTCCAAAAGGATTGGTGAGTTTAGAAGAACTGTTTGACAAACACGACAGGTATGTAAAGTTTAGAGCTTCTACTAGACCCCAACAATCAGCCGAATATGACAAAATCAATATTGGGAGTTCTACTGATCCTAAACTCGTGAACATTGGAAAATGTTGCACCTCAGAAGAAAAGAAGAAGGTAATTAGTCTTTTGAAAAAGTATAAGGATGTTCTTGCTTATTCCTATGAAGATTTAAAATCTTTCCAACCAAAGGAGATGCAACATTTTATCCCTCTCAAACTTGGGATTAAGCCTTTTAAACAGAAGCAGAGGCAATATAATCCTAAAATAGCTGACACCATCTTTCAGGAGATACATAAGTTATTAAAGGCTAAAATCATTTTTCCTATCCATCATTCAACATGGATTGCCAATATTGTGCCCGTTAGAAAGAAAAATGGTGAGATTCGTATCTGTGTTGACTTCAGGAATCTAAATCAAGCTTCCTTGAAAGATAATTATCCCTTACCTATGATGGATCAGGTCTTGCAAGCAGTAACGGGATCCGAAATGTTGTCTATGCTTGATGGATTCTCAGGATATAACCAGGTAGAAGTTAATACCATAGACCAACACAAAACGGCTTTCACTACCCCTTGGGGTACCTTTGCTTACAAAAGGATGCCTTTTGGGCTCATCAATGCCGGTGCTACTTTTTAGAGAGCTATGGACTTAGCCTTTGGAAGATCCTCGTATACCTTGATGACTTGACCGTATTTTCTAAAACAAGGGCGGATCATTTCCAAAGCATCTAGAGACAGCTTCGCTAAGTTGTAGAGAACATGGGATCTCTTTAAATCCTAAGAAATCTGTTTTTGTGTCACGCGAGGGAAATTATCAGGGGCACATTGTCTCCAAAGATAGTATAAATGTTAGGTTGTGGAGCCTATTTTCATGTGTGAAAGTGTTGAAGACTGTACACTAAGAGTACTGTACACTTTTCATGTATCCTCGCCGGGTTCAAGGGTGGCAGCCCTGTAGCAGGGTTTGGGGACTGAGTTTCCCAAAACAAAAAAATTTAGGCGTAAATTTTTGGCCTCGAAAAATTACACCCGAAATATCGGGAAACGTGCTTTTCTCATATGGGTGAGTTTTTTGACCCATAGGTTTATGGGACGGGTTTTTCCCATGGTTTTGATACCCACGGTTTTGTAAAACTGCTTAAGCAGTTGTCTATTTATATGGTCTTATGCATATCATAGATGCACAAGCAAATGTATTGCATATGTGTTTTGAATTCAGGTGTGAATTTTGTAGAGTTTGTTGAGCATAGCTCCAAACGGATCTGGGTATTGTATTGAGAGAGCGGTGGCTTGTAATAAAATCTGAGCAAGTGATTCTTGGTGGACGTAGCCCAAATTGGGTGAACCACGTTAAATACTGTCTCTTTGTGTTGTGTTATTTATTCTGCAATTTTATTTGAGATCTGTAATAATTTCTGCATATTAGTTTCTACTGTTGCAATTTTGTGAGGGATTATTCTCGCATATTTTATCCCTTATTTCCTAACAATTGGTATCAGAGCCTGGTTTGGTTTGCTGAAGTGTTGAATCACAGGAAATTTTTTAGCTTGAGTGGGAGCTATGGCAGATGAAGGAAGATCTAGGGTTGATAAATTCAACGTGCGGAATTTCAATCTTTGGAAGATGCAGATGGAAGATTACCTTTATTAGAAGGATCTTTATACTCCATTGTCTGAGAAGGTGAACAAACCCTCGAGTATGACAGATGCGGAATGGGATTTGTTGGATCGAAGGCACTTGGAACGATTCGGCTGAGTCTTGCATCTTCGGTATTATTTAATGTTTCAAAGGAAAAGAATACAAAAGATCTAATGGATGCATTAGGGAAGTTGTATGAAAAACCCTCTGCCTCTAATAAGATATTTTTAATGAAAAAGTTGTTTAATATGAAGATGTCTGAGAATAGTTCAGTAGCAGATCATTTAAATGATTTCAATACGGTTGTGAATATGCTAGCTTCGGTTACAATAGAATTTGATGAAGAAGTTAGGGCTTTATTAATTCTGTGCTCTTTACTTGAGAGTTGGAATAGCCTGGTAATGGCGGTAAGTAACTTGGTTCCAGATAACTCGAAGTTGAAGTTTGAGGATGTTGTAGGGGTGATTCTAAGCGAGGAAATGCAAAGAAAAAGCTCTGGGAATCTTCTACTTCAGGGAATGCTTTGACAGTGGAAACTAGAGGGAGACAGAAGAATAGAGGAAACCGTGGAAAATCAAAAGATCGGGCAAGGTCAAAATCCAAGAACAAGATTGTATGCTGGAATTGTGGAAACTCGGGCATGCAAAGAAGGACTGCTGGGAGCTTCGGGATAAGAAGAAATAACAGGAAGAAAACAAGGAGGTAAATGTGGCAACGAGTAATGTATGTCGATGCTTTGATTCTTTCTTTGCACAATATTACCGAATCTTGGGTTTTAGATTTAGGGGCTTCTTTCCATGCTTCTCCACATAGGCACTATTTTGTTGATTATGTTCAAGGAGCTTTTGGGCATGTTTTTCTTGGTGATGATGAGCCTTGCAGCATAGTTGGAAAAGGTTTTGTTCAATTTAAGATGCAGAATGGGAATACATGGTTATTGAAGGATGTCAGACATGTGCCTACATTAAGGAGAAACTTGATATCGGCGGGGCAATTGGGAAGTGATGGTTGTACTGTGATATTTACAGCTAACTCTTGGAAGGTTACCAAGGGTGCTCTTGTGGTGGCAAGAGGTAAGAAGGTTTGAACCTTGTATTTAACCACTAATAGTACTAATGATTGTAATCTTGTGGCTTCAAATGCAAATACAACATTATGCCACTATAGGCTCAGTCATATGAGCCATAAGGGCATGAACATCATAAAGAAGAATTTTCCTGGATATACAGAAATAGGTTTGGATTTCTGTGAGAACTGCATATATGGGAAACAAAAGTGAGTAAGGTTTCTCAAGGTTGGACCTACGAAGAAAAAGAGTAAGTTACAGCTGGTACATTCTGATGTGTGGGGACCAGCTCAGGTATCATCTCTTGGGGGTTCAAGTTATTATGTTACTTTTATTGATGATGTAACAAGGAAAGTTTGGGTTTATTGTATTAGAAACAAATCTGATGTATTTGACACTTTTGTTAAATGGAAAGCCTTGGTAGAGAATGAAACAGTCTTAAGCTAAAATGTCTCAGGTCAGATAATGGAGGGGAGTATTGCAGCAATGAATTTGATGATTACTATTCTAAGAATGGAATCCGCAGCAAAAGACAGTTCCAGGAACTCCGCAGCAGAATGGGGTATCAGAAAGGATGAACAGAACAATAATGGAACGTGCTAGGAGCATGAGGTTACATGCAGGACTGCCTCTTTCTTTTTGGGCAGAAGTGGTGAGCACAGCTGTGTACTTGATAAACAGAGGACCCTCAAGTGCCTTAGATGGAGGCATACCTGAGGAGGCTTGGTCCGGTAAGAAAGTTGATTATTCATTTCTTAGAGTCTTTGGATGTGAGGTGTTTGTTCATATAGACAAGGATGATAGGACCAAGCTAGAGGCTAAATCAGAAAAATGTACTTTCATTGGTTATGGTGGTGATGACTTTGGATTTAAATGTTGGATTATTAAGGACAAGAAAATAATTCGGTCTAGGGATGTGGTCTTTAATGAGAAAGTCATGTATAAGAAACAGTTGTAGAAAAATAGGGAAGAATCCAAGAAAGAATATGCAGTGGTAGAGGATCTTCTGGATGGGAAAGTGACCCATGAATCAGTTCAGGAACCTACTCAACAGGAACCCCAAACTCCTACAGTGAGGAGGTCTTCTAGGGTAAGAAAAGAACCTGAACATTTTTCTCCTTCTCTTTATTATTTATTACTCACTAATAGTGGAGAGCCAGAGAGCTTTGATGAAGCAATGCAGGTAGATGCCAAGAAGAAGTGGGAGCAAGCCATGGATGAGGAGCATAAGTCTCTCATGGAGAACCAGACTTGGGATTTGGTGAAGCTACCAAGGCAAAAGAGCATTGCAGAACAAGTGGGTGTACAGAGTTAAAGATGAAGGAGGAAAGAAAAGATATAAGGCCCAGTTGGTGGTCAAGGGGTTTACACAGAAACAAGGTATAGATTTTGATGAGATTTTTTCTCCTGTAGTAAAAATGACTTCTATCAGAACTATTCTTGGAATAGTAGCAGCAGAAGACTTGCACTTAGAACAGTTAGATGTAAAGACTACATTTCTCCATGGTGATTTGGAGGAGGAGCTATATATGCAGCAGCCAGAAGGATATGAAGTCAAAGGTAAAGAGGAGATGGTGTGCAAACTGAAGAAGAGCTTGTATGGCCTGAAACAAGCTCCACGTCAATGGTATAAGAAGTTTGATAACTTCATGATGGAGCAAGGTTATATCAGATGTCACTCTGACCATTGTGTGTATACAAATAAATTTGAGGATGGAAGTTGTATTATCCTGTGTTTGTGTGTTGATGACATGCTGGTTGCAGGTAAAAACATGCAGGAAATAAAAGTACTCAAGAAGTAGCTAAGTGAATCCTTTGCTATGAAGGATTTGGGTGCAGCCAAACAAATCCTTGGTATGAGGATATCTTGAGATAGGAAGGAACGGAAGCTAACTTTATCTCGTGAAGAGTAAATTAAGAAGGTATTGGATAGGTTTAACATGCAGGATGCTAAACCGGTTAGGACTCCTTTGGCAGGCCATTTTAAGTTATCAAAGGATCAGTGTCCCAAGACAGAGCAGGAAAGAAACTAGATGTCCAAGGTACCTTACTCATCAGCAGTTGGCAGTTTGATGTATGCTATGGTGTGCACTAGGCCTGATATTTCCCATGCAGTGGGAGCTGTGAGTAGATTTATGTGTGATCTAGGTAAAGAGCATTGGCAAGCAGTAAAGTGGATCCTTCGGTATTTGAGAGGGACCATGGGGATAGTTTTGTGCTACAAAGGGATCGATAAACACTTTACGTGGTTATGTAGATTCAGACATGGCTGGAGATGTAGACAGCATGAGGAGCACGACAAGTTATATTTACATTGTAGGTGGGACAGCAGTGAGCTGGATTTCATGACTATAGAAGCTGGTGGCTTTGTCAACCATGGAGGCTAAGTATGTTGCTGCTACAGAGGAAAGCAAAGAGATGATTTGGTTACAACAATTGCTTGAGGAGTTGGGGCATAAGAAGGAGGAATGTAAGCTGCATAGTGATATTCAGAGTGCTATACACCTAGCTAAGAACTCTGCTTTCCACTCTAGGACAAAGCATATACAGTTAAGGTATCATTTCATCGGACACTTTGGAAGAAGAGAAGTTGAAGCTGAGAAGATTCATACCAGTCAAGAATCCTACAGACATGATGACCAAGGTGGTCACAAGGGAAAAACTAAAGTTGTGTTCAGCTTTGGTTGGTCTTCACAGAAACTAGTGAAGGGTTGAGAAGCTTGCTCAGAGGAAAACTAGTCTCCAAGTGGGAGATTGTTAGGTTGTGGAGCCTATTTTCATGTGTGAAAGTGTTGAAGACTATACACTAAGAGTACTGTACACTTTTCATGTATCCTCGCCGGGGTTTGGGGCGGGCTGGGCCCGAGCAGGGGTTCGGGGCGTAACCCCCGAGAAGTGGGGTCCGGGGTGTAGCCCTGCTCTAAAAAAAAAAATTTAGGCGTAAATTTTTTGGCCTCAAAATTACACCCGAAATATCGGGAAACGTGCTTTTCTCATATGGGTGAGTTTTTTGACCCATAGGTTTATGGGACGGATTTTTCCCATGGTTTTGTAAAACTGCTTAAGCAGTTGTCTATTTATATGGTCTTATGCATATGATAGATGCACAAGAAAATGTATTGCAGATGTGTTTTGAATTCGGGTGTGAATTCTGTAGAGTTTGTTGAGCATAGCTCCAAACGGATCTGGGTATTGTATTGAGAGAGTGGTGGCTTGTAATAAAATCTGAGCAAGTGATTCTTGGTGGATGTAGCCCAAATTGGGTGAACCACATTAAATACTGATCTCTTTGTGTTGTGTTATTTATTCTACAATTTTATTTGAGATCTGTAATAATTTCTGCATATTAGTTTCTACTGTTGCAATTCTGTGAGGGATTATTCCACATATTTTATCCCTTATTTCCTAACAATAAAAATCGATCCTGAGTGAGTTCAAGCTATTCAGCAAATTCCTCTTCCAACCAGCAAAAAGGGAGTGCACTCTTTCTTTTGTAAGATCAACTTTTTATGAAGGTTCATCCCTGATTTTGCAGAGCTAACTTTGAATATCTCCCAAATGATGAAAGGAAAACAAACATTTGGTTGGTCTCCTAAAGGGAAAGAAGCCTTTGAAGGTATTAAAAGGGCCATTGCTAAAACTCCTATTTTAGCATGTCCAGATTTTAGCAAAGATTTCATTATCTATTGCTACGCCACGGATAACACCTTGGCTACTGTTTTGACTCAGGAAGATTCTAATGAGCATGAACTCCCAATTGCATTTATGAGCTATATTCTAAAAAATCATGAGTTAAAATACACCATAATGGAAAAACATGCTTTTGCAGTGGTTAAAGCTGTCAAGCAATTTCATTTTTACATTCTTAACTCTCACTCCACGGTATTGGTACCAGATACAACTATCAAGTCAATTCTCACACAGCAGGAATTTGGATCCAAGAGAGGGAACTGGGTGGCCAAGGTTCAAGAATATGATATTGACATCAAACCGACCAAGCTCGTCCGTGGAAAAGGCCTGTGTGAACTCATCGCTGAAGGAGCTAGGCATGAGTTACTGGAGGATAAAGTTGGTCTTCCTACCATTCTGTTTCTTAGCTCAGTTGATGAATGGTATGCTGATATCGCTCACTTTCTCACCTATGGAGAATGCTCCTCTCATTTGACTGCCAAAGAGAAGAGAGCCGTTAAACTGAGGTCAACCCAATATGTGTTGTGGGAAAATGCCTTGTTTAAACGTGGGTTAGATGGAAGGTTTTTGAAATGTGTGGACAAGGAACAACAGAAGAAGCTACTCTTAGCTTTTCATGATCGGGCATATGGAGGGCATTACTCATCAACTTTCACTGCTCATAAAACACTTCATGGAGGATATTACTGGCCTACCTTGTTCAGAGACACATCAAAATGGGTTGATAAATGTGAGGCTTGTCAGACTTTCGTGGGTAGACCCAAATTGGCCTCCTTGCCCCTTAAACCAGCCAGTGATCGAAGAACCTTTTCAAAGAATGGGGTTTGGATTTCATTGGAACACTTAATCCTTCTTCTAGTGCTAGTCATACCCACGTATTAACCGCCACAGATTATTTCACCAAATGGGTAGAAGCCATTCCAGTAAAGAGTACTACTTCAGAAGTAGTATGCAGTTTTATCAAAGAAAACATCTTGATAAGGTATGGTGTGCCAAACAAGATTGTGACAGATAATGCTTCAAACTTTTCTTCAACTGAGATGATGGATTTTTGCTATGGATATGGCATCTCCTGGCTCACTCCTCATATTACTATCCTCAGGGAAATGGACAAGCAGAATCAACAAATAAAAATCTAGTGGCCATAATAAGGAAATTAGTCAATGAATCCCAACGGAACTGGCACAAGAAACTCTATGATGCTCTTTGGGCAGATAGGATCACACCTAAGAGAGCCATTGGGATGTCTCCCTTTTAGGTAGTATATGGAGTAGAAGCTCAATTGCCAGTAACAGTGGAGCTACCAGCCTTGCATCTAATGAAGGCCATTGAAGATACCAGTTTCAATGATTCTTTGGATAAGAGAATCATGTATCTTCACAAATTGAATGAGGACAGATTGGAAGTTGCTGATAGGATATCTTCTCACCAACAGAAAGTAAAAGTCTTATTTGATAAGAAATCCAGGTTTAGGGATTTCAAAATTGGAGACACTGTTTTGTTGTGGGATAAAAGGCATGAACCTCGTGGCAGCCATGGCAAGTTTGATTCCCTTTGGCTTGACCTTTCAAGATCATGCACTTTACTGGTAAGAATTATTTTTACCTTGATTATATGAATGGTTCTTCTCTCCCACTTCCTTATAGTAGGCGTACTAAACTATTTAAGTCTTAGGTGATTAGGGAGTCCTTTGTATATTTTGTATAGTGTGTGTTCTCCTTTCCTTCCCTTGTTTTTGTGTGTTGTTTGCGGTGTTGTCTTCTGTATTGGTTTTCTTTTGATTCCGTGGCCCAATGGATAAGGTACTGGTCTACTTCCCCGGGTTTGTCTAAATTCTTGCCTTGTATCATTCTTCAAATTCATGTCAAGTCATCCCCAGAAGGAGCCAGCTGTTGTCCACTCAAAATTCCCCTGCTTTTAAGAAGTTGAAAATTAAAATTTTGAGGTTAAGTGTCTTTTCTGTTGTCCTGATAATTTGAAAAGTCATGAAATTGGGAAAATCTATGTTTTTGGGTCATTTTGTGTGTTTTTCAGGCCTGTCAAACATTTTTGTCCCGTGTGTCCCAGGTTCACTCGGGCTTTCTGTTCCCCGATCTGCCGGTTTACCCGAAGACCGTTCTTTTCGGGCCCGTCGGAACTTTTTGTCCCAAGTGTCCCAAGTTCGCCTGGACCCATTGTTCCCTTTTCGTCCGATTCAGCCGAGTCACGTATTCCACGTACTTTTGTCCCGCATGTCCCAAAAGCATTTGTGCGTCTTTTCCCTGCATCGCCCGAATCGGCCGAACCACGTACTTCGCACTTTCGCGTCCCTCGTGTCCCAAATGAACCAAGTGCCATTCGTGCTAATTTTTCCCGCTCTACCCAAATATCTTGCTTTTCAATTTGGTAGATGGGTACTTAATGCGCATTTATTGCCTTTCTCTCTCCTAAACGGCTATATAATGAAATTGCCCCCTATGCATTTTTGCACACTGCTTTCATGCTATCTATTGCTCGAACCCTTGCAACCAAAATTTTTGCGCGCGTATCCATTTCCCTTGCAATTCCATCCCAAGTCCAACCTGCAGCTCTGCTCTCCAAGTTACTATCAACATGAAGATTAAATTCCAGGGGCAGGAACAAGTTTCACCACTCAAGTCCTGCTGCTCCCGATATCGGGACAAGAAGTTCACCACCTTGATTTTGGGGATTTTTGGGCAAGGATGACAGATGCAAACCCTTCAGCTATGGCACAAATGATTCATGACAGTGGCTTGGCGTTCACCGGTGGCTTCCCAATTTCAATACAATGTGCAGACACAGTACTCGCTTGCGGAGCTCATTTCAGTCCCGACTCAAGCGAACTAACGAACGTGCATGGAGAACTCATTTCCAAGTTAGATGCCACCACCATTAGCACTGCCCTAAGGATTCCTGAGATGGACAATTCCGTAGTAATCTCTCAGAATCAAGCACAGGCCCTTTTCGACCAAGACAGTGATAACTATAAGGCGCGGGTGGCGAAGTCCTGGCTAAAAAACCCTAAGAAAGGGGCATCTCGTCTGTCCAAGACTCTTTTCCATGTGGATTTCAATGAAGAATTGTCATATTTTATAATCCTACTGGCTCGGGTCATGGGTTTACCCTCTACCAATGAGTTCCATTTCTGGATGTGCCCACTTATCAATATGGTGTGAGGGAACTCAGAATATCAATCAAGCGGAGATCATTAGTATGAATCTTGCAGAGCAAATCACAAATGTGTAGCAAACTAAGAAATTTTATATGACTTCATACCATGTATACTCCGCAAAGATCGAGGCAATGGTTTGGTTTCTCATACATCGATGCTCACAAGGATGACCCCGTGTATGCCTACTGCCCGCAGTTCACCCTGGAAACCAGCAATCGTAATTTCCGAAGGGTGAATGACGCTTTCACCATGTACATGGTCAGCTACTAGAGAGTGACACCGCAAGGAGATTTTCTGATGAAGCTATGAATCTGATATCACACTACAGTGCTTACTTTATTCAATTCATAAAATTTTCCTATATCAGGCTTGCCGGCTATGAAAGCACTCCCCTCAAGCTTCCTATGTTCTACAATGACAAAATGGCCTTGATAGAAGTATGCAGGCAATTGGAAAAATTGCATAGAACCTGTAGGGATAAGAAAATTACTGGATTGCATTTCCCCATCTCTTTGGGAAACTACACCTGCAAAACAGCCCTGGACGCACAAAATATAGAAAGAGCCCTAGCTCCCATTACGGTCCACTTCTTCAAGCCAAGAACTTGTTTTGACTTGAAGAATTTTATTGAGTAGAACATCAAGATCACCTATCATCATAGGGAAAACACAGAGGACTATTGGCATTGATCATGGCTGATGATTTTGAAGCAAGAAGGAGGCATTACGGCAGGTTTTCTCTACAATTGATTCAGGAACTCAATTTGTACCAAGTTCCTGAAGGGCTTCAAGATGATAATTCTGACCTGTACTCATATGAGTATGACAATGTGGTCAAACACACTCCCTTGGAGGACTTGGATTGGTTCAAGAAGGAGAAGGATGATTTGGCTGAAATCTGCTCCGGGCCTTAGTCGACCAAGATCTGGTTTGATAGAAAAGTCCGTGAGCTTAGGAGGCACTCAGGGGAATCCTCCTCCAAGGATGCTTCAACACCAAGGAGGGAAGCATCGACACCTAGATCAAAAGCACCTATGCAAACCCCTCCTGCCTCGTCAACTCAAGGACCTGCAGCCTCTACTCCTTCCTCATCCACCCAGGTGTATCAGAAGAAATTCAAAGAAGTTAAGAAGGAGCCTGTGGAAAAAGACCCCCTGAGGAAGCATGCAGAATTTCCTTCGAGACCAGAGAACATTATTGTTCTCAGTGAAAGTGAAGAGAGTGAAGTGCCGCTCCCTGCAAAGCACCCTCGAAGTTCCAATGGATAAGGATAAAGAAGTCCGAGCACTGAACTTCCAAGCACTGTTGACTCCTCTACACCAGGAGCCCCAAGCGCTCCACTCATATCTCAACTCGAGGCAACAGCAGTGCAAACCTTGGGCACCATGAGTTCTCTATCTCTTGGTCCTCTTGCCCCACCTGCTTCTTCCTCCTCCTCTTTTGCATGGGTGTAGCCTCTTGTCAACAGTAGGAAGAGAAATTCTTCCTCCCGGATCTCAGGACCAAATTTTGATGCTGTGGCGGCCTTGTTAGGCACTACTCCTCCTTCTCGCGCCAAAAATCTAGAACTACCTCCAAGATAGTGTCTGACACTCAGGGCCAGCAATTCCTGGAGATAGCCAAGCCTAAGGTAGACAAGCCAGAACAATATTTGCAAGCGTCTGATCTTGAGCTCTCAAGAATTCCCATGGGAGAATCTACCCTTGAAGGTGAGATCCACAATCTTCAGGAAATAGTCACCAGAGTCATTGGGAGGGTAGAGAAAGGGCAGCAAACCATATAACAATTGGAAAACAAGCCCGCATTCTTACAAGTTTCATCAAATCCCTTTTGTCCAAGGACAAATTTTTGACCCTACCCCGTTGACTACTCTTCCACCACTTGTAATTTTGAGCCAAGATGAAGTACAAAGTATCAAAGATATGCACAAGTATTCCATCTATGGCAGAGCTATGGAGGCCATGGTGGATGATATGCTTGTTTCAGGATTGAACTTCATTGACGAAGCTTTCAAACTCCATGGGAAGGTGAACAACTTGCAACAGAAGCTCTCCTCCACTATTGGGAACATAGATAAAGAACTTAAACTTTGAAGCAGTTGCATAGTAGACCTCCGCCTCATGGGACAAACAGATGAAAACATTTTATTGGCAAGCAAGGTCTTTGAAGATACAAAGGATAATTTGTCAAAGTCCTGGGTCTACAATGTGGAATGGAAGATCAAGGTCCTGGAGGAGGCTTTGGGAGAATTAAGGAATAGCTGGCAGAAGGGTGAGGCCTTCAAAACACTAGTTATATCTGCCTTTAAAGATATACATTGCCATCTTCATGATGAGACTTCTGGTGTGCCTCTCACTTTACAAGAAATCAAAGCTCAATTCAGAGCTTTTGTCAAAGGGGATCTATTCAAGGAAAGCTCCATTTCCAAGGAAAAAATGAAGGAGATATGTTCTCTTCAATCTGCCATAAAAGAAGCCAATAAAGATTATCATACTCATGTCGAGTTCGATAAGGAAATGGAGAAGTGCCTCGGATTTTGGACTCAGTCTACCACCAACACATCAGTCCCACGTGGCAGAGACATAGCCAAGGCATCAAGAGATTCGCAGACAGATCCTTAAATCGGTGGGCCCCTCCCAATCTTGAACGCTTGTCTTCTTCTCCCGATTCTTCTCCTTCTCTTCTTCATCATGAATTTATTGTATTTAGTTAAAATAAGTAGTTACCGAGAGTAACTAATTTGTAAACTATATAATGGCCTCTCCTCGCCATTTTGAAGGAGGAAGAACTTGGCTTATTTCTGAAAGTGTAAATAAATCTTGAAGAAATCAATACAGAAGGATTTTTCATTCTTTGTCTATCTGGTTTCCTTTATTCCTAAGCTATTCATTTAATCTTGTTAGATCATTTGTCTGTATTATGCTGAGAAGCTTTGTATTCTTGTAGATGTTATTTATAGAACTTTGTGTCTTTTCAAATTTCATCTTATTAATGTGATACAAATGATCTTATTCCAATTCGTTGTACCCTCGCATGCATAAGGAATTACTCTGTCATCTATAATTCTGAATGGTGCCTTTCTACTCATTCTCACATTTTCATTCCTCTGTCCTTTTGTGATTGATGATCCTTATAGAAAACACTTTCATAATATCCAAGTTCCACAATGAAAATCATGCTTTGTATATGTGTAAATAAGTTCCTTTCTAAATAAGGGAACCTCTCCCATTAAAGAGGAGGGAATTCTTGTCCCCAATGTTGCTCTTCTTGAAGTTCTTTTGACGACCAACAAGTTTGAAGGCATCTTTTTGATTGTCTTGGATAGAGGAATGAACAGAAATAAATTGTTCATTGATTCATGCACTGGTTTGCAAGCTTTGTTTAGATTTCCATTTTTTAGCTATGGGGATTTTGTTGTTCTCTTCTTTGTTGTTCCTCGTTTCTCCTTAGCTTGATGAGGATTCCTTCGAGACCTATGCATCACCATTGGAAAGGTATTTCATTTCCTTTTTTATCTCGGTCTAAGCATTTGCAATGGTGGAGTGATAGTAGAATGTTGTAGAGGAAGAATGGAGGAAAGGAGTGCACATATAACTATTAGAAGTTAGAAGCGGGAAAAGCGGCACTTGGAAATTTTTCAAAAATATATACACAGTAGGGATTGGGTGATTTTTTCCATGCTTTATGTCCCTAACCTCAGGGATGTGAGGGACATCAATTTCCACAATGAGCAAGACAAATGACACGTGGCACTAGATCCAACGGCAGGAATGAAGGAGGAAAAAAGCTGATTTGAAGCATTGGGACATGAAAGGAGGTCACATGGGTGTCCAAAGACTCCTCCTAAAGGATGGGCACATTTTTCCATTTCTAATGTCCCCCACCTCAGGTACATAATGGACATCGGTTTCCACAGTGGTCCCGGGAGGTGACACGTGCCACCCGATCCAACGGAAGGGGATGCGACGCTCCAAATAAGCACCTGGGGCTGAATTGCGGTCGCGTGAGTGTCCAAAAGACTCCCTATGGGGGCTGGGAACATTTTTAAATGTATGATGTCCCCCACATTAGGTACATAAGGGATGTCGGTTACAATGGTCCTGGATCTCGACACATGGCACCCGATCCAACGACAGGGGATGAATGCTCCAAGAATGCACCTGGGGCTGATCTGTCAAGTCTGGAGGTCATATGAGGGCCCCATAGGTCACATGGGGGCTGGGTGCATTTTCCAAGGTCTTATTTACCTAACCTCAGGGACGTTGGGGACATGAAATCCCACCAATCTCCTGGTGTTGACATGTGTCCTCTCGAAAAAATGACTAAGTCTTGAACTGCGTTTGAGAGGGTAACTTAGAATAAAGATAACTTGAGCTCCCAGTGGAATTTCTTCGTGAAATTTTATATGATCCTAACTGGAAATGGAATTTTGAATCCAATTATGGGGGTTTAATGTCTTTATTCTTCCATATGATCCCTAAAAATCAGATTTTTGATCTGGTACTCCACTTGTGTCTGAGAAAACTGCCTGTCCATCATATGCGCCAAGGTGTTGTGAAAATTTTTATTTCACCATCATGTAGGTATTGGAATCCTATTTCCAAAGATGTTTTTTTTACTTTTAAATCCATCTAAAGCTCCCGAAATCTTCTTCTGAAGCCCAACAGCTTGTTTTAGGCCTGTGTACTACCTAGGCTTGTGAACCTTGTTTTCACTCAAACTGCTCCAAGTCTTTCAGAACTTCCCAAAGCCTTCCAAAATCATTTCCATAATGTTATAAGGTCTTCTATTCAGTTTTTTGTTGAATTTGGCCCTTCTGATATGCTCCAGGAGTTGATCCAATCCGGAAGGCCGACAATAGCCCTTCCTATACCGCCAAAAGATAGCATTTTCAATGACCTCCTAAAATCACCTATGGGGAACGAATGGAATTTCCGAATCACCTAGGGGACCAATTTTACATTAAATAGGGGGTGCAAAAACTAACATATTTGGCTTGGGGTGCCTGGGAATGATAAAACATGAAAATTTTGACATCGGGATATAGTTGTCGTGCTCGGAAATTGTCAATTTCCTATTGCACATTTTCACGACAACAAGGGTTGATTGCTTCAACTATATCAAAGGGTCCCACATAACGAGGTGATAACTTGGCAGCCTTGCCAAAAGTTATAGAACTCTTTTTTGGCTTAACCCAAAGAAATACCTTCTCACCAAGTTCAAATTTCCTATCCACCGCTTTAAGTCTGCATAACTTTTCTACCTATCTGCAGCTTCCTTCAAGCGTTCACGAATCATTTTAACTTTTTGTTCCATTTCTGTAAGGATTTCAGGCCCTATCACCTCTCTATCTTCAATGTTGTCCTAACTAACAAGGGTTCTACATTTCCTTCCGTATAGTGCTTCGAAAGGTGCCATTTTTAGAGAGGCATGATAAGTATTATTATAAGCAAACTCAACTAATGGAAGGTACTCCTCCCATTTATACTTTGCTGATCCATACAATACATTCTTAACATATCCTCTAAAACTTGATTAACTCTTTCATCATCCATCATCTGCTTCAGTCATACGCAGTAACTAAAATTAAGTTTAGTTCCCAGAGTTACATTAAGAGTTTTCCAAAATATTGATGTCATTCTCGGATCTCTATCTGATATGATTAATTCAGGTAATCCATGTAACCTAAAAATCTCATGCACAAATCTTCTTGCTAACACAGGTGAATCATCCTTTATATTACTAGTAATAAATTGTATACACGTAGACACCAAAATTGGGTCACACTCCCCTTGGTCCCTCGATAAATAAATACCTTGAACACATCCACTTAGCCATGGCCCCTTCACCCCACTATAATATTAATTTAATTATTTAAATTAAATTAATTCATTATCCTCACAATATTTATTATTTAAGTACCTAATTGGGATAATGCCCACATATCCACCTCACCTAAACACCTCATCTAGCCACCTCACCCTAAGACCTATTCTTAGTAAGTTGCCATAACTAACTAAGACCTACCCAAACCCTAAAAATCAATGCCTACATTCCCTCTAACCACATTCCTACCCGTTAGAAGGAAGCTTCCATGCTAATCCGTGGGGTAAAATGAAACGAGATCCCATAAAATCAAGGGGATCTACCTAGTTTAGTAAACCTAGGAAATCCTGCCCTAACCGATGCTAGTTACCCTTAACCATCGCTAGTTAATCCAACCACCGTCGACTACCATTTAATCCCAAAACAACCTTCTTTTAGGGTCAGCACATTTTATGAGAGATAATTACATATTTTGAGAACAAGTGTCGAAACCAAAGTTACATGCAAGCCAAACTAGTGTTAGTATACACATCAGAGCATCCATAGCATTTAGACATCAAGCAATCACACAACAATCTACCTTCACGAGAGCATCCGGGAAGTGCCAGCACTACATCAAGTTCATTCCATTTGATCACCCACCATTACCAACCAGTGCATCAATCTCGCATAAACACTAAGTTTTGTTAACCAACACTTATCCATTCATCATTTGGTAGATCCTTTTACATCATTTACTAGTTTCTACTCTCAATTCCATACCCCATCATTTACCTCCATGCAAACTTGACCATCTTTTTATCCACACCCTTACATTGCCCATACCGACCTTAATCATTCATGTGCATACGCGATCCATACGAATATTGCCATTACCCTTCCATCTTCATCTAACCTCAGATCTATCACCCACCAAGTTTTATTGAGTTTCTTGTACCCCAACCATACCAACACCGGTTACCCACAACCATCGCCGGTTAGCTTAAACCGATACTACCATACTAGATCGATGTCGGTCTCTTTGTCTTTACCGTAAAACCAAGAACAAAGCTCCTAAAATTCCACCAAATACCTAAACCTCCAAGAATCTCACCCTGACCAGTATGAGTACCCTAACCAAGACATTGACCTTCAGATTCAGACATAGCTTAGCCTATTGTGAATGAATTTGCTTATTGTAGACGAATGAGATACCTAAATCATTTTAACTACAGTAGGATTTCCTTTATTTCTCGCATTAATTTTCTTTAAACAGTGGATTGACAGCCGTCTAGGAAGTATCACACTTCCCAGATCTAGCATACACTAGGTAGTCCACTGCATATATTGTTTAACTTTTATTTGGTGGTATTGTTTTCCATTCCAGGTAGTTCCTCCAAGCAAAAAGAAGCTCTCATGATCAGATGTGGATTCAGAAGTCATACACGCGCAACAACCTACAACCAACATTTTAACAAGTATTCCTCCTAACCCTTTACCCTTATTTGTTTCATCAACATTCAAAGAAACGTTCTAGGATCAGTGAAATATTTTGGCACACTTGGTGGGACCCATTCGGGTTCTTTGTATTCTTTCATTTCTAGGTGAAAATTTTGTATGTTTGTTTTTTCTAAAAATTCTTACATTAAAATTTCTCCCCGGAATCTTCTTCTCTTCTATTGTCTAAAAGAAATCATATTTTGGTGCTTAAAATGAACATTTCTTCCTTTCATTAGTATTACATTAGTGAAAGAGCATCCCTTCTCCCTTGTTCATCTATTTGTGGCATCAAATTCTACATTTCGATTTGAGTTTAAAAATCATTGCATTTCATTCTGCTTTTCTGCATTAGCTCACATTAATTGAGGGCAACCTATATGCTGGAAGTCATTCCCAATTGATGGTTGATAAACGAATTGTAGAAAATCACTTTCTTTTTCTCTCTCTCGAGTCTTACCCAAACATCACAAATTTAAAATATATACACATTCTTAAACAACATCTCACCTGAAAGAAGAAGTTGTAGGTGATCACACGAACACGGCACAAAGGGGCACCCCGCTAGTTATCTCTATCCAAGACCCCATCGAGGACGGCTCGCCCCACCATAACATACCTGAAACCTCTCCTTGTAGATCTCCTTCTTCGTAGGAAACCATCCTCACCAAAAACTCTATTCTACAGTTCATGAGTTAGTCCTTAAAATAGCATAAGCTAAACAAACATAATAGAAAAGGCACTCTTAGGATCGTATTTTTCTTAGTGTTTCTACTTGGCTTGCATTTTGAGGTGAGAGGTCATGCTCTTCATTTTTCTTATTTCTCCTTGCACACTCCTCATCACAGTTGGTGTATTCCAGCTTCATCTGAGTGTGCCTGGACCATATTCTCATCATTCTCGGATTTTGGGTTTGATTCCACATTAATTTTAACTCACAACCAAATTTTTCTTCATCATTGTTTCAATTTCACAGTAACCGGTGTCGGTCCAGTGACCATCATCGGTTACCCTCTGACCGTCATCAATTTTACCCAACCGACATCAATTCACTGTTTTTTTTTAACCAACCCAAAAAGGACACCTATTCCCTTCATTGGTCAAGTTTAGAGTCTCTTTCACTCTTATCATATCAATTGACTCGGTAAGTCTCATCGTATATGGCATACCCGAAAATTTGGCCTTATACCTTGTTTTTAACCAATTGTCCACTTTCCACAATGACCGGCAGCGGTTACATGTGACCGGCGTCAATTTAACCTAACCAACATCAGTTAGCCTATGTCATTTTCCAGATGACATTTTAACCCCAATTCACCTACCATCGCCTATTTATCCTACATGTGCTATATTTTGGTTTCGTTTACAGAAAGTAGTCTTACCGCGCGTTAGTACTGTCACATGGTACTGACGCATCGGCAAGCAAGCACCCTCGTATTCCACACTAGTTTTCAACCACTCCCACCTAGCCCTTCACCACCTTCCATTTTATCACCAACCATGGAACCTATCTAACCTATCTCTATCGCTACCAAAGACAAGGAGTTCACACGACTCCTTGACCAAAATCTTGTTGCCTTGCAATTTTACCTTTCCCACTCATCCACTCGAGATGCCTCGGGTCAGTTGATATATGACATGCCCGTATCTATCCCCCCGACTCTCATTCCCACTCCTGCATCAACCCCATTTGGCTCCATGCTGCCCGCATCTACCTTACCCCCACCATTTTGTTAGGTTGTGGAGCCCATTTTCATGTGAGAAAGTTTGAAGACTGTACACTAAGAGTACTGTAAAGTTTCCATAGTTGTCTTGTTAGGGTTTAGTGCCGAATGGGCCCCTTGAGCAGGGTCCAGGGGTGGCGGCTCCCGATAACAGGGGTTTTGGGCCTTAAAACGTGCCCGATACATCAGGAAACATGATTTTCTCATATGGGTGGGTTTTTTGACCCACAAGTTTATGGGACGGTTTTGGCCCATGGTTTTGATACCCACGGTTTTGTAAAATTGCTTAAGCAGTTGTCTATTTATATGGTTTTATGCATATGGTAGAGATAAGGAAAACATTACGTATGTGTTTTGAATTTGGTGTGATTTCAGTAGAGTTTTTTTGAGCATAGCTCCAAACGGATCTAGGTATTGTATTAAGAGAGTGATGGCTTGTAATAAAATCTGAGCAAGTGATTCTTTGTGGACGTAGCCCAAATTGGGTGAACCACGTTAAATATTGTCTCTTTGTGTTGTGTTATTTTATTCTGCACTTTTATTTGAGATCTGTAATAATTTTTGCATATTAGTTTCTATCACAGATTCTGTGAGGGATTATTCCGCATATTTTATCCCTTATTTCCTAACAATTGGTATCAGAGCCTGGTTTGGTTTGCTGAATTTTTGAATCACAGGGAAAGTTTTATCTTGAGTGGGAGCTATGGCAGATGATGGAAGATATAGGGTTGATAAATTCAACGGGCAGAATTCAGTCTTTGGAAGATGTAGATGGAAGATTACCTTTATTAGAAGGATCTTTATATTCCACTATCTGAGAAGGTGAACAAACCCTCAAGCATGACAATTATGGAATGAGATTTGTTAGATAGGAAGGAACTTGGGACAATCCGGCTGTGTCTTGCATCTTCGGTATTATTTAAATTTTCAAAGGAAAAGACTACAAAAGAACTGATGGATGCATTAGGAAGTTGTATGAAAAACCCTCTGCCTCTAATAAGATATTTTTAATGAAAAATTTGTTTAATATGAAGATGTTTGAGAATGGTTCAATAGCAGATCATTTAAATGATTTTAATACGGTTGTAAATATGCTAGCTTCAGTTACAATAGAATTTGATGAAGAAGTTAGGGCTTTATTAGTTTTTTGATATTTACCCGAGAGTTGGAATAGCCTCGTAATGGCAAAGAAGAAACTCGGTTTCAAATTAACTCAAAGTTGAAGTTTGAGGATGTTGTAGGGGTGATTCTAAGCGAGGAAATGTGAAGAAAAATCTCTGGTGAATCTTCTACTATAGGGAATGCTTTGACAGTGGAAACTAAAGGGAGATAGAAGAATAGAGGAAGCCGTGGAAAATCAAAGGATCGGGCAAGGTCAAAATCCAAAAGCAAGATAGTATGCTAGCATTGTGGAAAGTCTGGGCATGCAAAGAAGGACTATTAAGAGCTTTGGGATAAGAAGAAACAACAGGAAGAAAACAAGGAGGAAAATGTGTCAATGGGTAATGTATGTCAGGATGCTTTGATTCTTTCTTTGCACAATATTACTGAATCTTGGGTTTTAGATTCAGGGGCTTCTTTCCATGCTACTCCACATAGGCATTATTTTGTTGATATGTTTAAGGATATTTTGGGCATGTTTTTCTTGGTGATGATGAGCCTTACAACATAGTTGGAAAAGATTCTGTTCAGGTTAAGATGTAGAATGGGAATACTTGGCTATTGAAGGATGTCACATGTGCCTACATTAAGATGAAATTTGATATCAGTAGGGTAGTTGGGAAGTGATGGTTATACTGTGATATTTACAACTAACTCTTGGAAGGTTACCAAGGGTTCTCTTGTGGTGGCAAGAGGTAAGAAGGTTGGAACCTTGTATTTAACCACTTATAGCACTAATGTTTGTAATCTTGTGGCTTTAGAAGTAGATATAACATTGTGTCACTATAGGCTCGGGCCATATGAGCCATAAGGGCATGGAGATCATAAAGAAGGATTTGCTTGGATATACAGAAATAGGTTTGGAGTTCTATGAGGACTGCATATATGGGAAACAAAAGCGAGTAAGGTTTCTCAAGGTTAGACCTACAAATAAAGAGAGTAACTTAGAGCTAGTGCACTCTAATGTGTGGGGGCCGGCTCAGTTATCATCTCTTGGGGGTTCAAGTTATTATGTTGCTTTTATTGATGATGCAACAAGGAAATTTTGGGTTTATTGTATTAGAAACAAATTTGATGTATTTGACACTTTTGTTAAATGGAAAGCCTTGGTAGAGAATGAAATAGGTCTTAAGCTAAAATGTCTCAAGTCAGATAATGGAGGTGAGTATTGCAACAATGAATTTGATGATTACTATTCTAAGAATGGAATCAGAGGCAAAAATGGTTCTAGGAACTCCGCAATGTAATGGGGTGTAGGAAACGATGAATAGGACAACAATGGAATGTGCTAGGAGCATGAGGTTACATGCAGGTTTGCCTCTTTCTTTTTGGCGTAAGTAAAGAACACAACTTTGTACTTGATAAACAGATGACCCTCAAGTTCCTTGATGGAGATATACCCGCCTGGTATGGTAAGAAAGTTGATTATTCATTTCTTAGAGTCTTTAGATGTGAGGTGTTTGTTCATATAGACAAGGATGATAGAACCAAGCTAGAGGCTAAATCATAAAATGTACTTTCATTGGTTATGGTGGTGATGAATTTGGATATAAATGTTGGAGTATTAAGGACAAGAAAATAATTTGATCTAGGGATGTGGTCTTTAATGAGAAAGTCATGTATAAGCAGCAAAAGTATAGGAAAACAGGGAAGAATCAAAGAAAGAATATGCAATGGTAGAGGATCTTCTCGATGGAAAAGTGACACATGAATTAGTTCAGAACCTTCTCAACAGAACACCAAACTTCTATATTGAGGAGGTATTCTAGGGTAAGAAGAGAACCTGAATGTTTTTCTCTCTCTTTATTATTTATTACTCACTGATAGTGGAGAGTCAGAGAGCTTTGATGAAGCAATGCAAGTAGATGCTAGGAAGAAGTGGGAGTAAGCCATGGATGAGGAGCATCAAGCTCTCATGGAGAACCAGACATGGGATTTGGTGAAGCTACCCGAAGGCAAAAGAGAATTACAAAACAAGTGGGTGTTTAGAGTCAAAGAGGAAGAAGGAGGCAAGAAAAGATACAAGGCCCGGTTGGTGGTCAAGGGGTTTGCACAGAAAAAGGTATAGATTTTGATGATATTTTTTCTCCTATAGTAAAAATGACTTCTATTAGAACTGTTCTTGGAATAGTTGCAGCAGAAGACTTGCACTTAGAGCAACTTGATGTAAAAATCTATTTCTCCATGGTGATTTGGAGGAACTATATATGCAGCAACTAGAGGGCTATGAGGTCAAAGGTAAAGAGGAGATGGTGTGCAAAATGAAGAAGAGCTTGTATGGCTTGAAACAAGCTCCACATCAATGGTATAATAAATTTGATAGCTTCATGATGGAGCAAGGTTATATTAGATGTCATTCTGACCATTGCATGTGTATACAAAGAAATTTGAGGAAGACAATTATATTATCTTGTGTCTGTATGTGGATGACATGTTGGTTGCAGGTAAAAACATGCAGGAAATAAAAGTACTCAAGAAGCAACTAAGTGAATCCTTTGCTATGAAGGATTTGGGGGCAGCCAAACAAATCCTTGGTATGAGAATATCTCAGGATAGGAAGGAACGGAAGTTGACTTTATCTCAGGAAGAGTACGTTAAGAAGGTCTTGGAGAGGTTTAATATGTAGGATGCTGAACCGGTTGGGACTCCTTTGGCAAGCCATTTCAAGTTATCAAAGGAGAAGTGTCCTAAGATAGAGCAGGAGAGAAACCAGATGTCCAAGGTACCTTAATCATCAGTGGTTGGCAGTTTGATGTATGTCATGGTGTGCACTAGGCTTGATATTTTCCATGCAAAGGGGAGTGGTGAGTAGATTTATGAATGATCCGTAGAGATCACTGGTAGGCAGTAAAGTGGATCCTTCGTTATTTGAGAGGTACCATGGGGATAGTTTTGTGCTACAGTGGATCAGACACCACTTTGTGTGGTTATGTAGATTCATATATGGCTAGAGATGTAGACAGCAAGAGGAGCACGACATGTTATGTTTACACTATAGGTGGGACAACAATGAGCTGGATTTCATGACTACAAAAGCTGGTGGCTTTATCAACCATGGAGGCTGAGTATGTTGCTACCACAGAGGAAAGAAAAGAAATGATTTGGTTACAATAATTGCTTGAGGAGTTAGGGCATAAGTAGGAGGAAGGAAATTTTCATAGTGATAGTCAAAGTGCTATACACCTAGCTAAGAACTCTAATTTCCACTCTAGGACGAAGCATATACAATTAAGGTACCATTTCATCAAGACATCTTTGGAGGAAGAGAATTTGAAGTTGGAGAAGATCCATACTAGTCAAAATCCTGTAGACATGATGACCAAGGTGATCACAAGGGAAAAAATGAAGCTGTGTTTAGCTTTGGTTGGTCTTCACATAAACTAGTGAAGGATTGAGAAGCTTGCTCAGAGGAAAACTAGTCTCTAAGTGGGAGATTGTTAGGTTGTGGAGCATGTTTTCATGTGAGAAAGTGTTGAAGACTATACACTAAGAGTATTATACACTTTCCATAGTTGTCTCGCACTGGGGTTCTGGGCGGGCAGGCCCGTGAGTGGGGGTCTAGGGGCGGAAGCCCCTTGCAGCAGGGCTCGGGGCCGCAGCCCGAAAAAAAAATTTGGCCCTTAAAACATGCCTAATATATCGGGAAATGTGATTTTCTCATATGGGTGGGTTTTTTTGACTCATAGGTTTATGGGACGGTTTTGGCCCATGGTTTTGATACCCACGGTTTTTTAAAATTGCTTAAGCAGTTGTCTATTTATATGGTTTTGTGCATATGGTAAAGAGAAGGAAAACATTGCAGATGTGTTTTGAATTTGGTCGTGAATTCTATAGATTTTGTTGAGCATAGCTCCAAATGGATCTGGTATTATATTGAGAGAGCAAAGTGGCTTGTAATAAAATCTGAGTAAGTGATTGTTTGTGGACGTAGCCCAAATTGGGTGAACCACGTTAAATATTGTCTCTTTATGTTGTGTTATTTTACTCTACACTTTTATTTGAGATTTGTAATATTTCTCGCATATTAGTTTCTAATGTTGCGATTCTGTGAGGGATTCTTCCGCATATTTTATACCTTATTTCCTAACACGTTTCATAGCTAGGCCCTATACCCGCTATGACTGCCACATCTGCTACCTCCATTACACCCACCACATCCACTATACCTTTTCCAACCACCTAGAACACAACCTCATCCATGCCTATTGTCTCGCATATACCCGTAGCTACACAACCACACCTAGTGTCGATGATCCGTACTTTTTCAAAACATCGTCCTTTCTATTCCGCAATCTTTATCCCCATATCCACTAGGGTCATCATGACCCTTCCACCTCCATATACATACTATCAACAACCTCATGTTTCATCTATTATTCACTCTGGGTATGTACCCCTATTTCACTACCTTCTTATCAATATACCTATACTGAAACACCATATACTAGAATGAAACCCCGTTATATGCCCAAAACTAACCCTCTTACACTACAGAGTCACCCATCCATCACAACCTACCAACGACCTAATTAAGTTTTTTTTACTATGGGTAAATTTTTTTGAAGGGACTATACCCTATGTACAAAAAGGCTCAAAAGCCAGATATCAAAAGAAGAAAACCAAACCTAGATATGCCAAACATCATAAACTAGGAGGCTCAACAACCAGATAATACAATATAGGAAACAAAAATGATCAAGACAGATAGTGATCCGAATAAGAGCAAAAGAGATAAAACACGAACAAGAGGGAACCACCACTAGTCATCCCAGCCAAAAAACAACACCAAAATCACCAAAAACAACTTCACCACCAGTAAACAGCAACAGAGCACCGCATCACTTGACAGCTCGGTCAATCTTGGCCTTAATCATTTGGAGCGAGATGAAGAACTCAATGGCCATGGCCTGGGATGGATCTTTCAAATCCACTGGCACCGTGCAGATCTCTCGATCTCCTTGGAACCCAAAATATCCTCGATAATGCTACTGAGACTACAAATACTACGCACATGTTTCTCTATAAAATTATAGATACTTTTAAGAGCTAAGAGGATACAATCATTACGACCTAATTAAGTGAATGATGGACAAGATGTAGACATTGGAGGCATAGGTTTCTAGCTCCCGCAACACTCTCACCTACGATGAGATTTGTAATGAGCCTATACATCCATCCATTCCTATCCATCCATATCCCATGCATTGGAAAATGCCTAAATTAAACCATTTCAATAGAAAATAAGATCCACAATAGCATTTTTGGTCTTTCAAACACAAGTGTTCTTTGATCACCCATGATGATGCTTTACTCCTGAGGACCTTTCCCATGTCTCTGACTGGACCCACGTTAGATTGGTATAGTGGGTTACCTAGACACTCTATATTCTCATTTAATTAGGTAGCCCAAGCCTTCTTGGATCACTTCTCCATTAATATCGTTAAGAAGGTTACCATGACTGACCTATACTCTACGCGTTAGTATGATGACGAATCTATCACAGATTTTGTTGCTCGTTGGCGTAGCCTGATCAATCAACTCACATTCCAACTACCACAAACCGAACTCATCAAACTCTTCACGCAGGCTTGTGCTAGGAATATCTCACCAACCCTGTAGGTTCAAACCTTCCAACCTTCAACGAATCATTCACCATGGCATGAAAGCTAGAGATTCAGGCTATTGAAGAGAAGAAAATTCAATTATGCAATAAGAACTTGCATTCAAGTCGAATGATACCTCTTCTTCTTCAAAGCCATAGAACAATTATTCAAAGGCCAAGGGGACCGCTAACACAGTGGTACTCAAAGCTGACCCAGCTCATCCGTCAAATCAGGCTATCCCCTCATCTAATCTCTCACCTGTTCATAATTTTCAATTCAGATGGGAACAACTGGAAATATACCCCAATTTGGGAACCTTATTATTCTATCTTGGAGAAGCTCATCAAAGTTGGGGCCATCACCCTTCCTCCCATGAAACCACACACTGGTTTTGACCCTGCTCACCCCACACCCACGTGGTATAAAGAGCACGACTTCGCAACTACCATCGAGTAAAGGGTCATAGTGATGGCAATTGCATCACCTTCAAAAAAATTGTCCAAGAAATGCTCAAGAAAGGCGAGCTAACATCGGATAATCCGAATGCACTTGCCAATCAGAACCTACATATCTTCAAGAAACCATTTCCTAATCATGCCCCTTCTTCTAATCAAACTGGAGAGACTTCAAATCGTGATAGCCATACCTGTGAGGTCCATGCTATTTTCAGTGATACACCCGATGCTTCCCAATTACCTCATATTCCTTCCATAGAAAAAATTCTATCCCGAAGTCCTCCTTCTATATTGGAGCCCACCTCACCTATTCCTCCACCCACAGAGGAACACCTTTCACCTCCTTCATCACCCATGGAGGATCCTTCCATTAATATCAAGACTATTTCACCTTTGGCTTCTCCACCTAGGGAACCGTCACCCATGAAGACTTCTTCGACCCATGAGAGGATACTTGTTTATATCCTCCACCCACGAGGAACACCCTTCATCTACCCCACCTACATAAGAGCACCCATCATCTCCCCACCTACAGAGAGGAGCACCCATCAGCTCCTCCACCTATCAAATATCCAGAGAGAGGTGCCTTTACTTTTAGCTGACCACTCCACATTAGTTACCCAAGATCCTACCAACGTACTTTTAGCTCTCTTACCCATAGAAGCCAAAGGTAGCAAATTCCCCATTTCTAAGAAAAATTTTACGAGAATTTCCATCAATTACTCATTAACCTCACCTACACCATGTCGTTCTCATGCTTAGCCGATCGCTTAGATTATGTGGATAGAGCCTTACTTTGGGGGCACCTTCTACTTCCTATCTTAACACAAATGCAGATGTAACTTGCTGACACTTCCACTATCTACCCAAAGATATTTTGGCCAATTGAACCAAACACAACCTCCTCTATCATAACTTCTTCCATGAAACCCATCATAGCTCAACACACACCCTTACCCATATCCCAATATACACCTAAATCCAAACCCACACCTACAAAGATCTTCATCGACTAAACCTATTACTACCTTAGGGGTCACCCTAACCACCAGCCTTATTCATCCACCTATCAAACTAGATTTAGCTACATCCTCCAAAGTCAACACCAAACCTACTCCGACACCCAAATAGAAGAACCAAGCCCATAGAAATCATACCCCAGCTGCGCCAATCACACCTTCACCCTTTCCATCCATCTTAGGACCTCAACCTCCCAAAGACGGTTAAGAAACCTCCACCCGCAAGAAACTAAAAACAAAACAACCCATTCCTTCCTCGCAAACCTCTAACATACCCAAGCACCCGACACGACTTACACCTACACCTGCAACATCTTTACCACCCATTCCTCCAATACCATCGGTTACTTCTTCACTACCCACTACACTTTAGTCTCTGTCCCTCACACCCCCTGCATGACCCGCATCATCTACCTTCACAGAACCTCTATTATCCCCATGGGTAACTCACCCTCTTCCCCCATCCGCTTTTACCTCTAGATCTCATACATCCATATCACCTTTACCCAAGAAGGTGTAACCTAAAGACAAAAATCTGCTACCCTCCAATAAGGTAATCAAAACAACCACACACTCTCCTACCAGTTCATCTACCATACCCCTACCCAAGCAAACACGACCAACACCCAAGACCACTCCAAAGACCCAAAACCATAGCTTGCCCACTCCCCTCTTACAAATATTGTTCCTCAACAATCAGCCACACCTACGCCTAAACCCACTTTCACTTCCCATTGCGACCCACTAGTAGGGTCCTATGCCAAAATCTTAACCAACCTCCTTGAGACTTTTGTCATCACATTACCGCCACTCGCACTATGCACCCTCTCAAACCCAAGAAAAAGGGTTTGATGACATTAAAATTTTCACCTACCATCATGTGCCAGGACACGATGTGGAGAACTGCAAGGCTTTGAAAATTGTCCTTATCTAGTTGTGTCCTCCTGAAGGAAACTTTGACGATGATGACCTTCTCGATGAGGACCTCATTTTACCAACACCCATTCCCATAGTCCTTCCCTCACTACCTACTCAACAACCACGACCTCCACCCCCACAACTCTTAGAGCCACCCCAAGATTTGAAATTAACATGGTTTGCATTAGAGAACTCACCAAGCCCCCACCCAAATGTCGGTGTGCTCAACTCATCTCACAAGGTTCCTTCCTGCCACTAGGCTTTTTCCCTTCATGTCGCTATACCTTTCATGGCTCACCTACCTCACCTACCTCCCCACCTCAGATCAACATGATCCACATTGCTACCCATGCTCAGAAGGAAAAAGGCAAGGAAAGGGCAACCAACCAATCCACCAATCCCATACCCAACATACCATCTAGACCCACTCCTAAAATCACTATCCGTGGTCCCACATATCCTATTTCTAATGGGGTTACACATCATGCCATGCTCAAACAACTACACCAATCCCCCTCAAAATGTCTCTATATGACCTCATCCAAACTTTGAAACCCACATGTCAAGCTCTCATGGAGGTCCTTCAATCTATTGAGGTTTTACCAAATGACCCTACACCCATAGCCTCCATCATCACGCCCCATCATGTTGCCTCTCTCACCAAATTACCACCTTTATCCACACCTCCACCTACTCATCAGAGTAGCCTCCTTAGCTTCTCGTAGAAAGAGATCGCACCACACCAAAATGATGACCTGCACTCCAACTCTCTTCATCTCTCGTCCACATCAATGATGATATACGTGTATGTCGTGTTATGATCGATAGGGGCACTAGCATTAATATCATTTCCTCCCATGCATTCACTCAAATGCGCATACTTGAAAATTGGATGCATAAACATCCTGTCATGTTACATTATTTCAATGACGCTTATCACCTCTACACTAGGCACCGTCATCCTCCACGTTCATGTGGGCCCCCGCACTCTTCTAGACTTATCTTAGGTCTTGGAGGGGAATTCTAGTATAACCTCGTTGCTTAGCAAACCCCGGATTCGTTTCATGGGTTGTGTTCCTTCCACTTTGCATCGTTGTGTAAAGTTTGAGCATGAAGGACACACCTATACTATTCCAACTGATCCATCACCTTTTAAAACATGCAACATGCTTTACCGAACCAATAACATGCTTATACCCATTAAGGCATCTACCTCCACGACCACTACCACTTCACCTACACCTCTCGCTTACTAGTATAACCGCTACCTCAACCACACATGCCTCCTCCATTCCTACCGCTGCCACAACCTCCACGGCTGAACCATTAGCCTCCCAATCCGTTGGCTTCACCTCCATTTTGACATCTGACACATCGTATATTCTAGCTACCCACATACCAACCACCGATCCCTTGGAAGGCATTTTACAACACCTCACTCTAGGGGAGTATCGCCTATATAGTGTCAAAACATTCCTTAATTTAAAAGAGTATGGAAGTCTTCACCAACACCCTCATTATGATCACCATATAGGAGAGCACCACCTTTATGGTCCTCCCCACCTTCGTACCAGTCTCACCTATGGGGGACTTGATACTACCACTTACACACCCGACCCACCCTCACAAACCCACCCATTTTTCGCTAACTTCCAGCTTGCTCACCAATCGCCATTTTTCCCACACCTTCCTACACCGATGTGCGTGGAAGGTTTTTGGTTTTGGCTTTTACAAGCAAGGTTGCCATACTTTTATTCCATGTTCTAAACACAAACATAATGACCGTAGTGATATCGGATTTGTTGAACCACCTACCAAGAAGGCCCGCATTGAACTCATCGAGGACATCAACCCTTCTCCACCTTCTTCACCACCATCACCACCTTCACCGACGGATTCGATGGATCTAGAATCCATTCCTCCTAACTTTTTTTTTCATAAATACCATCTCCTTGGGGCCTCTGACTTATCAACGTGAGGGTGAGGTTCCTTCCTCTCTTCCCTTCCTGTACCCTGAAATGGTCGATGATGATACACCCTCCATTAACATCGTTCAATTTTAGGATGATGAATCTATACTCACCTACCTTTGTGCAGAAGACTTATATATTCATCGGTCGTTACCCTCTAAGATGCAAACCATGTTGAATGAATTGACTATCAAGATCAACATTCATACTCAGGACGACCCGCACATCCTAAAGATTAGTCAATCTTTAGATGCTACTGAACAAGAAGCCATCACCTCTTTTCTCAAAAACCATAACCATGCTTTCACTTGGTCTTACGCAGACATGCCTGGTATTGACCCCATGATAGTGGTCCACAATATCGTAACCGTTCCCGATGCCAAGCTTGTCAAACAAAAGATGAGGAAAATGCACCCTCACATTTCCCTTCTTGTCAAAGAAGAACTTAAATGCCTTCTTTCTATTTCCTTCATATTATCCATTGATTATCCTTTTTGGATTTATAACATTGTCCCCGCTACTAAGGTGACGGGGAGACTTTGTATTTACACGCATTTATGTGACCTCAATCTAGCTTGCTCAAAGGACAACTTTCCTCTACCTGGTATTGACCAGTTGGTTGACCTTACCGCTGGTCACGAGATGCTATCACTCATGGATGGATTCTCGGGTTATAACCAAATCTTACTTGCCCTAGAGGATCAACACAAAACTGCATTCATCACCCCTTGGGGGACCTTCTGCTATCGAGTCATGCCTTTTGGCCTTAAAATGCTGGTGCCACATATTAATGGGATATGAATTACATCTTCCATGACATCATGCATCGTATATTGGAAGATTACGTCGATGAACTTTCCAAATCTAAACGCTACTCCGAGCACCTCACCATCCTCAAAACCATATTTGACCGCCTTATTAAATATTACATTCACCTTCAACCCAAGAAGTGTGTCTTTGCGGTCCTCTCAGAAAACTCTTGGGATTTATTGTTTCCCTACGTGGTATAGAATTTGACCCTACTAAATTCAAGGCCATTCTAGAAATGCCTCCGCCCACTAACCTTAGGCAACTCCATAGCCTGCAAGGTAAGTTGCAGTCTATTCACCGTTTCATTTCAC
This sequence comes from Taxus wallichiana var. yunnanensis, assembly GCA_018340775.1. Taxonomy (NCBI): domain Eukaryota; kingdom Viridiplantae; phylum Streptophyta; class Pinopsida; order Cupressales; family Taxaceae; genus Taxus; species Taxus wallichiana. The sequence continues at coordinate 27,677,829 of CM031235.1, forward strand.
AATTGTCTGATCGGTGTCAACCATTTCATCACCTTCTTAAGAAGGATGTCTCCTTTAAATGGGATGAGGATTTCCACAAATATTTTGAGGCCTTAAAAAATACCTTCTTCAACCCCGTACTCATTCCACCTAAAGATGATCAACCTTTCTACCTATACATCTCAGCTACCGATCACTCTTTGGGGGCATGCTCGCTCATCATGATGAACAACACAGGGAGCAAGTGGTTTATTACATAAGCCATACTCTTTTAGACTAAGAAACCCGATACACCCATCTTGAAAAACTTTTTTTAGCCTTAGTTTGTGTCGCCAAAAAAATCCGCTATTACCTACTTAACCACAAAACCTATGTTGTGACCAACACCGACCCCTTACACTTCATGTATGCCAAACCTTATCAAAATCAGCATGCCGCACGCTGGCTTATGCTTTTGGCCAACCTCGACCTCGAATTCATCCATAAAAATTCCATTAAGGGCCAAGCTATCACCGACCAATTGGCCAATGCACCTATTTCCGGGGATTAACCCTCTAATTTTGACTTTCCAGATGAGTCAATTGCTACCCTTTCCCTGGACGAACCCGCTTACCAAATGACACTCTTCTTTGATGGTTCCAAGTGTCAGTGTGGGGGTGGCGCAGGAGTTATCCTCATTCCCCTTGATGGTGAACCCATGTCTTTTTCTTTCAAACTCGATTTTGATTATACCAACAATATTGCCGAATATGAAGCACTCATACTAGGTCTCCAAGCTTCCTATGCCCTAGACGTCAAATCAATCAACATCTTTGGTGATTCTCAATTGGTCATAAACCAGGTCAATGGTATATACCAATTTCATAATGACATATTTCAAAAGTATAAACATCATGTAGATATAATTTTGACCACCTTTGATCGTTACGCCCTTCAAACCGTCCCACGTTCAACCAACAAATTTGTCGATACCATGGCCTATTTGGCTTCTCAAATACCCACTTCACCTGCCGATTCTAAAATCTTTGTCACCATACAATGACTCCAATCACCCTCTTATTTACCTTGTGAAATTTACTCCATCGAAACCATCGCCCCATACCCGAGAGACCTTTAGTATAAACAATACTCTGACTATCTTTCTCTCTCCATCTTACCTCCTGATCTCACCCGTAATGGACAACGCACCTTCCTTAAAAATGTCTCTCGTTACGTCATCATGGGGGCCTCCTCTATAAGCATGGCTTTGATGGTATTCTCTTACGATGCCTCACGAGCTATGAAATTCCTTATATCATTAAGGACATTCATGATGGCATATGTGGAGGTCACTTCAGTGGCCTTGTTGTTGCTAAGCATATTCTTCAACTAGGCTATTACTGGTTGACCCTTAACCATGATTGTTGCGACTACGTCAAGCATTGTGTAAAATGCCAACAACATGCCAACCTTCATCATACATCCGGTCATGCCTTACAGGTCACCCGTGACCTTTGGCCCTTTTCTCAATGGGGTTTGGATCTTATCGAGAGATCAATCCCCATTCTTCCCAACGACATCAATGGATCATCACCGCTACCGAATACTACAAAAAATGGGTTAAAGCCATACCACTCATCTACACAAAAGCCAAGAAAATATGTGATTTCATCAATCATCACATCATTTGTCGCTTTGGTGTTCCTCATCGGCTCATCACTGATAATGGAAAACAATTCAAAAATAAGACCTTGATAAAACTTTGTGACGCCTTCAACATTCAGCTAAGTTTCTCTTCACATTATTACCCACAAACCAACATCTAAGCTGAATCCACTAACAAAACCTTGAACAAAATTCTCATGAAAGTGGTTAACGATACTGGGAAGGACTAGCATATGCACATTCCTTTTTCCCTATGGGCATACTACACTAGTATTTGCACTTCCACTGCTGCTACACCTTTTTCTCTAGTCTATGGTACAAAGGTTGTTCTGCCTCTCGAATTTGAGATCCCCTCACTCCGCATTTCTCTTCATGACATGCTCAATGATGATGAATTTCGTCAGACTATTTAGCACAACTTGAGTTATTAGATGAATGTCGTCTTAATGCTCTTGATCATCTTCAAGTTTACCAAAAATGTATCAAACGTGCCTATGATAAACGTGTCCATGAATGAACCTTTCACATTGGTGATCTCATTCGAAAGAAAATCAACATGTAACTAAAGCAGAAAAAAGTAAACAGGGAAAATTTGCTCCTAATTGGCTTGGACCATACATCGTGACCCATACTTATGGATCAGGTGTTTATCGTTTATCTTCACTCAATGGTAAACCCAAACTCTGAGCCCCTTAATGCCTTGCATCTTCGACCATTCTACTATTGACTTTTAGTCCTACCTCCCTTTTTCCTCTTTCCATGCTCATCCCTTGAGTGCTATCCACTTCCTACGCATCACCAACGATTAAATAAGAGTCATGTGTGTACATGTAACTTGTTATCTTCTCTTGAATATGTGTACCATGGCGCTACACATAGCATGATTCTCATGGATACTTTTTGTCTACCTTTAGATGAGATCCCATGGTTGTTTCACCCTGCTTTCTGAACAAGAATCCTATTCTTCACCTTGGTCTTTTCCATGACTTCAAAGCCCTCACATGGGATCCAAATCCTTGAGTCAAACTTCCAATAAAAATATGACTCCCTCAAAAGGACATCTTCCTCTCTGCAATCGCTGCTATAAATAGACTACTCCTCGAAGGATGGCTATGTAAAACTCTTTCAAAAAATTAAAAAAAGAAGCATTAGAATCCAAATCCTTCCACATCAATTAGCTTCATGAAAGCTTCAAGGAATTAATTTCCTCATCTCATATAGACTTCCCGCATCGATCGGTCCTATCTCAAATATCACCAACAACAGAAATCCTTTTAGTCATGAACTTGCCCATTGTGACCTTGGATCTCTTACCCAAAGAGAATGCTCCCTCATACCATATAAAAATTAACAACCTTTCACCCCTCACACCATTCGCACTCCCATTTCCTACCGCCTCAAAAGACCTCTTGGAAACCATGACATTTGGTAATCATGTGACTACTTTTCACCCTTAGAACAATCAATCATGTAATGTCTTTTAGGGTCTTACGTCCATCACCTCCTCCAAGCTATGACCTACTCGGTATGATCCTAACCAATCAGGTGGCTTTCTTGCCCCCTCTTATCTTTTAACCTTATTTATTACGTATTGATTACCTTATACAAGACTTGGTCCTCGATGCTTACCTTTGGAGTAATCTTCTTCTTCTACCACAATCAAAGTCACCTATACCAATTTTCCCACACCTCACTCATACCTAGCAGACCTAAACTCAAATTATGCCTATGACCTACCATCTCATTCTCATACCTCCTCATATTATTCCCTAGCCTATGGGAGAACTACATCAACTTGAGGTCCTTTTCGTTGGGACTACGTAGGCAGACACTCCGAGGGCATGGGACCCTTGGAGGTTAGCTCGCCAATCTCTACCCTACCCAATTCATCTTTCATTTTCCTAAATCACATTCTACCCTACTTCGTTTCCTTTTTATATCAAAAATTGGAAATTAAACCAAACAAACGACAAATTTCCTCACATTTTTATCATCATCAAAATATACGTTTATTTCGATTACCATTTCTTTAAAACATCATGCAAGTATTATAAAACATCTTTAAAATGACCCATATCATCATTCATTGCAAATATTAATGAATTACCATGACTTGACTCAACCATGCCCATAACCTAACTCGATCCATGCCTATAACCTGACTCCACCATGCCTAAAACCTGACTCAATCCATGCCTAGACCACAACCTAACTTGATCCATGCCTACAACCTGACTCAACCATGCCCAAAACCTAACTCCATCCATGCCTAACACACCTACCATAAGTCCATCTATGCATAATAATAAAATTTTATCAACACAAACACATAATGCCCATAATCATCATCATCTATATAAATACAATATCCATATACATAACTGTCAAATGTCTTCGGCATGTAGGCCAGTGTATATAATCCAGTCTCTCAAAACTCTCATATACATCCTCACCATCTTCGACACGCAGGCCGGTATATGATCAAAAATATAATAACTCTCGCACGTAGGCCGGTATATATCAAAAATAAAAACTACATCAAAATCAAGGGCCATATATTAGACATCATCACGGCAAACATCCTCCATATCTGTCTCGCCTGTCCCCTCTACCTCCTCGGCCCCTGTCTGGTGACCTGCTAACATCTCCCCACCCATCATGGGTGGTGGTTGGGTCCCTACTGGTACATCAACTAGAAATGGCCTCTGAAATTGGTGGCCTCACCCTGACCATGTCTTGGGGCTCGATGGCCCCCTGTGCTCTCCATGCTATGGGTGCGTGATTTGGTCCTCTCACTAGAGGCTTGTTGTGCCCTGTACTCGACATACAATAGAAAATCTATCCCTGCCGCCATCAGCTGGTCCTGATAGTACCTGGCCTCCTCTCTCACCTCCCGCAACCTAGATATGGGCACTATCTGTGGTGGCCCCATTGGCCTCTGACCCCTGTACCTATCCTACGGGACCCTGTCCCGCCTCGCCTCGTGAATCGGGACCCTGTCTTGGTGCTGTGGTGGCCCCATCGCCTCTCGCTCCTTTGAATGTATCTAGGCCTGTAATGCCCCAATTTGTGCCTATGTTATGGCTAACTAGCCCTGTAACCCTGTCACATGTGCCTGTAGGGTGGCCACCTAACCATCATCATCATCTCCATCTCCACCCCGAGCCATCTCGGCAAGACTGCCACTTGTGCATACAACTCGCAAACCTCTTCCTCTCGAATCAAGCTAACTTCCCCTGCACCATTCCCAACTAGGTAATCAGGGTTGGCACCTACCCCTGTAGGGTGTCTCTCTGCACCATGATAGTGGCTAAATTTGGCTGCCCGACTCAGGTGGTACTTGCTTCTAAATGAGCCGCCCACCATTGTCTATATTTGTCTATCACTCTGGCATCATCGATCCACCGGTCTACCACCTACTCCTCCTGCCCTATGGGCACTGTTGGTTGTGGTAGAGGTAATGGCCTCTCCACGTCATCTCTCCTATACTGCGGGAAGGGTGGAGGTATATCCTGTAGTAGCCCAAACTGCCACCTAACCCTGACAACTGGATCATCTCGTGCTCCCAAGGTGCCCCTCTATCCATCTCAGCAGTTGAAGGCCATCTAGCTCATCATGCATCCACCTGTATGAGGGATAACCCACATACAGTCTCCATATGATGTCCACTCTGGACAATCCCTCCAATAGACACTTGTAGTATGCTACATCATGTGTAGCCCTCTCTGATTAATGCTCTCTAATCACAGGCACCCATCACCTGTACCCCACCCAAACCAATCTCGATGGAAATGCATCTACTTAGGGCATACCCACTGGGCGCACACAAACTATGTGCTCATAGGCCCAACAGTGTAGAACAAACGTGTAACATAAGTTGAACTCAGTAAATGCCCATACGCCCACAACTCTCTATATAACTACACTAGGAATGTTAGTGCCCATGTGAAGTAGGTCTGATCCATCACCATGTCATGTAAAACCCCGATCGTGGAGAGCGTAGAAATCTCCCACCCTCACATTTAGTAGTGCGAAATATCACACTTCCTCCATCAATAAAAAAACTAGCATCATCTCCTCTAGACGGGCTAGGTACATCCCCTGTAACTCAAGCCGGCACTATAGAACATCATGTCTTCCAGCCTCCTTCCCAAACACTCACAAGCATCAACTCCTCGAGGCCTTAGAGGAGATCGAGTAAACCGCATCCCCAATATCGGTAACCGCAAGATCCTAAACACGTCCTCCAGGGTGACTGTCATCTCACCCATCGGTAGGTGGAACGTGTTGTCGTTGAATTCCATCTATCGATGAGAGCACCATCGACTCACCATTTGGACTACATGTTGATAGCGTCGAACCCTAATCAGCCCACCTCCTTCACGCTTCCGCCACTCCTCAAGTGTCTCCATGCCTCACACTCTCAAGAGCAGGGGTGGCACCTTGTCTCTCATCCACAGCTAATCTCTCCCTTGCATCCAATACAAACATCAAATTAATCTACCTTCATCATACCCACACTCACCCTCGGCACCTCACCTATACCCACTATCTCACCTCTTTCTTTCTTCCCAACCTACCTTCCTATCACATTTCTATCTCCCCCACCCTCACCCACTATCATTTCCCCATACCCATTTTTACCCCCGCCTACACTAGGTTTTTCACCAACACATCCTATTCTACCCTTCCCTATCTCACCCACTCGACCTAGGGCCCTTTTGGCCCCTTTTTCTCCACAACCCAATTGGTTCCGGTTATCTCTAACTCGACCCTGATCACCCCTAAACCGAGCATCGGTCACCTATTTTGTGATCGATACCGGTTTGACCCTACCGACGCTCGGCTAACCCCAACTGACGCTGGTCACTGTCACGGTGAAAACCGTGACCCCAAAACCCTACCCTCTCAAAAAACTCCCTCTCTTGACCCTTCTACCCACCCATTCTCACCTACATTTCCCTCAACCCCATCTCACCCCCTATTCACCCACTTACCTCTCTCCCCACTTCTATTCCTACCCAATTCACCCTCCCACATTTCAAATTTCATTTTCCCCCAAACCCAATTTTTCACCACCCGACCTCTCACCTAATCTATCTCACAAAACACGAAAGGGTTTTCCGCTTACCTCATCACGCTACCTTCGTCATGGTTGCACGTCCGGCCATTGTACCGGTGGCCCGCCCGATCCCTCTTCGGCCTCTGCCATCACCAATCTATCACCTCCCCTCCAACCAATAAAATCAACCAATCTAATCTCATGGACTGCCTCTCCGCTACCAATCACCCGCTACGTGGCTCGCCAACTCAGTCCCCAGTCTCTCTCTCTCTCACTTTCCACCTTTTCTCTTTTTCACTTGTCATTTTCCCAATTCGCAAAAAGACAAATGATTTGAAAAAATGTGGATTTTTTTTTTTATAACATCCCCAACCTAACCGACGCCAGTTTTACCTTCACCAACATTAGTCACGTGCCCTACCTTACCGTGGTCGGTTACCCTATACCGACATCAGTTACCCTTGACCGGCATTGGTCACCCTCTCTTCCACATTGCCCACAATTTCACCCTATTACCCTACCCATCACTCTTTTTTCCCTCACCCAACGCTTACCCTGACCATTCACCTCACCCTCCGAACCTCATCATTTACTACCTAACCTTGTCCTCATTTGGGGACTCGTTATTTTACCCATACCTCGCCCTACTCATGTCGTGACCTGGATACTTGGACCTGGACCATCACTAGTGACCTTTGACCCCATGTGTTCGCTATACCTTGCGACATTGTTACCTATGTTGTTGACCTAATGACCTTACCTTACCTCTTGTTATGACCATTTATCCTGACCCAACCCTCGGTGTACCAAAACATACCTAAATGTTCCTGCACCTAACCTACGTCGTGTTTCCTGACCATATCCTATACCTTGGATACCAAAATCACCTTAACCTTGTTTTAAAAAACCTATCGACCTTAGACAATGTAGATTTTTCCTGCTCTTCAACCTGGTACCGTGTTGCGGTTTATATGTGTGTGTGCGTTTGATTGTCACTACATTTGACCCTAACCCATTACTGATTACCTGAGTGGACCTTTTTCCCTTTTTTTTACCCCGTTGCACACCTTCCTCTTCATCACATTCACCTTTTATCAAACCACTCACCGATTCTAATTTCTACCTCATCAGCCTCTAGTTTGAGGGGATCGCCTTCACCCACACATGGGGCAACCACGTCTTGTTTTTTTCAGCGTCACTTACCAATACAAGCTACGCAACAAAAAGGGGAAAATGTAGACACCAAAATTGGGTCACATTCCCCTTAGTCCCTCGATAAATAAATACCTTGAACACATCCACCTAGCCATGGCCCCCTTCACCCCACTATAATATTAATTTAATTATTTAAATTAAATTAATTCATTATCCTCACAATATTTATTATTTAAGTACCCTAATTGGGATAATGCCCACATATCCACCTCACCTAGACACCTCATCTAGCCACCTCACCCTAAGACCTATTCTTAGTAAGTTACCATAACTAACTAAGACCTACCCAAACCCTAAAAATCAATGCCTACATTCCCTCTAACCACATTCTACCTCTTTGTTAAAGGAAGCTTCAATGCTAATTTGCTTTGGGTAAAATGAAACAAGATCCCAGAAAATCAAGGGGATCTGCCTAGTTTAGTAAACCTAGGAAATCTCACCCTAACCGACGCCGCTACCCTTAACCACCGCTGTTAAGCCGGAACCACCGTCGGTTACCATTTAATCCCAAAAACAACCTTATTTCGGGGTTGGCACATTTTCTGAGAGATAATCACATCTTTTGAGAACAAGTGACGAAACCAGAGCTACATGCAAGCAGAACCAACGTTAGTATACACATCGAGCATCCATAGCAGAACCTGCAAGCAATCACACAACCATCTACCTTCACGAGAGCATCCGAGGAAGTGCCAACACTACATCAAGTTCATTCCATTTGATCACCCACCATTACCAACCAAGCATCAAGCTCGTACAAACAGTAAGTTTTGTTAACCAACACTTATCCATTTATCATTTGGTAGATCCTTTTACATCTATTACTAGTTTCTACTCTCATTTCCATCCCCCATCATTTACCTCCATGTAAACTTGACCATATTTTTATCCACACCCTTACATTTCCCATACCGGACCTTAATCATTCATGTGCATACCTCAGATCCATACGAATCTTGTCATTTCCCTTCCATCTTCATCTAACCTCATATCTATCACCCAACCAAGTTTTATTGAGTTTCCTGTACCCCGACCATACCGACGCCAGTTACCCACAACCGTTTCCGGTTAGCCTAAACCGATACCGGTCATACTAAAACGACGTTGGTCTCTATGTCTTTTACCAGAAATCAAGAAAAGAGCTCCTAAACTTCCACCAAATACCCAAAACCACCCAAAATCTCACCTTGACCAGTATCAGTACCCTGAGCAAGACATTGACCTTCAGATTCAATCATAGCTTAGCTTGTTATGAACGAATTTTCTTATTGTAGGCGAATGAGATACCTAAATCATTTTAACTATAGTAAAATTTCCTTTATTTCTAACATTAATTTTCTTTAAACAATGGATTAACAATGTCTAGAAGTATCACACTTCCCAAATCTAGCATACACTAGGAAGTCCACTACATATTTTATTTAACTTTTATTTGGTGGTATTGTTTTCCATTCCAGGTAGTTCCTCCAAGCAAAAAGGAAGCTCTCACAATCAGTTGTGGATTCATAAGTCATACGCACACAACAACCTACAACCAGCATTTTAATAGGTATTCCTCCTAACCCATTACCCTTATTTTTTTCGTCAACATTCGAAGAAATGCTCTAGAATCAAGTGAAACACTACCTTTGTTAGTTTATCAACAACTACGAATAACATCATGTTTATTCTTTGACATAGACAACCCTTGAACAAAATCCATGGTTATCAATTGCCATTTGTACTTTGAGAATCTTTGTTAGGGTAAAGTAAACCGGATGGATGCATATATTCCACTTTAACTCATTGACATTCTAAACAGTGTGTCATGATTTCCATCACATCCTTTTTCATCCCTTTCCGAGAAATATTGTTGTTTTATATCGCACAACATCTTTGTAATTCCAGGTGTCCAAAAGGTGAGTTGTGAAATTCAACTAATAATTTATTTCTTAAATCATTTGCCAAAGGTATGTATACCTGGTTTTCAAACCGCAAAATTTCTTCATTGTCGAAATGAAAACCCTTATATCTTGCATCATTTAGATTTACAGTGAAGTGTTGTCCTTACTTGCTAAAAATAAGAATCAAATTCCCCGACACTTCTCACCTCGTCTTTAAACCGAGTTCTTAATGTCATAAGAGTAGAAATGTGCTTCTTACGACTTAGAGCATCACTACTCTATTTTCCTTTCCTTTAATATAGCTTATATCAAAATCATACTGAGATAGAAATTCCAACCATCTTCATTGTCTTGCATTTAGGTTTGGCTGAGTGAAAATATACTTCAACCCAAGATGGTCAGTTTTTAGTTCAAAAGGCCTACCAAGAAGATAATGCCTCCATATTTGAAGGGCATGAACAATGGCAACAAGCTCTAGGTCATGTGGAGCATAATTCCATTCATGTAACTTGAGTTTTCTACTTTCATAAGCTATGACATGGTCATCCTGCAACAAAATACCTCTGAGGCCCTCTCTAGATGCATCTGTTACAACAATAAAGTCCCCATTTGGATCAGGTACAATCAGAATAGGTGCTGTAGTTAATTGATCCTTTAGAATCTTAAAATCAGATTCACATTTGTCATTCCAAACAAATTTCTTATCTTTCTTTTGTAATGAAGTTATTGGTGTAACAATCTTAGAAAAGTCTTTAACAAACTTTCTATAGTAACCAGCAAGACCCATGAAGCTTCTAACTTCATGCACATTCTTGGGTACATGCCACTCAATTATAGCTATGATCTTTGAAGGATCTACAACTATTCCATTTCCCAAATAGTGTACTTCCATGTCATAGAAGGAACATTTAGACAACTTACCATACAAATTTCTCTTTCTTAAGATTTCCAAAACTATCTTCAAATGTTCATGATGTTCTTCAATTCTTTTAGAGTATATGAGAATATCATCCAAGAATACAAGCACAAACTTGTCCAAGTATTCTTGAAAAATATTATTCATCAAATTCATAAAAGTGCAGTGCATTTGTCAACCCAAAAGGTAAAAATATGAATTCGTAATGCCCATACCTTGTTCTAAAAGTTGTTTTATGTATGTCTTCATCCTTTATTCTCAACTGATGATATCCCGATCAAAGATCTATTTTAGAATACATCGATGCTCCATGCATATGATCAAATAGATCATCAATTCTAGGAAGCGATATCGAGTTCTTAATAGTTTCCTTGTTCAACATTTTGTAATCAATACACAATCTAAGTGTGTCATCCTTCTTTTTCACAAAGATTACCGGTGCTCCCCAAGGTGAGACACTCGGTCTTATCAATCCTTTTGAAAAAAGTTCTTGTAACTGAGCCTTAAGCTCTACCAATTTAATGGTATTCATTCTATAAGGTGCCTTGGATATAGGCTCAATTCCTGGTTTGATCTCAATTGTGAAGTCAAACTCTCATTTGGGTGGAAGACCCGGTAACTCTTTCGGAAATACATCTCTGAAATTTCGTAACAAAGGATATTTTTCCATAAAATCTTTACCTTCTTCTGCAGTTTTGGAAATCTTTACTGCATACAAGGTACAACCTTTTTTTTTGGCCTTTTTATGTTTCATTCATTGACAACTTCCTAATTGAAATATCATGTTTTACACCCGAATGACAGCTGATTTCTGCAGATCATCTAAACAACTAATATGTTTGTCAAAACAATTAACCTTTGCTTTATGCTCGCTTAGCCAATTAACACCTATGATTACATCATAAGACCCCAAAGGAGCAACATAAAGGTCAAATTTTGTGGAAAAACTAGGCAAGTCAAGGACTACTCCAAAAAGACACATACTAACCGTATGAGTAGCATTATTTCCATAATGCACAATTCACAATTTATCCATTTTCTCATCTTTTATTTTTAATTTTGAAGCTAACTTAGTAGAGATAAAACATTCAGTAGCTCCAATATCAAAAAGTATAGTCACAGTATATCGAATAACTTACCCAGAACTTATATGGGTGTGACTTACTTTTCGGCTTGCTTGTCAGCTACCGTAGCGTGTATCCTATGCTGTTGATTGTGGTCATCCTTCTTCAAAGGAAAATGACTCACATAATGATCCTTTCCATAATTAAAACAACCTCCAACATGCCCCTTCCTAGGCTCAAATTTATTTCTAGCCTTGAATTTATCATTCTGGCTTCCGTAGGACTTCATCCATTATTATTGTTCTTGAAAAAGTTGTTCCGCATACTAGCAACATGTTTGTTTATTGTTGTTCTCTTATTATTATCAGTGGAAAAAAAAATTCATGCCAAACCTCTTCCAGGGTCCCTTTTTAGGTGCAAGAGATGAAGAAGATTTTGGAACCTTCTTTCTAATTTCCTCTCTATGAGCAGAGATTGCTCTTAATTTTTGTTCTTGCCTTATGGCTTTTTCAACAACCCCTTCCATAGTGGTTGGACTGTGAACATCCACCTTGCCTCCTATAATGGGATTTAATCCCATAATAAATTTCTGTATCCTGAACTTCTCGTTAGTTTGATACTGAGGCACATACTTAAGGATTTTAGTAAACCTTTCCCAATACTCTATCATAGTTAACTTTCCTTGAGATAAGTTCTGAAATTTAGTCATTTTCTGATCATAGAAAATTTGAGGTAGCCACCGTTGCCTAAAGTAACTTTTAAATTGATCCCAAGTTATGTCTGCTTCGACCATATTCAACTCAGCCTTACGATTGTCCCACCATGAAGATGCCTCATGAGAAAGTTGATACGCTCCCCATATTGCTTTTGTTTCCTTAGAGAAGTTTCTTATAGCAAAGTACTTCTCCATTTCACTGAGCCAGTTCTCAGCCCCATCCCCAAGTGTAGTTCCATCAAACTTAGGACTTATTCTTTTTATATCATTGGTGAGTTCCACTAGCTAATCTTGCCTTTTTATTTTCGGTTGATTAGGTATGTTTACATTACTATTATCAACACCCGGATTTCCCCATTGGTGTTGTCCACAGGAGGTGGTTGATTATCATTATCAGCATCTTCTTCCTCCTCCTCATTTCCCATTACTTTTTGTTCCAATACATCCAAATGATCCCTCATGTCCAACAGGGCAGTAAGGATCTCATCAAGTTTTTGGGTAGTAGCTACTTCTCCACCCGATGGCGCAAAGATTTCCTCTTGTTCTACCCATTTTCTATTTACAAGAAAATTTTAAGTTTTTATCATATTATGGACACAATAGGTCCAAGAGATGCAACCTTCAGCTCTGATACTAATATGTAACATTCCCATTTTAAAGCTTTAGAAACAAGCGAAAAAAAAAAAAATTTAATAGCGTTCTCTATTCTAAATTATCATAATTTAGAACACATGTTTCAAGTTTTTAAATAATGTTCTCTGTTCTAAATGATCATGATTTAGAACACACATTCCATGCCAATCAATCTCATAACAGATAACCATATGCAGTTGTAATGACTCGATGAACTGCCGATCTCTCATTTCATGACTCGAGTTTCATCGGTCTCTCATTTCATGACTCAGTTTCTTACCGATCCTTCATGTTGACTCAATGTATTATATACTAAGTATGCTTGGTTCTCTTACCCTTTTCAAGGTATTGAAGTGTTCCATTTAAGAGGCCTATCTGAATATTTGTTACCAATATTCATCTGAAATCTTGCTTCTTAAACTAGGTGATATAGGACAACGCAACCAACAAGCTTGCGATACTTTGGCCAAAGATTTTCACATGCCTAGCATGATCATATTCCTAGATGGAATACTTGTCAATGGAATACGTCCTTCACCCCCACTTCATCTATTATCTAGAATGGTCTTCACTGACTCCTGTCAGTCCTCTTGTCCAAGGCTTACCATAACCCAAATTAGCAACATAAAAGGTATAGAGCATCACTCGTGGTGACTAAGGGTACATAGACATACTCAATTGACCCAAGTTGATTACGTGTGTCTAGTTACCTTTAGTCATCGTGAGTTACCCCTATATGAAGGTATGTCCCTAACCTGACCTAAGGTAAAACTAAGGTCAAGTCCAAGTTTATGTAGATCTAGATGATCCAATTCGGAAGGGTGTTGTGATGTGTCAGCTACAACATTGTGCCATTATGAAGACCCCGGTCTTCATGATGTCATAGTACTATAGTTGGCGTGTACCAACATCCTATGGAATCACCTCATCTAGAAGTACATATCCAGTTAAGAAGTTAAACACTTACTTATCTTCTTAATTAAGATTCAATTTCAGCAACCTTGCTGAATCCTTAATTTCTTTGTTCATTAAGGTTGCTAACCATTAATGATTGATAGTTACCATGCAAATAAATCTATGATCAATCCCTCTTCCCGAAGGTTTTTATTTCATTCCACGGTATCTTATCATAAGATTCAAGCTCATAACAGAATTAATATACCACGGTAAGATTATCTTATGTTGCTTAACCAAGTTTAAGCATGATTAATTTTAGATTTTGGTTCCTTGTTAATAGAATTCATTAAGATGAAGTCTATTCATTACGTATGTATTTATTTCATTTCAGTTTCCATATTCTGATTTGATTTAACCAGAGGGAGTATGTTTTCTCAAAAGGTATTAACAAATGCTTATCCCCTTAGAATAATTGCCTTTCTTTTATCTTTATATTCTTTTAGGGTTCATTGTTGCCATTTACTTTATACAAGAATTATAAATAGATTTCCCTCTTATTTACGTCATCTAGTAAACCTTCATGATCTAGTTATGTTTCCATCTATTTGTGCCAACTTAGAAGTTACATTCGATAAAGGAATAAAATATCAATTCCCTTCCTATCAGTTTCATTTGAGTTCAACTGAAATGATTCAAAATAGATAGGTTCACTAGAGAGTAATGAAAAGTTTACAAAATTTCCTTTACAGTAACCCAAAGTGAATAATACATCAAATACAAACAACAATCAATCCTTTTTCCCATTCCTCAAGTAAATTATACATTTTACAAGTCTAAACATTCAGACTTCATTCCTGCCAATCTACATTGATAAACTCAAACAAGAATACAACTTTTCCCTTTTTCAATTATATTACAATAAGAATAATAATTCCTCATAAAAGATGCAACCTTTAGGTAAACACAAGAGGCATCATAAAAGAACTTGTCTTCTTTTTTCACTTACAGAATCCATCTGCAAAAATTGCTAGCACGGGTCAGTTCATCGAACTGAGCATGATAAGCACTAAACGTTAAAACAATGTGCTTTCAACTAACTTTCTCATGAAAAAAACTATACTTTTATGAAACATTTAGCAATTTAGATAGATATCTCATAAAGAAATGAGGATCCTAACAAGAAGGTCAAAATAAGCAATCCACAATACATTATGTAAGTATCATGATCAAAGCAACACTCTTCAACCAAGTAATTTCCCAAGAAGGATTACAATAGATAAGTGATAATACATCTCAATTACTTATGGAACTCGTACTATAGATGGATGTAATTCTTTCTTGATTCAAACAAGTGTTCAAGAAGGGTACCACCCTACAGTTCTTATAAATAAACTATTTTAAAGAAGCAATTAATCATAATCCACAACACTAACATAACTCTTCATACAATATCAGAAGCCAAATTCATTCTATCAAAAAGGATGGAATTAGGATGAACCAATTAATATTCTACACAACAATTCCCTTCTTTCCAACATTGAATCAATATCAATCCAATTCCAATATATTGATTTAAGGAAATAAGAAGTGTAGGATCTCGCCTAATTACCCATTCAGCCTCAACATGGTTAATACAGAGGAAAGACAACAACAGTTGAAAAGTAAACAACTTAAGTCATCCTTCAGTGTTCAACGAACAACATGGTATTTAACAATTCAAAGAAGAGAAAGAACCGAATGCAATTCCTTCTTACATTTGAAGAAAAAAATGATGCATACCTAGCTCAAAAATAGAGAGAAGATCCCAATAATCCATCCTATTAAAAGGTTAAACACAATTGACATCCCAAGAAGACCGGACTGATCCTTACCTAACAACATCTAGATCCAACAACCACTACCACACAAACAACATAGTTGAAATTGAATCGATATAAGATAACAACATAATCAAACAAGGTAGGGTCGAAGAGAGGGCTTCTCATCAAGTAAAGAGAACAGTCATAGTAAAGACAAAATTGATACAAGTTTCCAAGGCAACAAGCTTAACAACTAATTCCTTAGCTTCATTTCAGTGAAGATAGCCTCGGTCCAGACGTTTCCTCATTTCCCAAATAGAGAGAAACCTACAAGGTATTCCTATGTACTCAAGAAAAATGAATACAAGATACAGCCAAGCCATCCATGTACCCACTTAATAGGAATCAAAGAAACAATCCATACGTAAGAAAGAAAGGGCTCCATCCCAGATTCGAACAAGATGAAGGCAATTCAAAGGGAGGTTTAACCCCAAGTCGGTTCTCAAAATCGAACCCTTCTAGCTCGTATACTTTCTAACTCAAATAAAACAAAATTCATTAATCCATTCTTTCAACAACTTCTACAGATGTACATCAAAATATTATTCACAAACTAATTCATACATGGAGGAGAGAGAGAAACATCAATATCCTCACACAGTCCCAAGAGAAGAAGTTAAATCATAATTTACTAGATTTCGAGCAAGGAAGAATAAAACTAAACGAAATCCTCTCTTAACAGTTCCAAAATTTCATAAATTCAAAATGTATTAAGCTCAGAAGGTGTCAACATATCACTGTTGCTTTAAAACAAGTTTGAATCCACAAGAAAACAATGAATCCGAAGACCCATTTCAACATAACTTAACAGCAGTGATAAAATTTGAAGCCACTTCATATTTTAACTGAAACATCAATTTTTCTTACCTTCTCCTAACAAAGGAAGATATTCCCGATCAAATTTTTAAACCAATCATTATTTTTCTTAAACCATTTACTCCACATGACTTAAACAACCTTCTAGTTTCAAATAAACAAACATGATTTACTCAACATGCATCAAGAAAAATACCCATTTTGAATCTTTTCCAAACAATAAACTCAAGCAGAAGATCTCAAAAAAAATACACCAAGGCATTTCCACAAAACCATTTGTTTCTAAGAGCAGAGTTCTTTTAATGAAGACGCTTAATAAAAAGCAAAACTATTTAACAAGAAGAGCCTATCATACCTGATAAAATTTCTTGTTGATTTGCAGAAGATCTCCACCGAGCTTCTCAAGAATCTCTTCTTTTCAACCAACGTCAACAATCAAATCTCCCAACTTCCTTTGCATTTCCACAAGTTCAGAAACAACCCAAAGATACCCACGATTCCAATGGGGTGAAAAAAAAAGCTTGCTGGTTCGAAGAACCTAAACTCTCATGCAGAGTAAAACCAAAAAGATCCAAATGACCAACAACTTTCTCCAATTCCTCCTACCTAACTCCTAGGTGATTTCCTCCACTCGAGCCTGGATATTGAATGCATTGAATGCATTGAATGCATTGAATGTCATTTCCCCCTCTTTCCTTGTGCCACCACCACTTCAAATTTGGCGAAACAAAATTCAAGAACTCCATTCATTTTAAATTTAGCAATGATGCCAACTAGGCATCCCACCATCTTCTTATGCCTCCGCCAATCTTGGCGAATTTAATATGTAAGGAATGAAATCAATTCACATTAATAACTTAGAAACCACCGCCACCAACCTTCCATTTTCCAAGTGACCCTTAGGTCCCCTTTTCATCTTAGTAATAGTTTAGGTTACATTAACATTGGTTAGATTTTTCCACCTTAGTTCTTAGGTTAGTTCAAGACTCCTAGCCTTATAACATACCTCCTTAGGTAAGGTCATCACCTCTTATATTAGAATTTATATAAGGTAGGAACCACAACCTAGTTTTTGGCATCAACCAAAATAGTTTAGTAATAGGTCTTAGGTAAGTATTATTACCTTAGGTCAAAAAATCCAATAGGGCAACATTATAGTTTGGGTCAAATCCAAATAATAACACGCATTCTAACCAAGGTTAAGGCATTTTCCTTATTAGCCCACAACAGATCCTTAATCTCCTCACATTGATCAGTGTTACAAAACATTAATAAAGGAGGTCCAAATTTACAGTTTGCAACATGATGCCAAGTAAGGACACCTGAAGCTAGGTCCTTCACAATTTATAACAAAATATTGCTCGGTTCCATAATATGTTTCATTCAACATGTCAATTAACAAGATGACAATAAAGAAGAACAAGCATACCTTGGATCAATGGAATTGATTCAAGGTGTGATGTTAGCATATGGAAAATGTGAAACAACAATATATATTTACAACCTATATTTCACATAGCATAATGGTTTCGCTTCCAAGTAAACAAAATTACAGCTAGCATGAATTTTGAACAATAATAACTTATCCATTGCAAATGTGATTTTCAACGTCAAAAGAATACACCTTCCTAAGACAAATCACATGTCAACGTTTGCAATGTCAAAATTGGAATTCATCATAGTAACGGTCATGACCAAGACATTACAAATCCGGAAGTCGTTTCACATGAAAATTCATAGAGAGCATCTAAATCAAAAATCTAGAAGAATCTAGAGTTTTCTCATCGATCTGACATGGTGATTTTCAGCTTCTAAAAATAGCAAGTGCTTCTGTTGCACTTACCATTTTTAGTAAGTTTCTAAAAATGAAAACTCCTCCAAAAGAACAGACATTGAAAATCTTTCAGATTGAAAACATAGGTCGAAAAGAAAAAAGTGAAAAAGAAAAAGCAAAAAAAAACTTTCTAAAAATGGAAAGTGCTTCAAGATGACCCCAAAGATCCGTGGAAGATTCAAAACATAAAGGAAACCTTTTTAGTAAAGACAACGGACCAAAAATCAACTCGCCTGAAATAAATAGCGGCCCTCGGTCTTGATTTCTAAAAATAGCAGCTTTTGGCCCTCCACAAACTATTTGTCACCTCCATAATGACATATATCGCTGCTTTTTTCATACTCGTGGATTGTAAGATGATTCCAAGGCTCAAACAGAGCATTGCTAACTTCATATTGGTCTTGGAAGCATCGTCTTGAATTCAAGTGTGCTTAGAAGTAATGCAAGGCATCGTAAGGCACAATGGATTAAGTCATATTCATCACTCGAGAGTTGGGTGATTCAAATGAGTTTTTGGAGATTTCAATTAATTACAATGGCTCATCAATCGGTATCGATGAGGATCATCGTGAATGATGCTCGCTTCCGCCTCGAGATCACGTTGAGAAGTCCTGAAACAATGTTTTTCAACACTCATTTCGAGACCTAAGATGCCCGAGAACCATGTAATTGGAGGAAAAAAAGTATTTATGATGAGTACAATAGTGTGACTGTGTAGCAGAATTTCATCAAATATTGTTCTCCATCCTCAAAATTCTTTGGAGTGGACTTGAGTGAACAACGCCTACGGTCATCAAAGTGATCATTCAACTGTGTTTTTAAACACTTAGTTCAAGGGGTCTGCATCATAGATTTTGTGACCATAATTATAAAAGTGTTAAAAGGTTTCCAGAGGACCACTCTTCATTAATGTGATGTGATTATCATGGGTACATTGTGCAAACAATTGTGTCAAGCCTCCATCCATATGCATAATTGGTCAAAGGAAGTGGCAAATTTTCATGGACTACTCAGAAAGAGTCTCCTCATAGTTCAAAGGTTCAAAGATAACATTTCACCAATTCATTAGTGGAGAAAAATTGTCATCAGAGATGGAGTGGTCTTCATTGATATTTATTTCTCCCTTCTCCCTCTTCTTTCTCTCTTCGTTCTAATTCTTCGTTGAGCATAATCATTGTATTTCGTCCTATTCACTTAAGTGACCTATTTTAAATTTGTAAAAGTATTTTCTCAAAAATATAAGAGAAATACTTAATTCATGGAAAACAAAAGGTCACAAGTGGAATATGGAACACAAAGAGTCATGTGAGGGAGGTGAAAGGACAATTGACATTGCTATAAATTGGGATGGCTTCTCCATTCCAAAGGATTCCAGATTTTGAAGATTTTTTCTTTGTAGCAATAATAGATTTCGATATGTTGTTGGACTTTGTGTCATCCATATACAAGATAAAACTACATTTCTACTACTAGCTTTCTTATTTTCCCTTGCTTTATACAACATGTGTAAATGTCAATCAAGGAATAGAGTTTCTACTTTCCAAGATGTATGAATGTGTGCAACTTTGTATGCATGGTTTCCTCTTATTAGTTACGTGATAAGCATAGTTGTTATAAGAATATTTTTTCCTTCCACTTCCCTCATTTATGCACTTTGCAAGCATAGTGATGTAAGAGTTGTGTATCTTCGTAAGTGAATCTGAAGACTTTGTGTTTTGATTCATAGATCCCACTAGCTTCATTGTGCTTTTCACTATACTGAATGTCAAACTACTTCATTATTGGGTGTGAGAGCTCAGTAATCTATTCACAATAGTAATCTTCCTCGCCTACTTTCTCTCCTTTCCCCTCGCCGCTATAATTTCCTCCCTTGTACCTCGTCTGAACTTCTCGCAAGTTCAATAGAGTGCTCATGTTTAATCCTCGACTAATTTGACCACCCACAATAGTTAGATAGGCGTAGCCCCATGAACTTTGGTGGAGACACCTAATTTTTCCACCCGAATTTTTATCGCCAACAAATCCTTAGTTTCTTCAATATCAACTACCAAAGGATCTAATTTTGTAGGAAAATTCTAAGAAACTTTTCAATAATCCTTCTATCTTCAATAGTTTTACCATGGGATTTAATTTGATTAAAATAAAATAGAAGGATGGTTGAAAAATTTTCAATAATTCTAAGGAAACACACTTGCATAAATGAAATTGCTAAATTAAAATAAACGAAAGATAAATCAGACACTGCGGAGTTCACAACAAAAATGGTACGAAAAGAAAGATCACATATCATGAAATAAGAAATTTACAACGAAAGGAAAACTACATAATAAGGAACTAGACATAAAACATTGAAAGAAAAAACATAAAATATTGATCCTTATTACATGGAATGAATGGTTAGCTCATTCCTTGGAAGATCACTTAATTCATACTTTCAAACTTAATTCAAAACCTGCAGAACAATTTCACTCAGAAGATTGAGAAAGAACAAATCTATTATTCTTGGTAGGGAAAAATTACATATCAAAGTGTGGGAGGTTGCATCTATAATTCATGCATCCAACCAACTCCTTATTTTGGGAAATACAATATGATCTTATCTTTATTCCAATCCTAACAACTAAGATCTCCATCTCCACAAAATATGGAGAGAGATATATTATTGGAGTCAAAGTCTTATTTCGCTATTTTAGGAAGATTTGCTCCCAAATATTCTCCTTGTTTTTTTGGTAACAAGAATCACAATGATTTTATTATCCTACTTTATTGGAAGGAGGTTTTTCCTCAAAAAATTACTTTGACCAAATACCTCTCCCGGATTTCCCATTTGACTTTGTTGTTTCTAACTGTGGAACTTTTGGTGCTCGTCTGATACACTTTTTCCTTAGACTGCAACTCACTAAAAGTTAGATTTCTATTTATTGGTAAAACTGTAGCAAATCTGAATGCCATTTTTTTAAAAACATTGCTATGAACAAAAACCTCTCTCAAATTTTTCATTTGACTTTGTTGTTTCTGATCGTGGAACTTTTGGTGCTCGCCTCGATACACTTTTCCTTGACTCACACTCCTTACAAGTTAGATTTCTCTTTATTGGTAATACCAGTAGAAAATATGAATGAGTGTTTTGTTAAACACATTTCTATGAACAAAAAATTTTCTCAGATTTTCCATTTGACTTTGTTGTTTTTGTTTGTGGAACTTTTAGTGCTTGTCTAATACACTTTTTCCTTGGATCTAAACTCACTAAAAGTTATATTTCTCTTTATTGGTAAAACTTGTAGTAAATATGAATGAGGTTTTTGTTAAACACATTTCTATGAACAAAAACCTCTCTCATATTTCCCATTGGATTCTCTGATCATTCACAATTCCTCATTTTATGAAACTAAACTGCAAGTTCCGGAGCTAACTCCAATTGTTCCGGAGCTAACTAAAAACAACTATAACTTTTGCACATGATCTCGGATTGAGATGATTCTTTTTTGAAATTGAATAATTTTTTGAGAGGAATATGGATATAAAATCATATTTGAGTTTAGATGTACTATCCATGATCAATTCCATTTTTCCTAACTAGCATTATCTTTCCTTTATGGCCTGCATGCACAAGACTTTGCATCTTTCATAAATAATCAATAGGATTAGTCAACAAAATAGAGAATAAAATAATTCTACAGAATGAACAAGATATATATCCTATATTCTATCTCAAGCAAACTATAAGTTCCAAGATTACATTTGTATCCACTTTCAAAGGTAACTTGGAAGGACAAAATAATGGTAATTTGTGGCCAATTTATGGCCTCATCAACTAAACCAATTACAAAAGTAAAGAATGATTCTACGGAATTTGAATCTTTCATTGACATATTTTCAAAATTTCTTCGAAGTAATTGTAGTTTGGAAATTTTACTTTCTCCTTACCTTGATAGGCAACTTAGAGAGTGTCCCATGATATTTTTACTTTACCACCTGCTACCACTCTAGGTAGGATGATTTCATGCATGGTTTGATGAATATAGAAGAGAGATTTTCCGTTTTTCTTTCTTAATTCATTCAAAGTGTCTTTCTCTTCCTATGAGAGTGTGTTATACGCTACTACATCCGTGGGATTTGTGAGCCCATTTTCTAGGATTTCTCACACATCCTAGGATTCCGAATAGTGCCTTCATGGTTAATGACTAATACTCGTTATTATTTCCTGTAAATTGCGCAAAGTGTCTAGAAACCAGATGTAGAAACCATAGTTTGTTGTCAATTTAGAAACTTGCTGAAAAATAATGTTCTGATACCAATTTATAGAAATTAGGTAAACAAAACAATGGACAATAGAAAAAATAAAGAATATTACAAATAAAATAGATTATTTCAAACTCAAATAAGCACTTTGGTGCATATATATCTTCTTCCCTATCAGAGCTTCAACTCAATACAATATGTGTGTAAAAACAATTACAATTGCCTCCAATATATAGAGGGCTTTCATCTAACAATAGAACACACAACTCTAAAAATAGAGCATCTTAAAAATAGAACTATCATCTACAAATAACACATGCTTTTGTTCATGCAAACAAAGTTATTTGTTTTATTTGCTTTTATCCTAAAAATAAGGACATCTAATTAAAACTAAACTATGCATGGAAAAGCAATTTTCTTTTTCTTTTCCTAATAATAGCAAAAGCATGTGGGGAGAAATTATCTATTTCTAACCATAGGTGAGCTCCTCCCACATCTCCCTCACCAATAGTCCCACAAAAAGAGGTTCTAATCTATGAAGAGGCAACACAACTTCAAACTGCATCAACCCCATTTCCGAGCTCCTTGCAAGGGACGTCCTACATAGGTCTAGTAAGGGGCCAAATGAAATCATATTCAATTTTAAAATATAAAGATCCTTTTAGACCTCATCGATGAGCTTATCACTGAGATAAATATCGAACCAAAAGCTAGATTTACAATTGGAGAAACTCATTTCAAAATGAAATTGGAGCCCTTCAAATTGCATCTCCAAAAAGAAAAAGAAATGTAAACATTGACATGTTTTCATTAGGAAATAATTAAACATTAACATCCCTTTAGGCATACTTTCCTCTCCACATAATTCATAAGGTGATTGAAGAAACAAAGAAAATAAAATAGGAGCTTTCGAAGCAAGCATGGGCATATATCAAATCACGATCCGATGGGACAAACGTTTTGGCATATGTTATAGTTGTTTTTGATTAAGTAGATCTATATGCAAAATGTGGAAGGATGTAATTGGCATGCAAACTATTTGACTAAATTCCCGTAAGAAATGTGTCTTTGTGGACCGCATGAATCACAATATATGCAAAAAAATCGGTTTGTTGAAAATGCCTTAGAACCTTTCTAGAAAATCCAATAAGGTGTAAACCCAAACTACACAACCTTTGTCGCACTCTCACGCTTTATCAATCCATGGAACTCAATGCCGGAGAGCATAATGTTTGATAGTAGCCTCATGTAATATCATAATTACAACATACAAAAGACATGTGCATCCTTAAGAAGCATTGGCATTGTTTCACTAGTCAAATACAATTGTAGTGTAAACTCAAACCCCAAAATATTTTCACAATCCTTCTAGCCTATGGCATAATGGGAGATTTAGAACAGGCATGGACACTTATAATAGCATAATGAGAAGCTCGGACTATTTGACGAAATACCTCAACAACATGTATATGAAATTGTATACTTTTACTTCACCAACACTTGGGAGATTAGCAACATATCTAAAGAGGGAATCTTTGCCTATTATCTCTTTATACATTTCTACTACATTTCATAGATTGATATTAGATGTGTGGCTATAAACAAGGTTATAACTAACTATATATATCCTACCCACGTATTTTCTAAAAAGATTTGAATAAAAGGATACTCTCAACTTGCTCTTAACCTATGCTAAAAAGAGTATGTACATTCACTAAAGCATAATGGAGAAGGGACTTTTTTCGTATGTTGTTGCAAGTGCCATGTGATGTACGTATACAAAATGTGGAAGCATGCACAAGACATGTAAACTATTTGGTGGAGTGCAATGATGATTGCAGGAATCGCATAAAATAGATTTGTTGAAAAGGGCTTGCAAACTATATGAAAAATGTAATCACATTTGTTTATGAGTATCCTTCCATCCTATGACAAAATGGGAGTTTTGGATTAGGACATTGACATTTGTTGAATCATAATGGAAACAATATGATTTTTGTTAAATGTAGTTGTAGGCACCCTGATAGACATGTATGGAATATGTTGAATCATATATAAGACACCTAAATTTTTCGAAAAATATTGAGCAACAAATTGTAGTCTCATGGATTGTATTTCTTATATTTATTTTATTTACATCAAAATAAAAATACAAATTAATTTCAACTTAATATACCTTATGTGCAACTCATGTACAATTGCTAGTATATTTTATGTATATGTAAACAAAGCATATATGAAATATTGGAATTTACAAATTACAGAAAAGCGGTAAGTCACAACGAATTTTGATTTGACACGCACCGATTATTTGAAATTTGAAATTTGAAATTCTAGGCCTGCCTTGAAGTTTAACCCTCATTTCCACGACAAAGAATAGGAAACAAAGACTTTTGACTTGACTTACGTGAAGGATAAGCCAAAGGATAAGCTAGGTCAAATACTAATTTGAAAATAAAATTACTGTCTCAAAACTACAACCATGGGCTTAATTTATTTTGGTGAGGTACACGGTCGATTGCTGTAGTGTAGCTAGTATAGGGGTTGATGAATCAAATCTCCCCTGCCAAGCAATGAGCTATCTAAGTCCCTTTTGAGCGCACTGAGCTATCCTACTGCAAGTGAATGTTAGTAAATCAATGCGAGTTAATGTTATGCAATGTGAGTAAAGCGATGCGAGTTAAATACCAGTGAGCCCGTGGAGGAGGTGATCTGGCCAATGTATCCGAGTTCAGTTGGAAGGCGTTCTCAAAGTGGCGAGTTTGAGATAAGACTTGGTTTCGGATCTCTGCTAGTGAGTCCAAGGACTAAGGCAGCGGATCATCAGGCTCAAGGCGAGTTGTGCTTTGAGTCGAATCGGTGGTATAGAGAGAGACAATTCGTGATCAGTATCCAGTGATTGGAAGAGTTCCGGTGGGGGTATACAGTGTTGCCGAGTTGGGAGCAACGCATGATCCAGTGATTGTGAGTCAAGACAGTGGAAAGGTCTTCTTTTGCAGTGACCTGGGCAATATCGGCTGTGACCGACCCAGTGTTTGTAAATACCGTTTGGGGCTTGCGAAGCCTTTGTAAAAACAGCTCAAGGAGCATTTTGTGGAAATATAAGCTCTGTTCTCTCACATTGTGGTTTGGCATTTTAAGTTGTGATGCTTTGCACGATTTGACTTATCGCTCTTATATTAAACGTGCATTTTGCTAGTATGTATGTGTGCTAACTCGTACAGGTCTTCATTATTCCGTAATAGGCGTAGTCTGGGAGCTCCCCGGAGCGTCGCAGTGCCGCACGGGTTGTAGGAGTGAAACCCTGACCCCGTGACAGCTAGGTTACCCAGGTGCTCCCTCAGCTGGCTGTTTTTATTTTATTTTAAAAACCCAAATCCATCGTCCCAAATACGATTTCGCCGCGACGACTTTCGTAGGCCTCGATTCCATATTTATTTATCTCCGTTTGATGTGAACGGAATCGGATCCTTTCACGCTTCGAGTCTACGACGACTGACCGCATATGCGATAAAATTGACTGGACTTGCCCGCCCCGGCGCCCTGGAACGTGTCTTGAACCCTTTGACACATGAAACTTTTTTACAATTTGAGTTTCGATGATAAACCCTTTTGTGCTTAGATCTATGTTCACAAGCATATAGCCATATCTCAGTTTGTTCACGCAACTGCCTCATCAATGGAAGAAAAGAGGGCAACAGTCTTCTTACGCCTTCTCTGTGCCATTACAGTGTTTATCCAGCTGAAGTGGTACAGTGCTGCACTTGTGAGCGGAGATACTCTTTCTCTGGGCGCCTCGCTTACTGGAAATCAGACCATAATTTCAAAGAATGGCACGTTTGAATTGGGATTCTTCAGCCCCACTGGAACCAATAACTCGTATATTGGCATCTGGTATGCCCAAATCTCAGACAAGACCATTGTTTGGGTGGCTAACAGGGAGACTCCGGTGAGACACATGACCGGTGCTCTGAATCTCTCCAGAGATGGTAATCTGGGTCTGTTTAACGGACATGGCGAGACTGTCTGGTCGGTCAACGTGACGAAGAAGGCATCCGAGGCTGTACTATTAGATTCTGGTAATTTGTTACTGCTGGGCGATGACAATAAATCTGAGATCGTTTGGCAGAGCTTCGACCATCCCGTAGATACCTGGTTGGCCGGGATGAGGTTCGGTGGAGGGCAAAAGTTAGTTGGTTGGAGGAGTTCTTCGGATCCCGCTCCGGGGCTTTTCTCCTTTCAGGCGGATCCAGCTGGGATCGAACGATTCATGCTACGATGGAACGACTCTGTGCAGTATTGGGAGAGAGGAATTTGGGATGGTAAGAATTTCAGTGGGATTCCGGAATTGTCAGGCTTCTACGACGTCAGCGTCCAAAATTCCAGTTCTGTCTTTGATTTCAATTATAAAATGATGGCTACAATCGACGTGCTCTCACGTTCTAGATATGAATCTGATTTCAATTATAAAATGATGGTTATAATCAATGTGCTTTCACGTTTCGTCGTAGACAAGGATGGAGGAATTCGACTGTATACTTTGAACGATGGTCATCATTGGAGCGTGACCTGGTTTCAACCTATGGATCAATGCACCGTATACGGCCTTTGCGGTGCTTATGGAATTTGCCATAGTGAATATGAATATGAGACACTCGTGCCAGTCTGCAACTGTGTGGATGGCTTCTTTTCTAAAGACAGTCGCGCCTGGTTTAATCAGGAGTGGTGGACCAGCGGCTGTGTTCGCCAAAGCCAGTTGAACTGCGACGCCAAAAATGGCAACAACGACAGTTTCCTGAGCTATGGGAGACCCTTGGCCGATCATCAAAATATTCAATATGCCGAAGAGCAATTAACGGTAGAAGGATGCCGTACTGCATGTCTCAACAACTGCCTCTGCACAGCCTTCGCTATCCCTAGTTATGTTCCGTTTATATGTGAATTGTGGTTTGGCGATAGTATACCCGAATCAATCGACCAGGGGGATTTCTTTATTCGGTCGCCATTCTCATACGATGATTATAATCCCCACTTAACATATTCATCCGGTGGAAGCAGTCGTGTTCGTGCTATTCTCATTGTACTTCCCGTGGCGGGTGCTTTAATTGCCGTTTTGGCTCTCCTCTTTGCAGTGTTTATTTGGCGGAAGCGTCGACGTGTGCACCAGAAACGCAGCGAGGACGACGTGACAGTACTTCTGAGAAAGTTCACTTACAAGGAGCTGAAGATTGCAACCAGAAATTTCAGGCATAAGTTGGGAAGCGGAGGATTCGGATCAGTGTTCAAAGGAGCTCTAACAGACGGTACTCTTGTGGGCGTCAAAAATTGGAAGGTTCACGTCAAGGTGAAAAGCAATTCCGAGCGGAAATTAGGTCCGTGGGAAACATACAACATGTGAATTTGATTAGACTTAGAGGGATTTGCGCAGAAGGATCACGAAGGTTACTGGTTTATGATTACATGCCTAACGGCTCTCTTAATTCATTCCTCTTCAGTCGTAATTCCAAAGCCGGGGAACGGAAGGTATTGGAGTGGAAGACCCGATTTGAGATCGCGTTGGGCACCGCAAGAGGGTTAGTTTATCTCCATGACAAATGCAGAGATCGCATCATTCACGGCGATGTCAAGCCCGAAAACATTCTCTTGGATGCCGATTTTTCTCCCAAGTTGGCCGATTTTGGATTGGCAAAACTTGTGGGTAGAGATTTCAGCCGCGTAGTGACGACTACAAGAGGAACAAGAGGGTACTTGGCTCCAGAGTGGATCTCCGGTCTTCCAATCACTGCCAAGGTTGACGTATACAGTTTTGGTATGACGCTGTTTGAAATAATATCAGGCCGAAGAAATCTGGACTTAAACGTGCAAGATTCAAGTAAGTATTACTTTCCCGCGTGGGCTGCAACTCAAATTTACAGAGGGAACATAATGGAAATTGTAGACGAGGCTGTTGCTGATAACGCAGATATTGAAGAGGTGAGAAGAGCTTGTGTGGTGAGCATGTTGTGCATTCAAGATGATGAGAATGTGAGGCCAAGCATGGAGCAAGTGGTGCTCATGCTGGAAGGAAAGACAGATCCTCAGTTATCACAAATTCCAAACCAACTCCACACAGGTAGCAGTGATGGCGATAGCGTTTGACTTCACGGGAGTGGTCTGTCAAGCTTTGAATTTTGACCCATTCGATCATTTTGTTATCGTGTGTCGTTGGGTTAGGGAGTATATTTCGGCAATAGTTCGAATGTTCAATAACAAAATTTGCGTCAGTAAAACATAGATTGCTATTCGACGTGAAACAATTTCACGTCGAATGTTCCGTTCATTACAACCAATCGTATATGTTAAAATTATTAATTAAGAAACGTTACTTTTTTATTACAACTTATCAAATATGTTTAAATTAATAAATAATTAATTTCGGCCTCAAATCTCATCCGTGGTGGGATGGGGTGGATATTTACGTCTACAAGTGAATTGGTATATATATATATAAAATATTATGGTGTGTATTACATTTACAAGTGAATTGATATCTACTAGTGCTTTGATATTCCATTGGAAATTATATAGAACATGAAAGAACCTCTTCATTATGTAAGTTCGACTCACAATCAAATAAAATTAAACCTACGGTTTCCACTCTCTAACATAAAAGACTTATTATTGTATCGCACATGTCTTTATTTTTTCTTGGCATAAAGTCGATTTTATTTTAAATGTTGAATATACATGATATTTCTACTTCATAACCATATAACATGGAGAGCCTATCCATGATGCAAGTTCAACTTGTCGAATAAAATTAAACACAACACCTCCTCTCTCTAACACAATGGACATACCATTACACCACATGTATTTTTAAGAAAAAATTCAAATATTTGACTCTATTTCAAATGTTGAATGTGTGTGATATTTAGACACAACCATATAACGAAAAGGACATGTCCATCACGCATATTCGACCTATAGTTGACCAAAATCAAACCTTCCACCTCCCTCTCCAACACCAGGGACCTACCTCTACACCACATGTATTTTTTCAATTTTATTTCTAGACAATTGAATTTCTTTCAAATTGTGAATGCATGTGATATTTAAGTGGCTCACAAAGTTCACACCATTGCAATTAGTGTTTGGGAAAAAAGTATACTCCCTTTAGAGTTTTTGGTAGTGTCACTCTGCATACCATGCGCCGTAAACTTGGATGAATAACTATCCACCAAAGGCTTGAAAGCATTGATGGTACTGGGTGAAAACGGGTTGCTCACGCACTAGAGTCAATGAGTAGAGAAGGAAAGACAAAAGGCTTAATATGATAAGCATAAATCAAGAACAACATTTAGAGAGGGTTCGCACATCCTACTCTACGATTCACCATATGACAAACACCCATGAAAGCTACATGTTAGGTGGTTGGGCCTCTACATCATTCACAACATCTTGAAAGCAATGCATACAAGTTGCACATGTTTGATGGAGCGTAGTTCCCATGACACATTAATGGGAGAAAATTAAAACTTACCACTCCTAACAAAGTAACATCTAACAAATAAAGGCTCTATGAGACAACCCAAAATATTCATTTAGTTCTTTTCTTTTGTATTTTTTTATTTTTCATGAAATTTTGAGTTATTATTGATCGAGGCATGATACGTGCATTCAAATTGTAAAGCTAATAGTTATTTTTAACTAGTTCATTAATTTCTAGGGTGTTTAATAGAGCACGCCATATATGGTGTAGAACCCAAACTAAGTACTAGGTGCATAGGGAGTGTACATAGATTTTGAGGATCATCAAAGCTTGGCCAACAAACTAAATGAGACACATCAAGAGAATCCCCACCACCTCAAAAAAATCTAGCTACGAGAATATGAAATATTTCCCATTGAATATAGTTATAAAACGATGGAGAACCACATGCACGTAAAAATTGGAGAGGAGAGGTAAAAAAGCATCAAAAGTTGACTTGAGAGAAGGTAGAATCTAAAGGCAAGATGTGTGCAAGGAAGGTTGTGCATGACCCTAGAATGCTAAAGCAAGGAAATGAATAATTATTGGATGATGACATCACATATGGAGGAGATAGAGGTAGAAAAACCAATTATAATGCCTCCAGATTAAATGGGTTTGGCACAATTCCCTAATCAACATTTTGAATATGAATGGCTAACATGGCAGTTGATATGTGTTTACCAAACACATTAAATACACCCCTAACAGGGAAAAGATATTTCATTGTGTACATACAACCTTGAGAAACTTACACTAGTGAAGGAGAGAACTAAGCAATCCATGTGAAGAAGTTCACCCAAACCCTACACATTTGAGCTCAAATCCAAGCAAAAACAATGTGTTTTTGTTAGAAAAACATGGAGAGAAAGTAAGCAAGAAAAATGAAGCGAGCATCCCGGAGATGCAATTCTAAGAACAATGTACCTTCGATGAGGCCTTAGAGAGAATGGTGTTCAAGGTGGAGATGAAAAAGATAAACTTTGTTGGTGTGTGTGACTTTTCTTGTCATCACTCGATGTCTTTTCCACCTCACATGGTGAGTCATCTCACTTAGGTGAGATCATAGATCATAGGATTTATATGACACATGGAATATTTTGTCATATAATCTGTCATTTTAAAATGTTTTAGGTTCATATCGTAGGTTAGAAGAAAGAATAAAGCTTCTAGATACGATGTATAGTGAGGATTAACACCAACGTT
The DNA here is from genome assembly GCA_018340775.1 of Taxus wallichiana var. yunnanensis. Lineage (NCBI taxonomy): Eukaryota > Viridiplantae > Streptophyta > Pinopsida > Cupressales > Taxaceae > Taxus > Taxus wallichiana. The sequence continues at coordinate 27,709,304 of CM031235.1, forward strand.
TATGTTCACATACTCAAACCATCATCGGGGTGATCATTTGTTTCGTATCATTGGCATATGCGTCAATGGCATTATAGGAGTTGCATTCCATTTTGGAATCATAACTCCTCTTTCCCTCTTGGAAGGAATGATTGTCCAAGCATGAGAGTTACACAACACTCCCATATGTACCCTCTTATCGATCTATGAGAATGAGTAGACATGTTTATTCTATGCATGATTTTCCTTGTTGTTCAATTACTCTTACTAATTACTTGGAGCATTCACATCACCGTTGGAGTACAACCTCTTTGATGTGCACAAGGTTCTGTATTGATCCTCGCAGAACAATCTCACATGGTATCAAAGACGATGTTCGATAAACGTGCACTCATTTTTATCTGTTTAATTACTTTTGGTTTCGTTATTCGTGCTTCTTATACAATTTTTGGATTGTTATTGAAATCTTGCTTACTAGTTCTAACAATATCATTTTTTGGGAGTTTTGTTGTCTTGGATTTGTGCAAGTATTAAAGGGATATCTACATAAAATTTAGCTAGTTGCAACTAATTTTGGAGGGAAGCTAATTTGGAGGTAGGTTTTTTTTAGTTTTATTAGGTTTATTTTTCATTAAAAGTACAAATTTTCTTGATTTTTTTTTCTTGACTTATCCTTCCTTCTTCCCTATTGTCTTGCATTTTTGGTTTACCCATTCCTATCTATCTCCCTCCTAGCTCAACCGAACTCCTTTATAAGATGTCCCTTCCTTGTCGAGCTACTTGTTTTACATTGTTGGGTTGATCTCCTTGTTTTTCTTGTGAGTTGAACTCTATGTCTACCTTTGGTGAGTGATTTGGATTAGGGGTGTTTTGTTTTGTCAAGCGAGTTATGTTGAGTTCCCCGCCTTACTTTTCCCGTGATCCGGCATGTTCCCATGCTTGACACCTCTCCCTCTCACGAGATCCTCTATTTATGGCTTACCTACCTACTCGGCCCATTGTTTTGCTCGACTCCACATTGTGCAAAGCCTAACATCTCTCCTCATTGGTTCAAGTTGGCTCGCTCGAGCCCTACCGGGTTTTATTTCCGTCTATGTACTCCTACTACTCGGCCTTCCATTCTCACCGACCTCGCTTTTCCGTTTGGCACCATGCCCATCCATTCCCTCCGAGTTGTACCTTTCGATTCATTACTCTTCCCACCCTTCATCCAGCTTTTGTGAACTTACCTCTTTCTCCATTACATGATCTAGCCCGCCTTCTCCTTTTAAATTAATTCATCTTTTTGAAATCTTAGTTATATAATTTCTAAAAGACCTCCCGATTTTTTACATTGTTTTTAACCTAAAGTTTTATTACATTATTTAAGGGATTTTTTTAAATTAAAGGAAGTTGGTTTAGTTTAAAGGTAGGTCAATCTAATTTAATTAGGAGCTATTTTAATTATTTATGAGGGTAATTAATTTATTAGTGGGTTAATTAATCATTTATTAACGTTATATTTTCATATTTGTTTAACCCTTTAAATCTTTAAAATTAGACAAATTGAGAAAGCTCAAAGTGTGAAATATAGTGTTAATAGACTTTTTTTCTACTAATCTGGGTGTTGGAGTGTGTATCACTTTTTGGAGCCTTTTTTTTGCCTTCAGGGAGATTTTCTAGCATCCTAGAGGTCTTCTGGACTCGTTTTGATCCCTTCATGCATTGTATCACCCTTTTTATTTCTTGCAGGCTAGTGAGTGTGCCCACCATAGCCTTACGGTAAAGGGATTTCTGCTGCGAAATGAAACACTATTTCTCACACAGGACTTATTCTCTCTCCTCTTTTCTTGTTTTTAGAATCATTTTGTGCTTATTTATGGTGTCAAACTCTCGTAGTCACCAAAAATTTATTGTGGTCTCCATATTTGCACATTATTACGCTAATTGCAAGGTGAGTGACCGATTGTTTCATGATGCACATTCACACCTTATTGTAATCAACACACTAAACTATAAAGTGTTACAAACATGGGGGTGATAATATTGTTTTGAGCTGTGATGTGCTTCTTTTTATCTTTGCATTCCTTTTTTCTCTCTTTTCAAAATGGATTTTATTTCAGTTCCTTTTCTCATGTCGTTAAAATTTTTTAAATGGAGATCAAAAATGGTAATGAAACTAAGGTATAAAGGGTTATTTTACATCACCATGGGAGTAGAGACTGAACCTAATGATGAGCCCGAAAAATCTAAGTGGTTAAACCAATGAGATGAAGCCTTGGGTCTTCTTGGTATGTCTATTTCTCCTAACTTTCTCTTTCATATTGACTCTTCGTATACACCCGATGGAGCCTAGAAAACTCTTGACGATATGTTCGGAAAACAAATTGATATGAGAGTGCATGAGTTGGAGAAAGAAATTATAGGATTAAATCCTAGAAACTTTGATAACATATAGGTCTTCTTCTCTAAGTTTTTCCACACTAGATTGTTCTTAAAGGAATGTGGAGTTGAGAAAAAATATTCCCATTTGATCTTTTCGATTCTTTATAAGTTAGGTCATGAATACTCCATCTTCATTTCGACCTTCCATGTCATGAAATGTGTTCTAGAAAGTCTTGGAAAATTCCCTGATTTGACAATTTTTCATCCCAACTCATTCGAGAATAGGAAAATATCATTCAAATGGGGACTCTCAAATTCAAGTTGCATGTGCTTGTAGAAATTACTCGGTAAGGGAAAGGAAAATAAATAGGAAAAGAAGAAAGAGAAAAAGGACCAACCTAAGAAGGAAAGAAAGACTAACTAAACCCAAACCAAACCCACCATGAACACTTCTTCTTCTGATTCCAAAGAAAAGAAGGAAAAGTGTAAGTGCTCCTATTGCAAGAATATTGGACATGAAGAGCATCAATGTATAAGAAAACAAACAGATCACCTAACTCGTTTACTTGAGAAAAATAATATAGGTGTTGTTGAGTTGATCAAACAAAATGCTTCAAAGGCCGAAAGAGAAAGGAAAGCTAAACAAAAACACATACTGGTTGGGAGAAATAACTTCCTTTTCTCAAAAGTGCAGCCATGACATCAATTTTGTAACTAGATCACATGGTAAAAGTGCAGACATGGTTTGCACCATTGATTTTCTCAAAATATCAATCCAAAAAAAATAAACAACTCTATACAATCCACACTCTACCTTTGTAGATGTTGGGGCTGATTTTTGGCAACTTGAAGCTCTTTCTTATGCTTTGAAATGAGCACAACTGATGGAAACTCCTTCTATGGCTCTAAACTAGCCAAATACCTTATTGGACATGGTTTCCTCATAGCTGATAGACTGATTTTTCTGATCTCCACCTCTTCTTTGGGTGTAACCTCATCATTTGGAGTACTTAAGGCCCTTTACTTATCATTTTGTGTGTCTCAAGACTGATATAAAACATTTTCTACCTCATCCTTTGCAAACAATCGTGTATTTAACTCTTTTCAAAATCAAAAGAAGACATTATAACAAGAGAGTCTTAATTGAAGAATATAGATGATGGAGGTGGAATACTTACAATTTCAATTGGCTCTTCCTCATCATCAGAATCTTCTAATTATGATAAAACCTCATCCTCTTTATTGTTCATGTTTGAGGAAAATTCCTTTTGAATTTGAATTTCTTTGTTGATTTCCTTCTTTGTATGATTGTTTGCAAGCTGATATGAAGATGATATAGGATCAATATTGTTGAGTAGCCAAAAATATTCTAAGTATCGGGCGCATGTAGATAGGGCACCTTTGGAAGTGCGTAGGGCTATAATAGTATTAAAGTGCCCACGCTCGGGACTTGGCTTTTTATGGATAAGGGCTATTTTTGGAGATAGCGTGTGGAGCACACATAGAGATGAAGACTTACACTACACACAATGGTATTTTGGGAACAAGCGGCTGATAAGCGCCATGCATAGTTTAAGCTAATAATAGGATTTCTTCTTAGAGTTAACTATATGACATCTATTATTAGAACACTTGCATGTGTGCATGTTATTGTAAAGGCGCATGGATATTATCAACATGCAACCTATTTTGAGAAGTGCATGGGTGGTGAAGGGTAAGTCTCCACCTCTATAAATATATATTGAATTGCATAGTTTAGTAGTACTTGAATCATTGTAGAGTTATGTTGTTGGTTTTGATGTGCACATGACTCATGAAGATACTTTATAGTGTATGAAGCTTCTATGTTTTACATTATTTATGAAATGGAGTATATTGGTTGGATAATGGTGTTAGACATAACTGAATCTAGTTCTTATATGGTTAATCTTATTATAGTCATTGTTTAGTTCATGATTCTCTAAGATCTAGATCTGGTTTATGCACTGTGGAATGTTTATGTTTAGTTATGAATATGAATATGCTTTAACATCATCACACTAACATCCTATACAAGAAACTCTAAGGAGGGACCTGGTGCCTTTGCATGCTTTGGGTGAGCGTACACCTCGGTTGAGTGATGTGGCAACGCACCTAGGTTATTCACAGTAAATTCTAGGTTGTATAAAAATTGTTAATATGATCCTTAGAAACATTCATATGCTCCATCAAAATATTTTTTTACTTTGTATCTTGAGATATTTGAGAAAACCGTGTCTAACCTTTGCATGTTGGTCATATTCCTCCTCCTTCTCTATAACTTCAACCACTTTCATGCACTCCTTCTCTATTGTAGGCTTAACCAACTGTGGAATTAATTTGTCCTCAAACTTTAAGCTCCATTTTGTTAGAGTTTTCCTAAGAACTTTAGTTGGATTCTCTTCAAAACTGATTTTCCGATTAGTTTCATTCTAGAATGGATTTGGGAATATAAGGGGAGGGTGGGTTTGGTTGCTAACTAATTTTTCAATGGTTGTGATGATGGGAGAGGTGTAAGATCATGTGGAGGAGAAGCTTTGAGAAAGATAGGAATTTGGGACTTAGAATCCAATTGAAGTGGTTGGAAAGTAGAAGTAGGAGGGTGCGTGATGATGATAGTAAAGAATTACCCCATAAATAGGGTTTCTCGACACCCAGTTGGTAAGATTCCATCTCTTCATTCCACTCTAATATTTGTGGTATCAATTCAGACACAAAGTCTAACTTCTCTTTAGGGCTATACCAGTTTGGCATAGGACTGACCCATGGGTAGGGTATCCTGAATCCAAGCTTGGTTTCCTTGATGGAACTTATTACCCTCATTTGTACCATTTTTATCTCCAAGTGTTATATCTGCATCTAAAAATCATCATTAGGCATGGAACTATTTCTATAATCTACATATTCCTACTCCTGAAAAACACCATGATTATTAGGATAACCATACAAATTGTTTGGATCATGGGCATATTCATTATGATAGGGCTTATAATACTAATTTAGAGGAGAATTTTAAGGAAAAGGAGGTGAATGGGAGTAATTTAATTCACTTAAAACTGGGAATTCCAAGGATTAATTTAATTCATGATTGCACAACCTCAAAAAATATGGAAAGATGGAGGAAATGGTCTGCTGATTGAGAAAATGATTCTTTAGGCTAATGGAGTCACCAAATGTTGAATATTTGTGTCTGAAATACCAACTTCTTTAGAAACATTTTTATACTCTCCCACTAAGCATGCTAAAAATTGTTGTCACCTAGAAGTTACACCTTGATAGAGAATGGTGTGTGTACACTCTATCATGTTGACAAAATTGGAGCACCTCAAGGTTGTGGGTAACCTATGTCTCGAGGTGAACCTCCGAGAGGGCTAGGTCCCTTGTGAATCACCTAAAAGTAAAAATTTTACAAGGGAGAAGGAATGTAGGAAAAGGGAAATAAGTATGATACACCAATAATAACACATGTATGTAACTCTGCGCATATAAGGAAATCAAATATCCCCACACCTGCAAAACTCTAAGTTATTGTGCATAATAAATTCAAGATTTTCTAATAAAATGATGTTAGAAGCGCAATGGATTGAGATGGGGGTGAATCAATCCTTATAAAACTTTAAATCAGATTTCAGATTATTCAAACAACCACAAATTCACTTATCCAATAATTAATGTGTGCACACCATCAAATATCAAAGATGCAAACAACCATGAAACATAAAATCAACACATGAACACAAGATATAAGTGGGAAACCCTCAAGGGGAAGAAAACCCACTGACAATATTTTTATTGATATGTTTCAAATTTAGTGAGGCATTAACCCCACAAGGAGCACCAACCCCTAGTTTAGTAGAGCACTAACCCTACAAAGAGCATCAACCCCTAATTTAGTGAAGCACCAACTCCAAAAGGAAGCTACAACACCCTAAGATGATCAAGCACCCACTCAACCACCTTATGAAGATATGATCTCTGATTTTTTTTTTTACACAACTGATGGATACCAAGTATTCATCTCACACTTCCTCAACCCTTCACTCAAACCCTAGGTGTCTAATCCTTCACAAACAATCACTTTCTTCACTTCTCAAACCTATTATTTATGATCTTTCTCAACCTAAAAACACTTGATATGATCTCAATTCATTCTCATACACCTGAAAAACTCACTCACCTAGGTCACACACCTTGCACACACACAACTAGCTTGCAAAAGCACCTAAAACTATGCTTTTATAAGCTCCTCTTGATTTCAAATTCAAAAAAAAACCTTTTCCATCATTTTTCTTGACCCATACATCAAGTAAAAATCCCAAATTTTAATTATAATAGTCATAAGTGACCCAAGTAGGTCGCCTAGCTAAAAACCTCATTACATGTGCCAAAAATGGCTCAAAACCCCATGGGCACAAAGATAAAAATGCCCTTACATCAAATCCATACTTATTCATGACCCATAAATCATTAAACATGATTAAAATATAATTTAACATTCATACATGGTCACAATTTATCTCAACCAATCAAATTATTTCATTTAATGGGCCCAATACTCTTTGTATTTCTCAAAATTGTTGTTTCCTACACCCTTCAACACCATGGAAACTTCATTATGCCACCAAATCACTTAAACTCAACAAAACCATGCCATGTGACAACTTGATGGAATTTACATAAACTTTAGAACACTTCTAAGCAATTTATAAGCCTTGAATCAACCACCTTCTCAAACCACAACCACTTTTGTCTTCACCAAATCAACCTGCCAAAAAAATTGTTTTCAAAGATTAGCTCATAAAAAATTTCTATGAATAATAAATACCTCTAAGTGGATTAATTGGATTCAAAATTCATCCCTATTCACATTACAGGTGATAGAAAGCATCACCTAATCCATCTCATTCTTCAATCAACTCAAAACTTTCAAATAAGCACACCCTATCCTGCGTTCGGCAATAACATTCTTGTCTAAAAATGACCTAGAAACTATAACAAAACACCTCATCATGATACAAAACTCATATAAACATAAATATCTCTAAATCTTATTTCCAACACTTTTTTAATCATCTCAAATTTCCACCTACAGCTCCAGATATACTCACTTTACTAAACACTACTTTAAGGCCTCAAAACTGCGCTTTGACTAGTCTACCTGAATGGACTTCATTTGACCATGCACCTACATGAAAATTTCTTGAAACCTCCATGTAAATCAATATTAGCTCATATAAATTCCATAACATCAATTTATCTCATACCTCATTTGGACATCCTTGTCCCAAAACACTCGTCTTCAAAAATGGCTTATTTGAGTAGGGCCCAGTCATCACCATGACCTCTACCAAAGCTTTCGAAAATATAAGATATTCCTCTACATCATCCAATCATCACTTTTTATGAATCGATAAAAACTAGGTCACTATACTTCTTCTTCTCAGTAAACTTCTCCTATCCTAAGAATGATAAAACATGAAAATTTCGACACAAGGGTATAGTTATCGTGCTTGAAACTTCCAATTTCTCTCATCGCACATTTACACGAAAACAATCGGCTCTAGCTTGGGGACATGGCATGGACTGAGCGTAGCGAATACATGACATGGGAATCCATAATCTCAACTTTAGACCATATAATTCGTTGACCAATGCCTTATCCATTGGGCCTTACAGAGTCATGTACAACTTCTAGAAAGAAATATTGGAAGAAGGAAACACACACACACCAAAAAAAAAGCTGACAAAAAGGAAACACAAAAAATGGGAAACACACCTAGAAATCACCTATGGTATAAGGCGGGGGACAACCCACTTTCACTGATGATACAATTTTAGGTATTTCCCACTACGAGGCAATTCCAATGGCATTCCATCCAAATATGAGAGTAGAAAAGCATTCTTACCACAAGCTTCATGAATCTGGAATGGGCCGAGCCATAATGAATCAAACTTTCCATGGTTTCCTTTTGGTTCCCTTCTCTTGTCCCATAGCAGGATGAAGTCTCCAACTTTGAATTCTCTCCTTTAGACTTCTTATTAAAAAAAAATTACTTTCAACCGGTGTGTTCTTTTGTACGGTCCACCACTCGGAGTCTATTTTCTTCTAGCTTCTCAAGAAAGAGGATTCTCTTATCAATGGAATCCTTGTACTGCCCATATTCTATTCCCAGTAGAAACTTAAGAGCCAACATCTCGATCATGAGGGGAATTTCTACTTCGACTCCATACAACAGTTGGAATGGTGACATACCTATTGCCTTCTTGGGAGTGATCATGTCCACCCACAATGCATCGACAACTTTTGTGCCAATTCCTTTGATTTGCATCAACAAGTTTGTGGAAAATGGTCACAATGTTCTTATTTCTTGATTCATCCTGTCCATTCCCTTGTGGATAGTAGTCTGACGAATGAGATAGATATATTCCGTAGCCATAGCAAAACTCGGTTAACTCCCTTGAAGAGAAATATGTAGTGTTATCTGCTACAATCTTCTGTGGCACTCTAAAACGTACTATGATATTCTCCTTGATGAAGTTGCATATTGTTTCGGTATTGGCTTGCTTGGCCGGAATGGATTCCACCCACTTGGTGAAGTAATCTGTCACCATGAGCACATAGGTGTGCCCCACACTTGAGTGAGGATTCAAAATGCCAATGAATTCTAGCCCCCACTACTAAAATGGTTCTTCAATAACAACTAGCCTGAGTGGTAGTGCAGCAAGTTGTGGTCTCCCAATGAATTGTTGGCATGCTTCACATTTGGAAACCCAATCTTGAGTGTCTGCAAAGAGGGTGGGCCAATAATACCTTCCTTGGAGGATCTTATGTGCAGTGACCATTGCTGAAAAATTCCCACCACATGCTTGGTCATGGTATGCTTTAAGAAATTTTTCTTGTTGTTCTTTATCTATGCACTTGAGGAAGCATCCATCTAGGCCTCTTTTGTAAAGCATGTGATTCCAGATTACAAAACTTTTTGCCTTCAACTTGAGTGTTATCCTTTGCTTGTAATCAAGATGAGGAGGGCATTCTCCATAAGTTAAGTAATAGGCAATATCAGCATACCACTCATCAGTAGTGGTTACAAAGAGAACATGTGGGTTGTTTTTAACAAGTTGGGAAAGCACAATTTTCTTCACCGTGTTGAGCTTTGAGTGTTTCATCTTCAGCAATCAACCTGCACAAACCATTTCCCTTTACTATTGGAGGGTCAAATCTCCAAGTCATATTCTTGAGTCTTTACAATCTAATTTCCTATTTTAGCTCCAGGATCTTGTTGTGTTAAGATGGACTTGATTGCACTGTTGGGGACCATCACCACCGTATGAGAGTTGAGGATATAAAACCTGAAATTTTTACAACCTTAACCACTGCATAGGCATGCTTCTCTAATTGGCTATAGTTTAGTTCATGCTTTTTCAATGGACAACTCATGAAAGCAATAGGTGCTTCCACACCTTCATCATTTTTCTGAACAAGAACGACAAAGAGTGTATGTTCTGATGCATAACAATACATGATGAACTCTTTGTTAAAATCTAGAGACACGAGAGTTGGAGCCTTGGCAATGGATTTTTGATATATTCAAACATTGCCTTCCCTTCATTGTTCCATTTGAATTTTACCTGTGGTTTCATCATGGTGGTGATGTGCTTTGTCAATTCAGCAAACTTAGGAACAAAGCGACGAAGAAAATTCACCTTTCTAAAGAATGAATGAACTCCTTTCTTACTTGTGGCGGAGATAATGCTTGAATGGCTCATACTCTCTCAGGATCAATGTGTGCTCCATGTTTGTTCACAATGTGCCCCAATAACTTGCCTTTTGTGACTCCAAAAATGCACTTTTTGGATTTAGTGATATGCCATGTTTTCTACACCTTGCAAGTACTTGTTCTAAGTGATGGATATGATCTCCCCTCTTCTTTGAAAACACCATGAGATCATCAAGATATATGACAATGCAATGTTTTAGATATTTGAATGCCAAATCCATCGCCCTTTGAAATGTAGCTCCCACATTGATTAGGTGAAAGGCATTCTTTGTAGGCAAAAGTGCCCCAAGGCATTGTGAAGGTTGTCTTGGTGTGATCCTCCTCTGCCACTTTGATTTGATTATATCCTGAGAATCCATCAAGAAATGAAAGCATTTCAGATCCAGTGACTACTTGTAAAATTTGGTCCATGATAGGGAGAGGATAATTGTCTTTCAATGATTCCTGGTTCAGGTTGCGAAATCTACACATATTCTTATTTCACCATTCTTCTTCTCCGCACCCAAGCACAATGATGCCCACCCATGTTGAATGGTGGATGGGAAAGACAATTCTTGCAATGAGCATCTTCATTACCTCCTCCTTGATAGTATCAGCAATCTTTGGGTTATATGGCCTTTGTTTCTGCATGAATGGCTTAGCATCCTGCTTTAAAGGAATCGATTGATGTATTTCCTTCAGTTGGAAGGATTTGAGTTCATGATAAGAGTATCCCAAAACATCTAAATATTTCTTGAGTAAAGCAACAAACCTTCTCTTATCCTCGGGCAAGAAAAATTTTCCAATATTGACCATCCTTGGCTCCTCCAGGGTCCCGATGTTTTCCTTATCAAAATCAGTTGGGCACCAAGAAGATTGTTTTCTTTCTCTTGAATGAATCTTTCATGTTTATCAAAGAGGTCTTCTAAAAAAACTAGGCCTTTGGGAATCTTGTTCCCTTTCAATTTGATCATTCCTTCATCATCAATCCCTTCAATTCCTTCTTTCTCTTCTTTGGCTACCACTTCTCGGTGTGGATTTTTGCTTCCTTCAAAGAAGAGATTATTGAAATTATCCCTTTGTTCAAAAAATGATAGAATTTGGTTATCATCATTAAAGATTTGCCAATGGTTTGCATTATCTGGTACACTAGGCTTGAATACCATTTCAATGGTCACCTTTTCTTTACCAAAAGAAATATGAGGTATCACTAGGGAAGCCAAAACCGTAAGAGAATCAGCCTTTTCATTCTTTTCTCTTCGGATAGCATCAATGGAAAATGCATCAAAAGATTCAATGCGATCACATACTCTGCTTTATAATGTCAAGTCTTGGATTTTTCACCTGATATTGTTTCCGGACTTGTTTTACTATCACTTCCGCATCACCTTGGCATTTCATTTTCTTGATTCCCATGTCTTCAGCCATGCCCATGCCTAAGAGGAGAGCTTCATATTCCACCGTGTTATTCATATTATCAAATTACAGCTTGTAGGCAAACAGTACAATTCACCAGAGGGAGAGTACAACACTACACCTACTCCTAAACCTGCACTAGAATGACTACCATCAAATTCCATCATCTAAACTTGATCTTCTTCCTCCTCCATAAGAAGTGGAAAGTTCTCATCTTTTTTTGATGTGAGGAAGTAGTTGCCTAGCCCGCTATCTTGAAAAGAATGTTTTCCTTTAGATCATCAGACTTTTGTACTGTGAACTTCATCTTTCTTACTGGTAGCAACTTCTTCATCTCGCCTTTCACTAGAATAGTTACAAATGACCAATCCATTTTTATTTCTCCACCCAAGTCTCTACAAAATATTTGTCTCAATAGCATGCCAAAGGATGTTGGGATGTCTGCCACTAGGATGGTTAGAAGCACCTTTTTGTCTGGAAAATCAGCTAATGCTACCTGTGCATCTTTGATTCTTCCTACCAATGGAACTTGTTTGGATTCCATTGAATAGCAGGTGTCATTTTCCTGGGTCAAGGTGAGGCCTAGATAATTTACAAATTTGATGAGCATCACATTATCTAAGGCTCCAGAATCTATGATACAATTATTTAGGTGGAAGCATTTAATGAGGAGTGACAGTGTAGAAGGTTCAGCCTTACTGTTGGTTTTGGAGGCACTAAGGGCTAGCATGTTTTGAGAAGGTGGCATAGATGGTGTGGGGAGTAAGCCTTTGGAACTTGGACTGAGCTTATAGGATTACCCCATAGAATACATCAATGAACCTATCAAATTAGGTGGGATGCATTTGTAGGTATTCTATTTCTAAGAGTTGGACTTTAGTTTTACTTATGTGTTCCACAAAGTCAAATGGGGTTATGGTGGGCAAGGAAGAGGTTTCAAGAATGATGGAAGATTTACATGGTGAAGGATTTTCTACTTTGGGTGTTGAATTTTCCTTCACGGGTGTAGTAACTAGCTTGGTAGGAGATGGGGATGCGGGTTTTGATAGAACCATAGATGTTTTTGCAGGAACAACATTTGAAGGAGAATTATTTTTAGTAACCTTTGAGATGGGAGAAGGATTAGATGACTTACTTGGTATGGCAATATGATCCTTGCTAACTAGTGAGTCTAGATTTTATTTTTCTGAATCCATAGAAGGTAATGGTGATCCTCTATTGATGATTTTATTTTGTGGGACCTCTAGAGGAGAATCTTCTTTCTTCTTCTTGTCCTTTACCACAGCCATTGAGGATGAAGCACCTTTCTTGGATTGTGCATGAGTGAAAACTGCACATGAGAAACTTAGAGTTTCTTCATCATCATCATCTTCATCATCAACGTACTCAATTAGGCCATTGTGTGTATCACCATCAACTTCCTCAACCTCAAGATAGTTTTCATATTCCTCTACATTTTCTTCCTCAGGTTATTCAATTTCTACTTCCTCTTCTGATTCTTTGGTGTCACCGACAAAGACTGACTGGTGGTGCTTCAAGAGTGAGCTAGTGAGTAGATGGAGTAATCCTTGGTTTATTGGGAGGATTTGGATTCCTTGGATCATTCCGTATTGTAATCAAGGGATAGCTATTTTTTAAAAGCAACCAAGTCATTTTCCATTTTTTGGAACATTGGGTTTGTGGTGACGGAGCTTGAATTATGGCCTTTTTGCTTTCCATTTGGGCCTTTCACTTTATCGGACATGATTAGATCATCATCGGTCTCTATCGCATGGTCTTGAGCTTCCCTCAATGTTCTTGGTTGGGTTCTTATAAGGAAGAAACCGACTTCTGATGGAAAGGTGCTTTGATGAAGAATCTCTTCATATTATTTTCGGAGGCACCACATCTTCAGGGATTCTTCTTATCACTCTGTTATATCTTGCTACGAAGTCCCTCATTGACTTAGAGGTTTATTTTTTAATTTGTACCAATTGGACCAAGAGATCATGACAATATTTCATGGTCTTGAACCTATGTTAAAATGCTCTTCTTATATATTCCCAATAGATGATAGACCTCGGGGGTAGCATGTAGAACCATTCGGAAGCCTTTTCTTGTAGTGATTCGACAAAGATTCGGAGTGACACATCTTCTTCATCAACGCCAAATACACCACAAGTGGTGATAAATGCTACTACATGTTCTTCAGGGAGTTGAGAACCATCCCCTCTAAATTTTGGAAAGTTTTTTCTTGAGCCTCTTGGTAGCTCCTGGAGTGGTTGAGAAAGAAAAAGTGGACTAGTGTTTCCTCCACATGATACATTAGGCATACGGGCCTCACGATCATGATCCCCCATTCTATTTCTATTTCTAGCTTCCAACCTTGCTAAGGTTGTGGCTTCTGTTGTTACTCTTTCGTCTTCGCCTTGGCTTGAAGTCTTTCAATTTCTTCGATTTGAGCTCGTATTTCCTTTTCCACTCTTGCTTCTCTTTCTCTAGCTTCTTCTCCGGTCTCTATGTCAGCGAAATTTAGAGGTTCTCATTGATGTATGGAAATTAAACATCTAAAGGATTTCCAACACTCGGATCCCAACATGACAAAGTTGCTTGAGGAAAGGAGGCCTCTCAATTCCAAGCAGCTCTTGTCTTCTTTGGAATTCTTCAAAAATGGGGAGTTTTTCCTCCTTGTCTTTGTTTCGGTGTATCTTCTATCTGCCAGCTTGAAATCTATGCTCTTCTTTGTGGTGCTAGAATTTGTCTTTGCCTCTCTAATTTAGCGAGCGTTCTTCTTCAAGGTCAAGAATTCTCGTGGAAATGAAGTAGTGGTTGACACTTTTCCTGTTATGTCAGATAGCTTATGTCAAATCTGAAGCAATATCCTCTTGGATGTGGAAGAGAAATTTGGGTATTTCAATATGAGGATTTCCTAGAATAGCCATGGTTTGTAGAAATGTGGCTCATATAACTATTCAAATTCCAGTAATTTTCTTTTTTAAATTTTGATTTTTCTGATTTTTTTTTGTATTTTTTAGACCTTCTGGTCATATTCAGGTGCTGAGATGCTATTAAATCGCCCTACGGTGGGTGCCAAAACTATCGGTGAGAAAATGTTTTGGTGAAAAATTGGTGGTTATCTTGCCAACGCTTTAGGAATCTAAGTTTGTCTACTTAACTGGTGCAACTATCGTACGTGCATGCACGAGTAGAATGTGAGTTTTATCTTGGTGACCTTTTGGCCAAGGATCCAATAGGGGCACTCCAATGACCTTACGGAAAATGCTTACAGGTATTTGTAAGGGAATAATTTTCTATGAAGGTGAGAAAGGGGAGTGAGAATATTTAGAAAGGAGAAACTAATGTTGCAAGTATAAAATCAGAGACTTGCACACATCAGCCAGAAGTTTCATTACATGCACTTGAATTTTAGAAGAAAACAAATCTGCAAAACAACAAGAAGACTAAATAGAGCTTAATGAACACAAAGTACCAATAAAATCCTCAATCAAAGAGGCTAAAATTCCTTCTTCCTTTATTAAATCTCAAGTAGAATTTGTACAATTAATAGAAGTGGAGGAAAATCTTCATCTTCCCGGTGACTTTTTGAATACCTTAATATGACTTAAGACTATTCATATTCCACTTTAAATATTTAAGTCCCTTTTATAATAGCAAGGTGACTTAAAGTTACATTATATTTCTAAAGTCACTTAATTCATATTAAAAAGTCCAACCCTCAACGCAAAAATTAACATTGAAGAGAGATATTGTTGTATGCGAAGAGAAGAGAGAGAGGAAGAAGAAATAAGAAAAAAAGAATTATATTGAAGGATGAGTTATTGTGGTGGACTTGGCTCCGCTCTCTAACTGCTCTCCACTTTGTGATCCTGAGAAGGCTTCTATCTTTCCAAGCTCTTGGTTGAAATGAGCCACTACTAGTTCTACTTTGTTGGCATGAGGGATGCGAATGCAGCTCAAGGTTTCAGTCCATCCATCAGTCACACTATTGATGTCCTTGCACTTCTCGAACCACGATGAATTATTTTTTGCAATAAGTGCAATGGAGGCTTGGATCTCTGAGAATAAGTTGAGAGTATCCTTAGTGAAGGACAATGGGTTACCCACCCATTTCTTGACATATTATTCGAAAGGTCCGATCAACTCATCAATGCAGTTGTGTGTTCGCTCATTGTAGGTACTCCAAGTTTCTAAACTTTCCGATTTATACTATCCTATAGCTTGTATGTTTATTCTTCTTTCTCCTCTAGTTCTGTGAAATCCCGATTGATTTCTTAAAATCTAATTGCCAAGGCCCTCGCCCATATACATGTCAAGTCTTCTACAAGAGTTTCAAAAACCTTGTTTTCAATCAACTCCTGACGATGGGTGTTGCTCATCTCACTCACTACTAGTCCCAGAGGTTCCCAGTAATCTCTTTCTTTCTCCACATCCTCTTTGAGTGCTCGCGTCTGTTAGATGTTGCACACATGTATGCAAAGAGCTTGACTGCCTCTTGGAGTGTTGACTTCCTTTTTGGAGATTGAGTCAATCCATTCATTGTTTTCTCACCCTTGCATTATGAGCTCATGCATTCTTCTGATGGATTCTAGATCGAAGCTACTGATGGGTGCCACTTTCTCAATAGGAAGTGTTGTAGTGCTTGGTTCCACTAGGTGTTGCACATAAGATGAAAGAGTTCATACTTGTTCCTCTAGTACCTCAATATTCTCTTTATATTCTTTATTCCTTACCACCATGTGAGTAGAAGATTATTGATATATGTGCAAATATCCCTCATGAGTAGCTGGTCCCAATTAGATCGTGCTCATCTCATAGTCGGCTAGTGTCATCTCATCCACTTTGGCTTGATTACATTTGGTGAGCTACTTCAATGTACTAATTACCTATCTCCCCACTATAGAATCATGAGGTTGTATGTGCGATCTTTCTTGACATTTTTCTTTAGCCAATGAGACAATTGCTGATAGATCAGGGGTTACTACTTGTTGCACAGTGCGAGTGTCGGGATGACCATTTCTACATCCACGAAATATCTCATTGGATTCAAGCTCAATGATGGGTGCACCAACCATTCTTTGTTCTAATGGAGGAGGAAATTCTTGAATGAGAGGGGTGTTGGTGTCAACAATAGGAAAGACCTCTTGCAATGGTTCAAAGACTGGATCGTGAGTCATATACTCCTTGTTCTCTTGTGCCTCTGCTTTGGGATTTTCTATTTGCATTACTGAGATCACATCTTCCTCCTACAGCGACGCCAATGAGCCTTCTCCTACCCTAACTTTCTTGGGTGTCTTCTCATGGGGAGAAGTTTCTAATTCCATGGCCTTCCTTTTTGAACTTTCTTAAGAGTGTTTAGAACTGGGAGTCACCTCCACCACTTTTGAAGATGAATGATGTGAATTTTTATTTTGGCTTGGAGAAATTCCTTGTGACTGGATGATCATAGTCCTCTTCTTCTGAAACCAGTTCCTCATTCTTCTCACCACCTTTTCAGTCCTCTCCAATATATCTCCTGATTCACAAACATGCCAGTTGATTTGAGGCATTGGGGACATCTTGATTGTTGTGTACTTAGGATTGTACATCTCTGTCCCATCATCATGTAAGATGTCTTCATACCAAGAGAACTTGAATTTCTTCATCTCACTAATTTTCATCCTCATGTGGTCCTTTTCATGTACTTTGAACTCACAATACAATTTTCCAAGTAGTCCTTGACTTCCTGCTCATGTTTCATTTTGGGACATAGAATGAGTCGGGATCTTCTCGGATGTCAAAGTTGGGCCTGGCGATGTAGGAATTCAAATTCAGATGTGTGAAAGCGGCCTCTAGGTGAGATGCGTCGTTTGAGATTTTACATGTGAACATCCCTAGAGATATAAGGAATGAAATCAATTTCTTTCTCCTACTTCTGAGCTTGGTATTCACTTGAGTGATCTGTCTACACAGCTTGAACAATATAATATGGTCACTAAGGTACTTAGGCAGTTTCAGCGGAGCTTGGTCGAAGCTAGTGACTCGTATGTAGGAGAAGGTTGAGAATTGTATGAAGTATGAGCCGTATTCCTTAATTAGGGATGCCACTTTTTGTGACATCCTAGCTTTGAGATCCCCTTCTAAGCTTCGAACCACGTACATAGTTGTGTGCAATTATTTCTACAATTGAGCTAAATTTAAAGCAAGAAACTACCAAATAGAAATAGCTTCCTAACCTAGCTAAAAATGTAGAAATGTGCACCATCATGATGAAGAAATGAGCAAGTCCTACCCTTAACATTAATAAATTTGAAATGATAAAAACATAATGTAATTTAATGAACTCTATTCTCCATTAATTACCTAATTTAACATTAAAAATGGACCTAAGTAGTCTAATGGCAATCAAATTATATTTGTTTTCTTTGATCCTTCAATGGATGCTTGGGTGTGAGGCTTAGCTCTTTAAGAATGGAAGATGGAGGGCTCAAGAGTGACAAAAGGCTATTAGTATGAAACTATGTGCTTACTTTTGTCTCTTGAGAGATTTAGGTGTAGGTGTAGAAGTAGAGGGAGGGTTGTTTATATAGCCCAAAGGATAAAGGATTCAACACATCCTCATGAATGTGGGACTAATGGAGATGTAGAGTTAGTTATGGATAAGGGGGTTTAGATGGGGTTGAGTTAACTTTAGGAGGATTTAGTTTGTCCTCTAGTGGCTCATGTGGATAAAGGGGGTGTATTAATTAATCAAGATGATTAATTAATACATGTGCAAGCTTTTATAAGCTTTTAGATGGATATTAGTGTGATTTGGACCATTAGGAGGGAATTAAACCAATTAAATAGTGATTTATTGATTTAATGAGAAGAGAGGCTAATTAATTAATAATAATTAATTAGACTAGATAGAAGGTGTTGATTAACGAAGGGTCGTTAATTAGGGTATGTGTTGGATAGGTGACTTAATTAATTAGTGTAATGTAATCAATTAATGACAATGGAAGAGAAGATGAGCGCTATTGACAATATGTCGTCAATTTGCGGGAAATGAGATAATTAGCGTAATTTAGGTATTTAAATTGCTCGTGTAATTATAGGTGTCTACAATAGTGAACACATTGTTCACGCGAGTGAAATGTATGTTTCTATCCTCCATTACCAATTGTGGAATTTTCTCGAATGCAAGTACGTTGGCATCAATGTTACATGTGAAATCCAATCCTTTGAATGATCTCGATGTTAAGTTGTGGAGCCTGTTTTCATATGAGAAAGTGTTGAAGATTGTACACTAAGAGTATTGTACACTTTCCACAGTTGTCTCGCCGAGGTTGTCTCGCCTTAAAATGTGCCCAATATATCGAGAAACGTGATTTTCTCATATGGGCGGGTTTTTTGACCCATAGGTTTATGGGACAGTTTTGGCCCATGGTTTTGATACCCACGGTTTTGTAAAACTGCTTAAGTAGTTGTCTATTTATATGGTTTTGTGCATATGGTAGATATAATGTAAACATTGCAGATGTGCTTTGAATTCGATGTGAATTCTGTAGAGTTTGTTGAGCATAACTCCAAACAGATCTGGGTATTGTATTGAGAGAGCGGTGACTTGTAATAAAATCTGAGCAAGTGATTCTTGGTGGACGTAGCCCAAATTGGGTGAACCACGTTAAATATTGTCTCTTTGTGTTGTGTTATTTTATTCTGCACTTTTATTTGAGATCTGTAATATTTTTGCATATTATTTTTTATCACTTTGCGATTCTATGTGGGATTATTCCACATATTTTATCACTTATTCCCTAACACTCGAGCTTGCAAGGAGATAGACTAGGTAAGAAGTCATGTGGAACTTCTTATTTTTGGGCACTTGGACCAGTTGCGAGATAAATATTGTCGTTGATGATCTTTCCCTAGTATATTTTCTTCTTTCCTTCTATTAGTGTCAGGATGAAAAGGCCCATCTAGTCTTGGAAGTCTCTCATGCTTGCTTCACCCATAACTCTACTGAGGAGAGTGATGACATCAGAATACCCTTCTTGCACTCACACCTTGGTAGATTCTTAGTCATTCTCGGATAGTTTTCTTCTTATTTTTAACTATGAGTTGAGTGCTACTCCTTGGACATATGAATCCATTGTTTCCCAATCATGCACGATTATATCTTTTGAGATGATGACCATGCTTGGGGGATGTCAATATCTATAGAGAGAGTGAAATGGTCCTAGGGCTGATGACCGCCATCGTTGTATCATTGTCATCTCGGATGGTTCGTGTCTCGGGCTCGTAGTGGAAAGAGTAGGCTAGGACTAACTCGAGACTCTACACAAACACTGGGTGTCCTGCAGCGGTGAACAAGCCACTTGTGAATATCTGGTCTTCAATCCTCCTTCGGTCCTTCAAGCAATGCGAGTCTTAAGATCATTCGTGTCCATGTGCAAGACATTATTGTCATCCACCTCATACTCATAGGCGAAGGGTTGTGTCGCCTTCCGACCCGTCCCACTTCGACTTCATGTTTAGACCAGAAAGAATAACTTAATATTTTTAGTAAGTGTGAAAAATAAAGTCCTTGATTTTCAATTAGATGTTGTGGCTATGTTTTCCTCTTTCTCCCTACGTTCCTCGTTCCTTATGGATCAACTTTCTATTTTTAGCAAGTGCTCGTGGGCCCACTTAATATTTTTAGTAAGTGCCAAAAATGTTTGTTTTGGTGAATTATCAACTGTAGTTCACCTCCAATGTCCCCGTCTCCTTCGCAGGTTCTTCTGTTGATGACTTTCCCGAAATAGCACCCATATGTATTAGACCTACTTTTTTAGAAATTTGGATTAAAGTCAGGTTTGATGTGGAATGAAGTTTATTGATATGGGTTTTTTCCCAATATTGTCCCTCCAAATTTTGGCTCTACTCGCTCAAAACTCTAGGAAATTTTATGTAATGAAATTACTAGTATAATTCAGATTATGAGCAACAATAGAACACAAAATATGACAATATTTCAGAATAATGATCTCAATATGCAATTAGAATAGCTTTTTCACTTCGAGGGGGAAACCTCCAAACCATATAATAAGACTCAAATGCTCAAATGATAATGAACTACTACCTACAATACCCTATATATATTATTCATATGTTATGGCCATCACCAAGGCTGGCCTATTAAGCATGAGAAAGTATAAATGATTTAATAAAATGATATGGTAAGCCACAAGTCAGCTACTCATATCCTAATACAAGCAATAGGTTAAGGGCGTAACATGCCCTTCCCCTTCAAACCAACGTTGTCCTCAACGCTGAATAATCTGGATGTTGTTGTAGAAAACCTTCATCCTCCTAGGTTGCATCCTCTATGCTCGATTCTTCCACTTGATCAGATATTCCTTAATGTCTCTGGTTCTCAGCCTTTTAGTACGTGTTTGCAGAATCTTCTCTAGGTACAAAATGATTCTTCCTTCCTCATCAAGTTATGGTAAATTTTTTTGGGCTTTAAATTTATTTCCAATAACCTTCTTCAGGCATGAAACATGGAATATTGGGTGTATGTGTATAGATGGAGGCAACTCTAGTTTATAAGCAACACTTCTAATTTTCTATAGAACTTGATAAGGGCCATAATCTTTAGGAGCAAGTTTGTTATCCTTTTTCTGTTGCTTTAGGGACATCTGTTTGTAACACTAGAGACATACAAAAACCTGGTCACCAATTTCAAAATGTCTTTCACTACGGTGTTGATCTGCTTGTTGTTTCATCCTGGTTTGTGCTAATGCTAAATTCTCCTTCAAACTAGCCAAAACTTGTTGTTGATGTTGAATGTGTTCCTCAACATCACTAACCTTAGTTTGCACCCTCAAGAAGAAGTGATAGAAGGTGGATGGTAACCATATAATACTAAAAATGGGGTCATTTGAGAAGAGGTATGAAAAGATGTATTATACCACCATTCTGCAAGTGGTAGCCATTTAATCCACATTTCCTGCTTATCTAATACAAAACAACGTAGATACCCTATAAGAATTTGTTGACCACTTCCGTTTGCACATCAGTTTGAGGATGATAAGATGAACTGTGAGCTATCTAAGTACCCAAACATGAAAATAATTCCGTCCAAAATTACTTATGAAAATAGCATCATGATCACTTACAATTATCTTTGGGGTTCCATGTAGCCTTTGAACTATATTAGAAAAAATAGTTGCGATTATCTTGGTTGCAAATGGATGGTATAGGGCACAAAAATGGGCATATTTTGTGAGCCTATCCAAATCACAAAAATAACATTCTTACCATCTAAACAAGGTAATCCAGTGATGAAATCCATGGAGACCTCCTCCCATCTCTGGCTAGGAATTGGTAAGGGTTACAAAAAACCTAGTGTCTTAATTGTTTCCCCTTTGTTCTGTTGGCACACTAAACACTCGACACAAACTTGTATACATCCCCCTTGAGTCCTTCCCAAAATAATTCTCTTTTTTATTCTATGATATGTCTTCAAAAACATAGAGTGTCCTCCAATAGTTGAGGCATGTAGCTCTGCAAGAATCTTATGCTTCAACTTAGAATCTTTACTCAAGTATAACATGTCCTTGTACCATAGGGCATTACCTTTCCACTCAAATTTGTTAGATGTCATAGATCCTTTCTTGATATTCTGTATTAGAGATTGTGTATCCTTGTCTTTATCCCATTCCAATCTTTCTTCATCCACCCAATCGGTCGTTAACATGGACATTCCACATAGTAAGGCATCTGCGGATGTATCCCTTCTGGACAACGCATTAGCTACTACATTTTATTTACCCTTTTTGTATATGATTTCAAAATCATAACCCAATATTTTTTACCCACTTTTGTTGTTCCTCGATGATAACCTTTGCTCCAAAAAAGTATTTGATACTATCATGATCAGTTTTTACCTTGAAGTGTCTACCCATGAGATAGGGCCTCCATGCTTGACCGCATGAAGAATAGCCATCATTTCTTTCTCATAGACAAGTTTGAGCAGATCTTTTCCTTTGAATTTTTACTCTCAAATGCAATTGGTCTTCCTTCCCGCATTATAACCGCTCTCAATTTTTATCCTCAAGCGTCACATTCAACAATGAAGGTTTTTTTATCAGGTTGGGAGTATCCAGAACTAGGGTACTACACAAGGCTTCCTTCACCGCTCAAAGGATTTAGTGGTTACATCTCGATCCAATGGAATGCATCCTTATTTAGCAATGTAGTGAGTGGGGTTTCTATTCTACCATATCCCTGCACAAATCTTCTATAGTACCCTGTTAGTCCTAGGAACCCACTAAGATTTTTGAGATTTTTGGGCCTTGGCCATTCCACCATAGCTTTGATATTCTGAGGATCAAATTTGACGCCTTCATGGGATACAATGTGACCCAAGTACTCTACCTCTTGTACACCAAAAGAAAATTTGGATTGATTTGCATAGAGATTATGTTTCTCCAAAACTTCCAACACTTTATTTACATGTTATAAGTGTTCTTCCCATGTCTTATCAGAATCAATATGTCATCAAAGAAAACTAATAAAAATTTCCTTTAAAATGGCCTAAAAATAGTGTTCATCAAGCTTTGAAAGGTTGAAGTTGCATTTGTAAGACCAAAAGGCATTACCAAAAACTCATAATGGCCTTCATGAGTCATGAAATCCATTTTATGAACATCTTCCTCTTTTATTCTAATTTGATGGTACCTCAAACGAAGATCTAATTTTGTGAAATAAATAGCACTATGCAATTCATCAAGTAAATCATCAATTACTGGAATAGGAAACTTATATTTGATGGTGTACTTGTTGAGTTCTCGGTAATCTAGACACATCCTCCATGTTTCATCCTTCTTATGTACCATGACCATTGGTGAAGAATATGCACTCTGGCTAGGCCTGATGATACCTGCCTTCAACATTTCCTGAACCATTTTCTCGATCTCACTTTTCTGGGAATATGGGTATTTGTATGGTCTGATGTTAGGTGTTTGGCTCCCTAGAATCAATTGAATGGCATGATCATGATCCCTAACTAGTGGTAGTCCCTTTGGAATTGCATCAAAAATAGATGAGTGAGCATCAAAAATCTTTTGAAGATCGGGTGGCATTGAAGACTCTATATTTTGTACTTCTATGGAAAATAAATTTGTTATAAATCCATCTACTCCTTTTCTAAGAACCTTATGCATCTGATGAGAGCTAATAATCTGTGGAGACTTAGCTACCATCCCATTCAATTTTATTGTCCTTCCATCTGAATGAAATCACATGAACAATTCTTGGAAATTCATCTCTATAGTACCTAAGGTTGTGAGCCATTGGACACCCAAAACAATATCTGCCCCTCCCATAGAAATAGAAAACATAGGTGAGTCTAACATGTAGTCTCCCATGGAAAGCTTGATACTATGATAATTTCTTGTGCACTTGATTGTCCCACATCCGCAATCATAACTTACATTTCGGAGTTGGGTAAATAAAACAATTGAGGCGGGCGGGTTACTATTTTATGAAGTTATGAGTACTCCTTGAGTCAATCAACACCATCACCTTTTGTTTTTGAGATAGCCAATAACCTTGAGTGCTTGAGGAGTACTAATACCCGACAATACATGGCAAGAAATTGTAGGTTGGTGATCCTCTACTTCATCTTCTATTGGTTCCTCAACCTCTCCTCTAATTTTAGCTTCCTCATCATCCTTATTACTTCCGTCAATATATAACAACTTCTTCTCAACACATTTGTGTCCCGATCCATATTTTCTATCACAATTAAAACATAATCCTTTTTCTCTCTTTTCTTCCATTTGTTGAGGAGTCAGTCTAATTGGCCTAGAAAATGAAGGGGAAGAGATACTACAGTCTCTGGTGTTAATGAAAGGAGGCCTCCTACTACAAAGAAATTTTTCCTTTGCTCAACGTGCCATGATAATAGAATCAAAAAGCTTGAGTGGATTAAACATACATACCTCATGCTCGATGTGGTCCTTAAGACCCCCAAGAAACAGTCATTCAAATTCTCTTCTGGAATATTCTCCACCCTTAAGGATAGGTTCTAGAATTGATACACATAATCTTTGACTGATCATGTTTTCCGTAACTTTTCTAATTGACTAAAGTAGTTCTCTGAAACACTAGAACTATAGTGCAATTGCAACTCCTTGGTAAAAATTGTCCAAGTGACACCAAGACCATTCTTCTGCCTCTAAGCACATAACCATCGATACCAAACGAATTGGTTTGGTTTAAGATACAGGGATGTCAATGTCACCTTTTTTCCTGATGGTGTTTGATGTAACTCAAAGAAGTTCTCCATTTGATTTGCGCATATCCACTTTCGGCATCATGTTCCGTGGTTGCGAATAAGTTGGATTCTGATTGGGCTGGAAAAGTGATCCAACATGGTTATTTTGTCCATGATTTTGAACTGAAGATCCTCCTTGGTTGATATGGGCCGGATTTGGGCCATACTGTTTACCCTTTACATGTTGCATGATATCATCCAACCGATGATTGATTTGGTCTATGTCTCCTTTAGAGGCCATCTCAAATTGTACATTTCGCAGCTCATACTCAAGTTGGCTCACCTTATGATCAACTGAGGTAAACCCTAGTGCTAAGGAATTTGTATTTACCCCTTCTAACTCCATCTCTTCAATCACTACCCCATCTTTATCTAGGGTTTTACCCAGAGTAACCGGATTCTTTTTGCTCTTGTGGAAGGCCCCGCCATGATGTCAAACCTTAGGGTTTAGGGTTTTGATACAAATTCAGATTAACAGTTAAAACACAGAGAAGATACTAAGAGTAGTTTTTTGAGAGATTTCCAAAAATGTAAAGAACTTGAAAACATTCCACAATTTGCACCCTAGGGAGTGATTTTATGAAAAACCTTAAATTTGTAATAACTTGTGCAAAATAAATCAAAAAATTCTAAAATTTTTAGGGAACATTACTTGAAATGTTTCACAACTTTAGAAAAACTATCCCCCACCAATTATCTCTGGTTCACAATATATGGTGGAAACAAAAAATTAGGGTTTTTCCCTAATTTTGGCCCAGATCACAGCTCTGATACCACTTGTAATGAAATTACTAGTATAATTCAGATTATGAGCAACAATAGAACACAAAATAACACAATATTTCATAATAATGATCTCAATATGCAATTAGAATAGCTTTTCCACTTTGAGGGGGCAACCTCCAAACCATATAATAAGACTCAAATGCTCAAATGATAATGAACTACTACCTATAATCCCCTATATATACTATTCATATGCTATGGCCATCACCAAGGCCAACCTATTAAGCATGAGAAAGTATAAATGATATAATAAAATGATATGGTAAGCCACAAGTCGGCTACTCATATCCTAATACAAGCAATAGGTTAAGGGCATAGCATTTTAAACTTTTAATTTTGGACTGACAAAGGTTCCGGTTACAACAGGCATTAATGGACCTCAAAATTGTAGGTTTGGTTTTCTCTTCCATTTGCAAATAAAATTATATATTTTATATGGTTTTTTTCTTCTGATGATTCACGTGTAATTCTACTTCATTTCGCCAAACGGTTTGACGGAAATTGGATTTTTTCTTCATTGAGCCAGAAGTGGGATTTCTTCGTTGTGGATGCTCTGTTGCATGGAAGGAGAGTTTGAAGGTGTCTTCTTGATGGCCTTAGGTAGAGGGGTGAACATGAAAATAAATATTTTTGTTTCATGGATCCGTTTGAGAGATTTCTTCAACTTCTTGTTTCATGGCCATGGACTTTTCTCTATTTTCTTCTTCATTGTTTTGTGCTTCTCCTTATGTGTTTGCTCCAATTTTCCTTTATGACCTACGTGATTTCATGGATTGGAAGGGGAGTACCTCTGTGGTAGGTATGGTTCAAGGTTCAGCAATGGAGGAATGATGGTGATAAGTTACAGAGGAAGAATGGAGAAAATTTGTGTATGGGAGTTGAAGCAGTTGGAAGCACTTTGGGCAGTGAAGTGACAATTAGATGTTTAAATTTTTGAAATTATGGAAGGAGAAGCTTGGGTAATTTTTACATGCTTGATGTCCCTAACCTAAGGGACATGAGGGACATCAAATTCCATGGTGGTCAAGTGGGCGACACGTGGCGGTGATCCGATGACATGGAATGGAGGTGAGAAAAGTTGCTTTAAAGCACTGGGGGATTGAAAGTCGGTCACATGGATGACCAAAAGACTCCCCATAGGGGTTGGGAACATTTTTCCATGATTGATGTCCCTAACCTTAGGGACGTGAGGGACATCAAATTCCATGGTGGTCCTAGAGCTGACATGTGGCGCTTGATCCGATGGTAGGGAATGGATGCTCCAAAAATGCACCTTAGGGGCTGAACTGTCAAGTTTGGAGGTCACATGAGGGTCCCAGAGGTCACATGGGGGCTGGGTGCATTTTTCCAAGGTTGGTTTACCTGACCTCAGGGATTTTGGGGACATAAAATCCTACCAGGCTCCTGGTGCTAACACGTGTCCTCCCGAAAATTGACTAACTCCTAAACTGCCTTTGAGAGGGTAACTTGGAACGATGATAACTTGAGCTCCTGGTGGAATTTATTAGTGAAATTTTATATAATACTGACTATAAATGGAATTTTTAATCTAATGGTGGGGGTTTCATGTCTTTATTCATCCATCTTATCCTGAAAAATTGGATTTGTGATTTGAGACTCCACTTGTACACCGATAAATTTTTTTGGCAAATCCTATGCGTCAGGTGTTGTGAAAATATGATTTTAACATCATGTAGGTCTTAGAATCCTATTTCCCACGATGTTTTTTTACTTATAACTCCATCCGAAGCTCCCGAAATATTCTTCTCAAGCCTAGCAGAGCTTGTTTTAGGTCGGTGTCTTGCTAGGGTTATGAACCCCGGTTTTTACTCGATTGTTCCAAGTCTTTCAAAACTTCACCAAACCTTCCGAATCATTTCCATGATGTCCCAAGGTATTAAATTCACCTCCATGTTTAATTTTTTCTTTTTTCCGCTTCAGGGGTTTGATCAAGTCCTAGGAAGGCCGGTGATAGCCCTTCCCAATACCGATGGAAGATAACATCTTTTCATAACTCCCTAAAGTCACCTAGGGATTAATTTGACTTTCCTAAATCACCTCAGGGACCAATTTGACATAAAATAGGGTGGGACCAGATTGACATATTTGACTTGGGGTTCTTAGGAATGAGAAAACATGAAAATTTTGGCACGGGGCTATAGTTGTTGTGCTTGAAACTTCCAATTTCTGTCGCACATTTACACAAAAACAACTCGGCTCTAGATTAGGGACATGGCATGGACTGAGCGTAGTGAAGACATGACATGGGAATCCAAAATGTCAACTTTAGACCATATATTTTTTTGACCAGTGCCTTATCCATTGGGCCTTGCAGAGTCATGTATAACTTTCAAAAAGAAATATTGGAAGAAGGAAACACACACACACAAAAACCGATGGAAAGGAAACACACAACAAAATGGGAAACACACCTAGAAATAACCTATGGTACAAGGTGGGGAAAAAATCTTTCATTGATGATACAATTTTAGGTATTTCCCACTACAAGGCAATTCCAGTGGCATTCCATCTAAATATGAGAGTAGAAAAGCATTCTCACCGCAAGCTTCACGAATCTGGAATGGGCCGAGCCATAATGAATCAAAATTTCCATGGCTTCCTTTTGGTTCCCTTCTCTTGTCCCATAGCAGGATGAAGTCTCCAACTTTGAATTCTCTCCCTTTGAACTTCTTATGAAAAAAAATCTTCACTTTCAACTGGTTCTCTTTTATACAGTCCACCACTCGGAGTCTATTTTCTTCTAGCTTCTTAAGAAAGAGGATTCTCTTGTCAATGGAACCCTTGTACTACCCATATTCTATTCCCAGTAGCAACTTAAGATCCAGCATCTTGATCGTGAGGGGAATTTCTACTTCGAATCCATACAATAGTTGGAATGGTGACATACATATTGCCTTCTTGGGAGTGATCATGTCCACCCACAATGCATCATACAACTTTTTTGCCAATTCCTTTGATTTGCATCTACAAGTTTGCGGAAAATGGTCACAATGTTCTTGTTTCTTGATTCAACTTGTCCATTCCTTGTGGATAGTAGTCAGACAAATGAGATAGAGATATTTCGTAGCCATAGAAAAACTCGGTCAACTCCCTTGAAGAGAAATATGTAGCGTTATCTGCTACAATCTTTTGTGGCACTCTTAAACGTACTTTCATGATATTCCCTTGATAAAGTCGCATATCTTGTTTGTGTTGGCTTGCTTGGTGGGAATGGCTTCCACCCACTTGGTGAAGTAATCTGTCACCATGAGCAAATAGGTGTGCCCCACACTTGAGTGAGGATTCTGAATGCCAATGAATTCTAGCCCCCACTACTAAAATGGTTCTTCAATAACAACTGGCATGAGCGGTAGTGCAACAAGTTATGGTCTCCTAATGAATTGTTGACATGTTTCACATTTGGAAACCCAATCTTGAGTGTCTACAAAGAGGGTGGGCCAATAATACCTTCCTTGGAGGATCTTGTGTGCAGTGACCATTGCTGAAAAATGCCCACCACATGCTTGGTCATGGTATGCTTTAAGAAATTTTTCTTGTTGCTCTTTATCTATGCACCTGAGGAAGCATCCACCAAGCCTCTTTTGTAAAGCATGTGATTCCAGATTACAAACTTGGTTGGATTCAGCTTGAGTGTTATCCTTTGCTTGTAATCAAGATGAGGAGGACATTCTCCATAAGTTCATCAATAGTGGTTATAAATAGAACTCCGTGGGTTGTTTTTTTGGAACAAGGTTAGCATGCACACTTTTCTTCACCGTGTTGAGATTTGAGTGTTTCATCTTCAACAATCAACCTGCACAAACCATTTCCCTTTACCAAATTGGAGGGTCAAATCTCCAAGTCATATTTGGGAGTCTTTGCAATCTAATTTCCTCTTCTAACTCCAGGATCCTGTTGTGTTAAGATGGACTTGAATGCATTGTCGGGGACCATCACCACCGTATGAGAGTTTAGGATATAAAACCTATTTTTTTTACAGCCTTAACCACTGCATAGGTATGCTTATCTAATTGGTTGTAGTTTAGTTCATGCTTTTTCAATGGACAACTCATGAAAGCAATAGGTGCTTCCACGCCTTCATCATTTTTTTGAACAAGAATGATAAAGAGTGTATGTTTTGATGCATAACAATACATGATGAATTCTTTGTTAAAATCTGGAGACACAAGATACGGATCCTTGGTGATGGATTTTTTGATATCTTAAAACATTTCCTTCCCTTCATTGTTCCATTTGAATTTTTCCTGTGGTTTCATCATGGTGGTGATGTGCTTTGTCAATTCAACAAACTCAAGAACAAAGCAACAAAGAAAATTCACCTTTCCAAAGAATGAATGAACTCCTTTCTTGCTTGTGGGTAGAGATAATGCTTGAATGGCTTGTACTCTCTCAGGATCAATGTGTGCTCCATGTTTGTTCACAATGTGCCCTAGTAACTTGCCTTCCGTGACTCCAAAAATGCACCTTTTTTATTTAGTGATATACCATGTTTTCTACACCTTGCAAGTACTTGTTCTAAGTGATGAATATGATCTCCCCTCTTCTTTGAAAACACCGTGAGATCATCAAGATATATGAAAATGCAATGTTTTAGATATTTGAATGCCAAATCCATCACTCTTTGAAATGTAGCTCCCGCATTGATTAGGACGAAAGGCATTCTGCTGTAGGAAAAAGTGCCCCAAGGCATTGTGAAGGTTTTCTTGGTGCAATCCTCCTCTGCCACTTTGATTTGATTATATCCTTGAGAATCCATCAAGAAATGAAAGCATTTCAGATCCAATGACTTCTTGCAAAATTTGGTCCATGATAGGGAGAGGATAATTGTCTTTTAGTGATGCCTGGTTCAAGTTACGGAAATCTACACATATTCTTATTTCACCATTATTCTTCTGCACCGACACATGTTAGCCACCCATGTTGAATGGTGGATGGGAAAGATGATTCTTGCATTGAGCATCTTCATTACCTCCTCCTTAATGGTATTAGAAATATTTGGGTTATATGGACTTTGTTTCTGCCTGAATGGCTTAACATCCTGCTTCAAAGGAATTGAGTGATGCATTTCTTTCAGTTGGAAGGATTTGAGTTCATCATAAGAGTAGGCAAAAAATCTGAATATTTCTTGAGTAATGAAAAAAACCTTCTCTTCTCCTTGGGCAAGCAACATTTTCCAATGTTGACCATCCTTGGCTCCTCCGGTGCCGATGTTTTCCTTATCAAAATCAGTTGGGCACCGAGAAGATTGTTTTTCTTTCTCTTGAATGAATTTGTCGTGTTTGTCAAAGAGGTCTTCCAAAGAAACTAGGCCTTTGGGAATCTTTTTCCCTTTCAATTTGATCACTCCTTCATCATCAATCCCTTCAATTCCTTCTTTCTCTTCTTTGGCTACTACTTCTCGGTGTGGATTTTCACTTCCTTCAAAGAAGATATTATTGAAATTATCCCTTTGTTCCAAAAATGCTAGAATTTGGTTATCATCATTAAATACTTGCCAATGATTTGTATTATTTGGTACACTAGGCCTGAATACCATTTCAATGGTCACCTTGTCTTTACCAAAAGAAGGATGAGGTGTCACTAGGGAAGTGACACCATAAGAGAATCAACCTTTTCATTCTTTTCTCTTGGGATAGCTTCAATGGAAAATGCATCAAAAGATTCAATGCAGTCCCATACTCTGTTTCTATAATGTCGAGTCTTGGATTTTTCACCTGATATTGTTGTTGGACTTGTTTTACTATCACTTCTGCATCACCTTAGCATTTCAATTTCTTGATTCCCATGTCTTTAGCCACACCCATGCCTAAGAGGATAGCTTCATACTCCGTCGTGTTATTTGTATTATCAAATTGTAGCTTGTAGGAAAATGGATACAATTCACCAGAGGGAGAGTACAACACTACACCCGCTCCCGAACCTACACTGGAATGACTACCATCAAATTCCATTGTCCAAACTTGATCTTCTTCCTCCTCCATAAGAAGTGGAAAGTTCTCATCTTTTTCTGATGTGAGGAAGTAGTTTCCTAGCCCGCTATCTTGAAAAGAATGTTTTCCTTTGGATCATCATAATTTCATACTGTGAACTTCATCTTTCTTACTGGCAGCAACTTCTTCATCTCACCTTTCACTGGAATAGTTGCAGATGACCAATCCATTTTTATTTCTCCACCCAAGTCTCTACAAAATCTTTGG
Organism: Taxus wallichiana var. yunnanensis; assembly: GCA_018340775.1. NCBI lineage: Eukaryota > Viridiplantae > Streptophyta > Pinopsida > Cupressales > Taxaceae > Taxus > Taxus wallichiana. Next base: position 27,741,130 of record CM031235.1, read on the forward strand.
CTCAATAGCATGCCAAAGGAGGTTGGGATGTCCGCCACCAGGATGGTTAGAAGCACCTTCTTGTCTGGAAAATCAACTAATGTTACCTGTGCATCTTTGATTCTTCCTACCAATGGCACTTGTTTGGATTCCATTAAATAGCAGGTGTCATTTTCTCGGAGTCAAGGTGAGGCCTAGAGCATTTGTAACTTTGACAGGAATCACATTATCTGAGGCTCTAGAATCTATGATACAATTATTTAGCTAGAAGCCTTTAATGAGGAGTGACAGGTAGAAAGGTTCAACCCTATTGGTTTTGGAGGCACTGAGGGCTAGCATGTTTTGAGAAGGTGGTGTGGATGGTGTGGGGAGTAAGCCTTTGGAACTTGGACCCAAGGTTATAGGATTACCGCCACGAACTACATCAATGAACCTATCAAATTGGGTGGGATGCGTTTGTAGGTATTCTATTTCTGAGAGCTGGAATTTAGTTTTTCTTGCATGTTCCACAAATTCAAATGGGGTTATGGTGGGCAAGGAAGAGTTTCCGAGAATGACAAAATATTTACATGGTGAAGGCTTTGCTACTTTGGGTGTTGAATTTTCCTTCATGAGTGTAGTAATTGGCTTGGTAGGAGATGGGGATGTGGGTTTTGATAGAACCTTAGATGTTTTTACAGGAACAACATTTGAAGGAGAATTATTTTTAGTAACTTTTGAGTGAGAGAAGGATTAGATGACTTACTTGGTATGGCAGTATGATCCTTGCTAACTAGCGAGTTTGGATTTTCTTTGGTGAATCCATAGAAGGTGGTAATGGTGATCCTTTGCTGATGATTTTATTTTGTGGGACCTCCTGGAGGAGAATCTTCTTTCTTCTTCTTGTCCTTTACCACAGCTGTTGAGGATGAAGCACCTTTCTTGGACTATGCATGAGTGAAAATTGCACATGAGAAACTTGGAGCTTTTTCATCATCATCATCTTCATCATCAACATACTCAATTAGGCCATTGTGTGTATCACTATCAACTTCCTCGACCTCAAGATAGTTTTCATATTCCTCCGCATTTTCTTCCTCAAATTCTTCAATTCCTGCTTCCTCTTCTACTTCTTCGATGTCACGGGTAGCATTAATCGGTGGTACTTCAAGAGCGTGCCGGTGAGGAGGTGGAGCAATCCTTGGTCTATTGGGAGGATTTGGCTTCCTTGGAGTGTTCTCGAATTGTGATCTAGGATAGTTGTTTTTTCAAAGCAACCAAGTCATTTTCCATTTTTTGGAACATTGGGTCTATGATGACGGAGCTCGAATTCGGCCTTTTGCTTTCCATTTGGGACTTTCACTTTATCGACGAGATTAGATCATCATCGGTCTCTATCACATGGTCTTGAGCTTCCCTCAATGTTATTGGTTGGGTTCTTCTAAGGAAGAAACCCACTTTTGATGGCAAGAAGTTGATGAAGAATCTCTTGATTATTTTCGGGCAGGCACCACGTCTTCAGGGACTCTTCTTATCACTATGTTATATCTTTCTACGAAGTCCCTCATTGACTCGAGGTTTCTTTTTTCATTTGTACCAATTGGACCAAGAGATCTTGACAATATTCCATGGTCTTGAACCTATGTTCGAATGCACTTCTTATATCTTTCCAATAGATGACAGACCTCGGGGTAGCATGTAGAACCATTCGGCAACCTTTTCTTGGAGTGATTCCACAAATTTATTAGACAGACACATCTTCATCCTCAATTCCCAATACACCACAAGTGGTGATAAATACTGCTACATGTTCTTCGGGAGTTGAGAACCATCCCCTCTAAATTTTGGAAAGTTTTTTCTTGAGCCTCTTGGTAGCTCGTGGAGTGGTTAAGCAAGAGCAAGTGGACCGTGTTTCCTCCCCATGGTATATTAGGCCTACAGGCCTCACGATCATGATCACACTTATGATCCCCATTCTATTTTTGTTTCTAGCTTCCAAACTTGATAAGGTTGTAGCTTCTATTGCTGCTCTTTTGTTTGCCTCGTTTTGAAGTCTTTCAATTTCTTCAAGCTGAGCTCTTATTTCCTCTTCCGCTCTTGCTTCTCTTTCTCTAGCTTCTTCTTTGGTCTCTATGTCAACGAAATCTTTCGAGTTCTCATTGATGGATGGAAATTCACCGTCCAAAGGATTGGCAACACTCGGAGTTCCCAACATGACCAATTATTTGAGGGAAGGAGGCCTCTAAATTCCGAGCGCTTCTTGTCTTCTTTGGAGTTCTTCAAAAATGGGGTCAGTTTATTCTCCTTATCTCTCATTTTCCGGGTGTATCTTCTATCCACCAGCTTGGAAATCTATGCTCTTCTTTGTGGTTCTGGAATTTATCTTTGCCTCTCCAATTCAGCAGTACGTTCTTCTTCAAGGTCAATAATTCTCGTGGCAATGAAGTAGTGGTTGACACTTTGCCTTTTATGCCAGATAACTTCTCTCAAATATGAAGTGATTTCCTCTTGGATGTGGAAGAGAAATTCGGGTATTTCAATAGGAGGATTTCTGGAATAGCCATGGTTTTTAAACATGTGGCTCATATAGCTATTTGAGTTATAGAAATTTTCTCTTTTGAATTTTGAATTTTCCGAATTTTTTTGTATTTTTCAAACCTTCTAGTTATATTCAAGTGTAGATGCTACTAAATCTCTACAATGGTGGGCACCAAAACTATTGGCGAGAAAATTTATCAAGGAAATTTTTTTGGTTATCTTGCTAATGCTCTAGGAATCTAAGTCCCTCTCGCTTAACTCGGTGTAGCTACCCTTACATGCATGCGCGAGTATAATGTGAGTTTTATCCCAATGACCTTTGGGCTGGGATCCGATAGGGAACTCCATTGACCCTACGGAAAATGCTTGCAGGTATCTGCAAGGGAGGAATTTGCTATGAAGGTGGGAAAGGGGAGTGAGAATATTTAGAAAGGAGAAACTAATGTTTCAAGTAGAAAATCTGAGACTTGTAAACATTAGCCAGAAGTTTCATTACATGCACTTGAATTTCAAAAGAAAACAAATCAGAAAACAAAAACAAGATGAAATAGAGATTAATGAACACAAAGTACCAATAAACTCCTCAATCAAAGAGGCTAAAATTCCTTCTTCCTTTATTGAAGCTCAAGAAAAATTTGTACATAGTGTGGGAGTAGAAGACATTTTTTTGTAGGAGAAATGGAAGAAACTTGTTATCTCTTGCTCTCTTCACAAGGATATCTCTCTCATGAATTCACAAAAATAGCTCCAACATCTAAGAAGAAAAATTCAAAAGAAAGCTCAAATGAGGAGCTTGTTACAATTTATAGAAGTGGAGGCAACTCTTCATCTTCCCGGTGACTTTTCGAATACCTTAATATGACTTAAGACTATTCATATTCCACTTTAAATATTTAAGTCCCTTTTATAATAACAAGGTGACTTAAAGTTACATTATATTTATAAAGTCACTTAAGTCATATTAAAAAGTGCAACCCTCAATGTAAAAATATAACATTAAAGAGAGAGAGTGTGTGTTGTATGAGAAGAGAAGAGAGAGGAAGAAGAGGAAGAAAGAAGAAGAAGAATTATGTTGAAGGATGAGCTATTGTGGTGGAATTGGCTCCGCTCTCTGAATTCTCTCCACTTCGTGATCCTGAGAAGGCTTCTATCTTTCCAAGCTCTTAGTTGAAATGAGCCACTACTGGTGTTACTTTTTGGCATGAGGGATGTGAATGCAACTCAAGGTTTTAGTCCATCCATCGGTCACATTGTTGATGTCCTTGTACTTCTCGAACCATGATGAATTATTTTCTGTGATAAGTGCAATGGAGGATCGGAACTCTGAGAAGAATCCGAGAGTATCCTTAGTGAAGGGCATTAGGTTTCCCACCCCTTTCTTGACATATTATTTGAAAGGGCCAATCAACTCATCAGCAGTTGTGTGTTTACTCATTACAGGTACTCCAAGTTTCGTGCTTTCCTATTTATATTATCCTTCAACTTGTATGTTTGTTCTTCTTTCTCCTCTAGTTCTGTGAAAGCCCAATTGATTGCTTCAAATTTGATTGCCAAGGCCCTTGCCCATACACATGTCAAGTATTCTGCAAGAGTTTCAAAAACCTTCTTATCGATCAACTCCTAATGATGGGTGTTGCTCATCTCACTCACTATTGGTCCTAGAGGTTCCTAGTAATCTCTTTCTTTCTCCACATCCTCTTTGAGTGCTCACGTTTTGTTGGTTGTTGCACACATGTACGCAAAGATCTTGACTACCTCTTGGAGTGTTGACTTCCCTTTTTAGAGATTGAGTTAATCCATTCATTTTTTTCTCACCCCTGCATCATGAGCTCATGCGTTCTTCTGATGGATTCTAGATCGAAGCTATTGATGGGTGCCACTTTATCAATAGGAAGTTTTGTAGTACTTGGTTCCACTAGGTGTTGCACATAAGATGAAAGAGTTCGTATTTGTTCCTCTAGTACCTCAATCTTCTCTTTATATTCTTTATTCCTTGCCACCATGCGAGTAAAAGATTGTTGATATATGTGTAAATATCCCTCATGAGTAGCTAGTCCCAATTGGATCGTGCTCATCTCGTAGTCGGCTAGTGTCATCTCATCCATTGGCTTGATTACCTTTGGCTGAGATACTTCGATGTACTGATTACTTGTCTCCCCAATGTAGAATCATGAGGCCGTATGTGTGATCTTTCTTGACATTTTTCTTTAGCCAATGAGATAATCGCTGATAGATCGGGGGCTGCTACTTGTTGCACAATAAGAGTGTTAGGGATGATCATTTCTTGCATCCATAGAAACATCTCTCTAGATTCAACCTCAATGATGGGTACACCAACTATTCTTTATTCGGTGGAGGCATGTCTTAAATGAGAGGGGCGTTGGTGTCAAAATAGACAAGACCTCTTATAGTGGTTCGAATCTTTGGATCATGAGTCATATACTCCTCATTTACATGTGCATTTGCTACTTGGATTTTCTATTTACATTACTGAGATCATGTCTTCCTCCTGCGGTGACACCAATGAGCCTTCTCCTACCCTAACTTTCTTGGGTGTCTTCTCACAGGGAGAAATTTCTAATTCCATGGCCTTCCTTTTTGAACTCACTTCAGAGTGTTTAGAACTGGGAGTCACCTCCACCACTTTTGAAGATGAATGATGTGAAGTTTTCTTTTGGCTTGGAGAAATTCCTCATGACTGGATGATCATAGTCCTCTTCTTCTGAAACCAGTTCCTTGTTCTCCTCACCACCTTTTCAGTCCACTCCAGTATATCTCCTGATTCACGAACATGCCAATTGATTTGGGGCATTGGGGACATCTTGAGCTGTGCATACTCAGGATCATACATCTCTGTCCCATCATCATGCAAGATGTCTTCATACCAAGAGAACTTGAATTTCTTCATCTCATTGATTTTCATCCTCATGTGGTCCTTTTCACGTACTTCAAACTCATCAATACAGTTGGCCTAGTAGTCCTCAACTTGTGGCTCATGTTGCAATTATAGGACATAGAACGAGTCGGGATCTTCTCAAATGTCAAATTTGGGCTGACGATGTAGGAATGCAAAGTTAGATGTGCGAAAGCAAAGCAAATTCTCCAGTGAGATGCGTCATTTGAGATTTTACACGTGAACATCCCTAGAGATATAGGGAATGAAATCAATTTATTTCTCTTGCTTCTGAGCTTGGTATTCACTTGAGTGATCTATATGCATAGCTCAAACAATATAATCTAGTCATTGAGGTACTTAGGCAATTTCAATGGATCTTGGTTGATGCTTTGCGACTCGTATGTAGGAGAAGGTTGAGAATCATATGAAGTATGAGCCATATTCCTTAATCAGGGATGCCACTTTTGGTGACATCCTAGCTTTGAGATCCCCTTTAAGCGTCGGACCACGTACATAATGAACGCATCATTCATGTGAGAAAATGCATGTTTCTCTCCTCCATTAACAACTGTGGAAGTTTCTCAAATGTAGGTACGTTGGAAACAATGTTCTGCGTGAGAGACAATCCTTTGAATGATCTTGAGCTTGTAAGGAGATAGACTAGGTAAGAAGTCATGTGGAACTTATTTTTCGTGGGCACTTGGATCAATTGTAGATGAAGATTGTCATTGATGATCTGCTGCCAGTCAATTTTTTACTTTCCTTCTGTTAGTGTTAGGATGAAAATTCCCATCTAGTCTTGGAAGTATCCCATGCTTGCTTTTCCCATAACTCTACTGAGGAGAGTAATGACATCAAAATACCCTTCTTGGAACTCACACCTTGGTAGATTCTTGGACATCTGAGATGGATTTCTTGTTTTTTTTAACCTTGAGCCGAGCACCACTCCTTGGACACATGAATCCATTGTTTCCCAATCGTGCATGGCTCTTTCCTTTGACATGATGACCATGTTAGGGGATGTTGGTATCTACAGAGAGTGAAATGGTCCTAGGGCTGATGACTGCCATTATTGTACCGTTTTCAGCTTCGATGGTTCATGTCTCAGGCTCATAGTGGAAAGAGCATACTAGGACTAACTCGAGACTCTGCACAGACACTGGCTGTCCTGCAGCAGTGAACAAGCCGCTTGTGAATATCTAGTCTTCAATCCTCCTTCGGTCCTTGGAGGCCATGCAAGTTTTGAGTTCATTCAGGTCTATGTGCAAGACATCATTGTCTTCCATGTCATACTCGCAGGTGAAGGGTTATGTCAGCTTCTAACCCATCCACTTTGACTTCATGTTTAGCCCAGAAAGAACAACTTAATATTTTTATTAAGTGTGAAAAATCAAGATCTCGATCTTCAACTAGATGTTACAGCTCTGATTTCCTCTTTCTCCCTGCATTCCTCGTTCCTTTTGGATCAACTTTCTATTTTTAGTAGGTGCTCGTGGGCCCACTTACTATTTTTAGTAAGTGCCAAAAATGTCTATTCTGGTGAATTCTCAGTTGTAGTGCACCTCTAATGTCCCCTGTCTCCTTCGTAGGTTCTTTTGTTGATGACTTTCCCGAAATAGCAGTCCATATGTAGTAGACCTGCTATGTTTAGAAATTTGGCTTATGGAAGTCATTTTGATGTGGAACGAAGTTTTTTGATATGGTTTTTTTCCCAATATCGTCCCTCTGAAATTTTGGCTCTACCCGCTCAAAACTCTAGGAGATTTTAAACTTTTAATTTTTAGACCTAGCAGTGCTTTTGGATGCGGCAACCATTAATGGACCTCAAAATTGCAGGTCTGGTTTTCTCCTCCATTTGAAAATAAAATTATATATTTGATATGGGTTTTTTTTTTCTGATGCTTCACGTGTAATTCTACTTCGTTTTGCCCAACGGTTTGATGGGAAATTGGATTTTTTCTTCGTTGAGCCAGAAGTGGGATTTCTTCGTTGTGGATGCTCTGTTGCATAGAAGGAGAGTTTGAAGGTGTCTTCTTGATGGCCTTGGGTAGAGGAATGAACAGAAAAATAAATCTTGTTGTTTTACGCATCCGTTTGAGATATTTCTTCAACTTCTCGTATCATGGCCATAGAGTTTTCTCTTTTTTCTTCTTCTTTGTTTTGTGCTTCTCCTTTTGTGTTTGCTCCAATTTTCCTTTAGGACCTAAATTATTTCATGGAGTGGAAGGGAGTACCTATGTGGAAGGTCTGGTTCAGGTTCGATGTGGAGGAATGATGGTGAGAAGTTACAAAGGAAGAATGGAGAAAAATTGTGCATAAGAGTGGAAGCAATGCTAGAAGCAGGTGAAGCGATAGTTAGATTTTTAATTTTTGAAATTATGGAAGGATAAGCATGGGTACATTTTTCCATGCTTTATTTCCCTGTCCTCAGGGATGTGAGGGACATCAAATTCCACGGTGGTCAAGAGGACGACATGTGGCGGTGATCCGACGGCAGGGAATGGAGGTGAGAAAAGTTGTTTTAAAGCATTAGAGGCTGAAAGTCGGTCACATTGATGACCAAAAGACTCATCATAGGGGTTGGGCACATTTTTCCATGCATGATGTCCCTGGCCTTAGGGACATGAGGGACATCAAATTCCATGGTGGTCTTGGAGCTAAAAAGTGGCACTTGCTCCGACAATAGGGAATGGATGCTCCAAAATGCACTTTGGGACCGAATTGTCAAAGTCTGGAGGTCACATAAGGGTCCCAGAGGTCACATGGGGGCTGGGATAATTTTTCCAAGGTTGGTGTACCTGACCTCAGGGACTTTGGGGACATGATATCCCGCCAAGTTCCTGGTGCTAACACGTGTCCTCCCGAAAATTGATTAACTCCTGAATTGCCTTTGAGAGGGTAACTTGGAATGATGATAACTTGAGCTCTCGGTGGAATTTATTGGTGAAATTTTATATGATCCTGACTAGAAATGGAATTTTAAATTCAATGGTGGGGGTATAATGTCTTGATTCATCCATATGATCCCTGAAAAATTGTATTTATGATTTGAGACTCCACTTGTTCCTGATAAAAACTTCCTGCAAATTCTATGCGCCAAGGTGTTGTTAAAAATATGATTTCACCATAATGTAGGTATTGGAATAATATTTTTTTATGTTTATTTTTACTTATAACTCCATCCAGAGCTCCCGGAATCTTCTTTTGAAGCCCAACAGCTGACTATTTTAGGCCGATTGTCTTTTTAGGCTTGTGAACCTGTTTTTCCTCGACTGTTCCAAGTCTTTCAAAACTTCCCCAAACCTTAAAAATAATTTCCATGATGTTATAAGGTATTCAATTCACCTCCATGTTTAATTATTACCTTTCATTCTGCTCCAAGGGGGTTGATCCAGTCTAGGAAGGCCAACAATAGCCCTTCCCAATACTGCTAGAAGATAACATCTTTTCATAACTCCCTAAAGTCACCTAAGGGGTTAAATTGACTTTCCTAAATCACTTAGGGGACCAATTTGACATCAAATATGGGGTAAATATGGGGTAAATATGGGGTGCCTAGGAATGATAAAATATGAAAAATTCGGCATAGGGGTATAGTTTTCGTGCTTGGAAACTTCCAATTTCCTGTGACACATTTGCACGACAACACTTATAATTCTAAAAAGCTATTTTTGGACTTACCTTTTGTCCCACATGCACCAAAATCATACTATTCTTGGAATGGGAAACCTATAAATAGAACCCTCCTCCTCATCATTTCTTAGAACACTTTTCCTCCTCTAGCATAAACTATAGGAATTTAGGATCTTGAGCATTTCTCCATTTATATTAAGCTAATATCTTCATAGTGCATCCATTAACTCAAGCTTGAGTAATATGGAGAGAACCATATGGCCTTGAAGCCATTATTGGTGAGACTCCATTCTCAAACCTTGAGATCATACTAACAATCATATTTGATTGCTAAGGATCTTCTTAGGTTCATTTCAAAGTTAGCATTCAAAGAGTAGAGATTGATTTAGGAATGTTAGTTTGATTATTTTCAAATTTATATGCATGTCAAAGAAATTAGCCTCCCTAAGCTCTTATATTGATGGTTCTTTTTAGATTAGTTTCAAGTCTTATAGCTTTATTAATTTACACATGAACACATATGGCACACTTGATGGGACTTACTCCATAGTCCATAGAAGTTGATTTCAAGCTTTGTGATTTACATCATTTTTCTAACCATATCATGTATTTTAAGGATTGAATAGATTTTTCTAACCTTATATGTGTTAAATCTTCCTTTTGCATGCAAATTTAATGGGTTTGTGTTAGAAATTGATTTAAAAATCAAATTTATAACCTTTTACAATTCCAAAACTTATTTTCCATCATTTTTTGTGTTGTTCCATGCATGCTCGCATGCATTAGAAAGGGCCGTGCATACACTAAGACTCATGCGTGCTTGTAGCATAGGGAACACATATGCATGCAAGGGCATGCATATGCTTCTCTTACCATGCACACATTAGCCGTTGTTTTTGGCCCTCTGTGATAAAATTGTACCGAGACTTGTGCATACATTGTTAGGCATGTGCATATGCTTGCGGGAGTGTGCATACGTCTCTCATTATGCGCATATGTTAAGGCTCCCCTTGTGTTTTATTTTTTTGACAGGTGTGTGCATACGCCAAGAAGGTCACGTAGGTGCTTCTCGGCCCACACATATGCTAAATACTAACTATGTTTTTGTGAGAATCACGCATACGTTGCTACACGCATGCATACATCCTAAGGGGCGTGCAAGCATTGCAATATAAAGTTGAAAACTATGTTAAACTAACAAAAGTTTTTATTTGGATTTTCTAACACTTTGCAGGGTCTTATTGAGTTACACTAAGTGGTTTTCATAGTTGCATTGTCATTTATAAGGTTAGGATCATGTATGCTCTTCCCTCACACCTTTTAGGTGATCTTGGGAATCATAAACGATCCAACACCTCTTTCATGCTTTTGAAAAACACTTCATTAAAATTTCTAAGGGAATGAACTTCAATTTGGATAAAAAGGGAATGAGTTGTGTGTTTGATTTATAGGCTTTCTTCATTGTTTACTAACTAGTTGGGTTCTATGTTGTGTATGTTCTTCCTTCGCATCTTAGGACGATCTTAGGAATAAAAAGCAATGTTTAATCCTCTTTCTATGATGCCTTGAACTAATAATATTTTCATGAAGGACCATATCACTCACAAAATAATCGGGATATAAACAAGGCTAATACATGTGTTGTAAGTTGCCAATGGTGGTTTAAACCTCATTAAGCTAAAAGATAAGAAAACACACCATATTCAAAACACTTGATTTGCAGGTTCGGATAAGGGTAAACCCGTCCACTTTAAACTAGGAGAAAATCCCTTTGGCATAAGCCTTAAGATAACAAGAGGGATGCTCTTAAGAACCCCAAAGTAGTCCATGTAAGAGGGAACCTTGTGGATGAAACGAGAAGTGCTCCACTTACCTACTTGATTAGTTTTCCCTTGTGATTTTAGAGTCAAAACTATCTCCATTGTGACTGTTGTCCTCTCAATTTTCCCCACCCTTTCGAATCTAATTTCATGGAAATTGGAGCCCTGCCATAGAATAAATTCATTTATTAAACTCCTCAGATGCTCATTTTCATTTCCCACGGCGTTTTTAATCAAAATTCCCTCAGTCTGTTGCCGTTAAAATGTTTTACCTATTTTTAATGGATGGTAAATGATTTTAGTTCTTATTTTATGCGTTTGGAATGCACGGGACCTTGCATCTTTCGTTTTTAACCTTTTTTGCAGAGAAAGGATAAATTTTGAGTTGAAGTCCATAAAGAAATCGAAAGGGGCACATGGCCATTTTTCGATTCGCAAGTGCTTTGGCAGACTAGTGGAGGAATTTGGGAATTTTAGCCTTGTTTCCACAAAGGGTGAAAAGTTCTAAAATGGCCCATGGCCCCGCTCATGCGAAGGGGAAAATTTCTAAGTTAAGGCCCGCAGTCAATCAGGAAGGGACACGTGGCCTACGTTGAAAAGTCAATGGCGGGGCTTGGACTTTCGGGGAAAGATTGGAATTTTTCCTTTCCAAAATAGATAAAGTATAAAAGTGAAACACACCCCCGCAACCAGTCAAGTGATGCCACGTGTCAAAGAATGAAATTGGAACAGAGGCCCGTGAAGGTTTTTGAGAATTTGAGCCTTTTGTTAAAAAGAGTTTAAATGGCATATTTGAACCGCATTTCCTTAGCCACTTAGATGGCGCCACATGTTCGGCCTTTGGCAGAGCTGCGAAGGGGTGGAGCAAAATGAGAAATCGTGCTTTTTCTCCCAGATGTCAAGAAATGCGATTTCTCCCCGGGCCATCGTTGCTTGGATCTTGCCACGTGTAGGGTCCAAATTTGAAGGTAAAAGGGGAAAATATAGTCGAATGTACTCATCTAGTTCTTAACACCATTAACAAACTAGAGCTCTGCAAAACGTAAAATAGCTCATTCTTCATTCTTCTATCTGTATTCTTTTCATTTCTCCATGAGATTCATTTCTGGTTTATTATGGAGCCAAATCAATAAGTTTAAAGGGATGTAAAGTTTGATCATCAGAAAATGGAGTTTATCGGGCATACGCGATAAAAAGGGATAAAACTTACTAGTAAGCACTTGAGTGCTATGAAAGTGGTTAAAAGGTAGAAATGGTAAGACCACATGAAGAATAAAATCATGAGATGCCCCCTGCTAAAGTAATCATGCTCGAACTAACGAAATATTTGCCTTTTGAACCTCCAGTTTTCATGAGTGCGTTTGTTTCATGTCACTTTCCAAAATCGGATCTGCAACAAACATTATTCCTTTTAGATATTCTTTTCTTGGGGACAAAGTATGGATGTATACGGATTGTTATAAATATATGGTTTTGGCCACGGAAAGGGGATTCTGGTTTTCTGGGAAGGTTGTAAATTCTGAAGTAATTCAATACAGAAGTTCTTTCTTTCTTTTCTTATTTTCCTCTGTTATATCTTTCTCTCTCCTTGCTCAATTCAATGGATATTTTGTTTTGCATTCAATAGAAACTTTGTGTTTTGGTCTGTGTGAATCTTTAGAACTTTGTGTCTATGGATTTGTGTCGATGGTGAAGTAATTGATCCTTTTCTATATTTTCTTGGTTCAATGTAAGTAGGGAGATACTCTGCTATCTATATTTCCCCAAAGCATCGTTGTTTTCTTCCTTCTCCCATCTCCATATTCTTCTATTCCTTCGATTGATAATATTTTAAGTATGAAAACATTCTAGTATATCAGGGTCCAAACATTAAGAGTTGTATATCTGTACATTTGTTTTTCCTACTTTCAATAAGGGAACATCTCCCATTAAAGAGGAGGGAGCTGTTGTCCCCTGTCTGTGGTTTCAACCCATGTTCCATTCTCAAAACCCGACACCACCCTAGTGAGATTACAATTGAACGCATTTATGCTCATTGTATTCGAAGGGGGTAAAGTAAATTTAGGATACTCCAAGGTATAGTTAGTGAGACTTACTTGGAAAACTAAGCTTGTAGAGGTAATTTGTGACACCTATTTGAGAGAACCAATAGGAATCTATATCATCTTGGAGCCAACTTTACCGTATCAAACCAATCGTATTTTATAGAGATTTCATAAAGTAAGAACTTGTTCGATTCGAAACCTTGTTTATTGAACAAGGAGAGAGTCCATTCAAGTTTGCACTAAGTGTCATTCATCACGAGATTTACAAAGCCTTACTTTGTCTTAGTTTCTCACTCACCCTAAGGTGAGGTGAAACTCTGCCAAAGTGACGCCAAGTATATTTCAACCTCACTTGATCTACACCTTTTCTATCTTGTTGTCCATTTTGGGACAAAAGAGAACATGCATGGATACCACTAGAAATAATCGTGTCCACCACTTTTGTAGTCTACTTGCATGACTAGGTTGCAATGCCGAAATGCAAGTGTTGAAAGTGTGAATGGTACATCTTCATGTTCTAGTAGGCCCTTTGTCTCAAACCCATATTGAGACACATTATCATCGTAGTTAGGCTTGATTCATCATTGATCTTCCTTAGAAGTGTTATGTTGTTTGCATTGCCCGTCACAATTACAATACTTACATCTCATTTCTAGTAAATATGGTCTAAGTATCTATATTGTAACATTATGCTGCCCACATCTTAAAAAATCCTTAGCATACTTTGACGTTGTTTTATTTCAAACATTACCTCAATCTTAAAAAGTGTTGGTTACTTTGTTTGTGCCGTATCAATATTATTTTAGATATTAATACCTTGCTTTCTTGCAAAGCTTGGGTAACATATTCTAGTATTGTTGTGTGGCTCACGTACGTAACCTCCATTTATTTTAGGTTTGGTTCTTTCTTGTCTCTAAACTCATCATAAGTATCCTTTGATTGGATATCATGTTAACCCTTTGCTAATACTTACGCCTTGTTCATTTCAAACTTGACTTAAGTATTGACATTGTGTTGATCATATAGCGTCAAACTATCTTTGAAAAACATTAGCATATGGTGTAGTTTCTTGTTGATTGATTGGTTTACTAAAAACTTGCATGATTGTTCCTAGGTGTTATCAAACTCATAGACTTGGTTGATTCATTATTCTTTGGTCCATTATTTCCGTACTTTGAGACCGTAAAACAAACAGTTACACATTACACTTAGGTTTGTTATACCCTTGATTACACTAGACAAAACCTTGTGTAAACAAAACTCACAAACGACCCATATCACGACAATGGAATCCAAGAAACAAGAGTTAAATCCTTTTTCAGTCACAATTTAGGTCCCCTCTTCTCTGAAGTAAAGGAAACAGATGGGTTGGTTGATCATAGCAGAGATGAGAGTGATTCATTTCAAGATATTAACAACATTGATGTCACTCACTTTGATGAATTCCTATTCCAAAATAGAGATCAAGTGCTTACACGAGTTTTAGAGCTAGGTGCCACAGTGCATGCAAGAATGAGAAGCCCCTAGCCAAGATACTAATAGGAAAGAAGAAGAAACACAAAGACCTCCCCTCACTAACATGGATGATAACGTTGAGGGAAGACACGCTTCTACCTCTAGTACCAACATTGAAGGTGAAACATCAAGACAAAAAGGTGGTTCTTAACCACCACCCCTTAAAATTCGTCACAGGGTTAAGGTAGAACATGAACATGAGGAGTTACCTCCTCCTCAAAATGATGACAAAGAGGACCCTCAAAACAAGGAAGTCACTATACAAAATCAAATACAAACCCTTAGCCAACAACTAGCAAACTTGGCTTCTTTTGTAAGTAAGAACCCAAGCAAGGGTGCATGTCAAGAGAAACCTAGGACTAAAGATAGTGAACTTTACACAAAGATGAAGCCTTCAAGAAAATTCGAGTGCTTAGACCATCTTCTCCTACAAAAGAGAAACTCTTTACAAGAGTTACAATCAATGAAGAACATGCTTACGACCCTTTAGGAAAGTAACGTAGGCCATAGCAAAAAGTATCAGTATGAGGAGCTATGTCCTTATCCTTTTAAAAGAGACATGTTACGAACACCATTTCCAAAAAAATTGATTGTCCAAAATTTGATAAATATAAAGGCAAAGGTGATCCTCATGATCACATCAAAGACTTTTACATGGCTTGCCAAGAAGTAGCCTATAGTGACAATTACCTCATACGTTTGTTCCCTCGTAGTTTAGGAGGACAAGCATTGGAATGGTTCCTTCATTTACCAAAGGGGTCAATAATCACATGGCCCGCGCTAGTAGAGAAATTTGTGTGTCACTTCTCATTCAATATGGAGAATGACGTAACCATGTTAGATTTATGTAATGCTAAGCAAAGACCAAATGAAACTTTCTCCAATTTCTTACAATGATGGCAAGGGTTAGCTAGTCACTTCCCTTATGTAGTTCCTAAGAAATAATTGGTTAGTATCTTCATGCCCAATTTAAATCTAGACATTACATTTCACTTACAAATGCATTGCGTCACTAACTTCGAGGAAGTTATCGAGAAAGGAAGCCAAATTGAGAAGGCTTTAATAGCAAAGGGAATAATAAAACCCTTTTCAAAGGATAGACAAGAGTCAAAACCTATAGAAAAGCCTAAGTTATTTAACAAAAACAAGAACATCGTAGGAGATGGCATCACCAATTCTAAACGAGTTCAAATAGTTCAAAGTGGTCCTCTTTTAAAACTTACCAAAGGACCTAGTCAAAATCCGATCAAATGACGAGTGTTTACTCCCCTTACAGACTCATTATCCATGATTTTGAGACAATTAGAGGTGGTGAACATGGTTCAATATCTGACCACGATGCCTTATGCAGATGATGCGCCCAAACCAGGATGGTATAAAGATCATGACTATTGTGATTTTCATCATGTCAAGGGACACAATAGATAAATGTTTAAAATTGAGACACTTTATTCAAGACCTCATTGAGGATGGGAAGATTGAAGTGGACTCCCTTAATCAAGACAAGACCTAATGGAAAAATGGGAATCTTTAAACAACCCTTTCCTAAGCATGATAGACAAGGAACAAAAATCGGATCAAGATCAGTCATCTGATGACTATAGAGCTACAAATTATGTGTATACCTCAGCTGATAATCCCTTTGATTCACTCATAGGTTGTGTTCATTCGTCCAATGAGCAAGTAAATACCATCGAATCATTAGCAATGATTGTGTCATAGTAACACGATGCTCTCGCCTAGTGATTCTAGAACCTCCTTCTCATACCCCTAAGAAAAATCAGTATGATTTTTGGATCAACTTGGAAAGCCATAGCTAAGACAAGTCTCACATTTTATGACCCTTCAACTTCAATAAACATGGACCTATTTCTTGACGAGTCCATTTCAACTACTCATCCGCCACAATTCAGAAAACTTAAAAAGCATAAAAAGATAACAAAACTCCATATTAAAGCATTGTTTTCCGATCAGAAATGGAAAAGTGCATACAAATAATGTTAAGCATTCCATCTATTGGTAGATATCTTAATCATACCATTATCATATATTCGCCTTCTTCACTTATTACGATACAAGTTAACATTGTCCCTCTTGGGCATTGTGTCTCGTCTTATGGTTTCTACCATTTCAGATCTTTTTACCTATGATTTTTTCTCAAAGCTTACTAATGGAAACTATTCATTTCAAATAAGCTCTCTCTTTAACAAAAGCACTAAACTTCTCTACCTAGTCATTTTCGATTGCCCATCTCAACTTACGGTGTTGAAACCTTACGTCCTACTAGTTGCATGAGGCTGAGACTTGGGGAAAAATGTTCCTTCCCAAGAAGCACATTATCCACACACAAGGAAAATTAAATCAATCTAAAAATACAAAAAAATATTATAAAATCACTACACCTTTCGTCCTTCACAGGTCTTCGGTGATAAGCTCGTACTTTTTACTTTGGAAATATGCGATCGGAACAGATAAAGCCCTTACTCACCTACATTTTGTCTTCGATGTTGATCCCTTGCCTTTTATTGATGGCATGTGGCAACATGTGGGGGTCCTTCACAAAAATCAATTAACCAATCAATCCATTATGAAATATTAATCAAAGTGCTTAATAAAAATCCCCAGAAGTAATTTAGCTACTCATGTTAAGAGAGACAACAATTCCTTCAACCTAATTTTGCCAATCAATAGGCCATCTACAGATCTAAGTCAAGTCAAAACCTATAAATTGGAATCATCTTGGAATCAATCAGATAATCTTAACTAGAGATGAGTTACATTTTTCTCATATGGATCATTATTACACCTTGTGTCATCGCATCCATTATCTTCACTTTCATATCACTATTCACCTCGTTTTCATGTTCTTTTTGGCTCTCAAGGTGAGTCTTCGCATCGTCCTAGTTACGTGGAGTCACGAGCGGAGTGAAACACCCTATCATTTTATCATCTACATTTCGCCAATGGAATGGAATGCTTCTAATTATTTGCACTTGCTTTCAAGAAGTGTGCCCTTTTTACCGAGTTGTTAAATACAAAAACATTCAAAAATGTTTCACAAAATTACAAAAACAATATAAAATTCTTCAAAATTCAAAAATAGTATAAAATTGCCATAATCAAAACATTCAGATAATGTTTGACCAACTTTCAAAGCATCGGATAACACAATTCATCAATTTTTCCATTTGACGACACTCCTCATGATCGTTCTAGAGCATCTTTCGATAATCATCTTTATTTCCCGCGTGTATATCTATGCTCGAGGCAATCATTTAGAGTATCTAAGTATTACTCCGTTCTTCAATAGATCCAACAAGAGTATATTTTGGAGTATCTAAGTATCACTCCATTCTTCGACCTGATCCAATCCTCTTGCATTCTAAGCTATCGCTTGGGGGCATTCAAATCTGTCTAGTTCTTTAATGTGGAACACATTCGGAGTGTCATTAGACCTCATTTTTACATGTTGTGTTGTCTTTATTACGGTTTGTTAATGATATCATGATGCTTTTTCTTATTGTAAAACAATTGTAGTTTGTATTATTGCTTGTTGTAAAATAATTGCAGGAAAATTTATTCACATCTCAGTTCACATATAACTTTAGTGTGGTTCCTTCCTATTCATATTTGGTTTAGTTGTAATGCTTGTTTCGTGTTTTCTTATCGCTTGCACATGTTGTGTTTTCTTCCTAGTTTATTTAAGCCATGGAGTGTTTTCATTTTCGTTGTGTATTCATGTTTGTTTGCATTTATTTGCCCCTGTATTTTAAACTTTTTCAAAGCTTGCAAAAACCATATATTTCAAAAATCCAAACAAAATAAAAAATTACAAAATTTTCGAACAAACATTCCCTTATCATAGAAATCCTATACTTGAAAAACCCTTGAAATGAATATTCAACATCTCGATACAATCTTGATCAACATCGTACCTTTATTTATTACCCTAGTGATCGTTCAATTTTACAAATATCACTTTCTTCCCTTTGCATGATATGCTAACTCTGCTTGGGGCAAGTCACAAATTTTTTTTTCCTTCGTAATATAACTTCACCGAGGAAATTTCTTTTCGATCATTTGCACAACGGATCCAACAAAAGTGTCATAAGGATTCATTTTAACTTCTCTCTTCTAGTCTGATCCTATTCCCACTTGGGAGCATTTGCATCTACTTAATCATCATTGTGGCACGCATTAGGGGCATAGTTGATTGTCTTCTTTTTCGACTTTGTGTTGCATTGTTGATGTTTACTTTTTGGACCACTTACAAGTAGTGTGATTACATCTTGGTTTCTTTATAACCCTAATTCCTACACCTACTTTGTATATTGGGTTTGTTTTCCTTTTTATATTTTCTTTGTTGTGTGTGTTTGTTTACGCACATCTGGGTTAACCATCTTGATTCTTTCATAATCATGGTGACAACTCTATTGTGCAACAACAAAAATAAGGTTGTTCTAAAATTATTCTCCAAATGACGCTCATGCTATGAGCATAGTCCTTTCCCATCCTTGTTCCAATCCCTTGATTTTCTTCCTATCAAGCGGTTGTCCACCGCCTTGTCGCATCATCTACCTGCATGAGGGGCATTCCTCTACTATCCTACTTGTTGGGACATCCTAATGCTTCATTGCTTTCTGCTCGCTACTCTGCATATATCTACTATCTTTAAAGCACTATTACTTCGCAATAACACTTTAAAGAGAGACAAATGTAGACACCCTAAATTACACATGTGTTCCCAATGTTATCCCAATACATCATGTTATTCACCCATTTATGATTAATTGATTAAATCGATTAAATCATACACATTTCACCCTTTGGATTAATTAAATTAATCCCTAGTACCCCTTTAGCTAAGTTAATTATCATTTATTAATTAATTAAGTGTGCACTTTACAACATCCAATTTGGACCCCACATGGACTCAACTTGAACTCCACATCCTCTTCTCGACCAATAGCCACTTGGACTCAACTTGGACTCCACATCCTCATCCTAGTCAACTACACTTCTAGAATCCTAGAAAGGTGGGGGCAATTGAATTGCACATACAACCACCTTTCCGGATGCAACTTCTACTAACAAATTCCCATTACTACCCCTAAATGGCATTTAAACTCCCACAACTGCTGCAACCTCCTCCAATGTTATTTTTAGCATGTGCATTCAACCGTGTTCAACCAATTTCCAACTACTTCTACCTCTATAAAATGCAGCCTACACTCTATCAAACCCTCTTGGATTTACTACACCATTACTCTATCAATTTTGCTCCAATATCTGCATATTAGAAGCTCCCTAAATCTGCTCGTAACATTGGCCATCCCTATGTTTGGAGGTCATTCAAGAGCACCCACAATTCCACAAGGTTACACAACTTCTAAGCTCTCACAACCTACTTGAGGTTTGCTTTGGAAGGCTACAAGAGGTTTGCAAGTTTATTTTCTTGTCTCCATTTGCAATTAATCTTCTTGTCTCCATGTGCAATTAATTTTTCTCGCTCACACATATTTGTTATAGAGCTTCTCATTGTGGCAATGCATTGTCAATTATTTTATTTTTGTTTTTATTTTCAGCTTTTATGCTAAATGAAATTTCCAAATGAGAGTAACATTGGATGTGGTTAACACACATTAGGGAAACAGAGGGTCAAGGAAACTTCATTAGAAATATAATCTGAGGTGCCAATTCTCAATCATTTAGTCAAAAATTTTCACCGTTTGATTTAAAAATCTTTTGATAAGGTGCCTCTTATTTCATCAATGGCTTCATCAAAATTATGCTAGGTAGAGGATGGCTTAGTGAGCTTGTTATGTTCCCATGTAGGCAAAGAAGTCAATCAACAACATTCATGTCATCTAAATTCTAGGCATACAACATTTGTCAAATAAACTTGTTGTACAATTTGAGGTCTCACATCAAAATGACAACTCCATACAATTTCAAGTCCTCTATAAAAAAAAAAAAACTCCATAGATTTTTCGGGTCTTATATTTGAATGATAATTTGTATCATGAATAGCCACATTTATGAGAGTGCTTAAAACAACGTTACATCGAAGAATAATATAAATTTTTCTTCTATATCCTCTTGTTGTGTTTCACATGTTGGATTTGTTATGAATCCACTAATGTAGTTTAGAAGGACGAATGTCATTAAACACTTTATATATCGTGAACTCCCAATTTTGAAATTTATCGCTCAAGGCATTCCTATAATAGAGAATTTGTTTTAGGTGTTCCTAGAATAGAGAATTCATATCTCATCGTTCTTATCAAAGGATCACTTACTTTCACTTCAAGTGTAAATAACTTCCATTCACTCTTGCTACAAATAGTGTCGCATGTGATGTCGAGTCCCTTCAACATTTCCCTATTTGTACATTATCATGTAGCACACTGATGCATATGCTCCCCCAACATTTTGCCCACTCCTTCTGTTCTTCTCATTCTATCCCTCTCGTCATTAAACACTTTATATATCAAGAACTCCCAATTTTGAAATTTATCGTTCAAGGCATTCCTATAATAGAGAATTCGCTTTTAGGCGTTCCTAGAATAGATAATTCATATCTCATCATTCTTATCAAAGGATCACTTACTTTCACTTCAAGTGTAAATAACTTCCATTCACTCTTGCTACAAATAGTGTCAAGCATGTGATGTCGAGTCCCTTCAACATTTCCCTATTTGTACATTATCATGTAGCACATTGATGCATATGCTCCCCCAAACATTTTGCCCGCTCCTTTTGTTCTTCTCATTCTATCCCCTCGTCACCACCCCTCTTCCTTTTAAAATGTATCTGTTCTAATCTTAAATTTTTTAACATGTCCATTGCATCGCTTATGTGCAATTGCTAGTTATAGATAACTTAATAAGGAAACTATCAAGAAGAAATGAAGCATATATTGTTTTAAATGACAAGTTTGAATTTTTGAACAATTCGAGGATCTCGATAATGAGGCGATATTGAAATGCTCTAGTTCTTTAGTATAAATATTCAACAATTAATTGGAGGCCTTCCTTAACATTGAATACACCCATTTCTAGGCATTAGCAAAGACACGATAACTTTATAAGCTTATTGTCAATGTCAAAATATTTTTAAAAAAGTGGCTTAGACACTATATTTCCAAATCTGGATGTTGCACTACGAATGTTTCTTTGTATTCTTATTGAAAACTATAGTTTTAAAAGAGCATTCTTCACTTAACAAGAGTAAAAACAAAACAATATGTGAAACTAGATTAAATAGCATTTCTATGTTTGACAATTGAATGTGACATCATTACGACAATAAATTATAATACTGTTATTGATAATTTTGTTGCGGAAAAGATAAGGAAGAAGCCTTTGTAATCATAATTATATTTGTTAATTAAAAAATTCGATAAAATATTTTCAAAATTTGAGAGGAGATGCATACTCCTAGAATTGCCTAAAATGGTCAAAAACCTTAATTCGACCATGAGCCCGCTGTTATGGAGTATGTCAATTTGTGGGGCCAATTTCCATGTTATGAAGATGAAACGTGCTTTGATATGACTATTCGAATTTTATGATTTTTGTCAATGAAGACGAGGGGAAAATGCGAAAAACAAGCCGCCTTCGAAATTGGTAACACGTCAAGGGAAATTATATTTAAAATAGATTAAGAATTCACGATGGACATAGACAAAATTGTATTGAACACATGCTTATAAGATTTTTAATCCTAAGGTCGCTTCCACGTAGTATCTTAAATTCAATGTTTGTTTCACTAATTCAAATACAACGGCGCCAAGTACTATATTAAAAATATATATAGTATTAAATAAAAATAACTATATGCTAAAGTGGAATACATACATCCAAGAAAATGATTATGGGCATAAAACACTCCGAGGGTCCCAACACACATAAAGCCAAATCATTATCACAATAGTACTTCCTTTGCCCAATATATTTAAAGTAATATGCTCTTTCATGTTTTTTTGCACAAATTCTTCTTCCACACAAATACTTTTTAGAAAACAAGTGGAAGTGGAAAGAGGAATGATGCATTTATACACAAATTCCCACCTCCACTTACAATTTTCCCTTTTGCCTTTCCCCTACCGCCCAAAAAAGCGATACCATCATCATATCCCTACTTTCTAAAAGCCAGTTTTTAAAAAGTCTTCCTGTACACCCCACAATTCACTTCCCACAAAACATACATACAATAAGTTTTAATAAATTTAATGAATAAAAAAGCCAAAAATGGGACGACAAAAAATGCTCTGTGAAAAAAAAAAAAATTGCAGCACTAACGCAACGTAGTGATTGTATTTGCTGTAGTGGAAGAAATAATGGAGTGCAAAATGGAAGCGGGAGAGTCCCTCCTCTGCAAGATTTTGAAAAGAGACCTCGCCTTCCTCTTTGCACGAGGTGTGCCCGCTGTAAGCAACGTATACATTGACGGCACCAGCGACGGAATGCTCACCACTTCGTTCACAATATCATTGCCCCCGTTCCGACAAAGTGCCACCAGAACGGCTATTGCATTTTCTTTCGCTCTTGAAGAAGCGGCACATCTTAAGAGGCTAACCAGCACTGGAATCGCACAGGTTTTCTGTATTTCGACCAACCCTTCCACTCTGCTCGCCAGAACGGCCAGCACGGCGAGGGCGTCGTCCGTTAACGACGGCCTCTCGTCCGTCAGGAGCGTCACCAGCAATGGAACAGCGCCCGCCGCCACCGTTTTGACATCGTTGCCGAGGTAGATTGAAAGGTTGAAGAGCGCAGTGGCGGCGTCGCGTTTGCCCCGCGCGTTGCCCTTCCGCAGCAAATCCACCAGGGCGGGTATGGCATCGGCCTTTTCCCCGATCATTCGCTTGTAATCGTCTATGACTGACAGACTGAACAGAGTGGCGGCAGCGTTTTCACAGGATTCCATGCTTCGCCCGTCTTTCAGAACCCGTATAATCGCATCCAGACACCCGGCCTCCACAATCTGAACTTTGTTGTTTTCGTAAATAGACAGATTCAGCAGAGCCGTGAGGGCGTTATCCTGCGACTTGGGGTCGTCGGAAGACAAGAGCGACAACAGCAAGGGAATCGCCCCCGCTTCCGCAATGCACGCCCGTTTCTCCATCCCACATTTCGCAAGCAGCCTCAGCTCGTACGCCACTTGTTTTTTCACCTCGGCCGTGCCCGTACTCAGATTCTCCACCAAAAACGCCGCCGTCATCTTGGTGGCCTCCAGTGCTGCCTTCGTGGTGGCGATGCTCTCCAGCGCGCCGTTCCGTGCACGTTTCTCCGGTTTCTCGAACGGAACGCCGTTCTTCTCGCACCATTGACAAATCAGGCTGCGGAGAGCATGGTTCGGAATCAGATTCGTGTGCAAAAGCTTCTGCCCCGATTTAGGACACGTACAGTGTCCTTCCTCGATCCATCTCGTGATCGAAACACGGTCATAGGTCTGACCCGTGGCCACAATCGCAGGGTCGCGCATCAAATCGAGCGAAATGGGGCACTTGAAATCATCCGGCACTTGAATATTTTCCGTTGAACTCGCCTCTGAAAACCCCACCGCCTGTTGCTCGTCCTTATCGTAGCACTCCTCCGCGACGCCGAAGAGAACGCACTTACAATAACGCACCAGCCCGATCAAGCTATTAATCATCGAAACCGTGGCCTCCGTTCCACAGCTGCTCTGCTTCCTAATCTCGTCTTCCAAAAGATCAATCTCCCGCCGGCAGCTCCTTGCGTCTTTGATCTCTAAACTGTCGAAAATCTTCCTTAATTTCGCCGCCTCGGGCGTGACTTTTTCTTCGAACTCGTCGAGCACAGACAACACGTCGTTGCGCAGCAGTTCCTCGGCCGGGTCGACGAACAGCCCGGCCCTGCGCGACTGCTTGTGCAGCAGCTCCACCTGCTCTCTGACCTCATCGGTGACGTCCATGAGCTTAAGCGGCAGCACGTCCAAGGCCGTAGCCATGTCCTGTGTCAACTGGTGAAATTGCACAGACACGGCCTCCGTCTGCATCAGCAGCCAAACGCTACTCGCACTATTCCATTCCTCCATAGCACGCTTCGTTCGCTGGAACATAACGTGCATTTCCCTGAGGCAGAGCAGGGCCGAAGGAGGAAGCGCTATAATCGCGGGGTTGTCTCTAATCTCTTCAAACAGAAGACAGAGTACTTTAATCCGCCGCGTGATGGCACTGGCGTTTCGCTTCTGGCAGGCTTTGGGCTTCGCACAAACACAGATTTCATTGCCCAAATCAAGCAGCGCTTTCAGCAGAGCCATCGGAGAATCACTAAAGCCTGAATCTGCTGCCATTGCTTCACAAAACTGTTACGACTCATCAAAAACAAGCGTGGGTTTGTTTCTATCCTTTGCTCTCATGGCGTTTGGACTATAATTACCGTCCCAACGCAAGCCCCGGGCTCCCGACCTCCACGTGGCGGGCATCCATACAACAAGAAGGATCACGCCAGGTTAAGTCAAATCGACCGCTGGATTCGGTGTTGTAGACAATACATCCACGCCTCAACCTGTAACGCAATGAAAAACGTGCTGGCACTTTTGACGTATTCCAGTTTCTTCGAGGAGAAAGTTATTTTATTAAGATTTGACTAATAGATATAAAAACTGAATGGCATCGATTCACTCCAAAGTGTTCGGAACGAATCCCAACTGTTCCTTACAGAGGTTGGATTTTACCTCTGCTTATTTTATTAATCCGCCCGGCGCCAAACGTACAGTTGGTAGTGGTCTCGTCAGATATTTAGTCAACGCTTGGGCTTTGTTACATAATACATTGATGCGGTCGGTTTCTTCCACTTCCTCGCTAATGCTGTTAAAAGTTTTACCGTCCAAAATCATGATGATGCTTTTGAAGTTTGGAGGGTTAATTAAATGCCGGCATTATTTTAAATGATTCGGTTCCGCTGTCCACTTGCCACCTGTAGCGTTCCGGCATAAATGCTGGGTAACATAGCTGGCAAATATTAAGTAACGGCGTGACATTAGATGTAACGTGGGTCATGTCCATGAATGATTTTCACTTTAAGTTTAAAGACGTTGGACAAAAAGATGTTAGAAACTTCTGCAACATGTGACCGCCGATAAACTTAGGTGCGCTTTACGCGGTATATGTCATTATATGTTCCCGCTAGTCGAGGGCACCCAGCGTTGAATAATAAAGCGGGACATGGACTTCGTCCACATACGACCGTCACCGCGTAGTGCCTGCCCGCTGCCCTCTCTGCCAAGCCTACCTCTCTACGTTTGGAAAAAATTGAAGGATGGGATTCATCGATTTAGGAAGGACAACACACGTGAGACGAGGGAGACTTTAAATTAAATATCGCGTAATTACTAATTACTCCCTAAAATTGGAGTGCGTTGGTTGGTTGGGTAACAAGATGACAATGGAACCATATGAGATTTGCATGCGCAAAGGACGATTTTAGCTTCAAATTGGAGTTTAACCGTTTTCTTTAAAGTGGATGGGAGGTCACAATTATTATAATTGCTGGCCGTTATGGGATGCAATTCACGGATATGGTGGAGATTAATTCAGTTTTTATTACTACTAATATGAACTTTGAAGGGCCATCGGGGTAGTGAGATATGTATTGAATAAAGTAGAATGGAAAACAAAGTAAGTAAATTAAATTATTACGAAAAGAAGAAAAAAGGAATGCAAGAAACCATATGGAACGAGAGAGAGGAAAGTCTAACTGTGGTTGTATTGGTGAGATTTCATATCCACTTAGTTCATCCATGGCAAGGTACGATGTCAAGGAACCTTCCACATACATTGTTCAAGTTTGATCACAATTGTTTGTAAGAAAATAGGATAAACTCAGTAAAATTACAAGCGCTAAAATGCCCATGCATTTCTTTTGAAAGTTGTCGTGTGGGAATTTGGCACAAGAGATGGACTCACCATGGGTGTCATTCTCGGTGGTGAAAACATTCCACTACAAGGGCCTACCCATTTTTTACGTGCCCTTCCTACCCATACACAACTAATTGAAGTTCTCAATTGTTTTTGGCATGACATTGGTAAACAATGCCATAATAACTCTTCTAACCAATGTACTACCTATCTTTATGTCAATGAATACCCTTGGATTTGTCATCCTTTGTCACAAATACACAAATCAATGATTAAGTTATTCTAAAAAACATTGAATGAGTATAGTAATCAGTTGAAGTCATTATCGAATCTGCATTGCAAAGATGATTACCAATACACACTACTAACACCTTAAATATAATTGAGAATATGAGTATTTTATATTATACTAAAGTGTTGATATTGAATTGTATCATTAGCTATGTAAATTGTTTGTGTGAATGTTAGTCATAATTATACTTTCACTAAAGTTTCAAACATTGGATCACCAATGTGTGAAGGAGAAATTAGAAAATCAATCATTAATATACTACCTCAAACCTCAAATTCTTCAAATCTTACACTAGAAAACCTTAGTGGACAAATTTCACATACTAAATGAATATTTTTTCATATTTGCAATTAACCAAAAATGTGGAATAGTACACAACCTTTGAATGGTTCAAGGTAGGGGATTTTTATTCAAACCAGAGGATTTCCTAAAGTATTACATATATATATAAGAGAGAGAGAGAGAGAGAGAGAGAGAGAATGATGGTAAACTAGTGTATTGGCAACAATTAGTGACGAATGAGTGTCGTTGCCTTCTATGATTTCCTCCACAAACCTCATATGACAATGATGATGTAAATGCCACATGCAAAGGCGGAACCACGTGTCTTCCATAAATATGTAAATTAAAATTATTCTATAAAGTAAGGGTTGCGCAAAAATAGGCACTCCCATGGTGATAATCTCCAATACAAAATTCCATCCACACTAGGTAATGAAATGTACAATATAGGGATGAGAAAGAACCTCCAATTATGGACACCATAACACAAAACATGACTAATCTATGTAGTTTTCATGAATTCTAGAGGAAGCACTAGGCTTGTCCTGTACATTACTGGTCTCCAAGCCCAACCAAAACTTATGTAACTATTTTAAGTTCAATATAGCTAGGCCTCTAAAGTAGACATACAACACACTTCGTATAAACTCCTTGGCTAACCATTCCTAGCATTCTACTTCTTCTAATCACAACCCGATGGTGACTCTTGATCCATCTAGATGTTGAGAAGAAAAAAGGGGCCAACAAAACATATTGAGGCTCCTAAGAAATAAAACTATCACTTACAGGGGCTTTCAAATCATAAAATGAATTCAACAACACCCATTTGAGTTTCTCTTTCTTTTCATGTAACGTTCAAAGAAATGGAGAATTAACTCTTGGTGGGAATTATTAAATCCATTGAAAATGTATAGAGAAAATGTGTGGTATGGAGGGATGGTATTTAATCATCTTTGAATCATGTGGGAATCCAATAATGTACAAACATGGTAAATTTTAAGATCCCTTAGAAAAATTAAGGTGGTTTTTTCTAGCGAATATATTTGTATTTGTTTCAAAATTATAGTAAATATGAGGAAAAGTTATATAGTTGTGGAGGGGATTTCAAATTGTGAATAATGGAAGGCCGGAAAAGCGGTGAAATGCAAAGGAAAACTCTACAACCTACCAAGCTATATAACCAACCGACTCCATAATATGTTTTTTTCTTTTTTGTGCACATGGTAAGACTTTTATAACTTATGTAGTGAGACGGTTATTATTTGAATCGTTGACATGTTTTATTTAACCGGATGACGAGTTCCACATGACATGGTAGTCATTCGCCATAGCGGATGCCTACACTTTGCACAAATGGTCGTCTATGGAACATGTGACCATTTGACCGTGTCATGTCCAACTAGGTACATGATACTCATGTCCTATGACACATCCAATTGATGAACATGTGGTCACGGTTGAAATATACAATAGATTGAATGGAAGCAACATGTTCTCATTGTTATATAGTTTTTGTCTAGTAGGTCACTAATTGTGAACTTTGCATTTGTGAACTTTTCACCTAGTAAGAGGCCACCACGTGTCCAACTTCCTTTATAAATATAGCCAAAAAAATCCTTTTTATTACTTTTCTCAACATTTCTTTCCTGCAAAATCGTCATTCCAAGACTTGGTGACCCTTCTTGCACCTACCCACCAAAAAAATGATATTTCATGTTGTAACATTGCCTTCTCCAACAACATTTGTCCAACTAAAATTCAAATACGAAATTTCATGTGCCCAAACATCATAAAATTACTTGAACTTGAGGAAACGTACAACAAATGGGTTGACAAAATGTAGTTTTCAAGTTCTAATTTACATGCCTCGGTATGATACATACATCACTTTGCTTAACTTTCTCTTTTCCAACTACGACATTGTTGAATCTAAGTTCGGTTTTACCATCAACTATTGGGCATTTTCGATAGGAATGTCTCCTAAAGATACCCATTGTTTGACAGGTTACCACACAAAAATGTTGACCTATCACAACCAAAGCCTTATTAACAAATGATGACAAAAGTTACCTAGAGTCTCACTATGGCTTATAGAAAAATAATTTATTTGGTAAGATTGTATTTCATTATTTTTATTCAACATTTTTTATTGTTGATTTAGTATTTGTATACAAGGAAAATCAAACAAATGAAAGAAAAAATAATAACAATGTAATCCAAACCTTTTTCAAGTTCTCTTATAACCTTGGATGAGATAGTCAAGTGTGAAATGGAGTATCACACTTTGTTGGATGTAGTCATTTTATGCCCTTAGAATAACTTTCTAATCCTCTTGTCGTCGGCTTATCACCCAATGGACGCTGGTGTTCACCCGAGGTGTATGCGAGCACCGAGCCCCTCCTTTATGTGAGCATTGTGAGAAGGTGTTGTCATTGATGACAGATTAAGTGCAGAAAAGTAAATGATCATGCATACATTATGAAAGCATAGGATGAGTCATTACACCAACATACCCATTCAGATAACAAAAGAAACATCATACAGATAGTAGATCTGATCCATCGTGGTTCATTTTAAGAGACCTCTTAGAAATCGGAGGTGGAGAATACCTGGTGAATATCCTGGAACCGGTTTCGCGGGAAGGCGAATTTTTTTTGGGGTTTGTATGAAAAAATTTCACCTGATTGTCAAGTCTTTGCAGTGAAGGCTGCGGCAGACGCGCGACGGGAGATTTTGCTTATCGCTTCAAAAAATGCATTGGCGCCAGCGTCAATGACCTCAATGACGTGCGTGTTGACGCGTGTCATCGAGGTCCGCTGACACACGCGTCAATGCATTTTTTTGACGCGCGACGCCGAAAAAATCTCCTATCGCACGCTCTACGGCCTCACCTCTGCTTTCTCATCAAAAAATCTCCATGTCGCGCGTATCAACAAACTCTTTGTCGTGCATCTGCTATGCGTCAATATCTGTTGTACCTCCTTGTCACGTGTTAACTATCCGTCAAGGTCACGCGTCAACAAATAACCCTCATTGACGGCGCGCGTTAACGGACCTCGATGCGTGCATCACTCGAGGTCGGCTGCGTGCAAGTCGTGCATTTTTGTGACGCTACACAAAAAATCTCCTGTCGCACGTCTGCAACCTCCGACCTCTGCTTTCTCATCAAAAATCTCCGTGTCGCGCATCAACAAACTCTTTGTCGTGGCTCATGTGCATCAATATCTGTTGTACCTCCTTGCCGGCACACTATCCGTCAAGGTCGCGCATCAACAAATAACCCTCATTGACGCGCGTACTCCAACAAACCTCAATGACGCGTGTCAGGAGTCGGTGGCTGACGCGCTCGATGCATTTTTGACGCGCGACAAAGCAAAATCTCTGTCGCGCGTCTCGCGCCTTCACCTCTCGCTTTACGATCAAAAATCTCCGTGTCGCGCATCAACAAACTCTTTGTCGTGTATGTCCATGCATGCGTCGATATATCTCGCTGTACCTCCTTGTCGCGCGTCAACTTTCCGCCAAGTCGTCGCACGTCAATAAATAACCCTCATTGACACATGTTAATGAGGTCTCCGCTGACGCGCCATGCATTTTTTTCGACGCGCGACAACAAATATCTGTCGCGTGTTGCGCAGCCTTCTGCCCTCTTCTTGCTCATCGAAAAAGTCTCCATGTCGCTCATCAACAAACTCTTTGTCATGTGTCTACTATGCATCAATATCTGTAGTATCTCCTTGTCTGCAAACCCTCCTTGTTGTGCGTTAATAACTTACCCCCTTGTTGCGCTTCTATAATACGGGATATATCATATTGTTGAAAAATGTGAAGTAGAAGTGTTCTACCTGGCGAATAATCTAGGTTTATATAGGGGATATTTTTCAAGGGTAGGTGAAGCCACCCTAAAAAAATTAAAGTGTAATTTTTAGGTGAACAGGTCACCGACACGTGCCCGAAAAATTCACCTTTTCAAAATTTTCAAAAATGGAATATTCGCCATATTACGAATATTCGCCACTAAAATTTTCCCCGTGATCCATAACATAAAGAAAAAGGCACTAGGGTTTACACCCATGAACAATATATTTAGAACAAAACCATATATTCATGTTGATCATAGTTCAATAACCACATTACATCAAAAGGGTCATATCAGACCAATATATCATGACTCGCGCATCGAAGTTCTATTTATTCTTCCCTATTACAAAAAATTAGCAGACCCATTTATGTAGACACCTAAAATTGGTTACTCAATTTAATGTCCCCTGTGTTCGCTTACCTATTCTATTCTCGGGTAACCCGGTGCACTTTTGTATCACTATTTCTCTCTTAGGGTATTAATTAAATATCTAATTAAAATGCCTATCCTAAGTTTGTTCCACCCCATTATATTTCACCCATGGATAATTAAACATTAACCATGTAATTCTATCTTTTACATTTATTCCAACTACTTATTCACCCCATATCACTTCCCAACCTCCCATGTCACTATTATCCATCCATCCCACCTATTTCTCCTCTCCTGAACCGTGCATGGGGTTTTTCCCGTATTTGAGTTGGAAGGATAATATTCTTATCCTCACAACTCATCCCTTTTTGCCACTTTGGGAGTTTGTTCCCTGATCGGCGCCGACCGGTCCTCGATCGACACCGATTTTTTGAACGGCACCGATTTTACCTCGGTCGGCGCCAACTATAAATACACGACCTGAACTCAGTTCTGGTTGGACGGTAGAGACTTGAGAAATAGTGAAAAGCTTGAGTGAGCCTTAGAATTATCAATCGAAAGAGAGAGAGAATTCTGTCCAGATCAATCCCTGAGAGGTGCACCGTTATTCTACCCTCATAATATCAATATCGCTTAGGTTCTTCAACCTCTGGGTGACTCCATTTCTCCATCCAACCAAGGTGGAACTCTATCCACATCTCTGCAGCTCCTGCGGGTCTCCACAATCTGATCATCATCAATCATCAATCAAGCTTTTTGTGATTTCTTCTCGGTCGACGATGACCTAGGTATTAAGCATCAATCGCCAATTTGTCCAAATCGGTGCCATTTCAAACCATCGACGCTGATCACTATGCGATCGATCGATGCAACTAGTCTGCAGAAAAGGTATAATCCAGGTGACACAATTTCATCTTTGTTTTTACAGTTTCCTGCTTTCTTTCAGTTTCTATTGTTTTTTTACATTCTATCTGCAACTTAAAATCAAAAAATATAAACATTTGCTTACATCTTTTATCATGTATGCCTTTATTCTTAATTGAAAACGTGAATTGACATCCACCGAGGAAGCTAATCGCTTCCCGGACCCGCTTTCCAGGCAGTTCACCCTTATATCTTCTAACATCATCTTTTTCTATCAAGTATTCGTGCATCACAGGTTTCTTGGATCTACTCCACAGGATTGCTCGTGTGCACCCATCTTAATTCCATCAGGATTTCTTTCCATCTACGTCTTTGAATCTTGTCCAATTAATCAGGTATCGACTTTATTTGAGTTTTTCAGGGTTTTTGTGTTTAGTTTGGTGCATTAACTTGGACAGGTAACAAGCACGGAAATTCTTGATCTACATTCTGGCACACCCGGTGGGACCCTACCAAAGTCCCTTATTGGTAAGTTCATCTCTTTTCCAGTTTTGAGCTTTGTTCTTTTTCTTCACTTGATTTTCATCAGTTGTTCTTAAGCATTTCCTTTCATCGTTTCGGTCTTGCTTCTTTCATTTCTAAATTTGCAAAGTTAGGTTCCTTCTTTTTTTTGCAAATCTCAATTCCAATTTCTATTTCTAAGATTAGTAAATCCTTCATTTGATTTCAAAGTTGCATTTTTGATTCATCTCTTTGTGCAAAATTGTCATTTCCTTGAAAAGTTTTCTAGTTTCTTAAAATAGAAATTTCCTTTCCACTAGTATCTAGTTATCTGGATATATCTTGTTGGATTTGTTTGCGTGTTCTACTTAACCTTGTTTTGTGGAGTGGTTTTCTTGTTCACGGGATTGTTCGAGGGGAAGAGCTCAACAACGCGCTTTTTGAAGTCCACACACCTTGGAGAGCTAAATCTACAGGTATTTCTCTTTTGCGGTGTTTTCTCCTTTTTAAGAACTTAAAAAGAACTTGTTTGTTTGTTTTTATCACACTCAAACACTTCGGTTTTGGTCCTTAAAATGAATTAATCGCATTGGGAAAGAACTTGTTTGACTTGTCTTCATTGAAGTCAAACACTTCGTTTTAATGCTTAAAAAGAACATTTTCTTTTTCATTTCTGTTGTATGTTCTTCACCTAGTTCTCTAAATAGGTTGGAAAATTAATCAAAATCGGTAGTGACACTATTTGATTTTTATTTTTCACCCTTGCACACAAAGCCAAAATCACTAGGTATAAAGCATTTAAACAAAAACTCCTTCCCTGCCTCGCCTACTTGGAAGTGACATCCAAGAGGAAGAGCCTACATGGTACTCGGGCTACGCTATAAATTCACGAAGTTCTGGTATATATTGGCAAAGCACCCGACTCCCTTATCGCAGTGGTGTGTGAAGTGTGGGGTAGGCCCCTATATCAAGCCACGTACTAGTCTTTTACTGAAGTGCCTTCGGGACTCCTCACCAAAACATTCCCCAAACCATCCTTAGTTTGGCCAATTGAGTAGTCCCCATTCTAAAAAGCCTTCCCTAACATTTTCTTTCTTAAAAAGCATGAAAATTTAAAAGAGATAATCACCTACACTGCTTGAATTGTCTGTGCATTAATTAGGTTAATCTCTTTCTGTGTTTGTGCTTGTTTATGACGGTCATCACCCAGTCACAATCTAGAAAAATGGCTCAACTGGCCTCTTCCTCATCTGAGACCCCCGCTAATTTGGATGTTTCGGCACCCCTCGGGTCTTCTTCGGGACCAATATTAGTTGGTTCCCCATCTTGGTCGTATAATCCTTTCTATCATCCTAAAGCGATCCCATCACAACCGAGCTTCCCCGATCCTTCAGAGGTGCCATCTACTTTTGATATAGAGTATGTTCCTCGCGAGATCCTAAATTTCAGGCACTCCTTGACCACAACCGGTAGCCCTTATGGACTACTTAGTGCATAAGTCTACTCAAATATCTGATCATGGACCACCAATCCAACAGGTTTATGATTATCCTCATGAGCCATCCCAGCTCTCATAGAATAACAGTTAGCATGCTTCTTCTCACCTCAAACCATGAAAGAAGGTGGCATCTATGCCTCCTTTTTCTCTTCCACCAACCATGTCGACTGGTTCTCAAATGACATGCTGCCTATCCCTAGTGTAGCAGCTACCTCAGCTACCCCACAACCTACTTTCGAGAGGCCCTCTTCTTTAGCTATGATGAGTGCATCCACACTCCCACAAATTGTTGTCAATTCTTCTATGCCATCTATTACATCTCAGGGTCAGTATCTCTCTTTGAGCCAACCCCCTCCTACGAGTCAGTCAGTTCCTCTTTCTCATCTTCTAGCTGATCTTTCTTCCAATGCTCCAGATGACAATGGCTTTTACCCATCCCTTGGCGTTGACACCCTTAATAACTAATCCGGCAGTCAAAAGCCTCATTCAGAGTTTGTTTCCCACGTCACAAACCATATCAAATCAAATCAACACCCACATTCCTCAATCCATTCCGATTCAGTCGGCAAGTGTAGGAACCCACCAATCACAGGCTCCATCTTTCATTCAACAACCTTTCTCTCAACCACTTGTCATCTCACAACCTGTTTATACTCAGGCTCCTTCACACCAAATACCTCACCAGGCATCACCCAAAATGCCTGGTTATTCCTCTTATCATCCTATTAATCAGCAGATGAATCCCCCATTAACGCCTCAACAAAACATACCATTCACTTCTTATATGGGACATACCAACATGCCCCCTCCTCAATCTGATGTCGTCCAACTTATTTTCAAGAAAATCATAGACCTAGAAGCCTCCACCAAAGGGGCTCACCCTTCATACTCTTTTGAAGAAGTATGTAATGAACCAATTCATCCATCAGTGGCTTTTAAGCCTTATCCTCCCCAATGGGAACTTCCTAAGTTCTCAAAATTTCATAGTCGGAGGATCCTCAACAACACCTATGAGCATTTAAACACGCTTGCTACCTTATAGTCCAGGACCAGGAGCTTATGCTCCATACCTTTCCTATGTCTTTAGCAGGGCCCACTTTAGACTGGTACAATAACATACCCCAACATTCTCTATTTTCTTTCTCTCAATTAGCCCAGATGTTTGTTGAAAACTTCTCAATAAACATCGCACATAAGATCTTGATCACAGATCTTTATAACATTCATCAATTCGATGATGAGTCTATTGCAGACTTTGTCGCTCGTTGGAGAGGAATAATAAATCAGTTGTCCTTCTCCCTCCCTCAATCTCAGCAAATCGAGTTGTTTACTCGATCTTGCGCCAATCATATTTCTTCCACTTTAAGGATTCAAACCTTTCATACATTTGAAGAAGCCTTTACGATGGCATGCAAACTTGAGTCTCGTGCCATCGAACAAGGAAAGTTAAAACTTCACTCTAAGTCTAAACTAGATTTTTCTCGGTTTACAAAATCAAACCCTTCTTCTTCTAACAAAGACAAGAATCAGGGGTCCACAAATGCTATCGTATTAAAAACATCACGATCTGATAACACTTCTAATCAAACACCTCGGAGAGACTCTCCATCTTCTCGAAAAGGACCTCTGTCATCTCGGTCTTTTACTTCGTTGGGGGAATCATATGCTTCTATCTTAGACAAAATGTTGGAAGTTCACATGATCGAACTTCCTCCTATTAGAAATTTTGATGAGAACCAAGAATGACCATTCTGGTATCGTGAAAATGACTTTTGTCGTTATCATAGAAACAAAGGCCATGACATTGAATGATGTCAGACCTTCAAAAATCTCATCCAAAAATTCATTGATAAAGGCGAGCTCATTCTAGATAACCCAAATGCCCCCCCAAATCAGGCGCTTGACATTTTTAAACAACCTTTTCCAAATCATTCCCGAACAATGACACTTCGGGGTCTCAAAAACCAAACACACATACTATCAGCTCCATTTCTACTGATAGTTCTTCTTCTAATTCTGAGCCATCTACAAACATGTCGACTGAATCAGAACTTCCTTCCGCTCCTTCAAATTCTGAGATTCCACCATCCTTGGATGGTCCATCTTCGAGTCTTCCTTTATTGTTAGAGATAGAGTCATCTCCCTCTGCCTCTCTATCTGATCTTCCATCTATACCTGAGACAGTGTCATCTTCATCTATCTCGTCATCAGACATTCTTTCGGTGCTTGAGTCATTTACATCCCTTCAAATTTCCACTACAAATACTTCTACTTCTATCGCTCCCATTTTTTCCATGACCATGCCTTTGGTCAACGTACCCATAGTTGTACCAACTTCTATGCCTTTGGAAGCATCTTCGATCTTGACTCTTCCTGTCTCTTTTCCTACAGTAATTACACCCACAATTACTGCATCTGAAGTACCCTCCTCACAAGAGGTTGCTTCTTCATTACCTACCTCTTTCACCATCAGTGCTTCCTTGCCTATTAAGGAAACATCTAAAGAGATAGCATCGACACCCATACTTCCGACTCCTGGACTCAGACATAAATAGTTGGAATTTAAGTCTAAGGTCGCATCATCGGTATCATCTCCTTTACTTCCTCCGAAATAGTTACAATCACCTTATGCGGTCAAAGTTGTCACCATCCCTGAAAAGGGAAAACCAATATTTCGGACCATCAAAACTCTTGGTGCCCTCCCTCAAAAATCCCTCTCTACGCCTCATAAAAAGTGGATTTATCCACTGAAAAGGCATCTTCTTCTATAACACCATCTTCTTCACCGGTGCCTCATAAAGTGGATTTACCTACTGGAAAGGCGTCACCTCTTTTATCAAAACCATCATCTTCATCACCAAAAACCAAGGCACCCTTTGTGCCTCCTATCAAATCTATTTTGGGAGCTCCTCCCCCATCTAAATCAATCTTATCTAAATCATTGTCTTTTTTTGGTCAAAAGCAGCCTTCTTCATCTCCAAAGACTAAAACACTTGTCATGTCTTCGTCATCTTCAAAATCTATCTTAGGAGCTCCTCCTCTGCTAAAATCAATCTTGCCTCACTTGCTTCCATCTCAAGCACCTAAGGCTACTTCTCCCAGTGTTTAGAAGAGAAAAATAGTCCCTAAAAAAACTGTCAAACCAGATATGCAGGCTCTTTTACCTCAATCAGTCTGCTAAGATTAAAGAGGTGCCTCCTTCACCTCTGTCCACATCTTCGTCTACCGGATTTTATACTGAAATCCTTCACCAACTTATCCAATCTTCATCTATATCACTTCCTCCAATCAAACCCTATAATCCCAAAGGAGTAAAACCTTCATGGTTCAACTCTGATGTGATTTGTGCTTACCATCGCACTCCAGGTCATGACACCGAGGGATGTAAAGCCCTTCAATCTGTCATTAACAACCTCTTGGAAGAAAATGATCTCCTGTTGGAGGAGGAAGAGGAACAAGTGTCTCCTGTCATCCCAACTACGTCTGAGCCTGAACGGTCTATTCAGGCCCCCAATTCTATTGATATCACTCCGGATGATCTTCCACCCTCTCAAATCGACGCAATAATTTGTATCACCACTAGAACACAATGGTACGATAATCCATCATCTTCTACAGCTCCTCGACCACGAGTCATTATTTCTGCTACCCCCGAAGGAGCTCCTCCTTCCTCATCAGCCCCAAGACCTCGGGTCTCTATTCATGCTTCACCTCGGGCTCAGATTCCCATGTCAGTTGAGGAGAGTGTTATGAAACAACTCACCCATGCTCCGGTCAAAATGTCTCTTTTTGACCTCATTCAGTCATCTCCCCAACATCGCCAGGCTCTGATTGATAATTTGTGCCACATCACGGTGAATTCAGATGAGCCCCAGCCTTTTGAGATGGTTGTCGGGTTGAATAGATCATCAACCACCATCTCCTTTGAGGATTATGAAATTCCTCCCCTTTCTTTTGAGGATTTAGAGGCTCCTCTCTTTATCACAGTTCAAATCAATAACACTACATTAAAACGCACTATGATCGATAGTGGTGCTGCACTCAACGTCATTTCCTCCCACACATTTGAGAAACTTAAGTTACCAAAGAATGTAGTGTCACCACCGCCTTTCACCCTTCGATCATTTAATGATCAGTTGGTGGTTACCTTAGGAACTGTGGTCCTGCCCATTCGGGTAGGCAAGAAACTTCTTCACGAGATTTTTTACATTGTCGAAGGAAAATTCCACTACAATATGATCCTCGAATGCTCTTGGATCCATACAATGCACTGCGTCCCATCAACCCTCCATCGATGCATAAAATATCAGTATGAGGGAAAAATCTATACTCATCCAGGAGACCCTTTTCCATCCGCACAATGTGACATGACCACAGGGTCTTGTCCCTCCAAAGGAGAATGCTGATTCTCCTGACGAGGCTTTTCCTCTTCCATACCTACAACAAAACTACCAGATCTACAAAATCTGGAAGATACGTTGCAGCATTTTTCGCTAGGAGAGCTTCCCCTTCTCTCTTTTGATGCCCATCTCAAACCTAATGAGTATGGTAGGCTAGAAAAACAACCTAAATATCAACTAGGTCTTGGCCACATCATCACCATTGGTCTACCCAATCGACAATGAATTTCATCTACGGTGGTCTTGATGCACCTCACTATCATCCAGATTCTCCTCCTAGGGCCAAACCCTATTCGGTAGGGTTTGATTATCTACAGAATCCTGCGTTCACAAAAACTTATCTATATCGATGCGCGTGGAAGGGCTTTGGCCTAGGAAAGTATGAATAGGGTGTGCATGACCTCGCATCCATTCCAACTCTTAAACCACATCAAAAATTTGGTTTAGGGTTCAAACCTCTCTCAAAGCCACCATCACCATTCTCGTTGAGCCTCTTTCCATTGAGGAACCATCTTCTCCCATCAGGTTTGAAGCATCGCTTGATGTGGATGACACCATTTCCATCCCGCCTAAATTTTTTTAGTCAATTTCATTTCCTTAGGTCCACTAACCTATAAGACTAATGGAAAATCCACTTCCATACCATTGGTCTTCCCGAAATAGTCAGAGATGACTCTCCTACTATCAATACTATCCATTGTTCGAGATGATGATTCTGTCCTTACTTATCTAGGGGCAGAGGATTCTTATCTTCCTAAAACCATTCCTTCTGACACATCTACGCTTCTTAACAAAGCCACTTTGTCGACCTTAATATAGGGACTTCTGAAGACCCTCACATCATTAAGGTCGGCCAATCTCTTAACCCACAGGAGTTAGGAGACTTTGCCGCCTTTCTTTCCAACCATCGCCAAGCATTTGCTTGGTCATATGAAGATATGTCTGGGCCTCGATCCTAACATCGTGGTCCACAATATCGTTACTCTTCCAGACATCAAACCAGTTAAACAAAAACTACGTAAGATGCATCCTCGTGTAGCTCTCCTCATTAAAGAAGAGTTACAGCGCTTGCTTTCCACCAACTTCATCCAACCCATTGACTATCCACAATGGGTTTCAAATGTAGTACCAATAACCAAAGCTACTGGGAAAATTCAAATTTACACCGACTTTCGGGATCTTAATCTCACTTTCCCGAAAGATGATTTCCCTCTACCTAATATCGACCAACTCGTGGACTTAACTACAGGCCACGAGATGATTTCTCTTATGGATGGTTTCTCTGGGTATAATCAAATTCTCATCACACTAGAGGATCAACACAAGACTTCCTTCATAACTCCTTGGGGAATTTTTGTTATCGCGTCATGCCCTTCGGTCTTAAGAACATAGGGGTGACTTATCAACACGTAATGACCTACATCTTCCATGACCTCTTACACAAAACTATAGAAGATTACGTCGATGACATCCTCGGTAAATCCAAACACCATCAGGATCATCTTCTCATCCTTGCCTCTCTTTGAGAGACTCATTCATTTTTGTCTTCACCTAAATCCATCTAAATGCATGTTTGGCATTCTCACTGGTAAACTCTTAGGCTTTATCATTTCTATCAGGGGTATTGAGGTTGATCCCACAAAAATAAAGGCTATCATCGAGATGCCTCCTCCTTCCAACTTAAAACAGCTCCGTGGTCTTCAAGGATGCCTTCAATCAGTGTGTCATTTTATCTCATAGCTTTCAGACCGTTGTCAACCTTTTCATCATCTCCTCCATAAAAATGTTCATTTTGAATGGGATGAGCATTGCCAAAAAGCCTTTGATGATCTCAAATCTTATCTTCTTTCTCCACCTATGCTCACACCTCCGTGAGGGGGAGCCATTCTATCTTTATATTTTTGTGACTAACCATGCTCTAGGAGCCATGATCTCACATCGAGATGCTAATGGTAAGGAACAAGTTGTCTATTATATCAGTCACTCTTCATGAGTATGAAACTCACTATTCCGAAGCTGAAAAGTTGTGTTGTGCTCTCTTCTTCATGACTTCTAAACTTCATCATTACCTCCTTAATCATAAAACTCACATTGTTATGAGTGTCAATCCACTCAAGACAATGCATGTGAAACCCTTATCACAATGATCGTATCACTCATTGGCTCATGCTCATGACAGAGTTTGACCTCGAGTTCATCTCATAGAAATATATCAAGGGTCAGGTTATTGCTGATCAATTAGCTGATGCCCCTCTTCCGACACTCAAGTCCCCCTCACTCAATTCCTAGATGAGTACATCCAACAAATTGATTTCGGTCTGTCTCCATTTAAAGTAAAACTCTTCTTTGATGGGTCCAAGTGTTAGCAAGGGGGAGGCACAGGTTTCATCATGATTCCTCCTTGGGGTGCACCTATCCCTGTCACACACAAGCTTAACTTTGAATGTACCAATAATATGGCCGAATATGAAGCCCTCATTTTAGGTCTTCAAAATGCCATTAATCTTGGTGCTCACCATATCGACATCTTTAGGTGACTCTGAGCTCATCATTAATCAAGTCATTGGTGTCTATCAGTGCAAAAATGATATCCTTCAAAAATATCATGATATCATTTCTTTTCACTTCAATCTTTCGATAAATTTACTATCCAGCTATTCCTCACACTGCAAACCAATTTGTAGATACGATGGCTTCTTTAGCCTCACTTATTCCTCCATTCACTAAAGACTCATGACTTTATGTGGTTGTTCAATGTCTAGACCAACCATCTCATCTCAGGCAGTTGACTTCAATCAACACCATCACGACTGACACTCAAGATGAGTGGTATCAACACATTTTCGATTATCTATCCTACTTAGTGCTTCCTCCAGATTTGACTTCCAATGGTAGAAGATATTTTATCCAATGCGTAAACCACTATGCTATTTTAGGTGGAGTCCTTTACAAATGTGGTTTTGAGGGTATTTTGCTTTGGTGCCTCAAAACCCCTGAATCATCTAAGGCCATTCAGGAGGTCCACGATGGTATCTGTGGTGGAAACTTTGGTGGTTTGGCCATGGCTAAGCGCATCCTATGTTTAGGTTACTATTGGCCTTCTCTTAATCAAGACTACTGCGAATATGTCAAGAAATGTGTCAAGTGTCAACAACACGCTAATCTTACACATATCCCTAGTCAGGCTTTGTAACCTGCAGTGGATTTGTGGCCTTTTTCACAATGGGGTCTTGATCTCATTGGTCTCATCAATCCATGCTCTTCGTAGTGACATCACTCTATCATTACTGACATGAATACTTCACTAAATGGGTGGAGGCTATTCCTCTTTCATCGACCAAAGCTAAACCTATTGTTGATTTTGTCTATCAACACATCATTTGTCACTTTGGTGTTCCTCACAAACTCGTTATAGACAATGGAAAGTCTTTCAAAAACAAATATTTATAGAAACTTTGTGACACCTTCAATATTAAACTCAGATTTTCTTCTCCATACTATCCACAAGCTAACGGCCAAGTGAAGCTTCTAATAAAACTTTGCATAATATCCTCACAAAGGTAACTAGTCGAGCTAGTAGGGATTGGCATTTACACATCCCTTTTGCTCTCTCTGGGCTTATCGGACTAGCATTTGTACCCCTACCGGTGCTACTCCCTTCTCTCTCATCTATGGGTTTGAGGTTATCCTTCCTTTGGAAGTCTAGATTCCCTCTCTTCGTCTCTCTCAGAGAGTTTGTCTCTGATGAAGACTATCATCAAAACCATCTAGCACAACTTGAGTTGTTAGATGAACATCATCTCAATGCTCTTGAACATCATCAAGTCTATCTTGAGCATGTCAAGCATGCTTATAACAAGCATTTGTAGCAGCGTGACTTCCAAGTTGGTGATCTTGTTCTTAAAGAAAACCAAAATGTCACTACTCTGGAACGGAGTCAACGTGGTAAGTTTGCTCCTAACTGGATGGGACCATACGTTGTCACTCATAAGTATGGGTCCGGGGCTTATCACCTATCTTCCATGGATGGTATACCTGAAATGGAACCTCTTAATGCTTTGCATCTAAGGCCCTTCTACTTTGTTAAAATCTATCTTACATGATCTTAGTCGTGAAATAGATCTTTCATCCATCTGCAACTAGTCATGCATTTTGTAGTGATTTGGAACTATGTGGTTCTCCATGTTATTTCTTTTTATACCTTAAATATGAGTACCGCGGCTCTACTCATGGAATTTTCCTTACAGATTTGTTCCTCCTCATGGTAGGAATACCTTAATCACTACTTCATCTACCCTAGGTGTTCATCTTGATCAAATCCACTTGGGGCATGAGTACGTGCTTGTATACGTTTTCTTTCCCTCTATCTAATCTATCTGGTCTAAACTTAGCTTCTTCCAAAGC
Source organism: Taxus wallichiana var. yunnanensis (assembly GCA_018340775.1). Taxonomy (NCBI): domain Eukaryota; kingdom Viridiplantae; phylum Streptophyta; class Pinopsida; order Cupressales; family Taxaceae; genus Taxus; species Taxus wallichiana. The sequence goes on from CM031235.1 coordinate 27,783,894, forward strand.
TCAAAAAAAAAAAAGAGATGCTATCCTAGTCCCAAAAGATAGACTGATCCCTCGAAGGACAACTATCCATGCCTTATCAAAAAAATAAAAATGTAGACCATTCCTCGAAGGATGGTTACCATCAAATTCAAAATATAGACCACTCCCTTGAAGGACGGTATTTGTTTTATGGCATTTTGAGCCTTTGTAGTAACAAACTTCCTCTCTCGGCCAATTTTTCACTTGTTAGCATCTCTGAAAGACTTCCCGTATCGATCAATCTTTCCATATCTAGCAAACTACCCACATTGATCAGTTTGCTTTTCTATCAAAAGAAAAATCATGAAGCTATGATATGAGACCTTTTCGATCATATGGAGACCTGTTTTCCCCATATGGGCACGTATTTAATCCTTCATGTGTTCTAACGAGATGCATACTTATCTCTCATCCTTATCTACCTCCTAGATCTGGTTTGCGACTAACTAGTGTCAGGTTTATTTTATCCGTGTCTATGGCCTTGTGTGCATCGTCTTTTGATTTACCATCAAGGTCTCTATTTATGGTCGGTTAGGGGACTAACTTATCATTATTTTCCTATCTAGGTGTAGTGATTTTTATTTTTAAGGGATAAGATCATTACATCACTTTCTTTTCATCAAATCAAATAGACATTACCCATGTTCATTTGTTATTTATCCAGTTAAATTGACATTTAACATGTTAATTTAATCAATCAAATCTATCATCTATCTATGCTCATCTTATCTACTTCATCTAAAATCATCAAAGCAACACGTATTATGTGGATCCATCTATCCATATCATTTAATTGAATTAACATCTTAACATGTTAATTTAGTCAATTATTCATCCATGACAACTCAAAATTAAATCACATCTATCCATCTGTATCTATCAAAGTTAAAAGCATGAGTCCAATCACATAACACAAAGATGCATATATATATATATATATATATATATATATGTCTTCAAATCGAGCCATATACATCATATCAAAAATGCCTTCAAATCGAGGCTACATCAGTATATCTCTACAAATATCATCTCTATATAGTAAAATCAGATAAATGGAGAACACTTGTCTCCTCCTCCCTCCTCAGGCACGGGCTCTCCTCTCCTAACCATCACCTACAAAACTAGAGGTGCCCGTAGTCATGACCCTACGACCTCCTCGGTCTCCCCGTGCTCGCACCCTCCGATGCACCACCAAGTGGTGGTTGTTGTCCTCCTCCTCCTCACTCCGTAACGAGGCACATCTAGGGCATGTTGTGTCAAGGCATCCTCATAGTATCTCACCTCGGCAAGGAGAGCCTGATAGGTACTTAGACTCACCATGCGGGTGCTCTCATCGACACTGCTACTTGGTGGTCCTCCTGCTATGGCACCCTATGCCCCTGACTCTGATGTGGTGCCTGTATCACCATACTTGGCCTTGAGGGCCTCTCTGTGTCTATGATATCTATCCCTCTCTGGATAGTTGTATCCCACTCCTGACGAGCGGTGGCTCTCTCTTGTATCACTTGTGTCCCTCTCCTCCCTCAGAGTCCTAATCTCCTCAAGAGTAGTCTGGTGTGTCTATACCAAGGCGGCATGCTCTCCCTGCAGTCTCTCTAGCTCCGCCATTGTATCCTCCTCGTCTGACTCTGCAGACACTGTGAGATGCCATGGTAGCTCCTCATGATACCACGCCTCATAACCCTCATCCACTCCTACATCATCATCATCATCATGGGAGGTAGGGCCTCCCTGAGTGGATTCTGTTGGGACCAAGTATCGACAGATCTCTCCTCTGTTATCCTGTCTGTATGGCACATATACAGTCAAAATAATCAGTATCAATCTAAACTGTCTCATCACCCGTATAAACGGGACCCACTCTAAAATCTCTAGGCCTGTGGCCCCTAACCACTCTGTGCGTCTCAGCTCCACTAAGTGGGCATCCTATCTAGCCCATGTAGGATAGACCCTGTATGGCCTCCATATAACCTGTGGTGGTGTCAGAGTCCTGAATCTCTAGGAATACCACTCTAATGATCTCCCTGTATCTCTGGGGGCCATGTCTACCCACCATCATCAAAACCCATACTCAAGGGCTCCCTCTGCTCCTGGCATCCATGGAAGTCTAGATGGTCTAATCACTGATATGTGCTCATAAGCCCAACAATGGAGCACAAAACTGACATCTATCCTAGTTCGTCTGCCTATGGAATACATCCACAACTCATGATATATCTATGCTAATAGTGCATCGGTGAATGTGAATACCTACATGAACTCTAGGATATCACGATGTAGTCAAGTAGGAGTAGTGGGAACTCGTCCACCTCCATAATTTGGTAGTGCATAGTATGAGATAGCCATCTGATCAATGCTATCAGTCTTCTCCTGGGGTCATCCTTCCGGTACTGTGAGGCTATCCTCACAGCCCCAGACACTATCTCTGATCATCTACCCTATCTCCATATAACCATACCAGGGCTCTCCTCTCTACTTCTCCCATGGAGTAATCTCTATCAGGTCCCCTATGATTAACAACCTGAGGATCCTATAGATGTCCTCATGGGTGATAGTCATCTCACCCATCCAAAACCAAAAAGTGCATGTCCGGCTATCCCACCGCTGCATCAACACTCGCATCAGCTCCACGTCTCAGGGTACCTGTCGATAATAATGGAAACCCCCTAGTTCGACTAACTCCAGATGGTGCCACTCATCATCATCACATCTAGTAGTATAGTCTCTAGTAGCTTGGGAATAACATCCCGCATGTGTAGGACCTCTCGTGCCTGCATCCACAACATCAAAAATCATCATTAGGTTCATATTTATCAAAATCAACATCATTAAAATTTCATCAAATTTTTTTCTCAAAGCTTCCAAATGTTTCATCTTTCCAATCGGTCGACACCACCCATTTAAATCGGCACCATTAACTTTACAGTCGATGCCGATTGTATTCCAATCGATGCCGATCGCATACTAGTCGGCACCGATTTTGTCAATCGATGCCAACTGGGAGGCAGAGCGCCAAAAACACTCTCTTGCCTCCTACTACAAACCAACACAAACATACAAGGCTAAGGAAGGACCACTTACCCCTGGCCGCATGTCCTCTTCCTCTTCTGACTGCTCCCGAAGCTTCCATTTCACTCAAATTCAACTTTTGACTTTTTCTAAATCAATCGTCACAATGTAAATGAATCGTTACCATTCACCTTTTCTGTATTTATAGATTTTTGGACCGGTTGGTGCCAATTATTTGGGTCGGCATCGATTATTCGGGTCGACATCAATTAGGTATGAGTCGATGCTGATTGGCACCCATCGATGCCGATTGTCTCTCATCGGGGCCAATCGGGTAGATCTTGATATATTTTGTCATCTCATCACACCAGGACGCGCTTCATTCTCATCTGATTATCCTGTCTTGTGCATGTGTCACCCGTAACACATTATCACCATCATTGTGTCTTTATTTTAGGTACTTGTACCTTATCACCTTGCATAGCCCCATGTGTGTGTCACTCGTAGCATGGCTTTGCTTGTCGTTCCCGCTTGGGGCATCTCATCATTATATCTTTTGCATGTGCCACCCATAGCACACTTATTCTAGCCTAGTCTAGCAACATTTCTATTGCAAAGTCCACTATAGTGGCCATATTTTGATTTCCATGGTGGCTCTCCTCTCGAGGCCATCACTTCATCCTTCTTGTCTAAGCATTGATGCTTGGCTTGTTTATCTGATCATTGTTATGACCTTATTTCCACCTTTTGGCACATATTTTTGGTGTTATCACCCATTCCGAGTTTTTCCCCGTACATGGGTAACTCACATTTTTTTTTTGCAACCTAAAGATAGTGGGTCTGTAGGCACTAATGTCATCTCATTCGAAGGCCATCTAGTTGTCCCTACCAATGTGTCACTCTTTGGTTGTTACTATTTTGCAGTCACCTTTAACTCACAAGTTTGTAGCCACTAACATCATCTCATACAAAGACCATCTAGTCTGCCCTACCAATGTGAGTTCCTTAGGTCACTTGCCTTTTTTGTTTTTTACGTGCATCATCAATGATCAAGATCTACTCTAGACATCTAGTTGGGGCATCCTCTCTTCTATTCTTTTTCATCTACCTTTTTCAAACTCGGGATCGGTTGGCTTTTTTTGGGCCACCCCATCCCTAGTTTGAGGGGGAGCGCATCATCAATATTCTTCCTTTTCTTCCAACTCCTTGTTTTTGTCTCGTAGCATTGCTTATCGCAAGTTACTCGATAAAAAGGGGCAAATGTAGACACCTAAAATTGGTTACTCAATTTAATGTCCCCATGTTCGCTTACCTGTTCTATTCTTGGGTAACCCGGTGCACTTTTGTATCACTATTTCTCTCTTAGGGTATTAATTAAATATCTAATTAAAATGCCTATCCTAAGTTTGTTCCACCCCATTATATTTCACCCATGGATAATTAAACATTAACCATGTAATTATATCTTTTACATTTATTCCAACTACTTATTCACCCCATATCACTTCCCAACCTCCCGTGTCACTATTATCCATCCATCCCACCTATTTCTCCTCTCCTTGGAACCATGCAGCGGGATTTTTCCCATATATTTGAGTTGGAAGGATAATATTCTTATCCTCACAACTCATCCCTTTTTGCCACTTTGGGAGTCTGTTCCCTGATCGGTGCCGATCGGTCCTCGATCGACGCCGATTTTTCGAACGACACCAATTTTACCTCGGTTAGCACCGACTATAAATACATGACCTAAACTTAGTTCTGGTTGGATGGTAGAGACTTGAGAAATAGTGAAAAGCTTGAGCGAAAGCCTTAAAATTATCAATCGAAGAGAGAGAATTCTATCCAGATCAATCCTTAGAGGTGCACCATTATTTTGCCCTCATAATATCGATATCATTTAGGTTCTTCAACCTCTGGGTGACTCCATTTCTCCATCCAGCCAAGGTGGAACTCTGTCCACATCTCTACAGCTCCTGTGGGTCTCCACAATCCGATCATCATCAATCATCAATCAAGCTTTTGTGATTTCTTCCTCGGTCATGATGACCTAGGTACGGTCGACGTCGATTAAGCATCAATCGACACCGATTTGTCCAAATCGGTGCGCCATTCCAAACCATCAATGCCGATCACTATCTGATCGATGCCGACTAGTCTACAGAAAGGTACAGAATCTAGGTGACACAATTTCATCTTTGTTTTTACAATTTCCTGCTTTCTTTTAGTTTTGTTTGTTTTTTATGTTTTGTCTACAACTTAAAATAAAAAATCTAAACATTTGCTTACATATTTTATCATGTATGCCTTTATTCTTAATTGAAAATGTGAACTAACATCCACCGAGGAAGCTAATCGCTTCCCGGACCCACTTTCTGGTAGTTCACCCTTATATCTTCTAACATCATCTTTTTCTGTCAAGTATTCGTGCATCGCAGGTTTCTTGGATCTACTCCATAGGATTGCTCGTGTGCACCATCTTAATTCCATCAAGATTTCTTTCCATCTACATCTTCGAATCTTGTCCAATTAATCAGGTATCGAATTTATTTGAGTTTTTCAAGGTTTTTGTGTTTAGTTTGGTGTATTAACTTGGATAGGTAACAAGCACGGAAATTCTTGATCTACACCATTTCCTAGATATGCTAACATTCCTATAGTCCTCTAATGAGAACCCCAACCCCTAGAATCTTCTACTATTTCTAGCAGAGCTTCACCTACTTTGTTATGGTTTATCACACCATGGCCCTCTTCTCCTCTCTAGCTCCCTTGATGATGCTCTCTCCAGAATGGTCCTCTCTCCTCCTTTTCTCCTATATCCTATTTCTTCTACTCGAGCATCTCTATAAATAGGTTTAACACCCACCGCCATGCCTTCCTGAAGTAAGCAGATTGGTTGCCAAGTGTCAAGGTGGTCCTCCAATGGAGCATGCTTCTTTTGATCAAGCTCCCCACTTTCTGTAATGATGTCTTCTGAATGTTCCATGTGTGGAATATTATTTTCTTGACCACCAAGTCACCAGGATGTCACCTTATCCACTCAACACGCCTAGTCGGGTCACATTTTTCCTCAAGTGCCTCTTAGAAAGTTGAATATGACTAAGTCTTGAAATCCTTTACTCTACCTTTCCCATGCGTCATGATTTTCTATTAAACCCTTCTAAAACCCCTGTCCTATGCACTTTTCCCCGCGCCCATCCTCTTCACTGGTCCCATGCGCACGTGCCCTTTAGGACTTAGTCAATATTCTGAGGCCCAACATCACCCCACACTAAGCTTGTTCTCCATCCTCCTGAAACATCCTCTCCAAAGAATAAAGAATGATAGGACTAAAGAATGAAGAATGAAGAATGAGAAATGGAAGAAATAAAGAATGGAGGAATGAAGAAGAATTTGTTTATTGCTGAAGAATGAGTGGGAAATCCTTCCTTATATCTACCTCAATCTTCTCCCAGGCATCCACCTCACCTGTGCCTATTGACAGAGGTCACCTACTAAGGCACTCACCTCTTCAAAGCCTAGTTCATCACCCTTAGCATTCAATGCATATCAACAATGTTTTCCAACTGCTTGCTGAGGTCATCCAACGCATCCATCCTATGGGTGATCTGAGGATATAATTCCTTCACTTATTTTTGATCGAGCCTCTCAAGGTCTCGATGGCTTCTAACTTATTCTCTACCTCGCCAGGATCTTATCCCACTCTTCCCTATTCCCTTATTCTTCTCCTAAAACTCCTTGAGGTCTGCTTCATGGGTGGAAACTAAAATGCTTGCCACTCTATCTCTGTCCGCACAATTTTCATAAGCAACTTTAGATATCTCTGTGGTGGCCTTTACATTGGCAAGGAGCTTAGTGTACCGAGTGACTATCTCCACAACCTTCACTTTTCCTCTTTCTCCTGGTGCTAACACTTCTTCTACTGATTCCAAAGCGAGAGGTTGTCTCTCCATGGTGAGGATGTGAGTTAGGTCTTCCAAGCATTGCAAGGTTGACTCATACTTCTTCTCGGGCGTGCTAGGTCTGGATGCTTTAAGACAATAACATCTGTAATCATTTCTACCTTTTTATATACCTCACACACCCTTTCCTTTTCCTCCTTCATCTCACACCTTAACTATGTGTTGATTAGTTCCTCTTGCTTTAGATCCTTTCTCTTTTCAATGAGCTCCTCCTTTTTCTTCTCCAATTCCTTCTAGGAATCTCACCCTATCATTCCTCCCAAAAATTCTTGCCTCAACTTCAACTAAAACCTTGTTGAGCGCATTATAGACTTTCTCATCAGACAACTACTAGCATTCACCAATGGGTTTATACCTTTGGTCTCTGGTACCTTCATCAATGCACCCTTGGTTAACTTTGAACTCAAGTTCATCGACATGGGACTCAAATGCCCAAGATAACATTTTCTTGGTTCATGGGTATGCACCTTCTTCTTCAAATGAAGACATTTCTGGAGTTGGTCTCGTAAGCATGGTGCTCTGAAGTTTGCACACACATAACACTTTGTTTGATCATGGATATAACCCATTCCTTCCCTTGTGCTACTACCACATTCTTCCCTCCTATGTGCACACATCCTTTGGAAAGCTCACCGCTAAGTTGGATCTCCACCCATGCTTCCATACTCCTTCCCTACGCTCTCTTCTTCTATCTCCTTGAGTATCTCATCCGCTCCTTTGCTCCACTTCTTTCTCCACTAACTTCTCTATTATGCCCGCTACTTCTCTCTCTGTGGCCTCTTCTATCTGCTCCTTGGTGAGGTTAGGGGTCCTCTGATCCTTAGTATTTACTTCTTCACTCTCCCCTTTTCCTTGAGTGCCTTCTTCTTCTCCACCCTTCCCCTCACTTATTTCTTCCTCTGAATCATGTACATCATACACATGGATGATTATGAACTTCTTCATCCTCATCATCATCTCTCTCACCCCTATAGGCCTCCAAGCTCTCTCATCTCCTCCGAGTCTTACCTTCCCTACTACCTTCTATTTCTTCCTAGCTAGGGATTCTTCCTCTTCCTCAATAGGTGATTCCTTTCTAGGTGACTCTTCTTGTTCTAGAACCTCTTCCTCAGTGTCTTTTCCTTCTCCTTGATGGGAGACTTCTTCCTACGTGTGTATGTGCTTGGCTTGGCACCTGACTCCGCACCCCACAGATTGTGTTTTCTACACACTTGGTGCTTTCTTTTCTGGTGCCTCTTTCTCTAGGTCTCTTCCCTTTCTCTCTTCTTTGGCATGACCTTCTTCCTACTAGTGGGATCCTCTAGGATGGAGACATCATTCTCCAAGTAAGCACCCTTTTCATACTTGGGCCTAATGCAAAGTATATATATTCTTGTTGCAGGCCCTTCCAAAGAATTGGCAAGCATGTAAAGGGTTTTATCATGCACACTTCATGGGAGACATACTTCTCCACATAAGTGTGCTTCTTTGGATATACCATCTTCCTTCAAAAATCATGGTGGTCTTGGTCCACCTCGCTAAGGTCAAACCTTAGTATTTTAGCTTCCTTGAAGTGATTTACCCCGCTTGGAAATACTACACGGTGAAGGAGAAGGGTAATTTACACCATGGGCTCTTGGTCCCATCTGACAGAGTGAACCTACCAATGTAGAAATGTTGATAGAAAATGAACTCAACTTCTCCATTTACTAGTGTTGGCAATTTTCTAGTATCCTCCACTCAGCCCCGAATGTGTCGCACATTCACTTGTACCATTTCTCTAGGCACGTTTGGGGCGGCCATCATGGTATCACATGTGTATTTCTCAAACCTCTTCACGGGGAGGGATCTTCATCTAGATACTCCCATATGAACTTCTCTGGCCCATCAGCACTCCAATTTCTGAGAAGACGATGGTGAGAAGAACATTGTCAAACATTATCTTCTCTCCTTCTTGCAAGTGTGCGCTTGATGATCTCTTCTGCAATGTAGGCAGACAAGTTATAGATGGTCCCTTCTAAAATTTTCCAGCATACATTCAACCATGCCTTGTTTATTTGTGTCCACCTCTCTTGACCATTCAACTTGGTTACTAGGTGCGTGACCATTCTCATCATCAGGGGTCGGGATATCTGAGATATCAAAGTAACACAAACCCTTTTTATAATCATACTCTCCACGGTCTTCTTAATAGCCTCTTTATCCTCCAGGTCATCATCCAACAAATCCCTTCATAGATAAGGCCGAAAACTTGAGATGAGTTGGGAGTTATGCACATTCTGCGGCCCACAAAGTAGAAGTGGTCCTCATGCACGCGTGACATCAACCATTGGTATAACCACTTGGGCTTTCCAAAATAGGGAAACTCAAATAATTACAGCAGCCCAACCTTCTCCAATTTTACTTTCACTTCATCACTGTAAATTGGCATCCCTTCTAGTGTCCTCTTATCTATCGTTGGAAAACCAGCTTCTAGTGCCATTTCCTTTTCTATGGTACTTGTGTGATGATTATAGTCACTCATGGCCATCTTCCTCACATGGGATACCCATTCTTTCCCAAGTAACACCCCATCTAGGTACTGCATCTCCGCATACCATTCTTCATTGAAACTGGTGGTGGTAGTTTGTTTTCCTTTTCCCTTTCCCTTCTTAGGTGAAATGGTCACCTTCTTTGGTGTCATCTTCTTGTCAAGGGTTAAAAGAATAAACTCCTTGCTCTCCTTCCTCACTCTACTCAAATCTATGGCTCAACTCCATGAAAATAATCCTTCTATTCCCGTGCCCTAGCTACAAAACCCTAACCTGGAAAAATCTTCCACAAGATGGTGTATTCCACTGAAACCTTCTTCCCTACGCCCATGTACTCCTTCCACTCTAGTTCAGATCACCCTAGTCACACTTCATATTTTCACTCTTCTTTCTTCACACAAATATTTCTTTGTGATGCCCTAGTTCACAAGAGCTCTTCAATCTCATAATAACAAGGTAAATAATGATGTGCCCGACCCTTTACTTATAGCTTTTTTCCTATCTCCATAATAAATGCTATGCCACCTACCAACGTACTTAGCATTAAATGTGGATTTTTCCACTAAAGCCATCTTAAGTGCCTTTACCCACGTGCCAAGTCCTATGTGAAAAAAACCCTCTACAACCTTCTGGCACACAAAAAAAATCCTTACTGACCAAAGACTCTTACACGCGCATCTTCAAGCGTACAAAGGCACTTCTTTCTCGTCTCTACCTAATTTTTTCCCTCACCTACCTCATGTTGTTCTATACACTTCTTATCCTTTGTATGTGGTCTTTGTTAAAGCCTTCTTGACACCAAAATTTTTTTCCACCATTTCCCCACGCACTCTTCTACCTTACGCACTTTTTATCTTTCAATCTGGGCCATCACAACTACTACCAACTTCTTTTCTCTTTCATTCTACTCCACCCCACACTAAAAAGATGTGTGTGGTCCTCTACATGCATACACAACCTTAGAAAGTAATGTGGTTACTAATGCACAAGGTGTGCAAAAAAACACAATAGAAAGGAACAAACAACGAGAAAAGGGAAAACACAAGAAAAGAAAATGCATTAAGGGAAATCCTAGGCTAATTGGAAAAAATGCCTTATTTACAAACACAAGGAAGACTTATTTATAGTAGGGCTTCAACCTACTCCCATTGAAATGGCCTAGTAATCTCATCCCATCCAACGCTTGAATCGGAAAGCACCTGAATCAAGGATGTACGAGATGATGTATGGTCCCAACCAATGGACTTTCAACTTCCCAGATGGCAAAAATTTAGAGTCATATAACAAAACCATCTGCCCAACCTCAAATTGTTTGTTTTTAATATGACATGATCATGCCATGCTTTTTTTCTTTCCTTCTCTATCTTTTGACTCCATCTAGCAAGTGATCACCTTTTGTCTAGCTGCATTAACTTATCAATTCTTTCTTTGAGCACTTGTTCATCAGCCAATCCTCCTACATGCATGCTATATACAATGATGGTAGCATAAATTCAACTAGAAAAATAGCTCTATGCCAAAACACCAATTGAAATGGTGTGGCCTTGTTCAATCTCTTGTAGGTTGTTCTATATGCCCATAAATGGCTGATATACCTTGTCATCCCAATCTTGTCTTCCAACATGTCACAAATCTTAGTTAATGTGTGACTTAGTATCTTGTTAAATGCTTCAATAGTCCCATTCACTTGTGGGTGATAAGGGGTGGTCTTGTGATGGGCCACCATAAACTCTTGCCAACAAAATCCTACCATTTCATTCAGAAAATGTGTACCCCTATCACTTGTTAAACTCAACGGACATCCATACCTGCTGATTATGTTTTCCCATAAGAATCTCATTGTTGTCATTGTTGTGTAATCCTTTGTAGGCATTGCCTCTACCCATCTTATCAAGTAATCAATGTAAGTGATGATGTAACATGAGCCAGTCCTTCACGCAGCAGGTGAAATTGGTCCTACAAAGTCAATTTCCCATTTTTCAAATGGTTCAAGATGCTATATCGGTCGCAAGGGCATTTCATCCCTCCTTCCAGGTTTTCCAAGGTGCTAGAAATGGTCACAGCCTTGTAAAACTCAATACAATCCTAGTAGATACTTTCCCACCAAAGCCCTATAAGTAGAATCTTCCACGCAGTTGCATTTCCTACATAGTGTCCTCCTACAATCCCACCATGCACTTCCTCCATGATTGCAATGCTCATGTTCTAATACGCATCGCGCAAAACCTCATCATGGCCTAACTTGTACAAATCTCCACTAATCAACATGTAAGGCATGATGTGTATAGCCAACTACTTTCTCTCCAAAGCCTTCATTCCTTCCAATGCCACACCCATTTTAAGAAACACTACAATATCTTCTAAGTCGAGGGTGTGCACAACCTAAATAGTTACATGCATCTGGCATGGTATCCTCAATGCTCTACGTGTCCTCCCTTGAGTCAATTCTTGATAGATGATCAGGTCCTGAATTACTCTTTCCTTGGTTTTACCACAACTAAAAACTCAAATTCTTGAAATAATAGACCCAACGACATATGCCCTTGTAGAATGGGCTTGTTTACCAAGTACTTCAGTGTCATGTGGTCCATGTAGAATATGAATGGTGTTTCCAAAGAGATACTACCTAAATTTATGTAGCACGTATAGATCATTGATAGTGCCTCGCGCTCAGTAGTTGTGTAATTTTGTTCTACTGTGTCAACTTCCTACTAGAAAAACACAAGGGGTGATCAACAATCCCCTCACTAGGTTGTGCTAGTACTACTCCAATGGTTGTTCTTGAGGCATCAACATGCACATGGAAGGGCTTATCCCAAGAAGGAAAGCATAATATGGGTGCATAATAATAAGCCTATCCTTCAAAGTGTCAAACACCTTCTTGCACCTCTCCCAATGAAAGGCACTCTTGTGTTTAAGAAATTCCTCCAAGGGCATGATGATCTTGGCATATCCCTTAATAAATTTCCTATAGTACCCCATATGCCCAAGGAATCCATGCACAATGCTTGACTGGTAGGCTCCCCCAATCCCACAATAACTACAACTTTGGCGGGATCCACCAAAGAAGCCTTCCTTACATATAATATGCCCCAACAGGTTCCAAATGGAGTAAAGAAAGACACATTTCTTAATGTTGAGGGATATCCTCAACTACCGACATCTCTCAAACATCAGCCTCAAATTGTCACAATGGTCTTTTACTAGCCCATACATAGTCCAGTCATCTAGGTAGACCTAAAGAAATTTATGGATGAAGTCCTGAAGGCTTGTACCACGATGCATGAGAGAACACAATAGGCACATTCTTCATCCCAAAAGGCATGACCATGTAGGAAAAAATTCCCCATTCAATGGTGAAAATTTTTCTTCTCCTAGTCTTCCTTTGTAATTCTAACTTGGTACCCTGAGAACCCATCCGTGAAAGAATAGACCTCACGCCTGCTACTCCTTCCAAAATTTCTTCAATGAAGGGGGTTGGAAAAGGGTCAATGACACACACTACATTCAAGTCCCTATAATCAACACAAATCCTTATCCTTCCATCCTTCTTAATGCTTATGACCATTGGACTCACCCATTCTGATTCCTCCACAACCTCAATGATGCCTGATGCTATCATCTTGTCTATCTCCTCCTTGACCCATACACACAAGTTTGGATTCATCCGATACGGTCTCTTCCAATCGGGCATGCACCTTCCTTCAACTTGATCCTCATTTCCCCCAAGGAGTGGTGAACACTTTGAGCTCATGGTACCCACGTGGGAATAAATCCTAAAACTCACAAAAAGGTCAATGATCTTAGAAACCTCTTTCTCCGACCAATAATCCCCAATGATAGCTTCCTTAGGTTCTACCTCTCGAACCAATGTTAACCTTATTTGTCTTCAAGGGCTCATGGTAGGTGCACTCACTCATCAACACTATCCCTAACTTCACACATACCTTCAGAATGGTTAACATCCAAACTCTCCATTTCTTCACCATCTATCACATAGACCATTTTTCCTTTTTCCTTTTTCCTTTTCCATGCACACGTGCTCAAGTTGTGTCTCTTCTGATTCTTCCTCATCAAAACATGTCTCCAAACTAGGTTCACCTAATAGCTCAAGTATCCTATCTTCTTCCATAACACTATCTCCCATTAGTAAGGTGCTTGACCACTTACAACACCTTATCCACTGATGGATTTGTACTCCGATACTCAAAATCTTGAATGAGATCAGCCACCAACTCCTACCAATTCCTTGTCTGATGGCACATCTCTCGAGTGAATGTACCATGCACACACACAAAACCTTGTAAGGTGGAATACAACTTATGCACCCATAGAAGGTGGTAAAGCTTTTGTGCCTTCCATCCAGCCTTCTCACATGCTTGGATATGACACGAGGTGGGTTCTTTTCCATGGTAGTCTTGTATGACAGTGGGTGCATTACTTTTGGAAAACCTAATAGAGAACATGGTTCTCACCTCACACCATTCTAGAAGGCTCTCATGATGTGTCACCCACCAACGTGCTAGTCCCGAGTAGGTTATAGCTGAGCATACCTCTTCTTTTCATTATCATTTTTCCACTAAGCCTCCATTTCTCATAAGAAATCATCAGGGTTAGCTCCTCCAGAGTAACTTGGTATCTTCTTCCTCCTAGGCACTTGACCGACCGAGCACACTTTTTTACCCTTGTCACCATCCTCTCAACTGTCACCCAATTAATTCATAAGTCCCATGCACCCAATTGTCACATGCTATGCTAGTTGTATCACTCATAGACTGAGCATCTTCAAACTAGATAATTCCTTCTATAGGATGAATTACCTCAGGTCTCTAATAGAGCACACATAGATTCTATCAAGGACTTCTTCTCCCAAGGGCTCAATATAGGGCACTTGATTCCCATCTATCAAGGGGATGATGACCCATTCCTCCTTGTTCTCAAAACTGATATACCCCTTGTTAAACCATAGGTCAACATTGTTTTTGTAACACCAGGGGCACCCAAGCAATGCTAGAAAGTTATCCACCTTGGCTAACACCAAGACTTCAAAGTCTCTAGTGAACTTGGCCCCTTGAATAGTGATAACCGCATCCTTTAAGACACCAATGGGCAATTTCCTTCATCTTGTTCTCCATATACAACACATTCAAGATGGTGTAATGTGGGCCTTCCCATTTGATGCCATGCATCCAAGGTGAGAACATTGACTTCCACACCATATCGATCAGAATATTTCTCAAAAGCCATCCATCTACAACAACATTTAAAGTGATCTCTTTGTCATAGTCAAGGTTGTGGGGAGGAAGGTTAACATGCAAACCTACCTCTCTGCACTCTCTTCCAATGCATGGTACCTTCTCCCATAACCATTCTCCTAGCAAGGGAATGATATTCTCTTTCCTTAACATCTTGCATACTTCCCTAACCTCATCCAGATCCTTCTACAGAGCCTCAACATTCTTCCTTTTCTCTACGACTTCTTGATTTCTCCTTCAGACACTGATCTCTCCTTATAGACTTCGAATCACATCCATAGTCTCTTGATACACCTCTTTTTGATGAGTAGGGTCTGATACTTCCCATGTACCACTTCTTCTCTTGTAACTAGTGTTCTTTGTCTTGGTATCTCCTTGGCACGCACATGGCCTCCACTCACATCATCACTAGTATAGGTTCTAGTCCTAACTCACGTGCCACTCTTGGCATCCATTATGAGTCAACCTTCTTTATGCTTACCATCCCAATGCCCTTGTCTTTCTAATGTTGCTGGCTCATGTGCTCAAATAGTTTAGGGCACTCTTCATACTTATGTTTCTTTCCACACCATGAGCATTGCAAATAGATCAAGACACTCACACTTATAATGCTTTGTAGACCCATAATTATAACAGTTCCTCACGGGAACTCACTCTTCCTCCATGGTTGCTATGACCATGAAATCCTCCTAAAACCTCTTCCACGCACTCCTCCATCTGCGTGCCCTTCATAGTGGTGATCATCATCCTTGAACTACTTGCAAGGCTGTCTTGTGCACACACCAAGATCAATGGCATCATGTATCTAGTCAATTAGCCTACAATATTTGGTGTCATGGGTCAGAGGTACAATCTTGTAATAAGCAAGACACATTCTTATGGATCACACATACAATAGTAGTGGGACATCTACTTACATCATGATCCCCATGGAAAATTTCACAGTCCACCATCATGGCATGCATACCCGACCTTCGAGGACAACTGTCCTTTGTGTGCCCTCTATCTCACAATCCATGCACCATAGACCACTATGAGTCTCATGTGCCGAGTTCACAGATAGCTTCTCCAACTACTTCTTGCCATTACAAAATTTGAGCCTCAAGGAAAGGGCTAACACCGATATCTACACTTCCAATAACCTCAAGTGCATGTAGGGAAGCCTCCAAGGCCTCACATGGGTCTATGAATGTCTTGTGTGAAAGTGCTCTTCTAAATGGTGTTATCAATCCTCCAACAAACCATTGAGCATGCTTGAGAAGGATGAATATCATAAGATAGTTTTGACAAGAGAGTTTTGAAACATGTCATATTCCCACACACTCTCTGTCATTCCTTGCTAGATCTCTTTCAAAGTGCTAATGCTCTTCTACTCAAATTCAGGATATGGAATTCAGCTAAGAAGGCATTTCACATAACAGTGTGTGTAATCTACCACCATCTGATGGGGGTCATACTTCCGGTACCACTGGTACCATGTGCACGTGCCCTCGTAATGTTGTTACAAAATTGACTTGCCTTTTTCTCTGGGTAGTGATCCCCTTTGCACACCATAGCAATTCACACTTGTGTACATGCTCTAACATCCTCAACACCCTTGTAATCTAGTAGATGTAAAGACATCTCAAAAATACTTGCAGAGGTGGCTTGAGGCCCTTTTCCTCCTGATCTAGAACCTTGATTCCCCTCGGTGTTTCCTCCACCACCAAATCCACTAGATCCACTAGGTCCTATGCCTCCTGATCCACCAGATCCACCTCCAAATCCACTAGATCCACCAGGTCCTCCTCCTATAGCTGGTAATGGGCCTAAAGTGGTCATGCGCCTAGTGTTCCCAATGTCCCACTAAACTATGTGCACCGAATGGTTTTGTGATATCTCTCACTACTGACAGATGTGTATCCCACACCACTCCTAGATGTGATACCCAAACTTTGTGTACTTGCACTTTGCCCAAAAATCCCTCCAAACATAGGAATTGTTTGTGTGGCCATAGATGTCCCAAATGAGAAGTTATACCTCCTAGGTGTAGATCGGTCACTTCCACCGATACCAACTAGGTTAGCAATACTTGTTTCTTGATTTGGAAAACTAAGCGCTAAGGTTTGGTCACCAGGTGGGTTTAGATGTGCACCGATGATGGCTCTCCTTTCTCCATGTGATGAAATCTCATTAGAAGTTGAAGGGGTTTCTCTCCCGCTTTGCCAAGATGGGGTAAAGACAAACTTCTCAGTTCCACATCCTCTGCATGAACCTCAATTCCTTCCCACAATGTCTTCCTCCATAGATCCATCACTCCCACAACCTCACATTGTTCTAGCCAACTCCCTTTCACATGCTTCACTATACTTGAGTCATCTCTCTTCCCTCTCCTTTTCCACCATTAATGTCTTCCATCTTCCTCCACCCTAGCTTCCTCACCCAACGACTCAGAGAAGCTTAGCCACCATGGGGAATGCCTCCAAACTTAGCGTAATGATCAAGATCTTCATATCCAATGGGATAGCTCACAAAAATGATCCTCTAGGTTCCCTTAGGAACTCAAACTCAACAACCTCTGACAAGAATACGTAGAAATGGCGTATTCCAGGGTATAACTAGTTAGCACTCTTTTCCACCAGTGATCAACAACACATGTCCAAGTCAGATCCACATCCTGCAGCCTCTGAGTAATCATCTTGGGTCCATACGTGTGATCTATAGTACCATCTTGATCTGATGCATATGCTTGAAAGCCATTCATACAATTCTACTGAAAATAACAAAAGAAGGTCTCATACAACTCATGATATAGGTGTTCTTCTACCCATCTGTGCATCAAACTCAGTCCAATACTAAATATTTGAGAAAACTCATCCTCCATGCTCTTAAACCATGCTTCAACACTTTCCAAGGTCAAGCACTCTATCATCACATGTCAAAGGAACCAAGATGTAGTCATCTCTCACAACAACTTTGAAAAGAGGTCCCAAAAATGGAACCAAGATGTAGTCATTTTTATGCCCTTAGAATAACCTTCTAATCCCATGTGCACATCCTATCACCCAAAGGCACTGGCACTCACTCACCAGGCACATGTGGGCATCGAGCCCCTCCTTTATGTGAGCATTGTGAGAAGATGTTGTCATTGATGACATAGATTAAGTGTAGAAAAGTAAATGATCATGCATATATTCTAAAAGCATAGGATGAGTCATTACACCAACATACCCATTCAGATAACAAAAGAAACATCATATAGATAGTAGATCTGATCCATAACATAAAGAAAAGGCACTAGGGTTTACACCCATGAACAATATATTTAGAATAGAACCATATATTCATGTTGATCATAGTTTAGTAACCACATTACATCCAAAAGGGTCATATCAAACCAATATATCATGACTCATGCATCGAAGTTCTATCTATTCTTCCCTATTACAAAAATTTAGTAGACCCATTCCCCTAGATATTGGGACAAATGGACGCGAACCGGCCGGTTCGGCCGAAATCAGCACAAGGAGCACTGGGACATCCGGGACAAAGGGACGCGCGGGACGCGGATCGCCGAAGGAGCCGAAAGCCAATCAAGCAGCGCCACGTGTCATCGGCCGAATGAGGGACAAGGAAGCCCATTCCGGGCGGATCGGAGGTTTATGTCCCAAACGGTTTGGAACATCCAGGACATAAAAACGCGAAGGGCGCGAAAGAGCTGGCAGGGCCGAAAACCAATGAGAAGCTGCCACGTGTCCTCACAAGAGAAAGGTCCAAAAAGTCAAAGGGGCGAGTTTTCGAGCACTGATCCGAACCAATGGGATAGTGCCACGTGTCCCAGCTAGGGCCCACAAGGAAATTTCAAAAGATAGCCCACCAAGAGGTGGAGGAGAGAGAGTTGCTCAGCGAATCAGAGCCTGCCACGTGTCATCCAGGTGGCGAAGCGCGGGAAAATATTTCAAAATCCGTCTTGGTCTGTTCCGTGCCCTAAATCTTCAGATCGTCATATCTTTTGATCCAGAGCTCGGATTTGCACGTTCCTTATATCAACGGAAAGCTGTTGAAATTCTCTACATGATTCTGGGATCAATCTTCCATTTTGGTGTAGTCTGGAGAGAGAAAGTTAAGAAATGGCTCTGACGCATGGTAATGCCAGAAGTGACGCTTCAACAACCAACTTTAATGCAGCAGACAGTTCGCCGCTTCTGTTAGGCAGCCCGCCGTTTTGCCAGGATCCGCCGCTTCTGCCATGATGAGATGAATTGAATGCAACCTGGAGGTGGTTGGGGTAGTTTTGGTTTTCCCTTCTCTCTTTCCTCTCTCATTCTTTCTATATATTGAAAAGAGGAGCTTCTTTTCAAGGTCGAACATTTTCTGTTTTGCTCCTCCCTTCTTCTCCTATCAGGCGAATTTGTGGAGTTCGAACCTCTCATTTGAAACTGTAATACGACTCTGCCTCTTGGCATTCTGTAGTGTATTGTATCAATCTTTGGAGCAAGTAATACATGTCTGTGGATGATTCTCAACCCTCTCTGTGTTCATTTTGCATCCTCCTGGTCTTTCACTACAAGTTTTGTTATCTGTGCATGATCTTATATCACATTTGAATGGTTTGTGTTCACTGCAAAATAGGTGTTCTTCATTCCTCGGTGCATCACCTCTATTAGCTTAGATTTATTTTATGCATCTTCTTACCTTGTCTCCTTGGCAGATTAGATTAGGTTTTGAGAAAACCCTCTGCATATTTCGTGTGCATCTGAACAGAGGAATAGGAACCAACCTTCTCTGGAGAATCCTTTCTCATTTTTCAAGTCCCACACTTGGAGAAAGGATTCAATGTTATGCAATCACACTGGATGCCAAAGTGATCAACCTAGAAACTTGATCTGCATCCAGGGGTGCTGTGATTTTGCATCAACAGTTTTGGCACGCCCGGTGGGACCTAGAGGTCTCATTTTTATTGCAGCAAAGTTGATATGCATCTGCTGCAATTTTCTTGCTTGAAAAGAGCTATTGTTTGCATATCTGGCGACTCTCAAGAGGAAAATCAACTGGTTTCAGCAGCACAGGCCTGAAAGCTTATGAGAAGAATCACAAGGTCAAGAGTTGGAGAAGAGGAAGTGTTGTTTGAATACCTGCAATTATCTCCAAGAAGAAGGCAAAGAGGAAGAAGGATTCAAAGGTCTCCATCTCCACCAAACATAACTCTCTCAACTCCTCCACCTGCTCGGCCTTTTATTCAGTATTCAAGAGTCCTTCGACCAATCAAAATGGCGCAACCACTAAATCCCTTTGTCAATTTCACTGGCAGCAGCCCACTCGCCCTCAATGCACAGAATCCAGTTCCAATTGCAGCATTGAAGAACATTCCATTTTTCACTGGAGAAAATCATACCACTCCTGGTGATCATGTAAAAGACATTGCTAACGTCTGTGCAATCCATGAGATAAATGAAATGGATGTAGTCACAAATTGTCAAAATCACGCGTCTTCATTCAAGGGGAAAGCATTGCAATGGTTTAGAGCCTTACAACTGCTCTATCACAAACTGGAATCAGCTGTGTATTGCACTTCATGATCAATTTGGAGAGAAGGGAGACAACTTGTCTCTTTTGGAGCAGCTGACAACCATCAAGAGAGCTTCCAATGAGCAGCTAACTGACTTCAACTTCAGATTTCAAAGGTCTTGGGACAAATTCCCAGTAGTTGATCCAAAGCCAATGTTGAAGGTGCTTTTCTATATTACCTTAAAGCTTTAAATTCTGATATTTCTATGTTGGTTCAATCTATGGGAGGCACAACTATCCCTGCTACTTATAGTATTGCCATTAGAGCTGAAAATTGTCTGATTCAAGCCGGCAAGCTAGCTCCTAGGCCTCCAATGCCATTATATCCAAGTTTAGAGAGCCCAAGTACTAGTCAAGCACCTGTCCTAGCTCCTTCTCCCACTCCTAGAAATCAGAGTTCAAATGAAGCTTCCACTTCATCTCCAAGTGCCCCAAATGAGCTTCAAGAAGTCATGAAGCAACTGCAAAATTTAGGTAATGAGCTGGTCACACTCAAGAGACAGCAAGCTCAAGGTTTTAGACCTTCGTATCAGCCTCAAGCTCAACCTAATAGGCAGCTATATCAGCCTCAAAGGCCACCCAATCCAGCTGCAAATCAGAATCAAGCAAGGCCTCCTGCCAATAGACCATTCCAGCCCTATAATCCAAATGCCATATCTCGCCTCTAAGGCATTAGTACCAAAGACAAAACAACATTGCCCAGAGTATGATTGGTGTTTTCTATGTAATGAGCCTCATAATCAATCCATGTGCTACAATGGTGCTTTGACTCAAGCTTTAATGGTAACAACTACTGGTGTGGAGGGTGAGAGTAGTCAAGAAAACAACCAACAACAAGAAACATTCCAACAACAATCAGCCCCAAATGACACCACATTGGTAAATTGGCAAGCGAGGATTTCGTGGCATGAATCAGGCAGTTTCTCAAGGTGTTGCAGTGTGAACACAAGGTCAAAAAGGAGAAATTTGGGTGAAGAACAACCATTAGCCCCAGCCAATCCACAACCTTCCACAGCTCCACAAATGATTGGCAAGCAAAACCCAGTTTCAAATGCACAAGGGCAGCCTAGAACAGCCCCTAAGCCAACTCAAATGCCAAATGCCGTTGCTGCCCACATACAAGGAATAAATGTGCAAACCAAAGGACAGCAGAGAGATCCTTCATCACCATTCAAGATCATTGATCGATGAAGAAGACAAACGTTAATATATCTATGTGGGAATCCCTATCCATCCTGTGCCAAAGAAATCACGCAAGCTGCCATGAAGGATTGGCCAACTTTGAATCAAGAGGTCCAAATGCAAGAGAAGGTACTCACAAATGCTGCCCACTTTCAAGGAAATCATGGAGCACAACAAGGTAGAATGTCAAGCCTCCCCTTTTTATGTTTCGTTAATCATTGGAAATCAGCTAGTGCATAATTGCATGATAGATTTCGGGGCAAGTAGCTCAAGAATGCCTAAACAGATAGCTGATCGCTTAGGGCTCTAGTATGAAATAACATCTAAGGGAGAGTGCAAATGGATGGGACAACAATAGCAACAATTGGAGTGATTAGAAATTTGAGTCTTACCTTGCATGCATGTCCAAATGTTGTTGTCTTACAAGATATATCAGTCATAGACCTTCCACCACTCTTTGCCCTATGTTTATCAAGGGACTTCACTGCCAAAATTGGGGGATATTTGTCCACTGATTGGTCACACATGCTGTTCAGAATGAGGTATGGAACTAAGGCTACAATTAGGTCAGAACCTATTGCAAACTTCCACATTGAGCCCTATACTCCAAATCAGATTAATACCAATTGCTCAGCATTTGATCAAGAAGATCACCCAAGCACTGATGAAGCTGACACTAAGGTTGGAAGTATCCCAGATTTGACTCTTGATGAATGGGAAAACAAGGTGCATGCTTTTGATCCTTATCAAGGAATAGAAGAGTCTGAGCTAGGAGTTTATTGTATACATGAAGAAAGTCAACCTATTCCTAGCATCACCAAGCCAAACCACAAGGATGACAATGAGGTGTGGCAGCTGTTTTTTGATGGATCAAGGAGTAGACAAGGTGCAGGAGGTGGAGCCATGCTTGTTTCACCTCAAGGAGTAAGGTACTATTCAGCTTTCAGATTTCAATTTGCATGCTCCAATAACACTGCTGAATATGAAGCCTTGGTGCAAGGGATGCATTGGGCAATCAAAAAAAAATAAAGAACTTGCAAGTCTTTGGGGACAGTGAATTAATTGTAAATCAGGTCAAGGGACAACATGTTGCCAAAAATGATCTACTCAAAGCTACAAGAACAGGGGTGTGGGACCTCATGGAAGATTTTGAGGTCTTTGGCATCAAATCCATCCCTAGGAAAGAGAATCAAGCTGGCCGACAAAGCTTGCATAGAGGGGAAGCCTTTGACATTGTAGAAAACATTCAACAAGACAAGGTACACCAAACATCCACGTGATTGTGAGGCCTTCAAAGGCCGGATAACAATGTCAGCTGGCGGTATTTGAGAATGACCAGCAAATCATCCACTTCGCAAGAAGAAGCCGAGTTCTCGCTTAAGAATCAAGAAAAGTTGAACAACAATATGGTGACCAGTGATACAAATGAGAACCGACAAGTCGCCCAGGGACTTATCACTTTGGAGTCCATTTTTAACCCCAATGATTAGTTTAGAAAGGAGAAAGCAAACATTCAGGTCAAGAGAGAAGATTCGGTATCCATCTTGGTAGAAGAGAACAAGCCATTGCAAATTGGAAAGATGACAACTGAGCAAGAAAGGTGTGAGTTCATACAGCTATGTCAAGAATTCCCTGACGTGTTTGCTTGGAGCTATGAAGACTTGAAAGGTTTCAATCCCAACTTAGCTCAGCATACCATTGAATTGGATCCAAATACTAAGCCTGTCAGGCAGAAACAGAGACCAGTCAATCCACACATGGAGCCTCTCATGAGAAAAGAATTGGACAAGCTGATTGAGTCAAGAATCATATTCCCAATCAAGCATTCTAGTTGGGTTGCCAACTTAGTTCCAGTCAGAAAGAAGAGTGGAGAGATCAGATTGTGTGTTGACTTCAGAGATCTGAATAGAGCCTCTCTCAAGGACCATTATCCACTCCCTTCCATGGAGCAAATATTGCAGGTCGTAGCTGGTTCAGAAAGGTTTTCACTACTTGATGGTTACTCAGGCTTCAATCAGATTATGGTAAAGGAGGAAGACCAGTTCAAGACAGCCTTCACAACCAAATGGGGCACATATGCTTACAAGAAGATGCCATTTGGACTGTCGAACGCCGGAGCAACATTCCAATGAGCTATGGATATGGCATTCAAAGGCTTGATCAACAAGATAGTGCTGGTATACCTAGATGATATCACTGTCTTCTCAAAGAATGTCAGAGATCATCTCTTTCACCTTAGGCAAGTGTTTCAGAGGTGTAGAAAGTTCGAGTGTCCTTAAATCCTAAGAAGTGCATCTTTCTTGCACATGAAGGGAAGCTCCTTGGCCATATTGTCTCCAAGGAAGGATTAGCAATTGATCCAGAGAGGGTTGAAGCCATAAGAGCTCTACCATTGCCTAGCCACAAGAAAGCCCTTCAGAGTTTCCTGGGAAGGATAAACTTTGTTCGGAGGTTTGTCCTAGATTTTGCAGCCCTTGTCAAGCCCATCACCAAAATGTTAAAGAAAAGCATGGCTTTCAAATGGACGGCAGAAGGCAAGGAGAGTTTTGAAGCAATCAAAGAAGCCATCTCCGAGGCACCCACTCTCATCAACCCAGACTTTTCCAAGGATTTCATCCTCTATGCATTTGGAGGTGATGACACTATTTCTGCCATTCTGGTACAGCAGAACAAAGATAATGATGAACAGCCGATTGCCTTCTTCAGCCAGAGCCTTGATGACTGCGAAGTAAGGTACTCTTTTATAGAAAAGCATGTGCTTGCAGTAATCAGAAGCTTGAAGAAATTCAAGCATTTAGTCTCAAACAACAAGGTCCAGTTATTGGTCTCACATGCTGGGGTTAAGGACTTCCTCCTCAACAAGGATTTGAATGAGAAAAGGGCAGGATGGATCACCCGTGTCATGGAGTATGACATTGAGATCAAGATCACCAAGCTGGTAAGAGGCAAAGGTTTGTGTGAGCAGCTCGCTTCCAAACAACCAGACAACCCAGAAGATGAAGAAGACGCTGTCCTGCTATTACAAGATGATCAAAAACAGGAAAATGATGATGTGTCCACTCCCTGTTGGACTCAGAATATGATACATTTCCTACAGACGGGCATGTGCCCTCCAGAAATGAGCAAAGCAAAAAGAAGGTACTTCAGATTACAAGCAATTCCATATGTGCTTGTTGATGGTATTTTGTTTAAAAAAGACATCAACGGTGTTCTATTAAGATGCATTAGGACAGGTCAGGTTGAAAGGATCTTGCACGAGTTCCATGACGGGGAGGCAGGAGGCCATTTCACCCCATGAGTAACAGCTCTCAAAATCATGAAAGCTGGTTACTATTGGCCTACTGTATTCAATGATTGCTACTCATGGGTTAAGAAATGCGAGAAATGTGCATTATTCATAGGGAAAGGAAGGTTAGCAAAGACCGCCCTTCATCCAATTTCAGTAGATCATCCATTCATGCAATGGGGATTGGACTTCATTGGAGTCATCAATCCCAATTCGAGTCAAGGCCACAAGTGGATTCTTACAGCGACAGACTATTTCACCAAGTGGACCGAAGCAGTAGCGCTCAAAGAGGCAAGTGAGTCTAACATACTAGACTTTTATGAAGAAATAGCAACCAGGTTCGGTGTGCCGGCCACCATCATATCAGATAATGCATTAGCATTCATAGGTTCAAAAATTACAGAATGGGCTGTCAAGAATGGAATCTATTTGAGCACCTCTTCAAATTATTACCCGCAGGGTAATGGACAGGCAGAGTCCACAAACAAGAATTTGCTAAAAATCATCAGAAGGACTCTGGATGAAAATCAAAGAACATGGCATACAAGGCTAAAATCAGCGTTATGGGCTGACAGGATAACACCAAAGAGGTCTACAGGTAATTCTCCCTACAAGTTGGTCTATGGGAAGGAGGCAGTATTGCCTATATCATTAGAATTGCCAGCCTTGGAGCTCATGAAGCAGTTTGAGTTATCTGAGTTCGAACCAATGGAGGTCAGGTATGCAGAATTGATGGAATTAGAAGAAATCAGAGAACATGCAGTTCAGATGATTGAAAAGGATCAGGCCTTAGTAAAAAGATGGTTTGATAAGAGAGCAAGAGCAAGGACCTTCCAGGAAGGGGACCTAGTTCTGAAATGGGATGCAGATCGGGCAAAACCAGGAAGGCATTCCAAGTTTGATGCCATCTGGAGTGGTCCCTACATGGTCACGGGATGTAAAAATAGTAATGCCTTCCAATTGTCTGCATTGGATGGAAAGGAACTTCCGATTCCGGTTAACGGAATCTATCTTAAACATTGCTACTAAAAAGAAGGGGTTTGCCCTTGTAAATATTAGTTTAGATTTTTCTTAATTCCTCTAAGTGCGTATGCACATTGTCCTGTGGTAGTTAGGTTTCTATTTCCCTAAGTGCTTTGGCACAGGTTTTGCTGCTCTCAGGTTGTTTTTTTCAGTTCAGAGTGTTGCTGGAGAAGAAGTTGCAGTATCAGGCTCGTTTCAGGTCATTGCTTATGACTCTATGCCCAATGGATCGCTAAAAGGCCACTGATCTTCTACCTAGCAGGCAGGTGACCCCGCTGAGTCGTCAAAACTGTTGTCAAAATTTCACCCCCAGGGTAAATTTCGATAACATGCATCAGAGTTTTGCAGTTCCAGGCAAGTAGGTTGACCCAGAAAAAATTGTGAAAATCGGCTAAGTCCTAGTCCTTGAAAGCAATAGGGACGTGGGGATGAAGGCGCGGATCGCCGAAAAGCCTCTAAACAATCCAAAGGGCTTGGGACGCGGGACGCGTGGGACGCGGAAAGGCGGTTCGGCCGAAGGAAAGGAAAATCGAACTGTTTCTGGGACAGTTGGAACAAATAGACCCGAACCGGCCGGATCGGCCGAAATAAGCACAAACAGCCCGCTAAGCAAATGGGACATTTGGGCCGCGAGTACGCGAACCGGCCGAACCGGGCGAAAAAGGTCAAGGCAGCCCGAAACAGTTTGGGACATTTGGGACAAATGGACGTGAACCGGCCGGTTCGGCCGAAATCAGCACAAGGAGCACTGGGACATCTGGGACAAAGGGACGCATGGGACGCGGATCACCGAAGGAGCCGAAAGCCAATCAAGCAGCGCCACGTGTCATCGGCCGAATGAGGGACAAGGAAGCCCATTCCGGGTGGATCGAGGTTTATGTCCCAAACGGTTTGGAACATCCGGGACATAAAAACGTGAAGGGCGCGAAAGAGATGGCAGGGCCGAAAACCAATGAGAAGCTGCCACGTGTCCTCACAAGAGAAAGGTCCAAAAAGTCAAAGGGGTGAGTTTTCGAGCACTGATCCGAACCAATGGGATAGTGCCACGTGTCCCAACTAGGGCCCACAAGGAAATTTCAAAAGATAGCCCACCGAGAGGTGGAGGAGAGAGAGTTTCTCAGCGAATCAGAGCCTGCCACGTGTCGTCCAGGTGGCGAAGCGCGGGAAAATATTTCAAAATCCGTCTTGGTCTGTTCCGTGCCCTAAATCTTCAGATCGTCATATCTTTTGATCCAGAGCTCGGATTTGCACGTTCCTTATATCAACGGAAAGCTTGTGAGATTCTCTACATGATTCTAGGGTCAATATTACATTTTGGTGTAGTCTGGAGAGAGAAAGTTAAGAAACAGCTCTGACGCATGGTAATGCCAGAAGTGATGCTTCAACAACCAACTTTAATGCAGCAGAACAGATTCGCCGCCTTCATTAGGCAGCACCCGCCGTTTTGCCAGGATCCGCCGCTTCTGCCATGATGAGATGAATTGAATGCAACCTGGAGGTGGTTGGGGTAGTTTTGGTTTTCCCTTCTCTCTTTCCTCTCTCATTCTTTCTATATATTGTAAAGAGGAGCTTCTTTTCAAGGTCGAACATTTTCTGTTTTGCTCCTCCCTTCTTCTCCTATCAGGCGAATTTGTGGAGTTCGAACCTCTCATTTGAACTGTAATACGACTCTGCCTCTTGGCATTCTGCAGTGTATTGTATCAATCTTTGGAGCAAGTAATACATGTCTGTGGATGATTCTCAACCCTCTCTGTGTTCATCTTGCATCCTCCTGGTCTTTCACTACAAGTTTTGTTATCTGTGCATGATCTTATATCACATTTGAATGGTCTGTGTTCACTGGCAAAATAGGTGTTCTTCATTCCTTGGTGCATCACCTCTATTAGCTTAGATTTATTTTATGCATCTTCTTACCTTGTCTCCTTGGCAGATTAGATTAGTTTTTGAGAAAATCCTCTCGCATATTTCGTGTGCATCCGAAGAGAAATAGGAACCAGCCTTCTCTGGAGAATCCTTTCTCATTTTTCAAGTCCCACACTTGGAGAAAGGATTCAATGTTATGCAATCACACTGGATGCCAAAGTGATCAACCTAGAAACCTGATCTGCATCCAGGGGTGCTGTGATTTTGCATCAACAGTCCTCTCTCCTCCTTTTCTCATATATCCTATTTCTTCTACCTGATCATCTCTATAAATAAGTTTAACACCCACCGCCATGCCTTCCTAAAGTAGCAGATTGGTTGCTAAGTTTCAAGGTGGTCCTTAATAGAGAACTCTTCTTCCGATCCAAGCTCTCCACTTTCTATAATGATGTCTTCGAGATTGTTCCATGTGTGAAATATTCTTTTCTTGACCACTAAGTCACCAAGTCACCAGTCATCACCTTAACCACTCAAAGACACCTAGTCAGGTCATGCTTTTCCTTAAGTGCCTCTTGGAAAGACGAATATGACTAAGTCCTGAAATCCTTTTCTCTGCCTTGCACACATGTCGTGGTTTCTATTAAACCCTTCAAAACCCATGTCCCGTGTGATTTTCCCGGTAGGCCCATCCTCTTCATTGGTCCCATGCATGCATGTGCCCTTTGGGACCTAGTCGGTATTTTGAGGCCCAACATTGGATCTCTTTAGGTGATTTGGTTATCAATGCTCCAAACATTTTTTCAAATGGAAGAAGGAAGTACCACAAATAATGGATGATCAAATGGGCGGGGTTCATTTTAAGACCCCCTCCAAAAAATTATTATAGAATAGGTGGTGAATGTACCGAAAAATCTAATTGCATTATTGGTGAATCTTGGAAAGGAGGGTTTCGGGATGGTGGAGAATCCAAGTTTTTTAACTCTATTATCATTCATAGTAAGAATTAGTTGATGATGACAAAAACATTGAGTTGTCGTTTGGTAATGCTTATCGATTCTGTTACCATTACAAACTTTGTGTTGCTAGTCGGTAACATGTTTTGTAGTTGGCCGATAATAGAAAAAGGTTAGCATGTGACACATTTGTGGGCATTGTCACCCGATACCACATTTCTATTTCCGTCTAGTTTTTGTTCCAAGAGCTATTCATGTACAGGATATTTTACACCCTATCGACGACCTCTGCTCATTCATAATTCCGGTCAATAACAATTCAAGATATTGACATTGTTTGACAACACAAAGGGGTTTTCGGACATCATTTAGATGTGTTTTCACACATATCCTGTGATTTTTTCCACTCGGTAACATGCCCTTGTTACTAGATGTTCTTGACTCCATGTTCCCATCCTCAACTAATGGGCCCCTTCCTTGCCTATATATACCTATCCCCATTCTTTTTGTCTCATTTGCACTTACAAGTTTTTCTAGATTAGAGTTTTTCGGAGCGTACACCACTAACGGTCCTCGTCCTTTTCCAAGTATTAACCACATGTGACATGACTAGCTCTTCACGTCACAGGTACACTACCCTTTGCTGTATCTCGCCAACAAACCTTTTTTTTTCAAAATATCAAGATTCAAGAATCATCAATCATGGCACCAAGAAAAATTGATTAGCACTCCGTCCTTTGTTTACATAAACCTATTGTATCTGCAGTTACTACAACTACTAGAAGACCCAAAATTAAGAGTCAATCCGATTGGATTGGAAACTTAGGGTTCCATGGAATTCTTTACATGCCTTAGTATGAGATAAAACCAAATTGTTATACAATTTAATGCATTTGTATAATAGTTCTGATGGATCTTTCACAGTTTCATTACCATCACACCAATTTGTTGTCAGAATAACCCCGATGATATTCATCATCTAACAAGGCTACCTATCTGCATTACATGGAAAAGTGACAAAGAGCATGAGAATCTACAAGTGACTCTTCCATGTACCCGACCTCTCGAGGTCGTGCTATTGAGGTGAGGTTAATGATCGGTGGGGGTAGAATATGCGTTGGATCCAGACAAACTAGTTAGGGAGTCTAATGTCTTCGACACGCACTAATGGAATTTTTGAATCTAAGGCAAAGAAGGCCCTTCTAACTTGGACTGGTGTGATAGATCGATCAACAAGGATGACTGCTCGAAGGCTCCAATCAATATCGAGCTCTGGCGTGATTCGATCTATGGGTTGCGGAATACGTGGAAAATGACCTGGGATAGTTTCGTGTATGTCTCCTGATAAGGTCATATGGTGGATGGTGAATATAATTGACTTTTATGGACGATTTTCTGGCCTAGTCCAGAACTCTCTAGCTTCGTTAGCCGCTATATTCAGTAAGGACAATTGTTCGATGATGATGGGTGGAAGTGGAGTGGACTGAAATACTAGTGTGCGTAGGCCAGTGTCTATATCTAACTCTCTTATGGATTCGTTGGGCTGTGGGATTTGTGGGTCACAACCATAGACTCTTAGTTGTTGCGGTCCTGTTATGGTCATACGCGAGATCAAGTCCTAATCCCTAGTATCCAGTAATCGTACGCTTTCTCAGCTTCTATATTTAGAACCAACAATTGTGCAATCTTCTCAGAATACCTCACAGGCATTCTCGCAACCTGGATTCTTAAGCTAGTATCTATATCCACGAGTGTGTCTCCGATTAATCCTTTGTGGAACTAAAGGATCGCACCCGAATGTTTGTTCTCTTTCAAACCCTTCTACAGTCATGTGGATGATTTTCTAGGGTAATCTGTAGTTTGGCTGACTTGACCAAAATGCATATGCCTGGTCGTCCTCTATGTTTAATCCTCTTAACTGAGAACCGATCGATTTAGAATGCTGTGGTTGCTCAAAGATACTTGTATTACGATATTTTGGTCTATGTCAACTATTCTTTGTGACGAGGTTTGGTTGAGGCACGATTGGCTCGAATATATATTCCCTGGCTCTTGAGGTCCCGTGATTGTCATACGAAACAAAATGCAAATCTAACTGCATGAAATAAATCTAACATATATAACTTTTTATTCTTCTAAGAAATCTTTTGACAATTTTAAGGCAAAAGCAAACTATTTTAAGCGTATCTAGAAATAATAATTGAATAACAATTTAAAACAGACAAGATAACCGAGTGTAGTTATTTGCCTGTGCGATTTGTAGAATTATTCTAAATAAGTAAAATAGCTCGTCTAATCTATCTGCAAGATTCTCGATCCTACCTCAGAAGTGAGGAGTGAATCATAGTTTCTCAGAAACTATCAATCCTCACAGCTTCCCTGGCAATATCGAGAATAGATTTTACTGAAATGAAGCAATTTATCTACTCTATTTGATAAGATTCCAACTAGAACTTTGAAATTTAAACCTGGATTCCACGACAGTGGCGAATCCGATAGTGTGTGTGATCTCGTCCCCACATCGCATGGTCTCCTCGTTCTTTCGTGTTCACGTGGATCCGAAAAGCGTGTAATGCTAAAGCACTTCGATAGGAGTAGAATTTGGAACAAGGACAGCTTAGAATGCAGACCGAAAATGTGAGTAGGAGAGGGATAGCGCAAGAGTACAGAGCTTGGCTTATGCGATTCCTAGCGGGATTTTACTTTTTCCTTAAAATCAGTCATGCAACATGAAGTGACCGTAACTCAGTAACTTATCCTATACGAAGAGCAAAACCTGCAACTTTAATGGCTTCCTAAGCTACTTTCTGTTCCAATGGATTGGATAAAATAAAGACACTGCTTGCACAAGTTGGATATGTGGCTTACCAACAGCTGAATAAAGCTAACCAGGCATATAATGAATTGAACTAAGAACTCCAAGACACGATGAAAGCAAATCTACAGCAAAGAGAAATTCAGAGGCAAGCTTCTAACTGGATTTGGATGAGATAACAACACTGCCTGCACAAGATGGGTCTGTGGCTTACCAACAGCTGAGCAATTTAACAAAAGATGCAAGTGAATTCAAGCTATGGCTTCTAAACAAGCTAACTAACTAAAACACTAAAATGAGGGAATGAGAGCAAAGATCAAACTTCAAAATCCAGCCAAGCTTCAGACCAAAAACTCCAGACCATTTGCATGTGCACAAACCATGCATTTATAGGAATTCAATCACCCAAGAACCAAAACCAAATTGAACTCCTAAACAATAAACAAAGGAAAAACACTATTCCAGGGGACCAAAAACATAAATGCATGCTCAAGTCGGCAAGGAAAAGCTGGTGAATCGTGATATTTCACGCGAGTCGCATCAAAGAACGTTACGAAAATGCACACAGGACCATCGCTCGAAAATTCTAGCGCTTTTGATTATAGGACCGCCGCCACTGTAGGGTGGCGGTTTCATCAAGATAAAAAGGGGCAAGGAAAGAAGGAAAAAGGGGAAAACAAAGGGCGCGGGGGCTAAGCGGGGCATGCGAGATGTTAATGCATACTCCGGGCTTTTTCGCATCCCGAACACCTTGCGAAGAGACCTGTATCATCATTGGGGCACTTGTTACACTGTTCCGCGTCTGACAAGACTTACAATTTTGGTTACGTACACTACCCCATCAAAACACATTGCATGTATCCATTAAAAACATTCTACCTAATGAGGAAAATAAATTTTTAGAGTCTCATTACAAGCTTTCTATTGATGTTGAGGTTAATAATCCCTCCAAAAGAGGGATTAACACATAATCAATCAAAGACCCCTTTCTCCTAGCCATGGTGGAATTTTTCCAGGCCCGCATCATTTTATAGGGAAGATACACTGACTTTCCTCAATGGCAAGTGTAATACCTTCTTGAAACCCTTTCCAATGTTAAATTTTATTGGTTTATATATCTTTCAACAAGGATTCACTCTGACCTTGACAAATCCATTGTGAATCCTAGTGCAATTATTTCTTCTTCTTTTTTTATTCTTGTTTTCTATTATGAGGGTTTTCATGTATTGAAATCAACATCTATTCCAACTACTCTACATGAGAAGATGGATAAATATGCAATGTCTATAGACCGATAATTGGTGAGTAATTTTTTAAAAGCATTCTATCTTGATTCTTTTCAGGAAAAAATAATCAATTTTAAATCAATTTTGAAAAACATATAATCTATTTTCAACAGGTCAAAGTAGGCAAAACAATGGCTCAACATGTTACAACAATTCACACTCATAACCCTACTAAGCTCGAGGGGTTTAGTGAGAATGTTGTGGTTGATCTCACCATGACCGATGACTTTATGGTTGTCATTAACACCCAACAACCTAGAAGTAGAAGAAAACAGATGCACAGTTCTTTTGAATCGTCCCACAACCAAGACAAAACATAGAATAAGGCCAATCTAGGTTTTAATTAATCCATAATTGACAATCGTGTTAATTTTGATTAAAAAAATTTATAGACTAATGATAATTTGAGTCTTGACAATGACATGTGCCATTTTTCTAATGTGCATCATTATGCCCACATCATCCGGACACATGGTGTAGACTACTACATTACTACTTACATTCATGAGCAATAGGAGATTTAGTCTCCACAAGTTCTTTTCCCTTCAAGTTCATGTATGAATAAATCATAGATTTAAATTTTATTTATATTAGTCTTTCTTTTAGGAAATTTTCATTAAATTTAATTGATTTCCTTTAAAATCACGGATTACTGCAATGCCACCATCCACCTTCCATCCAATACCACAATGCTGTGATTATGGACAACAACATTCACAACGTAGGAAATATATATTGATTTCATTATTTTTAAGTGATTAGTGTTCTCTTGTTTGACTTCGTAAATACATCATATTGATATTGTTAAATTATTGATGCTCATAGAATTTTTACAACCTCAATCTCATTTTTAGGTGGCCACCCCACTACTTAATGCTTAAGGAGTACATCACACCCACATCCCCTTTCACCTCATGTTTGGGGAAAGATGATAATGTTCCCTAGAGTGAGCAAAGTTGATGCACAATTATACAAAGTAAGAGTTCCCCAACTTTTCATTGGGTGGTGTGCAGAGTGCCAAAGGAACTTCTATTTTAAATAATATAGATATGGATGAGGAGTATATTGGTGTGAAAAATTTTATGACATTGAAACAACAAGGAAACATAACAAAGATCATATTCAATCTACACGTAAAGATCTTTCGTGCCACAACATCAATCCACTTCATATCCTCCTTCCCCAATTGCAGAGGAAAATTTGGATGATGATGGGAAAACAAGATTTTTCGGTTGACATTATTGTGGTTGATAATGTTATAGCCCTTGTGATGGAAAGTTTTAATCTCGTTATTAAGGAACTGAGGATATGGGAGATCAAAGTGAAATCTCTTATCAAATAAATTAATGAAAGATATCATAATTTTTCAAACAGAGATTTTTTTTTCATTGATTAAAAATGAATTGGTGATAATTGATGCTTTACTTTCTCAACCACAATCTGGAAATTTGTCACCAAAAATATTTACAATAGTGATAATTTTTTTAACTATAATGCTTAACAGATTGGTGAATTTGAACGCCAAGGTGTAATCTTATTACAATAAGTGGAATAGAGACAAGAAACTTGTCACTATTGCAAATGTTGAGAAAGACTTGGCCTTGGTAAGTACTTAATATTTTGAAGATTATATTTTATGTTGTTATACTATATAGTTTATCTACTTTCTAACTATGGGTTTTTAAGTGTAGTCAAAATACCAAACATTGAAGACTGAAGTGCAGGTGTTGGATGAGCACCTAAAAAAGTGAGAGAAAGTGTTTGTGGTGCAATTGCCTTCAAAGAGAAACTTGTTTTGTTAAATAAGTAGAACAATACATTGTGAAAGATTATAAAGGAGCATGGACTGGATCATGATATTCTATTGAAGAAAAAAATGATGAGGATCCTAATCTCCTTTCAATAGGAGATGTAGCTAGCAAAGATAGAAAAAATATAGAAAATATTAATGCAACTGCAAAATAATTAGTTGATTTTGGTGTTATAAAAGATAGTTCAAATGTTGATGTAATAGAAGTTGTTCAAGGACAAGGATCCAAATGAAGTAAAACTATTGATGTAAATCATTGTATTTTTCAAATGAAAACATTATCTTGATGTCAATCATTGTATTTGTCTCATGTCTGTTGTCTTATGAAAACATTATCTTTCTTTCAAGCTTGAGTTGATGAATAGTAATACATGGATTTACATTGTACAATTTAGTTTCAAACATGTATGAACTCAATATTGAAAACATGGATGTACAATGTACATTTTGCTTTTGAATCTTGATAGTTGATTCTTCATGTATAGATAGATTTTGATTATAATTATAGTGTATTTTCAAATCTGTTGAATTAAATACAGAAAACATTATCTCTAGACTCCTATGTTTTTAATTAATCCCCAGAATCTTGATGGGATATATGGATTATAATATATTTTCGAACACATGTGGATTCGATATTGAGAAATCAAAGATTGAACATACTTTCCTAGTAATGTAATTAAATTTAATTACATCATCCAATTTGCAGTTTACACAACTAGTTACTATATGTTATTTCCAAACATTATAAAAACATAGAAGTGATTTAAAATTTCCAAGCATTATATACAAAATATATGTAAATGAAAAATAACTAAATCAAAATGACGAGTCACAATATATATATTTCATAAAATGAAAATGTTCAATTGTCTGGTAACTGAAACAACCCTATCCTGAATGGTCCTTCATCACTTATTTTATCTTTTACACTTGTTGGTCCGCTAGAGTCCAAGTCAATTTCACCATAATATGAGTCTCCATTGGTTTCTATTTGATTAACAACTCTTTACTATGTAAGGGATGTCCAAGTAGCTAATGCTCTTTCATATGGAAATGTGTCCACTCCATATCTTGAAACATACAGTCTCAAACAAGTTTCCAATTTTTTTCCAATCTATTGCGAAGTTTTGATTTAACAAATGTTAATGCGTTGAAAACCCTTTCATCTTCAACTAACCCCATAATCATTATCTGTATGAGTTCATATAGTTTTAAGTATTCACTTATAGTTTCCCTCATAATGCTATTGTGATACAACTTTCTCCACAATAGTATGATAACTCCCTTTTCTGTTAGTTTAGTAAGAGTCTTATATTGATCACTTATTATCAAGGAAAAATGTGTCGACTATGATATGAATAATTTTATCTTCAATATACCATTCAATTCTCATCCATTAATATCTAAATATTTGCAAAACTGATCCATTAGTCTACACATGTATTTTGTAAAAGTTGAGTTGTTTTTTCTTCACCGCTTGTTGGATTCCAAAAATTAGGATTTACAACTCCCATGACCTCAAGTAGAACACTATTCTTAAATTTTTCTCTGATATCATAATATAAATTTGAATAAATTGCATGTTTCATAAATTGTAGAGGAATTAGAAGTGGAATGTAACGGTAGCCATTGCGTAATAAATGTAAAAGGTGGAGAGGTAAAATCTCAATTAATTTTTGGAAAAGTATAATAGAAGTAAAAGAATTCATTTAAACCACCTTGCATTTGAATTTTTCTATCTCTCAGGGAATAAAACTCGGAAAAAATACAAAGTACGCCAAATTTGAGTTGGAAACCAATTTTGGAAGCTTAAGCTATTAAAAACTTTAGAAAATGCGCAAGAAGGAGAGTAAGGAAATATTATTGTTTTCGGTTGCAAAATACTCATTTGCCATTAAATTAGAGGTTAAGTTCTTCCCGTCAAAAATGAAGGAAAAATGAATAGTTAGTGAGGCATAAGAAAAACACCCATGGTAGAGGATGAAACAACAAAAAAGGAGGAAGTAGATGGTGAAGGTTTGTGAAATGAAGGGTTACGAGTAGACACTTCTTCAACAAGAAATAGAAATATACAAGCACACAAAATAACATCGACCAAAAAGGTGAAATAGAATCATAATATCTCGGCTTAGTCTCTAATGTATTTTTGGATATGCAATACCTTACAATGGTCTTACGAAGAAGATCAAGCACCCATAGTGACCTCATGTAAAGTCACAAATTATTATAATCACGAGTCAATTATTAAATAAATGCTAGGAAAGGACTACATGGTGTAAACAAATAGGAAGACCCGTGAGGAAGGTATAATTTTTATGACACCATGAAACATGTGTTGCAAGATGTGGAGATATTGCACCTTTTTAATTTTCCTTATCTTGTCAAATTGGTGGATTTGGTCTATTTTCTCATCTCATGCATCCTTAAGAGTTAATTTTATTTTCTAAGCTAGAGAATGAGGATTACCCCTTATATATCAATAATGTAGATGGTTTAGTGGTCTCAAGTGAAGACCATCATTTGGATCTTAGTGAGAATGATGAGATCAAGAAGATTGCACATGAGCTAAAATACAAAAAGGGAGGGCACATCTTCCCAATTGTTATTGAGAATCCTATATAAAGGGTGGTTATGTTCCTTTTTGGTAGGAATTTGGATGGCTTAGAGAGGTGGGTAGAGATGATAAGAAGTTTCTTCACATAGCACCTAAAGGGCCAAAGGAACACGCCACAACATTTATTAGTACATTGTTGAGTACATAATTGAGGAAGCGAAGATAACACACACTTATGGTGGAAATTATATCTAGGGTGATCCTCATATTGCTTGTTTTCAATGAAATTGGTGTGTTGGAGGGTGATGGAGAAATAAAGTGGGAGTTCTCGATAGAAAAAAATTCCCTTGTTGAGATCTACAAAGATCATACTTTCCTTACAACTTTAACAAACCCATATAAAGATAAATTAGATAACTAGCTGAGGCACTTAAAGGTAGACTTTGAAGACGAGTTGTATATCCCAAGAATCCTCCTATATCTAGTTAAGGATCAATCCAAATTCATTATAATGTAACATTATTTTCTTGTGCCAAGTTTGTTGAATGATAAGAGCATGTCCTCCTAGCTAAAACTCCTTGTGGGTTTACAAGAAACTATTTCATAGATTTGGGGAACCGGATAGCCAATGTTATTAAAGTGATAATTAAGGTAGACTGTGTTGATGCATACATTCACCTATTACACACCATATATGCCTACCCTAAGAAGAGTAACTATGTAGAAAGGTAGGAATCAAACTATGTGACAATGCTCATAGAAAATAATGGTGGATAAGGAATCTTGTATATTATTCTACTTTTTAAATCCCCAAAAGAAGGTTAATGGTTGAGAGTAGCACACCAAAGAATATGAAATGTTGTATACTCCAAATAAGGGGAACATAAAGTAAAAATATTCAAAGAAGAAGGAAATACAAATGCATATTAATTTTAGGATCCCTTAGGAGATGAAGAAGAGGAGGACTTTGATGTAGAACCTTTGGTAATGTGGAAAAGGTGGAAACTACAAAAGATAATTTATGATGCGAGAACCTTCACACACATGTATGTATAAACATATGAAATGCTATTCGTATCTAACTCATAACAACCAATTGATGATGAAAAAATGGTTTACTTTTCTCTTATTTAGGGAGAAGAGGAGAATTCAATGCAAAGGAAAACAATAACAACGTGGTAAAGAACCTGGTCATGAGGATACTTGAGTTCGATAATGGGAAAGATGAAGAAAAAACTAACAATACCCTACTTTGTGTAAAGACCCCTAAAGAACACCCCACGAGTGATGTAGTGGAAGGTTTATTGTAACCATGAACACATGCTACTTACGTAAGGAAAATATCACCATTGAAGGGAAATCCCAAGGTCATAGACTTAGAGGAAGAAGAAGAGGATAAAGTTGAGATAGGTAGGAGAAGTGTGATTAAGCTAAATGTGAAATTATATTCTTAATTTGAATGTTATTGTAGCATTAAATAAATAATAATGAAGTATATAAATAAACCCAAACAAGAAAAAGCAATAAATTATGAAAACCTATTTCTGCAATGAGTATAAAGAGGTACTTAGCTTATTCGCAATAAAATCTGGAGTGTATTGAAGTGTTTACAAGGTGAATCAAGGGTAAGAATGCCACACAAAGACCCATAAAAATTTATATATGGAGGAGTAGGCTAGACAAGGGCACCCATAAGGAGTAGAAGCACCCAAAGGCGCTACAACCGGAAATAGGCACTGTGTTTGCGAAAATGCTCGGAAACTCAAATTTTTCAGCGTCACATGTTGTTTGTTTTTGTTCACTTTTGGTCGCTATGAGGTTGCACCAATATTACCAAGGTCATTGGAAACCTATAATGAAATGTGAACCTGCAAAACCCTCAAATAGACATCAAATCCTAAAAATAAAGATACAGAATGAGGGGTCAGACTATCCTTAGATGTTACAATGGTGAACTTACAACTAAGTATTACACTACATCTCAAACCCAATATAGTTCTATGTGTGTGTGTAGAATTGTGCCCTAGGTGGCTCTTGTGCATGTCACACTTGATAACAAGCAAATAGCTAGATGTAAAGAAATGTAGTAAATGTGTGCGTGGAATAAAATGAACTCCCTCTTATGAAGTGTATGTAGAAAACCAACCCTTGTCCTTTATGATGGATGCTAGAATGGATTTTTTGATGCTCTTGAATAGCCTTTTGATGCAACCTTAGGTAGTGATATCTAATGCTTAGTGTTTGATCCCTTATTATGATCACATAACTTTATATTTATATCATTCCCTTGCTTGAATTTTGTAATTAACCTTGAAAAGGTTGACTACCAAAAAGAGAAGATTATCAAATGGCTAGAAAGGACTCAAAATATTTGAACAAAGTATAAAGGAGTCGGGGCGCCCGAGAGGGGATGAGGGCGCTGCGCTGGCATCCCGGTTGGGTCTGGTGTCTAGGATGATAAATGTTTATGTAGAAAATAGTAGAATGAGCAAGTAAGGTTGTAAGACCAAACATGGCAACAAAAATCAAAGAAAGGTGGCCAAAGACATGGGTTAATTAGTACTTTTCTTAGGAATCATATGAATAGTATTATGCAATCAGGACTAGATAAATACCCAAAGTGCGTGATTTTGTGTCTACATTTTCCCCACTTTATGTTGGTGAGTGAAAAGCTTGGTAACATAAAGTATATATAGATGCGTACCTAATAACCATGTAGATTGATGTAGAAAGGGCATGTTGAGGGACAAGAAAAGTGTGGATTGATAAAAGTGTGAAGTGTGGATGTTAAGGAGGAAAAAGTGCAAAAGGTGATGATAAAAATGAACCTAAGTCGAAAGCACACGTGTAGATGTTATGATGTACTTGTTGATGTCGATGTTGTGAAGTGACTACCGCTTCCCATATAGATAGACATGCAAAAGAGAATAATGAACAAGTAGTCAAATATGCATGTATATGATTGAAATGTGTAAAAATTATGTAAGGAAAGTGTGTAAAATATGAAAAATGTGAAAAGGGAACATGTACACCTGATTCGTGATGAGGAAAAGAGTGTAGAAAGGATCATAGAAGATTGAGTTTTTAGGAAATCTCATGCCAATTGCATCGGCCACGAGTTTTTGGGGTGATCTCATGCCAAGTCATGGAAAAAGTGTAGCGAGATTTTTTTTGTGTTATCCTCCAACATTTAACCACTTCCCACAATTTAGAACACCACTATAGATAGTGTGTAAAATTTGAACAATTCAAACTAAAGAAAAAGTGTGTAGTGCATGCATGCTGAAATGCTAAGGATTGTGTGCCCCGTAAAAGTTTCTGTGTGAAGTTCTGAGACTGTGTGTTGATCTACCAAATGTTGTGTAATTTCCCCTATATATAGGCATCTAGGAAGGGATCTTGTAATTGTGTTGTGCTAAGGACCTAAGTCTGATTCCAAGTCATAAAAATGAAGATATTGTTGTAATGTACTATGTTGTGTAATGATTTTTGTAGATAAAAAATTATGCACTTTAGACATTATTTAGCCCGATCTTATACTACTATTTAGAAGGTTCTCAAGTGAATAAAGTACTAATTAATCCCACATTTTGGCCATCTTTATTTTATATTTTATTTCATAGTTCCCGTGTATTTTCTAGCACTTATTCGTCCATTTCGCAACTGCCCCATCATTCTAGCCCAAAATTGGGGCATCCCATCTGTAGTGGGGTGCCCCGATCCCACTCTAGGCACCCCAATCTATGCACATCCTTTCCCACTTCTTTTTTGGGCCTTTCTAGCTATTTTTCATCCTTATCCTTTTCCCAGTTGGCCTTGTCGGGATTAATTATGAAATTAATCTTAAGAGCCCTATAAATATAAAGTTATAAGACCATAATGGGGGTCTTAACATCACATAATACTATCAATGATCCGTAAACTTCTACTTTGAAACTCTATGAAATCACACAATTATGTGGTTCTAATTTCAACTTTGGAAAATGATTGATTGAAGATTAGAGATTTAGTGAGTCGATTATCTAGTGCTATGGAAAGAAATTGCAAAGAGTAGGAAAGAATTCAAACTCCAAACACCAAATTTTATCCTGAAATCCCCAATGGAGGAAAACCACTGGGAAGGGAAAAATGCTCTTTCTTCCCACTTTTATTGGTCAACTATAGATAATTATAGGTTACAAGAAGTAGAAAATGGAGACAAAAATGTAAACCTCTCCCTTCTTATGCTTTCTTTCTCTGTTTCTACACCTTTCTCCTATAATTCCACTCCAGCATTGAATATCTTTCTCACTTGCTCTCATATAATTAATACTTTTCTTCTTGATCTCTCTCGGATCTTCGAATGATCAATTCTCTTTCTCCTCCTTATATTTATAACCTTCTCCCATGTCCCCCATGCACTAGAGAATGGGAAAGGTTAGGGAGGGAAGAGACACAATTGGGTGCTTCAAATTCATGTCCATTTGTGCTCCATTTCTCTTTTTGTTTGAAAGTGTCAGGACCACCACCTGCATGAGCGGCGGTTTTGTCCAAAACCTTCGTTTACCTCATTTTCCTTCATTTTCTTCAATTCTCCTTCTTGGTGCTGATGGAACTAATGAAGTGGTGTGTTTTTTTGGATCCCTATGGATCATACCTCCCCTGCTTAAGAGGCTTTTGGTCCCAAAAAGTTTAGTGGGGAGTGGTACAGAATCAACTCCCTCTCTTGCTCCTTTGAGTACCATTGGGTATGCCTTGGTGTCTTCTCTTGTCCAACTTGCCAAGACTCCTGTGGATCTCTGGTTTTCTACTCCAGTGCTACATCCTCCTTTGAGTTACCTTAAGTACAATCCTCTTTAGAAGGAAACTTCTGTATGTTTCCTTATTTATCATGCATAGATGGATTTAATAGGTGCGAGCTCTTGCGAACTTGCTATCACGCGCATTTTCGGATCTCCGGTTCGCTACTCCATGACTAAACCACTAATGTTCTTTATATCTCCTCTTCTCCTTGCTGCCCTACGGTCAGGTCCAATGAATCCATAGGTAGATATAGAGACTTCACATAGAAGAATTTTTTTACTCCTTGAATGAGCAGCTCCTGTGGTGGCTTCTTATGTAAAAATGACAAGTGTTATCCAAAATATCCATGATCTCAAGTCCATTTTTCTCACAAGGTAAAAATTCTTCACCTTTGGACCTGGTCATTGTCATACAAATCACAAGAAAGAATTGAATACCACAATTATGGATATATAATCATATTTGATACCAAAATGATCCGTAAACTTCTACTTTTGAACTCTACGAAATCACACAATTATGTTGTTTTACTTTCAGCTTTGGAAAATGACAGATTGATTGAAGATTAGATATTTGCTTCCCACTTTTATTGGTCAACTATAGAAAATTACAGGTTACAAGAAGTAGGAAATGGAGAAAACAATGTAAACCTCTCCCTTCCTATGTTTTCTTTCTCTGTTTCTACACCTTGCTCCTACAATTCCACTCCCACACTGAAGATCTTGCTCACTTGCTCTCATATAATTAATAATTTTCTTCTTGATCTCTCTAGATCTTTAAATGATCAATTCTCTTACTCCTCATTGTATTTTTATCCTTCTCCCATGTCCTCCCTTGCATTGGAGAATGGGAAATGTCAGGGAGGGAAGAGACGAAGTCGAGCACTTCAACTTTTCGTCCATTCGTGCTCTATTTATCTTTTCATTTGAAAGTATCAAAACCACCACCCTACATGGATCGGTAGTTTTAGGACCACCACTTTGGCTAGGCGGTGGTTACAGGGACCGCTGCCACTGTATGGTAGTGGTTACTGCGCAAATCTGCGTGCATAGAGCGGTGGTTTTTTCCAGAACCTCCGTTTACCTCATTTTCTTCAATTCTCCTTCTTAGTGTTGATGGAACTGATGAAGTGGTGTGTTTTTCTCGATCCTTATGGATTAATCACTCCATCTAGAGTTGTATCCATTACATCACTTTCAGCCACATAGTGTCAAGCATCAAGGCTAGGAGATCTACATCACACACACTGCATAGGGGTAGGGACTTTATTCTATTCCATGCACATATGCTATTTACATTTTTATAGTCACTATTGCTCGCTACTTCACAAAGTGTGAATGACATGAGATCACCTAGGAAAGACATGCACACACTCACTAGAATTACATCTGTTTCTTCAAATGTACTACAACACTCGGTGATAAGACCACTAGTTTGGAGGTTGAGGCCATCTGACCCATTCATTTGCATCTTTATTTTTCTAGGGTTTTGATACTTCCTTTTATATTGGAGGTCATCATACAACTCATCCAGAAAATCTAGTGTGACAAACAGATAGGGTTCCGAACCAAGTTGCAACCATACCGGATTCAGTTTATGATGTTTTACACAAATCAGAGCACCCAAACTATAGACTAGGGCACCCGTGTACCTTCCCAAGTGCCCTAGTTAGTTCAGACTTGGTCTTCATAGGACTTATGAGTTGTCGTTTGCACTTCTAGATTTTATTTCAATATCTACGACACCGTGCGGCATGTTTGGCTCACTTGTAATCAGCTACATCATCTTTCCTACTTTACTTACACATTTAGGGTTTCATTTCACTTAGAGTAATTAATTACATTTATTCTATATTGTTTTAGTTCTTTTATTACAATGTTTTAGTCCTCCTAATTAGATTAACTAGGGTTATTATTTACTAACATATAGTTAAAATTTAGTTAATCAATTATACACAATTGTATGGGGTGATTGATTCACCCAAATTATTATCCCTTCATTTGGGGTGCATACGGCATCGCTAAATAAGTATGCAACCCAAAAGAGGATCGACCATTGTCTTGAAATTATGCCTTGCGAGGAAGGGAATGCACTTAGTAGAAACCAAGGCACATGCAAATAAAATGGATATGAGATAAGTTTTAGTACAAGCAAAGACAAACACACATGTATAAGAAAAGATGTAAGGTAATAATAAAATGTGTACGCTAAGACGCAAGAATACAATGTAAACACGTAAGAAGACAATGTATACCATGGAAAATAGGTTACAAAATTGGGACACCACTCATGATGTTGTAAGATAATCAAGTCTAGTGAATCCTAAAACAAACATTGTGCAC
Source organism: Taxus wallichiana var. yunnanensis (assembly GCA_018340775.1). Lineage (NCBI taxonomy): Eukaryota > Viridiplantae > Streptophyta > Pinopsida > Cupressales > Taxaceae > Taxus > Taxus wallichiana. The sequence continues at coordinate 27,828,097 of CM031235.1, forward strand.
ACAAGACAAAGGGAAAATCCCATGCAAATAGTGGTAAACAATGATAAGTAAGAACAATCAATGTAATGAAAAAACCATGGTGGCAAATAGACCTACAAAAAAATGTTACACATGAAGCACCCATAACATGTTAGAAAGATAAAAATTATGTCAAAACATGTATAATTTAATAAAGTAGTGTGTTATGAAACAAAATGAAACAATAACACTTGTAGTGTACAAAAGTGGATGCCCCAGGAGCCTTTATGGGACTGGTAATAGGTACTATGTCAAGCATCCATGTTATATGTAATAGAGTTGTATAATTTACTATCACAACTAGAAAGGCCACTAAACGTGCATGTGTGTATGATAAAGATAATGACATATAAGATATCTATCATTTGTAAAAGAGTGTACATGTAAAAAAAAATGTAAGTAAGACTAAGTGTAACCAAGATATGCAATATATTGTGGAGCGTAGATGGAATTGAATGCAGAGTGAATGATAGAAGCAATGTGCCCCCCGAGTGAATGTGTATGTATGAGATGAAGTTCATTTATTTATGCCCCCTCAGTGGTCAAGAATGAACTGTAAATGAGAGTGCATCATCGAGAAATGGTTTGAGTGTGAAACAAAAAAATATGTGTTCATCAAAATGTAAAGTGTAGAGTGTAAACGCGTGAGTGAGTTGATTAAACATGTGAGCATAATGAGGACCATTTGAGATGTATACCCTCAACAATCAGTATGGACCATGTAACTAGATTGTATCATAGGGTAATGATCAACGTATAGAAGTGGTTGTCAAAAATATATATCGTGAATGTGTAGAGTTGATGTTGCAAGAAGGAGATGAATATGTGAGATGCGAAGTGTGTAATGTGATGTGTAGGATGTATTATGTAGTTTGTATTGTGCGAGGTTCATGTATATAGGATTCCCTCAATAATTAAGTGTAAACCATATCATGAGAGTGTGTCATTGGGAAATGGTGACACTTTCATTTATCAAGATGTACGTAGCGTATGTGATAGACTAGATGCAGGTGAGGAGAATAAGGCATTTGTTGATGCGAGGTGGGGGAGGAAATAAATTTGATGCCCCTAAAATGTGTGATAGTGAGAGTGATCAAGTAATGTCATAAAAAGGTCATCATTTTCATAATCGAAACCAACTAGTGAAGGATCTGAGACTTGATAAGCAATAGTGTCAGGTTGGTCTTGTAAAGCACTAGTGAGGTGTAAATTATGCACACCCATAGTGTATTCTTCATCGATGAATGGAGGTAGTAGACACCCATGGACATACCAATGAGTGAGTTTTGGTGAATATCCTAGGAATGAGTCATTGCAAATGAAGACACGACCAAATGGCATTGGAAACAATATATAAGTGTGATCGGGATCTAACGTGCCCCGATGTAATCAAGCCAATATTGACCAAGTGTAAGCGAGAGAAGTGTGACAAGCACGTGTAAGAAATACAATGAGATAGAAAACATGAAGACCATAAGCAACAATAATGGAGATAGATCCATAATAGATATGGGATTCATGAGATTCAATGAAATGTCATCGAAAAAAAATCCTAGCCTAGCCAATCCATCATGCGTGCATATAGATTCAGATATAGTAGGATCAAATGGAATATGTTCCCAATAAGAGTCATTCATGAAAATTGTGCATGTAAATGGAGGGCATGCTAATGGAGATTTCTCATGTGAAGGTGTAAGGGATGGATCGACGTCCATGGACTAGACATGCCCCTAATAAAGAATCATAACATTAGTAGTAACAAGTGGAGGCGATGGTGTAGATGAGACAATATCTATCACACAAACACCACCTTCAATCATTGGTAAATGAGGCGAGTATCCATAGGTTTTGGTTCATCAGTAGTATCAGTTCTTGGAGTAGGAAGTGTTTTATTTGGATTAAGTTCGTGATATTTGTATGGATGTTGGTCATGTGAAACGGTATACTCTATGCCCTCATGTATGAATTTAACACAATGATGTATGGTAAAGGGAACCACGTGCATGACATGAAGCCATGGCCTACCAAGTAAATAGTTGTATTAAACAAGGAAGTAAATTACAAATAAAATCATGTTAAGAGTTTTGGTCCAACCATATTAGGTAAAGTAATGTGACCTAAGCATGGACGAACAAAGCCATCATATGCATGAAGAGAAAGACATGATGGACTAACATTAGCAGCCAAAAGACCAATATTTTCAAGGAATGACATAGGAAAAATATTGAGTTCAGATCCATTATCAATTAAAGTACGCTTGACACCCACATTGTAAATGTGAATCATGATATGCAAGGGTGGATCATTGTCAAAAATAGTAAGATCAACATTAGGATTAGATGGGAAAGCAATATGTTGGGAAAATTCATTGATTTTTTTATATACTTTGAATTTGGATGCATATTAGTAGGAATGCGAGTGGTAGCAAGGATATTTTTGACTCTATCTCTTAATTTAGGATTGATAAGTAAGAAGTCATTAATTGAGATACTCATGATGATACACAAGGGGTTCACTTAGTAAAACTATGGTATAGCATGTGCGTTCAAAGGGTATTAAAGAATAACCTTAATTATAGTTTTTACCTCTAATTATTCAATTGATAATACCCCCTCCTGTTATATTATTAGAATGAAAATACCCCTATTTTTTCCATGTACCTTACTTACCCATTTTTCAATTACAATTTTATTTACCCCTTTTATTTCTACCCTAATATATTAAACAAAAAAACATATTATATTTCTCACTCAAATTTTTTTAATATGCATTTCCTCTCGAAATATAGTTTGAAGTCATTGAATACCTATTACAAATCACCCAATAAATGCTAAGCTTTAATCATTTATCAATAGTTCTTTAAATAATTAAGATGGTTAAATAATATCACTTGTGTTGAAAAGCATACTCAATCCTAGTTTTCTACCATCTTATTATTTCTTGGTTAAAAATATCTTAATTGAGATTTCTTTATTCAAAAAGAGATTATAATTTAACTTTATTAACATGCTCGTTTTGTAATTTTAAGGTATTTACTTTTAAAAACTAGGGTTTAAATGTTTTAGTTTTACTTTAACATTAAACCTCCCTTTCCTTTGGCCCACCTCTCTAATCTACCCGCAATACCGATTCAAAATATTAATAAATTAAACCCTTTCACCCCCTCATGTCTATCCGGTATATTGAATTTAATTTTATTAATTTTAATTACCTCAATATGAACCCACGTGCTAGGATATTGCCTAGCTAATGAACCCCGATGTGATGATAAGACCTAGAAAGATGAAATGTAGATCAAGTTTGGGTTTACCAAAATGATTAAGCCAAATGTGAAATTATATGCTTAATCGAATATTATTGTGATAAATAAATAATAATGAATTATAGAAATAAACCCAAAAAGACTAAGTAATAAAGTATGAAACCCTAGTTGCAAGGAGGAGAAAGAGGTACTTAGTTGATTTGCAATAAAATATGGAGTGTACTAAAGTGCTGACCAGGTGAACTAAAGGGCGGAACGTCACACGAGAGACCTAGACAAATGTAGATCTAGAGGAGTAGGCTGAATAGGGGCACCCAAAAAGGGACAAGAGTGCCCATGGGTGCTACAAACTAGAAATAGGTGCATGTGTCTCAGTGAAAATGCTCAGAAACTCAAATTTATAGGGTGGTCGTAAGTTGTTCTTTTTGTTCACTTTTGGTCGATATGAAGTCACACCGAGATCACCGAGGTTTTGGAAACTGTAATGAAATATGAACCTGTAAAACCCTCAAATAGACATCAAATTCTAAAAAAGAAAGATGTAGATAGAGGGGTTGGAGTGTCCTCAACTATCACAATGGTGAACTTATGACTGAGCATTACACTACATCTCAGACCCAATGTAGTTCTATGCGTGTGTATGGAATCGTGCCCTAGGTTGCTCTTGTGCGTGTCATACTTGATAGCGATAAAATAGATAGATGTAAAGAAATATAGTATATGTGTGGATGGAATAGAATGAAATCCCCTCATATGAAGTGTATGCAAAAAAAAATCCCTTGTACCTTGTGATGGATGTTATAATGGATGCTTTGATGCTCGTCAATATCCTTTGATTGCAACCTTAGGTAGTGATAGCTAATTTTTAGTGCTTAGTCCCTTGTTATGATCACATAACTTTATATTTATATGATTCCCTTGCTTGAATTTCATAATTAATCTTGTAAAGGCCGACTACTAAAAAGATAAGATGCTCAAATGTCTAAAAAGGACCCAAAATATGTGAACAAAGTAATAAGGGGTTAGGGGCACCTAGAGGGGATGAGGGTTCCCGGCACTAGTGTCCTGGTGGGAACCGGTGTCCATGATGATAAATGTCAAAGTATAAAAAGGCATACTGAGAAAGCAAGGGTGTAAGACCAAACGTGACAACAAAAAGAAAAGAACGGTGGCTAAAGACATGGGTTAGTTAGTACTTTTCTTACTTAGGAATCATATGAATAATACTATGCAATCCGGACTAGATAATTACCCAAAGCGTGTGATTTTGTGTTTACAAAGTGGAAACAAGAAAAAGGAAAAGCAAAAGGAAAATAAAATTAACAAGAACAAGGAGAAGAAGAGAAACAAGAAGAGGATTGTTGGCAAGAAAATTTATCGGGTGGACAAACTTGTGGATTTCTTGCCAACGCTCTAGGAATCTAAGTCCCTATACTTAAGTAGTGTAGCTATCAGTATATGCATGCACTTGAAAAGGTGCATTTTTGTGGTGGCATTTCGACCCGAGATCCAATAGAGGGGCACTCCATTGACCCTATGGAAAAGCTTGCAAATACCTGCAAGAGAGGACTTTGTCTAAAAGTGGGAGAGGGAGTGAGAAAAGAGGTAGGAGAACTAATGTTGTAGGTAGAAAATCATATTCCTGCACACACACTAGTTAGAAACTTCAACACATGCATTTATGGGAAGACAAAACTTTGCAAATAGCAACAAGACCAAATAGAATTCACTGATCACCAAGTATGAAGAAACCCCTTAGTCAAAGAAAGCTAGAAACTCCTTGTATTGATTGCTGAAATCAAAGTTGCACATAATGTGGGAATGGAAGAAAATTTGAGAGTAAAGGATAATAGAAGAAAAATGGATATCCCCTTTGCTTTCTCTAAGTACAATGCACTTGTGAGTTTACAAGATCAATTTCCAACCCTTTGAAATGGGAATGACGTTACAATTTATAGAGTAGAATATGACTCTTCATTTACCCCCCAATGCCTTTTCATATGTCCTCACACAACTTAAAAATTTTCAACTTCCTAGGAAACTTTTAAGTCCCTTTTTATAACATAAAGGTGACTTATTACATTAGGAACATTAGGAAAAGTGAAAAGTGCAACCCCAATGCAAAATTAGAATATTGGAAAGTGAGAGAAATTTGGGGGAAGAAGAGGAGAGAGAAAGAGAGAGAGAAGAAGAAGAGGATATGTCCTTCCCGATGAAGTTCGTTGATCCTCGCTAATGGAAAGCTCCAAATGCAGTGAAACTCTGAATCTTCGAATTCCTTGCACACTGTGAAACTCTTTCAAAATTTCTCACGAATCACTCTCCAAGTTGAGTGAACTATTCCGCCGATGATAGCAATTGTGGTACCATTGTCAGATTGGATGGTTCATGTCTCAGGCTCATAGTGGAAAGAGCAGGATAGGACTAGCTCGAGACTCTGCACAGACATTGGGTGTCCTACAGTGGCGAACAAACCACTTGTGAATATTTGGTCTTCAATCCTCCTTTGGTCCTTGAAGGCCATGCAAGTCTTAAGGTCATTCAGGCCCATGTATGAGACATCGTTGTCTTCCACATCATACTTGTAGGTGAAGGGTTGTGTCGGCTTCTGACCCATCCACTTTGGCTTCATGTCTCCCTTAGAAAAAGTAACTTACTATTTTTAGTAAGTGTGAAAATCAAGTCCTTGGAACTTCTACTGAGTGTTGTGACCTTGATTCCTCTTTCTCCCTACGTTCCTCGTTCCTTCCGAATCAACTTTCTATTTTTAGAAGGTGCTTGTGGGCCCACTTTCTATTTTTAGTAAGTGCCAAAAATGCCCGTTCTGGTGAGTTCTTAGTTGTATTGCACCTCCAATGTCTCTCGTCTCCTTCGCAAGCTCTTCTATCACTTACTTTCCCAAAATAGCAGTCCTCTACGTAGAAGACTTGCTATTTTTAGAAAGTGGGATTTTGGAGGTCGGATTGATGTGTAAAAAATTTTTGATATGGGTTTTCCCCAATATCACCCCTCTAAAATTTCAGGCCCACCCGCTTAATAGTCCAGGAGATTTTAAAGTTTTAATTTTCGAACTTGGCAGTGCTTCTGGGTACGACAACCATTAATGGACCTCAAAATTGCAGGTCTGGTTTTCTCCTTTGTTTGTGAATAAAATTATATTTTTGATGTGATTTTTTTCTTCTGGTGCTTCACGTGTGATCTTACTTCAATTCGGAAACCGGTTTGATGGGAAATCCCACTTCTTTCTTCGTTGAGCCGGAAGTGGGATTTCTTCATTGTAGATGCTCTGGTGCACAAGAGGAGATTTTTAAGGTGTCTTCTTGATGGAATTGGGTATAGGAATGAATAGAAAAATATAACTTGTTGTTTCATGCATCCGTTTGGGAGAATTCTTTGACTATTCGTTTCATGGCTATGGAGTTTTCTCTGTGCTTCTCCTTCTGTGTTTGCTCCAATTCTCCTTTTGGGACCTATATCTTTTGTGGAGTGAATTTAATTATCTCTATGGCAGGTATGGTTCGATTTTTTCAATGGTGGAGTGATGGAGGAGAGTTGCAGAGGAAGGATGAAGTTTGTCTGTGCACTGGAGTGGAAGCAACTGGAAGCACTGAGTGATAGTTAGAATTTTTGAATTTTGAACGCATGAAGGGAGAATATTGGGTGAATTTTTCATGTTTGATGTCCCTGACCTCAGGGATGTGAGGGACATCAAATTCCATGGTGGTCAAGAGGATGACATGTGGCGGTGATCCGATGGTAGGGAATGAAGGTGAGAAAAGTTGCTTTAAAGCACTGGGAGCTGAAAGTCGGTCACGTGGGTGTCCAAATGACTCCCCATAGGGGATGGGTGAATTTTCCATGTCTTATGTCCCATAAATCATGGAAATAAGGGAAATCAGTTTCCACAATGGTCTTGGAGCCGACATGTGGCACCGATCCGACTACAGGACCGAATGCTCTAAAAATGCACACAGGAGCCGAAAGTCGGTCACATGGGAGTCCAAATGACTCCCCAGGGTCTAGGCAAATTTTTCCATGTATTATGTCCCCCACCTATGGTAAATAAGGGACACTAGTTTCCATGGTGGTCCTGGAGCTGACACGTGACACCAGATTCGACGACAAGGAATGGATGCTCCAAAAATGCTCCTAGGGGCTGAACTATCAAGTCTGGAGGTCATATGAGGGTCCAAGAGGTCACATGGGGGCTGGGAAAAATTTTCAAGGGTTTTTACCTGACCTTAGGGACGTCGGGGACATGAAATCCTACCAGGTTCTGGTTCGACACATGTCCTCTCGAAAAATGATTAAGTCTTGAACTGCCTTTGAGAGGGCAACTTAGAAAGAAGATAACTTGAGCTCTCGGTGGAATTTATTGGTGAAATTTTATATGATCCTAACTAGAAATGGAATTTTTAATCCAATGGTTTGGTTCTCATGTCTTTATTCATTCATCTGATCCCTAAAAATCATATTTGTGATTTGAGACTCCATTTGTACCTAATAAAAACTGCTTGCCAATCCTATGTGCCAAGGTGTTGTGAAAAATATTATTTCACCATGATGTATGTATTTTAATTATATTTCCATAGGTATTTTTTTTTTTTTCATATAACTCCATCTGGAGCTCTCATAATCATCTTACAAGCCCAACAACCGTTTTAGGCACATGTACTACCTAGGCTTGTGAACCCTAATTTTTCTCAAACTGCTCCAAGTTTCTCAAACTTCCAAAATAATTTCCATGATGTTTTAAGGTATTCTATTCACCTCCATGTTGAATTTTACCCTCCTGTTCCATCCCAAGGGGTTGATCCACCTGGGAAGGCGAGGATAGACCTTCCCAATACTGTCATAAGATAGTATCTTTTCAGAACTCCCTAAAATCACCTAGGGTAATGAATAGAATTACCTAAATCACCTAGGGGGATGATATTAAATTATTCAGGAGGTCATTTGGACTGATTGGATAGACCCAGGGTGTCTTGGAATGATGGGACTTGAAAAAATTAACACTGGGTATCGTTGTCGTGCTTGGAAATTGTCAATTTCCTGTTGCACATTTGCACGACAACAAGGATACAATGAAAATTCTCCATGTTTGGTATTAAGAGGGAAGATGGATAAATAACTTTACTTTTGGGATTTAATGGAGCTTAAGAGCACAAGAAAAATAACTTGAGAAGGAAGGTGTATTTTCTATGTATATATATAAATAAATTAGCCCCACTTGAGTTCCACTTATCGGTGTGTGTAAACCTCCATTGAAAAATATATAAGGATTAAAAGTAGATTATGTGGACCCTTTCCATATGAGTGAAGAAAAATAAACTAATGCATTGATTAAGATGGATGGTGAGGTGGTTAGGAAAAATTTATCAAATAATGCAACACTAAGGTAAAAATATACCTATACGAGACAAGTTAGAAAAGGAGCACAAGACTGAAAAATAACTCCTCTAGGAAAAACATGAAAAACACACAAAACTAGAGATAAAGTACATAATCACGGACCTCAAGGCCATGAATTTACATTTCCAAATCCTTAAGGATGAACCTAACTTAGAAATTGGTTAAAAATCGACTAGCCGGGTAGGATTGGGAAACTTGAAGTTTTGGTTGACCTCCTAAAAATGAGAGGAAGATGGAGACACACGGGTAAGGTACTTGGAGAAAGATGAAATCGACAAGGTCAAGTTCTACTATGATAAATCTATGAAGGCATGTGAGGAACTAGTGAGAAAACTAAATGAGAAAGCCACCTTCACAAAACACATATTTTTGAGCTTTATGCACTAAGAGAAAAATGTTTACGTGATGGATAAGTTACAAAAGAAAAGGTCTTAGGCATGAAAGTGTACACCACTAAGAGAAAGGATAAGCGAGACCAATCTATCACCATATTTGGAGGAGATGAGAAAATAAATTAGTGTAAATAAATATAAATTCAAACTTTGTTTTTGTTTGAGCTTTAAAAGAAGACTCTTGAAGAAACAAGAAAGGGTGTGGGAGAGAAACTCACGGTGTTAAAGGAAGAATCCAAGGACCCCAAGAAAAGTATGAATATGTTAAAAGACTTGTGTGCACTCATGGATAATCTAAAACAAATAATATAAATTGTGTTATCTAAATGGATTTTTTGAAGACCAACTATGCAAGGATGAATTAGAAAGTTTTGAGGAAGTATAGAAAGGGTTACTCGGGAAGGGAAACCTAGCTAGTGTAGGGTAACATTGAACCAACATTTTGTTTAAGTATATTTACATTTTGTCTAAGTATATTTTTGGGGATAAAACATAAGGAATTTTGGTCAAGTATTGAGGAGATGCGGAACTTAGGAGAATTTTGGACCCCTTAGGTTGGTGCACACACATTAATGTACACACAAAATCACGCACTTATTCTAGGTCCTAATCACATACTACTATTCATACGATTCTTAAGTGAGAAAACTAGTAATTGACATCTATCTTTGGCCTCTTTTTCTATCTTTCTGGTTTCCTATTTGGTCTTACACACCCCACAACCTAGCATGACCTTCATTGTTTTATCTTTATTGACTCTGGATACCGGTGCCTAGCTAGGACACCGGTGCTAGGTGCCCTCATCCCCTTTGGGTTCCTTTGACATCTTTATATCTTACTCACCTCTTTTATCTTTTGGGTGTCTTATTTTTTTATGGGTTGGCCTTTTAGTTGCCAATTGTGAAATTCAAACAAGGGAATCATATAAATATAAAGCTATGTGACCATAATAAAGGACCAAGCTCTAAGAATTTATTATCATCACCTAAGGTTGCATCCAAAGGCATTTTAAGAGCATCAAAGCATCCATCTAGCACTCACTCAAGGGACAAGGGACTACATTTTCTACATACACGCATAGGAGGGGAAGTTCATTTTTCCATCCACACATCTATTTACATTACTACATCTAGCTATCACTCACTATCAAGTGCATATTGCACAAGAGCTTCCTAGGGCATGATTTTATCACACACACACACACATAAGAACTACATGGAGTCTGATATGTATTACAAAACTCGGTCATAAGTTCACTCTGTCGGGTGACCGTCGGGATCGGTATGAATCCCCATTTTCATATTTAGTTTTTATGATTTGATGTAGTTTGGGTTTTTGCAAGATATCATTTGTTTTATAGGTTATAGGTGACTTCTGTGATCATCCAACGACATACAGATGACAAAAATGAAGGTTAACGACACTTGTATGACACATCGAAAACTAGTTTTTGAGCTCATAAGTAGTCATAAAAACCCAACAGAGGTCCCTAATGCCTAGGCGCCCTATTCCCCACTCATCCAAAGTAGTTCTAGGATTTTTGTGTTTGATTCGGGCAATATGCTTCCTGTTCATTAGTCTTATAAGACAAAATACTTCCGAAATCAACTAAGTCTTTTATCCTCTCTCTTACACCCGTGGTTTCTTTTTTATCTAGCTTATTATTTGAGTGAGATATGTACCTTAATGTTTATTTATCATACGCGACTCCACAATATTAGGGTTTTACAAAATTCTATTTTTGTTAAATCAATTAGAATGAAGACAAGGATGACAAATTACATGAGATCATAATATTTGGAATATTGATAGATGACACACATGTAGATATTATAGGAAGTTTTTACACTTAACATGCATAATGAAAGGAAAGGTTACGGACACCTAGCTATAGAATAATCTAATAAAATTATAGACACCGACATGCATGACTCTATTTGGTGGCATCAAATATCACAAAATATTGGGCTTTCAATTAGAAACTAGTTGTGTAGGGAATAAGGAATATTTGAGAGCATGTCAATGTGATGATAGAAATTTGTAAGAAGAGAGGGACACAATGAGGAATAAGATATCAAGACATAAGACAAGGGACATGTCAAATGTAGAGGAGATCAACATAGACATATGGTGAGTCCCTTCAGAGATGAAATATTTTAGGGATTACATGTCAATCTTGGACTTAAATGGTACTTGAATTAAAGTTTTTGATGGTGGCCATTATAATTATTATTAGAATTGATTAAGGGAAATCCCCAAGAGTATAAATATCATTTTGATGCTTCAAAGTAAGGGTTGGTAAATATATGTTGCTAAGTATGTAGTGTTTGATCCAGTGGTTGTAATGAACATTATAATTATATTATTATATTAATTTTTCCAAATTAATTTATCTCTTACTATTCAAATGCTTATGCGAGAATGTTGATTTTCTTGTGAGAATAATTTCCAGTAGATGTAACCATTTTTATAAATGTGTCTTTTTCCACTAAGTACTTGTTGGGTGAATGTTTGCAAGCTATCATGACACAATCAAAATTAATGGAAACCTATCTTATTTCACACTTCGGATGAGGCACAAGGTGACCTTGTGTGATATGTTGATGAGGGGGTGTTTCTTTTACAAAGTGCATGGTGTGGTGTCTTGGGCTTGGGCACACATCACTAACATTGGGAATAAGGGTGAAATAGAGAAATAACCAACTATCGAGATATATGTGTACTAGAGCGATGACATGTGGCAAGTAATGTAAATAAGTAAAGGTCACGAAAGATAGATAACAACTCATGAGGTGTGTCTACATGTTTGAAAATAGTAACAAATCTAACAATAAGAATAATATCAAGTTGCATAACATGAGGGATAGCGATAGTGGGAATTCCATGATCAATACTATTGTTATCAAGTGGATTTAAGTGTAATGCAATATTATTGGGATAAGAAAACATATATGCAATACAAAAATTGTATATGTGTTAGAAACACATGGCAATGTAGGAGTAGTGTCGATAGCATCTATCACATTGGATTTAAGTCAATATTGCCTAGGTCTAGTAGAGATAAAAGAGAGTGAAACATGGACTTGTCCTTATCTATAGGATATAAATTAAGGTTTCACAAACATTCATTAGTAATTCTATGTAATCATCACTCCTATTAGAATAATCAACAACTATGTGATCATACTACTTAATGTTAGCCAACAAGTCAAGAGGAGTGATAGTTGTATCTGGAGTAGATAGTAAAAAGTGAGATTAGTCAATAAGGATTATTTTAGTATAAGAATAAAGTGAATTTATTGGTTTCCCCCAAGTGGTAGTGCCAAATGTGTAGTATTATAACTGTTTCTTGACTCACCAACCATATATGTATGTAATTTACTCATATTAATAAGTTATGAAGGAGGAATGATAATAAGCATATGAGAATTATAGGAGTTAATTTTCTAATATTTGAAAGGCTTGTTATATACAACAATAGTGTATTCATAACCATCATGTATAAGTTTGACACATTGATACACAATGGATGAAATGGCCTCCATAACATGGATCTAAGGGTGTCTTAAGAGGAGATTGTAATGAAGAGCATTATCCATGATGTGGAATGTAGTAGGGAGCTTATTAGAAACAATTATGAGATCTAAAGGGATGTTAACCAATGTAGATCCCATGATATTATCCAATCCTTGCACAATAGTACTAGTTTTTATCAATTGCAATCAAATAAATTCACATTTGTTTAAGTAAGGAACTAGGAAAGATATTCAAACTAGATTCACTATCAATCAAAACATGCTTGATGAGATATTTATGAATGTGGGCATTAATAAACAATGATAGAAATTGATACACACCATATTTAGGAGGAATATCAATGGGACTAAAATTAATCACCTTATCCATAGTTTTTAATATGTTCATAATTGATTTAATAAACACTTAATTAAATCTAATTACAAAGTAACTAATATGGAAAAATACAGTAAAAATGCAAATGTTAAGTACTCAAACAATGTAAAATATAAGTAAATGGGAGAGATAAATGAATTAGTTGATTCTTGTGTGATCTGGAACCGATTTGGTCAATGTAAAGTGCTAAATAGTATGAAAAATATATAGTAACTATTCCTTGTGAATTCAGGGACACGAGAATGATGTTGTATAGGGGTGCACAGTGTACTAGATAGAGGTGTCAGGCATAGATGACTAGTCATGGGGGCTAGTGACTGCGAAAGGGTTGGGATTTACTTTCTTACGTGTCACTAGGATTTTGTTGCCACTTCTTATCAATCACCTAATATTCACTCTTTGATCACCGAGGGTACATGTAACATGTAAAATAAACCCTAGCTACCTATAATCCTCTTCTGTATCCTCCAAAGTAATGGTTTGAAACTAGCCATGAAGTCTCTCATGGTTTCATTTTCTCCTTTCTCTATTTGAGCCAACTGCACTAGGAGGTCCTGACAGTCTTCAGTTGATTTAAATCTTTCCTCGAAGGCAGTCTTGATGTCATTCCAACCAGTGATGGATCGAGGCAGGTAGGAGGTAGAACCATTATGCTTTGCTTTTTCTTAGAGGGACTCCACAAATAGTCTTACAACAACATCTTCATGTTGGACACCAAGAATTCCACATGATGTCGTGAAGGCAGCGATGTGTTCTTCAGGATGTTGTGTTTTGTTGCCTTTGAACTTTGGAAAGTTCTTGCGGGAACTTATTGGTAGATCGTGAAGAGGTGGTTCAAGAGAAAGCGGGCCTATATTCCTTCCCCATGGAAAAATGGGTTGAGGTCTTTCTTCTTCATCTTCCATTGTTGTTTCTTCTTCTGCTTTAGCTCTTGCTTCTACAAATTCTTCTTCTTTCAAGAACTCAATGCTCAAGTGTGATTGAAAAATGAGACAATTTGAAGGGGGAGTATCAGCAGGAGTTTGGATAGGATTTCGAGGTGAACTGATCAAGCGCTAGATGGAGAGAAGTGAGAGAAGTATGGTTTATTTCTAATTCATTCTTGCTGATTTTACAAAGCCTCAAAATTGGAATCAACAACACCTCTCGACCTGCTAAACCTAGTGTATCTTCCTTGAGCTAGCTTGTAGAAATTATTAAAGTGGGAATATGAAAAGAAATTATGGAATATGAAAGGTCACTTACAAGAATTGAGAGTGTATCTTTTAGAAATGGTTCTCAAACTCTTTTTTTGTTTTTGTAATATTTGATTTTTATTTAAATTTTTGAGACCTTGCGGTTAGATTTTGGGTGTAGATGTTGCTAAATTTGCCCCATGGTGGGTGCCAAAAATTGTTGGCAAGAAAATTTGTTTGGTGGAAAAACTCATGGATTTCTTTCCAACACTCTAGGAATCTATGTCCCTCTACTTAATCTGGTGTAAGCGTCGTATATGCATACACGATAAAATGTGGATTTATGTGGTGGCCTTTTAACCAGGGATCCAACATGGGCACTCCACTGACCCTGCGGAAAAGCTAACAATATCTTGCTACGGAAGACTTTATCTGAAGAGTGGGAAAGGGGAGTGAGAAAAGAGGTAAGAGAACTAATGTTGTAGGTAGAAAATTAGATTCCTACACACAAACCGTAGACACCTAAATTTGGTTACATTCCCCTTAGCCCCGATCGGATAAACAACTTAAACATGGGCACCTAACCATGCCCCCTTTCACCCTACATTAATAATTAATTTAATTAAATTAAATACCCATCCTCACAATATCCATTATTTTAATATCTTAATTTACCTAATTTCCACCTCACCTTGACACCTCATCCACCACCTCACCCTAGACCTATTCTTGGTATGTTTCCATAACCGACAATGATAGCTAAGTCTTAGTTGCCTTAATGAGCTAAGATTTGGTCTAACCCTAAAATCAATCCCTATAATATCTCTAACCACATTCCCACCCATTAGAAGGGATGCTTTCGTTAAGAAACCAACTTGGCCCAAGAAATTAGAAAGATCTCGCCCTTTTAGTAAACCTAGAAAATCCCACATTAACCGATGTCGGTCACCCCTAAAATGACGTCGATCAAGACAAAACCATCATCGGTTACCATTTATTCACCTAAGTAACCTTGTTTTTGGGTTGGCACATTATGAGAGCAAGAAGACGAGAAGAGAGCTGCATGCAAGTCGAACTAGAGTCTTTTCACGCACCCAGACATCCATAACTAGCACTAGGATAGATCCGGAAGCATTACACTCATGGTGAAATTGCTGGGAGGCACCACTATTACACAAAGCTCCATCCCACCAACTAATCCTCATCACTACCCAATCATTAGACGTGTAACATTGGTAAGTGTTTTATTGATTATTTCCATTTCTAATCTGCCCATAGAGTTGACATCATTTTTTATCATTCCTTCATTAATATTTCCATTCCTCCATAGTCTACTTCTTGAAAAACTCAAAAACCTCACCCATCCCTTTATCGATCACCTACCCTAGCCCTTTCATCTTGTTGGTGCCCATTTTGATCCTCTGTTATATTTTCATTTTTCCCCTTTGTTCTGTGTGCTCTAAGACATTTTTCTTGAATTTGGCAGTCCTACAATTTTCCCCATTGAGATTGAATGCTTTGAAACGCTCACAAACTTATCATTTTTCCCTAATTTCAAAGAAAAATACATGTAGGCTCTGTTTTATGCCCTAAATTTCCAAATCCACGGGCCTCTGTCATTTTTTCCATCTTTTCCCACCCTTTGGAACTCGTGGTTGCTCGTTTTGTGCTTATTTTCCCTCAAAATCAATCCCCATGGTCGAATATTGCCTAAAATCAATTTCCCTTTGTTTTTTGACCAAAAAATCCTTCACCCACGAAGAAAAAATCAAATTCAAGCATCTCTGGTAAATTCTATGTTTTTTGACGGTCATACGGGTGTCATTTTCGTGTCAAAATTAATCCTAAAAGTCGTCTCCTACGTGGCCGCTTGTGGTTGGACAAGGTTCGGTGGGTTTCTTTAAAAACTTAACATTTTTTGGGTTTTTGGCAAAAAATCAAACTTTCCCCCGTAACCCCGTAGGTCCTAGAGGAGGACACGTGTCACGCTCTTGTTCAGTGATGGGATGGAAGGCTGGTGGGGAACTTTGAAATTTTTGGCCCTTTTTGGTGAAAGGGAGAGAGGTTAAGGAAAGGGCCATGGGTCATCATTGCAAAGGGATACATGTGGCGGGTGCGAGGGAGGTGTGGGCCGGTGGAGGCAAAAGGGAAATTGTTCCCTTTTTGCAAAATGAGTTAGAATGGAAGTTTGAAGTGCGGGTACGCCAAATGAACCACAGGGAGACACGTGGTGGGTGTAGAAGGGAGTGTGGGCTCTCTGGAGGCAAAAGGGAATTTTTCCCTTTTAACAAAAAAATACTTAGAGTGAAAATTTGAGGCATGGCCCCACGATGAATCAACGGCCAGACACGTGGCAGGGAAGAAATCAGAGGCATGGGCCCGCGGAGGCAAAGTGAAATTTTTCCCTTGGTGAAAAAGGGGTTAAAATGTGAAATAAGCTTGCGGATCCTCAGTGATAGAGAAGTGGACATGTGTCAAGGATAGAGGTGGAGGTGCGGGCCCGCGGGGAAAAAAGTGAAAATTTTCCAAATTCCAAAAAGGGTGAAAATGTGCAGAATTGAGCCGCGACTTCAATGGGACCCACCATATGCCACGTGTTAGCTCCAAATTTCAAGGGCGGAGGGGCAGAGAATTCAAAATTTTACATTTTTCCAAAGATGTTAAAAAGTCAAAAAGTGATCCCAATATGTTCCCAATCGTATTTTGACACGTGGAGGGCCCAAATTGAAGGGAAAAGGGGAAATCAATGGTAACTGTACATTTTTCATTTTGGCCGCCATTTTTGCTCCAGGAAGTGTGGAAATGTGAATTTTGCATCAATTTTCATTAATTTTTGGCAAATTCATGTCGTTTGTGCCTGCAAGGACCAATGCAAGTGGTTTTAGGGATCAATTTGTAGATTTGAGGTGTTTTTGAAATGATTTTTGCCCCATCCCGTCCAAAATGTGAAATATCAAATCAAGAAGTTGCATAATCAAATTTTGGAGGGATAAGGATGAAATGATGAAATGAAAGGGGTCTGCATGCTTGGAGAATGAAAAATGTGCCTCCATAATGGATAATGATGAAGGATTTGTAATGATTCACCTTTTTTGAAACACCTGACAACTTTTGTTGTAAATTTGTTAAATGTCCCTATCTGCGAATCATGTTGGAATTTTGTAACAAACTTGATGCTGGGCATATTCTTTTCTTGGGAAAGAAGGATCAAATGTAATAGAATGTTATATAATGCATGTTTTTGACATGCAAAAGGTTGGAGAAACTTAGAATTTCACGGGAAAATCTGGGAAGAAGCCCATTCTCTGAGAAACTGCCTGAGAACCATTTCTAATTCCTTTTGCATCAGATTTGTATCATGTTGAGTTGGTTTTAGTTGTAAAGCCATCAAAAAACTTAGAGATTGTTTTTATGAAATTCCCTACTTGATAGATTTGATCATTTCTGGATTATTTTGTGTTGTCTCTTCGCAAAATTTACATGCACTTATGTTTCAGAATGTTTTCAATTTGTGTTTCTTGCTCCTGTTGCAGTCTTGTATTCAAAATCTCTCTTGATCATACATGGTCTCATTTCTTGTTGATAGTTTAGTGGCATTTACAATCTCACATTCAAAAGAGCTTTCATCTGATAAAGAGATAAACAAATTTAAAATCACTTTACCTTCCTTGAATTTAGATATTGTTTGTAAACCTTTGGGTGCACCTTAGGTCATGATAAAATAGATATTTCTAGATGCTTTGTTGGTTCATCTGCTTCAAGCTTTTGTGGCAGGTTGTCAAAGATTGTGTGGAAGAGTGCAGATTTGGGCTTCCATTTATTGCACATATCTTGGTTGAAGGAGTACCTTAACCCATTTGAAGCATTCTGTTGTTTAGGTCTTACAAATTTCTTCTAAAGTTCCTCAAAGAATTTGGTAAATTATGGTTAGTCTTGTCTAATAATCTCCCACCAAAAATTCATTCAAAATAACTAATCCTACCCCATACTACCCCTGCATTGCATTGTGTGTCAACAAAAAAATATAATCCATCTACAAAAATGCACAAAGCAAATTAGGATCATGCAATGTCTTCAGTAACCCTTGCCTTGCATTGAAAATATCTCCATAATCTAGGAGTGACAACTTGTGAAAGTTAGATTTGGAGTGTTGATCATATTTTCCCAAGGCCCTTTCCATACTATTTGCACAAATTGAGGGATATCTTCATCTCCTTCACCATTTGAGGGTTACAAAATAGGTCCTCTTACCTTGGTTGAAAGGCACAACCTAAAACAATTAGGATAATATCAAGTCCTATTTGAGTTCTATCCATCTCTCCACAAATCTGAGTGCCAGTTAGATCACATCCCCGACTAAAAAATGACACACATCATGATCTTTCTGACTTCAAGCTTCATGCCATATCTTTGATGCTTTGCTCGGGCGTAAAAGGAGAAATTTTTGGGTACCAACACTTTCTTAGTGCCATTTTCAGGAGATTATTTAGTATTTCAAGATATTTCAGATCCTTGGTAATACTTCTTATTTTGATTTATGTGCAATTTAAAATCTAAGTATCATATTCTGATCAGATTTATAAGGATCGAATGAAGGGTAGAGTTCTGAGTTTGATATTTTCTTAGTTCAATCTGATCCATGTGCATACATATTTGAGATATTTGAATGCATGTCAAACCCTAGTAATGTCCCTTAAAAATTCTGCATGCAAATACATTATTGAAGCATCATTTTATAATTAGATTTGTAAGGATTAAGTGAAGATATAAGTTACTTTTGTAATTTTATCAGTTTCTAGTAGTTGTTGCACTTCATTTGCATTTATGATTGATAAATTCAAAAAAGGAATTTTTGATCTATAAAGTTTGGCAAGATTTTCAGTCTGATAGGTATTTGTGAGTATTTTAGTGCATTTTCACAACTAGGGTGAAAATCCTTAGTGGCGATTCCATGTTGTTCTGATCTTGATAAATACCAGTGTCTTAAGCTTTCTTTCATTTAATTTGGTGGTGATAACCTCTGCAAAACTAGAAGGAAGAAGATCTCTCTTCGTTAGAGACTCTGCTAAGAAGTTTTTTTTAGATTCAAGGAACTCAGAGTTAGAAGGGTGAATAGTTTGGAAAGTTGTTAAAGGTTAGACATCAGGCAAATATATATCCATTGGTGAGAGAGACAAGCCTTTGGTAGAGGATTATCACTCTTCTTCTAGTGATTTTGATTCGAGTAATCCTCTCATAAACTTGTTTACCTCAGCTAGTGAAGGTCCTTCTACTATACCTGGTGAGTTCCTTCTTCATCTGTACCTCTGTGTTTAAAATTAAATAAAAATTCCTAAGAAAATCAGCACTTAGAGAATATCAGTCTTGTGAATCACATTCTTGAGCCCCAAAGACCTTGCACTCCTCATCAGCTTGTGTCACCCCCAAGATCACCTCCACTAAACAATATGGCTCAGCCTAGACCTCCATTTGTTGTTAACACCTTTGGTCCTATAGACTTTAGAGGAATGGATGGTTACCCAAATGCTATCCCACAAGATGTTAGAAATAGGTTGCCAAAATTCCAAGGTAACAATGCTATAACTAGTGATCAGCATCTCAAACTTTTTGTTAACATGATGGAGTATTTTGAAATAGAGTTTGAAGATGTGTATATTAAATTGTTCATTCATACACTAGAAGAGGATGCTAGGGATTGGTACAAGGCTCTGCTTGATAATTCTATTGATTCATGGACTGAGATGAAGAATGTATTTAGGTTGCAATATGGTGATAAGACTGATCCTAGATTTCTCTTGTCTAAATTTTAAAATATCAAGAAGAATCCTAATGAATCAGTCCATGACTTCAACACAAGGTTTAACAAAACTTTGAGAAGGCTACCAATTAATTTGAGGCCTTGTGATGAGTCTTGTTTAATCAAATATGCAGATGCATTTGATAAAAAGGCATCCTACTACTTAAGAGACAAGAATCCTACTAATCTAAGGAAAGCTTTCACCATGGCACTTCAAATTGAAAACAATATCAAAGCAATTGGGAAACCTCTCAAGAGAGATGGTGTAAAGTTGATAAACCCTGAAAAACCTCAAGCTAGCAAGGGTTCTGATTTGGAGGAGGTTGTGAAAACTTTGAAAGGGGTTGTCAAAGAGATCTCATACAAGTTGGCAAGAGCTGAGAAGGGAATTGGGTAGACTTCACAAGGTCATCCAAGAGCACAAAACTATGACAAATTTTCCAATCATCCTAGGGGTGATCAGAGATTTGATGATAGAGGAAAAGGACCCATGGGGTCTCAGTAAATAGACATCCTCGAAGCATGTGAAGGAAGAGTGTTACACGATCCCCTAACCGCTGCCGGGTTCTAGCTGCTTTATTGAGGAAGTTGCTGATATTGATTGGTGTGATAGATGTTTTCTACCCCATCCTCCATGTGAAGTGGACCAACAAGATGGTGAAGCTAATAATGATGATGGTACTAATGATGATATCTACATGATGGGTTGTTCTTCAAGCTCACAAGGAGGAGCAACATCTACTGAAATGATAAGTGTAAGGATAGCTACTACTTTTTGGGATTTGATCAAATGGGTACAAGTCTTTCTTCCCCCTCATATTCTCGAATTTGATGTAGTGCAAGATTTTGAATTTCCTAACAATGAATTTGAATACTTAAGAGCTTTGATGATTAAGAAATATGATGGTGGTATCCCTTCAGAGGAAGATAGACAATTTTTGATGAATGTTGTTGTAGCTCAAGAGAAAGACTATAACACTAGAAGTAAAGTTGTTAAGGGAGTTGGGCCTCAAGCCAAACCTAAAACACCCTTGCTCACAAGTATTCCCAAAGAATCTCCTAAAAGAGAAGCACATGCCAAAACCTCTGCTGTCCCAAACAAAAATCTTAGTCCTTCGCATGCCCAAGCTGCCAAGAATCCCTTGCCATCTGATGAATCTGTTTGTCTTCCTTCCAATGCTGCTTTGCCAAAGAGTGTTCCCTATGACATAGCCCAAGTATTGAGCCAAATCAAAGTGAGTGTTCCAATCATTGAGTTGCTTAGGATTCCTGAGCATAAGAAGAGAGCATTTGAGTACTTGGGATTGAAGGAGGAGAATACTACTCTAGGTATAGATGTAAATGTTGTTAAAACTCCTCATTAAATCATTCTAGACCTTGAAACACCACTAGCAGGTAGAGGATCTTGGAGAAACACACTGAAGTATATTTGGGGGCATCCTTGGTTGATTCCCAATTAAATGTTGATCCATTCTTCATAACTCGATCATAAAGGATAGACTACTTCACAATTGTATGTTTAATCCCTGCATCATGTAATGTCATGCCTCTAAAAGTCATGAATGAGTTGGATATCAAGCCCGACAAAGCCTATGGAAAATTTACTTCCATGGACTCAAAATAAGTGTCGGTAGTTGGTTGTGTGAAGGTTTTGGTGGTGTAGCTTGCATCTTATCCGAGAAGGAATTTAAAATTGGATGTTGTGATTGTTGATTACCCTACTAAATGGGGTATGTTATTGTTAAGAAAGTGGGCTGCAAGTGTTGGAGGGAGTGTCCAAATGGATATGTATTTTGCCACCATTCCCATTAAGGGCAGCCTTTTCAAGCTCTATGGAGAGAAGAAAATGTTGCATCTAATTGAGGATCCAAACAATGCTTCCTATGAGGTGTTGTTTGCCGATGTTGATGCTGATAATTTTATTGGTTTTGCTAATGGAAAAGAACACAAGATGTATCATTCAAAGTGTTTTGATCGGGTAAGTTCTCCTTCTACCTTGCTATTTGATGGAGCTTGCTCCAAAATTGGAAATGGTGCTTTGGTATAATTTTGATTTCTCCTAGCTTGGAATAATTTGTTTTTTCCTTCAAGCTTGATTTTGAATGTACTAACAACATTCTGAGTATGAAGCCTTGTTGTTGGGTCCAGAATTACATGGAAGTATGGTGTCAAGGACATCATTGCAAAAGGAGATTCGAGCTGATTTTCAAACAAATAAGAAAAGCTGTATGCTACAAAAAAATCAATGGATGAAAAAGTATAAGCATGCGGTTTGGGATCTAGTTGAGATGTTTGATTCTTTCAATATTGTGCATCATGATAGAAGTTTGAATGCTTTGTTCTTTGACAAGTTGATAGTGTTGGGGCCAAGATTTGGAAATTGCACTTTATTTCACCTTATTGTGAATATAATGTTGAAGTGTTAACTAGGCCAACTATCCTTGACAACATCAAACATTGGCAAGTGTTTAATGATGATGCTCAAGTGTAAAGGTTCTTACAAAATCAAAGTGAGTTTGTAGATCAGAATATTGATTTGGAACCAATGGTATGTGTGACTGAAGGAAGAGAGACTTTGTTTGGAAAGGATATTATCCAATTGAGAACTAACACCATTCCTAGGGGTCTTGTTACTCTTGAGTCAAATTTTGACAAGGATGATTACATCATCAATAGAAACATATCTACCTCAAGGGATGTGTAAGATCATGACTTGGGAACTAATGATAAACCAAGAAAAGTGTGGTTGGGCAACAGTTTAAGCAAGGAAGAAAAATAGTCCTACCTCCAATTGTTAAAACAATATCAAGACTGCTGTCTTTCCTGGTCATATTTAGAGTGAAGGCATATAAAGAAGACTTATTTCAGCATGAGATTTCTCTTGAAACAAATTCCAAACAATTTGGATAGAAGAAAAGGCCAATTAATCCACTCCTCTCCATGAAAATGCAATATGAATTGAAGAAAATGAAGGAGGGAGGGATCATTCAGCCCACAAGGTATTCATCTTGGGTTCTGAAACCTTGTTCGATCGAGAAAGAAGAATGGAGATATCGAATTTGTGTAGACTTTAGAAATTTGAATAGAGATTAATTGAAAGACAATTATCCTTTGCCAAACATGGAGAACATGCTGCGATTAGTGATTGGATCTGAATTGTTGTCCACCTTGGATGGTTTCTCTAGCTACTGATCAAGTTGTTGTCGAGGACTCGAAATATTTAAAACTACCTTTACCACTCCTTGGGAACATATGTTTATGTAAGGATTCCTTTTGGTCTCATGAATGCTGGGGATACCTTCCAAAGAGAAATGGATGCTTCTTTTGTTGGTTACATAAATGAATTCATTGCAGTTTATCAAGATGATGTATTTGTGTTTTCAAGGAGCGAAAAAATCACTTGCAACACTTGGAAAGAATGCTGATCAGATGTAGAGAATTTGGAATCTCTCTCAATCCAAAGAAGTGTCACTTTGGAGTACAAAAGGCCAAGCTGCTTGGTCATATTGTTTCAAAGGATGGTGTCATGATTGACCCTGAGAGAGTAGAAATAATCAATAAGGTTCTAATTCAAAGAACAAAGAAGGGCATCCAATCTTTCTTTGGGCAGATCAATTTCATTAGAAGGTTTGTGTCCAATTTTTCTGAGTTGACTCTTCCTATCACATGCATGTTAAAGAAATATCAAGTTATCAAGTGGGAGGAGGTTGCTATTCAAGCTTTTGAAGGAATCAAAGAGGCATTGAAACATGCACCTGTCTTGGTAGCTCCAAATTACAAAAGGCCTTTCCAAATATTTTCTTTTGCTTCTGGAAATATTATTGCATCTGTTTTGCTCCAAAAGGATGAAGATGGGGCTAAGAGGCCTATTGCTTTCTTTAGCAAGGCCTTATAAGTTGCTGAGTTAAAGTATACAATCATAGAAAAACAAGCATTTGCCTTGGTGAAAGCAACAAAGGTTTTCAGGCCTTATATCTTAAGTTGAAAAGTTGTTGCTTATGTTCCCCACACCATGGTAAAAGACATCTTATCAGAGATGGAGATCTCAAGCAAAATATGTAGATGGGTGAACAAACTGCAGGAGTATGACATGGACATCCAAACCACAAAGTTGGTAAGAGGTTTGGGTCTTGCTAAGCTCATGGCTAAAGGAAATTTGCGAGAATGTGGAAGTGAATGAGGTAGAGGAATAAAGGCGAGATGTTCTTGAGAAATTGGTGAGTTAAGGTGGTACAAGGATATAGTATTTTACCTTAGACACCTATGCTGTCCTAATCATTTAAATAAAAATAAGAAAAGATCCCTCAAGATGGATTCTCAAAAATACATAATCACGACTTTGGGCTAGCTTGGAAGAACCACAAAGGTGTCCTCTTGAAATGTGTAATCAAGATGAAGCTACTAGGGTAGTTACTTGATATCCATGGGGGAGTTTTTGGAGGAAAATTTTCTAGAAGGGTTCTGACACACATAAAATTTTAAGAGTTGGTTATTGGTGGCGTACTCTCTTCAAAGATGCAACCATGCTGATTAGAAAATGTGAGAGCTGCCAGTGTTTCTCTAGAAGAATGAAAGCTTCAGGCTCCCTTCCTTTACAGCCTGTATCAATTGAAGCTCCTTTCAAACAATGGGGAATGGACTTCATTGGTGAGATCTCAGACCCTTCCAGTTGGACATAAGTGGATCCTTGTAGCCACAGATTACTTCACCAAGTGGGTAGAGGCAATCCCCACCAAGAAAGAAACACACCAAGTTATTATGGACTTCTTGTTGAATAATATCATATGTAGATTTGGTGTGCCAGTCAAGATTGTGGCTGATAATGCCATGTGTTTCAGAGCTAAACCTTTGATGGCAATGTGCAAGGAGTATGGAACCAATCTGACTTATTATTCAAACTATAACCCCCAAGGGAATGGACAAGTTGAGTCCAACAATAAGAACTTATTAAAGATCATTAGGAGGACCTTGGAGTTGAACAAGAGAAAATGGGGTGAACAACTGAAATTTGCAGTTTGGGCTAATAGAATCATTGCCAAGAGAGCTAATAGTAAGAGCCCATTTGAGTTGGTGTATGGAACTCAAGCTTTGTTGCCCTTACATATGCAATTATCTTCTTTTCAGTTAGTTCAACAACTTGAAGATCAGGAGGTCAGCCCATATGAAGCAAGGATTAATCAGATTGTAGAGCTAGATGAAGAGAGAAGAGCATCCCACCAAAGGCATGTAAGATTTAGAGAGAAGTTGAAAAGGTTATTTGACAAGAAGGTCACTCCTAGGGCCTTCAATATTGGAGATCTAGTTTGTTTGCGGGACAACATAGATGAAGATAAGGGCAAACATGGAAAATTTGATACATTGTGGATGGGCCCTTACTCCATTGATATCAGAATTGGTGAGAATACCTGTTTTCTAAAATACTTAGATGGGGAATTACTTGAAATACCTATTAATGGAAGGCATATGAAGCATTTCTTGGATTAATCCCAAAATTTGAGGTATGCACCAACTTATACAGTGTATAGTGTTTGGCTTTTGCTTTGTTTTTGGTGTTTTGGTGGTTCTTGGTTTCCCTTGGTGTGTGGCAGCCATTTTTGTTGGTTTCTTAGCTGCTTTTGGTGGCTTTGGCCCTGTTGGTTGTCAAATAAGGAATTTATTGAAAACAACAATCAGGGGACAGAAAGTCCCTCCTCTTTGATGGGAGAGGTTCCCTTATTAAAGGAAAAAACCTATTTACAAATGTATAACGTTTAGTTTTAATGAGGAACTCTGATATCATGAAAGTTTTGATATAACAGATCATCAATACAAAAGGATATAAGAATTAAGGAATGGGAGGAGGTAGAATATCACTTCTTAGGAAATATAGATAACAAAATAATTCCTTACGCATGCCAGAATGGAATCATATAGAATAGAATCATTTACATTAAAACCACAAGGTGTTATTTCACAGACACAAAGTTCTAGAGATGACACCCACAAGAATACAAAGCTTCTTGAAATAAAATAGATAAATGGCTCAATAACTTTTAACAGATAGAAATGAATTAACAAGAATAGATGGAAATAGAAAGAGAGATCTTCTTATATTGATAGCTTTTACTCCTTTACACTTTCAAAAAATAATCAGAGTTCCAGCCCTTGAAAATGGTGCATAGAGCCCATTATATAGCTTACAAATTGGTTATACTTGGTAACCGTTTCTTTTAACTAAAACATTAATTAAGGAAGTGCTCAACACCATGTCCTTAAGTAATTAATAATGAGCTTGATTCTAGGAAAATAAGGGGACAAGGAGAAAATAGGAGAGAAAACATCCGCTTATTACTTGAGGAGGGCCCATCGACTTGAGAATCCGTTGCTTGAATCTTTTTAATGCCTCAAATTTATCACCCTGCCTTGTTTGACTGATGTGTTGGTAGTGGTGTGAGACCAAGTGCCTAGACATTTCTCCACATTTTTATCAAACTCGGTATGTTCAGGTATTCTTTATTAGCCTCTTGATGGTAGATTGAAGAGAGCAAATATCCTCTATCTTCTCTACAGTAATCAATTCTTCCTTGA
The DNA here is from genome assembly GCA_018340775.1 of Taxus wallichiana var. yunnanensis. NCBI lineage: Eukaryota > Viridiplantae > Streptophyta > Pinopsida > Cupressales > Taxaceae > Taxus > Taxus wallichiana. Next base: position 27,854,632 of record CM031235.1, read on the forward strand.
ACAGGCCTTCTTTGACAAATGACCTAAATTGAGTTTTAATCTCTTAAAGAGAGAAAGGAACACACTGAAGTTTCATCATGAAGATGACAATGAATATCCTTAAAGGCAAATGCCACACAAGTCTTGAAAGATTCTCCCTTCTGCCAACTATTTCTCAATTCTCCCAAAGCTTCTTCCGTAACTTTTATTTTCCATTCAACACTGAACACCCATGACCACGACAAGTTGTCCTTGGCATCATAAATTTTTTTCTAGCTAATAATATCTTTTCATAAGCTTTGTCCCATCGTGTGAAGATCGATGATGCAACTACTCCAAAGTTTCAATTCTTTGTCCATAGTTTTAATAGAGGAGGATATTTGTTGTTACAGGTTGACCACCTTATCATTGGATTTGAAGGCCTCTTCATTGAAGTTCAAGACTACAATGGTCATATCATCAACCATGGATTCCATAGCCTTTCCATAATTGGAATATCTGTGTATATCCTTGATACTCCAAACCTCATCCCGACCGAGATCATAGGAGGTGGGAGGGCAGCCGTGGAGCGAGGATCCAAAACCTTATCCTTAGCCAATAATGACTTGATGAAGCTGGAAATAACTTGATTTTGTTCTTCCAACTGTTTACTATAGTTTTTACCCTTTACCACTCTCTCAATAACCTTGGTTACTGTTTCTTGGAGGTTATGTACCTCACTCTTAGGAGTAGATTCTCCCATGGAAATTCTAGAAAGTTCTAGGTCAGAGGGTGATAGATCTTGCTATGCCTTATCCAGCTTAGGTTTTGCAACCTCTAGAAATTGTTGGCCTTGAGAATCTGTCACTATCCTTGAAGTTATTTTAGGTATCTTTGTTGGGGGAGGAGGAGTAGTTCCTAACAAAGCTTCCACAACATCAAAATTGGGCCCTTCCAAACAGGGAAGAACGTTTTCTCTTCTGCAATCAACCAAGGGTTACACCCATGCAAAAGTAGAAGAAGAAGAAGAAGGGACAAGAGGTCCAAGAGCAAGTGAACCCATGTCACTTAAAGTATTCACCACTTGTTGCTTTCGGGAAAGAGGTGAGTGAGGCATCTAGAGCTTCTTACGCAGAGGAGTCTGTGGTAGTAGGAGTTTCAAAGATAAGCACCTCCTTCTCATCTTCTACTATAACTTCGAAGTTCTGCATGATTTGATACTTCGCCATCATCACTTTCACTGAGAACAATAATGTTCTTTGGCTCTGGAGGTAAAGAAGGGGTTATTCCTCAATTGGCTCTTATTTAACCTCTTTTATCTTCTTTTGGTACACTTGAGTAGAAGAAGAGGGAGTAGATGATTCAGGTTCTTTAGTTGAGGAAGAAGGAGGGGTTTGTACAGGTACCTCTATACTAGGTGTATGTGTTTCCTTCCTAGGTGTTGAAGTATCTCTGGAAGAAGATCCACTTTGATTCTTCTTAAGCTCTCGAACCTTCCTGTCAAACCAAACTTTGGTTCTTACAAGGACAAGGGTCAAAATCTCAACCAAGTAATCCTTATCCTTCTTGTACCAATCTAGATCTTCCAAAGGAGTATGTTTGATTAATGTCTCATATTCAAAAGATAGCAAGTCTGCATCATCATCCTGGAACCCTTTAGGAATTTGATAGAGATTGAGTTCTTTAATCAATTGTAAAGAGAATCTACCATAGTGCCTCCGCCTTGCTTCAAAATCATCTGCACAATCAGCCCAGTAATCCTCGGTATCGGCATGTGATGATAATTTATTCTAAGGTTATGCTCAATGAACTTCTTCAAATCAAAACAAGTCCTAGGCCTAAAAAGTGGATAGTGATGGGAGCAAGGGCCCTTTCTATATTTTGGGCATCCAAGGCTATTTTACATGGTATAGTTTCCCAAAGAAATAGGGAAGTGTAGACCAGAGATTTTCTTGTCCCTGCAGGTTCTATGCAATTTATCCAATTGCCTGCACACTTCAGTTAGAGCCATCTTGTCATTACAAAACATGGAGATCTTGAGAGGTGTGTTTTCATAACCAGCCAACTTGATATATGAAAACCTCCTGAACTGAATGAAGAAAGCTCCATATTTAGCTATCAGGTTAATGGCTTCATTAGAAAATCTCCTTACAGTATCACCTTATAATAGCCTTACAATATACATGGTAAAGGCATCATTAACTCTCTTGAATTTGTGGTTATTAGTTTCAAGGGTGAATTGAGGGTAGTATGCATAAATGGGATCATCCTTCTGGCCCTACATGTATGTGAATCCAAACCACTTTGCCAGGATGCTGCTAGGGAATACATGAGATAAGAAGTCATATAGAAATTCTTAGTCTACTACACATTAGACAATTTCTCGGTCAAATTCATGCAAATAATTTCTACCCAATTAATGTTTTGATTACCTTCACAGATGATGTTGATGAGAGGGCACATCCAAAAGTGAAATTCATTGGTAGAGGGAAATCCCATGACACGAGCTAGCAAAATGATGAAATCGATAGCTCTTCATTGAAATCAGCCCTAAATAATGCTTTGGAAAGTCGGGACGCTCCCTTCTTAGGGTTCTTCAACCATGATTTTTCTATTCTTGTCTTATACTTTTCACTTTCCTGCTCGAATAGGGTCTGAGCTTGAGCTTGAGTGAGAATGATGGAGTCTTCAGTCTCTGGAATACGTAGGGCAGCAGTAATAGCAACAACATCCAGTTTGGTGATCACTCCCCATGCACGTTAGTCAATTCTTTGGTGTCCGAGTTAAAATGAGCTCCACAAGTGAGCACGGTGTTAGCACATTGTACAGAGATAGGGAAACCAGCTGCATAAGCAAGACCACTATCATTGATCATTTGTGCCATGGGGGAAGGATTAGGGCTAGTCAATCTGTTCCAAAAATCCCCAAAATCCAAGTGCCGAACTTCACTATCCCCGATATCGGGAACAAAGGTCTCAAGGGGTGATACATGTTCTTGGCCTTGGAATTTGATCTTCATGTTTGCAATATACAGAGGAAAAAATTTCAAGGATCGAATTCATAATGAAAAATGCAAAGGGAGCAAGAGCATGAGCAAATGATCTTAATTGCAGGAATTCGAGCAAATGATGGCAAGTGAGCAATGTGTCAAATGCATAGAGAATAGTCCCATTAAATAGCCATTTAGGAGAGAGAAGGTCATTAAATGCACATTAAATTCATATTGCATTAACTTAAATTATTTGGTACATTTAGGATATTAGGGACGTAAAGAAGTGATTCACTGTGACGCGGGTGATGCGGGTAATGTGGGATAAATGAGCATGGGTGGTTTTAGAAACTTGGAAGCGTGAGGACACAAAGATGTGATTCGATCGATGCACAAGATGTAGGAAAAGTGGGGACAGAAAGCATAAATGCTTTTGGGATAGATGGGAAAAAGTATGTGAAGGACCGATGTGGTTGATGTGGGTGATAAGAGAACAGAAGGCCTAGGTGAACTTGGGACAAATGGGTCAAAAAGTTTTTATAGAACCGAAAGTTAAAGAATTTCAGGGAATGCGGCGATCGAGAACAGAAGGCCCGACGGAACTTGGGACATGAGGGACAAAAATGTCTAACAAACCCATAAATCACCAAAATAACTCCAAAAATGTGAATTCTTACTATCTCTCCTAAACTTTTCACTTCACTAGAACATAACTAAAGGGTATCAAATCAAAATTTTCAATTTTTGACTTTCAAAAGAGGGGAAATTTTGAGAGGACAACAACTAGCTGTTTTCAGGGATGACTTGGCTAGATAGAAGATCGAGACAAGGCAAGAACTCTAGAAAACCTAGGGGAAGAAGACTGGTGCCTTATCCATTGGGCCATAGAGTCAAAAGACAAACCAATACAGAAGACAACACACATACAAATAGAAACAGGGAACAACACACCACAAATAGAAATAGGGAACAACACACCACAAACATCAAACACACACTATACATAATATACAAAAAGAATTCCTATTCACCTAGGACTTAAACAATTTTAGGTACTACCCACTATAAGGAAGTGGGAGAGAAGAACCATCCATGTAATCAAGATAGAAAGAATTTTCACTAGTAAAATGCCTAATTTTGAAAGGACCGAGCCAAAGAGAATCAAACTTACCATGGATTCCTCGAGGCTCATGTATTTTATCCCATAGCAAAACAATGTCTCCAAATTGAAAATTTCTAGACTTAGCCTTCTTATCAAACAAATATTTTACCTTCTACTGGTGGGAAAATATTCTATCAACAACTTTATGACTGTCTTCATTTAGATTATGAAGATACATGATCCTTTTGTATAAAGAATCATTGAAACTAGTGTCTTCAAGTACAAAGTTGGTACCTCCACCGTCATTGGTAATTGGGCTTCCACACCGTATACAACACTTGAAAAGGGGACATCCTAATAGCTCTTTTAGGTGTAATCCTATCTACCCAAAGAGCTTCATAGAGTTTCTTGTGCCAATTCCTCTGAGATTCATTAACCAATTTCCTTACTATAGCCACCAGATTCTTGTTTGTTGATTTTTCCCTGCTATTCCCTTAAGGATAGTAATATGAAGAGTAAGGGGAAATGCCATATCCATAACAAAAATCCATCATCTCGAGAAGAAAAATTTGAAGCATTATCGAGTCACAATCTTGTTTGGCACTCTAAACCTTACCAAGATGTTTTCTTTGATAAAACTACATACCACTTCAGAAGTGGCACTTTTTCTTGGAATGGCTTCTACCCATTTAGTGAAATAATCATGGCGATCAATACATGAATATGCCTTGCACTTGAGGATGGGTTGCGTGTTCCAATGAAATCTAAACCCCAATTGTTGAAAGGGCTCTTCAATTACAACTAGTTTAAGTGGCAAGGCAGCCAACTTGGGCCTTCCCACAAAATTTTGACAAGCTTCACATTTATCAACCCATTTTGATGCATATTTAAACAAAGTAGGCCAATAGTATCCAACATGAAGAATCTTGTGGGTAGTAACAATAGATGAGTAATGACCTCCATATGTTTGATCATGGAAAGCTGAGAAAAGATTTTTATGTTGTTATTTGTCAATGCATTTCAGAAATCTTCCATCCACTCCATGTTTGAACAAAGCATTCTCCCACAACATGTATTGTGCTGATCTTATCTTGATATCTCTCCTATTTGGCAATCAAGTGAGAGGGACACTCCCCATAAGTGAGAAAATGAGCAATATCAGCATACCATTCATCTGTTGAGTTGAGAAAAAGAATAATAGGAACATCAACCTCATCCTTAGGTAATTCAGGACCAGCTCCTTCAGCAATGAGTTCACACAAACCTTTACCCTAAACTAGTTTGGTTGGTCTGATGTCAATATCATATTCTTAAACCTTTAATACCCAGTTCCCTCTCTTAGTTCCAAATTCTTGCTGCGTAAGAATAGACTTGATGTTTGTATCTAGCACAAGAACCACAAAGTGGGAGTTAAGAATATAAAATCAAAACTTCTTGACAGCTTTAACCACTGCAAAAGCATGTTTCTCCATCATGGTGTACTTTAACTCGTTATTTTTAAGAATGTAGGTCATGAATGAAATTGGGAGATCATGATCATCAGAATATTTTTGGGTCAATACAATAGCCAGGGTGCTTTCTATGACATAGTAATAAATAATAAAATCTTTACTAAAATCTGGACATGCCACGATAGATAGGAGTCCTAGCAATAGCCTTTAAAATACCTTCAAAATCCTCTTTCCCTTCAAAGGACCAGCCAAATGTTTGTTTCCCTTTCATCATTTGGGAGATATTCAAAGTTAGCTCTGTAAAATCAGGAATGGATCTTCTCAGGAAGTTGATCTTACCAAAGAAAGAATGCACTCCCTTCTTACTTGTGGGAAGAGGAATCTACTAAATAGCTTGAACTCATTTAGGATCAATTTTGATTCCATATTTAGAGACAATATGCCCAAAAATTTTCCCTCCGTGACACAAAAGACAGATTTCTTGGGATTCAAAGAGACCCCAACTTTGTTGCACTTTAAGAGAACTATTTCCAGATGCTGAAAATGATCTGCTCTAGTTTTGGAAAACACAGTTAGGTCATCTAGATACACAACAATACATTTTCCTTTCAGGCTTCCAAAATCCAAGTCCATAGCCCTTTGAAAAGTGGCACTAGCATTAATGAGTCCAAAGGGCATCCTCTTGTAGGAAAAAGTACCCCAGGGGGTGGTGAAGGTAGTCTTATGCTGATATGCGGTATTAACTTCCACTTGATTATATCCTAAGAAGCCATCAAGCATGGACAACATTTCAGACCCTGTAATAGCTTGCAAAACTTGATCCATCATGGGTAGAGGATAGTTTTCCTTCAAAGAAGCCTGATTCAGATTCCTGAAGTCAACGCAAATATGAATCTCACCATTTTTCTTCCTAACAAGTACAATGTTGGAAATCCATGTCGAATGGTGAATGGGGAAGATAATTTTGGCTTTCAATAATTTTTGTATTTCCTGAAAAATGGTGTCAGCAATCTTTGGATTGTACTGCCTTTGCTTTTTCTTAAAAGGTTTAATCCCAGGTTTGAGAGGAATGAAATGCTACATTTCTTTGGGCTGGAAAGCTTTTAGATCATCATAAGAATAAGCAAGTACATCACTATACCTCTTCAAAATATTTACTACCTTCTTCTTTTCTTCTTGAGTACAACACTTTCCAACATTCACCATTTTGGGGTCAGCAGAGCTCCGATGTTAATCTTTTCATACTCAGTAGATTTCTACACTCCTGTAGAAGCTTTAGACTTAACATACCTATCATGTTTATCAAACAACTCCTCCAAACTCACTAGCCCTTTAGGAATTTTGTTACCTTTGAGTTTGATGCACCCATCTTGATCTGTCTCTTCTTTAACACCATCCTCATGGGAAGATACACTCTCATGAGGAAAATTTTCACTTCCTTCGATGTACAATTGTTTAAATTTATTCTTGAGCTCCAAGAAAGAAAGCAAATGATGATGATCATTAAAAACTTACCAGTTACTTGCATTATCAGGCACACTTGGCCTATGGATCATTTCAATGGTGAATTTATCTTGAGAGAAATTAGGGTGAGGTATCAGCAATGATCCTGAGATAGCTAGTGAATTAGCCCTAGTGTTATTTTCTCTTGGCATTGATTCGATGGAGAAGGCATCAAGAAATTCAATAGAATCCCAAAAATATTTTTGTAATGCTTCAACCTTCTATTCTTTACTTGAAAAAGGTCTCTGACTTGTTTAACAACTAGTTCTGCATCTCCACGAGCCAGAATATTCTTCACACCTTTTTCTTTTGCCACATTAAGTCCAAGGATGAGGGCTTCATACTCTGTTGTATTATTGGTATTTTCAAACTGTAGTTTGAATGAGAAAGGATGAACTTTTCCCTCAGGAGATATCAACACCACGCCAGCTCCAGGCTGTTGAGGATCGCTTCCATCAAATTCTAGATTCCAAACACCATTAGGATCATGAAGTACTTCTTTAGGAAGTTTATTTTCCTTCGAAACATAATCATATAGTTACCATGTCCAATATCTTCATAGAGTATTTGTGCTTTGGGATCATCCGTCTTTTGCACAATATACTCGGATTGCTTCTTCGACAACAACTTCTTCATTTTTCCATTGACTGGTATAAGGGCATGCGACCAATCCATTTGAATCTCTCCTCGATGTCTTTACAAAAATTCCTACTTAACAACATACCATATGAAGGAGGGATATCTGTTACTAGAATAGTAGCCAAAACCTTTTTCTCAGGTAAGGCAACAAAAGCTACCTGTGCATCTTTAATCCTTCCCACCAAAGGCACCTCCCTACTCTCCATAGAATAACATGAACCAATAGTGCGTGTGAGGGTGAGACCCAAAGCATGAGCCACTTTGGTAGGCATTACATTATCTAGATGCTCCTGAATCTATGACACAGTTGTTAAGTTTATGGCCTGCTATAAGAAGAGTCACATAAAAAGGTTTGATTTTCTCATTAGATGTGGTGACTGTAGTCACAAGATTTGGTTGGGGTGCAGAGGATGGAGTAGGTAAAAGGCCTTTAGAGGTAGTTCTGGAATGGGAATTGACAAAGTGGATCATTTTGGCAAAGGCTTTAGGGTGGGTTTGATAATATTCAGCCTTTGAAATTTGAACCTTTGTTTTCATAAGATGGTCAATGATATCAAGTTTAGGAGCTGGAGAAAAAGAAGTTTTAGAAGTAGAAATAGGAGAAGGATTATCAGTGCTGACCTTTTGTGTGGATGCAGTGGGAATAGGACATCATCTTCTTACCATAACTGGGATAGTTGTGGAATACTCTTTAGCTTTCTTGATGGGCTGCATCACTTTTTTGTTTCTTATGGAGTCTGTTCTTGTGTCATAACGGCATATGACTCGATTTTCATATCTACTACTACATCATAATCATCTTCTTCATCAACGCCCTCAGTAGTGAGAAAATTGACTTGAGATCCATCAAGTTCTTCCAATTCCTCTTCAGCTTCCTCTCCAGATTCTTCAAATTCTTCATTAGTTTCTTCCTCAGGTTCCTCAACTTCACAAGTTACATTGATAGGGACCTTAATGGGTGGTCCCTTGATTGCCAACCTTGTCTGAGAAGAGGGCAAATGGTTCTTGGGTTGGAAGTTCCTTCTTGGGACATCTTGATAAGGAGCATGTTGAGCCAATTGTTTCTTGATAGCAATGAGGTCATTGGCTAGTTTTTGTACTAAGGGATCTGCGTTAGCTCCAGAGTTTGAAGAAGAAGAAACAAATGCTTTAGACTTGGAAGGATCTCTTTTCAACTTGCCAGACATGATCAGGTCATCCTCAACACTAACAGCTAATCTTTGATCCTCATCCAATGTTGCAAGATTAGCTCTCCTCAATGCATATCTTACCTCAGGCAATTGAGCATTTAGGAAAAAACATTTTTGAATTTGGTCCACGGGCCGGGTGTCTAGTGGGATCTTATTAATCAACTTATTGAACCTAGCCACAAACTCTCTCATAGGCTCTTGTGGTTCTTTCTTGATTTGAGAAATATCTGCTAGCAGAGCATGCACATCTTCTGTGGGTTTAAAATGGTTCTCAAATCTTGTCCTCATAGTAGTCCAATTGGTAATGGCCCTAGTAAGAAGGTGATAGAACCAATCTACTACATTATCCTACAAAGTATCTACAAAAATCCTCACCGAGACATCTTCATGCTCAACACCAAGGACTCCACATGCAACTATGAAGGCTGCAATATGTTCATCTAGGTGCACTTTACCATCACCTTTGAACTTGGGAAAGTTCTTTCTGTTACCCCTGGTAACTCATGCAAAGGCTGAGGAAGGGCAAGAGGCCCAACACGGTGGCCCCAAGGTAATGGAACTGCCATTCTTGGAAAGAATGCTTGAAGAGGAACTAAAACACTAGAAATAATTAAAGCACAAAGATTAGGGCTAAGTTACTCTTAAGGGATACTACTTCCAAGAGTTCTATCTTCAATAGGGGGTGTGCTTATGGAACGAGCTCTTCTATTTCTTCTTGTTAAAGGAAGAGGAAAAATTTATTGCTCTAGGAGATGAAACTAAGGATCTTCAATACCAAGGGCTCTCCTACCGCAAGTAAATCTTAGAGTCACCAGATCAAAGAATGATCAAGAAATTTTCATAAACTAGAATCAATCAAAAATGAATCCCTAGTAGAGTCACAAAAATTGTTGGTTGTCAAATAAGGACTTTATTGAAAACAACAGTTAGGGGACAGAAAGTCCCTCCTCTTTGATGGGAGAGGTTCCCTTATTAAAGGCAAAAACCTATTTACAAATGTACAATGTTTAGTTTTAATGAGGAACTCTGATATCATGAAAGTGTTTGATATAACAGATCATCAATACAAAAGGATAGAAGAATTAAGGAATGGGAGGAGGTAGAATAGCACTTCTCGGAAATATAGATAACAAAATAATTCCTTACGCATGCCAGAATGGAATCATATAGAAACGAGAATCATTTGCATTAAAATCACAAGGTGTTATTTCACGACACAAAGTTCCGAGAGATGACACCCACAACACTACAAAGCTTCTCGAAATAAAATAGATAAATGGCTCAATAACTTTTAACGAGATAGAAATGAAAGAACAAGAATAGAGGGAAACGGAAAGAGAGATCTTCTTGTATTGATATCTTTTACTCCTTTACAATTTCAAAAATAAACAGAGTTCCATTTCAAAATGGCGCATATAGCCCATTATATAGCTTACAAATTGGTTATACTTGGTAACCATTTATTTTAACTAAAAAATTAATTAAGTGCTCAACACCACGTCCTTTACAATGAGCTTGATTCTAGGAAAAGGAGACAAGTAGAAACTAGGAGAGAAAACATCTCGCTTATTGCTGAGGAGGACCCACTGACTTGAGAATCTGTTTCTGAATCTTTATAATGCCTCACTATCTCCTTGCCCCGCAGTGGTAATGATGTGTTGGCAGTGACATGAGACCAAGTGTCTAGACATTTCTCCCTATTTTTATCAAATTCAATATGATCCGGTATTCTTTATTAGCCTCTTCAATGGTAGATTGAAGAGAGCAAATATCCTTTATCTTCTCTTTGGTAATCAATTCTTCCTTGAACAGGCCTTCTTTGAAAAATGTCCTGAATTGAGTTTTAATCTCTTGAAGAGAGAAAGGAACACCTGAAGTTTCATCATGAAGATGACAATGAATATCCTTAAAGGCTAGATGCCACACAAGTCTTGAAAGATTCTCCCTTCTGCCAACTATTTCTCAATTCTCCCAAAGATTCTTCCAAAAATTTTATTTTCCATTCAACACTGAACACCCATGACCCTGACAAGTTTTCCTTGGCATCATCAAAAACTTTGTTGGCCAATAATATATTTTCATCAGCCTATCCCATTAGGTGAAGATCTATGATGCAACTACTCCAAAGCTTCAGTTCTTTGTCCATAGTTTTAATAGAGGAGGAGAGTTTTTGTTGTAGGTTGACCACCTTCTCATTGGCTTTGAAGGCCTCTTCAATGAAGTTCAAGCCTGCAATGGTCATATCATCAACCATGGCTTCCATATCCCTTCCATAAGTGGAATATTTGTGTATATCCTTGATACTCTGAACCTCATCCTGACTGAGAATCATAGGAGGTGGGAGGGCAATCAGTGGAGCAGGATCTAAAACCTTATCCTTAGCCAATAATGACTTGATGAAGCTGGAAAGAACTTGATTTTGTTCTTCCAACTATTCTATAGTTTGTTTACCATTTTCCACTCTCTCAATAACCTTGGTTACTATTTCTTGGAGGTTATGTACCTCACTCTCAGGAGTAGATTCTCCCATGGGAATTCTAGAAAGTTCTAGGTCAGAGGCTGATAGATCTTGCTCGCCTTATCCACCTTAGGCTTTGCAACCTCTAGAAATTGTTGGCCTTGAGCATCTGTCACTATCCTTGAAGTTGTTTTAGCTCTCTTTGCTGGGGGAGGAGGAGTAGTTCCTAACAAAGCTGCCACAACGCATCAAAATTGGGCCCTGCCAAACATGAAGAAGGTTTTCTCTTCCTGCTATCAACCAAGGGTTACACCCATGCAAAAGTAGAAGAAGAAGAAGAAGAAGGGACAAGAGGTCTAAGAGCAAGTGAACCCATGACACTTAAAGTATTCACCACTATTGCTTCTAGCAAAGAGGTGAGTGAGGCATATGGAGCTTCTTGTGTAGAGGAATCTGTGGTATTAGGAGGTTTAGAGTTAGGCACCTCCTTCTCATCTTCTACTGTAACTTCTAAAGTTGTTGTAGGATTTGGTACTTTGCCATCATCACTTTCACTGAGAACAATAATGTTCTCTGGCCCTGAAGGTAGTCCTGAAGGCTATAGAAGGGGTTATTCCTAAATTGGATCTTGTTTAACCTCTTTTATCTTCTTTTGGTACACTTGAGTAGAAGAAGAGGGAGTAGATGATTCAGGTTCTTTAGTTGAGGAAGGAGGGGTTTGTACAGGTACCTCTGTGCTTTGGGTGTATGTGTTTCCTTCCTAGGTGTTGAAGTATCTCTGGAAGAAGATCCACTTTGATTCTTCTTAAGCTCTCAAACCTTCTTATCAAACCAAACTTTGGTTCTTACAAGGACAGGGGTCAAAATATCAACCAAGTCATCCTTCTCCTTCTTGTACCAATCCAGATCTTCCAAAGGAGTATGTTTGATTAATGTCTCATATTCAAAAGACAACAAGTCTACATCATCATCATCATCTAGAATACGTAGGGAAGTAGTAATAGCAGCATAATACCTCTATGCTTGAGTGAGAATGATGGAGTCTTCAATCTATAGAATACGTAGGGCAGCGGTAATATGAAGACATCCGGTTTGGTGATCGGCTCCCGAGCATGTTAGTCAATTCTTTGGTGCTCAAGTTAAAATGAGCTCCACAGGGAGAGCATGGTATTGGCACATTGTATAGAGATAGGGAAACCGGTCGCATAAGAAAGACCACTTGTCATTAATCATTTTTTCCACGGGGAAGGATTAGGGCTAGTCAATATGTTCCAAAATCCCAAAATCTAAGTGCCAAACTTCACTATCCCGATATCGCAAACATAGGTCTCAAGGGGTGATACATGTTCTTGGCCTTGGAATTTGATCTTCATGTTTACCATATACGGAGGAAAACCTTTAAGGATCGAATTCACAATGAAAAATTGAAAGGGAGCGAGAAGCATGAGCAAATGATCTTAATTGCAGGAATTCGAGCAAATGATGGCAAGTGAGCAATGTGTCAAATGCATAGAGAATAGTCCCATTAAATAGCCATTTAGGAGAGAGAAGGTCATTAAATGCGCATTAAATTCATATTACACCGACTTAAAAAGATAAGAATCGGAAGAGTGGAAAAAATTGGCTGGATGGTCTTTGGTACATTTGGGACATTAGGGACGTGAAGACGTGATCCGGCTGATGTGGGTGATGCATGTAATGTGGGCCAAATGAGCATGGGTGGTTTCAAACTTGGAAACATGAGGGGCACGAAAATGTGATTCGGCCGATGCGTGCGATGCGGGAAAAGTGGGGACAAAAGACACAAACACTTTTGGGACAGATGGGACAAAACTATGCGAAAGGACCGAGATGTGACCGATGCAAAGATTGGAGAACGAAGGCCCGGGTGAACTTGGGACAAATGGGTTAAAAAGTTTTGACAGAACTGAAAGTTAAAGAATTTTGGGGAATGCGGCTGATCGGGGAACAGAAGGCCCAACCGAACTTGGGACATGAGGGATAAAAATGTTCAACAGACCCACAAATCACCAAAATAACTCCAAAAACATGAATTCTTACTATCTCCTCAACTTTTTACTTCACTAGAACATCACTAAAGGGTATCAAATCAAAATTTTCAATTTTTTGACTTTTAAAAGAGGGGAAATTTTGAGAGGACAACAGTTCATGAATCCTTTTCCCAATGGATTATTTTGGCACTTGGTCTACGTTGTTCTTGTGGCACTCATTGGGAGTGCCCATCCCCAAGCATGAGCTGATGTTGGTGCCCATTTTGATCATCTGTTATATTTCCATCTTTCCCCTTTATTCTGTGTGCTCTAAGATGTTTTTCTTCAAATTTGGTGGTCTGTAAGTTTCCCCATCCAGATTGAATGCTTTGAAACGCTCACAAACTTATCATTTTTCCCCAATTTGAAAGAAAAATACATGTAGGCTCTATTTTATGCCCTAAAGTTCCAAATCCACGGGCTTGTCTCATTTTTTCCATCTTTTCCCACCCTTTGAAGCTCGTAGTTGCTCATTTTGTACTTATTTTCCCTCAAAAGTCAATCCTCATGGTCGAATATTGCCTAAAATCAATTCCCCTTTGTTTTTTGACCAAAAAATCCTTCACCCACGAAGAAAAAATCAAATTCGGGCATCTCTGGTAAATTTTGTGTTTTTTGACAGTCATACGAGTGTCATTTGCCTATCAAAATTAATTAAAACTTGTCTCCTACGTAGGCTGCTTGTGGTTGGACAAGGTTTGACAGGTTTCTTTGAAAACTTAATATTTTTTGGGTTTTTGGCAAAAAATCAAACTTTCCCCCACAACCCCGTAGGTCCCAGAGGAGGACACGTGTCACGCTCTTGTTTAGTGGTGGGATGGAAGGCTGGTGGGGAACTTAGAAGTTTTTGGCCCTTTTTGGCGAAAGGGAGAAAGGTTGAGGAAAGGGCTGCCGGTCTGCATCATTGCAAAGGGAGACACATGGTAGGCACAGAGGAGGGTGCGGGCCGGCGGAGGCAAAAGGGAAATTGTTCCTTTTTTGGAAAATTTGTCAAAATGGAAGTTTGAAGGGCGGGTCTGCCAAATGAACCACATGGAGACACGTGGCGGGTGTAGAAGGGAGTATGGGCCGCCGGGGGCAAAACGAAGTTTTTTCCATTTTAGCAAAAAATACTTAGAGTGAAAATTTGAGGCGTGGCCTCACGATGAATCGATGATAGACATGTGGCAGGGAAGAAATCGGAGGCGCGGGCTTGCAGAGGCAAAGTGAAAAATTTTCCCTTAGCGAAAAAGGGGTTAAAACGTGAAATAAGCTCGCGGATCCTTTGCGTTAGAGAAGTGGACACGTGTCAAGGACAAAGGCGGAGGTGTGGGCCCGTAGGGAAAAAAGTGAAAATTTTCCAAATTCCAAAAATAGTGAAAATGTGCAAAATTGAGCCACGACTTCAATGGGACCCACCATATGCCACATGTCAGCTCTAAATTTCAAGGGCGGAGGGGTGGAGAAAAATTCAAAACTTTACATTTTCCCAAAGATATTAAAAAGTCAAAAATTGATCCCAAATCCATTCCCAATCGTATTTTGACATGTGGAGGGCCCATATTGAAGGGAAAAGTGGAAATCAACGGTAATTGTACATTTTCCATTTTGGCCGCCATTTTTGCTCCAAGAAGTGTGGAAATGTGAATTTTGCATCAATTTTCTTCAAATTTTTGGAAAATTCATGTCTTTTGTGCCTGCAAGGACCAATGCAAGTGGTTTTAGGGATCAATTTATAGATTTGAGATGTTTTTGAAATGATTTTTGCCCTAGCTTGTCCAAAATGTGAAATATCAAATCAAGAAGTTGCAGAATCAAATTTTGGAGGGATAATGATGAAATGATGAAATGAAAGGGTTCGCATGCTTGGAGAATGAAAAACGTGCCTCCACAATGGATAATGATGAAGGATTTGTAATGATTCACCTTTTTGAAACACCTGGCAACTTTTGTTGCAAATTTGTTAAATTTCTCTATCTTGAATCATGTTGGAATTTTGTCACAAAATTGATGCTAGGCATATTCTTTTCTTGGGAAAGAAGGATCAAATGTAATAGAATGTTATATAATGCATGTTTTTGACATGTAAAAGGTTGGAGAAACTTAGAATTTCACGGAAAATATGGGAAGAATCCCATTCTTTGAGAAACCACCTGAGAACCATTTCTAATTCCTTTTGCATCAAATTTGTATCATGTTGAGTTGGTTTCAGTTGTAAATCCATCAACAAGCTCTGAGATTGTTCTTATAACATTCCCTTTTTGATAGATTTGATCATTTCTAGATTATTTTGTGTTGTCTCTTGGCAAAATTTACATGCACTTATGTTTCAGAATGTTTTCAATTTGTGTTTCTTGCTCCTTTTGCAGTCTTGTATTCAAAATATCTCCTGATCATAAATGGTCTCATTTCTTGTTGATAGTTTAGTGGCATTTTCAATCTCAAATTCAGAAGAGCTTTCATCTGATAAAGAGATAAACAGATTTAAAATCACTTTACCTTCCTTGAATTTAGAGATAGATTGTAAACCTTTGGGTGCACCTTAGGTCATGATAAAATAGAGATTTCTAGATGCTTTGTTGGTTCATCTGCTTCAAGATTTTGTGGCAGGTTGTCAAAGATTGTGTGGAAGAGTGCAGATCTAGGCTTCCATTTATTACACATATCCTGGTTGAAGGAGTACCTTAACCCATTTGAAGCATTCTATTGTTTAGGTCTTATAAATTTCTTGCAAAGGTCCTCAAAGAATTTGGAAAATTCTGGTTAGTCTTGTCTAAAATCTCCCACCAAAAAATTCATTCAAAATAACTAATCCTACCCCATACTACCCTTGCATTACATTGTGTGTCAATAACAGAATATAATCCATCTACAAAAATGCACAAAGAAAATCAGGATCATGCAATGTCTTCAGTAACCCTTGCCTTGCATTGAAAATATCTCCATAATCTGGGAGTGATAACTTGTGAAAGTCAGATTTGGAGTGTTGATCATATTTTCCCAAGGCCCTTTCCATACTATTTGCACAAATTGAGGGATATCTTCATCTCCTTCACCATTTGAGGGTTACAAAATAGGTCCTCTGACCTTGGATGAAAGGCATAACCTAAAACAATTAGGACAAGATCAAGTCCTATTTGAGTGTTATCCATCTCTCCACAAATCTGAGTGTCAGTTAGATCACATCCCCGGATACAAAACAAAACACATCATGATCTATTTGACTTCAAGCTTCATACCATATCTCGATGCTACTCGGAATTAAAAGGAGAACAAATTTGGGTACCAACACATCTCTCTAAGTGCCCTCAACATTCCCATAGGCCTCAACATCCCCTTCTTTAGCTCTATTTAACCTCACCCAGACTCTACAATAAGGTTTTATTGAATTACTGTCACCCAACGATACCGACGTTAGTTACCCATGACCATTGTCAGGTTACACCAGACCGACATTGGTCTCTATGTTTTGCACCTTCGCCAATAACGAAACCACATAACCTACCACCAAGTGACCTAAACAACCCAAAACCTGACCTTGACTAGTTCTAGTAACCTGACACCTACCTACCCTTCAAATCTGACTATAACCTATCCCGTTATGTTAGATTTACTTATTGTGTTTGAATGAAATACCTAAATCATATCAACTACAGTTAGAATTTATTTATCCATCACATTAATTTGTTTTAAACAGTGGATTGAAAACCATCTAGGGAGTATCACACTTCTGGATCTAGCACACGCTAGGCAGTCCACTGTCATATATTATTTAACTATTCTTTTGTGGTCTTGTTTTCTTTTGAGTAGTTCCTCCCAGCTAAAAGGAAGCTCTCACAATCGGCACTGGATTGAGAAGTCGAAACGCGTGCAAAAATGGTCAACCAACCCATTTAATAGGTATTCCTCCTAGCCCTTACCATTATTTGTTTCATCATTTAAAAACGTAAAGAAAATGGTGAAACATTTTGGCACGTCTCGGTGGGACCCATCAGGGGTTCTATTGCATTTTATTCATTCCTAGGTGAAAGTTGTGTGTTTGTTTCCCTTTAAAAGGCTTACACATTAATATTTTTCTCTGGTAATCTTCTCTTCTTTCTAATTGCTCTAAAAGAAACATTTCTATTGGTGCATTTAAAAAGGAATCATTCTTCTTTCTTGCTTTTTGCATTTAGTGAAAGAGCATACCCTCTCCTATTCATCATTTTCTTCATCGAACGTAACCTTTTTGATTTGGGATTAAAATTGGTTGCATTACATTCTGATTTGCTACATTTAGCTCACATTAAAATGAGGGAAACCTATATCTTTAGAAGTCATGCCCAATTGATGGTTGACACAAAGAATCGTAGAAAGCACATTCTCTCTCTCTCTCTGTGTCTTACCAAACTTGCACAAAATTGAAATATAAACATATTTCTTAAACAACATCTTACTTGGGAACAACTGTCCACAATCACATGATCATATTGGCAAGTACCCCCTAGATCGTTACCTCTGTCAGTCATTATCTTAGAGGGTGGCCCGCCCTCACCATAACATACATGAACCTCTTACTTTAGATATCCTTCTTCGTAGGAAGCCTTCCTCACCAAAAAATCTATTCTAAAATTCATGTGTCATATTTCTAAATAGCATAAGCTCAACACATTAAAAACCACTTGTTAGGTACGTGTTTTTGGTGTTTTATTGACGTGACGTTTTGAGGTGTGAGCATACGCTTCTCCATTTTTCCATTCGGTTACCTTACACATTCCACAATCATAGTTGGAGTATTCTGACTTCTTTTGAGTGTGTCGGGACTACATTGCATCATCTCCAAAACTCTGAGTTGATCATTTATCTCACTAAAATTCACAATAATCCATTTTGGTACATTTTCCATATTTCACGATGATCGATTTTGCTTATGTCATCGATTTACCCATGAAATTGTCTAAAGACATTATTTTTTCTTTACCGGCATCGAGTTTCTATTCTTTTGGGTTAAATTACCTAAAATAATTCTTATTTCATTTTCTTTCTCATTACGTCAGTTCCCAGTAAGTCTCTATACTCTCTCTACTTTGGTCAAGAGTCATCATATAGCTTCATCTAATCATCAACAATCATTGCTTCATTTGGTAAAATGTTCTTGTCTCATAATAAATGACCTCAGTTACCCCTTAACCAACATCGGTCATCCTTCACTAGCATTGGTTCTCCTATATTGAACATCAATTGATATATTACCCCAAATCTACCTATAAGACACCTATTTTCTTTAGTCTTACTTCCCCTTGTGCCATCTGCAGGGATACCAAATCACCTCGATACATACGCATTCACATGGTGTTGACTCGTAGTCAAGCCAACGCTCTTATATTTCACGCGAGTTGTCAACCACTCCCACCTAGTCCTTCACCACCCTTTGTCCTATCACCCATGGATCCAACCTTACCTACCACCATTGCTTTGCAAGCGATGAGGAATTTTCATGACTCCTTAATTAGAATCTTGTGGCCTTACAGTTATACCTTTCCCACTCTTCCACCCGGGACTCCTCAGGTCAGTTGATATATGACATGCCTATATCCATCTCTCCTACCCTTATTCCCACTTCTACATCAACCCCTAATAATGTGGCGTTACCTTCACTTGATTCACCCCCAGTTGTTTCATAGCTAGGACCCATACCCACCATGATTGCATGTCTACATTATCGGTCCGCACATGTTGTCCCCTCATCAACCACCCATGCCATAGCCCCATCCACACCCATTGTCTCACAAATACCCATTGCAACAAAACCTCTTGTGGTGTTGGTGACCCCTAATCCATTCCATAATCTTGTCCTCTCCATCCCACAAACATTGCCCCCGATCGCTACTAGAGTTACGACAACCATCCCACCTACATACACATACTATCAACAAACCCCTATCTCTTCTGTCACCCATTCTAGATACATACCCTCTATGTTGGTCCCTTATTCTTAACCTCCGTATTTGGCATCACCATACAATGGAATGCCGCCCATGTCATAGGTTCAATACCAGCCCCCTTATGCTCCAGAGAAACCCTTCCACCACAACTAGCAATGACCTTATCAAATTGATGATGGAAAGGACACAAACATTGGAAGCATTGGTTTCGGCTTGCACAATTCTCTCACCTATGATGAAATATGTAATGATCCCATTCATCCATCCATCCCTATTTTCCCATACCTTGTACATTGGGAAATGTCAAAATTCAACTATTTCAATAGTAAAGAAGACCCAAAACAACATTTGTGGTCTTTCAAACATGGGTGTTACTTGATCACCCATGACAATGCTTTACCCCTACGGACCTTATTAATGTCCCTGATAGGACCTGCCTTGGACTGGTACAGTGGGCTACCAAGACACTCCATCTACTCATTTAATCAAGTATCCCAAGCCTTCTTAGATCATTTCTCCATCAACATTGTTAAGAAGGTTACCATGAC
Organism: Taxus wallichiana var. yunnanensis; assembly: GCA_018340775.1. Lineage (NCBI taxonomy): Eukaryota > Viridiplantae > Streptophyta > Pinopsida > Cupressales > Taxaceae > Taxus > Taxus wallichiana. Next base: position 27,874,424 of record CM031235.1, read on the forward strand.
TGATCTTTATTCCACACGACAGTACGATGATGAGTCTATCGCTGACTTTGTCACTCACTGGTGCAACCTAATTAACCAGCTCACATTTCAATTACCTCAAATTAAACTCATAGAGTTGTTTACTCGGGCTTGCACAAGACACATCTCACCAACTTTGCAGGTGCAAACTTTCACACTTTTGATGAGGCATTCCTCATGGCATGGAAATTGGAAATCTGTGCTATCAAAGAGAATAAAATTCAACTTTGTAACAAGAACATCGTGTTCAAATCAAATGATGCTTCTTCATCTTCAAACCAAAAAACAACTATTTAAAACCCAAAGGATCTGCTAGTGCTTATAGTTCTCAAGGCTAGTCCCCTCATCAGTCAAACCCAGCCAAACCTTTCTAATCTCTCTCCCGTCCAAGCTTTCCAGTTTAGACGATAACAACAAAATTACACTTCGATAGGAGAATATTACTCTTCTATTTTGGAAAATTTTATTAAGGATGGTGCCATTACCCTTCCACCTATAAAACCACATACTAGTTTTGACCATGAGTGACCCATATCCCATGGTATAAGGAACATGAATTTTGTAACTATCATTATGTCAAAGGTCATAGCGACAATAATTGCATCACCTTCAAGAATATCATCCAAGAAATGTTAGACAATGGAGATCTAGTCTTGGATAGCCCAAATGCACTCACTAACCAAAACCTACACATCTTTAAGAAGCCATTCCCTAATCATGCCCCATCTTCCAACCAAGCTGGTGACACTTCAAACAATGATAGCAATGTCTGCGAAAAGTCCATGCTATTTTCGATGACATACCAGTTGCTTCCCAATTGCCTCATGTTCCTTCCATAGATGAAATCTTAGCTCGAGCTCCACTACCTACACAAGAGACAATTTCATCTACTCCTCCACCCATAGGGGAACCTCCTTAATTTTCTCCATCACCTGTGGAAGAGCCTATAATTAGCATTCCACCTTTGAGCCCTCAAATTTATGAGTAGTTATAGTGGCACCTCTTCTAATCATAGGAGATGCATGCACACCACCTACACGATCACGAGGAGATTCCACCTTGTTTGGCCCATTCTCTCCTCTACCCGTAGAGGATCCCGTAGAAATACCATTTCCTTTGGATGGCCATTCACCATCAGACCTTTAGGATCCTGTTGATCTGCTTTCATCTCTCTTACCCACAGAGTCCAAGGCTAGCCATTTCCCTGTGTCTCAAACACATTTTATGGGAATAACAACTCGATCCACGTCGGCTCCACTTACAACAACACCATTTTCATGCTTGGCCAATCTCCTGGAATATGTCGATAGAGCCTTACTTTAGGGATGCCTTCTACTTCCTATTTCAACACAAATGTAGTTGTCCCTCGACATCTCCACTATCTATCCAAAAGTGTTTCAAGTGACCAAACCAAACAAAATCATGACTATTGCAACACCTTCCACATCACCACCCATGGCCCAAATCACACCTCTACCCATAACCCAACATACATCTACACCCAAACACCTAGCCTCACCTATATAATCCCCCTTACCTAAACCTATCACTACCGTAGGGGTCATACCGATAGCTAGCCTTACTCACCCACCTATCAAATTAGATTTAGCCATATCTTCCAAAAATAACACTAAACTTGCCCTGACCCCTAAAAAGAAGATCCAATCTCCTAGACCTCATACACCAACCTCGCCTACCATGCCCTTATCACCTTCACCCCTTCCATCCATCCTAGGACCTCACCTCTTGAACTTGGCCAAGAAACCCCATCCACCGGTAAACATAGAACACAACATCCCATTTCCCCATCATAGATCTCTAATATGCCCAGCGACCCACACAACTTCTTCCCTCACCATAACCTTCTTACCACTCATACCTCCACTTGCCATCATAACTCCTTCATTACCCATGACACTTTCTTTTCTTTCACTCCGTCTCACGCCCAATCTACACCACCTACTTCCACAACACCTCGGTTATCCCCGTGGGTAACCCGCCCTCTTCCACCATTAGCTTTTCCCTCTACATCTCGTACACCCATGTCACCTTTGCCCAAAAAAATGCAACCTAAAGATAAAAACCCTCTACCCTCCACTAAGGTAGTTAAACCAACCACACCTTCCATAACTAGCTCTTTTACCATGCCCGTACCCAAGCGGATGCAACCAAGACCTAAGACTACTTCACGTACCAAACTACCAATCTAACCCGCCCCCCTCCTATGAATCCTCTCCCTCCATAATTAGCCACACCTGTACCCAAACCCACATTCACCTCCCATTGTGATCCACTGGTAGGATCCTATGCTAAAATCTTAACCAATCTCCTCGAAACTTCTGTCATCACATTACCACCTCTTAGACCTTACGACCCACTCAAACCCAAACCAAAAGGGTTTGATGAAACCAAAATTTACGCCTACCATCGTGTGCCGGACATGATGTAAAGAACTGTAAGGCTTTAAAAATCTGCTCTTGTCTAATTGTGTCCTCCCAAAGAAAATTTTGATGATGATGATCTTCTTGATGAACACCCCATTTCTCCTTCACCAATTTCCACAAACCTTCTCCCATTACCTACTCAGCGACCAAAATATCCACCCCCACAACTCTTTGATCCACCCCCAAGATTCAAGATCAACATGGTTTGTATAAGAGAGTTAGCCAAACCACCACCAAAATGCCAATGCACCCTACTCATTTCACAAGGATCGTATCCCCCACTAGGGTTTTTACCTCATGCCGCTATATCCTTCCATGAAACACCCTCTTCATCCACCTCCCTTCAGATTAAAATGAACAACATCGCGACTCGTGCTCGGAAAGACAAGGGAAAGGAAAAAGAAATTGGCCCATTAACAAACCCTATACCTAACATACCAACTCGCACCCATACCCAAAATCACCATTCGAGTCCTGCATATCCTATTTCGATGGTGTCACACATTGCACAATGCTAAAACAACTACACAAAACCCCCTCAAAATGTCTTTATACGACCTCATCTAAACCTCGAGTCACATCATCAATCCCTCATGGAGGTCCTTGATCTATTGAATTTTTACCAAATGACTCCACACCCATAGCCTCCATCATTACCCCTCACCACGTAGCCTCTCTCACTAGGTCTTTGCCTTCCTCACCTCAACTTACTTTCCAAATGGCCATTCTCGGATTTTCAGATGAAGATATCACTCCCTTCCAGTCTGACGACCCCGACCCCACTCTTTTCATCTTTGTCTTTATCGATAATATACGCATACGATGTGTTATGATCGATGGTGGTGCTAGTATTAACATCATATCCTCCCATGCATACGACCAAATGCGAGATACTTGCCAATTTCATGCATGGTAACCCAGTTATGCTACGATCCTTCAATAATACCATGACTTCTACCCTAGGTACCATTGTTCTCCATGTCCGCGTGGGCCCCACACTGTCTCAGGAACATTTGTATGTCTTAGAAGGGGAGTAAAAATATAACTTGCTGTTCGTCCAACCTTGGATCCATGACATGGGTTGTGTCCCTTTGACTTTACATCAATGCCTAAAATTTGAACACGAGGGACATAGTTACACTATCCCTATCGGCCCATCACCTTTCAAGACTGTAACATTCTTTATCAGCCCAATGATGTGTTTGGATTGGTCAAGGCATCTTCCACTATCACTAATTCACCTTCACCCATAAGCCCATCTATCAAAACTACCACTACCTGTGTTGCATCTAACATTGCTATCCCCATTGCAGCTGTAGCCTCTACCACTGATGCACTTGTTTCCCCATCATCTAGTGATCCATCTATCCCCCTAGCCACATACTAACTACTGACGATACCTTAGAAGGTGTTTTTCAATGCCTCACTGCGGGAATACCGCCTATACAATATCGACACCTTACTCACCCCACAAGAGTATGGGAATCTCCGTCAAGACCCCAGCTATAACATCCACATCGGTGATGTTTTTCCTTATGGCCCTCCCTACCTTCATACTAACCTAACGTATGGGGGACTTGATATTGCCACCTATAAACCCGAACCTCCATCCCAAGCCCAACCATTTTCGTTTGACCTACACTCCCTCACTAACCACCACTTCACTCACACTTTCCTCCACCGGTGCGCATGGAAAGGATTTGGCTTTGGATTTTACAAACAAGGCTGCCATATTGTCATTTCTTGTACCTCTCGTAAACACAATGACCATAGTGGCATTGGTTTTGATGCTCCACCCTCCAAGAAGGTTTGTGTCGACCTTATCCAGGATGAGAAATCTTCCCCCTCTCATTCACCCACATTACCATCTTCACCCACGAGTCCATAGATCCCGAATCTATTCCTCCTATTTTTTTTGTAAACACCATTTCCTTTGGACCGCCAACTTATCAAAGATATGGTGAGGCTCCCTCTTCTCTCCCATTTCTGTATCTTTACATGATTGATGACGATATGCCTTTTATTAATGTCGTTCAATGTCAAGACGATGAGTCCATCCTCACCTACCTCGATGTAGAAAAATCTTATATTTATCGATCGTTACCCTCGAGATGTAAACCATGTTGAGCGAATCAACCATCAAAATCAACATTAACACTCGGGATGACTCATACATTCTAAAGATCAGCTAATCCTTAGATGCTTTCTTGAGCAGGGAAGCCTTCACCTCTTTCCTTCGGGACCATGGCAATGATTTTTCCTAGTCCTATGCCGATATTCCTGGTATCGACCCTAAAATTGTGGTCCACAATATCGTAACCATTCCTGATGCCAAACCCATCAAACAAAAGCTGTAGAAAATGCATCCTTGCATTGCTCTTCTAGTCAAGGAAGAGCTTCAATGCCTTCTCTTGGTTTCCTTCATCCTACCCATTGACTATCCCTAATGGATTTATAACATCATTCCTATCACAAAGGTGATATGGGGACTACAAATTTGCATAGATTTCGTGACCTCAACCTCGCTTGTCCCAAAGATGATTTCCCACTACCAAGCATTGACCAACTAGTTGATCTCACCACTAGCCATGAAATGTTATCACTCATGGATGGTTTCTCGGGCTATAATCAAATATTAATAGCTCCAGAGGATCAACACAAGACTACCTTCATCACCCCTTGGGGACCTACTATTACCAAGTCATGCCTTTTGGCCTCAAAAACACTGGTGCTACATATCAGCGAGCCATGACTTACATCTTCCATGACATCATGCATCACATATTGGAAGATTATATAGATGATCTACTTTCCAAATCCAAACATCAAACGAACACCTACTTGTCCTTAAAGTCATCTTTGACCACCTCATCAAGTATTGTGTTCATCTTCAACCAAAGAAGTGTGTCTTTACGGTACTTTTCGAAAAAATCTTGGTTTCATCATTTATTTACGTGGCATAGAAGTTGATCTGCTTAAATTCAAGTCTATTCTGGAATTGCCTCTACCCACTAATCTCTATCAACTTCGAAGCCTACAAGGTAAGCTGCAATCCATTTATTGTTTTATCTCACAACTTTCGACCATTGTCAACCATTTCATCATCTTCTCAAGAAAGACATTTCATTCAAATGGGATGATGAATGCCATAAAGCATTTGAGGCCTTAAAACAATACCTTCTTCAACCACCAGTACTCATTCCTCCTAAAGATGACCAACCCTTTTACCTATATATTTCCGCCATTGACCATTCTTTAGGTGCCATGCTTGCTCATCGTGATGACCAACATCGAGAGAAATTTTTTTATTACATAAGCCGTACCCTTCTAGACTACAAAACTAGATATACCCAAGCTGAAAAACTCTTCTTACCTACTCAACCACAAAACCTTCATCATTACTACTCAACCACAAAACCTTCGTCATTACTACTACCCATTACACTATATGTATGCCAAACCCTATCAACATCAACATGTTGCATGTTGGCTTATGCTTCTGGCTGACCTTGACCTCAAATTCATTCATCAAAATTCCATTAAGGGCTAGGATATTGCTAACCAACTAGATGACGCACCTATTTCCAAGAATCAACCATCTAACTTTGATTTCCTAGATGAGTCTATAACTACCCTTTCCTTGGATGAGCCCGCTTACCAAATGACACTCTTCTTCGATGGCTCCAAGTGTCAGCGTTGGGGAGGGGCTGGTGTTATCCTCATCCCCCTTGAGGGTGAACCTATGCCTTTGTCTTTCAAACTTGATTTTGATTATACAAACAACATTGCGGAATACTGAAGCACTCGTATTGGGTCTCCAGGCTGCATATGCCTTAAATGTTAAGATAATCAATATCTTTGGTGATTCTCAGTTGGTCATAAACCAAGTCAATGGTATATACCAGTGTTGTAATGAGATCCTTCAAAAGTATAAGCATCACGTAGATATGATTTTGACCACCTTTGACCGTTATACACTTCAAACCACCCCACGTTATACCAATAAATTTGTGGATACCATGGCTTGCTTGGCTTCTCAGATACCTGCTTGACCCGCTGACTCTAAAATATTTTTCACCATACAAAGGCTACAATCACCCTCTTATTTACCTTGTGAAGTTTACTCCATCGGAACCATTGCCCCTGACCCACGTGACCTTTGGTATAAGCAATATACTGTGACTTTCCCTTTCCATTCTACCAATACTGTTATGGAAATTGTGCCTTTCTTATAAGTGTCTCTCGTTATGTCATCATGGGTGGTCTTCTTTACAAGTGCAGTTTGATGACATTCTCTTACGCTGCCTTACAAGTTCTGAAATTCCTTACACCATTAAGGAAGTCCATGATGGAATTTGTGGAGGTCACTTTAGTGGTTTGGTTGTCATGCAAAATGCATTCTTCACCTAGGCTATTATTGGCCAACCCTAAACCATGACTATTGTTGCTTATGTCAAACATTGTGTAAAATTCCAACAACATGCTAATCTTCATCACACACCTAGTCACACCTTATAGGTCACACAAGACCTTTGGCCTTTCTCTCAATGGGGTTTGGATCTTGTCGGTGAGATCAACCCCATTCTTCCCAATGCCACCAATGGATTATAACTGCTACTAATATTACACTAAATGGGTAGAGGTCATTCCCCTCATTTCTACAAAAGCTGAGAAAATATGTGAATTCATCAACCATCATATTATTTTTTTCTTTGGTGTTCCTCACCATCTCATCAATGATAATGGAAAACAATTCAAAAACAAAACCCTACGCAAACTATGTGACACTTTTGGCATCCAACTCAATTTCTCATCACCTTATTACCTGCAAACCAATGGTCAAGCCGAATCAACCAATAAAACCTTAAACAAAATTCTTATGAAGGTAGTTAATGATACTTTGGGAAAGATTGACATACGCACATTCCTTTTGCCTTACAGGCTTATCGTACTAGTATTTGCACTTCGACTGCTCCCACACCCTTTTCTCTGGTTTACGGTACCGAGGTTGTCTTACCTCTCAAAGTCTATATTCCATCTCTCCACATCTCACTACAAGACATGATCAACGATGATGAATTGCACTAGGATTTTACACAACTTGAGTTATTAGATGAGTGTCATCTCAATGCTCTTGACCATCCCAAATCTACCAAAAATGTATCAAACGTGCCTATAAAAATGTGTTCATGAACAAACCTTTTAGGTTAGTGACCTCATCATGAAGGAAAATCAACATGTAACCAAAGAGGAGAAAAGTAAACGGGAAAATTTTCTCCTAATTGGCTTGGACCCTATATCATTTCCCATGCCTATGGATCAGGTGCTTATTGTTTGTCTTCTCTCAAAGGTAAACCCAAACATGAGCCCCTTCATGCCTTGCATCTTCGACCATTATATTATTGATATCAAGTCATATATAACTTTTTGTTAGTTGATCACTCATCCCTTAAGCACTTTTCACCTTCCATACTACCCATTTTGAGGATCCATGACTAAAAAGAATAATGTGATTACTCATCACCTTTTTAGCCTTGTCTTCATTATGAGTATGATGACTCTACTCATAGTATGATTCTTATGGATACTTCTAGTCTTATTCAAGATGGAATCCCTTGACTTGAAACCATCTCTTTCATAGTTAATATTTGTGTGTTATACGAGTCTTGTATTCTAAACAAGAACCTAATCTTCCTTTATAGTCTTGTCCATGACTTAAATGTATAAAAACAAAAGGGATACAACTCCTTGAGTCAAACTTCTAGAAAAAGATGACTTCCTCAAATGGGACATCTCTTTATTCTAATTCCACAACCATAAATAGACTGCTCCCTTGAAGGATAGCTATATAAGGTCATTAAAAAATGTAATAAATATCCATAAGCTTATCGCATCGATAAACTTCACGAATACCTCAAGGAGATAATATAATCATCCCATATAGAATTCCCACATCAATCGGTCTATTTAAAAAAACCAACAAATGAAGGAAAAAGATAAAATCCCAAGAAGACTTACCTATTTTGGATTATGGGTTTCTTGTTCCGAAAAACACGCCGTCGTACACTAAGTTATGCTAAACCTCCCATTCTCATCTCCTTGCCTTTTTAGCCTAATTTCCTCTTTACTCAAGGGACTTGTCATAAACGCAACATTTCGTGATCATGTGACTTTCTTCACCTTTAGAATGGTCCATTATGCAATGCCTTTAGGGTCTTACGTTCATAAACCCCTCTTAGGTAGGAATTGAATCATTAGGGTTCTTATCAGATTAAGTGGATCTTTTACCACCTCTTACCATTCACCTTCCTCATTAGTTATTGATTATCCTATAGGACCAGATCCTCGACACCTATATTTAATAATCACTCAACCATGCCTACGACCTAAACTCAACCATGCCTATGACCTAAACTCAATCATGCCTATGACCTACATTCAACCACTATGATCTACACTCAATAGTGCCTATGACCTATATTCACCCATTCCTAAACACATATCAATCCATTCCTTTCCTTCATCACAAATCTTCCCTAGCTTATGGGATAACTACATTGGCACGAGGTCCCTTTTCACTTGGACTCTATGGTGGCACTCGAGGGCATGGGGCCCTTGGAGGTTAACTCAAAGAACTCTCTCCCCTAACCAATCCCTCTTTCCCTTTCCTTTTCCTATTCACATTCTACCCTAGTTAGTTTCCTTTCTATATCAATAACTAGAAATTAAACCACACAAGCAACAATTGCTAAACATCTTTACCATCATAATTTACACATTCATTTCATCACATCTACCATTTCTCTACCATAATCATACATTTTCCTACAAATCATCTTAACACGATCCATACCATCACAAATTCCACACATTAATGAATTATAAATTCAATCAACCATAAAACCTAACTCAACCATGCCTAATCAACCTAACTCCACCATGCCTACATCAACCTGACTCCAACCATGCCTAAACTAACCTGACTCGATCCATGCCTAAACCAACCTCTCATCATGCCTAAACTAACCTTGACTCAATCCATGCCTATGACCTACCTCCATCCATGCCTAAGACCTGACTCTATCACATCTAACTTACCTAGTTCCCATCACATGTACAACATCATCATCGCCATATATATATCATCAACATCTCTACCTGTTTGTTAAAATATCTCCAATATACAATGTATCCAATATAAATGTCTCAAGATCATCGGTGCGTAGGCTGACATCATATATAAAACATCATCAACACGTAGGCTAGTATCATATACAAAACATCATCGACATGCATAGGCTGGTATCATATACAAAATCATCGGCACCTAGGCCTGTCCATATCGTAGATAATCCCTACACTATCCAAAATGGTGATATCCCTCACCTACTCCTCAGATCTCTACATCGATCTCTCCCAAATCCTTTGCAACTTGTTTTCACCACACCCACCTTTTATCAAACCACTCACCACTTCCGTCTTCCACCTCACTAGTTCCTAGTTTGAGGGGGATCACATTCACCCACACATGGGGCACCCACTTCTTATTTTTGTTAGCATCGCTTACCAATACAAGCTATGTGAAAAAAGGGGAAAATTTAGACACCTAAATTTGGTTACATTCCCTATATCCCCTAATCGGATAACCAACTTAAACATGGGAACCTAACCATGGCCCCCTTTCACCCCAAATTAATAATTAAATTAATTATTTTAATTAAATTAAATACCCATCCTCACAATATCCATTATTTGATTACCTTAATTGATCTAATTTCCTCCTCACCTAGACACCTCATCCACCACCTCACCCTAGACATATTCTTGGCATGTTTCCATAACTAACAATAACTAAGTCTTACTTGCCTTAATGAGCTAAGATTTAGTATAACCCTAAAATCAATCCCTATAATCTCTCTAACCACATTCCCACCCATTAGAAGGAAGCTTCCATTCTAATCCATGAAACAAACCAACTTGGCCCAAAAAATTAGAAAGATCCGCCCCTTTTAGTAAACCTAGGAAATCATGCCTTAAGCGACACCGTTCACCCCTAGACCGATGCCGATCAAGACGAAACCATTGTTATTTACCATTTATTCACCTAAGCAACCTTTTTTTGGGGTTGGAACATTAGAGAGAGCAATACGGGAGAAGAATGAGATCTGCATGCAAGTAGAACCAAAGTCTTTTCATGCACCTAGACATCCATAGCCAACACCAGGACAAATCTAGAAGCATTGCACTCATGGTGACATTCTGGGAGGCACCACTATTGCACCAAGCTCCATCCCACCAAATGATCCTCATCACCACCCAATCATTGGACTGCAACATTGGTAAGTGTTTTATTACTGATCATTTCCATTTCTATTCTAGCCCATAGAGTTGTCATCATTTTTGTTATCATTCCTTCATTAATATTTCCATTCCTCCATAGTCTACTTCCTGAAAAACTCAAAAACCTCACCCATCCCTTTATCAGATCACCTACCCTAGCCCTTCCATCTCTCTGAGTGCCCTCAACATTCCCACAGACCTCGCCATCCCCTTCTTTAGCTCTATCTAACCTCACCCAACATTTTCAATAAGGTTTTATTGAATTATTGTCACCCGTGCATTAGCGCCGATTACCCATGATTGTTGTTGTTCTCCCCTGAACTATCTTCGATTACACCAAACCGACACCGATCTATGTGTTTTGCACCTTCACTAATAAAAAAACCACATAACCTCTGCAAAGTGACCTAAATAACCCAAACCTAACCTTGACCAGTTCTAGTAACCTGACACCTACCTACCCTTCAGATCTGACTATAGCCTATCCCATTATGTTAGATTTGCTTATTGCATTTGAATGAAATACCTAAATCATATCAACTATAGTAGGAATTTATTTATCTATCACATTAATTTTTTTAAACAGTGGATTGACAACCATCTAGGAGTATCACACTTCCTGGATCTAGCACATGCTAGGTAGTCCACTTGTCATATATTATTTAACTATTCTTTTGTGGTCTTGTTTTCTATTTCAGGTAGTTCCTCCTAGCCAAAAGGAAGCTCTCACAATTAGCACTGGATCAAGAAGTCAGAATGCATGCAATAACCATCAACCAACCCATTTAACAGGTATTCCTTCTAGCACTTACCCTTATCTATTTTGTTATTCAAAAACATAAATAAAATGGTGAAACACACACTAGTTAGAAATTTCAACACATGCATTTATGAGAAGAAACAACTCTGTAAATAACAATAAGACCAAATAGAATTCACTGATCACCAAGTATCAAGAAACCCCTTAGTCAAAGAAAGCTAGAAACTCCTTCTTGTATTGATTTCTCAAATCAAAGTTGTACATAATGTGGGAATGGAGGAAATTTGAGAGTAGATGAAAATTGGCTATGTCCTTTTCTTTCTCTAGGTACAATGCACTCTTGAGTTTACAAGATCAATCACTAGCACTTTGAAAGGGTAATGACGTTATAATATATAGTGTGAGAGGTGACTTATCATCTACCACCCAATGGATTTTCATATGTCCTTGTGCAACTTGAAACTTTTCAAATTCCTAGGAGAATATTAAGTCCCTTTTTATAACATAAAGGTGACTTATTACATTAGGAACATTAGGACACATGAAAAAGTGCAACCCCAATGTGAAATTAGAATATTAGAAAGTGAGAGAATATTGGGTCGAGAAGAGGAGAGAGAAAGAGAGAGAGAGAAGAAGAAGAGGAGATGTCATTTCTGATGAAGTTCGTTGATCCTCGTTGATGGAAAGATCCAAATGCAGTGAAACTCTGAATCTTTGAATTCCTTGCACACTTTGTGAAAATATTTAAATTGGCTCGTGAATCACACTCGAAGTTGAGTAAAATGTTTCGTTGATGATCACGGTTGTGGTAACATTGTCGAGATTGGATGGTTTGTGTCTTAGGATCGTAGTGGAAAGAGCAGAGTTAGGATTAGCTTGAGACTCTGCACGGACACTTTGGGTGTCATGCAGTGGCGAAAAAGCCACTTGTGAATATTTGGTATTCGATCCTCCTTTGGTCCTTGGAGGCCATGCGAGTCTTAAGGTCATTTAGGTCCATGTATGAGACATTGTTGTCTTTCACATCATACTCATAGGTGAAGGCTTGTGTCAGATTTTAACCAATCCATTTAAACTTCATGTCTCCCTTAGAAAAATCAACTAACTATTTTTAGTAAGTGTGAAAAATCAAGTCCCCGCTCTTTAACTGGATGTTGCGGCTCAATTTTACTCTTTCTCCCTACGTTCCTCGATCATTCTAGATCAACTTTATATTTTTAGCAGGTGCTTGAGGGCCACTTACTATTTTTAGTAAGTTCCAAAAATGTCCATTACGGTGAATTCTCAAGCTGTAGTGTACCTCTAATGACTTCATCTCCTTCATAGGTTCTTCTATCGATGACTTTCCCAAAACATCAGTTCCTATGTAGTAGTCCTACTATTTTTAGAAATTTGGCTTCTGGGAGTCGGATTGATGTGGAACAAAGTTTTTTGATATGGGTTTTTCCCAATATCACCATTTTAAAATTTCGGGCCTAACCGCTTAATAGTCTAAGAGATTTTAAAGTTTTAAATTTCAGACTTAGCAGTGCTTTTGGATGCGCAACCATTAATGGACCTCAAAATTGTAGGTCTGGTTTTCTCCTCCATTTGTGATGAAATAAATTTCATTGTGATAGGTTTATTATTTTTATGCTTCACATGTAATTTTACTTCATTTCACTAACGGTTTGACAGGAAGTTGGATTTTTTCTTCATTGAGCCAGAAGTGGGATTTCTTCACTATGGATGCTCTGTAGCATGAGGGGAGAATTTGAAGGTGTCTTATTGATGGCCTTGGGTAGAGGAATGAATAGAAAAATATATATTGTTGTTTCATGCATCCATTTGGGAGATTTCTTCAACTTTTCGTTTCATGGCCATGGAGTTTTCTTTGTGCTTCTCCTTCTTTTTTACTTGAATTTTCCTTTAGGACCTGCATGCATTTTTGGGGTGGAAGAGGAGTACCTATGTGGCAGGTCTGGTATGAGCTTCAACAATGGAGTAATGGAGGTGATAAGATATAGCGGAAGAATGGAGGAAAACCGTGCATGGGAGTGGAAAGCATCTGGAAGCAAGCTGGCGGCAGTTAGATTTTTTGAATTTTTGAAATTATGAGAGGAGAAGGTCGGGTGCATTTTTTCATGCTTGATGTCCTTAACCTTAGGGATGTGAGGGACATCAAATTCCATGGTGGTCAAGAGGATGACACGTGGTGGTGATCCGACGACAAGGAATGAAGGTGAGAAAAGCTACTTTAAAGCACTTTGGGAGCTACAAAATAGGTCACATGGATGTCTAAAAGGCTCCCCATAGGGGGATGTGAGAATTTTTCCATGTCTTATGTCCCTCACCTCAAGGACATAAGGGAAATCAGTTTCCATGGTGGTCCTGGAGCTGACACGTGGCACTTATTCGATGACATGGAATGGACCTAGGGGATGAACTATCAAGTCTAGAGGTCACATGGATGCCCAAAAATCTCCCCATAGGGGGATAGGAACATTTTCCCATGTCTTATGTCCCTCACCTTAGGGACATAAGGGACATCAGTTTCCATGGTGGTCTTAGGGCTGACACGTGGCGCTTCATCTGACGACAGGGAATGAATGCTCCAAAAAAGCACCTGGGGGCTGAAAGTTGGTCACATGGATGTCCAAAAGGCTCCCCATAGGGGGCTGGGATCATTTTCCAAGGTCTTATTTCCCTCACCTAAGGGATTTTCCAAGGTCCTAGAGCTGACACATGGTGCTTGATCCGATGGTAGGGAATGGATGCTCTAAAAATGCACTCGGGGCTGAATGTCAAGTCTCGGAGGTTATATGAGGGTCCAAGAAGTCACATGGGGTGCAGGGAGGGATTCAAGGGGTTGGGAACACTTTTCCAACCTTGATTTCCTTGACCTTGAGGGATATTAGGGACACAAAATCCCGCCAGGCTCCTGGAGTTGACACGTGTCCTCCCAAAATTTGGCTAAGTCATGAACTTGTGATAGTGATAACTTGAGCTCCTGATGGAATTTCTTGGTTAAATTTTATATTATCTTAAATTTAAATGGAATTTTGAATCCAATGGTGTGTGTCTCATGTCTTGATTCATCCATCTGATCCCTTAAAAATAGATTTGTGATTTGAGACTACACTTGTGCCTGATAAAAACTTCCTGAAAATTCTATGTGCCAAGGTGTTATTAAAATCATTATTTAACCATCATGTAGGTATTGGAATCCTCTTTCTGGTGATGTTTCTTTTTAGTTATAACTCCATCCGAAGCTCCTAGAATCTTCTTCTGAAGCCCAACAACTATTTTAGGCCTGTGAACTGCCTAGTCTTTTGAACCCTATTTTCACTCAGACTATTCCAAGTCTTTCAAAACTTCCCCAAACCTTCCAAAATAATTTCCATGATGTTCTATTTTCTTCAATTCACCTCCATGTTGAATTTATCCCTTCCGTTCTATTCTAGGGGGGTTGATCTAGTCATGGGAAGACCAATGATAACCCTTCCTACAACTGTATGTAGTTTGGAAATGAACTCCTGAAATCACCTAGTGGGATGATATAAAATTATCTGAGAGGTCACTTGGACTTCTTGGACAGATCCAAGGTATATTAGAATGATAGAACTTTAAAAATTTGACATTGGGGTATATTTGTCATGCTCAAAATTTTTTAATTTCCTTATTGCATTTGCATGACAACAATGGCTCTAGCTTGGGGATATGACATGTCTTGAGCATAGTGAAGTAGGAAACACACATGCACACAAAAAGGATAGAAAGAAAAAAATGACACAAAACAAGAAGGGAAACACACACAATAGAAAGGGAAAAACACCTAACAATCACCTATGGTACAAGGTGGGTGACAACCCGATTTCACTGAAGCACTTTTCATTTCTCAAAATTTACCCTTGAAGAGGCAACACTAAATGATGATGTTCTACAAAGCCGTTGTGAGTTCCAAAAATTAGCCTCCCTCCTCGGCTACTTATGAAAGCCGGTGCTTTCAAATTATCTATGTACTTGGTATGAGGGAATCCATGTGAGCTTCTTGATGCCTAGGTCCTTGCTTGGAAATTCCACTTTGAATTCATGTTCTTTGAAATCAATTTCATAGTGCCAGTTTCCTTCCATGTTTATCCATATAGTTGATTCTCCATTGAGTGTGCTATCACTACCCCAGAGCTGATTTTTGTTCCAATTCCTTTGATATTCTAAGTTACTTTATTTCCCGGTCTATGCTCATTGACATCTTCTCCATGAGAAACATTTGATTCATCCTTTATCTCTACTCCATTGTGAGGTGTTTGAGTATTGACGGGAGGATTGGAGGAAAACTCATACTTGTCTTGTATATCCATGACACGAGTGAAGGGATCAAGAATAAGCTCGGGGTCTTCTACAACTTCTACTGCGTCTAATATTTCTTTTCGCAGAGTTATGCTTCATCGTTTCCTATAGCTCATCTGTATATGCCTTTGAAGAATGCAACTCAAGGAAACTATCTAGAAGAGTTACCTCATCATCTTGGGAATTGTTGTGCTCTACTGATCCTTCATCAAAAAGAGCTTCATCTTCAAAGGCCTTGAAACTTCTTGCTTTAGTTTTTTCATCATGGAAATATTCTTCCTCTTCAAATGGGAAAGAAAATACCTCAATTTCATCATTGTATCCACCAACCATTGGTTTGAGAGGGATATCATATTTCTCACCTAGATTTATTTCAACATAGTCCATCCTCACATTGGTTGAGGTTTCCAACTCATCTTTATGCTTGCATGAAAATTTCAAGGCTGGTCTCGGGGTCTTTTGTTTCTTCCACGGCTCTTAACGGTTCTTGTACAAATGGTTCTTCCCCACTATTTGAGGGTTCATTATAGACTGGATTGGTCTCTTCCTGGGTGACATGATCAAGGGAGTCCTCATCTTCGAATGGGAAAGAGAAAATTTATTCATCATGGATAAACACATAAGATGATTTTTCTGTTTGAAAATTGTCAAGAACCATTTCCTCTTCTTCATGGTTTACATCATCTGGAAATTCGAGATTCCCTCTTATAAATAAAATCTCCTCAATGCTTCTTCAAAGTCCAAATCTCTCTAGGAAGGAAATTCCGTGCCTATCAAGATGGGAATATCCTCTTCTTCCTCAGTTGCCACTAAGTGATTCATCTACCTGTTATCTTGATACAAGATGTTAGCTTCCAGGCTTATGGACTTTGGTACTGTGTACCTCATCTTCTTCTTGGGAAGAAATTTCTCCATGTCTCCCTTCATTGGTATGGTTGCAGAAGACCAATTCATCTAAATTTTCCTCCCAAGTCTTGGAAGAAATTTCTAATGAGCAACATTTTTAATGAGGGGGACGTCTACTACCAAAATCATCGCTGAAACTTTCTTGTCTGGAAATTTGGTGAGAGATACCTATGCATATTTGACATTCCCTATGAGTGGGACCTTTTTCAACTCTAGGGAGCAACAAGAGCCACTAGGTTGACTCATGGTAAGTCTTCGAGAGCACAGGAGACCTTTAAAGGCATCATGTCGTTTGAGGCACCGAGAATCTATTTTTCAATTGTTCAATACATATTCTCCAACAAGAAGGGGGATGATGAGACCATAAATTGGCAATAAATTACCATTATTTTACCCTTCCAAGTTACCTTTGAAAGTGGATTTAAATGTAATCTATGAACTTATAGTTTTCTTAAGATAGAGTATAGGATATATATCTTGTTCATTCTTTAGAAATATTTTGTTATCTATCTTGTTGAATAATCCTATTGATTATTTGGGAAAAGATGAAAAGTCTTGTGTATGCAGGCCATAAAGGAAAGATAATGCTAGTATTGGGAAAAGTGGAATTGATCATGAAAAATTAATTTAAAATAAAATCTGATTTCATATTCAAATTCCTATAAAAAAATTATGCAAGTTCAAAAAAAAATCATCTTAATCCGAGGTCGCATGTAAAAGTTATAGGTGTTTTAAGTTAGTTGTGGAACTCGTAGAGTTAGTTTTGGAACTCACAGAGTTAGTTCTAGAACTTGCAGGTTTAGTTCCAGAACTCACAGATTTAATTCTAGAACTTGTATCAATTGAATGACAGTTAGTTCTGAAACTTTAAATTCGTGGACAAATCAGATTTAGTTCCAGAACTTGCATAAAAGGAATGAAATCTTTAGTTCCGGAACTTACATCAACAGAATGATATTTTTTGAGGGATTGTGAAAACTTAGAGATTCCAATGGGAAATGTGAGAGATGTTTTTATTCACAACGATGTGTTTAACAAAAACCTCATTTATATTTACTACAGGTTTTACCAATGAAGAGAGATCTAACTTTTAGTGAGTTGTAGTCTGAGGAAAAGTGTATTAAATGAGCACTAAAAGTTCCATAAACAGAAACAAAAAATTCAAATGAAAAATATGAGAGATATTTTTGTTCATAGAAATGTGTTTAACAAAAACCTCATTCATATTTGTTATAGGTTTTACCAATGAAGAGAGATCTAACTTTTAGTGAGCTATGGTCCGAGGAAATGTGTATCAGACGAGCACTAAAAGTTCCATAAACAAACAGAAAATTCAAATGGAAAATATGAGAGAGGTTTTGTTCATAGCAATGTGTTTAACAAAAACCTCATTCATATTTGCTACAGGTTTTACCAATCAAGAGAAATCTAACTTTTAGTGAACTGCAGTCGAGGAAAAAGCGTATTAGACAAGTGTCAAAAGTTCCACAATAAAAAACAACAAAGTCAAATGGAAAATGGGAAATGTATTTGGTCAAAATCATATTTTGAGGAAAAACCTCCTTCCAATAATGTAGAAGAATAAAATCATTATGATTCTTATTACCAAAAATCAAGGAGAAGATTTGGGAGCAAATCTTCCTAAAATTAAGCAAGATAAGATTTGACTTCATAATATATATCTCTCCATATTTTGTGGAGATGGAGATCTTAGTTGTTAGGATTGGGATAAAGATAAGATCATATTGTATTTCCTAAAATAAGGAGTTGGTTGGATGCATGAATTATAAATGCAACCTTCCACCTTTGAGATATGTAATTTTCTTTCTCCCAAGAAATAAAGATCTGTTCTTTCCTCTCAAATATTCTCATTGTTTTAAAATCAGAAGTATGATTTAAATCCTCTTCTAAGGAATGATCTGCCACTCATTCCAAGGAAGATGGATCTATGTATTTATATTTATGTTTATTCATTTGTCTTTAATTCATTTTGTTGTATTGTTTTTATCTTTGTATTGTGAAAATTTAGTCTGTTGTAAACCTGCAGGTGTTTCATTCAATTATGTTTATTTTTAATTCAAAATTTCATTTATGCAAGTGTTCCTTTTAATTCATGCAAGTGTGTTTCTTTTATGCAAACTTTATTTCTGCAAGTGTGCCTTTCAATTTCTGCAAGTGTGATTTATTTTATGCAAGTTTGGTTTGTGTTTAAAGGAGTTTCTTTCCAAGATATTCTTCTCTTAATGCATCAACCTTTAGACACCAACCCAGTTGACATTATTAATGGTGAGGATTCTCGACCCTCATTAGGAGACATAGAAAGGTTCAATTTTATCAGTCTTTGATGCACTCAAAGAGAGCATGTTTTGTGAGGGAGGTGTAGGTGGGTTTTGTAGTACTCCTTTAGGATGATGAGCTACATCATTGGGTGTTAGAATACCATTTCTGATGTATCGAGACAAACCTCTCAAATTATTCAGGATGAGTCTGCAAATATTTAGTTTCAGTAATTTAGACTTTGGATTTGTTCGCATATTCTATGAAATCAAAAGGAGAAGATGTAGACAAGGGGGTGAAGGGACTGATTTTGGAGTCTGGATAGGCTTAGGAGAAGGATTTGATGTTTGAGGAATGGACAGTATTTTGAATGGCACACTAGGAGATTTCAAGGTATTAGATTTTGTAGGAGCATATTTGGGTTTAGAATTGGAAGAGGTATCAGAAGACTCACTTGGGATTGTGGGAGCTTTCTTACTTGCTAGGGATCGGGATCCAACAATGCGGACTTCATGGAAAATGGAAGTGAGGATCCTCGATTGATTATTTTTTTTTGAGTTGCCACAAGGAGGATATTTAGTATTATGTTTCTTTACAAAGTAGTGGAATGATATTTTCCTTTCCTTTTACGAGAATGAGTGAATATCGTACACGAGAAATTGGGTGCATCTTCTGCATCTTCTTCATCACATCCAAAATATTCACATAATTAGATTTGTGTATCATTCTCAAACTCGTCATTTTCTAGGAAATCACCACCTTCACTTTCATGTTCAATCTCTTCTTCACTTTCTTGAAATATTTAATTTATGTTCACAAGTGGGGCCTCTAAGGCGAGACTTTGGGGTGCTCATGCAATCTGATTTATGTTGCTTCTTTGAGAAGATA
Source organism: Taxus wallichiana var. yunnanensis (assembly GCA_018340775.1). Taxonomy (NCBI): domain Eukaryota; kingdom Viridiplantae; phylum Streptophyta; class Pinopsida; order Cupressales; family Taxaceae; genus Taxus; species Taxus wallichiana. The sequence goes on from CM031235.1 coordinate 27,894,386, forward strand.
CTCATTCAAATAATTACCGCTTCAAATATGCCATCTCATTCACTAAATTTTGCAGTGATGGATTGGTTCTCTCATCTCCAGGATGTTGGGTCTTTCCCTTTGATGGGTTCTTTATCTTTCTAGAGAGGATAAGATCCTCATCAAGTGTAATGGCCATCCTTTATGCTTCTACAATGTTCCTTAGTTGGGATCTTCACAAAAAAATCCTACTTCTAATGAGTAAGCATTGATGAAGAATCTCTTGACATATTTTTTGGATAGAGGATCCTCTTCGGGTATCTGTGAAGCAATCATTCAAAATGAGTAATGAAGTCTCTCATGCTTTCATTTTCTCCTTTCTCTATTTGAGCCAATTGCACCAAGAAGTCCTGACAGTCTTCAATTGATTTAAATCTTTCCTCAAAGGTAGTCTTGATATCATTCCAACCAGTGATGGATCAGGCGGGCAATGGTATAAACATTCTACTACTTTTTCTTGGAGGGACTCCACGAGCAGTCTTACAACAACATATTCATGTTGGACACAAAGAATTCCACATAATGTCGTGAAGGCAGTGATGTGTTCTTCAGGATGTTGTATTTTGTTTCCTTTGAACTTTGGCAAGTTCTTGCGGGAACTTATTGGTAGATCATGGAGAGGTGGTTCAAGAGCAATTGGGCCTGTATTCCTTCCCCATGGAATAATGGGTTGATGTCTTTCTTATTCATCTTCCATTGTTGTTTTTTCTTACCTTTAGCTCTTGCTTCTACAAATTCTTCTTCTTTCAGGAACTCAATGCTCAAGGGTGATTGAAAAATGAGATAATTTGTAGGGGGAGTATCAACAGGAGTTTGGATAGGATTGCTAGGTGAACTACTCAAAGCACTGGATAGAGAGGAGGCTTGAGAGAAGAAGTATAGATTATCTCTAATTCATTCTTACTGATTTTGCAAAGCCTTGAAATTGGAATCAACAACGCCTCTCGACTTACTCAACCTGGTGTATATTCCTTCAACCAGCTTTTGGAAATTCTTGAAGTGGGAATATGAAAAGACCCTATGGAATATGAAAGGTCACTTGTAAGAATTGAGAGTGTATATTTTAGTAATGGATTTTTGTGAATTCTTTTTTTGTTTTATCAATATTTGATTTTTTTTGAATTTTTGAGACATTGCGATCATATTTTGGGTGTAGATCTTTCTAAATCTTCCCTATGGTGGGCACCAAATTTTTTGGTGAGAAAATTATTAGGTGGAAAAATTCATGGATTTATTGCCAACACTTTGGGAATCTAAGTCCTGTATTTAACCGGTCAATTGTGCTTTGTATATGCATGCAGAGAAATGTGGATTTACTGTGGTGGCCTTTTGGTGGGGATCCATAGGGGCACTCCACTGACCTTGCGGAAAAGCTAGCAATCTCTTGATAGGGAAGAATTTTTCTAAAGAGTGGGAAAGGGGAGTGAGAAAAGAGGTAGGAGAACTAATGTTGCAGGTAGAAAATTAGCTTCCTGCATACACACTAGTTAGAAACTTCAACACATGCATTTATGGGAAGAAAAAACTCTACGAATAACATTAAGACCAAATAGAATTCACTGATCACCAAGTATCAAGAAACCCCTTAGTCAAAGAAAGATAGAAACTCATTCTTCTTGTATTGATTGCTTAGATCAAAGTTGTACATAATGTGGGAATGGAGGAAATTTGAGAGTAGAGGATAGTAGAAGAAAATCGGCTTTCTCCTTTTCTTTCTCTAGGTATAATGCGATCTTGAGTTTATAAGATCAATCAAAAACCCTTTGAAATGGGAATGGCATTACAACTTATAGAGTGAGAGGTGACTTATCATCTACCCTCAATGGATTTTCATATGTCCTTGTGTAACTTAAAACTTTTCTAATTCCTAGGAGAATATTAAGTCCCTTTTTATAACATAAAGGTGACTTATTACATTAGGAACATTAGGACATATGAAAAAGTGCAACCCCAACATGAAATTAGAATATTAGAAAGTGGGAGAAAGTTGGGGTGAGAAGAGGAGAGAGAAAGAGAGAGAGAAGAAGAGGTGATGTCATTCCCGATGAAGTTCGTTGATCCTCGTTGATGGAAAGCTCCAAATGCGGTGAAACTCTGAATTTTGAATTCCTCACACACTTGTCAAAATATTTCAAATTGGATCACGAATCACACTCTAAGTTGAGTGAAATATTCCACTGATGATTGCAATTGTGGTACCATTTTCAGGTTGGATGGTTCATGTCTTGGGCTCGTAGTGGAAAGAGCAGGCTAGGATTAGCTCAAGACTCTGCACGGGACATTGGGTGTTCTACAAATGTGAACAAGCCACTTGTGAATATTTGATATTCGATCCTCCTTTGGTCCTTAGAGGCCATGTGATACTTAAGGTCATTTAGGTCCATGTACAAGACATCATTTTTTTCGATATCATACTCATAGACGAAGGGTTGTGTCGGCTTCGACTGTTTATTTCGGTTTCGAGTCTCCCTTAGAAAAATCAACTTACTATTTTTAGTAAGTGTGAAAAATCAAGTCCCCGCTCTTCAACTGGATGTTGCGGCTCAGTTTTCCTATTTCTCCCTACGTTCCTTGATCCTTTTGGATCAACTTTCTATTTTTTAGCAAGTACTCGAGGGCCCACTTACTATTTTTAGTAAGTGCCAAAAATGTCCATTATGGTGAATTCTCAGTTGTAGTGCACCTCCAATGACTTCATCTCCTTCGCAGGTTCTTCTATTGATGACTTTCCCAAAATAGTAGTTCCTGTGCATTAGTGTAGACACCTATAGTTTTATCAAATCACTATTATCCCTAATATTGCGCTAACTATTCTCTTCCTTGTAAATTACCGACACATTGTCAGTTAGATCTATCTAACTCCCATTTTTCAAAACTCTTATGTTCTTATTCCTCTTATAAGTCAATTAAATAGGATATTATAGCCTCTTCTTGGCTAAAATCCTTTCATTTATCGCTTATATTAGCTTCCTGGAATATCAATCCATTTCATTGGATTGATTAGGCCTTTAGAACCCTCCCAAAACCCTAATTTCTCTCTAAACAAGATTAATTAGTCTAACCTAGGTTAATTACCCTAAATCATGATCAACCTCTTCTAAACTTAGTCAAATATTACTTTGACTTGCTAATTAACTTGTTAACTCTCTTTTAGTCCCACATGCA